>OX352316.1:10734755-13134755 GCA_947086415.1 Pammene aurita
CATACCATACTTTACCATACCATACTTTACCATACCATACTTTACCATACCATACTTTACCATACCATACTTTGCCATACCACACTTTACCATACCATACCATACCATACCATATAATAGCATACCATACCATACCATACTTTACCATACCTTACCATACTTTACCATACCTTACCATTCCATACCTTACCATACCAAACCTTACCATACCATTCTTTACCATACCATACTTTACCATACCATACTTTACCATACCATACTTTACTTTACCATACCATACTTTACCATACCATACTTTACAATACCATACTTTACCATACCATACTTTACCATACCATACTTTACCATACCATACTTTACCATACCATACTTTACCATACCATACCATACCATACCAACAATACCATACCATACCATACTTTACGATACCATACCATACTTTACCATACCTTACCATTCCATACCTTACCATACCATACCTTACCATACCATACCATACCTTACCATACCATACCTTACCATACCATACTTTACCATACCATACTTTACCATACCATACTTTACCATACCATACTTTACCATATCATACTTTACTATACCATACCATACCTTACTATATCATACTTTCCCATACCATACATTACCATACCATACCATACTTTACCATATCATACTTTACCATACCATACTTTACCATACCATACCATACCTTACCATTCCATACCTTACCACACCATACTTTACCATACCATACTTTACCATACCATACTTTACCATACCATACTTTACGATACCATACTTTACCATACCATACTTTACCATACCATACTTTACCATACCATACCATGCCATACCATACCATACCATACCATACCATACCATACCACACCATCAGTACACGTCGAATGAGCTCAAACAGCATGAGTCTATGATGCGCCAAACCCGAGATCCAGTAGGGATCTCCAGGGTCCAGCATGAGCTCCAGATTTTGATACCGGTACCATCTGCTCATCAGTACAAGTCGAATGAGCCCAAACAGCATGAGTCTATGATGTGCCAAACCCGAGATCCAGTAGGGATCCCCAGGGTCCAGCATGAGCACCAGATTTTGATACCGGTACCATCTGCTCATCAGTACAAGTCGAATGAGCCCAAACAGCATGAGTCTATGATGCGCCAAACCCGAGATCCAGTAGGGATCCCCAGGGTCCAGCATGAGCTCCAGATTTTGATACCGGTGCCATCTGCTCATCAGTACAAGTCGAATGAGCCCAAACAGCATGAGTCTATGATGCGCCAAACCCGAGATCCAGTAGGGATCGCCATGGTCCAGCATGAGCTCCAGATTTTGATACCGGTACCATCTGCTCATCAGTATAAGTCGAATGAGCCCAAACAGCATGAGTCTATGATGCGCCGAACCCGAGATCCAGTAGGGATCCCCAGGGTCCAGCATGAGCTCCAGATTTTGATACCGGTACCATCTGCTCATCAGTATAAGTCGAATGAGCCCAAACAGCATGAGTCTATGATGCGCCAAACCCGAGATCCAGTAGGGATCCCCAGGGTCCAGCATGAGCTCCAGATTTTGATCCCGGTACCATCTGCTCATCAGTACAAGTCGAATGAGCCCAAACAGCATGAGTCTATGATGCACTAAACCCGAGATCCAGTAGGGATCCCCAGGGTCCAGCATGACCTCCATCTTAGGATACCAGTCCCATTGCTTATTAATACAAGCCCCCGAGTCCAGAGTCAAAATCGAAACAAAAATCAAAACCTCGTAGCTTAACCTAAATTCGCGTTTAGTTAGGTAAATTATTAATGTCAATTACCAATTCAATCTACACTAAAAATTAAATCAATGTTTCAATTTTTGAGAAAGACTAAAAATTTAATATCTTCAATTAGTTACAATTAATTTCAATTCTAATTGAAATCAATTTGCACTAAACTATTAGTGTTCAATTTTTACTAACGTGTTTCAATCTTCAATTTTTAATTTTCAATTACACTAACGTTCGGCCAACACTGCCTAGTCCCACAGTAAAGCTCAATAAAGCTTAAGCTGTGGGTACTAGACGACGATATATATAATATATAGATATAGATAAATACTTAACTATGTATTTAAGTATTCAAACAGTAGGTAATATCACTACCGACCATAGCTGGGCACCGTTAATCAAATAGTTAACTTCGTTAATCGTTAATCCGCTACAAAAAAAGTTAGCTTCGTTAAACGTTAAAGCGTTACATTTCGGAAGAATTAACGCAAGTTAACGTTAATCGTTAATCCGTTAATATGTGTAAAATTGCTAAGTAATGAAATAATCAAACGAAACAAATCTCTTCGCAGTTTTCTCACTCGCACGCGCCGGCAAAATATATCAAGTTTTGTTTTTGTTTCACTCGCTGCCATGCGCCGCCCGGCACTTGTCGTTCATTTCATACTTGTCTGAACCTGTTTTTCGCGCCGCGCCGCGGTACCGTGCGGTAAATAGTAGGCATTGGATTAACGATTAACGGACTTCTGCATATTAACGGAAGTTAACGTGTCCGTTAACATTTTTAAAAGTTAACTTAAAAGTTAATCCGTTAATCAAAATGTTAACTTCGTTAATTAACGATTAACGGATTAACGAGTTAATGCCCAGCTATGCTACCGACTAGGCTAGGAAGCCGTTAAAATAAAATAAAGTTTAAAGTAAAAATATTCGAAGAGTTTCCTCGATTTTCCTAGGATCCCATGTTCAGATTGCAAACAAAAACAAAACCGGCCAAAAGCGTGTCGGGCCACGCTCAGTGTAGGGTTCCGTAGTTTTCCGTCCGTCACAGTAAGTGTCCCCACTTAAGAGTTAATAACACCGCCATGTAGGATATGATATGAGAGTTCCACGTACAGCGACATCTATCGGCAAATTAAGTAAACTATTGCGCGCGAGCTTAAAGTATGGAAGATGATTTTTATGGAATAATTCTTTATTGCGTGAACCGATTTTCACCGTTTTTACTGTATTTGAAAGCATCATCATTCATTCATCGTCATTTCATTGTAATTTTGTAGAAATTACAGGTACAATAAACACCTGCTTATACGGTTAAATTACAAACTTAGTTCAGAAATTATTTTGTAATTTTTTTTCAAAAACTATTCATCCTATCAAGTTCAAAATAATTTTCCTAGAAAGTTTTTATAAAGTTCTACTTTTGAGATTTTTTTCATATTTTTAAAACTTATAGTTCAAAAGTTAGAGGGGTGGGCGGACGCATATTTTTTTACTTCTGGAGCGATTATTTCCGAAAATATTTACATTATCGAAAAATGATTATAGTAAACCCCTATTAATTTTTAAATACCTATCCAACAATATATCACACGTTAGGGTTGAAATGAAAAAAAAAATCACTCCCCACTTTACGTATAGGGGAGGTAGGGTCAAACCTTCATTCTCGACTTGATACATATAGTACATACTTAAAAAAATAGCTTTGCAATCCTAACGACAACCTCTTCAGTCATCTGTTATTTAAAAAAATTTTCATTCGTGATCGATCTGTGTGAACTTGTAGATAAAGAACTATTTTAGACACACGAACAGTTTTTTTTTCTTCAAAAATTAACGTTACTTGTTATTATCATTTAAAAAAATCTTCGGTGAAACGAAATTTCAACTCAAAAATACGCAATTTAACGAACGTATAAAAGGAACAAGACAAGTTTGATTGATTATTTCTATTAAAAAAAATTGTGCCAGATATAAAGAACTTCTTAGAGGCTAAGACGTGTAGGCAGAATATTCTGTTTATGTTAAACGGACAGTCTGATATATATATTCTTCAACACATTTGTTTTTGCTCCCGCGATAACGATGTATGACAATGTTACTATTCGGCCGAATACCCGATAAATGCGTACTATCCGGCCGGATTGCGGATAGTAAAATAACACATAGACTAGAGTTAAAAAAACAAATAATTTACTACCAATTCTCATATAGTTTATTCCGTTTCCGTTACGTGATAATTTCATTCAATATACGAGTAAGGAGCATAACTTTAGGGAGCTTACAATTTCTTCAACAAGTTACAACTTGCATGGAGTGCCTAGGGCATGCTCGAATGGTCGAATATCCAGCGGCCGGATATCCGGCTATCCGGCCAATTCACGAAGCATTTTTGTATTACAAAAAAGAGCAATACGAAACATATACAACTTGGTAACACGTGATTCGCTACAAAAACGTTTTACAGAAATAAAAATATTCACTATGGCATCACAGTACATATATGACTGCATAATATATGCTCTAAAAATATATATCCTCTTACCAAAAATTAAAAAGTGTTAGAAATAATCACAAAATAGTTATAAAAAAATCTTGAGTTAAGAGGGTTAAAAAATCTTTTTTGGGACGATGCAAGTATTTCTACAATAAGTTACCAAAGGATTTGCCCTTTCCTAGATTAAAATCATATATAAAAACTGGTCTGTTGCACAATGCTTACTACAGCGTGGAAGAGTATCTCACTGATAAAAATGCGTGGCCATCTATAAATAAAAAATAATGACATTAGGATACTTTTGGATTACTGTCTTTTTTTTTGTAGGGAATAAATTATAAATGTTCTCTATAGTTATTTGTAAATAGTGTAAATATAATAATAATATTATTAATAATAATAATGTATGTATGTGTAGTGTAATAATGTACTTTGACGATTCATAAGTGATTGTGAAATCCTACATGAATAAATGATTTTTTATGTTATGGGTCCGCCGGATATCCGGTATCCGGCCAAACAACTATCCGTTGCATCTCTAGTTTTCACGCAAAAAAGGCCCAGTAAAAGGGGAAGCGTCCAGATCATTCTAAAGACATTGCCACAGTGAACCGACCAAGCGCATTGTAAGCAGGACTCCCGAATAAGCGTGAATCCTACGGATATGGGGTCTAGTTATACTAATCAGGAGCTGGGGTCCGTTTCTCAAAAGCTTGTAACTTGCAATACTAGGGGCCCATTTCTCGAACGGTATTAGACTAATATTATTAGTAGGTATGTTGTCATGGAAACCCATACGATTTGACAGTCCGTACACTAATAGTATTGGTCTAATATATTTTGAGAAATAGGCCCCTGAAGTCACTTTTTACACCTTTTCTTAGAAAGGGACTTACGCTTGTTGATACAAGCGTTTGAGAAATAGGGCCCTGGTGGTAAAAAACATAGGCTGTTATTATTATTGCGTTTTATTAGACTAAGAGCTAGCCATATCATATATAACACAACAATGAGAGCAACGACACCCGTCTGGTTAAATTGCTATATTATCCTTATTGCTAGATCCGGGCATCTGGCAGCTTTTAATGGGTGGAGGTTAGAGTGACACACTAGCAAAATTTTTGAATTGTGAAAATAGTAATACCAAAATAGGTAAAAACTGCCGAAGTTGTCTCAGTTATAACTTACTAGCTTTTGCCCGCGGCTTCGCTCGCGTTAAATTCGGGGTAACAAACCATACAAACTTCCACCCCCCATTTTAGGGAAGTGGAGGGTTAGAAAGAGACAAAAAGTAGCCTATGTCACTCTCCATCCCTTCAAATATCTCCACTTAAAAAATCACGTCAATTCGTCGCCCCGTTTTGCCGTGAAAGACGGACAAACAAACAAACACACACATACACTTTCCCATTTATAATATAAGTATGGATAAAGGACAGGGCTTATATTTTGACATTAGAAAAAAAAAACATTGTGTATTATTACGGAAACAAAAATAGTAGGCGGCAAACTATGAATAACATTATACGTCGTTTGGCACTACTTTCCCCCAAACAGAAACTTATGGCAATGATATAATCTAATTATTTGTAAAATTTCTCATAATATTGCGTCAATGATTTGTTTTCTTGCAGTGGTTTGCATTCTTTGAACTCCACCACTTTACGCTGCCAGATGTCCAGATCTATAAATAAGCATAGTATATATAGCAGACTGACTAGAGCGGTTTCGTTGCTCTCATTATTGTTTCATATCTGACGTGGCTAGCTCTCCGTCTATATAGCGTCACTTTTCTCTAGGAAAGCATAAATAAAATATAAGAAGTACATGTTAAATTCGTAAACGCATACAAATGAAAGGAAAACGGAGGAAAACGTAAACGCAATGAGTAAAAGCGAGAAAATGCCACGAAAATCTAAAATCTGCCTCCGGAAATTATTATATTACATACCTTCTGCCTTTAGTTTTGTATCTAAATAAAAGGCGAGGTTATATGTTTTTGCGGTTGTACTGTAGCAGGGCAGTTTAATAATATCATATCATCATCAGTAAATTGGTAATCGTACATTTGCGTTGAATTTTCCGCAAAAAAAGAACCTTTTTGCAGATTGTCTAACCCTCTGATGACAAGGTCTGTAAAATGAACAGTAAATTCACTTATTTTGCATTAAAGTACTGTATATAGTGCCCCGGCCAACATATACAGCAGCCAAAAAATTACTATATTTTTGGGTTACGGTTTTGGGACCTAACCAATCCTCCCTAGATGGATTTGGAACCTCTCAGATTGATTTAATTTTTGAAAGGGGCCATTGCGGCATTACCCACAGCCGCTCAATGGTCTTACAAAAATCCATCAAAGAGAAACTAGGTCTGGTTCCCTCCCAATGTTTTCCTTTACTGAGAAGTGACTGGTATCTAAATATCATAGCAAGTGCTAAATATCAAATGATAATTCGTACAACAGTTCCAAGAAAGTACGAGCCGGGGTTTGCACCAAAAACCTCTAGTTTGAAAGACGGATGGGCTAATAGCTATAGTAGGAGAGCCCATGACACTAAACCTAGTTCGATAAGTCTTCTAGATGAGATATATATATATAATTACCTACTGCTTATTGTTTTTCTCTAGTCTCCACTACCCAAAGGTTGTCTGGAAGAAATCGCTCATTAGCGATAAGACCGCCTGTTGTTACCTCTACCTAAATTTATCTAATTGTAAAATTTGTGCTTGTAACTGTATGAGGTGTGCAATAAAGAGTATTTATTATTATTATTATTATTATTATAATTAGACGCGTCTTTAATGGGGGAACACCAAATGCTGATGCTGCAATGCAAAAAAAGTGGTGGCGTATTTTAATAATTTTATTAATTTTAATAAAAAAAAAACCGGTTTCTAGTACGATAAGTCTCCTAGATTTCCTTTGTTCCTCGAAGCAGGGGAGGGGTAGGGCTACACGATAATGCGGTGCTGCAAGCCCCCGTGCGTGGCCTTGTTAGTGGCAGCAGCTTCAAAAGATTGTAGATGTATGAACAAACAAAGCGCCTGATCTTTTAAAATATAAAATCATTTTAATAACGTAACATCTTGTTGCAGTTCAGGCGCTAAGTTTAGGTTACATAACGTCTTGTTTTGTTATAAAAAAGATCAGGCGTTTTCGCAGAATTATTTCTAATTTTAACAATGTTGTGAATAATTATGGCAAATATGAGTTACGAATCATTGAATGTAAATGCTTTCAAAATGTAGCTAAGAAAATTCTCATTTTTCCGAATAAAACGATATCGGTGAGTGCGGTGGCGATATCTACATGTTGCAGATGGGCATGTCGAATAGGAGCCTGTGGTGGATCGTTAAATTTAAGTATCGGTATGAAAATCTAGTTGGCCATGGCGGTGTAATGGCGGTCATTCTAATGAATCTCAACACGTCATTGAGGAGTAAATAATATGTTTGTAGATAAAGTAATGTATGTAACTGTACATAATTAGGCATTAAACACTCGTGTCATATTATTATAAAACGAACGAAGTGAGTGAGAAACCACAGTCGTATTTTGTTGTCCTTCATTCATTATCATTATGTAGCAGTGACATACACGGAGTTGCCATTGACAGGCGTTCCCCTCTGTGGAAAACATATGACCAGTGGTCATACACATGTATGGCCTGACGTTTATCTGACGTAGCTATTTGTACGTCACGTACGAATAGCCATACATTTGACGTTCCCCTCCCCCGCAAAAATCGGCAGATTTTTTTTGTATAGAAAATGACAGACATGGCTTCTCCAGCCGGGTTGAATTCTCTAAGTACACTACTATTAAGCATTTGACAGTTTTGCATGGATTTATATGAAGTGGATCAAATTCTTACACTTTTGCCCTAAACACAGTTGAACCTTATTTATTAATTATTACCGAGTAAAACAATCGTTCATAGGTGACTAGTAAATATGTAGTAGTTTTATGTAACTGTTACGTAATAAATAAGCTCTAATTACGTACAGTTGCATACACTGCTTTATCTACACACATATTATAAATCCTAAATGACGTGTTCGGAAACCATTAGAATGACCGCCATTATTGCACCGCCATGGCCAACTCGATTATGCGAACAGTCGAGGAGGAGGCCAACCGCGGTCGGGGAGGAGGACAAGCGCGGTCGGGGAGGAGGGTTGGATTTACGTTACCAAAATCGATGTTCCAAATTTTAAACTCATAACTTAACAATATTTGAGCATGTAATGTTAAAATTATGTTAATGCCACTGATAAAAAACGTATCATAGTAAAACCGGTTGTTGCAATGTTGGCCATTGCCTACCGTTATTGAACACGTTTTAGAGGACTTACAATGTGAGTGTAGATAAAAGTAGTAAAATGTCCGACGGAGAGCATAATGTAGGGGGTGTTGTCTCACTCGCACTCGTTACAAAATAGTCACATTTGACACATATTGACATTTTGATTGTCTGATGACTTCGAGAGGTAACTCTTTAGTCAAAACGAGACAGTCCCCTAGATAACCTTCCCTTTCGGCCTCACTTTGTGACCGAAGAATTAGATCCACTTCATATAAATAAATGCAGTTTTGACCATGGATATACCCCAGTAGTAAAGATACGGTTGGGTCAAACATTAATTTATAATAGCCTGATTTTTTATTTTTCATACTTATGGCATATTTAAAGATAACATATGCAAACATCCTAAAAACATTTCACCCGGCAGTAGTTAAATAAAAGAATATCATTAAAAAAAAAATAATTAAAGAAAACTAGAATATCTATAAAAACATAATATATCTAACTAAAAACTTATAAATAAAAAACCTGACCTAGGTCCCCATCACTAGGTAGAGTGCCCAGGCTGGCCGCATTTCCACGCTGGATAGCTATGCTGATCCGTTGGCCAAAATAGTGGCCAGCCCTCTGGTCACAAGAGGCCTCAATGAAACGCGCCGAAATCTCTTTGTACAGGCGACGCGCATTTGGTCCCCAAAAAATTGTGTATTTTTATTTACAATAATATATATTATTTTTATTTGTAAATATGACGATATTTAAGTCTTCTTTCTGTTGAAAGCGAACAAGAAGAAACCGTGTCCATGTAAAACCACATAATTTACAAAATGTACGGCGCGGACGATATATATCCTAATTCGTTAGAAAGAAATAGTAATAAATGGTAGTTTGTTCTTCCACATATTTTGTAGGATTTAATTGTGTTATAATACAAGTATCATGATACATCTGTTACACTAAAAATATTAGCTATTTTTAATTATTTCCAATTCGCCATACTAGCCGCCCGTAAAATAACTGTAGGTACTAATAATTGATTATGTATTCTACTAGATGTGACATCTAGAACAAATTTTGTGCGCCATGTTTAGTGCAGTCATTGAAGCGAAAAATACGGTCTTACCTCCGAATTTTTTTACTGTGAACCGATTTGCATGAAATTTTGGAATTAGGCTCATCTTACCCTTAACTTCAAAAGTGAAAATGATCTGAACTCCGCCTATTATTTTTAAGGGGTGTAAACAACCCCTTAATGGAAAAATTGACATTGAGCCATTTTATCGCAAGAAAACATGTCTAATAGTAAGTGGTGAAATTGTAAAGTATTTTCTAACATAATTACCTCATATTAAAATCATTTTCAACCCCTTGAAAATCTTACAACCCTTGCAAACAACCCCTAAATTGAAAAAATCACAAAAAAATACTTTGGTATGACATAAAAAGATGTAAGTATAGAGTAAGTAATATTTTATATTCTCTATAATAATTATCAAATTTTTAACCCCCTTTTAACCCTTGAAAACTACCCCTTGATAAAAAAAAATTTTTTTTTTTTTTTTTAAATGAAAAGGATTTAAATATTATTCCACACTCTCGAAAATGATTATCATATTCTTAAGCTTTTCTACCCTTAAACCTACCCCTAAATTAAAACAGTAAATATATATGATTACATATTTAAAAATAATTTAAAAATATTATAGTCTATGGTTCGTTCTAGATTGATGAAATATGAAAGTCTTCTACGATTCCGAATCGATCCATGACACTGAATAAAGTGTTATCCTTCTTCGCTTAGCCCAAAACTGTAACCTGCCGGTAGCGCAGGCGGTGATGCGGACGCTGGGCCGCATGCGGTAGCGTCCCTAAAGGCCTAACACCTCCGGAGGTTGACATCGGAACAACGAGCGCCATACGCGGCTTTCGTATTCCCTCTTAGGAGGTGTTTAGTTATGGTCTTTATAGACCACGTCGCGTCAAACTGATGGAAGCTGCACGACGGTGGCTCGCTGTTCCTGCGAGCAGGCTGTCGGCGACGCTGGCGCTCGACGTGCCGGTTGTCCAGCACGAGAGTTCAACGGGTACGCCGTGGGCCTGCGACAGCTGTAGGCCTGCCGTAGTGTAACCAGGTACCGAACCGTTAGCTAGCGCGGGATTCCGCAGCCGAGAATATACTGACCAATTGTAAGCACAAACCCTGTTTGTTATTAATTAGGGAGTTAAGATATAAAAGAAGTGTGGTGGAGGGGTATTTACTGCAAATGCTGAATATAAGTGTGGGATGTTTAATAAATCTTGTCGCACAACCTGGGATTTTCATTTTACAAAACCAAGAATCATTTCAATATATACACATTACAATAGTTGTGGGTCTCTATTATACTGCGTACTTTCACATTGCTCCAAATATTCACACTCCGAAATTTTCAGTTACTAAGTAGAAAAAAATATGATAAGTTTTTACCAGGAGTGCGATTTTTGAATCTCACCAAGTGACTAATTCTCACCGATGTGAGTGATTTCCGATAGTAAATCACTCACATCGGTGAGATTTAGTCACTTGGTGAGATTCAAAAATCGCACTCCAGGTTTGTTTAGGACCATAACTCCTTCAATTTTCATGCTATCACAATTTATAAAAAACCATTGTAAAGGTAATTAAGAGAGCTACAACATCCTTCATTGCAATATATAGTAAAAAACCTTTTTCTAAAACGGTGAAGGGTTAAAGGGCTTAAGAGAGGCTGTGATTGCGCTGCCACGCGCTCTTTAAACAATCATATCTCCGTCAATTTTTGTTTGAAAGAAAAAACAAAAAAACCAAATTGTTTGTCAGAAAAATACCTAAATTTTTAATCCATACACTTTTATACGTATCTGTCGTCATTTTTGAGATATTATGAAAAAAAAGTGGGTTTTTAAAAAATTTGAAATTTTGTTTTTTTTTAAATCGTGACTTTTTTGAAAAATATTTGTCCTGAAGCAGCCAAACTGATATTATCTATCAAACTCTTCATAATAAAGTTAATTCTAGGCGGAATACGATTAATTTTAATTTTGGTGGAAATGGCACTTATGAAACCCATTGATTTAAAAGAAAAAACATTAGATGCTCCCCTTATTTGCAATACAGCTCACTTATTTTACGTGCAAAAGACTTTTAATAGTGCTCATTTTAAAGCTTATTTCAAGCACTACAAAACCCTATTGTATTAGAATGCATACAATGCATCTGCTCGCCGCTAGATGGCATTGACCACATCGATTAAATTTCAGACAAAATAAAAAACAGCTTTGATCTTTAATATCTAGCTTAATATTGCACTTAGAATACTTTATAAAAACCAAATTGTTCATTGTTTTACCTGCTACAATTTTGTTTTTTATAAAATTTTCGATAAAACGTATATTTTTGGAGATATTTGCAAGAAACCGATGAAAAACGTGAAAAAATTGCGAATTTTCAATTGCCAATAACTTGAAAAGTATTGGATTTTTTGAAAAACTTTATAGATGATTTTTTGCTTAAAATTAGGCCTTCTATCGATATCCGAGGTTATTTTGAAAAAAAAAGAAATTCACCCCCGAGAAGGGGTGGCAACCACCCCCAGGGTGGTTGCGGAGTTCAAATCATTTTCACTTTTGAAGTTAAGGGTAAGATGAACCTAATTCCAAAATTGTATGCAATTCGGTTCACAGTAAAAAAATTCGGAGCAATAATGCTTCAATGACTGCACTAGTTTGGCGGTTGACAGCTATGACTGAATCAAAGAGTAATATGACTAGTCTTGTAGTGATTTTCATTACAACTTTTGGGACAAAAAATTCTTAGGGATGCCATTTGTTACTCAATGGTACTAATAGTAGTAGTACGAGGGTTGCTACTTATATATCCGGAAACAAAAAAACAAACAAACGTACACGGCTGAAAATGGTTTTATTGTTTTTCAAAGTATTCCCCTTGATGATCTATGCACTTTTACATTCGCGTGAACCAATTTTTAAAGCACTTCTGCCACTCCGCCTGAGGTACCTCCATAACGTGTTGTTTGAATGCGTCGACAGCATCTTCAGCGGTCGAAAATCGTTGACCGCGTAATTTATTCTTTATATTTGGAAATAAACATTTAAAACCCGTCAAAAACAAAACACGAGCGTTAATAAGAAAGAAAAAATATACCGGCCAGTACTTAAAAAAGTTCAAATTTTACCATGGAGGTCAAATATGCTATTTAAGAAGATTGTAATCCCGGTTTCCGGATATATAAATAGCAGCCCTTGTATCCATATTAAGTAAGTAAGTAAGTAAGATTTATTTGTAAATATAGGTAGTTACAATGGTGGTAAATTCATACATAGTTTCATAGTGAAACAATTAATAACTAAACACCTCTCATTCGATGTACCTATGTTTTACAAAATAAACACTTTTGACTTTGATTATATTTTGCCATCAGGCGTACAAAAAATATGAACTTAATCCTAAACAATAAGGTATTTACATATCTATCCTATCATGAACAGACTATACAGATTGTAATATTAAAGCCACAGCAGTTTGTCATTATACTAAATAAATGAAACTTAAAAAAAAAACGAGAAAAGGCAAATATTTTTAACATAATCAGAATAATGAATAAAATAGTTATTTAATTGGTTAATTGTCATATTTCATTCTAAACTATCTTTAAAAAAATCTGCAAGGGAGTAATAGCGTTTATTGATTAATAATGTATTAATGTCATTAACTTATTTTTTAATTCTGGCATGTTCAAGGACTTAAGGTTATTCGGCAACTTGTTATATATTTTACTAGCTAAGTAATACACACTCTTCTTCTTCAGTGCTGTATTGGCAGAGGTTGTGCAGATATTATGTACATATTTTGTTCTTAAATTTCTACTAGAAATATCTCTAAGTTTCGTGAATAGGCTTGCATTGTTTTTAATATACATAATTGCTTCGAAAATGAAAAGCGAGGGCATTGTCAAAATTTTTAAATTCTTAAAATAGGATACAACACTGTCAGTTGTCTTTAGGCCACACATTGATCTAATGCAGTTTTTGTATGCCTTGAAAATGATTTTTTTATTTGTGGAGTTGCCCCAAAAAAGAATGCCATATCTCAATTTTGAAGCCACAAAACCATGATATGCCATTAAAACTGCGTGAGGACTGGCTTGTTTGGCTAGTTTATGTAAGGCGTAGGCATATTGGCTAAGCTTTTTGGACATTTCTTCCGTATGTGCCTTCCAACATAAATGCTCATCTATCTGTACACGCAAAAACCTAGTATCAGTAACAGAGTCTATAGTTTTACCATCATATTTGCAGCAAATTGGAGGAGGCGTTTTACGTTGCCTGAAGTGAATTATCTTAGTTTTATCCAGGTTTATCAATAAATTATTTTGTTTAAGCCATTGAATTATGTCAGCAATTGTATTATTAATTTCAGATTCATAACTCTTCATGTCCTTACATTCAATAATAACAGTACTGTCGTCAGCAAATAGGACCATAGGGTATTTGATGTGTCGTGGTAGGTCATTGATATAGAGTAAAAACAGCAGAGGGCCGAGAACACTCCCTTGCGGCACACCGTATCTTATTTTACGTTGTGTGGATCGGAATTTTTTTTCTTGCTTAGTATGCAAACAGATTTGAGTGAGCTCTGTACATTGATCTCTGTTACTTAAATACGATTTAAACAAGTCCAACACGTTGCCTCGTATTCCATATGCACTCAGTTTTTTTAGGAGTATTGTGTGGTCTACATAGTCAAACGCCTTAGTCATGTCCATGAAAATTGCGCAAATATGATTACTCCTGTCCATGCTATCTATAATGGGTTGTAAAAGATCATATATAGCCATATTAACAGTTTTTTGTTTTCGGAAACCTTTTTGCTCTGTTGTAAAAAGGCTGTTTTTCTCTAAGTATGTATAAAGTGCCTCGTATAAAACCTTTTCAACAATTTTTGAAAAAATTGTTGCCAGTGCAATCGGTCTGTAATTTTTTATACTAGTCTTGTCACCTTTTTTAAACAATGGTTTTACAATAACAGGTTTTAATTTATCGGGATACACTCCAGTTATAATACTTAAATTAATAATATGACTAAGGGGGGTAGCGATTATATGCGCCACTTTCTTTACAGCTTTAGTGCATATATCATCGTATCCAACACTGTTCGTGTTTTTCAAGTTTTTAATAATTTTGTGGATGTCATGAGGGATAGTCGGTTTCATGTACATAGATTGAACGTAGTTTACATTGATGTCATATCCTAGCCTAGTACCTTCGGAAGGTATTTGACCAACAAAAAAGTTGTTGAACATATTCGCTATGTCTATCGGATCTGTAACAATCGTAGCTTCATCTTCGCTAACAATTTTTTTAATTGGTTCCTTGGGAAGCTGCTGTCTGGTTTTATTTATTACTTGCCACGTTGCTTTGGACTTATTATTCGCAGATCTGATTAAGTGGTCATTTTGCGAACGTTGCGTAAGGTTAAAATTTTTCTTAAATCTAGAATTATACATTTTAAATTTATCTCTATTTAGCGTTGTGGGGCGTAAACGATACTCCCATAATAAGGACCTTCTCTTTTTACTACATACCTTAATACCATGAGATATCCACTTCGGTTTTGTTGTAGATTTAACTTTTATACTTATAATTGGGAAGCAGAGGTTATAAAAACAAGAAAAAATATCTAGAAACGAGTCAAATGCTACGTTGGCATCACTCAATTCCATCACCTCAGAAAAGGAAAGATTACTGAGACATTTTTTAAAGAGTTCTAAATTTTCTGAACTGTAATCACGTTTGAGGATACGCCATAAGTTGATGTAGCAAGATTTCTTTACTAGACATTTTAGTAATTGAGCCGTATGATCCGACAGACCAAGGTCTACAACTTCTCCCTTACATCCTTTAATATTGTGTGCGAAGTTGTCAAGGCACGCATTACTACATATTCTAGTCGGTTCCCTTATTTCTAGATGAAGGTTATAATTTAACAAGAGATTTTCAAGTTCCAAAGAGTTATTATTATTATTATGACATAAAATATTAATATTTAAATCTCCACATACTACTACTTTTTATTCGTATTATAACATATTTTTCTGAGCAAGTTTTCAAAGTGTTCAAAGAAATCAGTAACATTTGACTGTGGAGGTCTGTACATGCATATAACAATAAGTTTATGTTGTACCAATTCAATAGCACAACATTCCATTAAACCAGGTATGGATAGTTTTTTTACATCGGTGAATTCATTATATTCGTGTTGCGATCTAACCAGAATGCAGGCGCCACCCCTGCGCTGGTTACGACAAAAGGAGGATGCAAGTTTAACATTTGGTATGGTTACCGGGTCCCCTAATGCCTCCATCATAAAGTGTTCAGAAATACAAATTACATCAATAGGTTTTTGTTTCCCCTCGAATTCATTTAAATGAACTGATAACGCATCCGCTTTATTTATTAAACCCGCTATGTTCTGATGTAACACATAGAGGGCGGTATAAAAAAAAATCCTCATTTTTTTTTCTACATCTGAAGGGTTGTTCTTGGTCTGGAACGAAGCATGCCCGGCGTACGATTGCGCGTCGGGCGTATAGGGTTGTGTCGAACTATTTCTGAAGTCCTGGGTTATCAATTGTGTTATGTTTTTGTGAATGTGTCTTATTCCAGAATACTTTATCTTGCCCGTGTAGGGTGAAAACATTCTGTAATTAAGGTCTAGATTGGAGTCAATAAAGTAAACATGTTTAAGATCAACAATGTTTTCGTGCAGAAGTTGATTAAACCATTTTACTCGGCAGTTATACAATTGTGCTCCATTTATGTATGTAGGTGAAATAATAATGACATTTGTGTGTTTAATCAATTCTAATTTCATTCTTATGTCATGTACGATTTGTATGTACTGGGCGGTAGTTAAAAAAATCATGTTCTCCGATTAGTAAAACACAGTAATCGTTCTGCGTGAAACCTTTTAGTTGTGTCTCGATATTTTTTAACACTGTTAATGTTCCAGCGCCCTGTATACAACTATGATACCAATCATAGTTTCCGTAATTAGATTTCATGATGGCTAATGTTTTGTTGTTCGTTTTGGTACCTAAAATTAACAATTTATTCTTGGTATCAATTGGAATCTGAGCGCATGATTTTTTCATGGGCATGTTTGGGTAGGTCTTCTCGTCAACAATTGGGTCAGTTAACTGTGAGATGTTTTTTCGTGGCGAGTCAGTCCTGCTACTATTGACTGTTTAGCAGGCAGTAGACATGACGGATTATTAATTTCAGTAGTGCGTGTGTTGTGCTTTGTGCTGGTGAAGGATGTGTTTTTCTTCGCTGGTGTACTGCTCCGTCTACTCTTGTTAAGAAAGGATGGGCTGGTAAGTGAAATAGTGACTTTTTTATATGTATCGTTTTTTTTCGTAACTGTTTCTAACTGTTTGCGTAATGTATTGTTCTCTAAAGATAACGATTATAACGAACATATTTCTTCATGAGCACTTTGTAACTCAATTTGTAAACTTTGAACTTGATTTTTTAAAGTTTCGATTTCCTCATTATCTATCGAAAATTCTGGCATACTACATACGCTGTCATTTACGAGGTCTATTTCGGAAAGTGAGCTTTTATTCGAGTAGTAAGATTCAGGTGACGAGCAGGTTTCTATTGGTGATGGTAATCTTTGCCGACGACGACGAGTGACATTGTTATCGTCATTTATGAAGCTCATTTTTGTTTACATATGATTTTGTCAGATATGTGAACACTACTGCCCTCTTGTGAGGAACGAGATAAGTAGATAGTAATGTGACTAATTTTGCCCAATTCATATAGATGTCACTATTGACAACATGTTCAAAAAATATCGCATTTTCGTTGTTTTTGTTATAAATAACTCGCTTGAAAATTTCGATTAATCTTACTCCAGCAATTGTTTGTCACACTAATAGAAAAATATGCTATTATTAAAAGAAAAAGCATTTTATTTTTTGAAATCGTCCACGGTATTTTTTTCTAACGCCAATGTTTTTGGTAAGAGTTTCACGGTTGCAGTGTTCTTTTTTTATTATTAGAATCACTTGCAAACAATAATTATTAAGTTTGCTACAAATCACTGCACTCCAGAGTTAAATAACACAAAAATTTATGAGTTTTTTGTCTATCTCACTGACGGCAACAAAGTATCGAGTTTTTTTATCACTGGTGGTTCACATATTGTCCGGATAACACTCTCAGCTATGTAGTGACATGGTGCCAACACTTTGTTTGTGAAATTATCCACTGATAGTTACTTTTTAATATTATAAACATTATTTAAATACACAGCTTATGTTTACATGGCGATGACAGCGCCACCCGTCAATTATTAATTTATTAGTAGTAGTTAACCTATTGTGCCGTACTACAAGCACACATACGCTGAGTTTCTTGCGCTGGTTCTTCTCAGTTGGGGCTCCTTTCCGAACCAGTAGTAGTTTATTGCCCTTCCCATAATACGGTTTAGTTTTGACACTTACCAGGTGATCTGTACTGAAGTTGTATCACATGAGTTTCAAGGGTACGCTCCGTTGCCTTATCTAGCGCCACGCAACTTATGTTTTTATTATTCTCTTTGGGATAGAATGTGTAGTCAATGTACGTCACCTCTGTAAATATAATAGATTGTGTCAAAGAGAGCAAAATTACATATTTACGAGGGCGTACATTGAATCCTCGACGTAGCGAGGGATTCAAGCGTACCTATACGCATTCTGGACCCGGGTATGTCCTTAAACTACGTCCGGACACGGGTATGTCCTTAAACTACGTCCAAAAGAGAGGTATGGGTACTGCGAATGTGGTAGGGCACAGCATAGCGAATGTCATCTCGCTCAAATCTGGAGCAGAGCCCGACTGGGGAAGTACCTCCACCTTACAGAAAACCACAGCCAAATAACACGAGACTCTACTCATAGTATTGTGTTCCTGCTGGTGAGTGAGGTTGCCAAAGAGCTCAAAGAGGACCCAGTGTGTTGACGACGAGGGACGTTGCAGGCGTCCATAGGCTACGGTAGCTGCTTACCATCAGGAGGGCCGTATGCTTGTTTCCCACTGTCGTGGTATTTAAAAAAAAACGCTCGAGATGAAAATATTTTTGCTACCTCGTGGCGACGTGGCACATACTGTGTCATACCAACTATGAGGATCATAAACCACTAATCTGTAATATAGTTCGATGCGGTCACCATCCATTCATAATCATCATCAGCATAAACAGTTCCAAAAAACATAGTACCACAGGGCGGGCGGACACGTCATACTACAAAACCTCGTTTGAGCGCCTTTGTGTGCACGGCACATCTGTACACGCTTCAATGTGTGCGTCTTAGGGCGCTGTTTTACGATGTCATAAATGACGTTTAACAATACACCGCCATTTTGTTTCTTATGGATGCGCTGCCAACCTCACGGATTAGCCTACTATTTCCCTACCAATCGGCCGCCGAGGGTGAGGTAATACCGATCGGGGCGGGGCGGAGCGTGGCCATTCTGTATGAAATACTATTATTTATTCTGTGGTAGTACGACTTACGAGGCAGGGTTTGAACCGGAGACCTCCGGATTAAAAGTCGTACATCTTACCACCAGGCTACCAGCGTATATAGAGATATGTAAGACAAGCCTCAAGCAAGTTTGCTTTTAAGCGGATGCTACGTAAGCACCTGCTAAAGCAAGAATTCGAATAGTATCCATCAATATAGTATTTATAAATATATAGTAGTAGTTTAGGTTGTTAGCTTTAGTTGAATTTCATTCTCTCCTCTTGGTTGCCCTGAAAACCAGCGCCATGGCTAATCTTTAGCTATCGGCATATGCTGAGCGGCATCCTTTTTGGTGCTATTTTCTGTACCACCAAATAAACAATTTTCCTTCTTTCTTTCTCTCTTTCTTTCTTTCTTTCTTTAGTATATTTGTGTATATATATATTCCTAGTATTTTATTTGTGTATTTTTATGTAGATTATTACCTTCTCTTTTAGCTAAGCGTTCAATGATTTAACTGACTATTCTCTTTCTTTTCTCTGCACCTTTTTGTCATGTCTCTGTTTAGCCCAATGGTTGAGTGGTAGAGAATGCCTTTAGGCATTAAGTCCGCCATTTGTACATTTTATGTTGTGTGCAATAAAGTTTAAATAAATAAATAAATATGTATGTATGATTATATTATGAAGACATTTGTAATGAATACCTTTAAGTTGTTTTACTTGATTTCCATCAAGGTGTAAGGCAAGATGATAAGATCTTTTCTTATTTTCGTTAGCATTGCAGCTTACAGTAATAACGTCGTCATCGGTAAAGTAGTAATTGTACATTTGCGTCCTATTAACTGAATAAAACTCCCCTTTTTGCAAATTTTTCAACCATCCGATCGTAAGTTCAAGTGGGTCTGTAAAACGAAATATCATAAGAGTAGTTTATGTAACCGTTACGTAATAAGGCCTAATTACGTTCAGTTGCATACACTGTTTTATCTACACACATATTATAAATCCTAAATGAAGTGTTCGGAAACCATTAGAACGACCGCCATTGCACCGCCATGGCCAACTTGATTGTGCCGGCGGTCGGGCGGGCGGGCGCGTGCCAGCGGCCGGAAAGGAGAGCAGATTTTCATAACGTTACCGTAGGTAATGAATTTTCATACGTTTTTACGACACTGTCATAGATAATACACTGATGTTACGTTACTGGTTGCAATAATGGTGGTAATTACATACGGTTTCCGAACGCGGAATAGAGGATTTATGATATTGGTTTGGATAAAATAATTTTAAACAAAAAATTCCTTTCTAAAAGCGAATGTCCGAGCTACTGTAAAAAAACCGGCAAAGTGGGAGTCGGACTGGCGCACGGGTTCCGTACCATTATCTATAAAAAAGGCAAAATAATCATGTCTGTTGTATGGGAGCCCAATTGAATATTTATATTATGCTATTTTTTTGTATTTGATGTTATAGCGGCAACAGAAAAACATCATCTGTGAAAATTTCAACTGTCTAACTATCACGGTCCATGAGATACAGCCTGTTGACAGATAAAAAACCAGCCAAGTGCGAGTCGGACCGCGCTAGGGCTCCATACAAACCTGTAGGTATATAAGTAAAAGTTCACCCATCACGACCATCGAGTCCTAGCTACGCGTTCATGAGGAAAGGGGTAGTAACTTCAAAATTATTAAAAATATTTTTATTATATGATGTAAGTAACTAAAAATTTACGAGTTTCGCAATTTTTCCTTTGCTGTAATCATCATCATCTGTGCTATAAGACGTTGCTTTGTACCAAATTTCAAGATTCTGAGTTCATGGAAAGTACCCTGTAGGTTTTGATTCCCTTGCGAGTTTCGAAAATTTGCGGCATAAAGGGCTGTATCTTTTGAATGCGTTGGGTTAGAAGTTTGATTTTGTTCACAGCTCTAAGGGACAGTAGACCCGAGTATTAGATATAAATTTCAGCTTGATACCTCCACGCGGACCTGAGAAAAAGGGTCTTGACAGACGGACGGACGGACAACAAAGTGATCCTATAAGGGTTCCGTTTTTTCCTTTCGAGGTACGGAACCCTAAAAACGGCAAAAAAATCATGTCTGTTGTATGGGAGCCCCCTTAAATGGGTCCATATTGGCTCACATAGAATTATTTGGCATATTATTTTTAATAATAACGTTTTGTAATCCGAATCATCATTCGTCATAATTTTTTTGGCTATAACTTTTTTCATACTTATTTTAATTACTTACTAACAACATTGTTAATAATTATATGTAGTCCTAATTTTTTTAAACATAATATCATTTCTAACAATTCATCACGACTCATAACGATGTTTTAAATAAACTTATTACTTAATTATAAACTCATATTGTATAACTATTTTAAAAGCATAACATATAAAGTACCTATGCGCATATTGGAACGTACACGACGATTATAGTGCTGGAGCCCGCCTAACTGGAAATTTATCAAAATCCTAACCAATTTTCTTCCATATAGCGTTGTAGAGCCCATCTCGGAGATCATGAAAACATAAGTCTTAAAGGTCTTAAATGGCCATAAGTATGTATGGCGTCAAGTTGAAAATACAATTTTTTGGCCTAAATTTATCAACGAGCCTACCGCTCCAAATTTTGACACATGATTTAGCCCACGTCAAATAACCTACATACCAATTTTAAGACCATTCTGGTGGGCACATAAGATTTTAAGACCAGTTGAAGTTGCAATTTTTTGGCCTAAATTTATCAAAGAGCCTACCGCTCCAAATTTTGACAGTAGTTAAAGGACCCATTCAACACACCAAATCCCAATTTTAAGACCATTCTGGTGGGCACATAAGATTTTAAGACCATTTTAAGAAATAGTCGACTTCATAGAAAAAATAGCAAATTACTATAAATTCCTTAAAAAAAATATTTTGCTGGCACAAACACAACTGCATATTCATAAATAAGTGTCTTGTAATTAAAAATGCCCTAAAAGTATTCCGCAATAACTCGAAAATTGGAGAAATTCGTCATAGCAGTACTTTAGTCACGGGGGTCTTAAATCACTAAAATTATTATTTATTTTAACTTAATGTCACAAAATATGATTTGAAAAGCCAGACGTAATGCCTATGAACATTTTCTACCAGTCGCTCATAAGTCGAAACTGATAAGCGTCAAGTTAGGTGCACTGAGAATATATTACTAACTGAAAAATTACGTAAATTTGTTTTAAATACTACCGTTCCAAATTTTGACAAACGGTGTAGCCCACTCCAAATAACCTACATACCCATTTTAAGACCAATCCGGTGGGCGCATAAGATTTCAAGACCAGTTGAAGTTGCTATTTTTTGGTCTTCATTTATCAACGAGCCTACCGTTTCAAATTTTGACACTAGTTAAAGGACCCATTCAACAAACCAAATCCCAATTTTGAGACCATGCTAGTGGGCGTATAGGATTTTTAGACAATTTAAAAAAGAGTCGATTTCATACAAAAAATAGCAAATTACTATAAATTCGTTCAAAAAATATACTTAATTGGCACAAACACAAATGCGTATTCATATTTTAGTGTTTTATGATTCAAAACGCCGTAAAAGTATTCCGCAATAAGTCGATAATTGGGGAAATTCGTCATAGCAGGAATTTAGTCGCGGGGGTTTAAATCACTAAAATTATTATTTATAGTAAACTTAATGGCACAAACCATGATTTAAAATGCTGGAGGTAATGCCTATACCTACTTTTTACCAGTCCCTCATACATAACCTTATAGTGCTGGAGCCCGCCTAACTGGAAATTTATCAAAATCCTAACCAATTTTCTTCCATATAGCGTTGCAGAGCCCATCTCGGAGATCATGAAAACATAAGTCTTAAAGGTCTTAAATGGCCATAAGTATGTATGGCGTCAAGTTGAAAATACAATTTTTTACGTAGAGCGGTAGGCTCGTTGATAAATTTAGGCCAAAAAATTGCAACTTCAACTGGTCTTAAAATCTTACGCGTCCACCAGATTGGTTTTAAAATTGGTATGAAGGTTATTTGATGTGGGCTAAGTCGTTTGTCAAAATGTGGAACGGTAGGATTTAAAATAAATTTACGTAATTTTTCAGTTAGTAATATGTTCTCAGTGCACCTAACTTGACGCTTATCAGTTTAGACTTATGAGCGACTGGTAGAAAATGTTCACGGCCTCCTAGCCCAGTCGGTAGTGACACTGCCTGCGAAGCAGGAGGTCCCGGGTTCAAATCCTGGTAAGGGCATTTATTTGTGTGTTTATCACGAATATTTGTTCCTGAGTTATGGGTGTTTCCTATGTATCTGAAGGTTATTTGATGTGGGCTAAGTCGTTTGTCAAAATGTGGAACGGTAGGATTTAAAATAAATTTACGTAATTTTTCAGTTAGTAATATGTTCTCAGTGCACCTAACTTGACGCTTATCAGTTTAGACTTATGAGCGACTGGTAGAAAATGTTCACGGCCTCCTAGCCCAGTCGGTAGTGACACTGCCTGCGAAGCAGGAGGTCCCGGGTTCAAATCCTGGTAAGGGCATTTATTTGTGTGTTTATCACGAATATTTGTTCCTGAGTTATGGGTGTTTCCTATGTATCTAAGTATATATTTATCTATATAAGTATGTATATCGTCGCCTAGTACCCATAGTACAAGCTTTGCTTAGTTTGGGACTAGGTTGATTTGTGTAAGATTGTCCCCAAATATTTTTTTTATTTTTTTATTTAAAATAAATAATAATTTTAGTGATTTAAGACCCCCGTGACTAAAGTACTGCTATGACGAATTTCTTCAATTTTCGACTTATTGCGGAATACTTTTAGGGCATTTTTAATTACAAGACACTTATATATGAATATGCAGTTGTGTTTGTGCCAGCAAATAGTACATTACTTACCTAGGGCTGTAAAAAAAAGAAAGCCCGAAATCGCAGGTATTTGGGACCCGAGCCGCAGGCGAGGGTTGTAAATATGCGATAGAGGGCTTTCTTTTTTACTGCCCGTGGTGAGTACACAATTTTACGTCCCCACCTGGCCATAATGCGAGTTTTACCGTAAGCGTAGCGAGCGGTAAAACTCACATTATGGCCAGGTGTGACGTAAATATATTTTTTTAAGGAATTTATAGTAATTTGCTATTTTTTCTATGAAGTCGACTATATCTTAAAATGGTCTTAAAATCTTATGTGCCCACCAGAATGGTCTTAAAATTGGGATTTGGTGTGTTGAATGGGGCCTTTAACTACTGTCAAAATTTGGAGCGGTAGGCTCTTTGATAAATTTAGGCCAAAAAATTGCAACTTCAACTGGTCTTAAAATCTTATGTGCCCACCAGAATGGTCTTAAAATTGGTATGTAGGTTATTTGACGTGGGCTAAATCATGTGTCAAAATTTGGAGCGGTAGGCTCGTTGATAAATTTAGGCCAAAAAATTGTATTTTCAACTTGACGCCATACATACTTATGGCCATTTAAGACCTTTAAGACTTATGTTTTCATGATCTCCGAGATGGGCTCTACAACGCTATATGGAAGAAAATTGGTTACGATTTTGATAAATTTCCAGTTAGGCGGGCTCCAGCACTATTATGATTATTACATTGTGGGTAAGCACTTAAGATATTCCGTGCCGAAATAAACGCGGTAGTTCGCTAAATAGTAATTAATCGCGTTATCTGTTGTTCTTAGATGTGTTTGTAAGAATCATGGAGGCGATAGAAGAGAAGTTTTTCGGTGATAGGTAGTAATTTCTGTGACAGGGTCGACGAAGCCCCCGCTTAGCGGGGGCTTCTATTCTGGGTAGTTATGCCCTTCGGGCAGGATGACACTCTAACCTAACCTAAACCGAAATTGAACCTTACATAACATTTTTTTCCCCGCTTCGCTCGTCGTCGTACCTAACGGTGACTCTGCCACTTTATTTCGTTTTGACAGCGAGTTGGGTATGTTGTGAAACTTGTGAACCACTTTCGCGTTCCCCAAACCAAGGACCAGCATATCATAGACACAAGATATTTCAGATGTACGCATTTATAAGGTGACATTTGTATTTACATATAAATAAACAGTTTAGATGTAAAAACTGGTATAGTTTAAAATAAATATTATATAAAATTATATTACGCGCTCCATACGACGAAAACGTGGCTACGGGCGATCGTAGCTCGTAGTAATCGGTGGCACTAAATGTATCGCTTAAACCGGGTTGACAAATTCACTTTTTAATTTTTCTTTCGCTTTCACCCTATGGGGCCTATGGGGGTAGATAAATATATACTTAGATACATAGAAAACACCCATAACTCAGGAACAAATATTTGTGTTAAACACACGAATAAAATGCCCTTACCAGGATTCGAACCCGGGACCTCCTGCTTGCAGGCAGGGTCACTACCAACTAGGCTACCGTTGCAATTTATACAATTTAAAATTATGCTATTCGAGTTTATGCAAACTCAACTATTATATCATTGGTTAATTATGAAAATAAGTAAGTATTAGTAGAAAAAATAGATGTCATATACTTCAGAAAAAGTGACCAAACCCTCCGGTGTCCGAGGCCAGATTTGAACTGGCGTCTTCAGCTCAGGGTCAGGACGTCAGCCGCGAAAGCTGAAGACGCCAGTTCACATCTATTTTTTCAGTTTATATATAGTAGTGTAACTACTTAAAAATTGCAAATCAAAAAATATTGAACAAAATAATTTGATTTGCTTCAAGATTTAAGTATTAGTAGGTATAATTTATGAAAATATGAAAAAAGTTATGCAATTTTGTTTTATGCTATGATCATGTAATCCATTATACAAATTGAATATAACAAATTGTTGATATGAAAATTAAATTATACTGTTTGTTAGTATGTATATAAAACTTAACACACACATTAATTTAAGTCACATACGCACTTACCAGCTATAACGGTATTTTCAGATGGTTCGGGGTATAGATGTACTATACTTTGCAGATTTCCCGGAGCGCCAGGAATATTAGAACCCTTCTTATTCCAAGAACTGCATCGTAGAACTTTATCTTCCTTTTCGAGTCTAAATGTCCGCAATACGAATGGCTCTGAAAAATATTTCAGCGCGTATTTAAACATTTTTTCATACCACGACGGTGGCAAGCAAGCATACGCTCTACCTGATGTTAAGCAGCTACCGTAGCTTATGGACGCCTCCAACTCTAGATGTTTCAGATGTGAGTTGTCGAGACCCTATCTGTATACTCGCATTAATTTATATTAATATTTATTTATTTCTACAATAAGCACTTACAGCTAAACCTTACGTGCTAATTGGTATTTTATATCTAGTGACTAACATGCATTATAGTGGTTTTGTTACATACAAAAACAAACTTTGCTTACAATAAATAATCAAATCAAATGACAAGTGCACTTGTAGTGGAGTACGGGAACGCCTTTTTAGGGTTCCGTAGTCAACTAGGAACCCTTATAGTTTCGCCATGTCTGCCCGTCCGTCCGTCCGTCCGTCCGCGGATAATCTCAGTGACCGTTAGCACTAGAAAGCTAAAATTTGGTACTAATATGTATATCAATCACGCTGACAAAGTGGTAAAATAAAAAGTGGATTTTTTTTATTTATTAGGGTACCTCCCCTATACGTAAAGTGGGGAGTGATTTTTTTTTTCATTTCAACCCTAACGTGAGATATATTGTTGGATAGGTATTTAAAAATGAATAGGGGTTTGCTTAAATCATTTTTCGATAATGTAAATTTTTTCGGAAATAATCGCTCCAGAAGTAAAAAAATATGCGTCCCCCCCCTCTAACTTTTAAACCATAAGTTTTAAAAATATGAAAAAAATCTCAAAAGTAGAACTTTATAAAGACTTTCTAGGAAAATTATTTTGAACATGAAAGGATGAATAGTTTTTGAAAAAAAATTACAAAATAATTTCTGAACTAAGTTTGTAATTTAACCGTATAAGCAGGTGTTTATTGTACCTGTAATTTCTACAAAATTACAATGAAATGACGTGCTTTCAAATAAAGTAAAAACGGTGAAAATCGGTTCACGCAATAAAGAATTATTCCATAAAAATCATCTTCCATACTTTAAGCTCGCGCGCAATAGTTTACTTAATTTGCCGATAGATGTCGCTGTACGTGGAACTCTCATATCATATCCTACATGGCGGTGTTATTAACTCTTAAGTGGGGACGCTTACTGTGACGGACGGA
Organism: Pammene aurita; assembly: GCA_947086415.1. Taxonomy (NCBI): domain Eukaryota; kingdom Metazoa; phylum Arthropoda; class Insecta; order Lepidoptera; family Tortricidae; genus Pammene; species Pammene aurita. Next base: position 10,762,133 of record OX352316.1, read on the forward strand.
AAACTACGGAACCCTACACTGAGCGTGGCCCGACACGCTCTTGGCCGGTTTTTAACCTATAAAAATGCCACAAATCACAAGTCCGATTTTATTTTGTGGCCTGTTAGAGTACGTTAAGTACTAATAATAGAAAATATTTTCTAATGTATTTGTTTGCTAAACATAGAAAAGATTATGTAAGTTTTATTTTTGTCCACCAGGCTATCGCTTTTTACTATTGCAACATAACTTCACATTTTATAACGGTTTTGTCAAGAGCATATGTCGTCTTAGCCATTTGTAATTCGTTTAGAATTCAAGGTCACTATATTTTGACAATTTGTTTTCGATTATGCTCACATACTGTACTGACCAAACTGTTATAAAACGACAGATGATGTTGAAATAGTTGAATGCAATAGTATGGTAAAGGAAAATATAACTTGTATAATCTTTTCTTGTTGTTATTAATAAATATCTACATAATACCTAGCGCGACGTCAAAACCTGTTAAAAAATGTTTTTTGCTATAAGTAATCATATCATATTCTCTAACTAAAAAATAAAATCGCACTTGTGAGTTATCGAAGCTCAAAACTGTTCGCGTACTGTACTATTGTGCACGGGGAACATTGTATCTGATCATTGCACTATAATATTTGAAGAGTTCGATTTCTCCAGGATCCCATCATCAGATCCGGACCTGGTGACAATGGGACCAACTGTGAAGTATACGCTTTCAACCAAAAAAAGAATTTTCCAAATCGGTCGAGCCGTGTTCGATAAAAAAGAGCAAAAACAATGATCCTGACGAATTGAGAACCTACTACTAGAACTACTTCGAAATATTGAAGTCGGTTGAAAAATGATTGTAGAATGATATCAAACTAAGCTTAAACTAGGTTTCTAGTGCTATCTAGTTTACTTGCTAAGACAACTTGACATTGGACATATGTGGCAGTCGGATCGTATAATCCGCCATCATTACGGCTAGCTGTTTTAAAAAACAGGGCCGGTTTGAAATGCGAAGGTTCAACGATTAGCCGGATTGAATGGGGCTGAATGAAAATCCGCCGGAGTGTATTCGGCGCCATACGTTCTTCAACACGGCTAGCCGTAATGCAATACAGCGTCATTAGCCGCCGCTTCGGCAGTTTTAACATTCGGTTTTGGTTATTTTTTAATAGGATAGGTAGGTTTTGGTTACTCGTTTTTTGTTGTGCCTTTTTAATAAGATGACTAGGTTTTGGTTATTTTGAAAGAGATAACGATGCGGCTAAACGTGGGCCGCCTTATTGAAAACGCATCGCAATGACAATCCGGCTAATCGTTGAACCGCCGCATTTCAAAACAGCCCTGTTTTTTTAAAACGGCTAGCCGTAATGAAATACGGCGTATTATACTACCCTGCGACATATACAAGGTGCTCGCGAGGAAACCGCATAATTTTAACAGCGTACTCCTGAGGCCAAAATAAGTAAAAAATATCCTACGACTTTTGGACAATTCCGCCAAAAAAAAAATTTTTTTTGTTTTTTTTTTTTCTTGTTTTCTGAACGTATTCTTAAATTAAAAATGAATGTTAAAGACAAAACTATGCCTAAAAACAAATAAAACTACTTTTTTTTTCTTAAAATCACAGTTAAAGCAAAGTGTTTCCTGTCACTTTGATGTCTGTCAACAGGGATGCCTATAATGAGTTCCATAGTGGTAAAATTGCCGTTAAGAAAGCGTTCAGTCCTGAGTTATAATCAAAATATTTTATTTTTTAATTGGTTATAACTCCGAAACAAGGTGAATTTCAGAAAAGTTTATTTGACATTTTAGTCTCTAAATAAGGTCGGGATAACGCTGTTAAAATTATGCGGTTTCCTCGTGAGCACCGTGTATATGCAAGTAACTTATCCTTGTACATACTATAGCGTTTGTTGGTCATGTATTTGCTTTGTGCAATAAAGTGTTTTATAACACTAACTGGTCCTTAATAAAATTCCATTATAGTCAGACTACCGATGGACCACCGTAACTGAAATGTATATGAAACACTGACGTATATGACAGATTCTCATTTTCTACAGCAAAGTTCATATCCGCGTGTTTCATTCCAAACCTGTGATAACTCGGGGCACATTCTATGGATTTGATATAGATAAAAAAGATGTCGATATATAACTGTCCTTTTAGCAATAAATGAAGATGGAGTGGAGGAGAAAAATGATTAGAATAAAACATTTAGTGCCAATGTGGAAATACTGACCTGGTGTAAAAATAAAATTTATTCTTCGAAACACCTTTATAGAATTTAAGAAGCAGTAAACAAAGCAATTTTGTATATAGTACAGTACGCGAACAGTTGTGAGCTTCGATAACTCACAAGTGCGATTTAAATTTTTAGTTAGAGAATATGATATGATTACTTATAGCAAAAAATATTTATTAATAACAACAAGAAAAGATTCTACGAGATATATTTTCCTTTACCATAGGTACTATTGCATTCAACTATTTCAACATCATCTGTCATTTTATAACAGTTTGGCCAATAGATTATGTGAGCATAATCGAAAACAAATTGTCAAAATATAAGTGACATTGAATTCTAAACGAATTACTAATGGCTAAGACGACATATGCTCTTGACAAAACCGTTATAAAATGTGAAGTTATGTTGCAATAGTAAAAGGCGATAGCCTGGTGGAGAAAAATAAAACTTGCATAATCTTTTCTATGTGTAGCAAACAAATACTTGTATTATACCTAGCGCAATGCTAACAATAGTTAGAAAATATTTTTTTATTATTAGTACTTAACGTATTCTAATAGGTCACAAAATAAAATCGGACTAGTGATTTATGTCATTTTTATAGGTTAAAAAGGCGTTACCGTACTCCACTAATAAATTTATTTTGTAGAACATTTAGATGTTGACAGTAACATCGATATATTTAATTGTCGATAAAATATTTTGCTACGTATCTTTAGTATAAGTGCCCCGAGTTATCCCAGGTTTGCATTACCCATATACAAGATATCTCTATACTCTGCTTAGCGCGTTATTTCTTTGAAACCTAAGCTGCCAAAACAAAGGGGTACGGGAGAGGAACTCGCAATGCCAGACAGGGAAAGCAAGATTCTTCCGTGGAGCGTAAGAGAGAGTCAGACATTAATGGTTGCCATAGAGACGTACTATGTTTACTGTCACTTCCAATATTAGTATCTCCTATAGATAGAGTGAAATTACTTCGAGCGTGGCAGCGGAGGTCGCCCGGCTATGCGGGGTCTTGGGTTAATTAGTCTATGGCATTACCTTATAGGTCATAGGCCCGCTACGCTTTCACTGCGCGAAATATTTTTGTTATTTGCACTTTGATATAGAAAATGGAATATTTACCTTGTTCAGAATACCTTTCTTTGCTGTCTATTTGTAAAGTAACGCCGTAATGATCTTTGTATTTTTCATATCCTGCTGCTGTGTTAACTTCGCATTTGATTGTGACCTCCTCTCCAGCCTTGAAGTGGTAATGGTATTCTTGTTTATATATTTCCGGAGGGTATTTGCCCAATATAATTTTTTTTGTTTCCTCAGTGATGTAGAGAAATATAGATGGGGCTATAAATAGTAAAAGGGTAAAGTTGTATAGATGAAATTTTATAAATATATTCCATCACATTTTTAATGACGATACAGTAAGTATAACGACAAAAAACCCACAAATCTTCAAATATCATAATAAGACGGCTAAAATTATAATTCAACTTTTAAGTATAGTTGCATTTAGCTAAAAATAAACCTGAATAGGACAAGAGCCCACGACACTGAACCTAGTTCAATAAGTCTCCTAGATAGGTGCTTTGTTGGCATACATCTACAAACTTTTGATGCTGCTGCCACTGACAAGGCCACGCACGGGGGCTTGCAGCACCGCATTATCATCAAGGACAATATTATCATGTAGCCCTACCCCTCCCCTGCTTCGAGGAACAAAGGAAATCTAGGAGACTTATCATACTAGAAACCATTGCAGCATGCATTTCGTATTCCCTAATTTAATTATATGTATATTTAGTTGTATTATTTAGTTGATAAGTTTTTATGTTAGTACATTAGTAATATAATCTTTTTATTTGTTTTTGTGTGTTACTAACCAAATGGAATCTATATTCTGAAATAAAAATTATTGTATTGTGTTGTATATCTCATCTAGGAGACTTATCGAACTAGGTTCAGTGTCGTGGGCTGGGCTCTTATACTAGAAGCTCTTAGGAATAAATGGCACATTTTTATTTTATTTTAGAATCGTTTGTTGGCCTCCGATGAAAAGCTGCCATGCCCGGATATATAAGTAGTAATGGATAGTTTAAGAATTAACGACAGGAGCTTTGTTAATGTCACAAATAAAAAAAATAATGGCTAGTGCTTATTCTCATTGGGTCTAAATTATAAATTACTAGCTTTCCGCCCCGCGACTTCGTCCGCGTATAGGGGTGCGCACCTTCGCACCCCTATTTAACTCCTTCAGGGTTAGAATTTTCCATAACGCTGAAAGGACTTTTATTGTATTTTAATAAGTTATCTTCCCACAACTTCAATCATGTCCACCAACTTCTTGGGGATATTAAAGTTTCTTAATATGGTGTACAGGGCCGCTCGGTTAATACTGTCATATGCTTTTTTAAAATCAACAAACAGCACGTGGATGCTCTGGGCGTATTCCCATCTCTTCTCCATCAGTAATTTGAGACGGAAGATCTGGTCGACAGTGCTGCGATTGCGACGGAACCCACACCCACAGAGAAAGCAAAATGAGGGTCAGAGTTAATGACGAGCTAACTAAAGAATTCGTGGTAATAACAGGACTAAAGCAGGGCGATACCCTGTCACCTATGCTTTTCAATTTAGTCTTAGAGTATGTCGTTAGAAAAGTACTTACACTAGACATTGGGCTACAATTGAACGGTAAGCATTCGGTGATAGGGTACGCGGACGATCTGGCCTTTTTAGGAGAGTCCAAGCAGGAAGTGGCAGAATCTGCAGGAGTTTTGGAGGCAGAAGCGAAAATGGTGGGCCTAAGTATTAGCCAGGAAAAGTCGGAGTATTTCCACATGAAACGCTATAAAAATAAGCGCATGAAAAGGGAAGACCTTCATGTTGGGGATACTGTCTATAAAGAGGTGGCCAAATTTAAATACTTAGGCTGCACCGTTACCGACACTAACACACGTGATGAGGAAATAGACGTCCGCATACAAACGCCTTGCGATGTAGCGCCGCCCTTCATAAAGTGTTAGTGTCCAAGCTCCTAAGTAATAATACGAAGTTACGTATTTACAGGACGGTCATACGGCCGATCCTGATGTACGGGTGTGAGACTTGGACACTAACACTTAAAGAAGAAAATAAACTTTTAGTGGCGGAAAGACGAATTCTCAGAAAGATCTTGGGTCCAGTGAGTATGGAATACGGTAGTGTCCGAGTCCGTAAAAATGCTGAAATTGAGGAGATAGTGGCTGCACCCAATATTATCGGCGAGACGAAGGCACACCGGCTCCGTTGGCTCGGCCACGTTGTCAGAATGGACGAGGATCGCGGTGCTAAGTTGGCTTACCTGGGTCGCATAGCAGGACGAAGGCCAATAGGTCGTCCCAGGTATCGCTGGGGCTATGCTGTGGAATCGGACCTGCGCGATCTCCAAGCCGTTAACTGGGGGGAGATTGCGCGAGACCGAGACAACTGGCGTAAACTTGTGTCGGAGGCCAGGCCTCATTTTGGGTCGGTGCGCCATTAAGTTAGTTAGTTATCTTCCCACAAATTAAAAAGTCTCTAGCTCAAAAAAGTAATTTCCCTCATGCAAACTTAGCACCCCTATTTAACCCCCTCAGGGGTGGAATTTTCCAAAACACTGAAAATAGTTTTATTGTGTATTAATAAGTACTTTTCCCACAGAGTTTAAAATCTCTAGTTTAAAAAAAGAAATTTCCGCCAGTAGGAGTAGAATTTGCCAAAACGCTGAAAGTACTTTTATTGTATTTTAATAAGTAATCTTCCTACAAAGTTAAAAGTCTCTAGCTCAAACATTTCCCCCATACAAATTTTGCACCCCTTTTTAACCACCTGAGGGGTGGAATTATTTTAAACGCTGAAAGCACTATTTTGTACTCTGATAAGTAATATTCCTACAAAGTTTGAAGTCTCTATCTCAAAGAAAGAAGTTTCCCGCATACAAACTTTGCACCCCTATTTAACCCCCTCAGGGGTGGAATTATCCAAAACGCTGAAATAACTTATATTATTTTTTAAATATCGACGAAACGTAAGAAGTTTCAAGTTTATAACTTAAAATTTAAATTCCTACACATACAAAATTTTAACCAAGTTTTTACCCCCTTAGGGGTTGAATTATTCAAAATCGCTTCTTATTATTTGTACACGTTAGAAGAAAGAAAGAAAGAAAGAAAAGAAAGAAAATACATTTATTAGCACAAAACAAGGACAGACAAACTTAAAACTAACTAATAGTAGTTACACTAATTACTATGTAAAGCTGTCGTTTGCGCTAAATGGACCTCACTCAGCTTGATGTCACAGAATGCTCCACATGGTACACTCTGCGACGCTGATTTTCAGTGAGGCCCATAGACGGTGGGGTAGGTGGCACTATACAACTAACTACACTAGACATCGCAGTTATTACTAAATGACAGACATAAGAATATACAATTTAAATACAATTTAAATTAACTCTATAGATACATAAGATAAGATAGATAGATACATAAGTAGGTAAGTAGAAGTACTCAAGTTAAAAGTAACACAATTTATAAACAGTTTGTGTGTGTGTGTGTGTGTGTGTGTGTGTGTGTGTGTGTGTGTGTGTGTGTGTGATTGCCTACGTAGTGCATTTTTGTTTTTCCAATAGAAACTTTCGGATGCGAATTTTAAAAGTGGACAAAGTTTTCGAGTTACGTACTGGTGGGGGCAGATCATTCCAGCACTTGGTGGCAGCAAAGCGGAAGCTGCCACGGAAGGCAGCCGTGTGGTGTTTAAGAATAGTAAGACGTGACGCGTGCCTTATTGCTGCTTTATTTGATATTTATATAGAGAAGTTTAGTTTTTCATGGAGGTAAGAGGGTTCTTCATTTTTTAACACACCAAACAGTAATGTCGCAAAATGTAGATGTCTTCGCGAACTCATGTTCATTAAATCATATTTATTCAAAAACGGACTAATATGAGCTCGACGTGGAACAGGGAAACAAAATCGTGCACATGCGTTTTGTATTCGCTGTAGTGCTTTCCTAGTTCGAGATAGTATACGTCCTCCAAAAACCACATCAGCATAATTTAGTTTTGAAAGAACAAGGGTATCACACAACTCGGATTCTATATAACACTTTCAGGCGATAGAAGCAGTTACGCATAGTTTCAGAAATATGCTTTTCAAATCTTAAACAATCGTCAAATACAAGACCCAAGTTGCGAGCTTCAGCTACTCTTTCTAACCGGGTACCATTTAAGGAAACGGGGAGGTGATGTGCTGTAATTTTGTCAATTTGTTTTTTTGTGCCTAGCAACATAAATTTTGATTTAGAGGGGTTTAATAGTAAAGCATTTTGACTACACCAGTTATTGATATTGTTTAGATCGTCATTTAGTTTATTTACAGCTACACTGGTATCATCCGCTTCAAACGATATGTACAATTGTATATCATCCGCATATATATGGTATTTGCAATACTTTATGTGATTGATAATATCTGAACAATATAAGCTAAATAGAATGGGTCCCAAGATCGAGCCTTGGGGGACTCCTCTAGTGACTGGCAATGTTCTTGAAACTGACTCTGAGCCATCATCATTACAAATTTTCACATACTGTTTCCGACCGCTAAGATAACTGTGAAACCATTTCAACGATAGATTGTCAAATCCGTAGAATGCCATTTTTGCTAGTAGGAGAGCGGTGTCGATGGTGTCAAATGCGCGGGAAAAATCAAGCAAGACCAGCAATGTACCCTCACCAACATCTTGTGCAGCTAAAATATCATCTACCACATCTGTGAGCGCGGTTGCAGTACTTCGAGACCTTCTAAAACCTGATTGTTTATTTGGCAGGATTTTGATTGCCTCCAGATAATCAGTTAATTGCATGCAAACTATCTTCTCCATTATTTTTGACACAACAGTAGGCCTAGCACATGAGTGTATCGACAGTATCTCGCGGTCGAGATAGACATCTGTCACTGTCTAACTGTATTCATCAGAAGGTGACAGATGTCTATCTCGACCGCGAGATACTGTCGATACACTCATGTGCTAGGCCTACAGGTAATATGCGGCGAAGATCTTTGTAGTCGATGGGATTTTGGGTTTTAGGAATTGGTTTAACAACTGCCACTTTCCACTGCTCAGGAAATATACCAGTTTGCAAGGAACTATTTACTATAGTAGTGATTGCTGCTAGCGAGTCAGGTAAAGTAAGAGAGATCATTCTGATATTAAGACCATCATCACCTTGTGCATTTGTTTTAATGGCTTTAATTATGTTAAATACTAGTGTTTCACTCACAGGCTTCAGTCTAAAAACATGCGTGTCGAATCTGTGAAACTCATAATAAGTCAAAAGGGACATGTTAACTACATAGGATAGGAAGGTTTAGAAAGTGCTCGTTAATTTTTTCAGGGGTATTTAGAAAGGAAGGCAATTGCGAGTAATTTTTTTTAAAATTAGCAACATTTTGTTTAATATTTTTCCATAACTTGCGAGGATTCTTCATAAGATTAATATTACGATTAAAATAGGCAGTTTTTTCCCTATACATTGCGACGTTCACTATGTGTTTTAAATCTTTGTAGTATTTTTTATGAGACTCTAGCTGTGTCAGCCTGCTTCTAGAGTGCGCTTCATCTCGTAATTTCATCATCTGTTTAACAGTGAAAGTGATCCAGGGATAAGAGTTATCTTTAACATAAGTTCGCCTGACAGGAGCATGAACATCAAATAATAGAAGTAGATGCGCATTGAAAGCCTCAACCATTTCAGACACATTACCAGTCATGACACTATCTAATACCTGAGCCATATGAACGACATCCTGGTTGAAATTCGCCTCTACAATATCCTTGAGCGGTCTATAAGTAATTAATCTGCGGGGATTTTTTTGTTTCCTTATGTTTATTTCACAGGTCAGGAACGCATGGCTACTAAGAGTGGGGATGTAATTTGTGGATACGTTAGTAACGCGCATGTTAGAGCAGATTACATCAATTAAAGTTTCGCTATGCTCCGTAAAGTGCGTTGGTTGGTTGACATATTGTGTTAGATTTAAACAGGTTAAGAATTCTAGCAATTTCTTTGAGTTACATGCCTGAGTATCTAAGAGGTTAATATTAAAATCTCCTAGCAAAATAAGATTGTCAAATTGTCCAAACGATGTGATAGTTTCCGTAAGGGCGTCAATAAAGATGTCAGGGTTGAGCCACGGTGGCCGGTAGGCAGTACCGATCGCAAGTTTTGTACCATTAATATTAATACCAAGCCACATTTGTTCTACAGACTGCGCGGGAGGGTGTGGTAGAAGGCGAATTTTAATTCCGCATCTGACGTAAAATCCGACCCCACCACCGCGACCGCGAACGTCCGCGGGTCGCGGAATGTGGTGCAGACGGTAGCCAGTAGGGGCGGGGGCGCGTGCTTCCTGACCAGCACGCAGCCAGGTCTCACAGATAGCCATAATATCGACTTTGTATCGCGTTAAAGCTACGAGGAACTCGTCATGCCGTGAACCGGGTGATCCCGGATTTAACAAACCAATCGTGACATTTTTGCTTTTTAAAAATTGAATTTTATAAGAGAAAGTAATTTGGATAAATTTGCTGTTAATTAGGTACTCACAAAGTATTGTGACATGTCGCCAGTCAAAACAAAACAATATTTTATAAATACAGTTAAATTGTGTGTAATTTGGTTTTGTTGTGTACGTTGTTACATAAGACTTATATAAATCAGCGTAAAATACAATTTCAGGTGATGACAAACAACAAAGGCCCACCTGGCAAGCAGTAATAAATACAGAAGCATACAATGTGTAGTAAAATAAATTTGAAAACATTCGAAATAGAGTATTATGAGACATGTATGCTATTCCCAGATCGCATAATTTATTCTTGTTAAGCAAGCTGACAAAACAAATCAAGGCGCATAAATAATGGTAATTTTTTATTTTATCGTACTTAGTTGATGGACACATAAAGAGAAAGTAAAATATTAGAACTACAGTAGAAGCCGTGGTATAATTGTAGTTATCATAAAATATATTATAAAAACATGTGAAGTAGCATGCAAAACAAATACGGCAAATTAGTGTGAGTACAACACACCAGTAAGCCACCTTAAAAAAACCTAAGAACCGGCTGCAGTGGGAAAAACCTGACTAATGTCGGACTCAGATCGAATACGGTGTGCCGAAGAGTCTTTGTTACGACAAACGTACACGCGCCCGTCCTTCGTCCAATGAAACCGCCAGTCCAAACGCCTGCACTCCTGTCGAGCTAGGTAAAAGAGAGACCTGTTGTGCCTAGTTAGTCTCTCATTAACGTAAAACCTGCCCGGGCTGCCCTGCAGGCCAAAGTCCGACGTATCGGCACCACGACGTACACGCGCAGCTCGCAGCAACTCGGCGCGTGGGCCCCGCCGGGCCAGCCGGACGACAAGCGGGCGCGGGCGCAGACTCCCCGCGTCCTTAGCTTCTCCTAAAGGCCCCTGGCCGTCCACAGTCGCCGACGGTTGCCGGCGCGCCCCGACACGCTCAGCAAACACGATGTCGCGCTCGTCGAGCCCAATGCCGAGCTTTTTAGCAACTAGGTAGACCAGGTGAGACGAAGACTCGTTAGATTGCTCCGGTATCCCCGTGATCTCGAGGTCATTGAGAAGGAGGTCCTGCTCACGATCACAGAGTTCGAGTTTTAATTCGGCCACCGTCGCTGCCAGATCGCTGTCCGCAGTGACCACCGGCCGCTCTTCCATCCGCTCCTCCAAGCGCCTGACCTTCTCCTCAACGGTGTCCAGACGGCCAGAGAAGCTCCCAAAAAGCTTATTCAGCTGCGCCACCTCGTGGCGCAGGCCCACAACTTCGTCGCGCATAGACCCGAAGTCCGCACGAAGCAAACGCAGCTGCTCAGCGACGTCAAGCTGTTGAGCGAGCGGTGTATCGTCCTCGCTGACCTCACTGGGCTTCACCGGCGTGTTATCAGAGTTATCCCGTATAGGTGTCTTCGCCTTACACGCCGGACATGCCCAAGTGGGAGCGATGCGGGCATTTTAGCCCAAGCCTACACAGGCCTTATGGTATGTAAGGCCGCAGCTGCATCTAGCGACACAGGTCGCCGCAACGGGTTTTCCGCAAGCCGCCGCGCAGTTCACCATTATGTTCGCTTCTATTGACCGAACCCGGAGGTCACGAGTTAGAAAGATTTGCCAACAGATGGCATTAAACTCAAAATAACTAACAATATAATCGAAGTGAAATTAATTAAATTTCGACAGTAACGTTAGCTATGCGCGCGATCACACTGCGTACATTGGTTCCAGAAGCTTTCACTGTCTAAAGTCACTTTCACCGAAATTCACGTTTTATTTGATAATATAGATTTACTTTTTGTTTTGGTGGGTACACTTAGATACACTGTAGATAATTTATTATAAGTTCACTTATTTTTGAGTCTTTTTGCACTTTGAAAACACTATCCGCGGTTAATCAGAACCTATACAGCTATTTGTCCTAATTAAACAACTACTGAAGAGGTATATTATATTTATTTGAGCCGGGTGAATCAGCTGTGCAACCACGGTCGTTGACACTTGTCCACCTACTATTGTTAGAAATGTAACCCGACCTGCAAATTACAACTTTCTAGCTTCAGTTGTTACGGCCTCGCTTTAATACCAACTTTTTAACCCCGTTTCAACTCCTATGGGGTGGAATTTTGAAAAACGCTGAAATTAGTTTTTTTGCTTTTAACTTCTTAGCCTGCAAATGAAAATTCAAGTGTGTCACAAAAAAAAAATAATCTCCATACAAACTTTCAACCCTTTTTAACCCCGTTAGAGGATGAATTTTGAACAACGCTGAAATCACTTTTATTGTTTTTTAATTATCAGTAAATGGACGAAGTTTCAAATCGCTAACTTTAATATTTAAGCCCCATCCATACAAAGTCAACAACCCCCTTTTTGCCCCCTTAGGGGTAGAATTTTTCAAAATCGCTTCTTATTACTTGTACACGTTATAAATGTAACCAGACCTGAAATTTTCAACTTTCTAGCTTCAGTAGTTTCGGTTTTGCGTGGATCAGTCAGTCAGTCAGTCAGTCAGGACAAAGACATTTATATATATATACATAATTATAAAAAGTGATTTGACACATGATCGACAGTTCAAATGTTGCCAGGAATAGCGAAAATAAAATAATCATGGGTATATGTCGATAAAAAGTATCGAAACGTGTAATGTTGTACAAAACACTCTACCAATACAATTCCATTTAAAAGATCTATAAACATATCTATTTGTAATAACGGGACTTAACCGCGTATATATTTCTAAAAATTACCTTCGACGTTTCGAGGACGACATTGTCCCCGTGGTCCTCGAAACGTCGAAGGTAATTTTTAGAAATATATACGCGGTTAAGTCCCGTTATTACAAATAGATATGTGTAAAAACCGTGAAAGTTTAAATCAGTGAGATCTATAAACGTTACGAAAGTCAATTATCATGTAACCGCCTGAAATGCTACAAGGTTAAAATCAAACAAAAGTTTTGACATACGTTGCCGCTGATAAACCGTATATAGTTTGGCCAGGGATTGTTTTAACTTCAAGCAAAGACAGAGAGAATCGTACAGTCTCTTTCATACGCTAGTACCCTCGCTTCTAAAAAAGGGATGAGTATAGCCTATTACTTTCACTGTTACTGCAGTTTTTGGCCAGCCAGACTATAGTTATGTACATAGCGGGCCATAAGAGCCTGTCACATATTTTTGCGGCCTTCGTGTGGGAAGATACTTTTGCCGGTGACTGTACAGAAGTAACAAATTGACTTCAATTTGTCGTATACCGCACAGTTTTATCAACAACTAGTAGTAAATCCGTAAAAGTAACGTGTTTTCCACACCATGTTGCAGCATTATTTATTGCAGCGACAATATCGCAACAAAGTCGCGGCGTTTGTAGAACTCTTAATAAATTTATAAAAATATCGATAAGAACAGCACTGGCCGAAATGCGGCAACATTTGTGTTTGTTGACTTGTCAAGTCACTCCGTACAGTTATGGATTCTAGTATAGTCTAGATGGTTAACACAGATAGTAGATACCGTTAAGACGTGGTACTTTGATCCAACGGAGGGCAACTTTCGCCCATATAAAATAATGATCATATATTATATGCTCGTAGAAGGGTGTAATAAAAATATACGTTGAACAAACACCGCGCCGTTGAAAAAACAATATGTGGGCAATATAGCTTTCTTAAACCAAAAAGATGCCAAGATGAAATATTTAATAATGACAGATGGGTTATGCACGTTCCAAAAGTGAAGCACTTAAAATGAGTGATTTCAAACAATTGACGCTAGTCGCGCACCGGCCAGCGTGAGATGTGGACGTGCCAATGAGCTCCCGCCACACGCGTGAGAAAGAGACAAACTGTAATTTTCTAACAATAAGAGTGACAAAGATATAATGATTGTCAAAATAGATAAACATAACACAATCGTTGATAGGTTATGAAATAACTCTGGAAGTATTTTTTCTGCTCATTTTGTTAGAGTATAACCCATCCATAGTAAATATCATTGATAATCATGCGGTCAATGCAATAATGAAACCATGGAAGAAGAAAACGAGGTATCATTACGTCACAGATACCAATTTGTGTCTAAAACTTTAGATTTTGGGGTAATTTTAACTAACTTAGTGGATGTGGCCTTGCGGTGTGTAGGGCCAGGTTTAGGTTCACCAGAGTTGCGGAGTATGGAAAATCCACTAAACCACATCCACTAAATAAAATTGCCCCAAGTTTGAAAATCAAAGTGGTGTCTGTGACGCAGTGACGGCGATCCTTTGTTTTCTTATACCATGAACAAAACATGGGCCAAAATAGTACATATGTTATACAATCAAATACAAACATTGAAAACATTGAAAAAATAAATCAACCCAGCAGGACTTGAACCTTGCATCGATACGCCTTACCGGGGCTCGATCGCTTTACCAATTAAGCTATGGGTCAAGTTACTAAACTTACTAAGTTGACGAAATTCTCAAGGCCTTCAATCATCTTTTTGCATTTATTTTGATTTACATCGACTTTACAGCAGCCTTATTATTATTATTTTATTTTTTTCAATGTTTTCAATGTTTGTATTTGATTGAATAACATACTATTGTATGAGTGGAATGCCCCACTTTAAAAACATGTAAAAATAATTATGGGCCAAAATAATTTCACTGGCCAACCCTGCACTCCAGGGCCAAAGTTAGCATTTACTCTAAGGCCAAAGTTACCATTTACTCCAAGGCCAAAGTTACCCTTCACTCCAGGGCCAAAGTTACCGTTCACTCCAGGGCTAAAGTAACCCGACTTTACTGTAGTCCAGGTACTCACGCGGTATGTACTCCAGATCTATTTCATTCTGCAGACTAGTTATGCCCGAGGATTTTTTGTTTACCGCTGAACATAATATAGATTTATCGTACTTATTCAGCGTTACATCACATGATAATATGTGGTTTCTTTTCGGTTGTATAATCGCTAGAAACAAAAAAAATTGAAGTTACAGGTATTTAAAAAAACCGGCCAAGAGCATGTCGGGCCATCGTTCAAAAGTTAATGGGGGGACGGTCTTTTTTAAACTTTCTGAGTTATTATTTACAGAAGTATTAGTTTTATCCAAAAATTGTTTTAGAAAACCACCCTTATTATTTTTTAAAGACCTATCCAACGACATCCCACACGATAGGTTTGGAGCGAAAATCACCCCCTCCACTTCATGTGTATGGGAGGTACCTACACAAAAATTTTTTTTCAGATTTTGTTTTACCCTTTTGTCGGCGTGATTAAAACACATACTCATACCAAATTTCGGTTTTCTAGTACTAACCATCACTGAGCAAAGCCGCGGACAGACGAATAGGCGGACGGACAGACGGACATGGCGAAACTATAAGGGTTCCTAGTTGATTACGGAACCCTAAAAACCATACATTTTGTCATTAGTTTGACTGTTTATTTTGTACGCCTCATGGCAAAAATATTGCCATCATGTGTTGTAACATCATTTCAAATACCTGTGCTTTTACAAAGAAATAAAAGCCTGACCAGAAATATATAATCATACGCCATGTTGCGGAATTTCATTGGAACTAATTTCTTGCATTGGAAATAATTTTAATGCATGTGTGAGGGCATGAGATAGGCTGTCACTTTTGTCAGTGTCATTGTCGCGGTTTATTTGACTAATAGTAAAGTGTTGAATATTAAATAATAAACGACAAAAAAAACCCAAAATTATTCATAGTCAAGAGCGACACATTATAAATACGCTCGGGAAATGAAACTATTTCGCAGTGAAACATTTTCAAATTAACATCAGAGCTGACAGGTAAACAAATCAAGATGTCACCATACCATAGAGAATAATACGCTCTATGACTATACTGAACTGCTGCCATATAAATGAGAATAATAGCGCCCTCTTGACAATAATCATATATTTCTGGTCAGGCTTTAAATGATTGTGATTATGACCATTTGCACGTAGCTTTGCGTATTGATCCTCATAAACTGTTTTAATCGTTGGTGTCAATACCTGTTGTGCCTGATATTTTGACAGCCTTATGGTTCCACACTGCGCTGTCTGAGGTACCATTTAAATAACAACTAATAGCGTACTCTTCCTCGTTGTTTGTTGGATTGTTCAAAGAGCAGTCAAATCTAGTTTCCCCTTCAACAAATTTATATTTATACTTTTTTCGTGCTTGGTGCTCGTTCATCCATGTCCATTCATTTCCCAGCTGTGGAATTGTAAGACACACTCCTGAACCTGTAAAACCCAAATGTTGGACTTGAAGCGTTATAGATTGTTATTAAATCAAATACAAACATTGAAAACATTGAAAAAAATATCAACCCATCTAACTCTAACTCTAGTAGTTAGCACCTACATGTCGCTTACGGCTGCTGTAAAGCCGATGTAGATCAAAATAAATGCAAAAAGATGATTGAAGGCATTGAACATTTTGTCAACTTAGTTATAGTCTTTCCTCCCGTTCTTGGCCTGTTACGGATTAGTGTTCTTATCAGTAAACTCCATTGTAGCAAAACCGCAAGCGCACGCGCCACGACAAAAAAAAGGATTTGGGCTCATGTTAGCGTTTATAGAATATCTACCATATGGACCACGCAATAAGATTCAATATGAACTGATACAAAAAAGCTGTATATTCTTAACGGTTGCGCCCAGCGCAGGCGACTTAAACGCTCTCCATCCAGCATATCTTGACACCGAGATCCGAAACAAATATGCGTAATCGGAGACCGCGCTTGCACTGGTATTCCGAGCGCCCGACTAGGCAGCGCTTAGGAGGCAATTGGAATTATTCCTCACGGGCAGGTAAAACAGGGTCGGATTTTGATTGGAAACATTTGGACACAAATACGATTTATGAATATTTAATATATAAAAAAAATATAAACATTGGGTACGTATATAAAAATAATAATACTGATACAGATAGGCTCATTTACAAGTCATATAACTTACAAGCTAAGTCCTTATACAGTTGTATATTTTAATTTTAACTATAATAGTAGGTATTCCGTTTTAATAATCATTTCATTTCATTGCATTACAATTCATTTAATTTCATTCAAATGTGTCTTTCTTCGGTTAAAACATGCTGTATTGGCGTTTTACGTTTAATACATAAATATCCGATTGTAAATCAAGTAAAACTTTTCTAATAAAGCTCATTAATATAATAAAACTTACAACGTACACAACGCACATTTGGTTAGTGTTGGGGTGACTCATTATTTAGGAATGGGCTACCTACGCACTATCAGCTTAGGGTAGGGGAAATGGCTAAGCTGGATTAAAGGGTTATCTTTTCCCAGTGTCTTATAAGCCTCGCTTTAAGTACATGTGCTCTTTATTCTACCCTTTATACCACCCTTTTCATGACGACCTGGCTTCGTTTTTTTGGATTTTGTTTGCTACTGTTTGGACTTTGGGTATCAAGTTTTATTTGACCTCTGGCATTGTTAATCTGGACTTTCGATCGGATTTTTACATTTTGAATGTAAAAATGTTTCGACCATGGGAAAATGACGTTACGTGTGTAATGTTTCGACCATGGGAAGATGCTGTTACGAATGTAATGTTCCGACCATGGGAAGATGCTCATACAAGTGTTTTGTGCCGACCATCGGAAAGCGTCAATTATAGTATCGCTTTTCAACCATGCAGAGGCGCTACTAATAGCGTTATGTTTCGGCCATTAAAAGATGCAAGCAAGAATAAAAAATTGTCGCGGCCATTGGATGCCGGTCATCGACGAACAATTATTGAAGTCTACGATAGAGTGAGAGTTGAAATTGGACTACGTGGCTCAGTGAAACGAACCTCGTATCTAACTAACACCAGCATAAGGACTGTAAAGCGTGTAATCGCTAAACGCGGTCAACAAACGAAACCTCGATTGAATAAACCAAAGTTTCAAAAAATAGACGGGTTTGTAAAAGACTTTAAAGAAAGAATAATACATAATTTTTACGAAAAAAATATTTCACCTACGGTGCCGATGATTTATGAAGAGCTCACAAAGGAGGGTGGTACCTTTCCATACAAAATGAAATATTTGTATGAAATTCTAAAGAACATGGGCTACCAATACACGACGTTGGAGACGAGGAAAAAGTTAATGGACTCACCACGATTGAAAAACCTTCGAGACGATTACTTGAAAAAGGTCACTGAATACCGACAAATAGGGAAACCTATTATTTATTTAGATGAAACATGGTATGACACACACGATGTCGTCAAAAAAGGATGGACTAAAGAAAATACCACATGCGCATTAAACGTTCCGGCGTCGAGGGGCAAGCGAATAATAATTTTACACGCGGGCTCTGAAAGTGGCTGGGTGGAAGGACCATTGTTGCTATCTGCCAAAAATAAGGCCATAATTCAATCATTTCTAACGAAACACGGTATTAGTTACCCATCAAAAATAACGAAGAAAGGCTTATTAACTATTTTATGTATTGTAATTTTCTACCTTAAACTATAGTGCATGAACGATCAAAATATTGTAAACCACTTGTTCAAAACGTACCTGTAACTATTTAAAACATTGAAGATTTATTAGGTTTTATTATAGCATCTTAATATTATTTTTATTTGATTTCTTTATTCTTGGTAAGTAATTTGCTGTATGTTAAAAGTGTAATATAAAGAAAAAAAATGTTTTTACAATTCGTTGATTATTTGTATAAATTATTATAACTAACCCCTATACATGTTTAAAATGTACCTGTAACTATCTAAAACGTTGATGTTTTATTACGTTTTAATGTAGCATCTTAATATTATTTTTATTTAAATTTATTTATTCTTAGTAAGTAATTTGCTGTATGTTAAAAGTAATATTTAAAAAAAATGTTTTTAAAATTCGTTGATTATTTGTATAACTGATTATAACAAACCGATTATCATTGTAATATACTTACCCAATGTTTATATATATTTTTTTAATTAAATGTTCATAAATCGTACACGTACCCAAATGTTTCAATCAAAATCCGACCCTGAATTTACCTGTCCGTGAGCAATATTTCAAATTGCTTCCTAAGCGCTGCCTAGTCGGGCGCTCGGAATACCAGTGCAAGCGCGGTCTCCGATTATGCATATTTGTTTCGGATCTCGGTGTCAAGATATGCTGGATGGAGAGCGTTTAAGTCGCCTACGCTGGGCGCAACCGTTAAGAATATACAGCTTTTTTGTATTAGTTCATATTGAATCTTATTGCGTGGTCCATATGGTAGATATTCTATAAACGCTAACATGAGCCCAAATCCTTTTTTTTGTCGTGGCGCGTGCGCTTGCGGTTTTGCTACAATAGAGTTAACTGATAAGAACACTAATCCGTAACAGGCCAAGAACGGGAGGAAAGACTATACTATATATTTTTTTTTATACTTGAACAACGAGCTCCGGCAAGACGTATCGATGTAGGTTCGAGTCCTACTGGGTTGATTATATTTTACAATGTTTTCAATGTATGGTATAGTATGATTTTTTTAAGATGTCGGAATTGTAGGTATAATTCTTTAGTATTGGTAGATTCCGACATCTTAAAAAATTACCACTATATCAATCGATTCATTTTGTTGTGAGGATCAAATGTCTATATGGGGCCAATTGCGTTAAAGCAACACGAAAGTCAGAAATGAGAAGTCTGAAAGGAGATCGTCAATTCTGGGCCACCTGATATAAACCGTATACAGTTTGTACTGTACAAAAAAATTAAACGGGAATTAGAAATACTAAATAAATAAACATTATGTTGATTTTTCCGCGATTAAAATACAGCAAGACAAGTCATTAACGTCCTTATGGCATTGACATAAAGTTTAACTTTACCCTGGCCTGAAACGGGATTGTTTTTTGGTTTGACACTGTCCATGTATACCGTTACATAATCTGCGTTTTGATACTGTTCGGTAAGTTAGAACATTGTAACATTAAAATAGTATCTAAACCTACGAATACGGAAGTTTAAATTAGAAATCGACTGTATTAAAACGCCTAAAGATTGAAAATGCGTATTTTTGCATTTTTGATCGGAGTTTGAATATTAAAAGTGGGTTTCATAATGGCATAATATCATGCTCCTTCGATAACGAAACGCATCTTTTTTTCAATTTTGTAATGTCAGATACAAGTGCAATCGCACTTATCGGTGGTAAACCTTATCCCTTAGCAATAGGTGTTAGGAATGTTCAGTTAATAGTATCAACGATGGTTTGACAGCAGTCTTTGTTTACCGAAATACAGGAACTATAAATACGATCAAAATATGACTTTTTATTATTTAATCATGATTCCCGTTTTGTTTTCAAGTCCGCTTTTGTACATTATCTTTAAACAATCGGTACTTTTTTACATTCATATATAAATCATATGCAAGCACGCTTTCAAATATTGTCCTTGTCCGATTCAAGTTTTAAATGCATGATTTTTCAATTTTCCCATTAGATTTCGCAATATTTTTACCACCATCCTGATCTAGAAATTATGACGATTCTTTAAAGGTAAAAACCATTCCTAAACGGTCCTAAATAATCTGGGCCAGATCACCTAACATAAATTGACGATCTCCTTTGCATTTGTTTCTCAAGACGCTCCTAACAAAATGACGTGCAAAAGTGACGTCACGATAGTAGATAGTGTTTAAAGTTTATAAAAAATATGAAATTGCTATTTTTACAGTGAAATGTTGCGTTTTTGTAGTTGCCATACAATTTATTTTACAGTAAAATGTTAAAAATCTAATGGTTTTTTAATTTCGTACTTTAAAATTCGTAAATTTTTGAAATTTTGACGACTAATCTTTGAATCATTTCTCAATTTTTTTTTAATTTTGACTTTATTTTGACATATTGATCATTTTGCATATGGATGGTTTATGGAGGATGTCAATCTCTATGCCATCATAAACAAAACTTGTAAAAAAAAACAAGTCTCGCAACTCAGTTCATCTACCGTAAAAGTTGTGATATCCATGTAATACCAAGTCGGTTCATTTATTCAGTACCTTATGTATTAAGTTATTACGTAATTAGCTAATCTAACAACATCTTATAGTGACCACATTAATACACACACACTTTTGGCGTTTGAACCAATCACCGCTCGTTCACGAGTCGTATGGGTTACCTATGTTTTACCAAAAAATGTTTGACAAATTATCACTTCCCAAAACATTTTTCGAAGAATTTCATTTGCCAAATAATCGTTTGCCAAATTAACACTTGACAAACAATTCTTACGCAAACCTAACGGTTGACATGTTCATGTATAAGCAATCCCATCAAAAACATAAATGTGAAAGGCTGCCAAGTTCGATACTATGGGAATGCTTCGCCTATAAAAGAAGTGAGATCTGAATAAGTACCAAGTTCCATAAAAATACCTCAAATCATAAATAGTTATAGGAATGCACACTTGATTTCCAGCAGTTTTTAAGGTACATTTTGAATAAGTATCACGTTACATAGAAATACCTAAAATTATAATAGTCAGAGAAACGCACACCGGTTTTTTTAGCAGTTTCCTGATAACATTTATTATTTTCAGTACTTTTTAATGATGTTACTTGGCAAGTTTTCACACACCACACACCTTTTCAATGCAATGAATCGACACCTTTGGACTGCAATGTGTCAAGTATATAATTTTCTATTAAAACTTGCCAAGTTACATCATTAAAAAGTACTGAAAATAATAAATGTTACCAGGAAACTGCTAAAAAAACCGGTGTGCGTTTCTCTGACTATTATAATTTTAGGTATTTCTATGTAACGTGATACTTATTCAAAATGTACCTTAAAAACTGCTGGAAATCAAGTGTGCATTCCTATAACTATTTATGATTTGAGGTATTTTTATGGAACTTGGTACTTATTCAGATCTCACTTCTTTTATAGGCGAAGCATTCCCATAGTATCGAACTTGGCAGCCTTTCACATTTATGTTTTTGATGGGATTTCATTTATTTTTGTTAGGTGTAGGTTCTTTATTATTTTTTTATCACGGACGGCGCGAGCGCGGCGGACGAGTGTAGGCAGCGACGGAGGGTGCGCGAGGCGGGGAACGGAATTTTTATCTAGTATCACTATACATACATATGTCGGGATTTCGGGATCGATCGGGCAGCGCGAGTACCTATAATCTATGATAAATCTTATTTTACTATTTATTTATAGGTGATTTTTACAAATAAACTGGCTCCCTACACCTATAAAATGTACCTACTTACATATAATTACATACATCAATAACGTACTTTATTCTGTTTGTAAGTACGCTACCTACAAAGATAATTAATAACTTGGTAATACCTACCTACCAGTAGGTATTATAATGCTTAGAAAAAATGGAAAAGTAGAAAAATCCACTGCCTCAGGCGAGACTCGAACTCGCGACTCTGGGATACATGCCCATCGCTCTGACCAACTCTGGCTACTGAGACACACCTGATGGCTGCGAATTTCTCCACTATATCCCATATGCGTCTTAGGGGGACGCCTAGCGCTAGCTAGATGTCGCTAGGCGTCCCCCTAAGACGCATATGGGATATAGTGGAGAAATTCGCAGCCATCAGGTGTGTCTCAGTAGCCAGAGTTGGTCAGAGCGATGGGCATGTATCCCAGAGTCGCGAGTTCGAGTCTCGCCTGAGGCAGTGGATTTTTCTACTTTCCCATTTTTTTCTAAGCATTGTGGTATCGTTAGCAGACGTTCTGCTTAATACAAAATTAATTGCAGTAGGTATTATAATTGGTGGCCTATTATGTAGCCCTAGAAGTGCACCATCCCATCTCATCCCGTGGCGTATCGGAGGGTGAGATGGGCAGTAGTATATATAATTCCATCTTAGAGTATATATGATTTCCATGTTCTTGAATCTGCGATTTTATTAGTTGTAAAATTAGAAATTATTTAGACTATGCGAGAAAAAATTGTCTTTTAATTTTTGTTTGACTGATTTAGCGCACCTAGTGTACCTAGTGACCTGCTTTGCACTTCGTAAATCGTGGGTTCGGTTCCCGCAACAGACACATAAAGAGTGCTGAACAATTTTATTGTTCTTGTCTTTATGACAAACATGTATTGTCTTAAATTAGTATGTATCTAAATTTAAATAAGTCTTATTTCATTTCCACTCCATACCTACTTATAGTAGAACAAAATTACACATTCGTTGTTTTCGAAACTGAGTCACACTTGGCCATTTTCAGATTTTTACTTTATTTCGACCTAAAGACAAACCTTCGAGCCAAATTTCAGGTCGGTACGACCATTGGAAGATAGACCCATTTAGTTCATTATGACTTCATAGTAGAACAAAGTTACACCTTAGCTATTTTTAAAACTGACTCACACTTGGCCGTTTTCAGATTTTTCCCTTTATTTTGACCTTAAGACCTATCTCCATGCCAAATTTCAAGTCAGTACGACCATTGGAAGTGGTCTAGGTTTTTGATGAGTCAGTGAGTCAGTGAGTGTATAGTAAAAATAGCGATTTTCTGACGTCAATATCTCAAGAACTGCTATAGGTAGAATAATGAAATTTTGTATTCTAGACAATTAAGGGGATGTCAATAGACACTCGAAATTTCATATGCGTAGATAAAATATGTTTTGAGTTATAGGGTGGTCGAAATTGGCCCGAAATGGTTCGTGTAATATAACCCACGGCCGGTGTGTCGCTTTTTTTTGCTCGAACTTGGCGGACACACTGCCGTGTGTCTAGATATCTCGTTTACCAACTGGTACTTTGACCAAATTTCATTCAGTCAAATATGTTAGTTGGCATAATATGTTTTAACCAAAACAAAATAAGGCAAATGATTTGTATCGTGAATATTCAATTTACCATTTATATTCCGTCCGTTAATCAGCAGAGGAGCTCTTCAATGATAAATCATTTAAATGCGCTTTGCCTTGGGGTCGCAGTTCTAACCTAACCTACAATCTGGTAGCAGTTCTTTTTTGTCAGGGGTCATAGTTCTAACCTAACCTACTATCCGTTAGCAGTTCTTTTTTGTTGTGGTCGCAGTTCTAACCTAACCTAAGCTACTATTTTGCCAGCAGTCCGTTCTTCTTGGGGGTCAAAGTTCTAACCTAACCTACTATTTTGGCAGCCGTCCGTTCTTCTTGGGGGTCAAAGTTCTAACCTAACCTAACCTACTATCTGGTAGCAGCTCTTTTTTGTTAGGGGTCACAGTTCTAACCTAACCTAACCTACTATATGGTAGCAGTTCTTTTTTGTTTCGGGTCGCAGTTCTAACCTAACCTACTATTTTGCCAGCAGTCCGTTCTTGGGAGTCAAAGTTCTAACCTAAAATAACCTACTATCTGGTAGCAGTTCTTTTTTGTTGGGGGTCACAGGTCACAACCTAACCTACTATTCTTCAGAATTCTTACTGTTTTCATAATGATTAAATATATTTTTTTCTACAATTTCATAACCCAAACAAATGTGATTTTTGTCTATTTATGGTTTGCCGTAACATTAACTTGACTAAATGTTTATTGTCTAATGTTTTTTTTGCCTTATTAAAGCATTTGTTAGAAGACCAAATGCCATGATGTAATTTTTCGTAATAATATTTTTCTAAATAAAAAATTGACGTAATGAAAATATTCGTATTAAAATTGTGCCAAAGTTTGCATTGGCAAACAAAATAGTTGCTAAAATTTGTTTGGGAAATGAAATTTGACCAAAATAAATTTGGTAAAACGGCAGGATCCCCGAGTCGTATATGTGTGCGTGTCGCGCGTAAACACAAGGAAATCGGCTTATTATGGAATCACAATTTTGTCTTTACTATGGTCTTCACGGCACCGCGTCTTCTTATTTTATATGTCTATGCATAAAATATCATGGACTCGTGGTTACAGTCAAAAGAGTGTATCCGCAGAATAATTCCGCAGTTTGTAGTTTCTCGGATATTTCCCTGTTTTTCAACGTACCAGAATTGGGCAGCTGGGAAAGATTTTCCTTGGGCGATGGCATGACATTGTTCCTCGTTTGTCGCGGTGGATTAGCTTGTACAGTTTCTGTAAAACAGTAATTATAATTGGATTTTGACAAACATTTTACTAATGAAAATGAAATAATACAATATTAATATTCGCTTAAGAAATTATGGATTTTGAGGGCAGAAAAAAAAATAGAATGAGCATTGCGTTTCTATTAAAAACAATCATTTTAATTTAATAAAATGGTAAAGTGGAATACATCTAAGATTGTTTCTGCTTTTAAACCGACTTCAAGATTTCAAAGAACGAGGTTCTCAATTCGTTGGGATCTTTGTTTATGCTATAATTTTTTTCATCTATGTTCACAGATTATTCGACGACGGCTAGAACGATTTAGATTTTTTTTTCAATTTTGCGGATACGCTGCGCAAGATAATTCCGCAGTTTGTGGTTTATCGGATATTTCCCTGTTTTTCAACGTACCAGAATTGGGCAGCTGGGAAAGATTTTCCTTGGGCGATGGCTTGACATTGTTCCTCATTTGTCGCGGTGGATTAGCTTGTACAGTTTCTGTAAAACAGTAATTATAATTGGATTTTGACAAACATTTTACTAATGGAAATGAAATAATACAATATTAATATTCGCTTTAGAAATTATGGATTTTGAGGGAAGAAAAAAAAATAGAATGAGCATTGCGTTTCTATTAAAAACAATCATTTTAATTTAATAAAATGGTAAAGTGGAATACATCTAAGGTTGTTTCTACTTTTAAAGCGACTTCAAGATTTCAAAGAAGGAGGTTCTCAACTCGTTGGGATCTTTATTTATGCTCTAATTTTTTTCATCTATGTTCACGGATTATTCGAAGACGGCTTGACTGATTTAGAAATATTTTTTTTCAAGTTTACCTATACTTGACAGTTGGTCCCATTGTTATCAAGTCAGGATCTGATGATGGTATCCTGGAGAAATCGAGGGAACTCTTCAAATATTATAGGCAGGTAAAGATAAAATATATTTATTCTTCAATTTAGGCACATTACAATGCACTTATGAACGTCAGAGAAAAAAAAACTACCGCCGGTTCTAACCCTATACCTCTGACCCGAGATGTATTATGAATTAATGACTAT
Source organism: Pammene aurita (assembly GCA_947086415.1). Taxonomy (NCBI): domain Eukaryota; kingdom Metazoa; phylum Arthropoda; class Insecta; order Lepidoptera; family Tortricidae; genus Pammene; species Pammene aurita. The sequence continues at coordinate 10,788,082 of OX352316.1, forward strand.
AGCGTATATACCCAGATAATATGGCTACCCTTACTAATGTAGTTTTAACCACATTAGTTTCGTGGAACTTACCAGTGATTTGGAACTCCAATTCGAATTCACCTTGTATGTATTCTTTCCCGTCTTCCATTCCTCTCGGTGCAGTCACTGTTATACCATCCGGCTCTTTTATTCGGGAAACACAGTACAACTTGTTGTTAATGACAGTTTTAGAATATATTATTGGCCCCTGAAAAGGTAGTTACAGTCAAATATAAAAATACTTACACTTACTACAGAGTACCGCACAGTGAGCAACCATTAAGCAAACGTCCAGTAGTCGGTACGACTGCCTGATTCGGTTCCCCGCACACGTCTGGTTGACGTATTTGACCTGACCAAAACCTGAAACCGTACGCGTAGAAGTCGTAGAACCGTGTGTGTGCGAGGCTCTTGTATTTAGTATGAGACATGCGCCTTCAGGTGACTGATTCGGTAACCGTATCCGGCGACCCGACATGCAAACCGGACGTTTGCTGTGACTCTTAAGTAGGCGGATGTTAGGATGAACGCCTTCCCGGCAGTGTGGTTAAAAAGGAATGGACAGACAATTTTACTAATGTTAACTTTTTTAGTTCAAAATAATTTTATTACAGTATAAATTACCATTAAAAATAAAACTACATATAAACTAAACTAATACTAAAACCTAAAACATACAAATAAAAAATGGGCTCCAAGTCGGATCCGACCGGTAAGGTGCCCAGAAGGCTGGCGGCATTGCCGCGTTGAACGGCAATACCGATGCGCTGGGCAAAGTATGCCCCAGCTTTCTGGTCACCCGTCGCGTTAATAAGGCGCTTGGCTAGCTCCTTATATACTTTGTGGGCTCCTGGTCCCCACGGCCCAAGCGTCTCCACCCCAAACGGCTTAAACATGTAACCACTGTCAATGTCTCCTTGCTCCGCTTGAGGTGTTCGGCAGCGTCGGTGGCAGCCTTGGCCCTGGCTGATGCCCCTGGAAGGTGGGACGGCGCGAGGGTATCGACGCATGTGGCATCCCAAACCAAATGCCGTCCCAAATTCCAGGGAACCAGGGTCATGCCATCTGGCCTTTTACCATCGTCACGCGCTAGACCCGTCGGTTCTAGAACGACGAAAGACCGTGGAGACCAAACTTCGTTACACTAGCGCCGCAGTGGCACTGATGTAGAGCCACATATGCCGCCCCCAGGCGTAGCGATACAGCGAATCTAAATGAGTGGCTCGTGAGAAGTGTGCCAAGATTCAGTGAAGGAAGCGCTGGCAGCCATTTTATATAGGTATATTTTTTAAAGTGAAAACTTAAGTGGTAGGTATACATCTCTTTTTCGCCAAACTGAGGACAGTTTGTATTAGAGTAGAACGATTTTGGAAGCTATGGATAGCAGAAATATAATTATTAATGTAATAAACGAAACAGTTATGTTCAACACATCAACTCGTATATATTCTCTTCTTTTGACAAGCAAAAATCTGACAAGTAATAAATAAAACTTTGTTGCTTAGAAACTACGGAGTTCAGCAAGATGAGGTTTTAATACTTTCCCTCAACAAATGTTTGTAAGGCCAATTCTATCTCGCAACAAAACAAGCCTCGGTCTTGGCATTGGTTTAGTAAACATGTCTGCCAGTTGTTCCGTTGTGGTTATCCTTTCCACAGTTATTTGTCCCTCAAGAACCTTCTCTCTCACAAATAAATGTCTGATGCATATGTGTTTGGTTCTTTTGTGGAACTCAGGGTTATGAGCAAGGCGAATTGCAGCCTCATTATCGACAAAAAGAGTCGGAATCTCCTTAAGCTGAGTGAGTTGGCTGAATATTCTTTGAAGCCAAACAAGTTCCTTCGTGGCCTCACTAGCTGCAACTATCTCGGCTTCTGTTGTAGAAATTGAGACTGATGGCTGCCTTTGGCTTAGCCACGATACAGCTCCTCCCGCGTATAGGCAAGTGACACCAGTAGTAGACCTTCCTGTAGTCTGATCTCCTCCATGGTCAGCATCACTGTACCCAACCACATAGTCTTTGGGGTGGTCTGCTTTGAACTTTATTCCAAAGCTGCTTGTTCCTTTCAAATATCTGAAGATCTTCTTGACCATCAACCAATCCGATTCGTCAGGATTCTCAAGTTTTCTAGATGCTACGCCAACTGCATATGCTATGTCTGGACGGGTTCCTACCATCAGGTAAGTCAGGGCACCTACTGCTTCTCGATATGGAAAGTCCTTTTTCCGTTCAAGTACTTTCCCTACTTCAGTAATCGACGTAACAGATTCTTTTTGAATAGGAGTTGACAGAGGATTACAGTCAGCCATATGAAAGCGCTCTAGAATTTTCTTCGTATATAATTCCTGCTTTATACTGATAGAACCATCTTTATCTTTTTCAATTTCTAGTCCTAAGTAATATGATGCAGGCTTTGTAGTTATCTTTAACCTTTCTGCAAATCTTTTAGAAAATCGTTTGTTACTTCTGCATCTGTAGCAGCAACAAGCCCATCATCTACATATAATGTTATAAGGACTTTCTTTCCATTAATTTTTTTGATAAAAAGGCAACTGTCTGCATCACTTTGTGTGAAGTCTAAGTCCAAAAGAATTTCGGCGAAGCATGAGTTCCAACAGCGTGGTGCTTGTTTCAGCCCGTACAGACTTCGTTTTAACTTCCAGACTTTCTTTGACCCATCATTGAAGCCGTCAGGTTGCTCCATGTATATGTCTTCTTTAAGTTTTTCATATAGAAATGCTGTTGAAACGTCAAATTGCGTAAGTACTAGTCTTTCCTTAGCTGCAACGCTTATGAGCGCTCTTATTGTTCCCATTCTTGCGACTGGACTAAAGGTTTGATCGTAATCGACTCCTTTACGTTGCTTAAAGCCTTTTACCACTAGGCGTGCTTTAAATTTGTCAACCGAGTCGTCGGGATTTCTTTTAATTCTGTACACGCACTTTGAAGAAAGTGCCTTTCTATTTGGCGGTAGATCAGAGAGTGTCCATACATCATTCTCTTTTAGAGATTCTAACTCCTTTTTCATCGCATCCTCCCATTTTTCTTTCAGGGGACTCTTAATTGCCTCTCTGTAAGACTGAGGATCTATAAAGCTGTCAACATTACATACATAGTCGTCGAATTTCTCTGGAGGTCGAAGGGTCAATCTTGGCCTTAGGTCGTATCTGGGCTGCGGCTGCTCGGTGTCGAAGAAGACTTCATCTTCCTCTTGTTCCTGTTCAGGGGGGATTGGATGCAGTTCTTCAGCTAATATTGGCTCCACTGGTCCCTCTTCGGCAGGAATTAGATTCTCACTTGCGCCTTCCAAATCTTCCAATTCTGGACCTTCATCGGCATGAAACGAAGCCTCACCGATACTTCTCGAATCTTCGACTTCATTTTCCTCCCTGAATTCGAACGGTGGTGTATTATCTTGATTAGTTACTACTAACTCGTTCGGTAGAGGTTGATCAAGGTTTAATGTTGGACGGCTTTCTTGCGATGATATCTTTATCTCCAGTTCATTGGGTTTCATATCTCTGTTTTTCTGGGGCACTTCAATTTCAGTATTTACTCTGTGTAAGGGCTTTTCATCAAATATGACATCTCGGGATCGTATAAGTCTATATTTGTCGTTTTCTACTGCTGCCCATATACGATAACCGTCGTCATTATCGTATCCAACGAGTCTTCCTTTAAGTGCTTTCTTAGAGAGTTTCTGTCTCTTTTGCTTTGGAATGTGAGTGTAACACGTGCTGCCAATTATCTTTAAGTGGGATATTTTAGGCTTATTACCATTCCATAGTTCAAACGGTGACTTATTCTCCACTCTGGAGGGTCCTGTTCTATTAATGACATATGTCACCGTGTTGACGATCTCAGCCCACAGCGCTTGAGGAAAACCTTCACCGCTGTACATGATCGTTCGGGCTGCTTCGACTAGAGTACGATGGTCACGTTCACAACAAGCTGTTTGTTCAGGTGTGTACGGCATAGTTAGTCTCTGCTTGATTCCATTCTGGGCTAGAATATTCCTGACATCGTTATTGTCGTATTCACCGCCATTATCGCTCAAAAGCGTCTTTATTGTGTGACCTATATTGCGTACTTCTAAAATCATTTGTTCTAATTTCTGTTTTACTTCAGACTTCGCTTTCATAAAGCATATCAGACGATATCCTGAATAATCGTCACGAAACAGAACGTAATATCGCAAATTTGTGATTGAGTTGGGAAATGGTCCACACACATCACTGTGTACTAGCTCACCGGGCTGTGATGCTCTTGTTCTCGTACCAAACTTCTGTCTGTGTAATTTACCAAATATACAGCTTTCACAAAGCGAATCATCTATGGGAAGCTCTATCCCTAACTCTCGTTTCACAAGCGCTCTAATATGCCGCTTATTTTGGTGGGCAAATCTCTCATGGTAGAGCTGGGTCTCTGTTGTAAGATTAAGATTAGACACCATCGTTTTGGGTATAACATTTTTTACATCTAATTTGTAAATACCACCACATTTTTGTCGTCTTCCGATAACCTTTATAGCTCCGTTAATTGATATACTGCAATTTTTAATTGTAGACTCAAACTTGCTATCGGGATTCTTATCGTGAGCCGCTAGGACCGAGAATAGGTTCTTCTGGATACCTGGACCGAACTTGGTTAAGTCCATGTCGTGCTTGACCGATGACAGGAAGAACCTGCACCAGCATAACTGTCATATTTACTACTGAGGCTTGGGAAGTAGATGGTGTACTGTCGCCCTTTTGTGCATTGCTGTTCTTCGGAGGTTTGCCATCTTGAACCCATTTTTGACAGTTCTTGACGCGATGGCCGATTTTAGAACAGTAGTTGCATCTAATTTTCTTGTCTTTGCTCTTCTTCTCATTTTGAGCCCTCGAGTGTGCGACTAAAGCTTCTTGATCTCGATCAGGTACTGAGTTACCTTTTATAGATCTCTCAAAGGCGCAAAGATGATTCGTCAAACTCTCAATCGTTCGATCTGCTTTCGGTACCAAGAGCCAGCTACTTTTGAAAGATGCATAGTCCTCACTTACTGTGTCAAGAATTTTACAAATTAAGAGGAGTTCGGGTAACTCTTTCTTATCGTTTTGTAAATCTTGGTTAAGTTCGGTTCATATATTCTTCAATTTACTCATATGCGTCGCTATGTCATCTTCTGGGTTCCGTTTGAATCCGAAGAAACTCATGCATAAGTTGTAGCTTTTGTCTTCACTGGTCCCGTCGAACAATCTATGAAGTTCGAGCCAGACTTCTCGAGCCGTGTTGAACCGCATGACCTTCTAAAGTGTTTCATCTGTCATGTTACTTGTCAGTAGCAGTAAAGCACTACAGTCAGCCTTAGTGAAGGTAGCAAGCTGGTCTCCTGCTCCTACCACTGCCGCTGCTGCTCCTCCTGCCACTTGAGCGGGTTTCGTTAATCTGCCTTCTATTACATCTAAAGCGTTCGGGATGCTACGTAAGGCGATACATATTTTATATTTCCATGTTGACCAATTGTTTTTGCCTTCGAGATTACCGATCAACAATTTTGTAGTCATCAAATTTTCCATGTTGCTTGGCACGTAACCTATTAGAGTAGCACGATTTTGGAAGCTATGGATAGCAGAAATATAATTATTAATGTAATAAACGAAACAGTTATGTTCAACACATCAACTCGTATATATTATCTTCTTTTGACAAGCAAAAATCTGACAAGTAATAAATAAAACTTTGTTGCTTAGAAACCACGGAGTTCAGCAAGATGAGGTTTTAATAGTTTGTTGGCGAATACTTACACCCAAAGTCCATTTTTGATTTTCCCCATCATAACTTACAAATGTTATGGCTGGATGTAGTATCGTTTCATCATTGGCGTTGTAACACCTGCAATGGTACAGTGCAAGTTAAAACACTTAAGGGCTTGTCCATTAATCACGTCATATATTAACTACACGACTGCCCAAAAAAGGTATTGTTTTCAGGGTTCATGTGCCACCTACATCACCAACACTGGCTGCGGAGTCCACGCGTTGCCTTACAGGTCAGTGAAGACCTGCAGACCGTGACTTCACCGTGTCCATGCGCACCTACCACCTCAGCACCGAGCAGCAGGGAAGTGGCACTCGTTATAAAGCGTGTACAAGTGAATACGGGCTCGATCTAAATTGTAATCAAAACCTACCCCTAAGATCCGTTCTTCTATTAAATCTACCCTAGATTTTCATTTCTTTTATGTAAAATCACGTTTTTTTAATATAGTTTTTTATTGTACTGGTTGTTTTAATTTAAAAAAAACTAAATAAAGACCAGTGTTACATTGGTATGTAAGAATTTTTATTCCACCAGAACAACTGAATGGCTGAAGCGATTTAGATGTATAAGATATCGTTAGAATCTTTACGTTATCCCGAGTGACATAGACTATGTGAGGTCATAGTAAAAATAATACGGCGGACTAAATGTCCCAAATTGCGTAAAACTAAGAAAAAAAAATCTTGCAAACCTATATGGTATTCAAATAACCTGGTATTCAAATAAAGATTTTTTTAAGCTGAAATTTTTTTATGATACATGTATAAAAATTTTCTTTTGTTAATTCGATTTTTTTTAATAAAATGAAAATGCAAAAGGATTATTGATCATCCCGAACCTAATAAGTGGGGTATCAAAAGAAAAGTCGTTAGAAGCTGTATGTTGATAACTACGTAACGTAACGACGTTATATAATGGTATATTTTAACACTTGCAGACATTTAAAAATTTAAAACAAAAATCATTTTAACAAATACTTAAATCATAACTTAAAGGGTCGAGGACAAAGATGCATGGCCCAAACCAGAAACTACTACAAAATCATCTAGTATTCGACTTTAAGAGTAGAGGACACGGTTCAAGTAAGACCATATCAAAAGATTTTGTGAAACGAGTTAGATTTGAATTTTATATTTTATTTTCTTTTAGTACTCGTATTGTCTGTTTCTCAAACTGTTATGATATGTTTTCTGAAAGAACTACGAATTATTGTATTTTTAAGATTTAATGTATTACTGTTTTGAAAAAATTAGTCCCGCCGAGTTTTTTGCCGGTCATAAATGTCATAATATAGGTACTTCTCGGGTTAGAGGTGTGGGATTAGAACCGGTGGTAGTTTTTTCTGACGTTCATAAGTGCATTGTAATGTGTCCAAGTTCAAGATAGCTTTTATCTGTTTTTTATCAACTTATCTTTATTTATACATTTTAATTCGTACGAAATACTTGAATACGTTCCCACATATTAGCCGTGCGATGGCAAGATTTTATTTATTATAAAAATACACGGTGAATCTGAGTAACCCGTTAGATATTAACCATAAATTCCTGATCATAATTGGAGACTAAAATGTCGTATAAACTTTTCTGGAATTGGCCTAGTTTCAGAGTTACTACCAATTAAATAATTTTTTTTTATTGTGACTCAGTGCAAAACGCTATTTTGATGGCGATTTCACCCTTTATAGGGTCTAGTCTAGACATTCTTATTGACTGATTTCAAAGTGCCAAGGAATACTTTACTAAATAAACTATTTTTTACGTAAAAAATGTACTAATTAATTTTAATCAACAGTTTTACCAATAAAATTTATGTATTTATGTTCAATTCAAAAAATCGAAAAAAAGCAATAACAATAATTTTTTTTTGGCGAAATTGACCTAAATTCATATAACATTTATTACTCCTTATGACCTCAGGAATTTATGGTTAAAATCTATCGGGTTACTCAGATTCACCGTGTATAGGTAGACGTCTAAAGCCTGACCAGAAATATATCATGCGCCATCAGAGATCATGCGCCATGTTGGGGAAATTTCATTGGAACTAATTTCTGGCAATAATTTTAATGACAGGATGATTATGCATGTGTGAGTGCTATAGGCTGTCACTGTCATTGTGGCGGTTTACTTGAATTATAATAAAGTGTTAGATAATCGTTTACGCTTCAAGATGGCTGCATCGTCTTTGGAATAGTTTTTTGTTTTTTGCTCATTTACGTAGTTCAGTGTGTAATATTGATAGCTTATTGTGCGGTGACCTAACGAACAAGTGTGCAGCTAATGAAAAATTTGTCCCAAAACGCGAGTAACCACCCTTTAGTTGAACAAACGGTTATCTGGGGTCCCGGCCCCCCACGTGTTTGTAAGGAGGTTATCACTTTACAATCAACAAGGCCTTAACCGAACAACGTTGCTTTTATTTTATTTTACGAAAATAAATAAAATCCTAAGTGTACCTTGACATTGGCAGAGTTCACCTCGCTAAAATAGGCGAGGAGTAAAGCCATTAATTAAAAGAAAAAAAAAAAAGAAAGTGTTGAATATTAAATAATAAACGACAAAAAAAAAACACAAAATTATCCATAGTCATGAGCGAAACATTGTAAATAGTGTATATAATAAACTGCTGTAAATAATACGCTCGGGAAATAAAACTATTTAGCTGTGTAACATTTTCAAATTAACATCAGAGGTGACAGGTAAACAAATCAAGATGTTACCATACCATAGATAATAATACGCTCTATGATTATACTGAACTGTTGCCATATAAATGAGAGTAATAGCGCCCTCTGGCCAATGATCATATATTTAATATTGAAAGAGCCACAATGACATGTTGTTATTAGTAAACTCCAGAGAGGATTGAGTTCTATCGACACCGGCTTGGTTTTACATATCATATCTCAAATGTCAATACTTTTTGCAATAGGAGAACTACGTTGCGAAACTAACATTTTGGTACATGTAATGTTTTTGATGGGGTTTATTATTCTGTGGTTTGATTAATCGATATCGATTGGAATCGATCAATCGATTTTAAGCTAACACAGTCATTAACATAAGAAATACCTTACAATTATTAAAAGCAAATATATATATGGTAAATCATACATATAAAATAGGAAGACGTGGTCCCACGAAGATAGAACTGTGATTTCATAATAACTTATTAATAATAAGCAAACACACAATTTTGTCTTCACTATGGTCTTCACGGCACCGCGTGTCTTCTTATTTTATATGTCTATGTGGTAAATACCCCTTTTAATAGTATTTTGTGTAAGATTGCCCCCAAATATTAATTAAAAAAGTTAACAACACACGTGAAAGGGTATTATGGTGTCCACCTACCAAAAGTTGTATAAGGCGGTCGTTGTTTGAGCATGAAATTGTATTTCCTGTCCATCTGACACTTGTATCGTGCCAGCGGGGTTAATGCCAAACTGAATGCTTGCTCCTGTTGGTTCGGGTTTGAAATATATGTTGACCATTACATGTATTTCAGGTTCTGAAACAAATAAACATGTTGTTAGTGTTTTTAGTACACATTCCGTTAGATGAGACGACCGACTTTTCAATCCGTAGGTCTCGGGTTCAAACCCTGACTCGTAACACTGAGTTTTTCGGAACTTATGTACGAAATATCATTTGATATTTACCAGTCGCTTTTCGGTGAAGGAAATCATCGTGAGGAAATCGGACCTAATCCCAATAAGACGTAGTTTTCTCTGGGTTAGAAGGCCAGATGGCAGTCGCTTTCGTAAAACCTCTAAGGTTGCCAAACGGACCCCTGGCTTAACCGATTAAAAAACATGGTTATTAACTTATTATTCTCTATGGTATGGCTTGATTTGTTTACCTGTCAGCTCTGATGTTAATTTGAAAATGTTTCAGAGCGAAATAGTTCCATTTCCCGAGCGTATTACTTACAGCAGTTTATTATAAACACTATTTACAATGTTTCGCTCTTGACCAAGGCGAATTTTGGGATTTTTTGTTGTTTATTATTTAATTTTATTTATTATTTAATATTCAACACTTAAGTAAACCGCAACAATGGCACTGACAACCGTGACAGCCTATCACATGAGCTGTGGTCCGAATCACGATTACAGCACTCACAGCGCGCTAACGGGCGGATCGAACCACGCTCACAGCGCCAACATAATGTCGTGACGTCATTGAATGATATCACTTGACAGCGTTTACAGTGCTCATGGTCCTAGGCGTAAGCACCTTGAGCACAAACGTCAAGTAGACATTTGACATACGCTTGACACATGATTTTAATTAAATTGACGTTGACAGCGCTCACGCAGCCGTTTACGTTGGTCCGAATCAAACACTACTTACGCGGCCTTGAGCGCGCTAATGATTCGGACCGACTATCAGCACCTCAGAGAAATAAACCAATGGAGTAGTAATGGAGATAAAATATAAATGAAATATAGGTTTAAATTAATGATATGAATTTATTGGTAACCACACAGAAAGCAAACGAACTGCCTAGCAGCGCCATGACACAAAGAGTAAGAGCGAGATGCTAATACATCTATCTCACACAAGTCATATACAGACTTATTACATTGTTCTTAACACCCCCTTTCAATGTAATAATCTAATAATGTTTAACATAAAATGCTTGTAACACTTCAACAAAGCAAACGTTAACTAAGAACACAACATACAATTAATTAGTTAGTCAGGCCACACATGTTTACAAACTTAAATAACAGAATACTTTTGAGGGACTTTGTAAACATGTCTGCCATCTGGTTTTCGGTTTTAACATATTTAACAATTATCTTTTCATTTTGAATCAGCTCCCTAATAAAGTGGTGTTTAATGTCTATGTGTTTCAACCTTTTTACACTATTTGTTTGGGCCACCTTGATTGCAGACTGGTTGTCACAAAATATTACAGCCGGAGATACTTTGCTAAAATTTAAGTCATGTAAAACATTAGTTAGCCAACAGGCTTCAGCACCTGCCATCGTAAGCGATACATATTCTGATTCTGTACTCGAAATGCTAACCGTGCTCTGCTTCTTAGAGCACCAAGATATCAAACAATCAGCGAATTTAAAACAGTACCCGGTAGTAGATTTCCTGTCTCTCAGGTCACCACCCCAATTTGCATCACAAAACCCTACCAGCATGTCATCATTGCAATTAAACACCAATTTATAATCCAGTGTGTGTTTAATGTAACGCAGTACTCTTTTCAAAGCTGTTAATAGCATGTCACTAGCCATATCTTGATACCTACTTAGTATGGACATAGCGACACAAATGTCTGGCCTGGTTCCTGAAGCCGCGTACATTAAGCACCCAATGATCTGTCTACAAATATTTTTAGAGCCATTTTTACACTTATTACCTTCAAGCAACTGAGTGTTGAAGTTATAGTCCATGGGGGTATTAACAGGTTTACAGTCATACATATTGAACCTGTTTAGTACTTTTTCAAGGTATTTCTTTTGACACAACTCAGTAACTTGAGTTTTTAAATTTTGGTTTACATTTATACCTAAGAAATCAGAAATTAAACCCAAATCTTTCATTTCAAATTCCCTTTTCAAAACGGTTTTTAACCCCATGACCTGTGTTTCATTTGAACCAAAAATCAGCATGTCATCTACATAAATAAGGAGATACATCTGCTCCTTACCTTCACATTTGGAATATAAGCAATTATCAGCCTGAGACCTCTTAAAACCTTCTTTGATCATTACAGAGTTAAATTTATCGTTCCAGTATTTAGGGGATTTTTTAAGACCATACAATGCTTTGTTTAACTTTACAATATTTTTATCATCTGTAAAAGCACCCTCTGGCAAACGAATGAATACATCCTCAGCTATTTCGCCATATTAAAAATGCCCCCGTCACATCCATTTGGTATACAGGAAAATTTAGCTTTGTAGCTACGGCCAAGAACAGTCTGAAAGTTGCTAACTTGGCAACAGGTGCATATATTTCATTCAAGTCTAATTCGTCACTCTGTTCAAAACCACGAGCTACAAGTCTAGCTTTATATTGACTACTTCCATTGTTTTGTTTAATTTTGAACACCCACTTGCTACTTATTACCCTTTCATTGACTTTTTCATTACAAACAGTCCAAGTGTGATTGTCTTTAAGAGTTTTAAGTTCTCTCTCCATTGCATGTTGCCATTCTGATGCATATGGACTATTCATTGCCTCACAATATGTTTTAGGTTCTACATTTTCACTGGACACATTATTGCAGTCACAAAATACAATTGGCTTTTTAATTCTCTTACCACGACCTAAAGGCTCTTCAATATCTCTTACCTCTGTGTCATCTCTTTCACTAACCTCTGGTGATCTCTCTTCAGCCTCTGTTTGAGTACACTCATGGTCATCAGAGTCTTGGTGAGGATCAGGATCTGAGTGGCTTTCTGTACTTACTTCAGCATCACTGTTGGTGTGTTGTACCTGGAGACTTGATTCACACCCTGCGCCCTGAACCTCTTGAGCCACTTCATTATCTTGAGATGACACATCACATAGTACCATTGATCTTTTAGAAGACGAATCCACTGACATTTCGCCTGTCACAAAGACCACATCCCTTCTGGTTTCAACTTCATTTTTGCTTGGAAAGAAAATTCTATAGCCTTTTGTGGTTTCTCCATAGCCAACTAGCATACCTTTTTCACCTTTCGGATCCCACTTGTGCCTTTTTACCTTCGGAATATGTGCATAAACAGTACTTCCGAACACTTTCAAGTTCTTTATGTCAAAATTCTTGCCCGTCCATAGCTCGTATGGTGTCTTTCCTTCCACTGAGCTCTTTCCGGTTCTGTTTATGACATAGGCAGCTGTGTTGACAGCTTCCGCCCACAATTTAACAGGTAAGTCTTTGGCGCACATCATTGTCCTGGCAGATTCCGTCAAGATGCGCATTTCACGTTCAATCCTGCCATTCTGTTCTGGCGTGTACGGGACCGAAGTATGATGAACGATACCTTTTTCTAAAAAGTACTCCCTTACTTACCTGTTTAAAAATTCTGTTCCGCAGTCACTTCTGAAAATCTTTACGGCATTTGACGTTTCCTTTTCGGCTTCCGCAATAAAATTCTTTAAACACCCTTTAATCTCATGTTTGCCTTTTATGAAGTATACTTTTCTAAACTTGGAGTAGTCGTCCTTGAAAACGACGTAGTATCTGGAGCCTCCAATTGACGGCTGCTCCATGGGACCACAAGTATCTCCATGGATAATCTCACACGTTTTAGTACTCACATGTTCACTTACAGGAAAAGGCAAGCGGAGAATTTTGCCTTTTAAACAGTCTTCACATGTTTGGGTTTCGGCCCTGGTTAGCTCAATGTTATTTTTCTTAAGCACATCCTTCACGTAAGCTATATTTTGATGAGCTAGCTTTGCATGCCATTCTTGTAAGTCCACACCACTGTTCACACGAGCCACATTAGCTGTGCATGTATTTTGGAAACGAAAATCAAAGTAATACATGCTACCGCATCTCTCAGCAATCGCCATCAATTTATTTTCCTTGTAAAATTTACTTTGGTTTTTGTCGGTTTCAACAACATAACCTTTTGATGTAGCGCAAAAGACAGAAAACAAGTTTGTTTTTAATTCCGGAACGTGAAGTACGTTCTCTATGGTCGTGTCAATCCAGTTCGTTCCGTTCCACACTTGTACCGCCATCTGTCCGATGCCGTGTACACTAAGTTGCGCACCGTTCCCTACGATTACGAATTTATTATTTGTGCGTGTATATGTGGTAAATAATTCATAATGACGACACATGTGCTCGCTAGCACCTTGATCAACTAGAAATCTTGTATTTTGAAACTGTTCACCACTGTTCTCACTTTCAACCACAAAAGCATTCTTCTCTTTGTTCTTTTTAAAACGACACTGGTTCTTTAAATGTCCCTCCTTATTACAAAAATAGCACCGTAAAACTTGACGATTATCCTTGTTATACCTGCACTCGCTTTGATAATGTCCATGTCTTTTACACAAAAAACATACCACTGTCTTTTTGTCTACCTTCTTTGCCACAAATGCCGAAGTTGATGGCAAATTCTTCTCTTTTTCTCTTATTCTTTCCTCCTCTATCAGCAGTCTAGCAGCCAAGTTATCATATGTCTGCTTATCGTCGGGAGCAGACTCCCAAGCTGAAACGAAATGTTTGTAGTCTTCAGGTAAAGACATAAACACCTTGGTAATTACAAACTTGTCTGAAATCGTTTCGCCTAACTGCTTCAAGTGATTTTTCATCTCCTGTATCTTTGACAGGAACATGGACATTTCTGTGCCTTCTTCAAACTTGAATTGAAAGAAACGTTGCTGAACTATATGAATACTAGTTTCCGATTTCTGTTCATACACACTTTGTAACTTCGTCCACATCTCCGCTGACGTTTCACACGAAATAATGTGTAACATGACTTCTTCTGTCATTCTGGTCACCATCAAAGCCTGAGCTTTTGCATCTTGTGCCTCCCAACGAACACGTTGTTTCTCATCTTCGGGCTGTACAGTAGTCCCATCTACTATCTTATAAAGACCTTGACCCTTTAACGATACCGACGTCTGGAATTTCCATACATTCCAATTCTTGGAACCTTCCAACTTAATAGCAGCCCCAGCTATCCCGTTCTGTGTTGAATCTGTTTTATCTTCCATCCTGCAGGCCCTCCTTCCTTGAACGAATATTTCGAGCAAGTAATTTCCTTCCCGGTGCGAAAATTCAATATGGTCGCCGCCCCGCAAACCGGTATTTTTGAAAACGTTTTGGCGCTACAGTTTTTGATCTTTTAAGCCTATATTTATTTATTTATGCTAATTAAGGGATCTGGGCCCATAACCAGATAAAATATAAATGAAATATAGGTTTAAATTAATGATATGAATTTATTGGTAACCACACAGAAAGCGAACGAACTGCCTAGCAGCGCCATGACACAAAGAGTAAGAGCGAGATGCTAATACATCTATCTCACACAAGTCATATACAGACTTATTACATTGTTCTTAACAAATGGTCAGGCGTCCCCCTCTGCCAAAAGTACAAGATCACTGGTCATAGCGGTTATATAAAACTAGTTGTCGCGCGTCAAACACCATTCAATGAATGTCAGTCAGCGCGGAACGATCTGAGGTAAAAATGCCAAATATCTGCGTGTTTTCATGTAAAAAAAGATCTGAATTATCTAGTTTACAGAAGGATAACGTTTCTTTTCATCTGTAAGTATAATTACGTCTAAATATCATCAAATAGTGCACGAACGTAAGCAAAAAACTAAAAAATATTGTCAATCAAAAAGTGTTGCCACTTAATGGTGCTACATCTGCTTTAGGGTAATTTTTAAACTTGACTCTTCATAGTACATTGTACCATCGGGTTCATAATTGCATAGCCAATTTATCAATGAATTCATAAATTAGGTATGCAATTATGAACACGATTACATCAAACGATTATATACAAAAGGGAATATTGCAAACAAGAGTAATCGACACCAGTGCGGCAGAAATACGTCCGCCATTATGTCATTGTTATGACAGGTTAGGCAATACATTTAAAAAATACTCTGTGGATTAGGCAGAGACCCATTCGGCATACAGCCATAATTGTAAAGCATTGCTCTGTTAATAAATCAGTGTGTCTGTGTGTGTTGTTATTAAATTCTTTCTAAACATAATTTTAATCGACTTTTAAATTATTCAAATTACATATTATTTTTTAATCATAAACAAAAATGAAAAAAATGAAAAGATTCAAAGGACACTTGAAACTTGACTATTTGTTTTTAAACGTAATGAAATGTAAGTGGCCAGTATTTAGTATGCAACATGCACATTTCTTCGTTTAATATTATAGAAAATGTATGTAATAGTACTTTATGTAAAGATATCTCCATGTTCTCCCTCAACTATAATTTTGAAAAAAAATACATATATTAGGTCGTTAATGGGTGTGTTACTGGTGAAAAAATTGGAGCGATCTCTAACGTAGAAGTAAGTAAAAAAAATCTGAAAAGTTCAGACAGCATTTTATTTATTTATTTCTATGACATAATGAAAATATAATTTATGTCATATAATCATCTTTAGGTAATGTACAGTATATGTAAAGCACGCTAGAATCGGTTGGCTAGAAAAAAATATATTGAAGAAAAATTATATTTCGTTTTATTTTTTTTTAAACAAAATCTATAAAGTTTAGGGTCCTCAAACTTCGTACATTAATTACTAATGTAGAGCCACACCATCCATAAAAATTACAATGCTAAACTCGAGGGGGGCAGAATCACTTAGCTTATCCTGGCACGGCCTTTCAGCTAGTGTGATGAATTCCGCACTGAATTCCGCTCTAATGTGTGGCGCCCCTTAAGTGAAATATACTTGTAGATGCTTGAAATAACGATATTCCTGTTTAGAAATTAATTTGTTCCTTTATTTTCACCATACTCGTACATTTTATGTAGCATTTTAATTTTGTATGGATTATACTTTATTTATTATAACTTTATAAGGTACGTTATACACACTTATTCCCTTAAATAGGCACTTTTAATTTCTGACTCTGGTATCACTGTATCTAACAGGTAAGTTTTAGTAATGGGACAGCACAAAAACAAATGTCGATATTAACATTAGCAGTATGTTATACTTTTTATTTATAATAGAAAATGAAGAAGAGATAATAGAAATAGAAATACAAATTGGAAACTGATGCCCATTACAATCAAAATATCAACTGCGAAGGACTCTGGAACATCCCGATGTCGCTACTGTCGCTAGTGACTGATTCATCATTAATCATTATAGTGAAAAAATCACTGAGGTGGATAGAGGAACGTTTAGTGTAATTGGAAGCACGTTGGAACGGTAATCTAAACACGTGGGTTCAAATCCCGTGATGTTCCAGAGTTCTTTTCAGTTCATTGTTTCATTACAATAGTTATTTGTTTCCAATTTGTAGTATTTTTCACTAAATATAAAAGCAAATTCACATCAAAATATTAAATTGATACTTACTATAAAAGTTACTCTAAATCAGCTTGCAAGATTTGTCCTGAACAAATAGACAAACTAACTTACGTGGAATACTAACATTGTAAGTAATATGCTGGTAGAAAAACTTGATATTTAATCACAACTTAACATTATAATTTTATCAACAGCTAAACCTTATACTTGGTAAAGAAACAAACATATATAACTAACCTACGATCAATGTTTCTCTGCGTCCGTAGGAAACACTTTAGACAACCCTACACGTGATCCCTGGGTGGTGCTAAAAGAGTAACAAACTTGGCAGCTCTACTGTCCCACCTGGACCTCGCAGCACTCACTGGATTTTCTTCATCATCTGCTTTCCCACTACCCTAGAGAAGAAATGCCTATCTATATCCAGTGACATGTAGCCATACGATAAATAAATCTACGATGGAATGTGACATTTTTCAAGTCAAAGGTACATCATTATCGGTTGTCAATAAGGCGTTACCATAAAAAAATCATTTGGAAATTAACTCTATTAACAACCGACAATGATGTACCTTTGACATGAAAACGTCACAAATATCGATACTTAAGTACTTATATTATTAACGACGCGTTCCTTGCACTGTCTACGTTTACTTAAAGATGACATTATCTCGTTTACGGACAGGTTGTATGTGTCTGTGTTTGTACTTGTGTGAGTATATTTTATGCTAGTGTTTGATAATTTTATACTGTGCGTGTGTAGCGACGTCAATGGACAATGCATTAGTGTTAACAGTATTTGTGTGCGTTTCCTCGTCCCCCGCGCCGAAATTGGCAGACTTTTTCTGATAGAAATTAGTGCGCGTCTCGCATCCGGTTGGTTTAATTATCAAAGATCAGCACTGTTAGCGTTGTGAGCGTTGTAAGTGTGATTCGGACCACGGCTATGCGTAGCATCCTGTCATTAAAATTATTGCCAGTGTAAAAAAATAGTTCAAATGAAATTCCGCAACGTGGCGCATGATCATATATTTCTGGTCAGGCTTTATATAGACCGCCACACTGAACACACAGGTAAAGCCGCGAGTTAAAGAAAATATTCAATATACTTGCATCGTGTAAATGGGACTTTAATGACGTAATCTATAAATAGCCTGAATTTCGTAGGATTAAGTAACCTTAGTATGATTATAGTAGTTTATGCAACAGTTGTATAAGAGGGGTCAAAAAAGGTGAGCGGCGTGGGTAACAATTTGAGCCGTAGGCGAAAATTGTTAAGAAAAACGCCACGAACATTTTTTTACCTACTTATGCGACGTTGCATACAATACTTTTTCTACGAATACACTTACTTTTACATAAAATGCGAAATCGAAATCTTCATGGATATCGCAGTAATTTTGTCAACATAATCAACAATCATTTAAGTTTTACCTTTTAAAACACTATTTTTCAATAATACTAACATTACTAACACAAATACCGTCGTTATTTGATCAATTATTAAAGAGCTACAGAGATTAGTAAAAATACCTAATTTACTTTCAAAGTTTGCAATTCGCCCCAACAAACGAACGGGAAACGTAAAAAACTACGAAGTAGGTCTGTGGTTCTCTCATATTTTTTCTTTTAAAGTTTTTTTTTCTAAAAACGCTGCGTTTATTTAGGTTTCTTAGGTTGGCAGTAATTTATTTTATATTAATAAGCCGTGTTTGCACGCGATTCCGCGATACTATTTTGGCGCTTTTATAGAACAAGTGTTATTTCGGGGCTAGACTAGACTAGATAGACTTTTCATCGAGTGTATTATCTATGTTCTTATAAAGGTGTTAACGAATGTATAAATGACAGATAAAAGTACAGGAGTAGAAAAAGTAACAATATAAAACGTGTAACAAAAATGCTAGTGATCCTTCTAAGGGCATAATTGGTATCGTATTCTAATTATGAAAAGCTAAAAAATATTTTTTAATACAATTGCTCAAACAGTTTACTTTATGTAGCTGCAAATCGTGCGTAAAGTTTGATTTTATGCACTAGTGCTAAAAAGTAATCTGATCTGCAAATGGTGCGTAAAGTTTGATTTTACGCACGATTTGCAGATCAGAATTTTAAATAAATGAGTATTAAATATGTGAGACCCGCTTATAAATGACCCACCTGAACTACGCGCGATTGGGCATAAAGGAGTATTATGCGAGACCCAATAGTATTACTTGAACAACGCGCGATTGAACGAAGCTGTCTTTCGTACGCTGACAGAATATAAATGTAAGTTTTTTCGCAATTGTATTAAAAAACGTTGTTCGATACACGTGCAGAAGTGTCATTTTCACTCGTCCCGAGTCTTGACCCTCGCCTCTCGGCTCGGGCCAAGTAACCTCGTTACTCGTGCAAAGTGACATGCTTCTCGCACTTGTATCGAAAACTACTATTCTCGCGAAAAAAAATGTCGGGAAGTCATTAGTACGGAACATCAATTGACAACGAAACGCAAGCGCAGGATTGGCGCGCTTCTACTGAGTCTGGCCTGACGTTCGTGCACGACCGGTGGTGGGGATGCATAAAACCAGCCGTACCTGACCCGAGTGGTCATTATTCGCTCAGATCGCCTGACGTGCAGACGTATCAGGCCAGGAACAGTAATACGTTTCGTACCTTGTAATTATTTTAAAAGAATATACCTAGTTTGATTGTTTATTGAGTGTTTCATCTTGCCCGCACCTACCTAATGCGCTCACTATGTCCAACGAGTCAAATATGCCTCATCGACCATCTCATAGTTCGTCAGGTTTTGTATTTGTCGCGTCCAAAAAAATTTCTCCTACTATTTCTTACACGCAATACGTTACTAATTATGTTCTTAAACGGATCACTAGTACGGTGGGTTCCCCAACTTAAGTACCCACATTGCCATACAAAGTTGTATGGGAGAGTGGATACTTATGTTGGGGAACCGACTATACTTTTGTTGCACCGTGTAAATAAGAATTATTAGCGTTTCGCCATCACATACCTAGAGCCATAAGTGTTGTCGCCGAGAAAACCAATAAAAACACAAGTTTATACATTATTTAATTACAATATGTATTGTTTATAATATTTGCCACAAAACAGGCCACATTTAGCACATTTGACGCACGACTGACAGTTATCCTGTACAATGATGACTTATGTTTTTCCTTTTAGATTTCCCTATTTTATTTTGAGTAATATAGCAAACCGCATTTTAATAATGTACCTATTAATTGCAGTTGTTTCACCAGAGTATTTCAATGGTTATCGAACGAGCGAGTGCAGCAAAGCGAAGTTCTTACAGGCAACTGCGGTCACAGGTTTTAAGTCACCTGTCCACTGGTGCAAATCGCGTCCCATGCATAATTGGTATCGTATTCTGTTAAGGGAAAAACAAAAATTTCGTTTTTTGGTCTGCTAGGACGAAATGTTTTTTTTATACCACGACGGTGGCAAACAAGCATACGGCCCGCCTAATGGTAAGCAGCTACCGTAACCTATGGACGCCTGCAACTCCAAAGGAGTCACAGGCGCGTTGCCGACCCTTTACAAAAAGGAGGATTCACTGTGTTGGCGGCTAAAGGAACAAGAAGGTGCATCGTCAACACACTGGGTCCTCTTTGAGCTCTTGTTTCATACAAAATTGATATCTTGCCCAAATATTTTTTTCCTACTTTTCCTAGTTGGAATGGTGTAAGTGTGTTTTTTTTTGTCCCATATGTGACCGCCGCGGACTGAAGGAAACAGGTTTTTTTATGGATTTTGCCATTTATTTCCGGCATTGCGATACTGAGCGAGATCAAGGCGTAGGTATACACCGTTCAAATACGTCATCAAAATAAATATGCCCTTAACATTATTCTTCCAAGGCCCTTAAATGGATTTTGTAACGGATAACCACGGTAAAATAGCGACCTATGGGTAGCACTCATAGACTAAAAGCTGGCCACTTATCCGTCTAATTAGTTTGCTACACTTTCCTTAATTGCTAGATCTGGGCATCTGGCAGCTTCATGTATTCATGGGTGGAGCTCAGCGTGACAAATTTGCAACATTTTTCTATTGGGAAAAAGTAATACCAAAATAGGTAAAAGCTGCTAAAGTTATCTCATTTATAGAGGACAGGGTCTATGTTTTAACAATAGAACAAACAACATTGCGTATTATTGCGGAAATAAAAACAGTAGGCGACAAATGTGAATTTCATTACACGTTATTTGTCACTACTTTTCCCCAACATAAACCCCTGGCAATAATATAATAATGAATTACATACTTTCCCATAATATTGCATCAAACCCAGAACTCTAGGATTTGAATTCTACGATTGGCTTTCATTCTTTGACCAGATGTCCGGATCTAGAAATAAGCATAATATAGCGAGCATGAGACATGCGCGTCGCGCACATGTGCGAGGCACGGACTGATGACTTTGCTGCCATCATGAGAAAAAGAAGTGCTGGGATCCTGTCTCGGCTTCGTGGCAGTCCCAATCGTACCCTGAGCATGTTTGTTGATCGCTGGGACAGCCCTATACTAGCCCGGTGGACTTCGATGCACGTTGTTAAAGATACACGGACGGTAATTTAAAACGTGTTAGTGAAGTCTCATTCATTAACTTAGGTACTAACATTAGATGTTACTGTAACTAACTACGCCGATTATTCTTGTCATCCATACCGCAATGCTTGAAAACGAAAGTGTTCAATCAGTGCGTCCTACCCGTAATGACATACGGAGCTGAGACGTGGACACTCAGCGACTTTGACTGATGGACCAGCCCTACCAGTCAAAGTCGCTCAGCGAGCTATGGAAAAAGCTATGCTCGGAGTTTCTCTGAAGGATAGGATTCGTAACGAATTATAAGCAAATTACTGTAACTAACTACGCCGATTATTCTTGTCATCCATACCGCAATGCTTGAAAACGAAAGTGTTCAATCAGTGCGTCCTACCCGTAATGACATACGGAGCTGAGACGTGGACACTCAGCGACTTTGACTGATGGACCAGCCCTACCAGTCAAAGTCGCTCAGCGAGCTATGGAAAAAGCTATGCTCGGAGTTTCTCTGAAGGATAGGATTCGTAACGAATACATCCGACAGAGAACCAAAGTTATCGACATAGCTCAAAGAATTAGAAAGCTGAAGTGGCAGTGGGCCGGCCATATCTCGCGAAGAACCGATAACCGCTGGGGTAAACGTGTTCTTGAGTGGAGACCGCGACTCGGCAAACATAGTGTAGGACGCCCTCTGGCCAGGTGGGATGACGATCTGCGAAAGACTGCAGGCAGATGCTGGATGCGGCAAGCTGAAGACAGGGCGCTATGGCGCTCATGAGGGGAGGCCTATGTCGAGCAGTGGACTAGTATAGGCTGATGATGATGATGATGACTGTAACTAACAAGATGTATGGACTATTTGTCTACTATAAAGTTTTATTTATTTATTTCATATAGCAAACTAACTAGAGAGGTTTCGTTGCTCTCATTATTGTGTCATATCATATCATATCTGACGTAGCCAACTCTCAGTCTATCAGTAGGTACCACTAGCGACGTAACTTACTTTATATTGAACTTTACCTCAATTAGTCATACGAATCACGAATTATGCTAAATACAAATGTATGTACTTATTCGTAAAGTAGACTACCGAGTGCTTAGCATTAAAGTTACAGCTAGGTGTCAAATACTGGTTAGGATGTCGACTATTAAGTTTACTTTAGTGGTGTTTTTCTTAGTGATACCTTACACTATTTGTGGTATGTATAACTATTTTTTTGTATGAAATAGGAGGCAAACGAGCAGACGAATCGCCTGATGGTAAGCAACTACCGCCGCCCATGGACGCCCGCAACACCAGAGGGGTCACAAGCGCGTTGCCGGCCTTAAAGATGGAAATGCGCTCTTTTCTTGAAGGTTTGAGAAGGTCATATCGGTCCGGAAATACCGCAGACGACAGTTTATTATCATTAGCTTTAGCATACGGATAAATAAAGTGTGTAATTCAATTGGAGCATATACCTATACAATTCCTTCCTCCTTTTGGGTTTAAAGAACTTTCTTTCCCATTAGAATTATAAAAATTCACTTACATGAGAAAGGTTACAAGTTAAAACTAAAGCGAAAACATACAGTATTTAAAACTAGATCTTACTAATACAACCAAAACATGCTATTTAAAAACATAGTGGGTAGAAATCCATTACAATATTTGTAATTCAAAGCGCTCGGAATGTCTCCATGTGTTACTTATTAACTGCATCACAGACACAATGATGTAGCAAGCAGATAAGGTGATGCGCAAGGATTACTTATTTTTCTTTTACATACAAGCGTGTATATATTTTTAAATGTGTTGTTTGGCTCATTCTACTTTTTCGTGACCAATAATCTATTGGCAGAAAAAAGTATGATAGACATTGAATTTCATGTATAAAACTGTATTCCTAAATTTTACCTGAACCAAATAATAGGAATTTGTTAACCAAAATTCATATATTCATATTGATTAATGAAAAAAGATGGTAACGCAGTGGTAAATGCCTTATTTTCATACAAATCGGGAGACAATCAAGGACCACTGAGTTACTGAGATTACGAATGTCCACAGTTGTTATTGTTAAACTAAGTTATCGGGATTGACAGCTTAATTCAGCCTCTACCTCCGTCACAAATCAGTAATTGAAAGAATTGGCCAAGTATTCTAAAATATGCATTTTACGAAAAAGTGTCAAAAACTTATGTACAACGAAAAGTAGAATGGCCCGTTTATTATATTATTTTTATACTTTTTTATTTTTATTTAACATTAGTTCTAATCCAATCATTGGGGAATCATCTCCATACATTGCCTTACAAAAGGTGGAGTAGAAAATATTTTAATGGTTATTGGTAGGCTATAGGGTGGTAATTAAAATACTAGATTTGAGACCTTGAGGGAGGGGGGGCGCGGCCGCCATCTTGGTTTAAAGGTGCCAAAAGTCCGTTTTCGAACCTTGGCGCTTAAACGGTTATCAGTATGCCTGAAATTTCTATGGAACGTATAAAGAAGATAAAATTGTCTACAATATTTCCATACACAATACATCTGTAAGTCTTACAGATATAAAGATACAGGGGGTGAAAAAGTGTATATTTTCTTATATCATAAGAATTTTATTTATTAGCTTCAAAGTTTTGTGCTTCGAGATAAGGAAATGAAGTCTCTACCACAGTTTTGTCATATTCTAGTGATTCTTTTAAAAGATATTTAAAAGTTGAATTCAGCCCTGGAGCGCTTATAGAGGGGGGGAAAGTAGTAAGTCTCACACACAAAATCAATGTTCTATTACTCATCATAAAATACTACTAGGCGTTGTCAAGTATAGCAATCGATCAATTCGGGTATAATGAATTTAGATTTGACAAAAAACATATACGCTTTCATAGAAAAAAATTTTTTTTTTTAAGAAAGTGCTTAATTTTTTTTTTAAACTTCATATAACTGTCAACTTATTAATAAAATATCGTATAGGCTTTAGCATTGTTTACATAATGCCTGAACAGCTCTCTTTATGACAAAAATGTGTACGAAAATTATAAAGACTCCATTTTTTTTTGTATTTGTATTTATTATGTACGTCTTAGAAGATACAAAGTTACAGGAAGGAAAAAATTACTCATACTCATTGTCTTTATACTTCTCGTAGACATTTTTGTCATAAAGTCAACTGTTCAAGCATTATGTAAAAAATGCTAAAGCCTATACGATATTTTAATAATAACTTGACAGTTATATGAAGTTAAAAAAAAAATATATTTTTTTTCGAGCACTTTCTTTAAAAAAAATATTTTTTTGTATGAAAGCATATATGTTTTTTGTCAAATCTAAATTAATTATACCCTAATTGATCCATGGCTATGCCTGACAACGCCTAGTAGTTTTTTATGATGAGTAATAGAACACTGATTTTGTGTGTGAGATTTACTACTTTCACCCCCTCTTTAAGCGCTCTAGGGGTGAATTCAACTTTTGAATATCTTTTAAAATAATCATTAGAAGATGACAAAACTGTGGTCTAGACTTCATTTCCTTGTCTCGAAGCACAAAACTTTGAAGCTAATAAATAAAATTCTTATGATATAAGAAAATATACACTTTTTCACCCCCTGTATCTTTATATCTGTAAGACTTACAAATGTATTGTGTATGGAAATATTGTAGACAATTTTATGTTCTTCATACGTTGCATAGACATTTTAGGCATATTGATAACCGTTTAAGCGCCAAGGTTCAAAAACGGACTTATGGCACGTTTAAACCAAGATGGCGGCCAACGCACCCCCCCCTCAAGGTCTCAAATCTAGTATGTTAATAACCACCCTATAGCCTACCAATAACCATTAAAACAATTTCTACTCCACCTTTTGTAAGGCAAATGCTCCAATTATTGCGCTATTATTACTATGTAAGTTTGTGTTTTAGGTAAATTAGAGTATTATTTATTAGGTACAATCACACGGTTTACCTACTTATATATTATTTTTTCATTTTCATAATAATTATAATCATTTATTCAAAATACACGTAAGTTAAGAGTAACTACAATAAATCACTTACATGGTATCCTTCCAGTCCAGCAGTTATTTACATTTTACCTGGAAAATAATCGGAACTCAACTAAACTTCAACGGGCTGTTATGGAGAATACTAAGAAGACTGCCCTTAGTTTTCGACATAGGCGTAAAGCTAAAAAAAAGTCGGATAATTTTGAATTTTTTGCCCCCTTTCCAAGTTAGCACTAGGCCCTCGAGGTCGAAAACTTATGAAAGTCTTCGTAGTGTACCCCCAAACTTAGAGAATTCAACTCGGATGGAGTAGCCATGTATGTCATTTTCTAAACAAAAAAAGTCTGCCGATTTTTGCGGGGGAGGTCAAATTAATAGCTACGTCAGATAAATATGACCACAGGCATATGTTTTCGGCAGAGGGGAACGCCTATCAATGGCGATTCCGGTTAGTTGAATTCTCTATGCACCCAAACTAACCGGTTAAGTTCCATTGAGTTTGGATTGCTTTCCAGCTACCCTTACCTTCATTTGACATACCTTGTACGCAAAACTAGCCCAGTCGCCGCGGTAGACCGGTTAGGTACATCTAATACTTCTCTGGTAGCAGTCGAGTCGCTCCGGCACGGTGCTGTAGAGAGTTTTCAATGGGCCACCATCATCTGTGACGTAGATGAGTACGCCGCCGCGCCTGCTGCGGTAACGACGGATGGGTTTCGAAGAGAAACAACGGGCACTCTTTACACGTATATTTCTCTTGCCTTACCTAGATTACACTTTACACTTAAATTACGCCATGTTTATTTTAACAAAGGCTCGCGCACCGCGACAATGACAGCGCGTCTATCTACTTCGACGGCCCGGTGAACAGAGCGAGAGCATTCTCAGACTGAGCGAACGAACAGAAGATCGTGCGCATTCACTCTATTAGACTTGAATACATTTGAACTAGATGGCGCTGATTTGCGTGAACATTCCTTCCCGGCCCAGAGAAAAGGTGAGCTGAAGACTTGAAGTTTACATCGCTACGATCTAGCATAAGCAAGAAATATGAAAACAAACAATTATTAACACTAATAAATGTTACATGAGTTGTCTACAGCATAAGTAATCTGTGACCATCCAGTGCACTTGCACTCAATAACATTCCAGATAATATCAAAATATGAATCATGAAAGTGTAAAAACAACAGAGGTAAGCTACTTACTAAGTTAGTTACATGGTTTCCCGAGGAAACAGTGGTACATAGTTCAGGATAATTAGTACTAATTGCTACAATTTAAACCAAAATTTATAATTGTTAACTTACAAGAGCTGCTCAAATAAATAATTAAAGCGTCCATAGGCAATTTACACAATTTGACAACGGGGCGTACAAGCTCGCCTATCTGTGTTTTCAGCTTTACAGACCTGACGACTTCGTCGGAGCCTTTGAAAACTTGAATGACCCTACCTCGACGTCATTGTAGAGGCGGGGAATTTTCATCCTTTATCAAGACTAAATCGTTTAATGCTACATTAGGTACATGTCTGTTCCATTTGTTACGGGCTTGCAAATTATTTAAATATTCTAAGTGGTACCTAGCCCAAAACTTTTGAGTTACAGCCTGAATAAATTGAAAATGCGACAGCCGTGACATATTCGTGTCCTTCCAGGAAGGTTCAGGTAATGACACCAAAGGTTGACCTATCAAAAAATGACCTGGGCTGAGAACTTCCAGGTCACAAGGATCCTCTGACACAGGAACCCGCGCTCTAGAGTTGAGGATAGCTTCCGCCCTGCAGAATACCGTCTGCAGACCTTCAAAGGTCAGGATACGGTCCCCAATCTCTCGTTTAAGCAGGTTCTTGCTACTCTTGACCGCTGCCTCCACTAGGCCAGACATGTGAGGGGCGCCGGGAGGATTGAACTCCCAGCGGACGCCTTGGCGACGAAACTCATCCTCTAGAATGGTTTCGTTGTCAAGCAAGAACTGGTTAACCTCTCGGAGGTATGAGCTAGCAGATTTAAAATTGGTACCTTGGTCACTCCGGACGAAGGCGGGCAGCCCACGTCGACTCACAAACCGTGTGAACGCAGCGATGAATGCGTCGGTGCTCAGCGACGAGACGACCTCGAGGTGGACCGCCTTGGTACCTAGACATACAAAAACACACAGGTAAGCTTTAACAGATTTAGCATTCCTGAGCTGGCTACTTTTAACCAAGTAGGGGCCAGCGAAATCCGTCGCTACGCCGGAAAATGGACGCGTCGCCGTGACGCGGTCCGCGGGCAGATCAGCCATGAAAGGCGCCTGATCTGTCGCATTGAATCTGAAACATGACATACAACCCCTGATGACACGTGACACCTGACGCCGTGCTGACGGAATCCAGTATCGTTGTCTAAGTATATTGATCAGGGCACTTGTCGAAGCATGACAATAGATCCGGTGATAGTGCTCCATCAATAATTGTGACCATCGGTGGTACTTAGGTATAAGCATTGGGTGCTTTGCGTTATAACGTAAGCTTGAATTACGTAGTCTGCCTCCGACTCGAATAAAATGATTATCGTCCACGAAGGCGCTCAACTTCTGAAGTGATTTGCATACCAACTTTCCCTTTTTCAGTAAGATGACTTCATCTTGGTATGCATCCAACAGAACCTTCTTGACCCAGTGATCCGTTGCTGCACGATTTTCCTCGATGGTAAGGTTCTGTGGTCTCGCCTAGCGTGGGTCTGTCTGACAAGAAGGGCAGCCGCACCATGTATTTCCCGTCAGGCATACGTTTAGTAGTAGAAGTATACAACCTTTCACATTCCAAATGTTCCGGATGATCTGGTGGGTCTTCTGGAGGCTGCTCCACCTTCCAGAACTTCTCCAGCACCTCTTCAAGCTTGGTAGCGTGCACGCCGTAGTCTTCCACGGACGTCCCTCTCGACTGCTGCGCCGAGGTGTCAGCAGGGTGTGTCCAGATGGCTCCCATGAGGACATCTCCAAACCAGGTACCGTAGGCCTCCACTCCTGTAATGTTTGTGAGCATCTTTGAACCAGTGAACATATAATTTAGCACATCCAGGCCGAAAATGATGTCTACATCTTGAGATTTGTCAAAATCTGGATCGGCCAGGCTGAGTTTAGACGTATCTAAGTGGGCCTTTAGGTAATGGTTACAGGCCGGAATATTTCCTGTAACGGTATACATGGCGGTTGCCACAACGCTAATTATAGGGACTAATTTTCCTACTGGCTTAAATACTATTTTAGCTATGGTACCGGGTACCTTGACCTGTTGGTTTCCAATCCCAACAATATTATTTCCTACATACTGCTGATGCAATCCTATTTCATCTGCAAATGATTTCTTAACTATCGAACACCCGGCTCCGGTGTCTAACAGTGCCCTTGCCATAACATAATTGCCTTGGCCTGACCTTACCATGACAATAGCAGTAGGGCTGACCCGGATCGATGGCATCATCATCCGAGGTTCTCGTGGTACACCAGCAGTATTACAAGAACGGCGCTCAGGGCTGCCTCGAGTGCCGAAACGTAGGCTGTGGAAAGACTCCTGTGCCTGGCGGGCCCTCGTTCCCACCGGAGGGCGCGGGATGTGGCCAGCAGTCATCAATTGAGCTGGCTGGACCTGCTGTGGAGGAGGTGACCTAGTCTCTTCTCTCCACCTTGGAGGGCTCGTACGGGGTTGTTGAGCTCGCTGCGCCCAAGACCCTTGTGGCGGGGTCGACACCCTGTGTCGTGGTGGGGACCTACGCTGTGGTGGTGTACTTACCCTTCTGGTGGGTGGGACCGGGGTTCGCTCATGGACCCTGTGCACTGCTTCCGCGGCTTCCGCTTCCTCCCTGCACAGCAACGGGCTATGCGACCCTGACTGGCACGCACCGCACCAATTACGAGCCATACACTCTCTCGCGTAATGAGAGCGAAGGCATTTAAAACATGCACCATTCTTCCTGACCCAGGTTTTCCTCTCCGAAACAGCCAGACTTACGAAGAATGGACATTTGTATATAGAGTGTGCACTACTAGAACAGTACGTGCACAGCCCTTTAGACCGATTCACCTGACCAGCTTCTTCCAGCTCCGCAGCTAGGACACGTGGAGGAGACGCTCTGCCGCGTCTTCCCTTGGTCGGTGACTGCCGTCCCATCGGTGCTCTTCCCGCTGCCGCAGTGGGAACTGCCTGCTGCACCCGACACTGCTCATCCAGCAGCGCCAGCAGCTGATTGAGCGTTGGCAGAACTTGAGGATTCGTGCCACAGCGTTCCTCAAATATGGTTCTGATGCGAATAGGCAGCTTCTGTAACATCATGTAAACAACTAAATACGACCACTCAGAAACCGGCTGCTTCAACTTTTCTAGGGCCTGAGTCGACTCGCGCAGAGGATCATAAAACTGTGTTCGCAAATTTATATTCGGGCCCCCGACATTGGGCAGATTGACTATCCGCGCAATGAAGGTGTCCACAAGCTGTCGGGAGTTATGGTACCTTTTCTTAAGAAGATCCAATGCTACAGAGTAGCTGGCTCCATCCACAGGTAAGTGTTGTACTACCGTCAAAGCCTCCGCATGCAATGACGTTCGGAGGTAGTAGTGTTTCTCGGCATCAGACAATGGACCTGCATCCACTAATGCCATAAAAAGGTCATAGAATGACATCCATTCTGTCATATCCCCGCTATATGTTGGCAGTTGTACCAAAGGCAACTTAACCTTACTGTGATACTTAGCTGCACCAGCTGTCTGTTCTGACTCCTCACCTGATGCCTCATCCAGTTGGATAAGAAGTCGGTAGATCTCGGCGAACTGCTCCTGGTACTTGAGACGTTCCGCCTCTGTTAGTTCCGTATCGCTTGTCAATACCGCCTCATAGGCCGTGATATATGTTTTATATACCTGATCAAAATGCCGCTTGGCCACCGCTGTCGCTGAAGACCCGGACCTGGCAGCCACCGTGCCAGCGTAATCAATAAGCATTTGATACCTCGTACCCAACTGTACCTTAGCTTTGAGTGACATGTTGTGAATAGATATTAACTTACCTGGTAAAACACAAATACTTCACCGCGCCGCGCGTATTTTCAATCAATCACCTATTTGTGAGTATTTACTAACTAATATCAAGCTATATTCTATCCAATTAATCTAATCCTAAGTATTTTTCAAGTATTAGTTGAGAAATCTATCACAAATAGCACACAACACAACTTGACTTTTGACACTGACGTTTGTCAAATGAAGTATGTCATAGATAATAATGTCTCTAAGGTTGTCGCCACGACGCCCGACGTCGTTCCGGATCGACGCTACACGTTCCTACCATTCAGTTCGTTCACTCAGCACAAAACCGGTAAACGTCAACCGGATGTAGCACTTCACTATGGCGACCTCCAAATGTCCCCACAATGACACGTTTCACGTTGTTCGGAATGTTTATGACGTAATCGCGCACTGAATTTACACAATGAATGCAATGCAAACAACTGCAAATTCCACTCGACGAATCCTTGATTGCCGTGGCGCGATTCTTGGCCCTGGATTGCTTCAATCTTGCCCCAATCACGGGATTTTATTTTATATTTTCCCAAATCACGGGTTTTGTTATTCGTGCGGTTGTTCCCTCTCATGGGTCACACCAAAATGTACGCAAAACTAGCCCAGTCGCCGCGGTAGGCCGGTTAGGTACATATAATACTTCTCTGGTAGCAGTCGAGTCGCTCCGGCACGGTGCTGTAGAGAGTTTTCAATGGGCCACCATCATCTGTGACGTAGATGAGTACGCCGCCGCGCCTGCTGCGGTAACGACGGATGGGTTTCGAAGAGAAACAACGGGCACTCTTTACACGTATATTTCTCTTGCCTTACCTAGATTACACTTTACACTTAAATTACGCCATGTTTATTTTAACAAAGGCTCGCGCACCGCGACAATGACAGCGCGTCTATCTACTTCGACGGCCCGGTGAACAGAGCGAGAGCAATCTCAGACTGAGCGAACGAACAGAAGATCGTGCGCATTCACTCTATTAGACTTGAATACATTTGAACTAAATGGCGCTGATTTACGTGAACATACCTAACTGCATTATTATTGATAAACGTCTCTCAGGCCCCAATTAGCTAATTTAGTTTTTGTCCTTATCTATCACTTTGACAGTTGTATTTGTTAGAAACAGACAAAACATATATTAACCCTTTTATATTGTGAGATTATGACACCCCTTCAGAGGCACAACAAAACCGGGGTTACCTGTTTTCATTTTCCTTTTTTTTGCATTTGGTAAGCAACATACTGTAACCTTTGTACGCCTGCAACTCCCGAGGTGTCACATGCGCGTTGCCGACTCTTTAGAAAAGAGGATTCACTGTGACGGCTAAAGATGAGAGGATCTCCCGTCGTCAACACAGGATCCTTCTGGCGAGTTTACTCACCGGCAGGAACACAACACTATGAGTAGGGTCTAGTGCTATTTAGCTGGCTGTGGTGCAGGGATGTAACAGATGTGGTTTTATCGGAACCGAAAGCGGAATCAGATGTTTCAAATTTAGTTTATCCGAACCAGAAACTGAATCGGAAGCGGAACCTGAATCGGAGCCCGAGTGATAGCAGCACGAGGTATAAACCTGTTTGTCTTTGATGTGCGCCGCTCATTTCCCCCAGCTGCGTTGCTATGACATCCGATGGAACCTGACGAAAGTAACAGAACCGGAACCGAAGCGGATGTTTAAAACGAATCGGAAGTTCCGACTTAACGGAACCGGAACCGGAGCTCTGTAACATCCCTGCTGTGGTGTGTAAGTTGGAGGTACTTCTCCAGTCGGGGTCTGCTCCAGATTTGAGCGAGATGAAGATGACATTTGCTGAGCTATGCCCTACCATTAAGAGGCTGACAGCACCCGATGACCTTCAAATTGACTTTACTCAAACAGTTTTTTAGCTATAACTACTTGTTTTGAGAAACTTAAAAATATATATGTTTATTCGTTATATTTGGAAGAACTTCGTTAATTCCGAAATCGGCTTGATAAAAAATAATTCAAATTTTACATCTTAAAATTTGCTTTTTAAACAGTCGTATGTCTTTAGTTTCTTGACTTATACGTCTGTAACTAAGGACAAAATTCCACCGCACTAATACTAAGAACTTCGTTGTTTTATATTTCTCGATTAATGCGTAGTTTTTTTTTCATTCATCATTTTGCAAAATTTGCAATGCACTCCCATACTAATCGTAACACAGTGTTTCTCTTTCACTCGCGCTGAAAAAAATAGGGAGGGAATTTAGCTGTTGTCAGCCCCTTAAAAGCGAGATGGCATTAATTCTCAGTGCCCATACCTCTGGTTTGGACGAAGTATAAGGACGTACCCATCCTCAAATCTATTTAAAGCCTGACCAGAAATATATGATCATGCGCCATGTTGCGGAATTTCATTGGAACTAATTTCTTACACTGACAATAATTTTAATGACAGAATGATATGCATGTGTGAGTGCATGTGATAGGCTGTCACTGTTGTCAAGTGTCATTGAGACGGTTTACTTGAATAAAAACAAAGTGTTGAATATTAAATAATAAACCACAAAAAAATCCCAAAATTATCCATATTCAAGAGCAAAACATTGTAAATAGTGTATATAAATAATAAACTGGTGTAAATAATTTGCTCGGAAAATGATACTATTTCGCTGTGAAACATTTTTAAATTAACATCAGAGCTGACAGGTAAACAAATCAAGATGTCACCATAACATAGAGCTCTATGACTACTGAACTGTTGCCATATAAATGAGAGTAATAGCGCCCTCTTGACAATAATCATATAAGGTCAGGCTTTAATCACCTATGAAAAGCCTATGAACGATTGTTATGCTCTGTAATAGGGTTCAACTGTGGTTAGGGAAATAAAGTAAAAGTACTATCCGGTTCCTCTCTTGGTCTGTGGTTAGTACTAGACCTAGGTACTACCAGGGGCCCGTTTCTCAAAAGCTTGTAAAGCCTGACCAGAAATATATGATCACGCGCCATGTTGCGGAACTTCATTGGAACTAATTTCTTACATTGGCAATAATTTGAATGACAGAATGATTTGCATGTGTGCGTGTATGTGATGGTTGTCACCACAGACTACTTAGTAGATACTACGTCTGTTGTCACAGTTGTCAGTGCTATTGAGGCGGTTTACTTGAATAATAATAAACTGTTGAATATTAAATAATAAACGACAAAAAATATCCAAAACTATCCATAGTCAAGAGAGAAACATTGTAAATCTATACTAATATTATAAATGTGAAAGTGTGTCTGTCTGTCTGTTTGTTTGTCCGTCTTTCACGGTCTAACGGGGCGACGAATTGACGTGATTTTTTAAGTGGAGATAGTTGAAGGGATGGAGAGTGACATAGGCAACTTTTTGTCGCTTTGTAACAGCCCACTTTCCTAAAATGGGGGGTGGAAGTTTGTATGGAGCATTACGGAGGGCAAAGGGGAACCGTGTTAACCCGAATTTAACGCGAGCGAAGCCGCGGGCAAAAGCTAGTAGTGTATATAATAAACTGCTGTAAATAATACAATCGGGAAATGAAACTATTACGCTGTGAAAAATTTTCAAATTAACATCAGAGCTGACAGGTAAACAAATGAAAAGTCAGTATACTGAACTGTTGCCATATAAATGAGAATAATAGCGCCCTCTTGACAATAATCATATATTTCTGGTCAGGCTTTAGACATTTAGTAATATGTTCTAGGGTTCCATAGCCAAGATGGCAAAAACGGAACCCTTATAGTTTCGTTATGTCCGTCTGTCCGTCCGTATGTCACAGCCATTTTACTCGGAAACTCTAAGACGTATCTTAATAAAATTTAGACACAAGGTGTATTTTGTATGCCGCTATGTAGTTAAATATTAGTTATGTAATTAAATTGCAGAAAAAAATATTTTTAGGGGCGGCAACTGTTTATTACATACACTATTTACAATGTTTCGCTCTCGACTATGAATAATTTTGGGATATTTTTGTCTTTTATTATTTAATATTCAACACTTTACTGTGATTCAAATAAACCGCGCCAATGACACTGACAGCCTATCACATGTACTCACACATGCATATCATTTTGTCAGTAAAATTCCGCAACATGGCGCATGATCATATATTTCTGGTCAGGCTTTACATCCATGGTTCATTCTCATTATTGTGTCATATCTGACGTGACTAGCTCTCCGTATATAAGCTGTAATTATAACTTCATGTTCATATTTTTCATTGGTATGATTCCTATGCTATGGTTAAATTCTTTTTGGATATGTCAAGAAAATGTCAAGGAACCTGACAGAATAGTAAACAGATAAATTTTGGTTACAGTATCAAACATGTAATTCAAAATTTACGTTATAATCTCTAAAATTTCGGTGAATTTAAAATTATTTGTGGTATTCATGCAAATGAGTTTCTTTTGTTAAATAATATATTTATTGGGGAAGTATAAAATATTAACACAATACATAAGTATACTCACTTACCAAAGTAGTTGTATCTCAAAGTATAGTTAAAAACTACAATTGTGAATGAATTTAGACTATAAATCTCTTAACAACTAAATACCTAGAGCCACTAGATAAAAAAAAAAGTAACTAATGGCATAAAATAATTACCTATACTTTTTCACTTAACGTTTCTAAGAAATTTTTGTTTTTAAGTACCCATCAGCTTTTGATTGAGGTAATAGTCTATTAGTCCACTTATTAGGGTTCTGTAGGTACCTAAAACGATCATAAACGGAACTGTATTGATATGCGTCTACTGTCTGTCTGTCTGTCGGCTGGATTTCAAGAAGTTAGAAGCTTGAAACTTATAAAATTTTATTTCTAATTTTAACTTTAAAACTTTCGTGAGACCTATTAAAAATATTTATAACGGGTTACTCACGTAATTTAAGTCGATTTTGCTTAACATGTTTCGATCAATTTACGACGAACATTCTCACGAGTGGCCTTCCACGACGGCAGCGCGCCGGTTATCGACTTAAATTACGTGAGTAACCCGTTATAAATATTTTTAATATGTCTCTTTTTACTTGTCTACTGTCGTTTTTTTTGAGAAATATTATCTATTCCGCATATCAAAAAACATAGCGACTTGCACAGCAAAAAATCAGAATTTGTATGTATTTTTTCTGTGTAAGTAAGTACATAATACTTAGGTTATGGTATTTTTTTGCTGTGCATTTAAATACTAACCATTTTTAGGTAGTAAAGTAAGTAAAAATAATAATTATTCCTAACAGTTTGAAAAATGCCCCCCACAATCCCTTCGAATTTGTCCATGACAATCGAAGCTCACAAAAAATGGGTTCAAGTCGTCAAGGAAACGCAATCTCTGGTGGAGAAGGATGCAGAACTACAAGTAAGAACTTTGTATTTAATATAAATGTAAACGAAAAAGAACCGACTTCACTTAACATTCACCTTTCCATAAGCAAATGCTCGAGCTGCTGTAAAAAATACTCAAATCAAGTATCATTAAAACTATTTCAAAACTAGCTACAACATTAAAGCTAAAAACTACCTACAAAATTAAAACTAAAAGAAAACTGAGAATTTAGGTAAGGTCACCGAGGTCCGAACCCTGGGGAAGGGTTCCCATGAGACTGGCTGCGTTCCCCCTCTGGATCACTATGCCAATCCTTTGGGCGAGGAACGAGCCAGCCCTACGGTCCCCGGTGACCTCAAACAGTTTTGAAAGGTTTTACAGTTTTTTTTTTTACTTTAAACACTTGTAGACATGATCCAACTTCAATACAACTCCAATGCACACAGCTAGCGCCTAAACGTCTGAATCAGAACTATCAGAATATGCTTGAAAATTATTCCGATGCAACTCCAATACAACTTCAATATTGGTTCATTATTTGTTGTGTGTTGAAGTTGATGTTTGAGATTAGTTGTGTTTTAATGTATTGTTTGTGTATTTTAAGATTAGAATACGGCACCCTGAGCCGCACACACCGATGTTGCTCCTGTGGCCTATAAAAGCTACAAGTGACAATTTACAAGCGGAAGTCTCTTTCTAACCCCAAGTGTTAGAAAGAGACTACCGCTTGTAAATTGTCACTTGTAGATTTGTTAAATAGACCACTGGCCCCTAATTCACCACGGTGACCATTGTCACAAATTCCTACATATTCAAATTACTGACGTCACAGGCGTCCATAGGTTACGGTAACTGCTTACCATAAAAATATTATGACTGGTGTCCGGACCTCTTACCAATAGCACAATCTTTGACCCAGTCAAATTTCGATACTAGAGCCCAGAATAACTAATAGTAGGTACTTGACTAGAGCCCAGTATTATTTCCATTTTATTTGCAGTAGCCCCAACGCCTGCTGGGACCAGTTCACGAGTGTCTATTGTTGTCTAATTTTTTTTGGACCCGGGGTATGTCCTTAAACTAATAAATAAATAAATAATAAATAAATAAATATTTTGGGACAATCTTACACAAATCAACCTATTCCTACGATAAGCTCAATAAGGCTTGTGTTGTGGGTACTAGGCGACGATATATATAATAGATATATACATATAAATACTTAAATACATAGAAAACATCCATAACTCAGGAACAAATATCTGTGATAAACACACAAATAAATGCCCTGACCAGGATTCGAACCCGGAACCTCCTGCTTCGTAGGCAGGGTCACTACCGACTAGGCTAGGAGGCCGTTATACTACGTCCGGACTTGGGTATGTCCTTAAACTATGCCAAAAAGAGAGGTATGGGTACTGCGAATGGCATCTCGCTTAGTGTGGTAGGGCACGTTCAGTGAATGTCATCTCGCTCAAATCTGGAGCAGAGCCCGAGCCTCTGGGGAAGTACCTCCACCTTACAGAAAACCACAGCCAAATAGCACTAGACCCTACTCATATTTAGTGTTGTGTTCCTGCTGGTGAGTAAGGTTGCCAAAGAGCTCAAAGAGGACCCAGTGTGTTGACGATGAGGGACCCTCTTGTTCCTTTAGCTGTCAACACAGTGAATCCTCCTTTTTGTAAAGGGTCGGCAACGCGCATGTGACTCCTGTCGAGTTACAGGCGTCCATAGGTTACGGTAGCTGCTTACCATCAGGCAGGCCGTATGCTTGTTTGCCACCGTCGTAGTATAAAAAAAAAAAAAAAAACTGGCCATCGGTGGACCTTATGCCTTTTGTAATAAGGTCCACCGATGTAGAGTTAAGAGTGTTGCTATTTATACCTGTGAATGGGCAGGTGTAGTGTATTACATAGCAACAAATATGGATTAAAGCCCCCTATTAATCGTAACCAATATAATTTTAGCGAAAAGCCGCCAAAGGTTTTCGGCTGAAACAGCGTCAAGTGCCCCCGGAGGTGCTCGGCGGTTTGTACGCCAAGTACTGCAGCCTCGCCAATAAGATGTACGGGGCGTATTTGGACAACAAACAACTGCAGCGCGCGCCATACATTGAAGACATCGTTACTGTTATTATTAGACGGTATCTTTCTCAATTCTCTTATTATTGCTGATCACATCGTATTATAAGTATGTAGGGTTTGCAAATCTTGCAATTCCGGTATAGTTAGTATGGACGATTCCGACAAATACAGGGTGGCCAAATAAGAACGATTCACTTTATTTTGAATATTTTACTCTATTAAAAATACTTACAAAAATACATTATTCGGGTTTGGAAAATTCACGTGGAGTACCATGTCAGCCTTATATCAACAGTCGCATTACTCCAGCAAAATAAGCAATTTTTTTTTTGCAAATTTGCCACGTTTCCGGCGTTTTCCAATCACTGTGTCTCTGATATTATTTTTTAACTGATAAAAATTAGTCAGCTTAATAGCATAGACACCCACAGAAAAAAACATCATAGATAGAAAGTTTAAAAGTTAGTAATAAGAGTGTGGATGATATTTTGCCAAAATTACCAGAGTATTTTCTAAGAGTTTTTACAGTAAGTAGACGATTTTTGATTGAAAATTTTTGATCATTTTAATACGGTATTCAAGCGAAAAATGATCCACAACAAAATTGCCGTATCTAAATGAAATAATAATTATGCCTTAACTGTCAAATTAGACGCCATTACAAATGGCGGCAAAATAAATATGTGTACACCGTGGGCCCATATAACTAGACAGATTTTAACAGTGTATTCCTGATCATATTTAGATACTAAAATGTCCAATTTTAAAAAAATACACTTTTTATTATAACTCATCAGTCTCATCACAAAACGCCTTTCTAATGGCGTTGTTGCCACTATTGGACATACGGTTGAATTTCTAATTATGAAAAGTGACTTGACACATGACTAACAGTTAAAATGTTGCCTGGAATAGCAAAAATAAAATAGTCATGGGTATATGTCGATAAAAAGTATCGAAAAGCGTAATGTTGTACTAAACACTACCAATACGATTCCATTTAAAGGATCCATAAACGTTAGGAAATTAAATTATCGTGTCACAGCCTGAAATGCTACAATATTCAAATCAGACAAAAGTTTTGAAATACGTTGTCGCTAATAAATCGTATAGTTATGTTATGTTATACAACATATCATATATTTTTCTATCTCGTCGAACGAGCGGAGCCTAAGCGAAGTGAAGTTATAGACAGCTTCGGATGAAACGGAAACGGAACTGTCAGCTGGATACCTGGACATCGCTGCATTTCGATGGCTTTTTGAATAGTTGTTCTGCGGTAACTGTAGTAACGTTTTTTCTAATCTTTATGAAATTTGTTGGGGTTATAGCAGAAATCAATATAATTTGAGAGTTCGTATATGAGCAGGACGATTCATGGGTTATGGAGCTAGAAGGCGCAAAAAAATCATCATAAGAGTCTTGGTATATTGGTCAATGCATTTACAAGGGAATCGTGAGTTCTCAGTTCGAGGCGGACTAAAAATAGTTTCTGTAAATTTGAGCTCTTTATTATGCAGGCGACATTTTGGATGAACACTGTTCTGGTTCTAAGTTCATAAATACTTACATAAATAAGTTCTTAAGATAAGATCGGGTACACAAAACTGTAAGTGAGTGCAACAATTCGCCGATAAACGTTATGTTTGGCGAAACTTAATATAAATGTATATTGTACCAATTTTGTTGATAAATAAATTAAAAAAATAATAATAATAATTCTTGCACGTCCAAAGGAATCCGTAATCCGAGGCAACATCACTTAATAATTGAATTCAACACTTCTACGAGTAATAACAACAAAACGTAACGATATTTACGAATAGTCAGAAGACGATATTTCTCAAAAATACCTACTTAACTAATTCTAAAGTAGAAGAAAAGATACTTGGATAGTTATTCGTCCGCATAGAATTCGGTTATCGTGTGGACCTCTAAAAAGGTTTTTTTTCGGGATAAAAGTAGTTAAGTATCCTATGTCCTATTCCTCACTCTAAGCTACCTCTGGCGCTATTTTAGAGACGTGCGTTCAGCAAGATATTCACACACAAACTGAACGGCAGGCATGTGTGTAGAGAAATGCCAATATTGGCCCGACCGCCGTGCGCTTGGAGAATTTAACTAACCAGAGCGGCCATTGACAGGCTTTCCCCTCTGCCGAAAACAATGGTCAATAAATTTAACCAGTGGTCATATTTATTGTACGGACTGACGTTTATCTGACGTGGCTATTTGTACGTTACGTACGAATAGCCATACATTTGACGTTCGCCTCCCCCGCAAAAATAAGCAGACTTTTTTTGTATAGAAAATGACAGACATGGCCGCTCCGGTTGGTTGAATTATCTAAGCCATACGCCCGGTATTAACCCTACGGCACACAGTGGCCGGCGCGCCTAAGTAAGGCGGACATAATTAATTTGATTCTTACTTATCTTGTTTTCTGGTAACAAATACTTTTAAAATACTATTTACCACTAGTAAAGTTCAATGAAATACGTATTTAGGTATATTGCATGCTAAATTTAATAAAAACTATGAAACAAAATAGGTACATGAAAAAACATTGTGTTTATGTAAAATAAAACTTAAAAATACCTTAAAAGTATATGATTATTACTATTCCTTAAACTAGACATTTACTATTTCTTAAACATAACAGGCCTTACAATATAAATAATAAATATATATTTTAAAATAATAAATGTAAAACAAATATCAATAAAAACAATAAGTGCCTATATTCTTTATATTTATCCACTGACATTTTTTTTCTGTACATTTTTCTGATTGATTATTTTTTTATTGTATTGTAAGTGACGATCTTTTAGTGAATCCATTTTATTTTATGATGTAAAATACTGTGTGGTTTTCTACAAGAAATAAATGAATCTATCTATCTATCTATAAAAATTAAATAATACATAAATTCAAACATTAAATTCTACGTTATTCAATAACATCTAATAAACTTAAAACTTCAATAGAGAGAGTAGATTTTTTTTTCGGGGCAACTTTCTACTGGAGGTGACAAATAGATCTGAATTCAGCTGAAGCCTGTGAATAAGATCTTTGTTAGTGAGATCCCGAGACATTTTCCGTCTGTAGTTGCGTAGAAAGATCTTTATATTTTTGTTCGTTGACTCTGCAGCCTCTTCGGACAATTCACCTATAGG
The DNA here is from genome assembly GCA_947086415.1 of Pammene aurita. NCBI lineage: Eukaryota > Metazoa > Arthropoda > Insecta > Lepidoptera > Tortricidae > Pammene > Pammene aurita. Next base: position 10,829,115 of record OX352316.1, read on the forward strand.
AACTAAAGCGTTTTTATAACTATAGCACCATGTACGAGCACTTTATGTACAAAATATGGTAAAGGATACCAATCGTATACCTTCATCAGTTCATACAAATCCCCTTGTAAATGATCCGACGTACATATCATCTGAAAAAAATATAAATAAATGGTTAATATTGTAACGTAATATTTTCGTAGTACCGCTACGCGTAGGCCCACTTAGGCGTAGCAGGATTCTAAATACTAAAGAGGCATAATTAGGCAAACAATATTGTATGTCTATTAATCTACAAAGATCAAGCTTTCAAATGAAGATAATTTTATCCTTCAGCGAGTTTAATAACATAACTAAAACTTTCATTAAAAAAAATATTCTTATAATGTTTTGCATGTAAGTTAGTCATGGCGTAGACCCGTTATTATTACTATATATTACATGTACAGAACAAAATCTATATGTAAAACAAAATAACGTACCTGATTCTTGAAGATCCATAATACTAATAATCACTAAAATACCAACTTTCATAGGAATTCACTACTAATGACCGATCGCTTAATGAGTCGCTGATAAGGGAGCGCGCAGAAACGGGTGATATGGTCAATTTCGAGGTTCGTAAGAGAATGAAAATAGTTAATAATCCAAGATCTATTTATACCCGATTGGAGTACATTTATAGGTGAATAATAAACGATAATTGGATATTTAAAAATGACACATGCATTTTTTTAATTATGACCTAAGGCCAGGCCACTGTGCGGCAGGTGTATGAGTTGCCTTTAGAAATTATTATTGTCTCCAATAATAGGATGTACAGAAGTTATAAATTGACTTCAATTTGTCGCGTACCGCATAGTTTTACCAACAAGTAATAGTCATTCCGTAAAAGTAACGTATTTTCCACATCATGTTGCAGCATTCTTCAGCCTTTAAGCCTTAATCAAGTTGCAGCGACAATATCGCAACCAATAAGTCGCGGCGTTTGTAGAACTCGTAATAAATAAAAATATCGATAAGAACAGCACCGGCCGAATTGCGGCAACATTTGTGTTTGTTGACTTGTCAAGTCACTCCGTGCAATTATAAATTCTACCTTAGTTTACACGTCCTTATTGACAGATATCAAAGTGACAAGGAAAACTTTGCAGAAACTAAATTTTTACAAAAAAAAATGTAAGTACCAATTTGTTATAGGCGATAATTTTATTAATAACATTTGCTTTTCATGTGCAATATACATTCAAAAAATGGAAAAAAAAGGGAAAAAAATTTTTTTTTGGCGAAATTGACCTAAAGTCACTTAATATTTTTTCCTTCTTTTGGTCTTAGAAACACGTGGTTAAGATCTGTCGGGTTATTCCAGCCCACGGTGTATAGTTTGTCCGGCGGCTTAAGGATAAATGCGTCATACTTTAAGAAAAAGATATAATAAAAAGATAAACCATAGCCAAATAGCACTAGACCCTACTCATAGTGTTGTGTTCCTGCTGGTGAGTAAGGTTGCCAAAGAGCTCAAAGAGGACCCAGTGTGTTGACGATGAGGGACCCTCTTGTTCCTTTAGCCGTCAACACAGTGAATCCTCCTTTTTGTATAGGGTCGGCAACGCGCATGTGACTCCTGTCGAGTTACAGGCGTCCATAGGTTACGGTAGCTGCTTACCATCAGGCAGGCCGTATGCTTGTTTGCCACCGTCGTAGTATAAAAAAAAAAAAAAAAGTATGGTGTCCTTATTCTTAAGCCGCCAGATAAACTATACCTCCAAGTTGGCTACCCATTTTTAGGGTTCCGTACCTCGAAAGGAAAAAACGGATCCCTTATAGGATCACTTTGTTGTCCGTCTGTCTGTCTGTCTGTCAAGACCATTTTTCTCAGGAATGCGTGGAGGTATCAAGCTGAAATTTATATCAAATACTCAGGCATATTGTCCCTTGGAGCTGTAAAAAAATCAAACTTAAAAGCCAACGCAATCAAAAGATACAGTCGTTTATGCTGCAAATTTTAGAGTTTCGGCACTCGCAAAACCTATGGGGTACTTCCCGTGAACTCAGAAACTTGAAATTTGGCACGAAGCAACGTCATATAGCATAGACAATGGAAAAATTACAAAAAGTAGACATTTTTAGTATAATCATACAAAAACATATTTTTTTTAATTTTAAACTTACTACCTTTTCCCTCGTAAACGCGTGGATGTATTAAATTGAAACTCATGTCAAATACTCAGGGCTATAGGATCTTTCAGATGTAGCAAAACCAAACTTTTATATCAACGCAATCAAAAGAAATAGCAATTTAAGTCGGATATTTTAAAACTGAGTACTCGCAAGAAACTCAAAACCTAAAGGGTACTTCCCGTAAACTCAGAAACTTGAAACTTGGCACGAAGAAACTTCATATAGGACAGACAAAGGAAAAATTACGAAAAGTAGACATTCTTTGTAAAATTATACAAACAATTTTTTTTAAAATTTTAAACTTACTATCTTTTTCCTCGTAAACGCGTAGAGGTATTAAATTGAAATTCATATCAGATACTCAGGTCTATAATACCTTTAAAGGTTTGTACGGAACCCTCGGTGCGCGAGTCCGACTCGCACTTGGCCGGTTTTTTTATACGCAATACCGGAATTCCGGTACCTATTGCCTTTACGAAAAATACCGGTATTGCAAGTCCTTAAGACAAAGCATATCAAGCAAATCCGGTTGCCTCTCGGACAATGTAACTACGCGCCATTCCTTTAACTAAACTTGAAAATAGAAATTTCGTTATTAATTTCTTTTTCTTAGTATTTTTTTCTTAATAATTATTTTTTCTTTGCAATTGGCAAGTGCGATAGAACTCCGATTTTCGACGTTTTCGGTAGCGCAGCTTTATTTTCTTTATCGCTGCGGAAATCGAGACAAAAACCGAGCGAAAATGAAATTTTCAGCTCAAACCACGTAAGGCTCTTATACGTAATTAAATTAATTAACTTACAATCTAATGCTTGCATTTCCCAACACAGGTTATACGAGCTACGATGCGAACTGGTGAAACTGATAGTCAACGACTACATCTATGTGGACTCCGCCTTGGTTCAGCAGCATATGACTCCACAGGACATTGAGGTACGGAGTAGTGCCACAGGGCGGACACGTCATCCAAAACTCGTTTGAGCGCTATGTGTTCAATGTGGAAAGTCCTTTCCGAGGTTTTCCCACAGGGCTACAGTACAGTCACGTCTGAAAATATGGATACATTTAATGTGACAAAAATATGTAGCCACGACTCTATTACCAAGGCGTAAGGTTTTGGATACATGTTTTTGTCACATTAAATGTATCCATATTTTCAGACGTGACCGTATGACGTTCTTCAAAAAAGGAGTGTATAAATTCTTAAAGGGTAGGCAACGCGCATGCGAATCCTCTGGAGTTACAGGCGTCCATAGGCTACGGTAACTGCTTACCATCAGGCGGGACGTATGCTTGTTTGCCACCGTCGTGGTATAAAAAAACTGATTGGACGATGGTCCTCAAAGTGTTATATGATCTTATATAAACATGAAACAGTCGGGCTACTTTGAGACCACGGACAAGAATAAATAATATCATTTCATACAGAATAGCCACGCTTCGCCCCGCCCCGATTGGAATTACCTCACTCCGCGGCGGCCGATTGGTAGGGTAGGGAACCAGTAGGCGAATCCGTCAGGTTGGCAGCGCATCCATAAAAAGCAAAATGTGTATTGTCAAACGTCATTTACGACAGCGGAAACAGCGCCCTAAGACGCACGTACACATTGAAGCATGTACAAATGTGCCGCGCACACAATGGCGCTCAAACGAGTTTTGTAGTATGGCGTGTCCGCCCTGTGCCAGGGACTTTGAAATTCAACCTCTAAGCGGATGAAAACGCGGGATAGCGGAGACTGGAGTCTGATATATTGATGACCATGATGACCATTTTGTCAGGTGATTGTTCCGTGTCATTTGGCGATGGACGCGCGGAAAGACTCCATAGAGGAACTGCTGCAAACGATGTGGGCGGAATCTGTAGAGCGATTGGCGGCTCCCATCATGGTAAGGTCACAAAATCCATACTAATATTATAAATGGGAAAGTGTATATGAGTGTTTGTTTGCTTGTTTGATTTGTCCGTCTTTCACGGCAAAACGGGGCGACGAATTGACGTGATTTTTTAAGTGGAGATAGTTAAAGGGATGGAGAGTGACATAGGCTACTTTTTGTCTCTTTCTAACCCCCCACTTCCCTAAAATGGGGGGTGGAAGTTTGTATGGTTTGTTACCCCGAATTTAACGCGAGCGAAGCCGCGGACAAAAGCTAGTAAATAAATAAAACAAAAAAGAACCGACTGCACTTAGCCTCCACCTTTCCAAAAGCACGGATGAGTTCCTTCGATTTCTCCAGGATCCCATCATCAGATCCCGACCTGGTTACAATGGGACCAACTCTGAAGTAGTCTTTCAAACAAAAAAGAATTTTCCAAATCGGTCCAGCCGTCTTCGAATAATCGGTGAGTATATATTAAAACAAAAAAAAGCAAGAACAAAGATCCCTACGAATTGATAACCTCCTCCTTAAAATAAAATACGTCCTCCGCTCGTTCGATTAGCAGGAGTCTTATGATTAGTTCAAAAATAGGAGGATATAGATCAAGAGTAGACTGTAGGTAACCCTACCTCATCGAGTAGCAGAATTCGGCTTATGTGTAGGCCAATGCACGGTGAATGGTTATGTATTTTAGTACTTGGTAGCCTGAACTAAACTTGAACCATTTTGTACATAGGACAAATTGGACTAAGACCTGGCCACGTTAGATATGACACAATAATGAGAGCAACGAAACCCGTCTAGTAATATTAAAATACTATCCTTATTGCTAGATCCGGGCATCTGGGAGCTTTGAATGGGTGGAGGTCAGTTTTTACCTACTTTGGTATTGCTATTTTCTAATTCAAAAATGTTGCTAGTCTGTCCTCCTTGACCTTGACCTCCACCCATTAAAAGCTGCCAGATGTCCGGATCTAGCAATAAGGATAGTATAGCAGTCTAACCAGACGGGTTTCGTTGCTCTCATTATTGAGTCATATCTGACGTGGCCATTAGTCCATTAGCAGAAGCGTAGTTGAAGCCTTTAACATGTTTTGATTATAATATGAGTAGGATCGATCAAGGGGTTATGGGGCGAAAAGGCTCGAAAGCAGTTAAAGGGGTCTTGTTATACTGGTCAACGCATGTGTAAGAAAGTTTTTATCACGCGATTTCTCAGTTCGAAGCGGATTACTAATTATTTAATGGAAATGTTGATTGTACAGGTCCAAAAATCGACAAACGTTTCATACAATCGCCTACTAAGCATGGAAGAAGTTCCAGGTACGTAGGTACATAAACATAACATAACATAAATACTCTTTATTGCACACCTCAAAATAAAGAAACACATAAAATACAAGTTACAAACAGAATAATCAGAGGTAAAGCAATTGGACTTTTTGGCAAACTTTTCGTTGTTCTTAACGTTTTCAATGACAAGGACGTTTGAAAGCGTCATGACCTGTCCGGCTCCTGAGCGCCAATAATACTTATATTCAGAGCAATGACTCGTAGTTTCAGTGTGAGACAACCGGATGCCTCGCAGTATTTGAGCTATCTACGTGTTGTGACACCACCCTGTGCAAACCGAAATGACCCACGTTGCACTTGGTTTTTCATCCCCCCCCCCCTCAATTTCCAGTATCTTTATGTTACGAACCAACGAGCATGCAAATTGCCATTCACACCGGCTGGTTGGTTGTCGATCCGTCGGAGTTGGAAGCCGGAAAAAAATGAGACGTGAGATGAAAAACAAAGTCCGACGTGGGTCAGTTTGGGTTGCACAGGTTGGTTCCACAACACGTAGGGAGAATACCGCGAGCCATCTGGTTGCCTCGCGCACACTGTAACTACGCGCGATTGCCTTAAGTATTAAAGAGTATGTACGCTGTTAAAGTAACCTTAATACTTTCAAGTAAGGTTTATATTGGCTCGCTTGCATCCGTGATTCTGGCGTGTGAGTGACGTTTTTTGTATATGAAGTAAGACATATTAAAAATATTTATAACGATTAAAAATATCGATCAATTTACGATGATCATTCTCAAGAGCGGCCTTCCGCGACGGCAGCGCGCCAGCTTTTAATATGTTAGAGTCTCACGAAAGAAGAAGTAAGACGTTCAAAGGGTTAAATAGTGTGAGAACCATGAGCGACGAACATAAGAGGACTGGCAGTATCTGTACAAAATTGTTTTCTTACTAAGCATACCCGTCTGTTAAAGAAATAGAGGAGAAATTAAAACCAAACCTTCATAGAAAATATTTTTTTTTCGCGCAAAAATATTTTTTTCTTGTTTTTCATAATTAGAATATGATACTAATTATGCTCTTAAACGGATCACCAGCATTTTTATTACATCCTGTATATGAACTGGCTCTACATTATTTTAATACTACTACGGTGGCAAACAAGCATACGGCCCGCCTGATGGTAAGCAACTACCGTATCATATGGACGCCTAACTCCAACTACATTATTTCTCTTCATTATTATGGCTTTAAATTTCGGCTCCACACATTCTTGTCTACAAAATCGAGCTGGCTAGAGCCATATTCCCTACATATTTCAGTACATATGGTATGACAGATTCTACATATGGCACTACATTATAGAAATATTAATTTATGTCCTCGCAGAATTCATAAAAAGCACTACAAGTATAAAGCCTCACGCGCCGTGCGCGAGAAGCGAGGCGCGTACGAATTTGAGCAAACAGGCGAGCCGTGCGTGCCTCAACCTGAACCGTGCGTGCCTCAACCTGAGCTGTGCGTGCCTCAACCTGAGCCGTGCGTGCCTCAACCTGAGCCGTGCGTGCCTCAACCTGAGCTGTGCGTGCCTCAACCTGAGCTGTGCGTGCCTCAACCTGAGCCGTGCGTGTCTCAACCTGAGCTGTGCGTGCCTCAACCTGAGCTGTGCGTGCCTCAACCTGAGCCGTGCATGCCTCAACCTGAGGCTGCCTCAAGTCCGTACCCACCTTAATGTCTCGCCAAAAATTGAAAAACGAAGCGAAGCGAGTGGCTCGACTCGTATCTTCTTGGGCCTCCACTGTCGGATCGATCGGTCCTTGAAGTAACCCGTCCGACTATAGCTCCTTTTCAAGCCTAAAAAAATTATTTTTTGTCGGTATCTGCAGATGTTGTGGAGAGTGAGCCTACCATAATACCTGAGGAGTACATACAAGCTACTGTCATCCAGTCACATGAACGAAACCGGTAAGTTTAGTCAGCAGAAGTAGATAGGCGAGTAATAGAAAAAAAAACTTTTGGGAGACAAAAAAATTAAAACTATACCAAGCGATATATCAAATGAAAGAGAGAATCTATTTGTGAGAGTCGCAAAAATATATTCGGCTCAATAGAGCCTTGGGCCCTTATCCCTAAGATTGGCATAACCACCAGTTTTCACTCACACAACTGCCATTTTATTCCAAATTTTCAACCCATAGAGGAAATTGGGAAAGAGGAAAGCTTGTTGGGATTACGATCCGGTTTCCTGACGAGGTTTTTACCGAAAAGCGACTGATAAATCCATTGATTTATACAAAAAGGGAGATATGGTACCAGGTGCTCGATTCTGTGCCATCAAATATAGGTTCCGGCACCTATATTGAATTAGTCGTGTGGCAGAGTCTCTCAGTCATACTTTGTACAATGCGCAAAATATGGAGGTCTCTATTGCATACCCGTATTAACTATATAGGTTTATCTCTTTTGCCCATGATGCACATTACATTATAGCGGTGTGTAGCATTTTACAAGTGTGTAGGTGCTGGAACACATTTCAGTTTTGTTTACTACGAACGTCACTCATCTTCCTTTTTGTTTATGTCTATGGATAAATCAAATAACATTACGCCCCCGCACCTCCACCAAATATGTGAGGGGTGGCTTGATAATCTTGATTTATTTAGATTTTTATTTTAAGGAATGCGCGCGTGACCATGAGGCTAGCAGCCTCGATGGTGACTGATTTTCATATTGGATTAATTATTTACATTGACTTTTAATTTGAATAAAGAATATTTGACATAAAACAACCAGTAATGTAGAGGTTTCTATCCAACCTCTACAGTACATAAGTCTGAAAAACTCGAGCCGGGATTTCAACCTGTGACCTTCAGATTGCCAGTGCACCTCGGCTGCTCCAAAGTGAAAACAAGTATGTCGTTTTTTTTCGAAAAAATTTTTTATTGGGTTTTCTTATTCTTGGACCTAAGCCGCATATTTTCATATTTTTGTATTATTTTTATGTGGCATAGTTTTTCAGTTATTTGCGAAAAACTAATTCAAGCTAGTCAAAACAACGTCAAGAACGTCAGGTACAATCGGTGTTACTTTTTTCTTCCTTGGTCGTGGCACATACTTGTTTTCATCTTTGCTGTATTAATAAATTACATTAAAATATCCAAACTTACTTGAATATAACATGGTTAGATAGACAACTTACGTGTTTTCACCATAGTCAACGAAATGTTGGTAAGGCATTTGGTTAGGTTTTTTAAATGAGAAATGTGAAGATACCCTACAATGTACGATTAAAAACATATTTAGAAGGGCAACCATTACTATTGCTCGTTTCAAGGTGGATTGTTTGATTAGAATCATCACGGTTCGTATTAATTTAGTGCAGTTTTAATTGATGTGTCTGAGCGGCAAAATGAAAAGAAATAGTCGAGGAAGACAGCTGGTCGCCATGAGTTTGCAAGAAATGTAAGTAACATAGCAAATAACCTATAATATGGAGGTCCTACTATACTTAATTTCTGTTTTTACGAAAATGAAGGCCGCTAAAGCTACTGATGCATATAAAAAAGACTCGCTGAAAGAAGACGCTGATACTAAAATCTACTCTATGGACTTACAGAAAACTGTTTCGTTACCTATATGATTCCGGATGTTAAAGACTGTTTTTTTTACAAATAGACTGGTGGGACTAAATTTGTCATTTTGTGGTTTAAGGAAGAAAAGTAATGAAGCATCTAAGTGCATAGTATGGCACGAAGGCACTGGAGGGCGAGATGGCAAAGATATTGTTGACGCCATTTATAAGTTTATTCGAAGTGAAAGAGACGCTAAGAACTTTATTCTATGGGCAGATAACTGCAGTGCGCAAAATAAGAACTGGATTTTGTTAACTTCTTTGGTGGTGATCGTTAACTTGCATGACATTGATTCAATCACCATCAAATACCTTACCAAAGGTTATACGCACATGTCTGCAGACGGTGTTCGTGGAAACATAGAGACATAAGTACTTAAATAAAACAAAAAATGTGTATGACTTTCATTATTACAAGCAATGTCTCGAAAAAAACCGCAAAAGTAACGAGGTCATTGAAGTTCAAAGTGAGGACAAATATAAATGGGAGAAAAAAAAGAAAGCGACATCTGCGGATTTCAAAACCTTTTTGCTAAAAAACATCGTGGAAGTAAAGTTTATGAAAAATCAAAAAACTTTACAAGAAATCGTTTGATGATAAGGCCTATGTTACACTGGATTTTATTCAAAAAAAGGTTTAAAGTTGACCAACTCCCAAAAAAGACATCTTTACCACGTGGAGTTCGATCGTCAAAAAAACAAGAAATTATTTCTAAGTTAGTACCGTTAATGCCAATTAATCGACAAACGTTTTGGCATGAAATGCCACAGAGAATGAATGAGATGAATGTTGGTGACATTATTCGTGACGAAGCATTGATGCAAGATGTTTAACATTAAATTACTTTACATCATGTTTAATAAATACATATTTAGCTAAAATACAAGTGGTTTTATACTGACCTGTGCCGATATTTTGCATTTAACTAGATCTACGGTAGTACTTGCTTTGATGTATTATTCTACAAACAATAACGTAGACTTATCTAAAAACAAGTAAGTAAAGTTACTTTGTTTCACCAAGTGATTGTTATGTCTATTTTGGTCAAATTACCAGGCAGAAAAAAATTATCTGTCGCCTTCCCTAAACGGATATAGTTACATCAATAAAAAAATAATATGTAATAAAGTCAATACTCACGAATCCCTGAAAAAAAAATGTATTTCGATACGTTAATTACTTACCGAGAAAATAACCTTGAAAGGTAAAATTAGTTTTTTGGCTCTCCTGTAAAATTTGCTAAAACCTACTTACTTGTTTTTACTTTGGAGCAGCCGACCTTACCTAGGCTAGGCTACCAAAGCCCTGTCTCCTGTCCTTTTAGGTAAAAAAGAACACGTAACGACACCAGATCTAATCCCAACAGGCTAGTTTCCCCCTCTGGGTTCGAATATCACATGTCTACACCAAACCTTGGGAGTAGGTTGCCAAGCCTTAGCCGTGGCATAAAGCCGAGAAAAATGCTAGGAACATGATGACGTATTGATGTTTCAGGCAGTATTTCGTAAAAGATTACAAGGCCAAATGCATAAGGAGACGGATGTTCTTTGCTAAGAAAGTGAAGCCGGCTCCTAAGACTGTGAGAAATGCGGCTGCGAGAGTTATCCAAAAGGTTTACAGGTATAAATAATAAATAAATACATATTATTGAACAACAATATATTAAGACTACGAGTATCACACATCACATACATAGATAGGAGATAGATATATAAAATACTTAAATATTTAAAAAGCAGCCATAATTAAGGAACACCCGTGATAAACATAAATAAATGCCCTGACTGGGATTCGAACCCGGGGCCTCCTACGATACCACAGACAGACATAGCGATCAAATTTATAATACTTACCCCCCTTTTAACACCGCCTTTTTGCGTTCCCATGACATACAACTTTCAATGGTATACATATTTAGTAGAGTTATGGCAAAAGCTACCTTAGAAGTCTTCAAATTTCCAATGTCGATATTCTTCCAAAGAAAAACCACAAATATTTGCAGCCTCCGTTGTGCAAATATTATTGCAGGTGACTGTTGCTTCTTTGAGTGTGCCGTATACATACAATTTACTTTCTAGGAGATATATGGAACTTAAAAGAAAGAAAATAGAAGATCATAAGAGGGACGTATTTTTGGGCATAGTCCCGGACTCCTGGAGGGATGGTCAGCTGGACCTCAGAGAGGAAACAAGGAAAGTAAGACCATTAGATTCCATAAATAATATCATGTGCCCTAAAAGCTATAAACAGGCAAAGTCACCGGCACAAGTTCAACGAGAGGAAAGTAGTTAAGTAGAAATAATAATAATTTGAAACAAAAAAGAACCGACTTTACTTAGACTCCACCATTCCAAAAGGAAATGCCCGAGCTACTGTAAAAAATATTTAAATCACTGTTGGTGTGCCTATAATACTTGAAGAGTTCCCTCGATTTCTCCAGGATCCCATCATCAGATCCTGACCTGGTTACAATGGAACCAACTGTGAAGTTTCAAACAAAAAAAGAATTCTCCAAATCGGTCCAGCCGTCTTCGAATAATCTGTGAACATATATTTAAAAAAAATAGCAAAAATAAAGACCCCGACGAATTGAGAACCTCCTTCTTGGAGTCGGAAATCTTGAATTCGGTTGAAAAGAAAAAAGAACCGACTTCACTTTAGGCTACTCCACCAGTCCAAAAGAAGATGCACGAGCTACTATAAAAAATACTAAAATCATTAAAGGTATACCTATAATATTTGAAGAGTCGATTTCTCCAGGATTCCATCATTAGATCTTGACTTGATGGCAATGGGACCAACTGTCTAGTAGATTTTCTTTTATTTTATCGTATGGCTACATGTCACTGGATATAGATAGGCATTTCTTCCCTTGGGTAGTAGTAGTGGGAAAGAAGATGATAAAGGAAATCCAGTAAGTGCTGCGAGGTCCAGATGGGACAGTGCAGCTGCCAAGTTTGTTACTCTTTTAGCACCACCCAGGGATCACGTATAGGGTTGTCTAAGGTGTTTCCTACGGACGCAGAGTAACATTGATCCCCAAGTCTAGTAGATATACCCGTTTAAATAAAAAAGGATTTTTCCAAATCGGTCCTCCATCTTCAAATAATCGGTGAACACACGTAAAAAAAAAACCGGCCAAGTACGAGTCGGACTCGCGCACCGAGGGTTCCGTACAAACCTGTAGGTATATAAGTAAAAGTTGACGTAGAAGTTTGATTTTGCTACAGCTGAAAGGTATTATAGACCTGAGTATTTGATATGAATTTCAATTTAATTTTTAACAAAAATTTAATCTCTACGCGTTTACGAGGAAAAAGGTAGTAAGTTTAAAATTTAAAAAAATATTTTTTGTATGATTTTACTAAAAAAGTCTACTTTTCGTCATTTTTCCTTTGTCTGTGCTATATGACATTTCTTCGTGCCAAGTTTCAAGTTTCTGAGTTTACGGGAAGTACCCTTTAGGTTTTGAGTTTCTTGCAAGTACTCAGTTTCAAAATATGCAACTTAAATTGCTATTTCTTTTGATTGCGTTGACATAAAAGTTTGGTTTTGCTACATCTGAAAGGTCCTATAGCCCTGAGTATTTGACATGAATTGTAATTTATTACCTCCACGCGTTTACGAGGAAAAAGGTAGTAAGTTTAAAATTTAAAAAAATATTTTTTTGTATGATTTTACTAAAAATTTCTACTTTTTGTAATTTTTCCGTTGTCTATGCTATATAATGTTGCTTCATGCCAAATTTCAAGTTTCTGAGTTCACGGGAAGTACCCCGTAGGTTTTGCGAGTGCCGAAAAACTCTAATATTTGCAGCATAAACGACTGTATCTTTTGCTTGCGTTGGCTTTTAAGTTTGATTTTTTCACAGCTCCAAGGGACAATAGACCTGAGTATTTGATATAAATTTCAGCTTGATACCTCCACGCGTTCCTGAGAAAAATGGTCTTGACAGACAGACAGACAGACAGACAGACAGACAGACAGACAGACGGACAACAAAGTGATCCTATAAGGGTTCCGTTTTTTCCTTTCGAGGTACGGAACCCTAAAAAACGCAAAAAAACAAAAATTCCGACGATTTGCGATCGTCCTCCTTCGAAGTCTTGAAGTCGGTTGAATACAAACAATGAAGAGCTCTCTAACGCGTCAGTGCCGAACAAGAGACCAGACTTTTAGAATGTTATGAAAAAATACTGTTATTTTAGTTATACGCGCTGCGACGTCCTATAATCGAGAGAACGAGACAGATGTATATGCAAGAGCTGGAAAAGGAGAACACGAGGTTAATCAGGCTGAAGAGAGATGTGCAAATCGATGACATCACAGAGCACATTCGGGAGTGGTTCAAGGAATGGTACGTTTTTTTAGTGTCCGACCGGAGGTTCGGTTTCGGTTTCGGCCAGTTTTGGCCAAAAAAACGTGTTTCGGCCCAAGGTTCGCTTTCGGCCAAAAAACGGTCGAACATTTCGGCCACGCCGAAACTTTCAACATTGTACATAATCTGCCAAAATTGCAAAAAACGGAACCCTTATAGTTTCGTCATGTTCGTCTGTCCGTCCGTCCGTATGTCACAGCCATTTTACTCGGAAACTAAAAAACGTATCTTAATGAAATTAAGACATAAGGTGTATATTGTATGCCGCTCTTTAGTTATGTAGTTAAATTGCAGAAAAACATATTTTTAGGGGGGGGCGTTCCATACATGTAACTACATAAAAAAAATTTACACCAAATATCAACATGTAACTGAAATTTGTACGATTTAAACATGTCCATCAAAGTTTCGGTTTCGATTCTGGCTAAAACTGGATTCAGAGCCGAACCTTCTGTTTCGGTTTTGGTTTCGGCAAAAAAACATGTTTCGGTCGGACACAAACTTTTTTTCCGTTGTAAACCGATTTTTTTATTAACGGTGGCAAAGAAGCATACAGCCCGCCTGACGGTAAGCATCTACCGTAGCCTTTGGACGTCGTCATCTCCAGAGGTGTCACATGCGCGTTGCTGACCCTTTAATACAAAGGAGGATTCACTGATTCACATTTTTGGACCCGGGGTATGTCCTTAAACTACGTCCGGACTTGGGTATGTCCTTAAACTATGCCAAAAAGAGAGGTATGGGCACTGCGAATGGCATCTGGCTTAGTGTGGTAGGGCACGTTCAGTGAATGTCATCTCGCTCAAATCTGGAGCAGAGCCCGACTGGGGAAGTACCTCCACCTTACAGAAAACCACAGCCAAATAGCACTAGACCCTACTCATAGTGTTGTGTTCCTGCTGGTGAGTAAGGTTGCCAATAGAGCTCAAAGAGGACCCAGTGTGTTGACGATGAGGGACCCTCTTGTTCCTTTAGCCGTCAACACAGTGAATCCTCCTTTTTGTAAAGGGTCGGCAACGCGCATGTGACTCCTGTGGAGTTACAGGCGTCCATAGGTTACGGTAGCTGCTTACCATCAGGCAGGCCGTATGCTTGTTTGCCACCGTCGTAGTATAAAAAAAAAAAAACTGTGTTGACGGCTAAAGGGATAAGAAGGTCGGTGTCGTCAACAAACTGCATCTTTTTCGTGCGCTCTGGAACAGGCACCTAATATCTGTGTTATACGCAGTTCTCCAGTCCTGGTGATACTGTTGACGTATCCGTTTCTACGGGAATAGTACTAGTAACTATTAGCCTCCAGATAAATGTCCGGTTCCCTGTCCGGTGCCCGGTCCGGTTGCCTGATTCGATTTCCCGACCGGTTGAGCTCCGCACACAGCCGGTTAATTTTACTTGTTTGCATTTTGACCTGACGTATGCCTGACGTTAGGTTTTGAAACCGTACTGGTAGAACTGTGTGTGTGCGGGGCTCTGGTATTTAGTATGACACATGCGCCTTCAGGTGATCTGATTCGGTAACCGCATCCGGAAATCTGACACGGAAACCGAACCGGTATTAGACATAACAATTTGTAGGGCCCAATCTGCCAGGTTGGGAGGTGTAGAGCCCTTAGGTAGGGCCCTTAGGGAGCTGAAGGCGGGGTAGGGAGAGGCACGGTACGAGGCCCTACGAATTGCTATGTCTAATACCGGTTTTCATCCTTAATCGATCGTGCACTATTGTTCAGGTTTTACGGATACGGATTGTTCCCTCAGTACCCTTACGAGGCGGAGGGCGGTACCATCTTGGTGATACGAGGAGATTATCCCACTGTGGATGAGAAGATTGAGGCGGACGAGAAACTGGCTGCCGCTACCAAAGGGAAGACCAAAGACATGGTATCTGTATATATATTTTTTATAAATATCGGGGGCATTATTAGACAGACAAATATAACCCGAAACTAAGCAAAGCCTAGTTGTTCTATTGGTGGGAGAGCCTATGACACTGAACCTAGTTCGATAAGTGTCCTAGATGAGATATATATAATTACACGCGTCTTTAATGGGGGAACACGAAATGCTGATGCTGCATTGCAAAAAAAGTGGTGGCGTATTTTAATATTTTTTTTAAATTTTTAAACCCGGTTTCTAGTACGATAAGTCTCCTAGATTTCCTTTGTTCCTCGAAGCAGGGGAGGGGTAGGGCTACACGATAATGCGGTGCTGCAAGCCCCCGTGCGTGGCCTTGTCAGTGGCAACAGCTTCAAAAGATTGTAGATGTATGAAAAAACAAAACGCCTGATCTTTTTATAACAAAAACAAGATGTTATATAACCTAAACTTAGCGCCTGAACTGCAACAAGATGTTACGTTATTAAAATGATTTTATATTTTAAAAGATCAGGCGCTTTGTTTTTTCATACATCTACAATCTTTTGATGCTGCTGCCACTGACAAGGCCACGCACGGGGGCTTGCAGCTCTGCATTATCGTGTAGCCCAACCCCTCCCCTGCTTCGAGGAACAAATGAAATCTAGGAGACTTATCGTACTAGAAACCGGATTTTTTATTTTAAAAAAAAAAAAAAAACGCCACCACTTTTTTTTGCATTGCAGCATCAGTATTTCGTGTTCTCCCAATAACGACGCGTCTAATTATATATATCTCATCTAGGAGACTTATCGAACTAGGTTCAGTGTCGTGGGCTCTCCTACTATATGTAACTATGGGTAATATAAATATACATTCTGGTAGGTTTTGTATAATAAGTGCCAATAAATTGTGCATATTTATAAACTGCATTAAATATGCTTCCTTCCGATATTTTTTTATTAATTTTTATTAAATAATACTAATATGACAGTAATATGACATTCTAAATAAAAATCAATATTCTGAGTATTTTTCCTCACCGCCGATATATTTTGTTAATATAAATAGAATTTTAAATACACTAGGGTATCCAATCCCGCAGCCTCCAGTCAATCTCGGTATTTGAGGGACCATATATTTTCAAACCCGCATAAAAATAATACCTTTGTATGTAGAAGTATGATGTAATCCAAATAACTCCCATTTTATATACTTTTGATAAGAGATCAACCAAAATACTCTTTTTATTGTTTAGTCTGGGAAAAAGCTTCCCTCTTTGCCACCATTTTTTTCTGTCTAACGCATACTTCCGCTACGCTTCACAATAAGGATCCAGGTTGTTTTGCAATCTCCGTCTTAGTCTTCCACTACCCCAATATCCTGTGATTCGTGTGGGATCCAGTCTGCGGAAAAATTGCCCTAGTATTCCGGATGCAGTCTGCTCTGTCTCATTTTAGCTTGTCAGCCTTCATAATTACATCCAATTTTTCAGAATGCAGTTCTGTTCTTTCGATACAATCAGTTTAACATGCACCCAGAATGCTGTCTTACTTTGCTCTCTATCAGACTGAGTCTGGAATTTTTAGCTGCAATCTTCTTCTTCGGGTGCCGTCTGCTATCACATTTTGGCAATCATCATAGCAATTTCAACCAATAGTCTTTAAATAGTATACTATATTTTCAGAACTATTGACGCACGACTTTTAAGCCAAAACATTCTTCTTCCTCCGGGACCTCTTCCTCCTTGAATCTTTCCCTGTATGATTCGCTGCAGTTCGTTCTTTGGATTTCTCATTATTTATGCGGACGAAAGACTCAAGTTTGCTCTTCTTTATTGTGTTTACGACTACAAATTATTCGATATGAGCCTTAGGATCGGGCGCTTTAAGTTAAGATATGCAGGATACGAATACCTTACACTTTAAAGATAAATGAGAGGTTGCCCTTCATTATCATCGTCTTCATGAACCAGAAGCTCTTTCAGGCGTTTACGATACGTGATCGATTTTTTTGATATGCCTGTTTTCGAAGGTTGTTACTATTTGGCCCAAGTAGATTAAATTATCCATCTACCTCATCCAATATTTTACGCAGCTGGTTATCCTTTGGCCCTATTTTTGGTAAGTGCGACTTCTAGGCCCTCAGAGTTAAAAATTACTAACGAGAAATTAGAAATTATAGGAATAATAACTTAGATTATTATTTATTTTTGTTGCCAAATGTAGTCTCTACAGTCCCGCAATCCCGCGGGATCCCGCTCTTGTAATCCCGCAGCAAGCGGGATTAGAAAATGGCGCGGGATCTCGGAATACCGGGATCCCGGTATTCCGGGATTGGATGCCCTATCATACACCTCCTAGCAGCCTTAACCGCAGTACTAACATATTGCACAGGACCCCAGATTTATATGTGAAGGTCAAAAAAAATTACGGACCTCCAAAACTAAACATAGCCATAGTGGGGCTCTCTATCCATGGTCAAAAATTCACAGCTTTAACTCGATGCGCACCATTATTTTAGCTTTTGTATAGGTACATACTGAGTGAAAACCATGCTATTAATTATCTTTCAGTTAAAAGAAGAAGCGAAGCGAGAGAAAGAAGACGCCATCATCAAAGCAGAAGCCGAGAAAGAGATGCAAAAGAAACTAGCCAAGCAGGAGTACAAGATGAAGTGCAACCCGTTCGTCGATCCTGGATACAAGATGCAGCAATCGCAGCACTTACAAGATTTGCGTCAGGTATTTACTGCACGGTCGGGGGATTTTACAACCCAGTCAGATAGTGGGAGGTAATTAGGTAGAGTCAAAGTCAAATATTTGTACAACATGGGTATATAGAACAAACCGAGGTACAGGTCTTACAGAAATAATAGACCATAGTATTATGGACAAAATAAATCTGTGGCCATAAATTACTGCTATGTCGGAGGGGTGCTGACTTGCAGCGAGTGTGGCCGCACATTTACTGCAAAAATTGGCTACATCAGTCACTTAAGAGCGCACCAGCGGCGTCGCTCTCAACGGTAGAACGCAGTTGCTGTAGCCGAAAACAGCTAGGAGGAGATGAATGTACAAAATCCGACAACTCTTCTGTAACAGCAATCGATACTATTTTTGAAGTGAAAACTTCTTTAGCGGCGCTGTGCACTTTTTGTGATGGGGAAAAAATGTTAAACTCGCGTCAGGTCACGTGACCGACAGATTCGTCAGATTGAAAATTCGTAAGACGTGACCTGATCGAATAAATCTATATTAATAATTCCGTCGAGGGGTACGGTAGACCCGATTGAAATTATGCTCAAATGAAAAAGCGCTAAAAAATAAAAGTTTTGAATCGAAGACATATGTATATGGGCAAAATTCGGATTGTCGCGTATTTCGCATTTAAAAGTGTTAATTTAATGACAAATGGTCGGCTATATTACATATTTTAGTGGTTGACACTTGACAGTGAGGGGTGCGTTCGGAAATTGTGAACTTTAATATTCAAGTTTTCACTTCTGCCGGCACTCCCAGAGTGCAACCCGTTGTTTTTTTTATACCACGACGGTGGCAAACAAGCATACGGCCCACCTGATGGTAAGTAGTTACCGTAGCCTATGGACGCCTTTAACTCCAGAGGTTTCACATGCGCGTTGCCTACCCTTTAAGAACCTAAACACACCTTTTTTGAAGAGCCTCATAATGTAGCCCTCTGAGAAAACGTCGGCAGGGACTTCAATCCACAGCCGGAGCGTTCGCGGAAGGAAATTCTTCTTAAACTGCACAGTGCGCGACCCTTTTAGGCTCCAGGGTGTGAGGATGAACACCCTGCCGACGGCAAGCGGTGCGGAGATAAAAAGCGGCCGTGGGTATCATATCAAACAGTTGTTCAGAGCACAATCCATTGTACAAGCGATATAGAACACACATAGGGAGGCAAAGTCTCTTTTTTTCAATATCGCTCGTGAGTGTGGGATCGTCGACGATTCGCATAGCGCGCCTTTGTGCCGAGTCAAAGGTCCCGAGCTGTTACTATTATTTATTTAACCTTTATTTTACAAAAGCACTGATATTATAAAAGGCGGACTTAATGCTATAAAGTTCAGAATCAACTTTAACGGTTCACAGGTCCTGGAGCGATACAACGGCTGCTGGTCGCTGTATGACGGTTTCGCTGAGTCGTCTGGCGAGGTGGTGTTTGGCTATATCAAGTCCATACTCAGTGAGGACTTGATGAGCCAGATGCATAAGGACTGCAGGTGTTATGTGGACGAGCTCATGAGGTAAAGTCAGTGAGGTGTCTGACGAGGTGGTGTATGGCTACATCAGGTATAGTCCTGAGTATAGAATCAATGAGGATTTGATGAGTCAGATGCAGAAAGAATGCAGGCGTTATGTGGTCGAGTTCATGAGGTACAGTCAGTGAGGTCCATACTTAGTGAGGACTTGATGACCCAGATGCATAAATAATGAAGACGTTATGTGGGCGAGCTCATGAGGTATAGTCAGTGAGGTATCGAGAGCTGGTGTATGGCTATATCAAGTCCATACTTAGTGAGGACTTGATGAGCAATATGCATAAATAATGAAGACGTTATGTGGACGAGCTTATGAGGTCAGTTAAGGTGTCGAGAGGTGCTGTATGGCTATATCAAGTCCATACTTAGTGAGGACTTGATGAGCCAGATGCATAAATAATGAAGACGTTATGTGAACGAGCGCATATGAGGGACATTCAGTAAGGTGTCTGGAGAGGTGGTGTATGGCTACATCAGGTCCATGCTCAGTGAGGACTTGATGAGTCAGATGCATAAATAATGCAGGCGTTATGTGGACGAGCTCATGAGGTACCGTCAGTGCGGCGTCGAGAGGTGGTGTATGGCTATATCAGGTCCATACTCAGTAAGGACTTGATGAGCCAGATACATAAAGACTGCAGGCGTTATGTGGACGAGCTCATGAGGTACATTCAGTAAGGTGTCTGGAGAGGTGGTGTATGGCTACATCAGGTCCATGCTCAGTGAGGACTTGATGAGTCAGATGCATAAATAATGCAGGCGTTATGTGGACGAGCTCATGAGGTACCGTCAGTGCGGCGTCGAGAGGTGGTGTATGGCTATATCAGGTCCATACTCAGTAAGGACTTGATGAGCCAGATACATAAAGACTGCAGGCGTTATGTGGACGAGCTCATGAGGTACATTCAGTAAGGTGTCTACCATACCAGTGTATGGCTACCATCAGGTCCATGCTCAGTGAGGACTTGATGAGTCAGATGGATGAAGAATTCAGGCGTTATGGTCTTAATATTATATTCTTTATTTTATTGGAATCGATACATATTAGCACGATAGTCAGTATAATAAGAATGGCCTTGAAATAATTTATTTAAGCAAATATCTACCCTGTTACCTTTTCTTAATATCAAAATCGCATAATCTGACAGATGGATTTATCCGAGTTTAAAGTTAAGCGACACAATTAAAACGTTTTGAAGTGATGTAATTTTCTGTATTTTAGTTTTTTTTTTTCGTAACATTATATCAATTATTTATTTCTATAATCTGGGAAAAATTCTTTAAAAATATTCGCAAAAAAATCACATGTGCGGATACGAATGAGAATGCGAATATCCAAAAAGATGCGGATATACGAATATTCGTTACATTCCTAATCTTCTATGTCTATGGTCAATAGATTGGAGTTCAAGTTGCTGGTGGAAATGCACAAGTTCTCATTTAAGATAGCCGGCCTAAAGTTTCCCGTAACAAGGCCGCGCAAGAGACCTCCTCCGGTCCCTCAGCCGAGACCTCCGCTCAATGTGGATAGCGAACTGCTTGAAAGATTTAAGGTAAATACTCCCCCCCTTCACCCACAAAATTAAATCAGCGCCATCACTATCATCATAATAATTCGTATCATAAATCCTCGATTCTGCCTTTATTATCTGTGACAGTGTTGTAAAAATGTATGAAAATTCATTACCACATCGATATATCGGTAACGTAATGAAAATCCAGCCCTCCTCCCCGACCGCGGTTGTCCCCCTCCCCGACCGCTGGCACAATCCAGTTGGCCATGGCGGTGCAATGACGGTCATTCTAATGGTTTCCGAACACGTCATTTAGGATTTATAATATGTGTGTCGTCGTCGTCGTCGTCATTTAGGATTTATAATATTTAGGATTTCTAGATAAAGCAGTGTATGCAACTGTATGTAATTGGGCCATATTACGTAACTGTTACATAAACTACTATAAGAGCCTCTGTTCTTCGCTAATTCTTTTAGCTCTTGATACGTCATGTCATGACGTTGGCTTTTTCTTTGGCTCGATCTAGAAACGCACCTCTTGTTCTTCATCCGCCTCTTCGTCTTGCTATTGTTCCTCCAATAATAGTTTTCATGTAATCGTCATGACTTATCAGGTGCCCCAACATATTTCCCCTTCTGTTTTCAATCGTTTTAAGCCAACATCTGTTCTCCTCTATCAAATGCAGCACTTCTTCGTTCTTTCTTCTCCCTCTCCAGCTTATTCCTTCCATTCTTCTCCATATCCACATCTTAAATGCGCCTAATACACGCTATCAAGCGAGGTAAATCGTATCTAAAGTACATACCATTGCTGTCATAATGCTGTCATACCACAAACCGTCGCCATAATTGATGTAAGCGATAATATGTATTTGTCATTGTAAATATATCATTTGGCTTATTCGAGCAATAAAAGTATTAGCGCCAGCCGTCAAATAGTGGGTACCATTTGATGGCTATCAAAATAATGACACACGTTCGTTTGTACGCACAAACAAAATTAGGGCCTATATGCTGGTCACGTTACGGCAAATGGTACCTATAGATAATGCAATCGACGGAGCAACGTCGTTATTATTATCATTACTAGTTGGTTCGTTTACACAAACATATGTAAATTTACCCTTATTCTGCGAATAAATATTTTGTTTGTTTGTTTGTTTGTTTGTTTGTTTGTTTGCAAACGCCTGGCAGTTACTTACAATATCATAAAATATTGTACCTAACTATGCCATCTTTTTATGGTCTTACCTACCTATGGTACCTAACTATGCTCTTTGTAGGGCTATGCTAGTTGCAAGCAACTGACAACAAAACAAAATCATAACTTAGTAAGTTCTTTTAATCTTTCCATACTTACCAAATTTTGCGTCGAATGGTTTGGTCCAATTACTAAAAGTACAGGTATACCTATAGTAAATTCATACTTTCTTGTCTTATATCATGTAACCAAACGTGTGTCAATTTTTCAGGTTATTCGTTCTTTAGTTCGATTAATGAAGAAAATTTTATTAGAAACATTGATTTATTAATTGTTATGTATTCTACGAGATGTGACATCTAGAACAAATTTTGTGCGCCATGTTTGGCGGTTGACTCTGTTGACAGCTACGGCTAAATCAAAGAGACTCAAAAGAGAATCAAATAGACTTGTAGTGATTTTCACTACAAGTTTTGGGACAAAAAAAATCTTAGGAATGTCAACTCCTGTTAATCAATGATTAGAAATGATAATTTTCAGTGGTTAATTGATTGAATGTATTCAATTCAATCAATAAGTAACCACTGAAAAAATATCATTTCTAATAATTGAGTAAGTAACAGAAATTGACATCCATAAGAAAAAAAAGTTTCTTTAAGCATAACCACATTTAAAGTCATAATCCCAGGGAATAGGGTGATAATATCTTTGAGAAGTGTTTGTTTACATGATAAGATAAGAAATGATGAATTCACTATAAATCTCCACTCTACAAAATGTCATTGTCTGAATGAAAATGCACTATACAGTGTGGAAAGATAAGTCGGGCCCTGGAGGGAAACTACCTTAAAACGTTGAGATAGCTCAATTCACTGAAAGGAAACATTCTTTAATTTTTTTAAAGGGACATAACTGCATTTACAAATTTTTGGAAAAAAGTACAGTTTACAAAAAAACTATTTATTTTCTAATTTTTGCCAGAAATA
Organism: Pammene aurita; assembly: GCA_947086415.1. Taxonomy (NCBI): domain Eukaryota; kingdom Metazoa; phylum Arthropoda; class Insecta; order Lepidoptera; family Tortricidae; genus Pammene; species Pammene aurita. The sequence continues at coordinate 10,852,290 of OX352316.1, forward strand.
ATTTTTATGACAATTGATGCCAATCGATCATATTTCCAACAAGGATAAAAACTTCTTAATACCAACCAAGTTTAGGGCACAAGAGAACCCATAAATAATAATAATAATATTTTTAATAAAATTAGTATGGAAAAAAGTGAAAATGAAGAAAAAAACTGTGAATGCAGTTATAGTTTTTAGGAAAAATAAAATAATGTTTCCTTTCAGCGAATTGACCTATATCAACGTTTTAAGGTAGGTTCCCTCCAGGGCCCGACTTATCTTTCCACACTGTATATTTAGGTACACAAACAGCCTGTAATAGATTTAATTTCTCTGAGATATCATATGTGTTGACTGTATGGGGTTCATATAAAAGAAAGCTGAGGTTCTAGCACGAAGATGTATTTCGGAAAAACACAAAAAATGTCACGAGAGTGCAAGTGAATAGGCTCGCGGCTACCAGCGGACTGCCTCGCGGCGCATAGCAACGAGTTGCATTACATATGGTGCAAACAATTATAACAACTTATTTTCCAGAACAACTTAACTATATTATAACTAGGTACAGATATAACCAAAGAGCGCATCGTTAACAATATGACCATTGCAATTTATAATGACCGTGTGCCTTATTCTAATTATAAAATACATAAACAATACATAAAAAACATTACAATCTATTCCAAACATAACTCCAAAACACAACAAATAATCAAACAATATTGAAGTTGTATGGGAGTCGCATTGAAATAATTTTCAAGGAAATTCTGATATTTCTGATTCAGACGTTTAGGCGCTAGCTGTATTGCGTTGTTAATGCATTGGAGTTGTATTGAAGTTGGATCGTGTCTAAACGTTTTTAAAGTTAGAATAAAGTTAGTTTTATGATAGGGTACATAGGTATTCTGGAATATTTTTCAAACAATAAGAAAATTGTGTAGAATGATCACGTCACTAATATGCATACGTTCATGTTCTTCTGTTCCTCGCCGGCTTGACACTAAACCGGGCCTTCCAACATGCCACCGTATGCGTGTCCGTATTAAACGATACAATCGCCACGTAAACACCATATTTCCTGGCCATCTTACCATGGATCGCATGGTCCAATTTATTAATATCAACATTATTAATAGCATACGTGCCTTTCTTCAGCATACACTTCTTGGTAAAAGGAATCCCTAATGCTTTAAACAGTGCTATTAATGCAAAACTTTCGCATTTTAGATTATTCAACTCGAAAAGCCAGGTAATGCCTTTCTGTGTTTCAAATCCACATGACAAAGTGGCGTATTTTTCGTCTTCTTTGAAGTCTTCTGTAACCTTTAAAACACCTCGTAGATAACTGGCTCCTTGACTATTGTTATATATTTCAAGTTTCGCTTTAAATGGTGCGACCTTTAAGTAAGGCAACGTTGGTTTTTGGCACTCTTCTAGAGATAACCATGATGCTACGTAATTTTCTGAGGCAGATGTTATTTTAATGATCACGAAAATGTACAAAAACGTGCAGTGTGATTTCATGGTGTATTTGATATGAGTTATATGTATTATAACTTTATAAGGTATCGCTACATAAAGCGTCTGCTAGGCGGTCGCAAACAAGGCTGCCGACGGTCCAAGGTCACCCTGACTTTGGTTTGTGCTTCATACACACGGTCCGTCCAGACCAAGGTCGCTTTGTCGGAGGGGCTTGTTGGCGACTATCTAGCAGACGCTTTAGTTGAGGTCAGGCACAACAACATGTCATGTAATGGCAGCGGGATTTTGAAATTACTGTTCATTTTTCGTACCGATAGCAAGTTCAACAGTGAACTGCAAGATTGACACTAAGCATTTCCTTTTAGGTAATACTTTAAGATTTTTTTAGGATAACATCAACATCTCACGTCTCTCGTTGCTTTTATCTCATTGATATAAAACACATCTCTTGTAAGTATTATATAGTTTTATGTTCGCAACTTTTTCTGATTCAATTAGTTTTATTTAAGGAGGTATCTGAATGATAAATAAAGGTTCGATATTAGTATACTGTTTGTTCTGACATATTTTCTAAAATATATTGTGCTTTTAATTAGGTACATTTCAATTCACTTCACTCATTCATTACATTCATTCATTTTCTTGCAATCAGTAGGTACCTTTAGTATACCTACTGTTTGTTCTGCCTTATTTTCTAAAAAATATTGCTTTTTTAATTACATTTACATTCACTTCATTCATTCATTTCATTCATTCACTATTTTGCAATCAGTACCTAATGTAGCTGTGTGCATAATCTAATCATTCACCTCATCTGTCCTGGCGATACCATACTCGAACACTTCCTCGTTCAACATATTTCAATCGTTGATAACAACACAATTATTGCGATTATATTACAATTATTGTTATATAAATTTTGTTAAATCTATTTATTTAATCAAAAACACGTTTATATGACATTACAGTTAAAAAAAAAAAAAAAAAAAAAAACATTTATTCAGATAAAATAAACCCTGTCTTACAAATTATTCTCTTCTGCCAAACTGCAAGACAGTTTGTTGGCAGAGGGGGTTGGGGGGGGGGGGGGGGGGGGGTTTGTTAACTAATGCGCCATGAAACTACAATACAATTATAATAACATTAAACAACAAGATAATAACAGATTACATAATAGTATGACATGGTGATTTATTAATCATCAATGTATAATAAATCCTTTTTACCTCAAATACTTCTTAGAGTAAATACTCTATGCCAGTACCGCTGAACCAGAAAAAAATGCTATCACTTCTAGTGGAACCAAGGGCAACGCAATTTGGTCGTAGTCCTACTGAGAGAACTACGGACATTAAAAAAAGCCCGTGGTACTACTAGTTGAACTACAGGTCATTTTTCTTGCCTATGGTCCTACTGATAGAACCACGGACAAAAAAAATTGCCCGTGGTACTACCAGTAGGACTACGCAGTAGGACCACGGGCAACAAATGATTTTTTATCCATCAATATTATCGAGCAATTTTCGACCTGGATTTCGTGAGTCTACTTATCCATACTTAATTTCATGTAAATCGGCTATTTAGCCGATACCACCATTAAACCATTTGGTTTAATAATATAAGCGTAGGTATATACAGGTTGTAACACAAATAGTGGCGATCCGTTTAAAGGCGTAATTGGTATGGTATTGATATTAAGAAAAAGTAAGAGAAAATTTGTTTTTGGAAGCGGATTTTATTTGTATGGCACATATTTATTTTATACCACGACGGTGGCAAACAAGCATACGGCCCGCCTGATGGTAAGCAGCTACCGTAACCTATGGACGCCTGCAACTCCAAAGGCGTCACATGCGCGTTGCCGACCCTTTACAAAAAGGAGGATTCACTGTGTTGACGACTAAAGGAACAAGAAGGTCCCTCATCGTAGTCATCGTCAACACACTGGGTCCTCTTTGAGCTCTTTGGCAACCTTACTCACCAGCAGGAACACAACACTATGAGTAGGGTCTAGTGCTATTTGGCTGTGGTTTTCTGTAAGGTGGAGGTACTTCCCCAGTCGGGCTCTGCTCCAGATTTGAGCGATGACATTCGCTGAACGTGCCCTACCACACTTAGCGAGATGCCATTCGCAGTGCCCATACCTCTCTTTTTGGCGTAGTTTAAGGACATACCCAGGTCCGGACGTAGTTTAAGGACATACCCCGGGTCCAAAAACACATCACACATGCTATCTCAGCCGGCCAACCCTCCATACAAAACCAATACACTCCTTTTTTGAAGAACCTCATACTGTTGCCCGCTGGGAAAACCTCGGCAGGGAGTTCATTCCACAGTACAGTGCGCGACCCGGCGGCGAGCGGTGCGGTAATAAAAAGCTGCCGTGGGCATCATATCAGACAGTTCTTTAGAGCACGACCCATTGTACATACAAGCGATAGAACACACATAAGCAGGCAAAGTCTCTCCTTAGACTCAAAGGTTCATTATCGCTCGTGAGTTTGGGATCGTCGACGATCCGCACAGCACCGAGTCAAAGGGCCCAAGCTGGTATTCAGCCCAAAGGTGACAACACGGCTTCGATCCCACTTTTTTAAATAACAGCAATTGTTATAGGTATCCAATAAAGCAAAGCAATAGAGTTTAATACTTGTTCATAATGTTATTTTGTTCCTATAAATACATATTTGGATTTTGCATAGAACTTGGCACTCATTTAGATCTCCATTCTTTTTGCGGCGAAGCCCACAGCCAAGCATAATTTTTGTATTGAACTTGGCTCTCCTTTTTTACATTTATGTTTTTGGTGGGTTGTTGTAATATATAGTAACCGACAATGATAAACAGAGTTACTTTCACATTTATAATAATGATTATATGATCATGATCATTCAGCTGCAAAGGTAGCTAATGTAAGTTTCCCACTGCACGGGCGGAGTTGAGGCGCGTTTTACTAGCAATAAAGGAATTTGAACCTTCTGTACAGCAGTTACGTATCATATTCCAGTAGCAGAGTAATGGTCGCGAGCATGCGCGAGCACGTCGCGAGGCGCGGAGCTGTCATTCAAAAATGGAACGTAATTCCTTAAATGAAGGTTCAATTAACTTTGTTTCTAGTAAAACGCGCGCTGACTCCGTCCGTTTGTGGGAAACGTACCTACATAAATGGGTAAGATCTACAGACAGATCTAGGCAAGACATAAAATAAATAAGAGCATGAGTAGGTCATTTTGAACATCTCGCCCGCTTTTATACTTCTGCATAGCTGCCATGTGCTAAAAGATTTAATGTGTTTTAGCACCTGTTTGATCTCGGGATAATATCCAAGCCGACGGCGAGTATGAACGATATCATTGGCGACTCCAACTACGCAGCCTATGAATGTAATATCGCAGATCCCAACTCGAGGTATATACACAATGGACTAAGTAAATTATATATTTTATGCCTAGAGCGTTTCTCCTTGAATAAATAAAAAGCATTCAATCGATAAAATTAGTTATTTGTTGACCAAGACACCAAAGGCTTTTCACGACGATTTTGAGGTTAAAACGGCGTGCCAATCGTTTGAGTCGGAAATGGTGCTTTTCATCCGTTAAACTCTCTACTTGCCATTTTAAATAAGAGAAAAGTACCTAAATGAAGCCTAAATTAGGAAAAGTCGATCTGAGCGACATACCCTCGACGACTGAAATAGTATTTTATACAATCGTGACATAATTTTCAGTCGAGTACCGTGTTACCTAAGTAAGGTACGAGATTGAAAAGCTTGATTATGTCACTATTGTATACAATATTTTTTCTACGAGTGCTCAATATAGGCAAGCCGGTAAGAATAGAGTTCGACGAAAGACCTGCTGCCTCTATACAATTTGTTTGTTTGTTTATTCCTCAAATCAACACTTACAGTCTAGCTACACATGTTAATACCGGAGAGATAAAACGAGAGAATATGTTACAAATTACTTAAAACTTACGTACTAAACAATTTTAACAAATCCTAATTAAATAATAATGGAGCTTCGAGCAGAAATGGATTCCAAATAGCAGTTACTAGTGGCAAGAAAACTACTTTCAGTGGTAAATAATATATCTAGTTTAGTGTCTTTGTCTAAAATATCGTTGAGAAGACTCAGAGCTTGGTGTAGGGGTGAGCACAGAGCACAAGTTTGCGCCGACGGAACTGCAAACAGTTAACGGCGACGTGGCCGGAGCTGAATACCCGTCACTGGAGGTGTGGCTCCAGTGACGAGTATTCACACGCAGTGACACGATTAAGTAAGTTCAATCTCACGGTGGATTGTGCCGGCGGTCGGGAAGGAGGACACGGGCGGTCGGGAAGAACAACAGTGTTACAATATTGTATGAAAATCCTTTGTACCATCGTCGGCGATGCTACAAAATGCGACCATAAAAGCTCTATCGGAAAGTATGCGCTAGTAGTTCGGTCTACACAATCTCAATTCAAGCATTACAGTCGACGAGTAGAAAAAGAGTGATAAAGTGATAAACGATGCGCGGAGTATTGCAACGAGCTACAGGTGAGAGATATCTCAGGATATAAATTAAATTCATCATCATCATCACTCGTTCCCTCTGAGCTGAATCGTGGCATCATGTCCTTCTGTGGTAGACCAGGTTCCTCCGAAGGGCCGAAGGCTCTAAGCGTCCACGACAGGCGCGCTAGCATGCGAGGCCGAAGGCCGAGCTGCGGGTAGATAGAGTGCGCATGCAGAAAACTTGAATTAAAACGTGCAATTTTGGCACTTGTTTCCGCTTGGTACTTACTACAGATGCGGAAAGGGTAATCTCATTGAGTTAATTACTTTCCATGTAAACCACAACACCTCTCTTCATACACAACTATACTCTGTATCTTTAGATATTTAAATAAAAGTAAATAAGATCTACCCTCAAATGGCTCCTTAAGCCAGTTGAGGGTAGATGAAAACATTACATGATCAAATAATATTGGTTAAAGCCAGGTCGTTAAGTGACAGATCCAGGCAGTTTTGTATTTGATTGGTTAACCAATAAAAGTTATAACTACCCGAAAATGTAAAAATTGTTTGTTTTCTTTTATTTAAATACCTAAAGACATAGAGTATAGGGGGTAGTAAAAATACACAGATTTTCCACCTCAGTTTCCCGCCGCCCGGCTACGGCGACATCCGCCGTCGTCTCCTGCTGTCGTGCGCGTTCGGGACAACACTCGAACCCGGGGCCGCGCGCAACCGGGCCGTGCTGCTGCTGGGCCCGCCTCGCAACGGCAAGAGCTTCCTAGTAGATTGTGTTGCTGGGGAGATGAGTTAGTTCTTTAATTTCTTCATGCCTTCAGACCAGACCTTCATTCATTCATTCATTCCCGTTGTAGTATACTGTCCCATCACTACGCAACCACGTGATCGCGTGCGGTCCTTGAAACGACCAATCGCAGCGCCGCTATCACCCACCCGCCCCTCATGTCCTCCGCAAGACTTGGTGACTCGCGCCGCGAACAAAATGAGCAACATTATTACTCTACTAGCTGTGCCCGCGGCTCCGCCCGCGTGGAATTCGGTCTGTGTCAGTAAGCGGCTAATTCACCCCTAATTTCTGTCCCGCTACCCTGGAGGCGGAACTTGAAGTAAAGTTGACAGATGGATTTATCCTATCAATTTTTATTGGCATGATTTAAACGACATACAATAGTAGGTGTATATCGGACGATACAGGACCACTTTTGTATTTATACGTTCATGTCCACGGCAAATATCATCCAAATCGATCCTCCCGTTAAATCAGTCATCAGTATACGCATGAAAGGTAAGAACAGGCGCGGTTGAAATGGGGGGGGTGGGGGGTGGGGGGTGTCACAAATGCAGAAATGTTTTTTTTTTCTATTTGAGGAATTAGTAATCCTTAAGGGGTGATTTCCGGGATAACAATGCAAAAAAAACCGGCCAAGAGCATGTCGGGCGATGCTCAGTGTAGTTTCGTAAATGCCGCCCTGTTACGAAACATCCGTTCAAACGGTCGTTTATTAAGGGATATTTGGCGGCGCTTACGTCAGTTTACTATCCGGCACATCCTTTCACTATGCGATTTTGACTGATAATTCAAAAACGGCTGAACCGATTTTATTCAATATAGTTTTTATTGAAAGTTCTTATCAGGCCTCACCAAATTTCAGCTTTCTAGTGCGAACAGTAACTGAGCTAGACCGTGGACAGACGGACGGACATGGCGAAACTATAAGGGTTCCTAGTTGACTACGGAACCCTAAAAATAGATAAATAGTAGTTTATGTAACTGTTACGTAATAAGGCCTAATTATGTACAGAAGCATACACTGCTTTACCTACACACATATTAAAACTCCACTGAAACCATGCGTGCCGGCGGTCGGGGGGAAGGAGAGGCGGATTTTGATTACGTTACCAAGCAAACCCGTAGGTAATGAATTTTCATACGTTTTTACGTTACTGGTTGCAATAATTGTGGTAATTACATACTTCAAGGTAAGCACATTATACTCGTAATGCACTAATGAACGTCAGAGAAAAATAAAATACGTGAGTGTCGTGGAACACTCTGTTGGAACGAAGTTATGTTATTTAATTTTATTACATTTTTGACTTTTTCGTTAATTTTGTGGTTTTAATTTTTTTTGTTTTTTTTGAAATTTATTAACTTTTGGAAATTTTTGAATTTTTGAAATTTTCGAATTTTTTGAAATTTTTGAAATTTTTGAAATTTTTGAAATTTTTGAAATTTTTGAAATTATTGAAAATTTTTGAAATTATTGAAAATTTTTGAAATTATTAAATTTTTTGAAATTTTTGAAAATCATGAATTTTTTGAAATTTTTGAAACTTTAAATTTTTGAAATTATGAAATTTTTGAAATTTATGAAATTTTTGAAATTCAGAAATTTTGTCATTTTTGACATTTTTGACATTTTTTACTTTTAGGAACTCTACTTTTTTCACTTTGTCACTTCTCACTTTCACTACACTTCACTTCACTTCACTTTATTCTATTTTATATATTTTTTATTTCATTCCATTTGACATGTTTCTCAATCGTATGGGTGTCGCGTTTTCGTGACGTGACGCTTTTTCGTGACGGTCACGTGACTTTTTTTCACCTAGCCCCCCATCCGCGAACCGTCCAATAAGAAACTTTGTTCCAAAACTACCACCGGTTCTAACACTACACCTCTGGCCCAAGAAGTATTATGACCGAAAAGATACTCGACGGGACTTATTTTTTTCAAAACAGTACATCATAATTCGTAGTTCTTCAAGAAGACATATCAGAACAGCTTGAGAGACAGATAATGTACCTATTGTTTAATTCATTTAATTCACAAAACGTTTGATATGTTTTCCTACCTAAACGGTGTCCTATAAATGTTGTAGTAGTTTTTTGGTTTGGGCCATGCATCTTTGTCCGTCATATATAATACTCGAACCTGCAATAACCCTTTGACATTCATGACATTTTCAAATATTTCTTAAGAGCGGGTAAATGTAAATTTAAAGCATCGACGGGTAACATGTTATAAATATGAACACGTTGACAAAAAAATTACAAATTATTTAAATACCAAATTTCATCTAAATACGGACAGCGGTTATTGGTTGTTTCTTCCCCATGTAAACTTTCACCCCTTTTGTATCCGTTTAAAGGATAATTTCCGAGATAAAACTATTTTATTTCCTTTTTTAATTAATTATCTCCATACCAAATTTTATCTAAATCGATTCTGCGGTTAATAATTCCCTATACAAATTTATAACTATCTTTTCACCCCTTTAGGGTTGATTTTCGGAGTGAAAACTATCATTTGTCCTTTCTTGAGACCCATACTATACCAAATTTCATCTTTATCAGTTCAGCGGTTAAAAAATCGTCATACCAACTTCCGACCCCCTTTTCGGGGTGAAAGGGTTTATTTTGGGGATGAAAACTATTCTGTCGTTCCTCGGGACTCAAATTATCTGCATACTAATTTCTATTAAAAAATCTCCATACAAACTTTCAACCCCCTTTTCACCCCCTCCAGGGTTGATTTTCGGGATGAAAACTATTCTTTGTCCTTTCCCGGGACTCAAACTATCTCTACACAAAATTTCATCAAAATCCGTTCAGCCGTTTTCACGTGATAGATGTATAGATAGATAGTTTTTATTGAAAGTACCTTTCAGGCTTCGCTTCCATTATTTTTTTCAAATTTTTTGGACCTACGGTTCTAAAGTAAGGTGGGGGGGGGGGGGGGGCTTTTTTCAAGATGAAACTATCGTTTGTCCTTTCTCGAGACCCATACTATCTCTATACCAATTTTCATCTAAATCTGTTCAGCTGTAAAAAAATCCTCATACCAACTTCCAACCCCCTTTTCACCCCCACAAGGGTTTGAAAACTATCCTATGACATTTCTCGAGACTCAAATTATCTCCATACTCATTTCTATCTAAATCGTTTCAGCGGTTAAAAATTCTCCATACAAACTTTCAACCCCATTTTCAACCCAACCACGGTTGATTTTCGGGATTAAAACTATATATTATCCTTTCCCGGGACTCAAACTATCTCTATACAAATTTGTATCGAAATCCGTTCAGCCGTTTTCACGTGATGCGCGGTCAAATAAACAGACAAACAGACAAACAGATAAACAGACAAAAATTCTAAAAATTGTTGGAACGTGTTCCGTTATCGATTCTAAGTATCCCCAGCCAACTTTTTTTCGATTATCTTCCATGTACAGACTTTCGACCCTCTTCAGCTTTATTATATGTATAGATAGGAGGTTCTCTGTTTCCAACACTAGGAAAAACGTACTAGCGCCATCTACCGCGTCACTAACGCAGCTGCACAGTTGCATATATTTGGGTCTTCTTCCTAGCAGATTGTTTTGCTCGAGATGAGTTAGTTCCTATGATATATAATAAAATAACTATAGATAGGTTATGCATGTTCCAAAAGGGAAGCAATTAAAACGAGTCAGTTCACTCGCTCCTCTCCAGTCTCTCGCAAGAAAGCGAGAGGTGTAGACGTGATAATGAGCTCTTGTCACCCGCGTGAGAAAGAGACAAACATGTAATAATTGTGAACAAAGATACCTAAATATAACGGAATCATTGGTAGGTGATAAAAATATAAAATAAAGATTATTTTTGTGCTTGTTATATTAGGGTACATAATAAAATTTACGGGCTCTTCTTATAGACAACCCGCAATGATGTACCTTTCACTTGAAAACGTCACTCGATAACAGGGACCGGAAAACGCCTCTATTTGATAACTCTTTTCGATAGGGTAACCCTATTATTTAGTTACAAAATAATATGGTTACCCTATATTCAATGTTATGTCCCTGTCTAATGTCATTGCAATAGAGATGAAATTAGCTTGATAGGGAAACGTTATTTTGGATTTATAGTAAAAAATCATTAGTTACTTTTTGGCTATCATTTTGTAGTCAACATCATTGTGTATATTATGAATTGATTTATACATAATTTTTAAGAAAAAAAAACCGACTTCAATGGGGGTAGCCGGTGAAGGATTATTGTAGATGGTGCACTTAGATTTCATACAATGAAATAACTTGCTTAAAAAACGCAGCGGAGAGGACAAATCGCCAAACGTGAACTATGCGTCGTTGAAGAGTTCCGTTCTGATTATCATCAGCAGTTCCACTTCATCAAATGTCACTCTTTTGAATGAAAATGCTTGATTTGTTGATAAAAATACAAAAGTCACTTTATGTATGCCTTTAAGATTTGAGGAATTCCCTCGATTCCTCGTGGAACTCATCATCAGAACTTGAGCTTGACGAAAATTGGTCCTGACAATCTAACTTGCTTAACAAACATAGCGAAGAGGAAGAATCGCCAAACATGAACTATGCGTCGTTGAAGAGTTCCGTTCTGTTCATCATCAGCAGTTCCACTTCATCAAATGTCACTTTTTTGAATGAAAATGCTTGATTTGTTGATAAAAATACAAAAATCACTATGTGTAAGCCCTTAAGATTTGAGGAGTTCCCTCGATTCTTCATGGATCCCATCATCAGAACTTGAACTTGACGAACATTTGTTCTGACAATTAAACTTGCTAAACAAACACAGCGAAGAGGACGAATCGCCAAACGTGAACTATGCGTCGTTGAAGAGTTCCGTTCTGATCATCATCAGCAGTTCTACTTCATCAAATGTCACTGTTTTGAATGAAAATGATGGTTTTGTTGATAAAAATACAAAAATCACTATATGTATGCCTTTAAGATTTGAGGAGTTCCCTCGATTCCTCATGGATCCCATCATCAGAACTGCGTTTTGACAAAAACGGGACCAATCTGTATATATATACTTACAATCAAAAAAAGAATTTTCAAAATCGGTTCAGACATGACGAAGTTATGGAGTAACAAACATAAAAAATAAAAAAAAAAAAAAAAAACATACACGCCGAATTGAGAACCTCCTCTTTTCAAATCTTGAAGTCGGTTAAAAAAGGGAGATATGGTATTGTGTGCCATCAAATATAGGTTCCGGCACCTATATTGAATTAGTCGTGTGGCAGAGTTTCTCAGTCACACTTTGTGCAATGCGCAAAATATGGAGGTCTCCCTTGCATACCTGTGGTTACTATATGGGATTGTCTCTTTTGCCCATGATGCACATACATTATAGCGGTGTGTAGCATTTTACAAGTGCGTAGGTGCTGGAACACATTTTTAGTTTTATTTACTATGAACGTCACTCATCTTCCTTTTTAACCGACTTCAAGATTTGAAAAGAGGAGGTTCTCAATTCGGCGTGTATGTTTTTTTTTTTTTTTTTTTTTTTTATGTTTGTTACTCCATAACTCCGTCATGTCTGAACCGATTTTGAAAATTCTTTTTTTGATTGTAAGTATATATATACAGATTGGTCCCGTTTTTGTCAAAACGCAGTTCTGATGATGGGATCCATGAGGAATCGAGGGAACTCCTCGAATCTTAAAGGCATACATATAGTGATTTTTATATTTTTATCAACAAAACCATCATTTTCATTCAACACAGTGACATTTGATGAAGTAGAACTGCTGATGATGATCAGAACGGAACTCTTCAACGACGCATAGTTCACGTTTGGCGATTCGTCCTCTTCGCTGTGTTTGTTTAGCAAGTTTAATTGTCAGAACAAATGTTCGTCAAGCTCAAGTTCTGATGATGGGATCCATGAAGAATCGAGGGAACTCCTCAAATCTTAAGGGCTTACACATAGTGATTTTTATATTTTTATCAACAAAACCATCATTTTCATTCAACACAGTGACATTTGATGAAGTAGAACTGCTGATGATGAACAGAACGGAACTCTTCAACGACGCATAGTTCATGTTTGGCGATTCTTCCTCTTCGCTATGTTTGTTAAGCAAGTTAGATTGTCAGGACCAATTTTCGTCAAGCTCAAGTTCTGATGATGAGTTCCACGAGGAATCGAGGGAATTCCTCAAATCTTAAAGGCATACATAAAGTGACTTTTGTATTTTTATCAACAAATCAAGCATTTTCATTCAAAAGAGTGACATTTGATGAAGTGGAACTGCTGATGATAATCAGAACGGAACTCTTCAACGACGCATAGTTCACGTTTGGCGATTGGTCCTCTCCGCTGCGTTTTTTAAGCAAGTTATTTCATTGTATGGAATCTAAGTGCACCATCTACAATAATCCTTCACCGGCTACCCCCATTGAAGTCGGTTTTTTTTTCTTAAAAATTATTGTTTATGTCTATGATATTACGTAAATCTTATGTCCAATCACATTGTGCTTAGGTATCAGAACTATCAGTGCCCTATCCCTACTAATATTATAATGACAAAAGTAGATGTTACCTCTTCATGCTTAAACCTCGAAACTGATTTCGATTATATTATGTAGGTTATTAAATAGTAAGCTATTGTCAAGAGAATATTTCTGCAGGACTCAAAGCAAGAATTTAACTAGAGACCGCACACGCGTACACCCGCAAGAATTAGACATAGATGACGATAAGATCACTTATACAGCACAAAACAAAACAATTTACCATTGTTATCCTTAGCCGACACAACTCTCTAAGAAAAATATCAGGTTATCTCGTAGTAAATACAGAATTTCTTGAAGAAATCGCGAATTATATCTGTTTGTGACCCTCCACTGCTATAAGGCCTATAAGTAATGGCGTGATGGAGGGTAAAAAAAAAGTGAAACTAAGACAAGGACCAACAATATTAGCACCTTCTCTGTTGTACCTATTGAAAGTATAAGACTATCCCGTTCGATCCTCTTATTATAATTACCATGCCCCGTCTATACCTTTTATCGTATGTCTATGCTGCAGAAAGGTCCAACATGACGTCCTTAAATGGCCGTATTTCAATCTCCTTTTAATAACTTATCTGTTACTAGACGCAGTGAAATTAGACATATCGCCGGAAGTGTTCAGTTCCGTGGTGCGGCGAAAGCCAGGAAAGGCGGTTGCGGACGTTTTCATGGCCGCCCGGGTTTTCCAGCCCTGTGTGGTCTACATGAGGGACGTGGAACGCATGTTTATGAAACCCGCTAAGGTAACTGAAATAGTTCTAATCAACTTTTTTTTCTTTTTTTATAATCCATTATAAATATCACTTACAGAGTAGTCCCACACGTAATATATATTACAATACAATATAGCACAAAAACAAGCAAATGTTGAAATCCCATCATAATAATCTTAAAATCATATTGAACACTTGAAAAACATAAATGTGTAGTTGTTACTCTTGTAAATTCACTCAAAGTGCAGTTAAATAAATCGAATTTCTAGGAAACTTCATTCATTATTGTAATGGCTCTGACAAGAGGTGAGTTAGCGAGTAAGTTAGTGCGCGCTGGAAGTTATTTGGATATTATACTCCCTCCTGATAGACCAGCTGACTAGATGATCTGACCTAGTTAAAACACCGGCCAAGTGCTTGTCGGACCACGCATACTGGAGGGTTCCGTACATTCAATGGAATAAGAATCAAACTAATACGAAAAAGGTCGTACATAAGTATTAAGATCTAAATTAATGTAAAACCAAGCCAGTGTGCCGGAGTTTACTAACGATTGCCAAGTCATTCTATTTATTATAAAAATATAGACATCCAATAATATTCAAAGGATCACAATGACGTGTTGCACAGTGTTCCAGGATCGCTTAATTAATTGGGACCGGACATTTTGTGATGGCTTTTGCAGGTTGACGTGGTTTGATGTTCTAATTAAAAGCATATTGAATAGCCCCTGTCAATTCTTTATATATTATAGAGAGAAAAAAAAGATTGCATTTTTCTTTAGGCACTACAGAGGAAAATATGCTCATTTTCGGTAGTTGTGTGTATTAAATAGCCTTCATTTATCGTTCAATATTGCATACAATTGTGAGCTATTTAACGAGCGTCAATAGTTAATAGAGTTAAAGCAATAGCCAAAAAACCCGTTTTTAGCTTTAATTATTTTACTCTATTGAAACTCTTTATTGTGAACGAAGGCGTACTAGATTTTTGCTGAGGATAATGCTGCTGCTCATTCCTATCGCCGTACATAATTACAGCGCAAAATTGAATTTATATATTGCTATTTATACCCTGAATTGGTTAGGTTATTACCTAAGGCGGAAGCAGAAAGCCCTGTGAAACCTGTTAGCAGGAACGGAACGGGGGAGATATAAGGAAAATAATATTGTACGATTGCTTTTTATTAAATTTCTATTTGTGTTATAATAGAGTTTATCATATCAAGGTAATGAAGCCTGTTAAAAGGGGATGAGGCAAGCCCCTTGCATTAAAGAAAGGTACACTGCATGATTGCTATTTAAACCTGGTGGATACGATTTAATTTTATGTCTCCTGCTGTGTTTTTTCTACAATGGAGTACTACTACTTACTACTAAATATTGTTGTTTTTTTAGTTACCATTGGCCCAGCGGAAATTGAAAGCAAAGAGAGTCAAGGGGGCACTAATCAAATGTGTGAAAGCGATAGCACTAGAAGATAAGATTATTTTTATAGGTAAGAGCATAATGTTCTGTCGTAACATAAATAATTATAGCTGTGAACGTCTGTCATTTTCTCTGTAAATCATAAAGTTCAAAACGGAGGCGGCGGCTTCGCCTCATCCTTCCAAACAAAAAAGGCTGCCAAAATCTGAGGGGGACGAGGTAGCATACATAAAATCTATGCACACAAATGCAAAACTCTCATCACTACGCACTCGCACTGAAACAAAGCATCATGCTACCTTCAAAACGCCAAATAGAGTAATAGGTAGTCGACTTTACAGATGTTAACATGGTTCATTATCGCATGCAGTTTGTTAAATATGGAAATGTCAAACGTCAATCAAAATAATGACTCTGCCCGTCAGAATGGAAATCGATTGTAGCTGTGGTCCGAATCACGCTTACAGCACTCAAAGCGCGCTAACGGGCGGACCGAATCACGCTCACGGCGCCAACATAGATGTCGTGATGTCATTGAATCATATCATATCACTTGACAGCGTTTACAGTGCTCACGGTCCTAGGCGTAAGCACCTCGAGAACAAACGTCAAGTTGACATTTGACATACGTTTGACACATGATTTTCATCAAATTGACGTTGATAGCGCTCACGCAGCCGTTTACGGTGGTCCGAATCAAAACACTTCTTACGCGGCCTTGAGCGCGCTAATGATTCGGACCGACTATCAGCACTGGTAGCGTTGTGAGCGTTGTAAGTGTGATTCGGACCACGGCTTGGGTTTGAATTGATTCTGTAAACGATATTATCGATCTTTATTCGATTTTTATTAAAACGTTTATCATATACATAATGATAAATAAAGCAAAATTATATTTACCTGTAAAATTGTGTATCATTTTTATGTTAGCTACTTTCAAAGACTTTATATTTAATGGACTACCTCAGTCTAAGAACTTTTTCGTTACTACGGTGCGCTAGATGGCGCTGCAGCGCAGATGTCATTTCCTCCTACATTTTCGGTATCTTTAGGTTGCTCTCGTTCAGATGACACTTCAGTCTTGGAGCCTCAAAAAGTTTTTATTCTGTGGCTGTCTATTAAATATATAGTCCCTCCTACTTGTGATGTTTTATATTTTAGGGACCTGCTCAACTCCTTCCGGGTTCCGGGCGAGACCCATGGTGTCCATATTCGATGAGATAATTTTGGTACCGCGAACGGACTACGCCAGTTTGCAGCTGTTCTTCTACCATAAGCTGCAGAGGTAGGTAGTTTTTGTTTGACAGCCGTCTCAGCACGCACACATGCGTTGGGAGTCTTGGTGGTACTTATAAATACTTTCACAAATACATTGAAGCGTTTTGAATTTTGGAGGGCGGGACATGTTATCGTAGTTTACCTCTACATCTCCTGTTGGGTTCCCGGCGGGACCCATGGTGTCCATGTTCGATGAGAAAATTCTGGTGCCCCGAACTGACTACGGCAGTACGGCAGTACCATCGCCCGCACTGATAACTGCCCATCGGTGGACCTTATGCCTATTGTAATAAGGTCCACCGATGTACAGTTAAGAGTGTTGCTGTTTGTACCACAAGCTACAGAGGTACTATTATTGGCCTACCACTTACGAGTATATGTGTACATACGTCCTCAGTCGCGAGCGTTCGGCGCCGCTACCAGCTTCGAAGGTATTTGAGCATCAAGGTATTATTTTACCACGATGGTGGCTAACAAGCCTGCGGCCCATCAAATGGTAAGCAGCTACCGTAGATTATGGACGCCTGTTACTCCAGAGGTAACAAATGCGCGTTGTCAATATTTTAATATAAAGGAAGTTTTACTGGGTCCTCTTTGAGCTCTTTGGCATGAATAGGGTCTAGTACTATTTGGCTGTGGTTTTTTGTATGGTGGAGGTACGTCCCGTAGAGTTCAGCGAGATGACATCCGCTGAGCTGCGCCATATCACGCAAAGCGAGATGACATTCGCAGTGCCCATATCTCTCTTTGTGGACATGGTTTAAGGACGTACCAGTCTTCAGACTAGGTAGTCATTTGAATGGGTCTGATGATAATGTTTTAATTTCCCAGCATAAGAAGTGTCGAGCGCGATTTTTGCGTGCATACTGCAGCTCAGATGCTGCAGGGCTACGGGTTCGGAGCCATCATGGAAATGTTCAACCGGGTCATGTGTGCAGAGAGAATCGTCAGGTACACGATATCCCTATCGATGATGATATCCTGCTGTCCCTCATTAGGGACATAGGGCTCTCAGAAGAGATTTCCATTGGTCACGGTCCTGTGTGGCCTCCTCCAACTCCGTCCAATCAAGACCAGTTGATGCAGCCTCCTTCTCCACTCATAGTCAATCATTTATTTGCATTATAATACATAACAATGCATGCAAATACAATTTTTAAACAATTAGGCAGTAACTTACATAAGGCAAGTCAAATAGGATAATTAATATACATATAATCATTATTAACATTATAAATCAATGTGGCAAAAATAAAAGCAAATAAAATAATAATAATTTAAACAATATGTCCAACACGATACATTTATCAGTAACAAATAAAAATAATAAATAATTGTGTAACAAAATAAATTAAATTTCAGAGGTCAAAGCTCGAAGGACTTAATGTCAGGTACATTGATCAAACACCCTATCATAATATTAATTTATTGAGTAAAATGGACGTTTAAGAAAATATTCCTTAACTGTCTTATCAAACGTTTTGAAGTCTACTATATTTTTTATTTCTTTTGACAGTAAATTATAAACTCTTATGGCAGTATTGTTTAGACTATTGTCGAAATGTACGTAATCAGTCTTTTAAAAGTAGTTTATTTCTGTGTCGCAGATTATATTGATTTATAATAGCACCCCGTTCCACGTATAAATGTTTACTGGTGAACACATAATAGTAGTTTATGTAACTGCTACGTAATAAGGCCTAATTACGTACAGTTGCATACACTGCTTTATCTACACTCATATTATATATATTAAATTAAGTGTTCGAAAACCATAGAATGACCGCCGATGTCCGGAATTTTAAACTCATAACGTATCAATATAATAACGTATAATACTCATAACGTATCGTAAAAAAAAACCCTCTGCTAGGGGTCAACAAATACACGTTCAACTTGACAGTCTTAATAGGTAGTCATTAATTTCATTATTTACTCTATTTTATACTTATCAGCCATTGTAAAAATTCAGACATGTCGTTAATATAGTTTAAAGCCAATTTTATTTTAATTTATTTTCATAATCGTCTCATAAAACCTTGCTCATTAAGTTAATTATCGTCGTGGCAGCGAACTCCTTTAGTAACTGGAGTGCGATTTTTGAATCTCACCAAGTGACTAATTCTCACCGATGTGAGTGATTTACTATCGGAAATCACTCACATCGGTGAGAATTAGTCACTTGGTGAGATTCAAAAATCGCACTCCAGATTGGTTACTTAGTTAGGTTTTAGAATTAAGTTTTGGTTTGGGACTGAAAACCAGCGGTCTCGCTGAGTCTCCATCCTTTTCACTACACAATGTTTGTAATTTATTGTACTGTAATTTATGTTGTTTGTGTAAGTGAATAAATATCTTTTTATTTTATTTATTTATTTAATATATGAGCATGTAACGTTAAAATTACGTTACTGCCACAGATAAAAAGCTTATCATAGTAAAATCGGTTGTGGTAATGCTAGCCATTGCCTACCGTTTTTGAACACGTTTTAGAGGACTTACAGTGTGAGTGTAGATAAAGACATATCCTGTACAGGTACATAGAAGTTATAGTTAGTATTCTGTTGTCAATAAACATATTGCGGTGTGACTCGAGTATAGTCAAATTTCTTTCGACTATTGTTAGTGCATACTTTTGTTTGAGTAAACTGTGCGTCCTCAGGTGGTACGAGGGCGACCTTGCCCCATTTTCCCAGGGACTTGCCAAGTCAGTCCTTGCTTGGGTAGGTGGTTCTTTGGCCTTCGCAAAACATGTCCAATCCAGCGCCACTTCCGCAAAAGTATCTCCGTGACTAAAGGGTCTTGGCCGGTCAACTCCAATAGTCTTGTGTTATACACCTATTAAGCAGAACGTCTGCTAACGATTAACGATGCCACATTGTTTAGAAATAAAGGAAAAGTAGAAAAATCCACCTCTTGTCTCTGCTTGTGTCTCTGTGGCAGTGGATTTGTCTTTTTCTTTAATTCTAAACATTAGTGTTAGCGACATATTTCACGAGATTCCGTCTTGAAATCGCAACCAACGCCATTAAAACCAGTATTAGACATTGCAATTTGTAGGGCCAAATCTGTCGTTTACCCTGCCTCTTCTCAAGGTGCAAAGCATCTGTCCAAACTTTTTTTTTAATTTTCCCATATTTATTTTAAAGCTCTATTCGAGGCAAAACATGAATTCTAGAGCAATGTTTGGCCAATACAGAACGTTATATTTGCGTTTCAAATAATTAGAAACAACCCTATTGTAAGGATGAGACTAACCTTTTCCGTTATTATAGATTGAACGTGACACCACTTTCCCCCGCGGAGTTCATTGATGCTATGGAAGACGAGGAACCTCTTAGTTTAGAGGTAGGCGCGACTCAATGCACTATTTATTTCCAATTTAATTAAACTATGGACCAAAAATGCCTGTTTTATAAGGCTCCGTCGGACTTAAGTATTACGGTACCTACCTTACCTACCCGAAGATCTTACACCCTAAAACTCTCATGATATTTAACGTATTAATGACTAGCTGTGCCCGCGGCTCCGCCCGCGTGGAATTCGGTCTCTGTCAGTAAGCGGCTAATTCACCCCAAATTTCTCTCCCGCTACCCTGGAGGCGGAACTTGAAGTCAAGTTGACAGATGGATACGCTAGAAAACAGTAGTCCTGATAAAATATTTTACAATCACCACTAAATGAAACTACACTCAAAAATCAATTTTTTGTCCTTATAATTTTTTTTGGCATGATTTAAACGACATATAGTAGTAGGTGCATATCGGACGATACAGTACCACCTTTGTATTTATACTTTCATGTCCACGGCAAATGTCATCCAAATCGATCCTCCCGTCAAATCAGTCTTTTCACGTATACGCTACGCTACGTATAACCTATTCAATATTGAAAAAGATCTATTCCATAATACCCAACACGATAGGGTTGGAGCGAAAAAAAAATCACCCCCCCATTTTATGTGTAACACATAAAATGCGGGGACAAAACTAAAAAAAATATTTTATGTGTACCCTAGACATAATGTGGAGGGTACACATAAAATATTTTTTTAGTTTTTATTCTATTACTTTGCGGCGTAATTGATGCACGTACTGATACCAAATTTCAGCTTTCTAGTGCGAACGGTCACTGAGCTAGACCGCGGACAGACGGACAGACAGACGGACGGACATGGCGAAACTATAAGGGTTCCTAGTTGACTACGGAACCCTAAAAAGACATAAATAGTAGTTAATGTAACTGTTACGTAACTTATTACAGCCTTATAAGGCTTTATAAGGCCTTAGCCTAACTACGTACAGAAGCATACACTGCTTTATCTACACACATATTAAAAATCCTAAATGACGTGTTCAGAAACCATTAGAATGACCGCCATTACACCGCCATGACCAACCTTATTGTGCCGGCGGTCAGGGAAGAGGGCGGATTTTCATTACGGTACCGTAAGTAATGAATTTGCATACGTTTTTACCACACTGTCACAGATACACTGATGTTACGTTACTGGTTGCAATAATGGTGGTAATCACATACGGTTTCCGAACGCGGAAAAGAGGATTTATGATATTGGTGTAGATCAAGATATTTATTCTTCAATGTACATTACAGTGCACTAATGAACGTTAGAGAAAAAAAAATACGTGAGTGTCAACACTCGGTTGGAACAAAGTTGTTATTTAATTTATGACTGTTTCGTTATTTTTCCTTTTTTAATTCTTTTTTGATTTTACTAATTATTTTACTTATGAAATTTTTGAATTTTCAATTGCAATGATATTTATAATTTTAATCATTTTAAAATTACTACCCCATATACCTACAGGTTTGTACGGAACCCTCGGTGCGCGAGTCCGACTCGCACTTGGCCGGTTTTTTTCTAGCGGTATCAGTCTTGCGGTTTTTTTACACTTGACACCGTACTTCTTGCAAGTGCGTGCGCTTATAAAGAATGCCGTACGTTACATTTTTTGCGATTGCGGACCCGCTTTTTATAAACCGCAGTGCGTGCTAAGCCTTAAAGATACAGCTTGAGAGACAGATAATGTACCTATTGTTTAATTATAAAGAAAAATAAATCCTAATCTGACTGCTTCACAAAACGTTTGATATGTTTTCCTACCTAAACGGTGTCCTATAAATGTTAGATGATTTTGTAGTAGTTTCTGGTTTGGGCCATGCATCTTTGTCCGTCATATATAGTCCTCGAACCTGCAATAACCCTTTGACATTAATGACATTTTCAAATATTTCTTAAGAGCGAGTAAAGGTAAATTTAAAGCATCGACGGGTAACTTGTTATAAATATGAACACCTTGACCAAAAAATTACAAACTATTTCAATACCAAATTTCATCTAAATACGTACAGCGGTTATTGGTTGTTTCTTCCCCATGTAAACTTCCACCCCTTTTGCATTCACTTAAGGGATAATTTCTGAGATAAAACTATTTTATTTCCTTTTCAGAGCTCAAATTATCTCCATACCAAATTTTATCTAAATCGATTCTGCGGTTAATATTTCCATATACAAATTTCCAACTCCCTTTTCACCCCTTTAGGGTTGCTTTTCGGGGTGAAAACTATCCTTTGTTCTTTCTTGAGACCCATACTATCTCTATACCAAATTTCATCTTTATCAGTTCAGCGGTAAAAAAATCTTCATACCAACTTCCAACCCCCTTTTCACCCCCACAAGGGTTTATTTTCGGGATGAAAACTATTCTGTCGTTTCTCGAGACTCAAATTATCTCATATCATACTAATTTCTATTAAAAATTCTCCATACAAACTTTCAACCCCCTTTTCACCCCCTCCAGGGTTGATTTTCGGGATTAAACCTATCTATTATCCTTTCCCGGGACTCAAACTATCTCTATACAAAATTTCATCAAAATCCGTTCAGCCGTTTTCACGTGATGCGCGGTCAAATAAACAGACAAACAGATAAACAGACAAACAGACAAAAATTCTAAAAATTGTTGAAACGTGTTCTGTTATCGATTCTAAGTATCCCCAGCCAATTTTTTTTCGAATATATTCCATGTACAGACTTTCGACCCTCTTCAGCTTTATTATATGTATAGATTTTAAAGAACCACCTGACCATGAGCAAATACCATAGGCGCCGCAAGGATTACTTTCAGGGAGGTAGTTCCATCTGCAACTACAATTAACAAAAGTAGTTTTCTTTTTCTATGTCCATTACCTTTCCTGACAAGGGTATGCAACTGTGCAAGTGCAACTTGCACCCTGCTGCCAGCGTCTCTGGAAAATGTCTGAGCACTGTAAAAGATATTCAAATCATGATAGGTGTGCCTGCTCAGCCTATAATATTTGGAGAGTTCCCTCGATTTCCCATCGTCAGATTCTGAACCGATAACAATAGAGCCAACTGTCAAGTATCTCCTTGCAAACAAAATATAATTTACCAAAATGTCGCGCCTGCGCGCACTTATAATCGTCTCGCCGTCTCTTGACAATGATCATCGTAAATTGATCGAAATATGTCATGCAAAAAATAGATCAAAATTACAATACAATACAATACAAATACTCTTTATTGAACACCTCAAAAAGAAAACCAGTTCAGAAAATGCATAAAGTCAGAATAGAGGTAAACAACAGGCGGTCTTATCGCTAAAAAGCGATTTCTCCCAGACAACCTTTAGGTAGTGGAAAAGGTTGTGTTAAATAAACTAAGTCAGTAGGTGTTGTAAAACAGTGAAGAAAAGCGGAAAAAAAACTTAATATCACAAAACAATATCCTAATAAATAACCATATTAAGATACAATACACTTAAACAAAATAAATATATAAATATATATACATAATTATTTTACATGTTTTTTTAAAGTGGGGCATTCCACTCATACAATAGTATGTTATTCAATCAAATACAAACACTGAAAACATTGAAAAAATAATCAACCCAGCAGGATTTGAACCTCGCATCGATACGCCTTACCGGGGCTCGATCGCTTTACCAATTAAGCTATGGGTTCAGTTACTGAGTTGACGAAATTCTCAATGCCTTCAATCATCTTTTTACATTTATTTTTACATCGACTTTATAGCAGCCGTAAGCGACATCTAGGTGCTAACTACTAGAGTTAGATACCCTTCCCGCCGACCCTTTTACAAGTGTCACATCGGAAATAATAGATGGCGCTGCTATCAACTCATAATTATTTTACATGTTTTTTTAAAGTGGGGCATTCCACTCATACAATAGTATGTTATTCAATCAAATACAAACACTGAAAACATTGAAAAAAAAAATAATCAACCCAGCAGGATTTGAACCTCGCATCGATACGCCTTACCGGGGCTCGATCGCTTTACTAATTAAGCTATGGGTTCAGTTACTGAGTTGACGAAATTCTCAATGCCTTCAATCATCTTTTTACATTTATTTTAAGGCGTAAGGTAAGGCGTATCGATGCGAGGTTCAAATCCTGCTGGGTTGATTATTTTTTCAATGTTTTCAGTGTTTGTATTTGATTGAATAACATATATATACATATACAGTGCTGGCTGTAAAGAGAAAGTGTCACGGACGAGACAAATAGTAAAGTTTGAGGAGCTTTTTAAATGAAGCGGGTGATTGAGCGCAACTTAAATCTAGAGGCAGATAATTCCAAAGTCGAACCGCTTACGAATTACGTGAGTAACCCGTTATAAAAAAAATAAATTGAGACTTTGTGGACCGAACTACTAGCGAATACTTTTCGATGGAGCTTTTATGGTCGCAAATTTTAGCATCCTCGCGAATGTTGAAATGGATTTATATACAATATTAAACAATGGTCGGAGAGGAGGACCGTCGTCCTCCCCGACCGCTGGTACGATCCGACGGGAGAACGAAGTTACTAAATTATATAGAGGGAGCAGGTTGTGTATGGCATTCGTCGAACTTAATTCTTACCGGCTTGCCTATTTTGAGCACTCGCTACGCGTACGGTAAAACTCACGTTATGGCCAGATGGAGACGTAAAATTGTGTACTCACCACGGGCAGTAAAAAATAAAGCCCTCTATCGCATATTTACAACCCTCGCCTGTGGCTCGGGTCACAAATACCTGCGATTTCGGGCTTTCTTTCTTTTACAGTCCTTGGTAAGTAATGTACTAATATCCACCATCTTTATTCACAGGATTATAAAGTATACGAAAACTTCTTCCTCAAAGCGTGGCCTCTGAAGAAGGCGAGAGAAGAATTGCTAGATATAAACGCACACAGAGCAGAGGCCTATGAGACAATGAAGAAGAAAGAAGACGAAAAGAAGAAGAAAGAAGACGAAAAGAAGAAATAAGGTAGCGCATGGTACGTCTTTTTACCACGACGGTGGCAAACAAGCATACGGTCCGCCTGATGGTAAGCAGCTACAGAGGCTTTTTATTTTTATTTATCGTATGGCTACATTTCATTGGATATATATAGGCATTTCTTCCCTGGGGTAGTAATAGTGGGAAAGCAGATGATAAAGAAAATCCAGTAAGTGCTGCGAGGTCCATATGGGACAGTGCAGCTGCCAAGTTTGTTACTCTTTTAGCACCACCCAGGGATCACGTGTAGTGTAGGGTTGTCTAAGATGTTTTCTACGGACGCAGAGTAACATTGATCCTCGGCAGCTACAGAGGTGTCGCATGCGCATTGCTGACACTTTCGAAATATGTATACACTCCTTTAACACAAGATTTGAATCAACAGCAGCTCAAAGAGATCAAAGATCAGATCAAGAGATCTTTGAAAGAGCTGAAAGAGGACCCAATGTGTTGCCGATGAGGCACCCTAATTATTGTTCCTTTAGCCGTCAACACAGTGAATCCTCCTCTTTGTAAAGGGTCGGCAACGCGCATGTGACATCTCTGGAGTTGCAGGCGTTCATAGGCTACGGTAGCTGCTTACCATCAGGCGGGCCGTGTGTTTGTTTCCCACCGTCGTGGTCTATTTATTAAAAAAAAAAACGGCCAAGTGCGAGTCGGA
The DNA here is from genome assembly GCA_947086415.1 of Pammene aurita. Lineage (NCBI taxonomy): Eukaryota > Metazoa > Arthropoda > Insecta > Lepidoptera > Tortricidae > Pammene > Pammene aurita. The sequence goes on from OX352316.1 coordinate 10,878,012, forward strand.
TTCGCGTACCGAGGGTTCCGTACAAACCTATAACAAGGAAAAGTTGTAGTATGTTTAGGTATTACTAATTTCAATTTAATACCTCTACGCGTTTACGAGGAAAAAGGAGTAAGTTTAAAATTTAAAACAATATTTTTTGTATGATTTTACAAGGTAGCTGGAAAGTAATCCAAACTCAATGGAACTTTAATGGGTAGTTTGGGGGTATGCGACGAAGACTCTCATAAGTTTTCGACCTCGAAAACCTTGTGGAATTTGGAGGGGGTACAAAAACCTATTTTTTTTCTGTTTTTCGCTTATATCTCATGATCTAAGCACTTTTTGTGTATACCTTGTATGGCAAAGTTAAAGAGCAATAAATTTCCTGAAAGTTCGCTATCATACCAAATTTTTAGGGCAAATATTAACGAAGATATAGCCAATTTATTGTTGAGATTCCAATATGGCGGCGGAACCGTAATTTTTTTAGCAATTCTGAAAAGTTATGGCTTTCAAATTCCACAAGGTCCTCAAACTTATGAGAGTCTTCGTCTTCGTGGCATACCCCCAAACTGCCCGTTAAAGTTTGATTGAGTTTGGATTACTTTCCAGGTGAAATGTACCTACATAATTGGATACTTTCCTGGGTGAAAAAAATATAATTCTATTTAGTCCGTCAGTTAGATTATCAAAAAAAATTGAACATGTATTTTTTATTTTGTCAATCAAACAAAAATTGGTGAAGATATAGCCCGTTATAGTTCCGCGTGACGTCACATTATACTAAAAATTGTACTGAAATGTGACGTCACGCGGAACTTTTTTTAGGAAAGTAGCCATTTGCTGGACTACCGGTTCTGGCCACTGTGCTGGTTTTGGCCATTAATATTTTACTAAGGTATAGTCAAATGTACAAGTATATGGTTTGGAGTTGATAAAAGAGTAAATTATGGCAGCATAGATGGCACTGCCATCTGTCATGTATCAGTTGTCTTTCAGTTGTCAGGAACCATCTAAAAAAGTGGCTAAAGTGGCTCCTGGGCTTTTTTCTGACATTTCACCATCATCATCCTCCTAGCGTTGGTGCTGACTTGAGGTCCGCTTGACAACCTAATCCCATGAATTGGCGTAGGCATTAGTTCTTTCTGACATTTCACAAAAGAAAAAAATTGATCTAATGTCAGAATCTTAACAGCGGAAATTCATATCAAAGACTCGATCAGTATCTACATGAAGATTCTCATAATTCCTTATCGACACAAATTGACGAACGTCTGACTAAACAAATTCTCCTTAAAGTGGCAAAAACTGGGGCATCTGCCCTTGAAACAAATATACTAGACTAAGAGCTGGCCACGTGAGATATGACACAATAATGAGAGCAACAAAACCCGTCTCGTTATTTTGCTATACTATCCTTATTGCTAGATCCGGGCATCTGACAGCCCTTGATGGGTAGAAGCCTCAGAGAAATCAACCAACCGGAGTCGCCATTGACAGGCGTTCCCCTCTCCCGAAAACATATAACCAGTGGTCATACACATGTATGGACTGACGTTTATCTATTTGTACGTTGCGTAAGAATAGCCATACATTTGACATTTCCCTCCCCCGCAAAAATCGGCAGACATTTTTTGTATCGGAAATGACAGACATGGCTACTCCATCCGGGTTGAATTCTCTAAGGTAGAAGCCGTAGAAGTCAGAGTGATAGACTAGCAAAAATTTTCAGTTGAAAAAGTATTACGAGCAGAGCTTGAATTTGAAAAAAATTGTGCGCATCGATATGCCCCACGATGAATATTTTTTAGTATTTAAGGTAAGGTATTCTGAGCAAAAGTGACTAATAATAAACAATACATACATTTTAAGGTCAATTCGCTACGGATGTTTACGTTTCTTATTGATTTTCCATACTTACAATGGAGAAAACATATACACCACGACGCGAATATTTTTTTTTCGCGTAGTTTTTGTATAGAGTAGGCCATAAAGTTGTATATATTTAAAAACAGCATTAAATATGCCTCCTTATGTTTTTTTTTCAATTTAAAAATAAATGACATTTATTACTTATACGTTCTAAAAATTTTTTTTTTTGTGTTTTTCGTCTTCGCAGAACTTCTTTTTTAATATGGATTTTTACTTTTTTAATATCATAAATGAATTCTGCATATCTGTTTTATACGGAAATTACACCACACAACCCTTAGCAGCCTTAACCATAGAGTAATAACATATTGCACGGGACCCCTGAGTTTGACGTGAAGGTCTAAAAATTTTACGGACCTCCAATACTAAAAAATATTCATCGTAGGGAACTCTATTCATGCTCAAAAATTCACAACTTTTTCTCGATGAGCACAATTTTTTTCACTTTTGTACTGAGAGAAACCCCTATACCAAAACAGGTAAAAACAGCCGAAGTTGTCTCATCAACCGACTTCAAGATTTCAAAGGAGGAGGTTATCATTTCGTCGGGATTTTTGTTTTTGCTATTTTTTTTTTTTTTTTATGTACACGGATTATTCGAAGACGGCTGGACCGATTTGGAAAATTATTGTTTTGTTTGAAAGAGTATACTTCACAGTTGGTCCCATTGTAACCACGTCAGGATCTTGTAATGTCTACCTACAGCTGAATATTCGAAGGCTTCTAAATGCTTACAAGAGCCTACTAAAGCTTTCTTACCTCAAGCTTCAGACTGAAATTTCTGTAAATATAAATACCTACCTAAAGGAACTTAAAACTACAGGGAAAGAAAATCAAACAAAAGATTGAAGGTTGAAAGAAAATTATTTATTTAAGCTTTAATTTTGGATTTTTGTTATTGAAAAGCGAAACACTGACTAATTACCCCTAATGCTGTCTTTTCAGACGTCATTAGGTGTTAGTTTCCGATTCCTAGGCTTTGCGAAGGTAAAAACGAAACTAACGAAGCAAAAAACCTTCGCGCCGTATTACAGTAAAATAAGTAACGTGAATATAATATCAAATACATTAATTAATAACCTATCTATACAGTAGCTTGCTCTGATACGCAGTTTGGCCGAGATGATCGTGAAAGCTAGTAGAGACCCAACGTTGTGTGTGTAGTTACCGCAAGTCCTTTTCGATAAGGTGAGAAATAACCGCTATATTTAAAATACACGTAATTCCTAACTTAAATCTAACGGAATATAAATACAATAGACAATGGTAGGTTAGCATATGAACTGTTGACGTTAAAAATAAAATAATAAGATTGTGAAAATATATCCTAATTAATAGACTAATAAATAGTAATATTGAATATTAAAATTACACTAGAATTATAATGATTGATTAAATAGGTATTTCGTTGTTTGTTAAATAGTTGTATTTACAACAAAATATATATATAAGGAGGTTTGCTGGACTCCCAACGTAGTGATTGTTGGCGAAGTACGCCAGTACAAAATATGTGGCATGTCAGTTTTGACAGTTCCGTCTTCCAACGGTGGAATCACGACCAGTGGTCTACGATTCGAAGCTTAATGGATCTGGTAATATATGTTGTCCACGGCCAGTGGCCTACAGACCTGTTGGTTGAGCGTTCTGAGCATTTGTAATGATCCAAGTGTGCGACCGGGCCAGTAGCCTACAGTCTCGCTTCATACATCAATGTATATTGTCCACGGCCAGTGGCCTACAGACCTGTTGGTTGAGCGTTCTGAGCATTTGTAATGATCCAAGTGTGCGACCGGGCCAGTAGCCTACAGTCTCGCTTCATACATCAATGTATAATTGACAGATAACCGCCAATTCCTCCACACCACATATGCAAATAACGACTGGTACATTTAATAATTAAGTAAGCAAATACCAACCACCGTTTATGACGAATGGTATATAAATTTAGGAAGTAAATAGCAAGTACCTACCATCGTTAATAAGCAAACCTGAGTTATCTTGACGTGTAAGACCCTCACCGTACCGTCATCACTGCACGAGACCGGATATTACTAAGAACACCTAGTACGCTAATGGCGTACTTACATGGGAATAAACTCTGTAAGTACATGCTGTAATGCGCGTCATATGTTCAAGTGAACCATGGGTGATACAGTGCGCGTTGGGCTTCACATAATAGTGTTCCCCGTTGCCACCAAGATAACACCAGATAAGCATTCTACATGGAATAAATCTCTATGCTAGAAATCCAGCATCTTATCCCTTATATAATGACTAAAGTGTTACATGGAAGTACATACATATTACGCGACATCGTTTAACCATGGCCAATAGTTAACCGACATCGACAATTAACATTTAAAAGATCGAACCTATCTTAAACGTTGCATTAAAATTATATATTTATATTTATAAGGTAGTAGAAAGAAATAGTTAACAGATAGAACGTAGTTCCCGAAAAACTGTATTAAAATCTACTTAGATAAAATATGGCTTGGTACTCTCAAACTAAAGCCTATTCGACACGTCAACAGTATATATATATATACTACTGAATAGTTAGGTATTGTAAAAATAAAATACGCACGCATAAATACACACAGTCATATATACTAAAATGTAAAAGGTTCAATGTTAAAATAAACCACAAACACAGACCATTGAAGAACCTGGTTCGAATATAAGCTATCAGCCTATATAGTAGAATAGAAATAAATAGAATATCTTTAAATTGTTAAATGGTTTCCTCACGAAAACGAGTTCCACAGAAATGCAAAATACTATTATTTATTTGCTGTGTTAATGTGTTTGAAAACTAAGTCAAATAATACCCTACATCAAGCAATAACTCAAATACTAAATCATTGCTCGGAGTTTAAACCTATGTTAAAACGTCCATACGATTTAAGAATCGTTTATGAAAGAAGACGAAGATTGTATTTCAATTCCACACTCAATAAATAATCAAAACATTTAAGTACTTATTTAGATTAGACATACGGACGGCTCTAGGCACAGCGGAATAGTGCTTCGCTTCGCTCACTCAGTAATAGTTGAAATAGTACCTAATATACTTAAATGCGGATCCCTACTTCATTGTAAACCCAAACACAGCTAAAATATTTACAAATGTGGATTAATAATATATCCCTCATTATTCTAACACTCACTGCAGGTAAATAAGCGTAACGCCTGTAATATTAGTCCCCAAATAACCCAATTAATAAAAGAAAGGTATTGACCGTTATTATAATATTCGTACGCTTCACTAGTAAAGATATTGTAAAATGCTAGTACACGACAATCAATTAAGATCAAAGTGAATATTTAAAAGGACTTACATAAAGTTGTAGACCTCGATCTTGGCTGAGAGATGCTGATGTCTTGAAATCTCGTTCCGACTAAGTTAAGTTCGAACCTTACCACCCGCTTTTATAATTTCCGTACCCTGTCTCCCGCAATCACCTACATTCCCCTTTGTAGCTTTAATCCAAACACCTCTTTAAAAATCTTACCGATTACTCATCCGATTCCGCTATTGAACCTAGTTATCTAAATAATAAGGTTGATGATCCAACCTGTAGATACTAAAACCAAATAAATGTCTAACAGACAAGGTTCAAATTCGCGTGAACTCCTGACTCGTCGTCTGCACACCGCTTCTCGATCGCCTGCGAAAATCTAAGCAAATATGCGGGTGGGTTAAGATTAACCTCGCGCGCTGCAAGATTATTCCTACCCGCATTTATGTAAAATTATTAATTAATAATTACAATTTCAGGATTTTCTGGTAAATTGCTGAATAAAACTTAGAAACTACATTTGGATAAATATGCTAAAAATATAGGGAATATATATATGATAATGAAATATACATACAATAGTGTTTCTATAGGAAACGAAAGCAAATTCAATGTAACCGCATGGTCAATTTTCACCAATAATTATTAATACGCATATATTTCTAACAAATATCAATAGGAATGCTAAGAGGACTATATTGTTTATCGAAGGAAAATATTTATTTGTACTCAGAAGTAAATATTCACGTGTTTATGACACAATACTGTTCTGAACCAAATCTTCCTAAATAACTATTATTTTTATTCGATCTTATAATAAACCGTGTTACTTTTAACGCCTATTTCGATCAAGGAATTAAGATTTTACTTTATCATTTGTTTTCTGCTACATACACTAACATCTATAAATTTGAGGTTAGATTTTTAGGAACCAAAATTTATTGGAAAATACTATTATCTGTATTCCAAATGAATTACTATCTCAATGTTTAAAAGGAAAGGCATATTATTTAGAAAAGCCACTTGAAATAAAGCTAGTTTTCAGTATTTATTTCAACACTAAATTCTCCTTCCTGAACTGCACCAAATCTATGAAAATTAAGATATAACTACTAATTGATTTTATGATACTCCATATTTTCCAGGTGAGTTGTAATTCGAACTTTAATATTACGGTATAATTTTTCATTAAAGCTTAATCGTAAAGTCTTAAATTTTCCTGAAACTGAAAAATGAAATTAACTCCTACATAAAGTTAATAGCAATGTCACAATATCGAATAATTTTACCGTCCATTGAAATAGGCATTATATGGATCCCTTGGATTCATTACAATCTGATGATGGGATCCTGGAGAAATCGACCGGTGCAGCTGTGACCCGGGTGGCCAAGTGGTAAAGGCGTCTGCCGCGAATGCAGAAGACGCTGGTTCGATCCCATCCCTGGGCACCGTAGGCCTAGTTCACTTTTTCCTTTGTATATGACATCTATATAAGTTTAAGACAAAAAAAACCTAATTTACGAGTCAGTAAGTGCCAAATGGTAAACCTTTAGCAAAATAATGTTCACTTTATTTTACCTTGGATGAAAACAAGAAACTTAACAAACTAACCTTATATAGATCTATTTATATATTCGTATGGCTAATTAATACACTGTGTTGTAATATTTTCATACAATTATCACTACTTATTTATAATTTCCTTAAGTAGTCAGCAACGTCTATTGTAGTGCATTCACTATTTTTCAACCGACTTCAAGATTTCGAAGGAGGAGGTTATCAATTCGTCGAGATCTTTGTTTTTGCTTGTTTTTTTTTAAATGTATGTTCGCCGATTATTCGAAGACGGCTAGATCGATTCGGAAAATTCGTTTTTTCTTTGAAAGAGTATACTTCACAGTTGGTTCCATTGTAACCAGGTCAGAATCTGATGATGGGATCCTGGAGAGGTCGAGGGAACTCTTCAACTATTATAGGCACACCTATAGTGATTTGAGTATTTTTACAGCAGTTCGAGCATTTGCTTTGGAGGCTAAGTGAAGTCGCTTCTTTTTTGCTTAAAATTATTTATATTATAAAGAACAGGGCCTATAATTTTACCATTAGAACAAAAAACATTGCGTAACATTGCGGAAACAAAAACACTAGGCGACTAACTACGATTTACAATTACGTTATACGTCGTTTGGCACTTCTTTTTCCTAACAGAAACTTCTGGCAATTATACTATGTTTATTGATATAAGTTTTCATAATATCGCATCACACCAATTGTTTTTGTGGAACAAATAATTTTAAACAAAAAAGAACCGACTTCACTAAGCATCCACCTTTCCAACACCAAATGTTCGATCTGCTGTAAAAAATACTCAAATCACCATAGGTGTGCCTATAATAGTTGAAGAGTTCCCTCGATTTCTCCAGGATCCCATCATCAGATCCTGACATGGTTACAATGGGACCAACTGTGAAGTATACGCTTTCAAACAAAAAAAGAATTTTTCAAATCGGTCCAGCCGTCTTCGAATAATCGGTGAACATACATAAAAAAAAAAAAAAAAAAAATAGCAAAAACAAAGATCCCGACGAATTGATAACCTCCTCCTTCGAAATCTTGAAGTCGGTTGAAAATAAACGATTTTTAGACTTTTTGCTTTACTTATATACCTAACCTATGCTGTAAGACAGAGCTATCTAAAAAACCGGTTGAGGTCACCGGGGACCGTAGAGCTGGCTCGTTCCTTGCACAACGGATAGGTATAGCAGTCCAAAGAGGGAACGCAGCCGGCATTATAGGAACCCTTCCGCAAGGGTCGGACCTCGGTGACCTTACCTAGTTTGTGTTTTTTTAGAATTTTTTAGTTTTATAGGTAGATTTTAGGTTTTCTTTTTCTTCTTCTTCTTCTTCTTCTTAGCATATTTGCGTCCACTGCTGGACATATGCCTCTTTCATGGATTTCCATGTTGTTCTTGACGCGGCGGTTCTGTGCCAGGTCGGCGCTGCCGTCTTTTTAATGTCGTCCGACCATCTGGCTCGTGGCTTCCCGTCATCTCGTCTTCCCATTCGAGGCCTCCAGAACAGAACTCTTTGGCTCCATCGGTGGTCGTCCCTGCGGCAGATATGTCCGGCCCATTCCCACTTTAGTTGCGCAACTCTTTTGGCAATGTCAGTAACTTTAGTGCGTTGGCGAATGTTCTCGTTCCGAATTCTGTCTCGCAAGGATATCCCGAGCATTGAGCGCTCCATAGCTCTTTGAGCCACTTTGAGTTGGCGTACCCTTCCGACTGTTAACGTCCATGTCTCACAGGCGTAGGTCATTACCGGGAGGACGCATTGGTTGTAAACCCTGGTTTTCAGTGACTGTGGTATTTTTGACTTAAGAACGTCGTTTAGCTTGCCAAATGCGCCCCAACCCAGTTGTATTCGCCTACTGATTTCAGCGTCCAGAGGGTTACTGTCAAGCGTTATTTTCTGGCCAAGATAGATGTAGTCGCTTACTCTGTCTATCGTTTTGCCTTCCAATGAAATGGTTGATTCTGCATCGGTGCTCATCCACTTTGTTTTTTCCATATTCTTTTTTAGGCCAACTTGCATTGATACCTGGCTTAGATCGTTGAGCATTTTTTCGAGATCTTCAGGTGTCTCTGCGAGTAGAACGATGTCGTCAGCAAAGCGTAGGTGGTTCAAATATGTTCCATCTATTTTGATACCTATACCGTCCCAGTTGCATTGTTTAAAGACATCTTCGAGTGCGTTTGTAAACAGCTTTGGAGATATTACGTCTCCTTGGCGTACTTACTCCTCTTCTGAGTGGGATCGAGGTTTTGGCGCCTTGAATTTGCAATGTCATAGTCGCTGAGCTGTACAGGTTCTTCAACAGCTGGATATATCTGTAATCTATCCGGCAACGCTTTAAGGAGTCAAAAACGGCCCAATGTTCCACAGTGTCAGGTTTTCTTTAGTAGTATTTAACGGCCTCCTAGTCCAGTCGGTAGTGACACTGCCTACGAAGCAGGAGGTCCTGGGTTCGAATCCTGGTAAGGGCATTTATTTGTGTGTTTATCACATTTATTTGTACCTGAGTTAATTATGTTTTCTAGGTATTTAAGTATTTATCTATCTATTATATATTGTAGCATGACGCTACGTATCGTACGACATCTGTCGACTTTCTTTAGAACTTCTGTGTCTAAGGGAGGTCTAAGGCTAGGTCACGGTTGATATATAAAAAAGCGTACATTGTGATTCACGGCATTACAGGTAGATGGCGCTTATATCAGTCCGCATTTTGTAATACGTCTGGCAGTTATAAAATTGAGATAATACTCGCGCTAATTTTGAATGTGAATTTTTGAGGTATTCCAGATTGTCAAAAAGAAAAAAGTTGATTTTTGATTGAGTGTGTCAGAGCGACGGGAGATTTTTAAAGAAAAACAGATATTCTGGTTTTGTCTGAGAGTTTTGCTGTAATTTGCTTAGTTGCATCGAGTTGAAGTGCGATCTATTTCTGTAGATCTTTGCGCTCAAACATTATATAGCAAGTGCTAATACATTATTAAATACAATTTTTTAATTTTTAGCAGCGGGCTCTAATTCTCCAATGAATGGTGAAGAAACCCGCGGAAAACGCGGCAGTTGCAGACCGTCTCGCCGGTCCGGCACCCACAAGTGCCTTCCGGAATCCTTCCGGCTCAGGCGGTCCCTCTGGTTGCCTTTTTGTCCGGAGACGTATTTGGTTAGACGTATGTTAATAAAATGTTAACATAAGGTGTATTTTATATGCCGCTATTTAGTTTTGTAGTAAAATCGCATACATGTACATAATTAAATTTAAAAAAATATATCAAATCAATCGATAAGTCTTTAAAAATAACATTGATGTTTGTTTAAGCACCTTTAGATTACATGAATATTTTCGGAAATAATCACTTCGAAAATCAAAAAAATGGTGTCCCCCCGTCTAACTTTTGAACCGTAAGTTCAAAAAAATATGAAAAACTTCGAGTAGATTTTACACTTATTTTCTACGAAAATTATGTGGTGTATGCATGTATTGCATTCTCTGGATAATAAAAGTCATGTATAAACCATGTATTGAGTAGTCTGTAAGTTGTGTTTTGCCAATAAACACATGTAATCAATCATCGTATTTTATTAAAATACCGCCATCCATACATGGCGACCCTGAGCCAGCCACCGCGCGCCGCGCGTATTTGCCTTACAGGTCAGTGGTCGGACCAAATATGTGAGCCACGAGTGAGTGGAAATTGAGACTACTTGCTTATTTTAAACATTATCGGTTCAGCCATTTTTGAGGTACGAGTATCTCCAAAAAACTTCTTACATAGGCAGATACGACCTTTTCGTATTAATGTTTTGTTATTCCATTGAAGCTACGGAACCCTCCATTATGCGTGGTTCGACACGCACGTGGCCGGTTTTTCCTTTTGAGGGACGGAACTCTAAAAACTGATACCAAAATGTTTTATCTTCCAATGGAATATTTTTTTTGGAGATAACTTGAAAACGCCTTAACCGATAATGTTCAAAAAAAATTTTGTTGAAAGAATATACAAAGATGTGTTTCTCAATTATTTTCATTTTTTTGGACTTACTGGAAAAGTTACAAGGGGGCACAATTCTGTGACATACGGACGGACATGACGAAACTATAAGGGTTCTGTAGCCATTTTGGCTACGAAGCCCTAAAAACGGCAAAAGAAAATTATTAGGTACTGACTTCATGTTCCAGTTTCGTGTCACTGATGCAAGATTGAGAACGTTTACATTCGTAAAATGTCACGTAAAGACAATTTTAATAATGTTTTAATAACAAAATTCTTAGGCGCATTGTTTCGGCGCAGCACGTATAATATGTTATTAAGTAGCTACCATTCATACATCGAATCGGTCGCATGGCGCTCCCACGTTTCGCGAGTGTTTAAAATAAGTTCTGTGTGATTTGTAATAAGTTAAGAACCTTGTCCAGGAAAAATATTGCAGCTAGACTCGAGGTAACCGCTATGTAGTTGTTTCGAGTGATTGTAACGATATAAAACATTGAAATGAGAATATGCGTGAAAAATATTTAATTGAATTTAAAATTCAGGGATCGTTACCGGTATTACTAAAAATCTTTCGCAATGCTTACGTGATATTCAGAAATGTAAAGTAGCTATTAGACATTGCAATTTGTAAGGCCCAATCTGTCAGGTTGGGAGGTGTAATAGGAGGTAGGGCCTGTAGGGAGCCGAACGAGGGGAGGGAGAGACAGGGTACACAACAGATTGGGCTCTACAAATTGCTATGTCTAATAGCTACTTAATTTAGATAAACGTAATAAATGATACCGAAATTGAATACCGGTTAATTTGTATGGAAATAATACCGGTATTCGATCCCTGTTTATTAAACACGTTTAGCAACACCGAATTGATTTAAAAAGTGGGAATCCGCAATAATTGTCTAACCATTTTTGTAAACATATGCTGCTTAAAAACGTAAAATAAGTAATTTTTTTATGCCACTGTATTTTCAAAACCTCCATTCGATTACTTGTATTGTAACAAGCAAATGAACAAGAGCGGCGTGTCGGGCCACGCTCAGTGTAGGGTTCCGTAGTTTTCTGTCCGTCACAGTAAGTGTCCCCACTTAAGAGTTTTTGAAAGCACGTCATTTCATTGTGATTTTGTAGAAATTACAGGTACAATAAACACCTGCTTAGTTATACGGTTAAAACAAACTTAGTTCAGAAATTATTTTGTAGTTTTTTTTTCAAAAACTATTCAACCTATCAAGTTCAGAATAATTTTCCTAGAAAGTTTTTATAAAGTTCTACTTTTGAGATTTTTTTTCATATTTTTAAAACTTATGGTTCAAAAGTAGAGGGGGGGGGGAGACAATTTTTTTTAACTTCTGAAGCGATTATTTCCTAAAATATTTACATTATCAAAAAATGATTTTTAAACCCCTATTCATCTTTAGGGTTCCGTACCTCGAAAGGAAAAAACGGAACCCTTATAGGATCACTTTGTTGTCCGTCTGTCTGTCTGTCTGTCTGTCTGTCTGTCTGTCTGTCAAGACCATTTTTCTCAGGAACGCGTGGAGGTATCAAGCTTAAATTTATATCAAATACTCAGGTCTATTGTCCCTTGGAGCTGTGAAAAAATCAAACATAAAAGCCAACGCAATCAAAATATACAGTCGTTTATGCTGAAAAATTAGAGTTTTCGGCACTCGCAAAACCTACGGGGTACTTCCCGTGAACTCAGAAACTTGAAATTTGGTACGAAGCAACGTTATATAGCATAGACAATGGAAAAATTACAAAAAGTAGACATTTTTAGTAAAATCATACAAAAAATATTTTTTTAAATTTTAAACTTACTACCTTTTTTCTCATAAACGCGTGGAGGTATTAAATTGAAATTCATGTCAAATACTCAGGGCTATAGGACCTTTCAGATGTAGCAAAACCAAACTTTTATGTCAATGCAATCAAAAGAAATAGCAATTTACGTCGCATATTTTGAAAGTGAGTGCTCGCAAGAAACTCAAAACCTAAAGGGTACTTCCCGTAAACTCAGAAACTTGAAACTTGGCACGAAGAAATTTCATATAGCACAGACAAGGGAAAAATTACGAAAAGTTGACATTTTTAGTAAAATCATACAAAAAAATATTTTTTAAAATTTTAAACTTACTACCTTTTTTCTCATAAACGCGTGGAGGTATAAAATTGAAATTCATGTCAAATACTCAGGGCTATAGGACCTCTCAGATGTAGCAAAACCAAACTTTTATGTCAACGCAATCAAAAGAAATAGCAATTTAAGTCGCATATTTTGAAACTGAGTACTCGCAAGAAACGCGAAACCTAAAGGGTACTTCCCGTAAACTCAGAAACTTGAAACTTGGCACGAATAAACTTTATATAGCATAGACAAAGGAAAAATTACGGAAAGTAGACATTTTTACTACAATCATACAAAACATATTTTTTTAAATTTTAAACTTACTACGTTTTTCCTTGTAAACGCGTATTAGAGGTATTAAATTGAAAATAGTAATAAACATACTACAACTTTTGCTTGTTATAAGTTTGTACGGTACCCTCGGTGCGCGAGTCCGCCTCGCACTTGGCCGGTTTTTAAATACCTATCCAACAATATATCACACGTTAGGGTTGAAATGAAAAAAAAATCACTCCCCACTTTACGTATAGGGGAGGTACCCTAATAAAACATTTTTTTCCACTTTTTATTTTACCACTTTGTCGGCGTGATTGATATACATATTAGTACCAAATTTCAGCTTTCTAGTGCTAACGGTCACTGAGATTATCCGCGGACGGACGGACGGACGGCCAGACATGGCGAAACTATAAGGGTTCCTAGTTGACTACGGAACCCTAAAAAGGTATTACAACTATATACGAACACAATTTTTCATGCGGAAAATGACAAAAAAACTTCCAAAAACTTATGTCCTTCCAAACAGTTTTCCGCTACTTGGAGACTGGGTGACGTCACGAACCTCACGCTTTTTAGGGTTCCGTAGTCAACTAGGAACCCTTATAGTTTCGCCATGTCTGCCCGTCCGTCCGTCCGTCCGTCCGCGGGTAATCTCAGTGACCGTTAGCACTAGAAAGCTGAAATTTGGTACTAATATGTATATCAATCACGCCGACAAAGTGGTAAAATAAAAAGTGGAAATTTTTTTTTTATTAGGGTACCTCCCCTATACGTAAAGTGGGGAGTGATTTTTTTTTTCATTTCAACCCTAATGTGTGATATATTGTTGGATAGGTATTTAAAAATGAATACGGGTTTACTAAAATCATTTTTCGATAATGTAAATATTTTCGGAAATAATCGCTCCAGAAGTAAAAAAATATGCGTCCCCCCCCCTCTAACTTTTGAACCATAAGTTTTAAAAATATGAAAAAAATCTCAAAAGTAGAACTTTATAAAAACTTTCTAGGAAAATTATTTTTAACTTGATAGGTTGAATAGTTTTTGAAAAATAATTACAAAATAATTTCTGAACTAAGTTTGTAATTTAACCGTATAAGCAGGTGTTTATTGTACCTGTAATTTCTACAAAATTACAATGAAATGACGTGCTTTCAAATAAAGTAAAAACGGTGAAAATCGGTTCACGCAATAAAGAATTATTCAATAAAAATCATCTTCCATACTTTAAGCTCGCGCGCAATAGTTTACTTAATTTGCCGATAGATGTCGCTGTACGTGGAACTCTCGTATCATATGCTACATGGCGGTGTTATTAACTCTTAAGTGGGGACACTTACTGTGACGGACGGAAAACTACGGAACCCTACACTGAGCGTGGCCCGACACGCTCTTGGCCGGTTTTTGTATGGCTAAGGTCTCCTATCAGCGGGAGAGGCTTTTGCCCAGCAGTGGCACTATTTTAGGCTACGGAAAAAAACGTCTCCTATAAACGCCATCGGCCGCTTAAAGCGTCAGCGTCACAATGCTTACTATACCTAGAGATGTACTGTTGTGGTCTCTATCACACGTTGACGCTGGCGTAAAACGTCCTTGACCTAAGGGTCCTAAGGGGCGTTTTGACGCGCGGCGCAGACGCCTGACGTATTTTCCCATTTTTGACGGTTTTAGGCTACAATAGGTAGTTTATTAGAGACTTGAATCTCACGGGACATAGAATCGAATAACTTCTTCCAAGAAAATTCATGCATGTTGATAATTGTAGGTAGAGAGCAGCACAAGAGATGCGTGTTTATTGGCGTGAAGTGCTTGTCACAGTTATCACGTCACTCATATACCTAGACATTTCCGTGTCATTGATTCCGACCACGACACGATAATTGAATACTAGTAGTCCGCCTCGAACTCAGAACTCGCGATTTACTTACAAACGATATGACCAATATAACAAGACCCTTATGATTTTTTCGGGCCCTCATTTGACGGGCGTACAAAGACCTGGCTCTTGAATTTAGGCTACTTTCAGCCAGCGAATCATTTGTCACCATCCATATCACCCGCCTCATTAATCCATTATTTTACCGCAGCCAAATTACCAGCCGAGTCTTTATTTGTACTTACTAGTTTTGCTAGTACTCCCTCTTTTTATTTTCCTTTTGTGCGGAAAGTAGACGTTTACGATACTAAGGTAATTATTGAATGTTAAATATCTTTATATCGATATCGTTATCGTCATTTTTATGTGAAGTGCTAATTTTAAATATTCTGATTATTGTAATTTAATTACATTCTAACCACTAAGTAAATTATTGAATGTGAAATATCTTTATATAGATACCGTTATTGTAATTTTTATGTGAAGTGCTAATTTTAAATATTCTGATTGATTATTGTAATTTAATTACATTCTCTTCGGGTCTACGATACTAAGAAAATTATTGAATGTGAAATACCTTTATCAATATCGTTATCTTCATCTTTATGTGAAATGCTAATTTTAAATAATCTGATTATTGTTGCTAATTTTAAATAATTTACTTAATCTGCAAAATTAAACGTGTTAATGCAATTCACGAAGTGTTTTACTGCAGTAATACTGCAGTAATTTCCTATGATTTATATATTAAAAGCATAAGAGAAAAATAGTACATACAAAATTTAACTTTACTCAACGGTTGTAAGTGTAAATATCGAACGAGCCTTCCCACCCAAGAAAAATTATTTTGAACTTTATCGGAACAAATTTGAATATAGAACTCCATACTTCACTGTCGTTTTATTGTTTTTCTGATATAGTAGAGACATAAGTTTTAATTTCGAACAGGCCTTCAAAGCAAAACACGTCGTCGGGTGACAAACAAATTCACTAATTACCTAATACCACACGGTTATAGCCCCTAATGAAACGTAGCCGTATTGGTAACAAAACAAGGCTGATTTTAGTTTACTTATTTTTTTGCAATTTGTGAGTTTTAGTTGTCACCTGACAGTATAGAGTCTACCCCATGTCTATCAGGAAAGAGGAGTGTCGTAGTATGTATAAGTTCCAGTATAAACCACTACATTGTATGAGCTTCCTACTCAATGAGTTTAATAACTTACTGTATAATTGTTATGTCGAATACTTATGTACATACCTGTACCTATTGTACAATACGCAATACCTAATGTATTTCCTAGTCTAGACCTAAGCCTGTAACTTGGCGTTATGAATAAATTATTTGTATTAGTATTTTCACACCACCTCCTCGACAATGCCAAATTATATATCATGCAAACCTCACCGAAAGCAAATCATTATAGCCCTTGGCTTTAGCCGGGTTATAATGTTGTACTAAATCTCATTATAACCCGCTGGTTAATAATGTGAATTCACTTCCCATAGCTCTTATTGTTATGTGCTTAAAGTCTAATTTCGTAAAGTCCGCACGGTGCATAGCCCCGCGACGCCAGCCGGGGCCCGCGCCGCCGCGTCGAGCTGATTTGAAAATCGAATTTATTCGGAAAATCGTGCTGGCCACCTCAATTTTAAATACCTAAAACAAATGCCGCGAGTGTCATAAGCAGTGATCGGAATTGGTAGTGCCATTTCGCGGGACTTCGGTGTGTAAGCTTAGTATGGATATAGTTTTTAACCCCGGGATGTTTGTGTTTGGTTTAAAAAATGTTTTAAAGAACCGCGGGCCTAAGGTAAGTATGAAAAATGTGGTTTCAGTTAGATATCGGACGTCAAAATAAATAGATTGTCAGTAGAATATATTGATAAAAATATGGTTTGCTACTATAATTTCGAAGAAAGTAATAATTTAATTATGTTCATTTAAAATAATGATGTTGATGTTTCGTGTTTTATTTTATGATTGTATTATTGTTAATTGTAACTGTTAAACGAAAGTAATTTTAAATGAATGATGTACTTATAATGATTTATTTTTTACTTTTGCGTTTTGAAGAATTTTTTTGTGAGAAATACGAGTCGAAGAATCTCAAGTCTTATCCATGTTATTTACAATGTTTAAGGTCATTCACCCGAAATGGCACTACCTATTCCGATCACTGGTCATAAGACGCTGCAGTATACGGAGTAAAACTGCAGGTTCTATAAAAATAGAAGATAAAATTAGAATAAAATGGACTAATGTATCAAGAATCAATTTTTAGGGTTCCGTAGCCAAATGGCAAAAAACGGAACCCTTATTGATTCGTCATGTCTGTCTGTATGTCTGTCCGTCCGTATGTCACAGCCATTTTACTCGGAAACTATACGACGTATCTGAATAAAATTTACACATAAGGTATATTTTGTATGCCGCTACTCAGTTATGTAGTTAAATTTGAAAAAAAAAAATTTTAGGGGGGCGCGCTCCATACATGTAACAAAATTTTTATTTTTTATATTTTTGACTAAATATCAACATGTGACACATAAATCGATAGGTCTTTAAAAATAACACTGAGGTTTTTTGACCATTTTGTGATTAAGCGAATATTTTCTGAAATAATCGCTTCGAAAGTCAGAAAAATTGTGCCCCCCGGGTAACTTTTGAACCGTAAGTCCAAAAAATATGAAAAAAATTGAGGAGATGCGCCTTATCATATACTTTCTAAGAAAATTTTTTTGAACATATTGGTTTAGCCATTTTTGAGTTATCTCCAAAAAACTTTTTCCATAGTCATCAGATACGACCTTTTGGTATTAGTTTGGTTCTTATTCCATTGAAGGTACGGAATCCTGCTATGTGTGGTCCGACACGCACTTGGCCGGTTTTTACTTTTGATTTACTTTAAAAAAATCCGTTTCTAGTAGCCTTAGCTATTTTATTGTCTCGCAAGAGGTGAGAAAAGTAGAGTATACTCCTCGGGGATAAAGCTGTTTTTGTCACGGGCGCGCTTGAACCCCTCACTGCACTCAGGACTCAGTCTTAATTCCCTCGCTGCGCTCGGGAGTAAAATCTGGAGTCCTTCGTTACGTTCAGGATTCAATATTGCGCCCGTGACATAAAACAGTGCTTTATCCCCTTGGTGTACAATCTACTATTGTACACTTCTCTTTCCGAACAGACTTTAGTAAGACTCATTATTTAATATTAGAGTTTATACGAACATATTTAAATAATTTGATACAACCGCCTAACATCTACCTATCTATTCTATACATATAATAAAGCAAAGGAGGGTAGAAAATCTGTACATTGGAGATATTAGCAAAAATATTAATAAGTAGCTCTTAAAATCGATAACAGATCACTCAGATCAGTATTCGACGATTTTTAGAAAGGACCCCGTACCATAAGTATGGAAAATGTGGTTTCAGTTAAATATTCTGAGATTTTGATATAATGTAGATTTTATCGTCCTGAACAAAAGTCTCTATGGGGGCTACCACTGTTGCCGAGTCCCTTTCAGAGTTACGACTTATTTTGTACCCTCAAGGAAATAGACTAGTACTAACTACTAATTCGCACCTTGTCACAGTGACAGTAATATCAGTAATGTAATATGACACTTCCAGCGTCTTTTTCTAGTGAAAAATAAATCGTTTGATAAATGTTTTGAGAAGTTCTTATTACAACGACATACAAATCATTGGAACATTTTTTTGTGCATTTTAATGCACCCATATTTTTACAGTAGATTGTACCAGACAAAACAAACTACCTAACGGATAAAATGAAAGAAAATAGTGTTACTCGTTCAATCTTATCTACATATATTTACATACTTTGATAGATACACATGTACACTTTAAAACTCGGTTTATCAAGGATTTCTGTTCGCACAATCAAGTATGTGGTTTAATAATGCAGTACTTGGGTATTTCACGTTTTCTTGATGACGTGCATAACCAAGGTACCATACCACACTGGCAACATGAGCACAACAACCAATAGTCCTGGCACCGGTTTTACATTTACAGTAATAGGCCAAGATAGGCTCTTCCTCCGGAATTTCGTTTTGGAACGCTATCCATAATTGATGTTTAACTGCATTTCGAAAACGCGAGCGTATTCTCATACGTATCAGGCCGTGTTCATTTAGTTCATCAAACTCAAATACATCGTTATTATCCATATCCATTTTATCCTGTATGTAAGCAGGGCTTAAATTAATTTGGTAAATACCAATAGTCAGTCGCTTCAAATACGCCATGTCAAGCCTAGGAAACTGCGGAAAATGATTTTCATTAAGAAGGTTCCAATTAGCATTACGTCTAGTAAGATTAACGTCAGCTTCCACCCGTGCTTGCATTACATTAATATCATGAATCCTATTCAGTAACTCTCTGGCTAATCGAACAGTTGCATCCTCCATATAGATATTGACATGATATCTGTTAATTATAGCACCAGCTATTTTCAGAAAGTCGTTTAGATGATTAAGGTGTGCCATTGGGATCAAACCATCAAAAAACTTAAAAATTGACTTCAAATGGCCATTGCGGGCTTCAACTATCCATCTTGTCTTCGTAATTATTCGCGATTTGTTTGCTGCTTCTGTTGAAAGTTGTTGCTGTCCACGTGCAAGGACTTCGGGCATTTTACAGTGCATGCCTTTATTTTGGAGATATGGCACAACATCTCGATATCCTCGATCCATTAAAAACACATCGCCATCTCGAAACCATTGGCTCATATCATCGTTCGATTCAAACTCGACTTCAAGTATGCTCGCGTCATTATTTCTGGAGTCTGAAAAATAGGGTCCGTGTATATCTAAAATGTATCCATCAGGGGCTACTATTAGGCAGGGTTTTACTAAATGTCGTTTTTTATGAAAAGAAAAAGATTTTCTGAGAGATTTGAAGTTGCTAGGTTTTCCTGTATAAGTATAGGATGCATCAACAATAACTATTGCTTGTCGATTGTCAGTATTAGGATTGTATAGTTCATTAGCGAATGGTGTCACGTGGGCATTAATGAAGTCATCTCGAGTAATGGCATTATACCCAATAGACTGGGGCACAAATCTTATCAATAATGATTGCCTGACTATTTTAATGTCGCGACTCACGTTGGCTCTGGAATTGTATTTGAAAAGAACTTTTAGGAAATCATCAGAGAGTCCTTGACACATTTTCACCAAGAACATCAATAATTTTTTTTCTGTGACATTGCGGTTAGGCCCGTCGTCGTTAATCGGCACACAATACTGCAACATGTCTTGAAATTGCTGTTTTGTTACGGGAGATATTATACTGAAATCTTCTTCTGAGATGTTGTCTACGTCAAAATCATCACTTTTTTTTTGCTTACGTAACGTGTGTAGGAATGAACTCAATTCATGGCCCGCAAGTCGATAACGTCGTTTAACAAATAGTAACGTGGGCTTCAATTCTAAAAGTAGTAGCCCGGAAATGTCCAAGTGTCCAACACAACATCGAGCTGATGCGGGTACATAAATGTTTAATTCAATGAAGACGTTTGTTCTTGCATTGAGGTTCAACCGGGGATGGTTTTCTCGTGAGTTGCAAATCATGCAAGTATTGCTCGACCTTTGCCTCAGTACGTTTAAAGCAATACAATCATCGCGACGCAGCTCCTCCAACTCTGTATTTAGCAATCGGTCACAGTTAATACATACACGGGACTCATTGATAAATTCAGCCGGGATATTGTTCATACTTTCTCTGTATGAAATCGCCATCTGAATTTTTTCTTCGTTATTTTCCGGTATCCGCCGCAAAGCACGAGGAACATAGGTATTATTGCAGACAAAGCAATGTCCTCTAACTAATAGTAACGCCATTCTACTTTACTCTTACCTATTTGTAAATCTTACATCTAAACCTTACATAAATAATCTTATTCGGTATATATTCACATTATTATCAATAAATATTATGTTATTTATTAATAATCTACGAAGTGCACATGACGCACGTTTGAAGTTGACATTGCAGTCACTTTATCTTTCGTCAAATGGCCAGTTTATCGCGAAATCGCAATATAGGTTCAATCTAATGTCAATTGTTTAAATATATAGTTGGTAATTGCATCTAATTAATGATTTACTATCTGATACAAAATCAGTCGTAACTCTGAAAGGGACTCGGCAACAGTGGTAGCCCCCATAGAGACTTTTGTTCAGGACGTTAAAATCTATATTATATCAAAATCTCAGAATATTTAACTGAAACCACATTTTCCATACTTATGGTACGGGGTCCTTTGTCTGTTTGTGTTTTTATCTGTTTATATATTACCAGTTGGTGTAAAAACGGCTGAACGGATTTCTATAAATAATATTGACTTTATGGTTTAAGCGGGTAGAACATTGTATGCTAAATGCAATTATTTATACGCTGAGTTCAAGTGACAAATTTATATTGGTTTATTTGGAGATTTGGATGCCTAAATAATGTAGTAGGTTTTTTCATATTCTTAATAAAAAGGATTTAAACATAGTAAACATGGAACCCTAAAAACGGAAATCGAAAAATGCCCAGAGCTAAATGAACCACAACGCTATCTTTCGAAGGATTGTCTTATTAACTAAGACGTCACTGAGCAGCAGTTATCTGACAACAAAGTTCGTAGTTTAGTTTAGGCACAAAAAAACCCACACTAATCAATATCTATTCATACCATAAATGGGTAAGATGGGAGCAAAACTAGTATCGATAAAATTAACTGCATAACAGGCATAAGAGGGGTGCTCGCATAAAGAAAAAACACACTGAACGATTTGTATTCATACCATAAATGGTTAGGTTGAATGTTTAAGACGGGAGAAAAAGAATACCTATTGAAAGAATTTATTACATGATAGGTAGTAAAAGGGGGACCTCGAGGGGCGCCCCCCCCCAAGAAAATGCATACTAAACGATGTCTATTCATACCATAAATGGTTAGGTTAAATGTTTAAGACGGGAGCAAAACGAGTACCGATAAAGTTAACTGAGTGACAAGTGTAAGAGGGGAGCTCGGAAGGGGGAGCCCCCCGCACAAAGCAAAAACACATTGAATGATTTTTATTCATACCAAAAATGGTAAGGTTGAATGTTTAAGACGGGAGAAAAATAATATTGATAGAGTTTACTACATATAGGCGGTAAAAAGGGGGGCTCGCATAAAGAAAAGACACACTCATGTCTATTCATACCAAAAATGGGGAATTTGAATGTTTAAGACGGAAGAAAGACAATTTTGATAGAGTTTACTTGCGTTGGGCTTTCGGCCATCGGGTTCGCGTAAAAGCACTTAAATAACAGTTAGTAAAAGCAAGGCTTGGCGGGCTGAGTCCCTCGCACAAAAAAAAACACACTGTACGATTTTTATTCATACCAAAAATGGTGAGGTTGAATGTTTAAGACGGGAGCAAAAAGAGTATTAATATAGTTAACCACCGGGGATTAAGTTGTGTTCGATCTCTCACCTGCTGCTGCTGAAGCTCTTTTCACTGGGACACTTGGGGCCTTCGACATTACGTTGAGCTCAGCTTTCGGCCTTACCACTAAGGCTGCCTTTCTTTTGATGCGGAGATACTAGAGATGAGCGAAGATGCGTTGCGAGGAATGTGTTTGTTAAGCACCAATAGAATCGCTTCATTTGTTTATCCTCGCACAGCGCAGCTCTAGGATTGGTTCTTAACAAACACATTCTTCGCAAGCTTCGAAGAAGCAGCCTTAAAGGCCAATGCTATTGGTTGGTTCTCGCACGTTTCCTCTCATCTCCGCCTCAGTGAAAATGCTGCCTTATTGTCGGACTCTCCACGCTCTGGTTCACTTGATGACATTAATCATTAATTTGTGTTCGATCTCTGTCCAGCTACTGCAGAGGCATTTTCTACTACGACCTACGACTCTACGGGGAGCTCTGCCTTCAGTTCGGCAGGTCTTCCCTAGGGATTGCGGTACCGGTTCCTTTTTCAGAACCGTTACTGAGATTTCCGGTACTGGCTCTGAACCGGGAATTCCCGGTTCTTTCGGTACTTTTCGGTACTAAGTTATTTTGTTCGAGATTTTGCAAATTTTCGCTATGCTAAAGGTTGAACACGCCAAAATTTGGGCATGTAAAAATAGCTATAGTTATTCGAAAAATGGAGATATTCAAACTTTTTAAACAATAATTTTCTCACAAGGAACAGGGCTATAAAATGATGATAGTTTTATTTTCTTTCATTTATTCATTGGCAAAATGTCGAGCGTACAACATCAAAAACGTGAACGCATTCTGCACGAACATGTAAAAAATCCCATGTTAAGCTACAAAGATATCGCGAAAAGGCTGAAATATCCACAATCTACGGTTGGTCACGTATTAAAAACTTTCCGTGAACGCTTGACAATAGACAAAAAAACAGGAAGTGGTGGGTTGCAGGGAGTCAAGAATAAGAAAAAGAAACAGAGTATTATAAAGATTTTTGCCTCAAATCATACGATTTCATCTCGTGATGTTGCTAAAAAAGTGAAAATTTCTTAGTCTTTTGTCCAAAAAGTGAAACAGAGGGCAGGACTGAGGAGTTATAAAGCCCAGGCCGCACCAGATCTAGACTCAAAATAGAACTTATCCGCAAAGAAACGGTCGCGAAAACTCTATGAATATTTTCTTACAAAATTTTAATGCGCGGTGATGGACGACGAGACGTATATAAAAGCGGATTTTAAACAAATACCTGGTCAAGAGTTTTATACTAGCAAATCACGAGCAGATGCTCCTGAAGATTGTGAATTAAAAATACGAGGGAAATTTCCAAAAAAATATCTTCTTTGGCAGGCAATATGCAGCTGTGGAAAAATAAGTCGCACGTTTATCACCACCGGGACAATAAACGGCGATATTTATCGGAAATATTGTTTACAGAAGTGTTCGCTGCCTTTTATAAGACAGCATGCCTCCCCACCGCTGTTTTGGCCAGGTCTAGCCAGTTGCTAATACGCAAAATCAGTTATGGAATGGTACAACGCTAATAGGATCATGGTGGTACCCCAAATATGCAATCCGCCAAATAGTCCAGAACTGCGGCCTGTTGAAGAGTACTGGAGTATTATGAAAGGAATTCTCAAAAAGAAAGGCGGAGAAGTAAAATCCGTCCCTCAGCTACAAAAAATACGGACCTGGGCGACAAAAATCTTTCCTAAAGAGAGGGTGCAAAGTCTTATGAGCCGTGTGCGTAGAGAATTCGATCTACGGCTTACTGTGTAAACATTAATTAGAATTAAAAATGTGATTTTAGAGTTCATTAAATTTGTCATTTAATGCGGTATTCATAATGTAGTTATTTATTTTCAAACTGATTTAAAAACAAATTTTGCGTGCCTAAGTTTTGGCGTGTTCAACCTTTATAATATAATGAACACTACCGTCATCCCTCGCGTATGTTTTTTTTCTTTACGGGTTGCTATTCAAACCGCTCTTTTAAAGTTAGCGATTTTCTTTTGGTCGCATTTTCAATGGTTTTAAGAGGCCTTATTCCCAAAATCGTATTTTTGGGTACTTTATAATAATAAATATGGTTTTAAAGTATTTTTTTGTATTACTAATACTTTTTTCATTAATAGAGTTTTTCGACCTTTTAGGGAATAAGGAGCCTTAAGAATAAAAATACTATACTTACAACCTGTTATATTCGTAAGTAAGTAAAAATAGGGAAAGTAGAAAGTAAGTATATAACTAATAAGAAAGAAAGTTTAAAGGCGAATTTATCCCTTAGTTACTGTTGATAGATCGGAGTCTCATTGAAGAATGTCAACAGCGTTGTATTTTTCACGGACCAGTAGATAGTAGTACCGAAAATCCGGTGGAGGAAGCGGTTCATGTAGACTTGAAGCTTGCGTGAGATATCTTTCGTGACTTCCCAAAAAGGAAAAAGAGGGAGAGAAGACCCCTTGTCGCACAACCGCATTCACTAGGATATCCTCCGAAACAAGGCTACGAGGTCACGCTACAAGAATATTTCATAGATTGCGTTTATGACTATGAGGTTAGAATTTTTTTAGGGAATGGGAATACCAATATCATGCAGACGGCCCCAGATCCAAGCCCACCTTAGCGTATCAAAGGCTTTTTCGAAATCTTAATCTATTTTTGACATTCGAAAGCTGCCTTGATTCATGTAATCAGTTTAAGCCTGGTCTTGAGTTAATGGAGTTCAAATGAAAAGTTTTTGATAAATACCAAATGACTTTAAAGACAACTGAATTTTGACTATTTTTTGGTTCTTTAAAGACATCGACATAACTATTTCTACACAAGTACAAATAGAGATACCGTCACGTTACATGTGACGTGACACTAACACTATACACGTTGATATATAAAAAGCAACCGAACGAAGAGTAATGTGATGAGATAAAAACTGAAGGAAATGTGTGAAAATGATAGTTAGGATTTCGGCTTTAAAACAATATAGTTAGTCAATTGCATTGATGTTTCACAAATAATTGCAACAAACAATGATCCATACAATTTCAAAGGTCATTACACAATAATATCACTGGTAAATTTGACAGTATGTGTAAAAAGAATCCTTCCTCCCCAGTACCGAAAAGAACCGAGAACCGGGATTTTCATTTGTCGGTACCGGTTCTGACTGAGTTGTAAATTCCCGAGATTTCCCGGTACTTTCGGTACCGGGAATTCCCGGGACCATTCCCTAGTCTTCCCGCTCATACGCTTCGCTTCCCTTAATCATTGATTTCGCTCTTAGTTTCTGCTGCTGCTGCGTTAGTAAACTGCTGCACTGACTTTTTGACATGACAACTTTTAGCAATGGACTGTTGAGGGTAACGAAAAGTGGTAAAGCCTACTAAAACGCACGCGAGCGAAGCCGCAGGTACAGCTAGTATAGCATAAAAACCCTCTTAAGATCACACGGTGAGGATTATTTGTCAACCTTGTGGTACGAAACACTTGGTGTCCCGAGTTCCGACTCCGACTTGGCCAGATTTTTTTCGATCTCATTTATTGCTCCGAATCACATGAATTTGTGCCGCATAGTTTTCAAGTTATCGCGGTACCTTTGTACAGGACCACATCACTCTACACTTGTATCAATTTTAAATCTCAAGCAAAGAATTTAAACCAGCTGACCATGACAATCTGACAGTACGGATTTCGATACAAAGCTTGTGGCAAATTTGTTTACATTTTTTCTGTGATATTTGAAACTAGTATTTGAAATACGAGATTTGTAATTGCACAACTAACATGTTATTACGTAGCGAAATACGGAAAATAAAAACAATATTATTGTCTTTGATGAGCATGAGAGTAGTCAATAACAAGTATATTTTTTCAAATTGTGAAATTTGTGCAATTATTAAATTTCATTATCGTAGCGTGGTCAAGCCAGGATCCATGACACACATTTTTATAGCACGAACAAGGCAACGCTAGTGACGTCATTCCGATACTTAGTTTATCGATATCTTATACCTAACTCATGCCACGGTTAAAGATAAATGAAAAATGAGGGTTTCCGCAATCGAGTTTTTCACTAGATGGCAGCACCGTGGCGAGAGGTCTATTTGACAGCAGCTGTCAAAATCCACCAATTAAAAATACGATTAAACATGATTGGTGGATTATGACAGCTAGACCTCTCGCCACGGTGCTGCCATCTAGTGAAATACTCGATCGCGAAAACCCTCATAAGAAAACTATCAAATACGGAAGATGCAGCTATAATATTTACCATTATTTTGTAATCAAAATGTTGAAAAAACATAAAATAATAGCTATTAAAACGTTTTTACTTTAATTTACTTATACTCATTTCAAACAATAATTACGATTTGAAGTAATGTGAAACGGAACGTATTTTAATCCACCAATCATCACCTGGTGACGTCGCTCCTGTTTTGACAACTATGGATGATATAGTAAAAGATGACAATCTCATATGACGGAATTTAACGCCTTTTGACGGACACTTTTACCATCCACAGAACCAAGGATGAACAAATATCACGACTATGGCGAGCGACTGACATACATGAGTGACGTCACATGGACTGTAGATCCGTTTAGGCGCGAAAATTTCAGTTTTTAACAGCAATTTCTTACTATAAGTTATAGTATTTTAATTTTTTAATACACTCGTGGTCTATTCTACGTGCAGTTCTTTCAAATTAAAGCAAAAATAATAATATTGCATCTTGCCTATTCATTCTTATTTTACAAACTTCGGTGTAAAACACTCTACAAAGAGGATATTTCTAAATTTCTTTCTAAGATTTGACTTGGCCAGTTTTCATTACATCAGTCATTTTGTAAAGTTATTCAACATATATATATATATATATATTTTAATTCTGATAAAAACTGGCCAAGTCAGATCTAACCTACTTTAAGATCTCACATTTTTAAATAACAGCAATTGTTATAGGTATCCAATAAAACAAAGAAATAGAGTTTAATACTTGTTCATAATGTTATTTTGTTCCTATAAATACATATTTGGATTTTGCATAGAACTTGGCACTCATTTAGATCTCCATTCTTTTTGCGGCGAAGCCCACAGCCAAGCATAATTTTTGTATTGAACTTGGCTCTCCTTTTTTATATTTATGTTTTTGGTGGGATATCATTACTTTTTGTAAAGAAAACTAGGCAGGTATTGAGATTTAATGTTTTTTCTTGCGTTTCCACCACATGGTTTTCTTTTTTATGCTATTGTCTACATTCTCTTGAATGTTAGAGATAATAGTAACTTTTTTTATTTTTAGATTTTTTCCTACGCTTATACACAATTACCGAGCTGGATTCCAAATTTCATCCTTCTAGGTCATCTGGAAGTAGGTTAGATTTAGGTACTATATGTCAGTCAGTCAGTCAGTGCTAAAATTTACAACTTTTTGACCTTCATATCTTTATAACAGTTTGAGCTAGCTTCATAAAATTTGGGCTTCTAGATGTCCTTATGGATATAATTAAACACACGTAGTTTTATGTGTCTACGTTAAAGAGGTTTTGAGTTATAGAAGGGTCAAAAGTGGCACCAAGTGGTTCGTCTAATATACACTCGGCGCTGGCTAGCCAGTTCCTTTGCTTGAACTTGGCTTGACACGCTGCCGCGTGTCTAGATTAAGTTTTTTTATACCACGGTGGTGGCAAATAAGCATACAGCCCGCCTGATGGTAAGCAGCTACCGTAGCCTATGGACGCATGCAACTCCAGATGTATCACATGCGCGTTGCCGACCCTTTACAAAATGGAGGATTCACTGTGATGACGGCTAAAGGAACAAGTGGGTTCTCCGTCGTCAACACACTGGGTCCTCCTTGAGCTCTTTGGCAACCTTACTCACCAGCAAGAACACAGCACTATGAGTAGGGTCTAGTGCTATTTGGCTGTGGTTATCTGCAAGGTGGAGGTATGTACTTCCCCAGTCGGGCTCTGCTCCAGATTTGAGCGTGGTGACATTCGCTGTGCTGTGCCCTACCACCATAGACATAAACAAAAACCGGCCAAGAGCGTGTCGGGCCACGCTCAGTGTAGGGTTCCGTAGTTTTCCGTCCGTCACAGTAAGTGTTCCCACTTAAGAGTTAAAATAACACCGCCATGTAGGATATGATATGAGCGTTCCACGTACAGCGACATCTATCGGCAAATCAAGTAAACTATTGCGCGCGAAGCTTCAAGTATGGAAGATGATTTTTATGAGATAATTCTTTATTTCGTGAACCGATTTTCACCGTTTTTACTTTTTTTGAAAGCACGTCATTTCATTGTGATTTTATAGAAATTACAGGTACAATAAACAGCTGCTTATACGGTTAAATTACAAACTTAGTTCAGAAATTATTTTGTAATTATTTTTCAAAAACTATTCAACCTATCAAGTTAAAAATAATTTTCCTAGAAAGTTTTTATAAAGTTCTACTTTTGAGATTTTTTTCATATTTTTAAAACTTATGGTTCAGAAGTTAGAGGGGGGGGGGGGGACACATTTTTTTTAATTTCTGGAGCGATTATTTCCGAAAATATTTACATTATCAAAAAATGATTTTAGTAAACCCGTATTCATTTTTAAATACCTATCCAACAATATAAATATCACACGTTAGGGTTGAAATGAAAAAAAAAATCACCCCACTTTACGTATAGGGAAGGTACCCTAATAAAACATTTTTTTCCACTTTTTATTTTACCACTTTGTCGGCGTGATTGATATGTCGCAGGGAAATGATTAAAACAGAGATTTGAACAAATCTCTAAGGGATATGATCAAATTACGCAGGATGTTAAAATGAAGACTCCATATCATCATTTCCCTAGAAAAATTCAGTAATTTCACCAAATCACTGACTCTGTTTAGTGGGAAGACAAAATCGGCCAAAAAACACGACACGCTTTTTCATTTCACTAGATTTGTTTAGGAATTTGACAAAATCCCTAACCGCTACAGTAAGTTGATGAAACGAACTCAAAAAGTCGATTAGTTTTATCATTTCGCTAAACAAGTTTAGTGAAATGATAAAGTCTCAACTGGAAGATGGTATATGGTGATTTGATTAAATCTCTGAACTGGTTTAGTGAAATGACGAAAGGAAGTACCGAATACAATATTTTACTTTACACTTAAGCGATTTTATCAAATCTCTGACTAGATAAATTGAAACAGATATTAAATCTGAGATTTTAACAAATCTCTAAGGGATATGATCAAATCACGCAGGATGGTAAGATGGAGAATTCATATCATCATTTCCCTAGAAAAATTTAGTCATTTCACCAAATCACTGACTCTGTTTAGTGGAAAGACATAATTGGAAGGTGCGTTATTTGTGAAAATCCAGTGCATGCTCACGGTCACTATAAGATGTTGTTAGATTAGCTAATTACGTAATAACTTAAGACAGAAGGTCCCTTAAGTAGGGACTGAGTAAATCAACCGACTTAGTATTAGATGGATCTCACAACTTTTTACGGTAGAAGAACTGAGTTGCGAGACTTGTTTTTTTTACAAGTTTTGTTTTTGATGGCATAAACAACTTTGATACCTACTTTTGACATTTTATGTAACAATTTCACGTAATCTAGTCTATATCTTCAAGTCATATCTTCAATCTTTCTTTAGTATATGTTCAAAAATTTTGCTGCATTTTCCCTCTCAGCTCTAATATTGCTTTCTTTTTGACAAAATTGGCATTTAACAACTAAGCCTTAACCTTCCTCTCCAACAGTACTTCCACATGTTGCATGCACTGGATGTTCACAAATACTGCACCGGCCGATTTTGTCTTTCCACTGAACAGAGTTAGTGATTTGGTGAAATGACTGAGTTTTTCTAGGGAAATGATGATATGGATTTTCCATTTTAACATCCTGCGTGATTTAATCATATCCCTTAGAGATTTGTTAAAATCTCAGATTTAATATCTGTTTCACTTTATCTAGTCAGAGATTTGATAAAATCGCTTAACTGTAAAGTAAAATATTGTATTCGGTACTTCCTTTCGTCATTTCACTAAACCAGTTCAGAGATTTAATCAAATCACCATATACCATCTTCCAGTTGAGACTTTATCATTTCACTAAACTTGTTTAGCGAAATGATAAAACTAGTCGACATTTTTAAGTTCGTTCCATCAACTTACTGTAGCGGTTAGGGATTTTGACAAATTCCTAAACAAATCTAGTGAAATGAAAAAGCGTGTCGCGTTTTTTGCCCGATTTTGTCTTTCCACTAAACAGAGTCAGTGATTTGGTGAAATTACTGAATTTTTCTAGGGAAATGATGATATGGAGTCTCCATTTTAACATCCTGCGTAATTTGATCATATCCCTTAGAGATTTGTTCAAATCTCTGTTTTAATCATTTCCCTGCGACATATGTATATACATATTAGTACCAAATTTCAGCTTTCTAGCGCTAACGGTCACTGAGATTATCCGCGGACGGACGGACGGACGGACGGGCAGACATGGCGAAACTATAAGGGTTCCTAGTTGACTACGGAACCCTAAAAAGGAAGATGAGTGACGTTCATAGTAAATAAAACTGAAATGTGTTCCAGCACCTACACACTTGTAAAATGCTACACACCGCCATAATGTATGTGCATCATGGGCAAAAGAGATAAACCTATATAGTTAACACGGGTATGCAAGAGAGACCTCCATATTTTGTGCATTGCACAAAGTGTGACTGAGAGACTCTGCCACACGACTAATTCAATATAGGTCCCGGAACCTATATGTGATGGCACACAATCGAGCGCCTGGCTATATCTTCCTTTTTGTATAAATCAATGCCTACCACACATAACGAGATGACATTCGCAGTACCCATACCTCTTTTGACCCGTGTCCGGACGTAGTTTACGGATATACCCGGGTCCATACTTACGTGTATTTTACTTTTAAATGCATATTTAGGTGTTGTCATTTGTCTTTACATAAATATAATACTGTCTCGAGCACAGACCGCATAGGATGGGCGGCGAAGGCGTGTCTCACTATGTGGGCGACGGTGGATGCGTGACATTGCTGTTCGTGTGTGCGTCAGGTAGTCAGTGTTTATTACTGGTACAGGCATGGTACAGGGCAGGGTTTAAACGTATTATAATAATGCCTTACCTAAGACTAAAAATAAATAAATCGCTATCAAGACACGTGACAGTGTGTCCAGCTAAGTTTAAGGAAAAGTAAACTGGTGATTAGGCATTTAATTTGATGTCTAAGATTGATGAAAATAGTAATATAATTTTCACTATTTGCCCGCAGGTTGACGAATCAACAATGGTGGACGACAGAAAGACTGGAATTGTAAATGAAGCTTTTGATGAAGAAGATAATCCAAATGAAAACTGTGACAATAGAAATGAGAACTGTATTGGAGAAAGTGATTTAGCTGATAATAGTAATGAAAACTATGATATAATTATCGATGAAAAACAGGGAAACGATATAAATTTAAATATTATTAATGATAAATGCAACTCTTTATACGAATACGATGAACTAGGAGTAAAAGGACATAACGACACAGATAGGAACAAAACCACACAAAGAGTATTTGATTGTGATGAAAATTATTTTGAAATAGATGATGCATTTCGAAAAAAGAAGTTCTCTGGTATTTTTATTAGTTTACGTGAGAAAAATAAGAAGAAAGTGTGGAACAGGCGATCATTCAGAAAATACGATTTGAAAAAGCAAAGCATGTAAGTGTTAAGTTTTTTTTGTTTATTTTGTTTACTTGTTTGTATATACCTATTTGACTGTGATATAATTTTATGAAACCTTAATGGAATATAAATATTTATCAGTAATGCAATTTTAAGTATTTTGATTCAGTCGAAAATCTTAATTTTATCGGTAACTATATAATTTTCAATAACTTCGCCCGTAAGACCATAAAAAACTATTAAACACGTATTTTTCTTTAATCGGCTGAACCGATTTCAATAAAAAATGTCTAAGATCACTCGCTAGAAAACATAGAGTTCAAAATTGAAAGTTCAATTTTTGACGTATGACAGTCAAATGGTTAAATCGGCCGAACCGTTTTAGCACTACGATGCCACAGATACACAGACAGACACACATAGGTGTCAAACTTACATATATAGCACCGCTTTTTTCAAACGACTTCAAGATTTCGAAGGAGGAGGTTATCAATTCGTCGGGATCTTTGTTTTTGCATTCACCGATTATTTGAAGACGGCTGGACCGATTTGGAATTTTTTTTGTTTGAAAGAGTGGTCTCATTGTAATCAGGTCACGATCTGATGATGGGATCCTGGAGAAATCGAGGGAACTCTTCATGGACTTGATGAACTATTTATAGCTACAAATAGTTCATCAAGTTTAATGAAAATTATTTGATCTGATTTGATTGTATATTTCGCTATACATGTAAGTTGTGGTTGAATAAAGATTTTATCTAGCTATCTACCTGTACTTAAACTGTGTGAGGTGTGAAATGAAAAGTATTTATTATCATTATTTGCTTCTCCTTTCCGTTCTTTATTTGAGTCTCCGGGATTCAGGAATCCCGGTCTTTTGATAGGCTAGATCCAACCGGCAGATGCCCTTTGGAGATTTGTCTATACATCTCTCTTCTATTCTCTGTCGTTTCGCTCTTGACAGAGCGGTCGTGGTCACGTGGAGGCGTCCTCGTCGATGGTGGAGGTGGACACAGCTCTGCGCACGATCTCCCGCCATCTCCCACTGTTGGCAGACAGTCTGGCACAGTCAGATACGCGGTGCCCTACTGCAGACTTAACTTGGTCTGTCCATCGCATAGGTGGATTGCCGCGTGGTCTGGTTCCTTCCAATTTTCCCTGTATAACCAGCCGCTCTATGGAGTCGTTATCCCGCCTTGAGATGTGTCCAAAGTACTGCAGTATGCGCGACTGTACTATGGCCGATAAACGCTGGGTGATGCCGAGTTCCTGAAGTATGGGCACATTGGTGCGAAATTCAGTCCATGATATCCTGAGCGTCTTCCCCCAGCACCACATTTCTAGAGCATCTATCTTCCTCTTTTCCAACTCGCGCGCGGTCCACGTCTCTGCCGCGTAAAGAAGAATGGGAAAAACAAGGGTTCGTACCAGCCTGACTTTGGTTGCTCTGGTAATATGTCGATTTCTCCACACCTTTCCTAACTTCTCCATCGCAGTTCTGGTTAAGGCCATACGTCGTTTTACCTCATCTACGCAGCCGCCGTTGTTTGAGATTAAAGCTCCAAGATACACGTAGTTCTGAACCACGTCGCAGTTTGCAATCTGCGTCACTTTGGGATTTACATTGTCATTGACGCGGTCCACAATCATAATCTTGGCCTTGGTCTATACATACACAGACGTAGGTATAACCTGAACGCGATTTTGTATAGGCATTGTCAATCCATGTCTTAATCATCCTTGATGCCTATACAAAATCGCGTTACTCGAACCTTCAGGCTATACGTCTGTTTTCGGTACTAAATGCCACAGCGCCATCTGTCGAGTCTGGAGTCGAGTTATTCTGTCAGCGTTAAGCGCCGAACAAAGTATTAGAAACTAAGATTTAGTGTCTGGTGTGACCGATAGATGACGCTAGTGCTTTAACCTGAAATAAGGAAACGCGATTTTGTATGGATATTGTCCATCCATGTCTATATCATCCTTGATAACTGTCATTTCTGTGATAACTGCCTCCTAGCCTAGTCGGTAGTGACCCTATGAAGCAGGAGGCCTCGGGTTCGATTCCTGGTCAGGGCATTTATTTGTGTGTTTATCACGGATACTTTTTCCTGAGTTATGGATATTTTCTATGTATTTAAGTATTTATCTTTATCTATCCATTATACAGTGTGGAAAGATAAGTCGGGGCCTGGAGGGAAACTACCTTAAAACGTTGAGATAGCTCAATTCGCTGAAAGGCAACATTCTTTTATTTTTCATAAAAACTAAAACTGATTTCACAGTTTTTAGGGTTCCGTAGTCAACTAGGAACCCTTATAGTTTCGCCATGTCTGCCCGTCCGTCCGTCCGTCCGTCCGTCCGCGGATAATCTCAGTGACCGTTAGCACTAGAAAACTGAAATTTGGTACTAATATGTATATCAATCACGCCGACAAAGTGGTAAAATAAAAAGTGGAAAAAAATGTTTTATTAGGGTACCTCCCCTATACGTAAAGTGGGGAGTGATTTTTTTTTTCATTTCAACCCTAACGTGTGATATATTGTTGGATAGGTATTTCAAAATGAATAGGGGTTTACTAAAATCATTTTTTGATAATGTAAATATTTTCGGAAATAATCGCTCCAGAAGTAAAAAAAAATGTGTCCCCCCCCCTCTAACTTTTGAACCATAAGTTTTAAAAATATGAAAAAAATCTCAAAAGTAGAACTTTATAAAAACTTTGTAGGAAAATTATTTTGAACTTGATAGGTTGAATAGTTTTTGAAAAAAAATTACAAATTAATTTCTGAACTAAGTTTGTAATTTAACCGTATAAGCAGGTGTTTATTGTACCTGTAATTCTTACAAAATCACAATGAAAAGACGTGCTTTCAAATAAAGTAAAAACTGTGAAAATCGGTTCTCCCAATAAAGAATTATCCCATAAAAATCATCTTCCATACTTTAAGCTCGCGCGCAATAGTTTACTTAATTTGCCGATAGATGTCGCTGTACGTGGAACGCTCATATCATATCCTACATGGCAGTGTTATTTTAACTCTTAAGTGGGGACACTTACTGTGACGAACGGAAAACTACGGAACCCTACACTGAGCGTGGCCCGACACGCTCTTGGCCGGTTTTTTTCTTAATTTTCACATTTTTCCATACTAATTGTATGAAAAATATTTTTATTATTATTTATGTTCTCTTGTGCCCTAAACTTGGTTGGTATTAAGAAGTTTTTATCCTTGTTGGAAATAGGATCGATTGGCATCAATTGTCATAAAAAATATTTATGACAAAAATTACAAAATAAATAGTTTTTTTGTAAACTGTACTCTTTTCCAAGAATTTGTAAATGCAGTTATGTCCCTTTAAAAAAATTAAATAATGTTTCTTTTCAGTGAATTGAGCTATCTCAACGTTTTAAGGTAGTTTCCCTCCAGGGCCCGACTTATCTTTCCACACTGTATATATCGTCGCCTATTCTATTACCCACACCACAACACAAGTCTTATTGAGCTTACCGTGGGACTAGGTTGATTTGTGTAAGATTGTCCTTATATATTTATTTATTTATAATACTTATTTGCTCATGTCCCCGCTTGCCTAGTGCTGTTATCACTCGGGCTTCGATTCTGGTTGCGCTTCCGTTTTCGGTTCCGATTCCGTTTCTGGTTCCGATAAACTAAATTTGAAACATCTAACATATAACCACATCTGTTACATCCCTGATGGAGTGAAGCACTCTAAGTTGACTTATTTCTCTAATGTACCGAGTATAATGTCTGCACTTGCACCAAACATTAAATAAGCAATCAAGGCAAGGACGCACTTTATACCTATGTTTGTTTGTGTGTGAATTTGCATATGTGTTTGTAATTAAACCGTTTACGAGCGATAAACGATTTTTACGATTAGTTCATACTTATCTCCCGTGCAATGAAAAATTACGATTGATTTTATGCTTCGGATATTTCGGTTTTTATACTTGGAAATATCGTGCGATTGCAGCCGTGTCTAGGAAAACGATTTTGAAACTGTCTAACATGTTTTGTGTTTTAGGCCTACCTATCATGGAAAACAGAAAAAAAGTAGTTTATGTAACTGTTACGTAATAAAGGTCAGTCGTGTGATCGCACTCGTGTTTTAAGGCCTAATTACGTACAGTTGCATACACTGCTTTATCTACACACATAAATATTATAAATCCTAAATGACGTGTTCGGAAATCATTCGAATGACCGCCATGGCCAACTCGATTGTGCGAACGGTCGGGAAAGAGGACAACCGCGGTTGGGGAGGAGGGCTGGATTTTCATTACGTTACCAAAATTGATGAATTTTCGCACGTTATTACGACACTGGCACAGATAACACACTAATGTCACATTACTGGTTGCAATAATGGTGGTAATTACATACGGTTTCCGTACGCAAAATAGAGGATTTATGGGTATATACGGGTGTAGATAAACCTTATTTTAATATTTTTGTACCAATTGGCTTAAATAAAGTAACGCGACCGTCATTTACGTAATCATAAGAAATAAACAAGTTAATACCTAATAGAATATGACAGATGTCACCATTTGGAGAGCGCATGCCCTTTTATTCCTCGAATCTACAACGTGCGACGTAAGCGCCGACCTCCAAATGTTACCTTTGCCAAAATAATGAATGACACAAATAGTTTATGGTGGTGGTAAAAAATAAAAAAACCCGTGAATTATTTAAATTTAAGAAATGTGGTGTGGTGTGTGTTAAAAAGGGAATATAGAATGATTGGTGCTCATATTTAAATAGTAGTATTGCTTAGCGTCAACCGCTATATACTTATATTTTCCGCGTTTTCTCAAGAAACGCAAAATCGAATAAAAATATCAATTTCTCACCGTGCAGGTTTGCTCACACAAAAATATCAGGCGTTTGTTTCAAATTAGCTGTTCAAATCAAGAAGGTTCTACTCAAATACATATTTCAGTGCCTAACAGGCACTGCCTTCAAGATTTCGAAGGAAGAGGTTATCAATTCGTTTCTGCTATTTTATTTTTACTTTTATGTATGCTCACCGATTATTCGAAGATGGCTGGACCGATTTGGAAAATCTATTTTTTGTTTAAAAGAGTATAGTTGGTCCCATTGTAACCAGGTCAGGATCTGATGATGGAATCCTGGAGAAATCGAGAGAACTCTTCAACTATTATATGCACACCTATGGTAATTTGAGTATTTTTTACAGCAGCTCGAGCATTTGCTTTTGGAAAGGTGGAAGCTAAGTGAAATCGGTACTTTTTTGTTTAAAATTATTATTACTAGCTTAGTAAATTTCTTCCTATTTTTTGACAAGGGTCTAAAGTAGGCAGTATTACCACGAGGTGGTTATTTTAACTATAAAACATTCGTGAGACTCTAACATATTAAAAATATTTATAACGGGTGACTCACGTAATTTAAGTCCATTTTTGCTGGACATGTTTTGATTAATTTATGATGAGCGGCCTTTCGCGACAGCAGCGCGCCGAAACATGTCGAGCAAAAATCGACTTAAATTACGTGAGTAACCCGTTACAAATAGTTCTAATAGGTGGTTATTTTCCCGAACGAAGTGAGGGAAAATTGTTCGAGTGGTATGTAATCGACAAATATTGCTCTGTTTTTAACGATTATTGAATTAAATAAGCATTTAATTATAATATTACTAGTATGTCTTCATATTTATAGCTATACTTTAGTAATTATAACGTTCATGTGAACTATAAAAGCTTCACGTAATGACCGCATCGAATTCCTGCATTTAACGCTCTTTCTGAGTTTTAAGTTGGGAATCAAATAATGTTTTCACATCATTTTTATACCAAACCTAATTAAGTGTTTGATGTTTTTGGAAGTGTATTTATCCTTCTTTCAATTGAATACAAAAAACATATGTTATCGCATTAGATTTTTCATAAAAAAATAATCTCTGCATTTTGAAGAGACAAAATATCTGTGTCATCATGTTTGTGCGTTTTTATAAATTATTCTTATTATGCCAATAAAATAGTAACATAATTTAATTATTTGTTTTATGAGCATTACAGCAAAGCAAAAATCATTCATTCATTACAATTGCTTTAGTACAAGCCGAATTATTGATTTCTATAAACTGACATCGAACTGTCAAAGCAATCTAGGCGGCATTTTATCGCGCGTGAGTAGAGAGAAACCATGTGAGTGGATATGTTATCTAAGAGGCCTTATTCCCAAAACGCGCGAATTTCACGAAATGCTTCATTTTCTTCGAAAGCTATGGCGTAAATACTTAGTTTTTTTAAATCAACTATTGATGCATATAATAGTTAATTTCTTTATCTAGACGGCCATTGGAGCAAATATTACATTTTAACGAGTAAAATATCAAATAAATTGGCCGTCTTGGAAGGCCTTTCCGGATTTTCCATTCAGATATACCGTTATTTTTTTTTCGTATAGCTTTATGTGTTACTTACTTCAGAGATTTACAGTTTTTAAGTATTGTACCGCTTCTTTAGTTGAGGTGGTAAAATCCTCCACTTGCCCATGGTATTTAGTTAGAGGACAGTCCAATACCGTGGGGTGTACGGTCTGCTCGGGTGCTCCACATCGACATACTGGTGATTCGCACCAGTTCATTAAAAGGGAAACAATTCTTATTCAACTTGAATAATATTCAATTGAGTATATCATGTCTGAGACGGCCATGGAAATAAAAATCGAAAATTCATCTTGGATAATAGACAAAATACCTTCTGATTGTATGCTAGTTTTTTGATTAAAACACGGTTACATTTCATTTTTTCCACGAAAACCTTATGAATATTTTGCCCTAAAGATATTACCATAGCAAAGTTAAACTATATTTCTATCACGATAGAAAAATATTACCTATAGTGGTACATTTTAATTTACTATGAATTTAAAAAAAAAAGATCTATAAATCACACTTCACAGACTTTCTGTTAGTATCATATATTATGTACCCAACATAATAAATATGGTTCAAAAGTTTTTTTTTGTATTACTTACCCTTCAAACTATCTTATCAATAGCATTTTATGCGGCTTTTTTCATTAATAGAGATATTCGACCTTTTAGGGAATAAGGACGCTGTTTAAAATCCTTACTCTTGACAATGAGCCTTAGAATTCGTTATCTGTGTTGAATTATGGATTACATCTCTGTTTACTACACAGTTGACCTACTTTAAGTAAGTACTAATTATAAGTAATCTTATAAGTAGGTAAGAAATGTATAACGAGCGACATTTTCCTACTTGCTTATTTACAAATAGTGCTAAAGGTCACTTTATCCGATAACAGTATTAACAATTAAATAAACTCAAATACCTACAGTCGCCATCAAATATATCGGAGCGGCCAAGGTACTCGAAAATATCTGAACATGCACTAACAATGACCTTGACAATAGATATGTTGTTCAGATATTTGTGACCATATATCTGATGGCGACTATACAATGAGAATGAGTCACACCTTATAATTTATAAACATTGACTCGCTGTCAGACGAAGGATGAAATTTGTATAAGGCGTGACAATTTTCATTGTAGGTAGGTACCTATAGTACGATTTTTTTCAAGATGTCGGAATTGTCGGTAGAACTTATGATGAAGGATGAAATTTGTATAACTTAAGGAGTTCTACCGACAATAGAGAACATGCGTGAAAAGTATTTAATTGAATTTGTTCCATAAACACGTTCAACAACCTCAAATTAATATAGGTAAGTGGAAATCCGTAATAATTTTTAACAGTTTTTTAAAGATATTGCGGTTTAAAAACGTAAAATTTTAGGCATTTTTTTTATACCTCAAATGTATTTTCGAAACTTCAGTTCAATTACTTATGTTCTAACAAGAAATAAAATGTATGACAACTATATAGCTAAACGCATTTTTTCGTGCCTAAAATTACAAAAATCTTCCAAGAACGTGTTCCTTCAAAACAGTTTTCTGCAACTTTGTGGTCGGTGTCGTCACAAACCTCACGCTTTTTGTATGGGGAGTTTTGACGCGCGGCGCAGACGCCTAACGTATTTTCACATTTTTGCCGTTTCAGGGCTATCATAGATAGTAGGTTTATTAGAGACATTTGAATCTACAGGGAAAGAGAATCGAATGACGTCTTCCAAAAAATCATGCATGTTCCTAATTCCGACATCTTAAAAAAATCGTACTATACCTACAATGAAAATTGTCACGCCTTATACAAATTTCATCCTTCATCTGATAGCGAGTCATTGTTTATAAATTATAAGGCGTGACCCATTCTCATTGTAAGATACCGATATCTTAAAAAAATACCACTATAATAATGTTTATCTGCTATTGTGTGGGTGGGAATCATACATTTCCGTTTACCTTTTAAGTACTTATAGGTGGTACCATCGCCCACACTGTCAACTGCCCATCGTTGGACCTTATGCCTTTTGTAATAAGGTCCACCGATGTACAGTTAAGAGTGTTGCTGTTTGTATCTACACATTTTCAATTTTCTCGATTAGCGATGAAAATGGATTTATCGTATGATTAACATTTTTCCGGCCTAGGAAGGTTCACTTTTCGGGTAGGTAAGTATTAAGGATATTTTAAATGTCCTTATAAAAGTCGGTTTAAAAGTACCTCATAGAATTTAACATATCCATTCTGTTTTAACTTTGTTCAATTTACCTCAAGAACCGAAGAAGAAGTTTATAGTTGGTTTTCTTTTATGAAATAAGTACTCTTTTATCTTTCCTAATATCCGAAATGAAAAGTAGTAGTTATGGAGCTGGCGAGCATTTCGGTATATGATTTGCACACGTTTCACGTCGAGGTGGATTGCAGTTTAAATCATTACGAATTGATTTGGTCCAATCAATTAAGGTTCTATGTCGCTGCGTTTTCGCGTTACAGCGGATTGAAGTTGCTTAAAAAAATCGGGGTATTAAATCATTTGCACATGTATGCCTCTGGAGTTCATGGTCACAATCATCTTGGAAACGAAGAAAACCGAAGAGGCAGACATTCAGGTCTCTGCATTATCATGGGACGGAGTTGTAAAAATGTTTAAAAAAAAAGCTCTACTAAGTCATTTGCACGCGGTTCTCATTGCGCCCATTCGATTCACTATGACTCCGTGGATTCGAAAAAAAATGTGGCAGACACTTTGCTCACTGATTTTCAGCTGTATAACTGTTTGAAATTCACGGAATCAAGGGACAGCGGGTATTGCATGGGATTATTGTTATTTTTTAGTTTTATTTTTATAATTTTGTTTAATATTATCCTCTAAACTCACGGTAACGATTAAACTTCTGGAGCTGAAATCTATGCAATCATATTTTTTCTCAATGCCAACCAGAAACGAAATGCGCTTGGAACTTTTATAAGAAAGTAAATTATTTAAATTGCATGCTTGAATGTAATCTGAATAGGATTAGGATCTGGATAGGAACAGTCTTTAACTTTTTTAAATCACGTTTTATTTGTGTAAAATACGTAGATTTTTAACCAAGACTCCATTTTTTTTTTGCAATGCAAAATTTAAAAAAAACGATACTATTTAGCAAGCGTCGTCATCGCTGGTATCCGAGAAACCTTGCCGATTATCCATGTCGGCGCTCTCATCCATGTGCAAAAGCACGTGCCTTTAACGTAGATGAACTTTGGAACTACAATACCACTTGTCAATGACATACTCCGGTAGTGCGTTTTGGAACGTTTTAAAAAAAAACAAGAATGAAGGCGGAATGTGGTCTTGTCTGTAGCATTTTGATCAATTCAATTTATGCCTGCTTGGTTTGGCGCGAGCGTCGGGTTAAAAAAAAAACAAATGGTCTGCCTTTGGAATATCAGAGGCCTGAACGTCTGCCTCATCGATTTTCTTGGTTTTCATAAGGAATTCAAACATCAGTCCAAGAGGCAGACGTGTGCGCATAATATAGCACACCTTTTTTTTACATTTTTGGAGCACTGTCAATAGACAACGCAGAGGCAACATTTTAGCAGACAATTTTTCCACATCGAACAATTCAAATCTCCAAGTGTGCACTTCATATACAGTTTTATTAATCATAAAAATAAATTAAAAAATTGAATACTACAAAAGTTAGAGCCCTGGATGTCTGCCTTTTCGATTCTTTGTGTTTCCAGGATGACTGTGATCATCAGCCCCAGAAGCAGACGTGTGCGCATAATATAGCACACCTTTTTTTTTACATTTTTGAAACGCTGTAAATTTACAACGCAGCGCCACCATGGTGGCAGACAAGGTCTTTGATGTTTCTTAGGGCATAAATATCACTATTAATAACATCTGCCTTGTGTGCTGATCATATCGAAATTTTGCTCGCCAGCTTCCTAACTATAGAGTTTCACTCGGATGAAAATTCGAAAGATCCATCTACTTTTAGATTCAATTGTATAAAATGTATGTTCCTTTGCTTTTAAATACTTTATTTAGCCTCACTCTGTATGTTTGTTTGGTTTGTTTTTAGTCGTTGTTGATTCAAAACTTGTAAGTTGAATTTCAAACACTTCCCGGCGTCCGATTAAGCTGAAAATTGCTACACTTCCGTAATTTGTATGACGATTCAATAAGTAATAGTCTGCGATGAAAGTGTAAAAGTAAAAGGTAGTAGACAATAAAAGGTGGGTAGGTAGGTAGGTAGATAAAAGTAGTAGAAAGGTAGTAGGTAGTAGTGTGTGTGTGTACCAATAGTATTTTATGCAACAGTTGTATAAGAGGGGTCAAAAAAGGTGAGTGGCGTGGGTAACAATTTGAGCCGTAGGCGCAGCCGGAG
Source organism: Pammene aurita (assembly GCA_947086415.1). NCBI lineage: Eukaryota > Metazoa > Arthropoda > Insecta > Lepidoptera > Tortricidae > Pammene > Pammene aurita. The sequence continues at coordinate 10,921,082 of OX352316.1, forward strand.
GCGAAAATTGTTAAGAAAAACGCCACGAACATTTTTTGACCTACTTATACGACGTTGCATACAATACTTTTTCTACGACTACACATAGTTTTACAAAAAGTGCGAAATTGAACACTTCATGGATATTGCAGTTATTTTGTCAACATAATCAACAATAATTTAAGTTTCACGTTTTAAAACACTGTATTTCAAGATTACTAACACAAACACACACCGTCGTTATTAAATCAATTATCAAAGAGCGACAGAGATTAGTAAAAATGTATTATTTTCAAAGTTTGCTACCACAAACGAATGGCAAACGTAAAAACTACAAAGTATGTCCGTGGTTCTTTTCATTTTTTCATTTTTTTTTTTTCTAAAAACGCTACGTTTATTTAGGTTTCTTAGGTTGGCAGTAATTTATTTTCTTCTAAAGTCGTGACTGCACGCCATTCTATTTTGTCGCTTTTATTTAAGTTGTTTTTTTGGGGAATAGACTAGATAGACTTTTCTTTGATTATATTATCTGTGTTTCTTCGAGTATATAGATGATGACGAATGTATAAATGATAGATAAAAATTGTTGTGTTCACAGGGCACCTCTGTTTGCAGTTGCATTATATCACATAATAACCCTAGGGTCTTTATGAAGAATAGACTAGATAGACTTTTTTGAAATTGCATAAGACATGCTTTTATATTCGTTTGCGGGACCATATAATTGACAGATAAAAGTACCGGAGTAGAAAAAAATATTTATGTAACTTCGTTGTTTTATGATTTTTTATGGAACACGTGTTATCATATTAATTAAACACATGGCTATAGCAATACGTGACACGTGTTAAACTTACGATCCAGGACACATTCGTCACTCTCACAAAAACGCAATTTTACATTATTGTAGCTTTTATAGGCCACAGGAGCAACATCGGTGTGTGCGGCTCAGGGCGCCGTATTCTAATCATAAAATACATAAACAATACATTAAAAACACAACTATCTTCAAACATCAACTTCAACACACAACAAATAATCCACCAATATTGAAATCATATTTCAGTTGCATCGGAATAATTTTCAAGCAAATTCTGACATTTCTGATTCAAACGTTTAGGCGCCAGCTGTATTGCGTAGTTAATGCATTGGAGTTGTATTGAAGTTGGACGGCCATTCGATGTTTGTTTTAAAGCCCCATCTTGTTTGTCCCCTGTGACTTTAACCAGCCGTTTGGCTAGCTGGCGATATAGACCTTGTGATGCTGGACCCCACGGACCGAGGATTTCTACGCCAAAACAACAAAATTGTGGATGTCGATTATATATATTTACCAATTCTACTTTAGGAGTAGGTACATATTTAACATATATAAGTATATATTTTTATACCACAACGGTGGCAAACAAGCATACGGCTCGCCCGATGGTAAGCAGTTACCGTAGCCTATGGACGCCTGCAATTCCCAGAGGATTCACATGCGCGTTGCCTACCCTTTAAGAACCTATACACTCCTTTTTTGAAGAACCCCATACTATAGCCCCTGGGAAGACAACGGCAGGGAGTTCATTCCACAGCCGCAGCGTTCGTGGGAGGAAATTCCGCTTAAACCGCACAGTGCGCGACCCTTTAGGCTCCAGGGTGCGAGGATGAACACCCTGCCGGCGGCGAGCGGTGCGGTGATAAAAAGCTGCCGTGGGGAGCATCATATCAAACAAGTTCTTCAGAGCACAACCCATTGTACAAGCGATGGAACACACATAAGGAGTTATTAGAAGTTATTACTCTGCTCATAAATTAGATGAGCAATATAATGATCTCATTTAACATAGGCACACAGTCAGTACTCACTCTGTTATCAGATACTAATTGCATTTAATTTTCGTCACAGGAAGTAAACCGCAGTACATTTCATCCCACGACCTCTCCAATCACACGCGCATGCGTAACGAAACGCCAATTTTCCACACAAGTTAAATAAAACATGTAACCTTTCGCTTCCAAGTACAAACAGACCTTCTATGTTACATTTGATAACGTCGACGCCGATAAAAACCACAATAAAAACACAAACAGCCAGCCAGTTACCGACCGCGCGCCGACGCGAACGCACGCGTTTTAAAAATGAAAATAAAAAATAAAACTTTTGTGATCGTTTCCCGCCAAAAGTCAAAATAGTGTTGTGATCATTTTAGGTTATTAATGATGGAAAATGTCGGCGTTTGCTAGATAATCGGATTTGTATGTATTAGAAATGTTAAATGATGTGTGCATTATGATAATACGGTTATTTGCTTTGGTTTAAAGTTAATGGAATGTTCTATAATGTTATTTTATTTGTTTGAGTTAATATTGTTTCTTTTAATATTTATATAAGCCTTTTGATACGACATTTAATAAATAAAATTAATTGTCCCTATAATTATTATGATTCATTAAGTAGGTACTTCGTCAATAGAAAATTCCGCTAACTTATATAAAATAGCGCACTTTTCTTTTTCACAAAAAAGTCATATATAATTCCTATTAAAGATTCTTAATACATTTAAGCCATTACATGCCAAATATTTTTTCGAGCCTGAATCTTATTCAAAATATGAAAAGATACGTAAACACTAATCATAGTTAATTTTTGACAGCAGCTGTAGTAATCCACCAATTATGTTTAGTCATATTTTTTTTTATTGTACGATTTTGACGGCTGCTTCCAAAAAGACCTCTCGCCACGGTGCTGCCATCTCGTCAAAATTTCGATCGTGGAAACCCTCATTATGTATGACAAAGTTAGGTTTGCACTTTGCCGCCTTTTAAGTAGGTACATGATCACTTTTTGCATCATTTAACTTGCCTATGTTTTGATAACAGGTTCTTATTACAACTCGTAATCAATATTATAAGGCTTAAGGGTACCGGTATTATTTGTATTGGGCGCTACCGGAATTCCAGAAATTCTCAGACAGATAATAGGTACCGGTATTTGAAGCTCGACTCGTTAGTAAATAAATAGGTAAGGTCAGTAAGTGTGACATACTTTTGTAAAAGTTAACTTTGAACACATAAATCAAGATCATAAAGTTGGATTTCGAACTGTGCTCTAAGGTACAATACGGTATGGTTTAACTGTAGCTGGAAACCATGTGTTTCATGTTATTTTGATGATAAAGAGTTGGTATTTAATGTCTTAAATGAAAGTAGCGTCATAGTCACACTTCCCCAGCAAAATGAGGTAAGTGTAACTGCATTGTTAGTGCAGACTAGACAGTAATTATTAATTTTAAAATGTAATAACCATGATACTAAACGATGATAATTCATTAATTTGTAGCTATATGATATACATAGTTAGTTATATCATATATGATAAAATAAAATCCGGGGTAACTGTGGCATATGTGTTCCTAGCTGGGGTGAAAAACCTTTTTAGAGTTCCGTAGCCAAAATGGCAAAATCGGAACCCTTATAGTTTCGTCATGTCCGTCTGTCCATCCGTTCGTCCGTCCGTATGTCACAGCCATTTTACACGGAAACTATAAGGCGTATCTTAATAAAATTTAGACACAGGGTGTACTTTGTATGCGCTACTTAGTTATGTAGTTAAATTTCAGAAAATTAAATTTTAAGGGGCGCTCCATAGGGCCAGCTTCTAGGGCCGATATATGTAACTAAATTTGAAAAACATTTTTTTTACCAAATATCTATATGTTGCATATCAATCGATAGGTCCTTAAAAATAACGTCGATGTTTCTTTGAACAATTTGTCATTAAGTAAATTTATTCAGAAATAATCGCCTTAAAAAATGGTGTCCCCCGCCCCTGTAACTTTTGAACCGTGAGTCCAAAAATATCAAAAAATTTAAGAAGATGCGCTTTATCACGTACTTTCTACGAAAATTATTTTGAACATTATCGGTTCAGCCATTTCTGAGTTATCTCCAAAAAACTTCTTCCAAAGGCACCAGATACGACCTTTTGGTATTAGTTTGGTTCTTATTCCATTGAAGGTACGGAACCCTCCATTATACGTGGCCCGACACGCACTTGGCCAGTTTTTTAATAAAATGTATTTTTAAGAAACATCTCTTTTATTAGAGCTTTGAACAAAACCAGTAGCGCACTGTTGCACGTCGCGTTCAAATAGCACTCTTAGTGCTTGTAGATGTCGCGCAAAGTGACTAAAGTGACGTGAGTGTAACCGTTATATTTTATAGTGTTAGTATGTTCATAAAAGTGAGTATGTTTACGATCCCTGACATGGGACAAGTGTGTCATACAGTCACACTTGCCTCAAGTGAAATAGACACACTTTCCCAATCACTCACTTTTTAGGACATATTTTTAAATGCATGTACAGCTCTCATTTTTCATAATTTTAGAAAAATTATAAAAATAACTTGAAGAATAGAAACCATATTTGATACTTCCTTATTCACAATAAACGGATTTGACGAATTTTCTTAGTTTTTTACAGATCAAAGTGCATGGTGTGAACTGCAACTTGTATTAAAAAAATTACAGATTTCAAATTGACGATAGACCCAAAATTGCTTAACAACGTCACCTGTAGTACTAAATTTGAATTGATCGTTTATTTATTCATGACAACAGATCAAAGCGGTATCAAAATTCCAATTAGTTTACATAATATGAAGGTCAGTTACACTTGGCCCGTAGCTACACTTACCCGTATTGACCTTACCAATTTTTTTTATTTTGATCAATTTGTTTTCTTAATATTTGATGATACCTACTTGTGACCGAAAATCTTTGGATTTGATAAATTTTAGAAGATTAGTACAATACAATATCAACAATATGTTGTTCATAGAAAAAAATGGGATTATGATATGAGATTTGAATTCAAATAATTATTTTGAAAACATATTATTATTTTGTTGTTAGGCCCTATTACATGTAACAGTAAAATATTACACTATCAAATCTTGTATATTCATGATATTTTCTGGTTTAAGTACTGTGCGATTCAACATTGCATGGACAGATTATAAATTAATTAATTCATAAATGTTCATGCAATTTTGAACCCTATGTAACTCGTATTTCTATGCTAAAAAGGTCTCGTTTTAATAAAACCATACGGTTCAAATTACTTACATACAGGTTGTAATAACATAAAAATACTGGTGATCCGTTTAAGGGCATAATCGGTATCGTATTGCGACAAAGAAAAAGTGGGTGAAATATTTTTTGGACGCAACAGTTTTTAAAAATTTTTATGGGGCACGACGTCCCAGCCGGCCGACTCTCCATACGAAACCATTTTTTTTTGCGTAATTTTTTTTTTCTTAGTTATTCATTATTAGAATACGATACCAAATACACACTTAAACGGATCACCAGATTTTTTTTTGCCAAAAAAATTTAGCATTTACTTGAAGCATACAAAAGTTCGCATTTATCGTTCGCATAGTAGGATAAAAAACGGTACGGATTCTTTTTTATACGGAGTTTACTAGTTCAAATAATTAACATGTCTGCTAGTATTCTTACGACTCAGCGATCAAGATGCATTGACATCTCGTGCATTGAAGCGTTGCGTCTCTAAATATAGATTCAGCAGGCCTACCGCGAACTTGGAAAATCGAAATTTCGTTATCCCCGTCTCTATCGCTCTTGCATACTCGAAAGAGAGTGATGCGAATAGACGATAGAACGAACGAAGCGGTTCGCGGTTATATGCCAGATTTGCATCGGCCTACATCAAGGTGTCTTGAGATATAAATTCGTGTCAGTTCAGTTTTAAAGCAGACTAATTTCCGCACTCCACTTTGTCCGGGTAGAAATTGAGAAATTTCCAACACTCTCGCCCCACCCCTCATTTATATACTTGACCACCACTTTACAGCTGCCAGATGTCCAGTTTTGGAAATAAGCATAGTATAGCAAACTGACTGGAGTGGTTTCGTTGCTCTCATTATTGTGTCGTATCTGACGTAATCAGCTCTTAGTCCATTATTATTCCCGGACTCTTAACCCATATTTTTTATAAATTTATAACACTACGATGACAAGTTGATATCCAACCTTCTTTCTATAATCTGAGCAAACGTACGGCCCGCCATGGCCCCGCCTAAGCAGCTACCGTAGCCCGTGGACGCCTACAGCTCCAGATATGTCACATGCTTGTTGCCGACCCTTTAGTATAAAGGAGAATTCACTGTGTTGACGGCTAAAGGGCCAAGAGTGTCCCCTGTCGTAAAAGGGCAATTTTACTTTTCGTTGATAAGTTTTTGACACTTTTTCGTAAAATGCATATTTTAGAATACTTGACCATTACTTTCATTTGTTGTTTTGTGACGGAGAAAGAGGCTTAATTAGTCGATATCAATCCCGATAGCTTATTTTAATAATAACAACTGTAAATATTCTTAATCACAGTAACTCAGTGGTCCTTGATTGTCTCTCGATTTGTATGAATATAAGGCATTTACCACTGCGTTACCATCTTTTTACATTATTAGTAATATATGAATTTTTGTTAACCAATTCCTATTATTTGGTTCAGGTACAATTTTAGTATACAATTTTATACACGAAATTTAATGTCTATTATACTTTTTTCTGGCAATAGAGTAATGGTCACGAAAAAGTAGAGTGACCGAAATAAACTGCGTTCTCTTTGAGGTCTGGTGTTCTTCCTCACCGGCAGAAACACAACACTATGAGTAGCATCTAGTGCTATTTGGCTGTGATTCTTTGTATGTTGGACGGGACGTGGTCCTTGTTTTATCTCCTGAGGGATTAAATTCCGGGAGAAATGGTCGGTATTCTTCATCCTTTTTAGGCTTAAAATATATACAAAGGTGTAAGAAAAATAGTGGTGATCGGTTTAAGGCCATAATTAGTATCGTGTTCTAATTATGAAAAACTTGGAAAAAATAAATTTCACGCAAAAAATGGTTTTGTATGGAGGGTTGGCCGGCTGGGATGACCTGTCCCATATATAGTGCTGAAGCCCGCCTAACTGGAAATATATCAAAATCCTAACCAATTTTCTTCCATATAGCGTTGTAGAGCCCATCTCGGAGATCATGAAAACATAAGTCTTAAAGGTCTTAAATGGCCATAAGTATTTATGGCGTAAAGTTGAAAATACAATTTTTTGGCCTGATTTTATCAACGAGCCTACCGCTCCAAATTTTGACACATGATTAAGCCCACATCACATAACCTACATACCAATTTTAAGACCATTCTGGTGGGCGCATAAGATTTTAAGACCAGTTGAAGTTGCAATTTTTTGGCCTAAATTTATCAACGAGCCTACCGCTCCAAATTTTGACAGTTAGTTAAAGGACCCATTCAACAAACCAAATCCCAATTTTAAGACCATTCTGGTGGGCGCATAAAATTTTAAGACCATTTTAAGAAATAGTCGACTTCATAGAAAAAAATGCTAATTACTATAAATTCCATAAAAAAAAAAGTATTTAGTTGGCACAAACACACCTGCATATTCATATTTAAGTGTCTTGTAATTAAAAATGCCTTAAAAGTATTCCGCAATAAGTCGAAAATTGGAGAATTTCGTCATAGCAGTACTTTAGTCACGGGGGTCTTAAATCACTAAAATTATTATTCATTTTAAAATTAATGGCTCAAAATTTGATTTTAAAAGCCAGACGTAATGTCTATAGGCATTTTCTACTAGGCGCTCATAACTCTAAACTGATAAGCGTCAAGTTAGGTGCACTGAGAATATATCACTGACTGAAAAAATGACGTGCATTTATTTTATATCCTACCGTTCTAAATTTTGACAAGCGGTGTAACCCACTCCAAATAACCTACATACCCATTTTAAGACCAATCCGGTGGGCGCATAAGATTTCAAGACCAGGCAAAATTGCAACTTCAAATGGTCTTAAAATCTTATGCGCCTACCAGAATGGTCTTAAAGTTGGTATGTAGGTTGTTTGATGTAAACGTAAGTTTACGTCATTTTTTCAGTCCGTTAAATGTTCTCAGTGCGCCTAATTTGGCGCTTGTTAGTTTAGGGTTATGTGACTTATGTGGGTCTGGTAAAAATAGGTATAGGTATTACATGCGGCTTTTTAAATCATATTGTGTGCCATTACGTTTAAAATTAACAGAAATTTTAGTGATTTAAGATTCCTGTGACTAAGGCACTGGTATGACGAATTTCAAAGTTTTTCGGGTTATTGCGGTATACGTTTAAGGCAGTTTTAATTATGAGAAACTCAAATATGAATATACAGTTGTATTTGTGTCAATTTAATAAAAAAAAATAACGAATTTATAGTAATTTGCTATTTATTAAAATGGTCTTAAAATCTTATGCGCCCACCAATATTATGATTAAGTTTGATGAATGGGCTCTTTAACTACTGTCAAAATTTAGATCGGTAGGCTCGTTGATAAAGTAAGGTCAAAAAATTGAAACTTTAACTGGCTTGGTCTTAAAATCTTATGCGCCAACCGGATTAGTCTTAAAATGGGTATGTAGGTTATTTGAGGTGAGCTAAACCGTTGGTCAATATTTGGAACGGTAGGATTTAAAATAAATTTAGGTAATTTTTTCAGTCAGTAATATACTCTCAGTGCACCTAACTTGACGCACATCAACTGGTCTTAAAATCGTATAGGTCCACCAGAATGGTCTTAAAATTGGTACGTAGGTTATTTGAGGTGAGCTAAACCGTTTGTCAATATTTGGAACGGTGGGATTTAAAATAAATGTAGGTAATTTTTTCAGTTAGTAAATATACTCTCAGTGCACCTAACTTGACGCTTATAAGTTTAGAGTTATGAGAGACTGGTAGAAAATGCCTATAGGCTTTACGTCTGGCTTTTAAAATCATATTTTGTGCCATTAAGTTTAAAATGAATAATATTTTTTGTGTTTTAAGACCCCCGTGACTAAAGTACTGCTATGACGAATTTCTCAAATTTTCGATTTATTGCGGAATACTTTTTCGGCGTTTTTAATTTCTAGACACTTAAATATGAATATGCAGTTGTGTTTGTGCCAGCAATTTTTTTTTTTAAAGAATTTATAGTAATTTGCTATTTTTTCTATGAAGTCGACTATTTCTTAAAATGGTCTTAAAATCTTATGCGCCTACCAGAATGGTCTTAAAATTGGGATTTGGTTTGGTGAATGGGTCCTTTAGATACTGTCAAAATTTGGAGCGGTAGGCTCGTTCATAAATTTAGGCCAAAAAATTGCAACTTCAACTGGTCTTAAAATCTTATGCGCCCACCAGAATGGTCTTAAAATTGGTATGTAGGTTATTTGATGTGGGCTTAATCATGTGTCAAAATTTGGAGCGGTAGACTCTTTGATAAATTTAGGCCAAAAAATTGTATTTTCTACTTGACGACATACATACTTGTGGCCATTTAAGACCTTTAAGACTTATGTTTTCATGATCTCCCACATGGGCTCTACAACGCTATATGGAAGAAAATTGGTTAGGATTTTGATAAATTTCCAGGTAGGCGGGCTCCAGCACTAATACAAAAAAAAATTTTTTTGCGTCGAAAAAAATTTTTGTCCCACTTTTTCGTAGTCGCATTACGATACGAATTATGCCCTTAAACGGATCACCACTATTTTTGTTACACCCTGTATGTATGCTATAACCCTAATCTATTTAGCCGTTTTAGACTGAAGGAGTTTACAGTCACCGCAATAGTATCTTTCTATACGACGGCCGCAAAAATATGTGACATCTTATGACCCTACAAATAAGAGCGTGTCACATATTTTTGCGGCCTTCATGTAGGAAGATACTATTGCCGATGACTGTACAGTCAACCAATTTGATTCCTAGGCCACTGTAGAACCTTGTCGTAACGACAGTTGCCCGTGGATACGTATAAACGTAACCTATTCGCTACCAAACTAGCTATTGTGACAAGGTTCTGGAGTGGCCTAGGAATCAAATTGGTTGACTGTGCACGTAGGTATAGCAAAACTCAAGGTTTACTTTATACTTAATCGGTTTTTAGGGTTCTGTACCCAAACGCGACCCTATTACTAAGACTTCGCTGTCCGTCTGTCACCAGGCTGTATCTCGTGAACCGTGATAGTTAGACAATTGAAATTTTCACTGATGATGTATTTCTGTTGCCGCTATAACAAAAAATACTAAAAAACAATATAATAAATATTTAAGGGAGCCCCCATACAACACACATGATTTCTTTGCCGTTTTTATAGATAATGATACGAAACCCTTCGTGCGCGAGTCCGACTCGAACTTGGCCGGTTTTTTTGTTGTATTCAAAGTAAAACTAGTGAAAAACATTAAATACGCAAAGCAGAGCAAGATGTAGCTACTCATGAAACATGATAATCTGAATAGGATATTGAATTTAGAGTGTGAACTGATTAAACACTAATCGTTTCGAGCAAATTGCACATCGATTACTATAATTATGTTATCTACAGATAATAGTCGCGCTTGTGATCTAGATTTAACGACTAGGCAAGATAATTATCACTTATTTACCTACAGCTAGTAAATTGGTTGAGGTCTTCGAGCAACAATGTAAAGAAGGTACAGTTTCGAACAAGATTAATAATAATAATAATAAATACTCTTTATTGCACACCTCATACAGTTACAAGCACAAATTTTACAATTAGATAAATTTAGGTAGAGGTAACAACAGGCGGTCTTATCGCTAATGAGCGATTTCTTCCAGACAACCTTTGGGTAGTGGAGACTAGAGAAAAACAATAAGCAGTAGGTGGTGCATAGAAACAAAAGAGACGAAATATTAACTGAAAATATGGCTAAGAGATTAACTGAAAATATGGCTCCTGAAAATTTGTAACCGGCCAGTCTTATATCGTAATAAGACTGCCAAAGAAAGTACCGCCCTGGTCGTTCTTGCGGTACTATTGTGGGGCCATTTTTTGGGCTGATTGGGATATCCTTAGTAGTATTTGGTCGGTGGTTGAGGAATTAAAATTTTAATCATTTAGTTGTATGGCATAAGTACACAAAAAAAAGCAATCTTTTCTGAAATTTGGTTTGTTGGTAAAAACTAGCTAGGTCAAATCTTGAACTTAAATTACATCCAAAGTAATAGTACATTATGATACAAGTGTGCTAAGTTGATCATTACATACGAAGCGATATTGTGCGCACGAACGCATGTGAGTGCGCATAAGGAAGCTGAGCTTATGTAATGATCATGCACACGCGTTTCATACGACGTTTTTCAACACACTTGAGAGGAAATAACAGAATAGTGTAATTAATAACTTTTGATAAAAACATCAATTGTCAGAATTTTTACAGGATAGAGGTACTTACGCACCTAATATAATTAAATTTAACTAACCTTTTTTTGTGTGATGTTATTTCATAACATTAAACACTTCACATTTATTGTCCAATAAATTATAGTATTTTTTCTAACGTATTCCTCACTAGATTGTTATGACAACATTTTACAAGTATGTATGACTGTTTTGAAATATATCCAGAGGTTAAATTAACGCTAAAGTTGTCTTCTTATTCACTTAAAATATAATTTCTTTAAATTAATTAAACACAACGAGAAAAATCTAACAAATAAACAATGATTTGAGGTTAACTTTTTGCGCAATTTTTTAGGGTTCCGTAGTCAACTAGGAACCCTTATAGTTTCGCCATGTCTGCCCGTTCGTCCGTCCGTCCGCGGATAATCTCAGTGACCGTTAGCACTAGAAAGTTGAAATTTGGTACCAATATGTATTTATATCAATCACGCCGACAAAGTGGTAAAATCAAAAGTGGAAATAAATGTTTTATTAGGGTACCTCCCCTATACGTAAAGTGGGGAGTATTTTTTTTTTCATTTCAACCCTAACGTGTGATATATTGTTTGATAGGTATTTAAAAATGAATAGGGGTTTACTAAAATCATTTTTTGATAATGTAAATATTTTCGGAAATAATCGCTCCAGAAGTAAAAATAAATGTGTCCCCCCCCCCTCTAACTTTTGAACCATAAGTTTTAAAAATATGAAAAAACTCTCAAAAGTAGAACTTTATACAAAAATTCTAGGAAAATTATTTTAAACGTGATAGGTTAATAGTTTTTGAAAAATAATTACAAAATAATTTCTGAACTAAGTTTGTAATTTAACCGTATAAGCAGGTGTTTATTGTACCTGTAATTTCTACAAAATCACAATCAAATGACGTGCTTTCAAATAAAGTAACAACAGTGAAAATCGGTTCACGTAATAAAGAATTATCCCATAAAAATCATCTTCCATACTTTAAGCTCGCGCGCAATAGTTTACTTAATTTGCTGATAGATGTCGCTGTACGTGGAACGCTCATATCATATCCTACATGGCGGTGTTATTTTAACTCTTAAGTGGGGACACTTACTGTGACGGACGGAAAACTACGGAACCCTACACTGAGCGTGGCCCGACACGCTCTTGGCCGGTTTTTGGATGTGCGTGCAGCTTGACGCAAAGGCGCGGACGCGGTTATGCCAAACAGCCAATATTAAAACAGAAAATTCGTGTTTAAAACATAATTTATTGTGTATTAAGAGTAATATAATAAGTTGAAATGATTCTTTTTCACAATTAGGATTGTATTCTATCGTAAATGCGTATATTTTTAATATATTTACTTTTTTAGAATGCAAACTCCTAAAGAGTTAAAAAAAAGTAAAGGTAATACCCGACTAAATTACAACTCGTCGTCTGCGTACATACAACTTGGTACTAGAGTACAAACGTCACTTGATCGGATTATTAAATTATTGCACTAGTTGGATAATTATTGTGAAATGCACGTGTGTTTAATATCTAGGATTATGAGCATAAAAGCGGTGGAATAAGAACCTCGTTACGAGCAGGTGTGTTGAAAAATAAATATACCTATAATATATGCGTCATACTCGTGAACGGGTGCTGTTTGTGGAGACCGGTCTGTTTAGGCTAACTGGGGCTACACAATTACGTAACTTTTTATTAATCATATTTAATTTTAGTTTAATTGGCACAACATTCGGTGCTTGATTATCCATATTTTTTTATTATATAGAATATATAGATCAAGACACTTGGAGACCTTATACATCTCTAAGGATAATTTGGAAATAGTATGTTTATTGTATACTAGAACCACTTGCTATTTTTTTTATTATTTAAATTCAAAATTTGTTTCTAACTGTTGATTATGGATTATTATAATTTGGAAATTGATGTAGACGACACAGTTCAGGTAAGAAAGTATATCAAACTTGTATGTAATTCATTTTCAAATAGTCAGATTTGGACTCATCTTTTTTCGTTGGTATTCTTCTCAAACTATAATCTATTGTTGGTTAATCTAACCTTGGTTTGATATGTTTTCTTATAGAACAACGCACTTATATGTATTTTTTAGTTTTGATGTACTGTTGTTTTGAAAAAATAAGTCCCGCCGAGTTTCCTGCCGGACATAATTCTTCTCGGGTCAGAGGTGTAGGGTTAGAACCGGTGTAGTTTGATTTTTTTTCTCTCTTTTACTTTGACGTGTAAAAGTGCCCTTGTGGCCTACTTACTGAATAAATGTTTGAGTTTGAGTTTGAGCCTACATTCTCTAAATTTATTTTAGAATGTTGTATGTTTTGTAACTAATTTTTTAGGATTTTATTCGCAGATATATCGCACTCAAATAGTGAATTCTATTATTTTATCGGTGAAGAACTTGGCTCTCATTAGCCTCATTACACATTTATGTTTTTGGTAAATAATTAAATACTATGGGACAATCTTACACAAATCAACCTAGTCCCACAGTGAGCTCAATAAGGCTTGGGTTGCGGGTACTAGGCGACGATATATATAATAGATAACAGAGTTGGGCGTAATCAATTACTTTTGGAATTAATTACACGATTACATTACAGTAATCATGATTCCTCGGTAATCGATTACTTGGGTAACCAAAATTACTGTAATACTGTACTATGATTATATTTGTAATCCATTACTTAGGAATCAGTATTGTAAACCACTACTGTAATCTTGATTCCTCAGTAATCAAGTACTTAAGTAACCTGAATTACTAAATTACTAAATTCCAGACTGGATTACACCGTGAGTGTCATTGGCATGGTTGTCATGGGTGATTTATAAACAATGATGGATATAATTAAAGATAGCCTGCGAATGGGTTATTAAAGAGCCGGCCATGTGCGAGTCGGACTTTCACACGGAGGGTTCCGTACCAAAACGAAAAATAACACGTTTCTTGTTGTCTTGTTTTTTGCATTCTTTGCTTGATCCTCGTGGTTGAGGGACGTGACGATGTGGACGCTTTTCCCCTGTGCTCTTTTAGCCGGTCGATCTTGGGCTCGATGCATTCGTGTCTGTAGTGTGGCTTTAGTGGCGGGCCGATTTTGTAGCTGACTGTACTGTTCTATAGACAATCATCTAAATACTTATTATTTATTCTAATATAGGTTAGGAGGTAACCAATTGGTTTTAAATCAGTTTACAAGTTTTTGATACTATACGATTTTATGGCTGACTGTACTTTTCTTCAGACAATCATCTGATACTTTGGGTATTGAGACGATTCTAATATCGGTTAGGAGGAAGAGGTTCTAAATCAGCTTGCAAGTTTTTGACGGTTTATGATTTTGTGGCTGACTGTACTTTTATTTAGACAATCATATAAATACTTATTATTTTGATTCTAAATTGATTCTAAATCAGTTTACAAGTTTTTGACATTATACGATTTTATGACTGACTGTACTTTTCTGTAGACAATCATCTGATACTTAGGGTATTAAGACGACTCTAATATCGGTTAGGAGGAAGAGGTTCTAAATCAGTTTACAAGTTTTTGACAGTTTATGATTTTGTGGCTGACTGTACTTTTAATTAGACAATCATCTAAATACTTATTATTTATTCTAATATCGGTTAGAAGGAATTAGTTTTAAATCAGATTTCAGGTTTTTGACAATATACGATTTTGTGACTGACTGTACTTTACTTCAAACACTGTGAGTTAAATAAAAGCTTATAAAAAAATTGCTTTTTCAATATACTTAAGGTGAATCACACAATTGAGCGGAATTCAGTCGACCATAGACAATAATCAGCCGGAAATCGGAAACAACCCAACTTCCGGCAAATTTTTGTCTATGGTGACTGAGTTTTTGTATGGAGTAGACAAAATTCAGCCGGAGGTTTGGTTTTTCTTACTTACAGCTGGTTTTTGTCTATGGTCGACCGCTACGATTCCGCTCAAGTGTGTGATGCGCTTAATCGATGCCCAAAGCCTGAATCCGACCTGATACATGTAAAAAAAACATCACAAGCATGGTAGCAGTATATGTATATGTAGAAGTAATCTGGTGGTAATCAGTCAAAAATTCCAGTAATTTGGGATCAATTTTGATTCCCAATTAATAGTAATTGTACTATTTGTATAGATGATTCCTGATTCCTTAATATGTACTGGTAATCACCGTTTCACTTGATTACATTACAAGTAATCTGACAACCGGTAGTGGATTACAGAAGTAAAATCAAGTAATCGTGTAATCAGGAATCGATTACAAAATGCCCATCTCTGATAGATAGATATTGATAAATACTTACATAGAAAACATCCATAACTCAGGAACAAATATCCCTGATAAACACACAAATAAATGCCCTGACCAGGATTCGAACTCGGGACCTCCTGCTTCATAGGCAGTGTCACTACCGACTGGGCTAGGAGGCCGTTTGATGGAATAGAACATTTTACGGCTTTTAAAGAATCCTAGCCCGTCCTATTCGCCACGCGGAATAAATGACTTGACAACTGATAATTATCATTAAAATAAACTCGTTACAAACAATTAAAACTTCGCACGGATGTTGAGTTTGGCGCAGAAAGGAATTATATAACGTTTTGACAAACAGCAAGGTACCTACCTTACCTGTACCTTAGGTAAATGAACCTTATATATAATATATATGTATATAAAAGTCGGGGTTTTAACCGTGGTACCACAGCTTTTGTACCACAGGGGGACCACGGGTAATTATTTTCCCCGTAGACCCACCCCTATTTTCCCAGTAAGGTCTAGCTAGAACGCAAAATGACCACTCATAGGTAGGTTAGGTTCGTTAGTTATCTTCTAATGGCCGAAGGCCAAACCGCACAGAAATGGGAGCCCCGCGGTAGCGGGGCTCCGTCGACATCGCTAACGTAAAGATAAACCCATTTTGGTGCAGTGGGTCTACGGGGAAAAAAAAATTACCCGTGGTCCCCTGTGGTACAAAAGCCGTGGTACCACGGTTAAAACCCGAAAAAGTCGTGTCGGTGACACCATATTTAACTCAAGAACGGCTAAACTTACCCCTCACGCTTTGAGCAGGAAATGTATGCCTGTTGACGGGCCTTTTTATTTTTTGAGGAAAATATTAATGTTAGGAAAAAACATGTCAAAGAACAAAATAACCCTATTAAATTCTAAACGAAAAAGGTTCTTATCATTTTTCCAATAGACTTTACTGTATTAATGTAATAGCTAGGTAAAGTTTGCCGGATCATTAGTAGGATTCTTCTACATAGTTACTCTTACATCAAGTGGCCTTCGCAACTTTGTAGTCATCAGATAACATTTGAAGAGACTACTTTGATGACAACAGCGTACACTATAATGATAAAAACTGTAATTGCGCTGTGCCTTGTCGTTAAGCTGAAAATACATTTCAGGATTCAAAGTGTTTCCGAAGAACAATCTATGACTAACTAGCCACTCTCTTTTCCCGCGTTGAGGTCGTTATAAACTGTCGACCATGTTGTCAACAAAGGCTGCGTTTCCACCAGAGATGAGCGATGATGCGTTGCGAGGAATGTGTTTGTGAAGCACTAATAAAATCACTTAATTGTTTTATTCTCGCACGCTCTCTAGAAATTGGTTCTTAACAAACACATTCCTATCATAATCTGATCTAGTGGTATTATCATTTTACGGTGTCACATATACTTAATATGATTTAACTATGTTAATGTACAGTCACAGACTTTCAGGTATTTACGGTTCAGGCTTTCTTTTGTTTAATACTTATCTATTAAATGTCCAATGTATAGTGAGCCTTAAATGAGTCACAACAATTAGAGTTCGTGACCGTACCACAAAATTGTGCTGCCTTGTTCTGCTTCATGTTTAAAAATAAAAATAGACGTGATGATTTTTTTCATGTAGGTATGGTATTAATAGATTCGTTTTGTTGTGAGGATCAAATGTCTATATTGGGCCAATTGCGTTAAAGCAACACAAAAGTCAGAAAAGTGACTTGTGACTGAAGTCTGATATTTGCATTTGTTTCTCAAAACACTCCTAACAAAATGACGTGCAAAAGTCGCCCTGTTTAAAGTAAGGAAAAAATATGAAATTGCTGTTTTTACAGTGAAATGTTGCGTTCATGTATGCCATACAATTTATTTTACAGTATAATGTTAAAAATCCAATGGTATCATTGTTTATTTAAAATTCATACTTTAAAACATTGTAACATTTTGAAATTCTGAAACCTGATCTTTGAACCATTTCAATAAAGATTTTTAATTTTCACTTTATTTGGATATTTTGATCATTTTGCATTCTATGAACTAAAGTTTATTGCATAATTCAACATGTGTCATCATCCCTATTGTTTTGAAACTTATCGCACAGCAGTATATTGACATATACGACTAACATGTGGGTACAAACATGCTAGTAATGCTACTAGCATTATAAGTGGCCAAATATATCGTAACACATCCGTACTGCCTTACAAATAAAGATCTGTAACGATTTGGCAAATTCCTGGAATTATGTTGCTGAGCGGACCCCAAGTTCAATAGAGCCGGGGAAAAACGCTAGGAAAAAAACTGTACCAACCGGAGCGGTCATGTTTGTCATTCTATACTAAAAAAGTCTGCCGATTTTTGCGGGGGAGGGGAATGTCAAATGTATGGCTATTTGTATGGTCATATGTTTTCGGCAGAGGGGAACGCCTGTCAATGGCCGCTCCGGTTAGTTGAATTCTCTGAAAGAATAACCCTGCTGAATGAGACAGCAGTTTCAACATGACATTATTGCACCTCAAATGCATATAGGTACAGTCACCGGCAATAGTATCTTCCTACACGAAGGTCGCAAAAATATGTGACACGCTCTTATTTGTAGGGCCATAAGAGCGATTCACATACTTTTGCGGCGTTCGTGTAGGAAGATACTATTGCCGGTGACTGTACAAACACCATAGGTTTTATATTCTTTATCAACCGACTTCAAGATTTCGAAGGAGGAGGTTATCAATTCGTCGGGATCTTTGTTTTTGCTATTTTTTTTTTTTTTTTTTTTATGTATGTTCACCGATTATTCGAAGACGGCTAGACCGATTTGGAAAATTCTTTTTTTGTTTGAAAGCGTATACTTCACAGTTGGTCCCATTGTAACCATGTCAGGATCTGATGATGGGATCCTGGAGAAATCGAGGGAACTCTTCAACTATTATAGGCACACCTATGGTGATTTGAGTATTTTTTACAGCAGATCGAGCATTTGGTGTTGGAAAGGTGGATGCTAAGTGAAGTCGGTTCTTTTTTGTTTAAAATTATTCTTTATGATAGAGCTATTGTATCTTGAAACGTGTGTTTCGTGTCATTATGTTAATTAGTAATATTTAAGAGATTTTTATCATTTCTTTGTTCAGAGAACAAGTGGTTATTAACCAATTTAGTATATAACTTACAGACGTTTCTTATACAGGGTAATATAGGAGACGTGAGCAGGATTAACACATGTGGGGAAAGTAATTTGGTGCAAGTTTCGACTTGTTTTTCATGCGTTTGCTTGTTGGATATACTTTTACATGATAATTATAAATAAATAAATAATAAATAAATATTTGGGGACAATCTTACACAAATCAACCTAGTCCCAAACTAAGCAAAGCTTGTACTATGGGTACTAGGCGACGATATACATACTTATATAGATAAATATATACTTAGATACATAGGAAACACCCATAACTCAGGAACAAATATTCGTGATAAACACACAAATAAATGCCCTTACCAGGATTTGAACCCGGGACCTCCTGCTTCATAGGCAGGGTCACTACCGACTGGGCTAGGAGGCCGTTATAATTATTAAATACCAATAATTTTGATAAAACAGCTTTATTTAATTCCTTACATTATTATGGATATTAAATACCAATTCATTATGTCACTTTTTACTAAAAAACAATATAATAAACAAATTATAATTTTGATTACATTTGCAATGTTTGACAGCTGGTATTTTCCTCGCATTGGTGTGGTGAAAATTATGGTATTACACTCGGCAGCAAAGTTTGTTCAACCTCTCGTGCCTTGAGGCCCTCGCACGCTCAAGATTCCACTTTTTGAACCACTCGCTACGCTCGTGGCTCAATTTTGTAGTCTTTCGTTGGCTTTGGAACTCAATATAAGCGCGAGAGATCAAACAATAACTATGCTCTGCACCCGCCCCGGCTTCGCACGGGATAAAAAATGGTTATTGTGGGTTATCCCTGAGAGATAGACATATACCATTACGGACTTTTTTGTAGACCTTTTTAAGGTGTATAATAATGTAGCACATTATTATGATCTATCTCGTAGAGTTCAGCCAGCATTTGCAATGTCAGCGCATAAAATGTGTTTAACGACATCACATTAGAAACCTCTAAAATTGACAGTATTTATCTACTATATTAAATTATGCATTTATTATACATATAAACCTTCCTCTTGAATCACTCTATCTATTAAATAAAACATCAAAATTCGTTGCATAGTTTTAAAGATCTAAGCATACATAGGGACAGACAGCGGAAAGCCACTTTGTTTTCAACCGACTTCAAGATTTCGAAGGAGGAGGTTATCAATTCGTCGGGATCTTTGTTTTTGCTTTTTTTTTTTTATGTATGTTCACCGATTATTCGAAGACGGCTGGACCGATTTGGAAAATTCTTTTTTTGTTTGAAAGAGTATACTTCACAGTTGGTCCCATTGTAACCAGGTCAGGATCTGATGATGGGATCCTGGAGAAATCGAGGGAACTCTTCAACTATTATAGGCACACCTGTAGTGATTTGAGTATTTTTTACAGCAGCTCGAGCATTTGGTGTTGGAAAGGTGGATGCTTAGTGAAGTCGGTTCTTTTTTGTTTAAAATTATGTATTATGTAGTGATAAATTGATAACTATTTATTTTGTTGGTCTAAAGTTCTGAACAGTTGCAACACAGTAATGGGGTATGTTACCAGCGTGTTAAGCTATAATTATAATTAAGTTAATATAGGGTGTGTAACGCAGCCAGCTAGGGGTGTGTAGTCTGGAGCGGATAAGGTCGTCACGAACATTACACAATAGTACAAATAAAAACATATTTTACTTTGCCATAAAACGGATTGCATCATTTCAAATTGTATTAACTTCTACTTCCTCCTAGCGTTTGTCCCAGCTTTTTGCTCTATTGAGCCTGGGGTCCGCTCGGCAACCTAATCCCAGAAATAAGCGTAGGCACAAGTTTTTACGAAAGCGACTGCTATCTGACCTTCCAACCCAGAGGGAAAACTAGGCCTTGTTGGGATTAGATCCGGTTTCCTCACGATGTTTTCCTTCACCGAAGAGCGACTGGCAAATATCAAGTGATATTTCGTACATAAGTTCCGAAAAACTTAGTGGTACGGGCCGGGGTTTGAACCCGAGACCTCCGGATTTAAAATCTGACGTCATACCGCCAGGCCACCAGCACTCATATTTAAAATTGTATTGACGAATTTGCATTAAAATAAAATGCATAAAAACTTTTTTCATCATTTCATAAGGCATAATTATCAATTTGCATAACTTTTAGTTGCATAATGAACAATCGGTATAATAGTGAAAATAGTGAAATCGCATAAAAGTGGGTCCGCCACAAAGTTGAAGAAGCCCGGCTTCGCGGAGATTCTAGTTACGCTCTGAGGGACAAAAGGTATATAAAAAACGTTACTAAAGTTATCGCGGAACAACTATTCAAACTATTCAAAGTAAAAAACCCATCGAAATGCGCAGTCGTCTAGGTAGCCAGCTGACAGTTCCGTTGTGTCCGAAGCATCTCCGAAGTTGTCTGTAAGAACTTCACTTTGCTTACGCTTCGCTCGTTCGATTACACTTGCTATTTTATAAGTTCTAATTGTTATACTAAATGTTAGTCAAAATAAATGTTATCGCAAATATTTGATGATGATGACATTACACGAGTATTATATTATTCGAAACTTATGAATAATATTTTTGATAAAATTTGTTTTTATGCTAATTATTCAGTATGCATTTTGAAAGTGTGCCATTTAAAATTTTGTTTCTATGAATATTGAACCACCTCGCGAACCTACCCAGTAATGTGACATAATTTCGAGATTTACTAAATGCCTCTAGTCAGTTCACTTCACTACATCCTTATTACTAGATCCGGGCATCTGGCAGCTATCCATCGATGTATACAAACCTATGCAAACCACTTGAATAATACAATTTCTACATTTGGTGTAAGGCGATTATCACACTGGCACCGCAACCAGATGCGGCGACGGTGTGCGAGCGTGACAGCGCTATACACATGCTGAGCGCTATCTCACTCGCGCAACTGCACCGCACGCGGAAACCGCAGCAGTGTGGAAGCCGCCTAATTATAATACGAATACTTAATTAGAAGATGAATAATAATAATAATAAATAATAATAATAATAATAATAATAAGGCGTAGGGATGTGACGGCCCCATCGCCCACTGGTTTTCACCAGTGCAATCAGTCAACGCAGGGCAGCTTGTGGCGAGCTGTTGGAGAGTAGCGACTCCACGTACCTGAGTGCCCCTGGGGTGCTCTGTCGGATGGGTGGGACAGGTCCCCTGCCTCTGGCTTGCCTTAGCCGGCTGTCCAGAGTGGGGTCGTTAGAGCTGCGTTCTCGAGGGCAGATGTGGAAACCTAAGTGGCGAGTTGGCTATATGTTTAAAGTCCAGTGACACCTCTCTACCCCCAGCCCCCGCACCGGTGTTGCCCTTGAGCCATCCTTGATGTCGCTTTTTATGGGGGCCCATCTTGCGGAGGGCGAGTCACCGTCTGCCGGAAATAAAATTGGATACCGTTTTGTTAGGCAGGCGTCCGGTTTTTCATCCAATAGACCAGTAGTTAGTCCATACTCTTCACCCAATAGCCTAGTACATTTTAGACTCCATTAACTCTCAATAGTCCTTACACCATGGCGGGTGCTGCCTCTGCATGCGTCCCATGACACGGGCAGGGGCAGCATCCGCATAGTGTACCCCTCACTTTTCATTAAATTGTCGAAAGGGCCTCTGCGCGTTGGCTTCGGCTCCGCATACGCCTCCCAAAGGTCCGGATCACCATTGTTCCGTGATGGGGAAAGACATACAAATAATAATAAATAATAATAATAATAATAAATAATAATAATAATAAATTATAATCATAATAAATACTCTTTATTGCACATGAATGTATGTGTTTGTATTGGGGGTATAGTGGATAGTAAAATTAAGCAATTTTTTGAACCTCAGGTGCAAAAGGGGGACTAATAGTGGAGTACGGGAAGGCCTTTTTAACCCATAAAAATGACATAAATCACAAGTCCAATTTTATTTTGTGACCTGTTAGAATACGTTAAATAATGAAAAATATTTTCTAACAATTGGGTACTTTCCTGGGTAAAAAAAATATCATTCTATTTAGTCCGTCAGTTAGATTATCAAAAAATATTGGACACGTATTTTTTATTTTGTCAATCAAACAAAAAATAGTGAAGATATAGCCCATTAAAGTTCCGCGTGACGTCACATTATACTAAAAATTGTACTGAAATGTGACGTCACGCGGAACTTTAACGGGCTATATCTTCACTAATTTTTGTTTGATTGACAAAATAAAAAATAAGTCTCCAATATTTTTTGATAATCTAACTGACGGACTAAATATATTTTTTTAGGAAAGTAGCCAATTGTTAGCATTGCGCTAGGTATTATAATACATGTATTAGTTTGCTACACATAGAAAAGATTATGTAAGTTTTATTTTTCTTCACCAGGCTATCGCTTTTTACTATTGCAACATAACTTCACATTTTATAACGGTTTTGTCAAGAGCATATGTCGTCTTAACCATTTGTAATTCGTTTAGAATTCAAGGTCACTTATTTTTTGACAAATTGTTTTCGATTATGCTCATATAATCTATTGACCAAACTGTTATAAAATGACAGATGTTGTTGAAATAGTTGAATGCAATAGTATGGCAAAGAAAAATATATCTTGTATAATCTATTTTGTTGTTATAAACAAATATCTATATAATACCTAGCGCGACGTGAAAAACTGTTAGAAAATATTTTTTACTATAAGTAATCATATCATATTCTCTAACTGAAAAAGAAAATCGCACTTGTGAGTTATCGAAGCTCAAAACTGTTCGCGTACTGTAGTATATTTTTAGGGTTCCGTAGCCAAATGGCAAAAAACGGAACCGTTATGGATTCTATACGACGTATCTGAATAAAATTTACACATAAGGTGTATTTTGTATGCAGCTACTTATTTATGTAGTTAAATTAGAAAAAAAAAATTTAGGGGGGCGCTCCATACAGGTAACTAAATTAAAAAAAAAAATTAACCAAATATCAACATGTGACACATCAATCGATAGGTCTTTCAAAATAACATTCAGGATTCTTTGACTATTTTGTGATTAAGTGAATATTTTCTGAAATAATCGCTTCAAAAGTCAGAAAAGTTGTGTAGCCCCCCCCCCGTAACTTTTGAACCGTAAGTTAAAAAAATATGAAAAAATTTGAAGAGATGCGCCTTATCATATACTTTCTATAAAAATTATTTTGAACATTATCTGTTCAGTCATTTTTGAGTTATCTCCAAAAAACTTCTTCCATAGGCATCAGATACGACCTTTTGGTATTAGTTTTTTCTAGACTTTCAGAGCGATCAGGGAGGCGGTTTTTGAGATTAGAGCGCTCGAATATGATATTTTAAACTCTGAATTAAACGAAGAAATGATGTTTTAAAAATAACAGCGATAATAATTTAAAATCATAATTTATACTATTAATTACATGCATAAATAATGACGACAAACTTTTGTGTGGTTATATTCGAGGTTGTCTGGAAGAGATCGCTTTTTAGCGATAAGACCGCCAATTGTTTTACCTCTGATTATTCTGTTTGTAACTTGTATTTTATGTGTTTATTTATTTTGAGGTGTGCAATAAAGAGTATTTATGTTATGTTATGTTATGTTAAAATCTTTGAATTAGAGCGCTCGATTGTCATAAATCGGCCCCCAGTTCTTGAAATGTTCACAAATACAAAATAAATATTTATGTACACTGGAAACCTCCTAACGTTGTTTAAGACATTATCCTCAAAGTATCACATAAACTCATGAATTTAAATGAGCTATTGTCTTTTAATACGGTGTTACAGAATTGCATTGCGAAGCATCTGTCATGAATTATACAATGTTTAGAAACACCTATTTTCCGTGTTTACACTTTGATGTCTGAATACCAAGCAACAATGTTCTAACTGAATGCCTTACAACATGCTCCCTCTATACAATTTAGTAACTTCCTCCTCCACGACCGTGGTATAAAATTGTATGAAAATTTATTTCAGCATCGTCGACGATGCTAAATTATGCGACCATACCTATAGAAGTTCCAGCGAAAAGTATCGGTCTACAGTCTAAATTCAAGCATTATAGTGGACGAGTATAAAAAATACTATTTCATCACTCTTGCTCATAAAGCGTGAAATTACACACAGGCGTAGCGGGAGTTGTAGAAGTATTTTCCCCTAGAGTAATGAACTTTAAATTACGTTATTTACTTTGTTGCAGTAAATCAATAGTTGATATTTTTTTAATAATATGAGTTGTTATTAGTTATTAGACTATAATTCATTAATTTATAAATATTAGCTGGCTGAGATGGCTGAGATATGCGTCATACTCGTGAACGGGTGCTGTTGCGGAAAACGGTCTGTTTAGGCTAACTGGGGCTACACAGTTACGTAACTTTTTATTAATCATACTTTATTTTGGCTTTAGACACAACATTCGGTGCTTGTTTATCCTTATTTTAATTAAGTATACAGGGTGGAAAGATAAGTCGGGCCATGGAGGGAAACTACCTTAAAACCTTGAGATAGCTCAATTCGCTGAAAGGAAACATTCTTTTATTTTTCCTAAAATCTAAAACTGCATTCACAGTTTTTTTCTTAATTTTCACTTTTTTCTATACTAATTGTATGAAAAATATTATTATTATTATTTATGGGTTCTCTTGTGCGCTAAACATGGTTGGTATTCAGAAGTTATTATCCTCGTTGGAAACAGGATCGAATGGCATCAATTGTCATAAAAATTATTTATGGCAAAAATTACAACATACATACTTTTTTTTAAAACTGTACTCTTTTCCAAAAATTTGTAAATGCAGTTATATCCCTTTAAAGAAATTAAAGAATGTTTCCTTTCAGTGAATTGAGCTATCTCAACGTTTTAAGGTAGTTTTCCTCCAGGGCCCGAATTATCTTTCCACCCTGTATAGTATATTATAGATCAAGACATTTGGAGACCTTACACATACAGACAATAGCAAATCTTATAGGAGACCTCAATAGGAGACCTTATACATCTCTAAGGATAATTTGGCAAAAGTGTGTTTTTTTTGTATACTAGAATCACGTGTTTCTAACTCATGACGATGTAAGAAAGTAAGAGCTCAAAGAGGACCTAGTGTGTTGACGATGAGGGACCTTCTTGTTCCTTTAGCCATCAACACAGTGAATACTCCTTTTTGTAAAATGTCGGCAACGCGCATGTGACTCCTTTGGAGTTGCAGGCGTCCATAGGTTACGGTAGCTGCTTACCATCAGGCGGGCCGTATGCTTGTTTGCCACCGTCGTGGTATAAAAAAAAATATCACACTTTTCTGTACTTCGTTTTCAAATAGTCAGATTTGGGCTCATAAACATTCTTTTTTCTTTGGTAGTTTTCTTTAACTGGTTTTCTTATAGAACCGCATTTATATGTATTTTTAAGTTTCGATGTACTGTAAGCTAAGCTCAATAAGCCTTATGCAAGGATTAGTAGACGACGATATTTATAATAAGTATCTAGATATAGATAAATACTGAAATATACGTACATAGAACACATCTTTAATTTGAAATCTTAGATCGTATGTTAAAATAATAAACATGAATCTTCAAGCAAATCAAATTATTTTGTTGAATGTATTTTGATTTGCAATATTTAAGTGACCGCCGTGACCGGGTGGTCTAGTGGTCAGGGCGTCAGCCGCGAAAGCTGAAGACGCCAGTTCAAATCTGGCTTTGGACACCGGAGGGCTTGGTCACTTTTTCTGAAGTATATGACATCTATCTTCAGTTTATTAATTAGTGAATTAATATTTTAATTAATAAATATTAATTAGTGTATCAAAATATTCGACATTACACTTTTAGTTTTGGTTTAGGAATATTATATTGTGTGTGGTATGGGTTAAAGCTAAAACTCACACCCGACATTAGTCCACGCAGCTGGACACGTATTAAAAGCTCATTATTTCGGATTTGTCGTCGTTTACAAGACACGATTTTATGAAATGGCTTTTTAGGGTTCCGTAGTCAACTAGGAACCCTTATAGTTTCGCCATGTCTGCCCGTCCGTCCGTCCGTCCGCGGATAATCTCAGTGACCGTTAGCACTAGAAAGCTGAAATTTGGTACTAATATGTATATCAATCACGCCGACAAAGTGGTAAAATAAAAAGTGGAAAAAAATGTTTTCACCTCAGCAGCAGGAACGAGGGTTCTTTGATACCTAAAAACAGTGAGCAAAACTCAATTTTGCTGCAAGCGTGAAACAAAATGACCTTGTTGACCTTGGAATTACAATGTCAATCCGCGCGCGAGGTCTAATACAAATTCGAAATACTCGGAAGCTATTCTTGTTGTCTTTTTCACGTCATTAGTAAATAGAGAGAGACAGAAATATTTTAAACGTCATTCAATCAAATTTTATTTAACTTTAATTCGTATTCTGAACTTTCGATTCGACCCCTGAAACAGAGTCAGAACGAAACGTTCCGAAATGCGCAGAAGTACTAATTTGTAAATATAATGTAAACAAATTTTAATTTTGAAATGTTTAACCATACAACACCTAAAATAATTTATGTTCTTTATTTCATGATCAAATAAGTATAAACGGAAAAATTACAAGATTATCATGTGAAAAATATTATTACTTACAACAATCTCTCATATTGTGATCATTGATCAAACAGTAGTTACCGAACGCAGATAAAAAAAAGTTGACAAAACTCAAAATGGCGGTATAGATATTTTAAAAATATTTAATTTATTTTGATTATTTTTTGTGTTATTAACTTATAATTGAGGTTTTTGAACTCAAATGTAAGAATATTATAATAAATACAAGTGAAAAAAGTGACAAAGAAGGATTAAGCATCACCCAGGTTGTATTTTTCCATGTCTTCTCACTGCTGAGGTGAAAAATAGTGTGTTCAACATGAGAATAAAGTTATTTACATCTTGTGCTTTTGAGTCCCTCTCTACGCTCAAGATTCTAAATTAGAATCACTCGCTACGCTCGTGATTCTATTATAGAATCTTTCGCTTCCTCAGGACTCAAAATTAGCACTCGAAATAAATATGAACTTTCTTCTCTTGTTGTACAAATATCTATTTCTTAGAGTACCTCCCCTATACCTAAAGTGGGGAGTGATTTTTTTTTCGTTTCAACCGTAACGTGTGATATATTGTTGGATAGGTATTTAAAAATGAATAGGGGTTTACTGAAATCATTTTTTGATAATGTAAATATTTTCGGAAATAATCGCTCCAGAAGTAAAAAAACATGTGTCCCCCCCCCCTCTAACTTTTGAACCATAAGTTTTAAAAATATGAAAAAAATCTCAAAAGTAGAACTTTATAAAAACTTTCTAGGAAAATTATTTTGAACTTGATAGATTGACTAGTTTTTGAAAAAACATTACAAAATAATTTCTGAATTAAGTTTGTAATGTAACCGTATAAGCAGGTGTTTATTGTACCTGTAATTTCTACAAAATCACAATGAAATGACGTGCTTTCAAATAAAGTAAAAACGGTGAAAATCGAATCACGCAATAAAGAATTATCCCATAAAAATCATCTTCCATACTTTAAGCTCGCGCGCAATAGTTTACTTAATTTGCCGATAGATGTCGCTGTACGTGGAACGCTCATATCATATCCATCATGGCGGTGTTATATTTATTTATTTCAACTTTATTGCACAATAATACAAAGTACAAAGGGCGGACTTAATTCCAGAGTGCATTCTCTACCAGTCAACTATCAGGCCAAACAGATATAAACAATAGTGCGGGGAACGGGTAGCAAACAGAAAACTTAAATCAGAAGTTACATTACCTACCTACTTACGTATAAGTAAATATAAATTTATTCTACATAAGTACAATAATTAATATAATTATATCTGGGGGCACGACAGTGCCCCCGCCAAGTTGAGCGCGAAGCAAACACTGCCGTACCATCCTTTACTGGAACCATTTCGCCGCATTTTCAGGCCCCTATTTGAGAACCTCTGGATAAGACCAGAACGCAAAAATTTTCATCATCTAGTAAGCTATAATCACATACTTAAAATCCAAAATTTTAAGACTGTAGGTCAGTTAGTTCCGAAGTTAAACGAAAGCAAAATTTTCACATTTATGACACTCACTCACTCATGATCATAAAAATAGAACTAGTACTTCCCATAAACTCAGAGAGCTGAAATTTGGTACAGAGTTAGGGTTTAATGGCCACATAAAGGGAAAACTATAAAAACTAGGATAATCGAAGATCTGGAGTACCTGGTGACCCTGATTAGAAAACAAAATTTGGTCAAAATATAATGCATTGGACTAAGAGTGGCGGTGATACCCGCACACATCGCTAGATGGCGCTGACTGTCGCTGTCGTCTAAATAAATCAATAAGCCCACGTTTCTACAAAAATAAGTGAAATCCCACCAAAAACATTCTGTAAAAAACTAGCCAAGTCTCGATGGAGCTGCTTGTTTATCTCTAAAAAGTAATGAAATCTAGACAAAGTCGTGCCAAGTCTAAGGTTCCTTACTGCGATTTCTTTATTATTATAGTTAATGTTGTGTGACTTGGCCGTTGAAGGGTACACAAGGGTACAAAACCAGGTGCTCCAGCAGACACCAGATTCAGTAACCAGTTATTGAATCAACGTTTCCCAAGTGGCAATTTTCCATCGTCAATGGGTAGCGGTTCTCGCGACAGATTGGTGCAATGGTCTCGCGACAGATTGGTGAAACTAAGGAGAAAAATATTAAAATATTAAGTCTGAATTGATTACATGTATTGGTTAACCAGTTTTTTCCATTCAATCAATTATGAGCCATTAAAAAAATAGCTAAATAGTGATGAGAACCCCTTTAGAGAACCCCTCTCTGTCTGATGCAGTCGTGATCCAGTCAGGGCCCGCTACTGCCTTCAGGTCGTCTGACCAGCGCGTGCGCGGCTTGCCTCTGCCGCGGTTCCCTTTAGGTCCGGCCCATACTGTCACTTCCTTCGTCCAACGGCCGTCCTGTAGTCTTGCTACGTGGCTGGCCCATTTCCATTTTAGTTTTAATATTTGTGCTAAGAAATCTAGAAACTTAGTTTTTTCCATAATGGTTGCGTTGCGCACTTTGTCCGATATTTTAATGTTTAGGACCGACCTTGCCATGGCTGTCTGGCATGTCCGTATCTTCTGCTTGCTATATTTAGTCAAAGGCCATGTTTGCGAGCCATAAGTGAGGCATGGTAATATGCAGCTATCCATAACTTTCTTCTTTATTGACAATGACATATCACTTTTAAAAATTTCTTTGAGGGCCCAGTATTTGTTCCACGATAGATTAATTCTGCGCTTGATTTCATCAGGGTCGCTATTGGGTTGGAAAGAGATCATTTTGCCTAAGTAAATATATGAGTTAACTTACTCTGTATTGTTTGGCCAACTTTGATAAGAGTTTTTGAAGCGTTTGTCATAAGTGTCATAACCTTCGTCTTGTCGAAGTTCATTTCATGTCCGATTTTGTGACTGGCTTCATTTAGGCCGTTGATCATGTGTTCTAGTTTGTTACTCGATTCTGCGAACAAAATGATATCGTCGGCACGTCTCCATGGCAACCATTAATGTCTGACTCTCTCTTACGCCCCACGGAACAATGACGCGTTCCCTGTCTAGCATTTATTTTTTAATTTTTTATTTTATTTTATTTGTTCAACAAATTACACAGTATGACAGTTAAACCAATTCACTGTGGAATTCATATAAAAGTGTATACAATTATGTAATCAATAATATAACAGAGACATATAAAATACAAATCTAATATATAACAGTCGACTCACGTTTATCCATCGCCTCACAGAACTTCATACACTCACTACAGACAACCGACCAATCACTTGCAAAAACATCCCATTCCAGTGCTGATGCGAGGAGCGCGTTAAGCAGTTGAAGAGCGCGGACTAGAGGAGACTTACTTACTATAGGACACAGTGCGTGTTCTTGGTACAGCCATTAGCTGAGGCATTCGTGGGCGGAGATTAAATTTGGCCTTATCTATCGACGGAACATGTAAACGTACCAGCTGTGTCACCAGTTCTGGGCAGTCCGAAGCTCCTCTCAAGATGCTACAGGCAGTAATCAGAAGTCCAAAGTTACGCCTTACTTCCAGAGAATTAAATCCCAAAAAGCCATATAGAAATTTCGAGGGATACAAATATGGGTAGCAGCCGTACATCTTTTTATATAAAAATCGCAAAAAGGCCTTTTGAATTTTTTCCAGAAGCAATATGTAAGTGGTCTCATGGGGAGCATTGCATGTTCCCCTCCCGCACCCCTTCTTTTTGGCAGCTTAGGTTTCAAAGAGATAACGCGCTAAGCGGAGTATAAAGATATCTTGTATATGGTACAGCGTCTCACGAGATTACGGCAAGGCGTACTATGTTGTGTTTTAGAAAAATACTATGTATTTGTCAAAAAGATGGCAATCGTAGCGTCATCGTCATCGTGTCGTCACTCGTCACGTATAAACCTTGAAAGCTGTAAAGTCGTTAAGCTTACATTTGGGGACGTATTATTTCGGCGACTCTGTTATTTGTGTACGTGTGACGCCTTATCTGATATTTTTGAGTGGAGTTCTGTGTTCAGCAGTAGATACAGTTGACGAAAGCCAAAAGTAAAACTTTTATTTACTCGATAGAAAAATAACGGTCAAATTTTATCGTGCACGTATCTTTATTTATTTCAGACATCTAAGAAGATTAATAAAAAAATCTTATCTTCAACCGACTTCGAAATGTCGAAGGAGGGGGTTCTCAATTCTTCGGGATCTTTGTTTTTTTTTAATGTTTGTTCACCGATTCTTCGAAGACGGCTAGACCGATTTGGAAAATTATTTTTTGTTTGAAAGAGTCTTCACAGTTGGCCCCATTGTAATCAGGTCAGGATCTGATGATAGTATCCTGGAGAAATCGAGAAAACTCTTCAACTATTATAGGCACACCTATAGTGATTTATCGAAAATCTTAGGGCAAAAGATCGCGCGGTCGTTCACCAACCAGATGGGCCGATTAAGTGAAGGATTCGTCGTCTGCGCAATTCTACACGGTCGTAAGAGACGCGCTGGACAGAAACCGGTGGAGGCAGATCATCCGCTCCAGATGCAGCCCTGATGCTGACCACGATCCTCAGACATGAGGGAACGACCTAAGAGAGAGATAGTGATTTGAGTATTTTTTTACAGCTCGGGTATTTGCTTTGGGAAAGGTGGAGGCTAAGTGAAGTCGGTTGTTTTTTGTTTAACGGTAACCTATAGGTGCGTCTATAATAGTTGAAGAGTTCCCTCGACTTGTCTTGTATCCTATCATTAGATCTTGAATCTCTTCAAATAATCGGTGAACATATATAAAAAAAAAACAAATATCTAATAGAAATCTTGAAGTCGGTTTAAAAAAGGGTAAAGGACCTTTACCCTTACTAGACACATTTTTCTAGTTGTTTGTTACCATTCATAGACAAAATATCCATTTATCTGGATTTTACTTGGCTTACATCTCCTTCCCCAATAAATTCTAATACTTTTATTTTGCTTTTAAGTAGATTTACTATAAGTAACTTTTCTATCCGACTATACATGTAGAATTCAGTTTTAACAGTTGTGACGAGACGCCCGGCCTATAGGCCGACTGGTATTCTGTTTTCTGTGCTTAGCCTGTGGTTTTGCTAACACCTATAACCTCCTAGCCTAGTCGGTAGCTTGGTACTCTCTGTAGTGAACTTGCCTACGAAGCAGGAGGTCCCGGGTTCGAATCTTGGTCAAGTCGGGGCATTTATTTATTTATCGTATGGCTACCTGTCACTGGATATAGATAGGCATTTCTTTTCTTCTCTCGGGTAGTAGTAGTGGGAAAGTACATGATGAAGAAAATCCAGCGAGTGCTGCGAGGTCCAGGTGGGACAGTGCAGCTGCCAAGTTTGCTCTTTGAGCACCACCCAGGGATCACGTGTAGGGTTGTCTAAGGTGTTTCCTACGGACGCAGAGTAACATTAATCCCCGGGGCTTTTATTTATGTGTTTATCTCTTATCTTTGTTCCTGAGTTATGGATGTTCTGTTCTATATCTATTACCTGTAACTTATTATATGTATTTATTTTGTTCGGTAGGCTTGTAACGCATTTTCGATTTCGTAAGCCCTCAGGTCTCCACCAGCCAAAGCTTGCCTGGAAGAGATCGCTTGTTAGCGATAAAAACACCTCTTGTCTACCATGCACTCTTACTTATTATGTACTTGAAGGTTTTCACTGTTTGTATATTACATTTTTACAAGGTTTTTTATTTGGTATTAGTTTAAGTTTGTTTTTGTCCAAGTTCTATCATTTTTCACTGAACGCACTCAAACATTAGTCCAAATGATTGTACATCTTCTTTGCCTGACGTTTTGAACAAAAAATATATTTTGTTTACCATCTCTCTTAGCAGCAAGTACCGCCTTGCAAGCTACTAATCTAAGTTGACTTCACTTTTTTTTGTAAGTTTGTGATTTTTGTATCTTTTTTAGGGTTCCGTAGTCAACTAGGAACCCTTATAGTTTCGCCATGTCTGCCCGTCCGTCCGTCCGTCCGTCCGCGGATAATCTCAGTGACCGTTAGCACTAGAAAGCTGAAATTTGGTACTAATATGTATATCAATCACGCCGACAAAGTGGTAAAATAAAAAGTGAAAATTTTTTTTTTATTAGGGTACCTCCCCTATACGTAAAGTGGGGAGTGATTTTTTTTTTCATTTCAACCCTAACGTGTGATATATTATTGGATAGGTATTTAAAAATGAATTGGGGTTTCCTAAAATCATTTTTCGATAATGTAAATATTTTCGGAAATAATCGCTCCAGAAGTAAAAAAATATGCGTCCCCCCCCCCTCTAACTTTTGAACCATAAGTTTTAAAAATATGAAAAAAATCTCAAAAGTAGAACTTTATAAAAACTTTCTTGGAAAATTATTTTGAACTTGATAGGATGAATAGTTTTTGAAAAAAAAATACAAAATAATTTCTGAACTAAGTTTGTAATTTAACCGTATAAGCAGGTGTTTATTGTACCTGTAATTTCTACAAAATTACAATGAAATGACGTGCTTTCAAATAAAGTAAAAACGGTGAAAATCGGTTCCCGCAATAAAGAATTATCCCATAAAAATCATCTTCCATACTTTATGCTCGCGCGCAATAGTTTACTCAATTTGCCGATAGATGTCGCTGTACATGGAACTCTCATATCATATCCTACATGGCGGTGTTATTAACTCTTAAGTGGGGACACTTACTGTGACGGACGGAAAACTACGGAACCCTACAGTGAGCGTGGCCCGACACGCTCTTGGCCGGTTTTTTGCAAAATAACCCGAGAAACGTTCGGATTTTACATAAGAAAGCCGTATGCCACAAGTTTCGCGTTTTGTCTTTAACATCTTTTTTTTTTTTTTTCTTAATTTATTTAAATAAGAAAAACAGATACATAGTACAGTCGAGGACAAAGAGATGTATACACTTTTGGACCTTATTGCGTTGTAATAAGTTCCAAAAGTGTATCTCTTTGTCCTCGACTGTACCTTAAATTAAGTTTTCGCCAAACTGTGAGAAACTGTGAGAGTTTGTTGGTTATCTGTTTTTTTTTTTTTTCTTGCCTGTAATTTTATTTTCATGGCTGTAATCCTCTTGTCAACATTTTAACATCAAATAAGCAAGTTTTAGGCTATAGTCGTTGTTTTGCAAGTTTTTATAACCAACACGAATCTTCTAAGGCTTCATAAGCAAATTGATTTTATGGATTTCATAACTATGGTCGTACTTTTTATTGGTTATGTTCAGTGATGGGATTATAGGGTGCAACACGGTTTTTTTTTACCTCAAAAATTACGCTAATATGGGTAATCTTCGGGATCTTAGGACCCACGTTGTTTACTTTAGTTAAATCAAATACATTTCAATAACATTTTAACGTTTTAACCACTATATTCGCATAATAAGTGTATGTATTCCACCGTGTTGCACCGTAAAATCCAATCACTGGACTTATGTTGTAGCGATTATAATTTTAATATACAAAAAAATCTATAGGTACTGCCCATGCCCATGCTAAGAATCATAAACAAACATGTGTGCCCAAGTTTTGGTGTGTTCAAGCTTTAGATTCCATTTCTCTATAGACAGGTCTTTTTATTTGTGTGTTTCATATGGAATGTCATCTGACTCATGCATATGCAAGGAATGCGATTGATAATGCACATTCTAATATCTCAGGTCTCACGCCTTAAAGCCTTAATAGGGTTCAAAATGACCTGCTTCCTGGCCAGTATGTTATTGTTGACAATAAGGTGTCTAGTGTACCGGTTGTAAGATGACACTACTATTCACAAGTTTTACGACATTTGTTAAGCGCTTCGCCTTTGCCAAACCAACGTATCTAAGGGTAATTTACAGCGAAGTGAAATGAAAGCCATTTTGTTAAGAGATTTTTTCCCATATTATTTAAGTTTTGGTGAGTGTAATTTTGGAAAAGTGTTACCGTGTATATACAACATGAAAAGCCAAAGAAACAAGGATCTGTGAAGTACTTACACTTAAGTCAAGTCATTAATAATTTTAAACAAAAAAGAACCGACTTCACTTAGCCTACTCCACCTTTACAAAAACAAATGCCCGAGCTACAGGTTACATCACTATACAGGTTGAAACAAAAACAATGGTGACCCGTTTAAGGGCATAATTAGTATCGTATTGGGGCTAAGAAACAATAGACGAAAAATATTTTGGACGCGAAATTTTTTTTTTTTTTGTATGGGACACGACACGTCCCAGCCGGCCACCGATGATTCGAAGACGGCTGGATCGATTTGCAAAATTCTTTTTTTTGTTTGAAAGAGTATATACTTCACAGTTGGTCAAGGACAAGACTTGACGATGGGATCCTGGAGAAATCGAGGGAATTCTTTAACTATTATATGCATACCTATAGTGATTTGAGTATTTTTAACAGCAGGTCGAGCATTTGCTTTTGTTAACGTGGAGGCTAAGTGAAGTCGGTTCTTTTTTGTTTAAAATTATTTATATTTACCGGTCTATTCATAAACGCTTTCCAAGCCCCATGCAACGAATAATCGTTTGACCTTATTTGTCACTTTGATAATTGTGTTTTTTAGAAACAGACAAAACATAAATTAGGTACCTAAATGAGGCTTGTAAGACGTTTATGAATCAGTGAGTAAGTAAGAGAAATAAGCTCAAATTTTAAAGGAAAATAACTAATAATCGATACAAGAACTCTTTCGAATTGTACAGGAAGCCATACACCATGCGACTTTGGCAACGATTCAGTGGACAACGATGTTGTATATATAACATAACATAACATAACATTAATACTCTTTATTGCACACCTCAAAATAAAGAAACACATAAAATACAAGTTACAAACAGTGAAAGCAGAGGTAAAACAATTGGCGGTCTTATCGCTAAAAAGCGATCTCTTCCAGACAACCTTTGGGAAGCGGAAACCATTACGTAGGTGTTGCAAATGGAAATCAACTAAATAATAATAAACTTACGCATATAAAATAAAAATAAAAATTAAGAAAATTCAGTCGAGGTGCTAAGATACACACTATAATTATAATTATATATTTACATTAGAAAGATTGGCGATAGAGAATAAATTGGCAAACATATTTTGTTCTAAAACGCATTGTTTAGTCGGGAATTTGTCTATGGTAGCTGAATTTTTATAAGGAGCCCATATACAAGAATTAGCCGAAGTTGCCGTCCTTCCGCTGATTTTTATCACTGATAGCTGAATTTTGCGCTATTTTGCGCCTAAGACATGCCCAGACGATTACGTTCTTAGAATCTAAGAATAAAACGCAACCATTTCATTCTGTTACTCTGTATTTCCTAATATAACTTGACCTCAACATTTGTATCATTTAAGCGTAGGTAATGAGAGTTCTTGGTTATATTGGTTATGCCGATAATACGAGGGAATAGCGTGGTTCATTTTTAGAGTGAACGTCCTTCTAAGAAAAACCCGGAATATCATTATATAACTGTTTGTTAACAAATAGTTATGTTTGTAAACACTGGTCTACGTTTTGTTTAACATTTTTATTCTTTTCATTCTTCTCTATACCATATGTAGCCGCCGTAGACAGGAACTAGACGACTCAAAATAAATCTTCTACATATGTACCTACAAGTAGAAGTATAATTTCCAAAGTACTAATAGTTTACAAAAGGGTTAAAAGGTAGGGCCAATAATTTTAAACAAAAAAGAACTGACTTCACTCAGCATCCACCATTCCAAAAGCAAATGCTCGAGCTCCTGTAAAAAATACTCAAATCACTATAGGTCTGCCTATAATACTTGAAGAGTTCCCTCGATTTCTCCAGGATCCCATCATCAGATCCTGACCTGGTTACAGTGGGACCAACTGTGATGTATACTCATTCAAACAAAAAAAGAATTTTTCAAATCGGTCTAGCCGTCTTCGAATAATCGGTGAACATACATAAAAAAAAAGGAAAAACAACGATCCCGATGAATTGATAACCTCCTCCTTCGAAATCTTGAAGTCGGTTGAAAACGGTTAAATTAACAGCAAAAGTGGTTGATTGTATGGAAGTTCAAGATGGAAGAAGAATTTGCATTATTTTATATACAATCAAAATTATACAAAAGGCAACTTAATGATATTAAGCGTTCTCTAACCTGTAATCCTTTGGGTACAGGAGATAGTGTTGTAACGAATATTGAATTTTGAATATTCACGAATGAGAATACGAGTTATGAATGTTTGCTGATCATATTCGCGAATACGAATACCTACGGTTATTCTATCCGGAAAACTAAAATGGCGACTCAGGTCATTAAACTTTTCTGTCACACATTCTTTTGAATCTAAGGCCCTGAAATCTTATTTTCAACCGACTTCAAGATTTCGAAGGAGGAGTTTCTCAATTCGTCGGGATCTTTTTTTATGTACCGTCTGGATCGAATTGGAAATTACTTTTTTTGTTTAAAAGAGTATGCTTCACAGTTGGTCCCATTGTCATCAGGTCAAGATCTGAAGATGGGATCCTGGAGAAATCGAGGGAGCTCTTCAACTATTATAAGCAAAAAATACTCAAATCACCTATAGTGATTTGAGTATTTTTTACAGCTCGAGCATTTGCTTTTGGAAAGGTGGAGGCTAACTTTTTTGTTCAAAATTATATAATGAGAGGTCATAGCTATCATGATACGACAAATATTCATAGATATTTTCAGTATTTTTCTGGAAATAGTTAAAAACAATTTAGAAAGATAAATTGGTATTATTAAATAACAATATCGTCAAGATGTGCGGAAGAAAAAGACATGCTGCGCCGACCCCAAGTAAATGGGACAAGGGCAAGAGAATGATGATGATCGTCGAGGTATAAAACTACTCAGTAAGATTCTAAAGTAATCTTAATTTATCTTATATTTGCAAGTTAGAGAAACCACAGGCTACTACAGCATTTAAAACAGATAGAAAAGAACATAGGTATCGTAATACCTTATATTCTAAAGTTACGTTTTGAATTAAGATGGGTGACGACATAGAATTGGACAGCATTTGCAGCGTATCTACGTATGTATTGAAGGTATTTTACAGTCCCGTCCCATCCGGAAGAAGGAATGAAACTTTGCATGCACGTAGCTTAATAACATTTAAAAAAAAATTGAAGTGAAAACCTGTAGTCCAGTAGGTGTCCCCCCCCCCCCCCCTACTTAGTGTCCTAATTTGCAGTATTTCATATTTTTTATAAAAACGGTAAAAGTTGCCACATAACTTCCAATGACGAATATGTTCCTCATAAAATTCTCTACAATAGCTGTCTTTGCTATGTTGCTATAACTTGGTATTTATATCAGAGTAGTATCAATTTCTATTTTGATTCCTTGTTATACGTTTTTGCATACCTACTAGTAAAATATCCCATGTATGGTAAAATTATATATAATTGTCTTTAATATTAAGAAATCTTGAAGCCTAATAAAGTCCGGATAAATATCGAATACCCGTTATTCAAGAAAAAATATATTTTTCTACCCGGTTGTAACCAATCTATATTATGTCCTCCTAAGAAGAATCGATCACTGCTCATATGGTTCTTACTGTATTTATATGGTAGAAAACATATCTCACCTCAATTTTCGTGACTCATAATTTGAAATAAAGGCCCAACTTCATTAATATGAATCGAGGGAAGGTCTTCTAAGACCATTTTTCCGTAGCAGCACGGGATCTGGTAGCTGCCCTCACTGACCCAAAAAGAAAACCCAATCTGTATATAAAGCCCATAGACTAATAACCTAAGACCCCGCATGGCCGGGCGACCCCCGCTGCCACGCTCGAAGTAATTTCACCCTATAGTGAGACACTAATTTATTGTAAGTGACAGTAAACTTAGTACGTCTCCATGGCAACCATTAATGTCTGACTCTCTCTTACGCCCCACGAAACAATGGCGCGTTCCCTGTCTAGCATTGCTTGTTCCCCTCCCGCACCCCTTCTTTTTGGCAGCTTTAGTTTCAAAGAAATAACGCGCTAAGCGGAGTATAGAGATATCTTGTATATGATAAAGCCTGACCAGAAATATATGATTATTGTCAAGAGGGTGCTATTATTCTCATTTATATGGCAAGAGTTCAATTTTGTCAAAAAAAATATTTTTCTTTATGGTATGGTCACATCCTTGTCATATCTTGATTTGTTTACCTGTGACACCTGTCAGCTTTTGTAAATGTTTCGTAGCGAAATAGTTTCATTTCCCGAACGTTTTATTTCCAACAGTTTATTAGATACATTATTTACAGTGTTTTGTTGTTGACTATGCACAACACACACCACAGTTTTGGGCATTTCTTGGTACTTATTATTTAATATTCAACACTACTATTAATCAAGAAAACCGCAACAATGACAATGACAAGAGTGACAACCTATCATTAAAATTATTGCCAGTGTAAGAAATTAGTTCCAATGAAATTCCGCACCATGGCGCATGATTATATACCTATTTCTGGTCAGGCTTTAGCTATATCATACGTAGCATAGTCATACCACTACACTAGAAAAAACAGTCCAATAGAGAGCATACTATTGGGGGCGGTGCCTCACTCGCACTCGTTAAAAGATTGACACCATTGACATTTTGATTGTCTGATGGGATGGCGTCATTACTCCTTTCCAGCTTCCTCTATTTCGATATATTTCGGCTTCACTTTGTGTAAATAATAACCTCATGTATTTCCCTAACCACAGTTGAACCTGATTACCAAGGAAAACAGTCGTTCATTGTGTGTAGGTGACTAGAAAAAACGGTCCGATAGAGAGCATAATATAAGGGGCGGTGTCTCACTCACACTTGTTACAAAATGGACATTTTGACCTATTAAAGCCTGACCAGAAATATATGATCACGCGCCATGTTGCGGAATTTCATTGGAACTAATTTCTTACACTGGCAATAATTTTAATGACATAATGATATGCATGTGTGAGTGCATGTAATATGCTGTCACTGTCATTGAGGCGGTTTACTTAAATGATAATAAAGTGTTGAATATTAAAAAATAAACGACAGAAAATTCCTAAAATTATCCATAGTCAAGAGCGGACCATTGTAGATAGTGTATATAATAAACTGCTGTAAGTAATACGCTCGGGAAATGAAAATTTTTCGTTGTGAAACATTTTCCAATTAACATCAAAGCTGCATGACAGGTAAACAAATCAAAATGACACCATACCATAGAGAACTGAACTGTTGCCATTTAAATGAGAATAATAGCGCCCTCTTGACAATAATCATATATTTCTGGTCAGGCTTTATAAATAGTCATTAAATATTATCATGTTGGTATTATTGTTTGATGACGTCATGACCTCCTTAGTCAAAACGAGACGCAACTCCCTCTATTACGCTCTCTTTCGACCTCACTTTGTAGCCGAAGTGTATACTCCGGTTTAAAATAATAACTTCATGAGATTATCTGGCAAACTGTTGACATTTTAAACGACGTTTACCGTCAATTTTATGTCAAATTATACTGTTTACATTACCTTTTATAAAACTTTTACATGTTTACAATTTTAATATTTTTATAATGTCTATTAATAAATAGACAACGCATATACTCTTTACAAATATCGAATCTTCAAATATTACAATGAAAGTGCAAATAGACTAGACTTTATTAAACGGACAGTTTATTCTTTAAAAAAAAAATGAATTTTCTAGTTCAAAAGAATAGATACCACGGACAGAAAACATAAATAAGCTTCGGCTTGATTTACTATGATGATGAAATATAAATAGGTGCTTTTGAAAATTTTTCGGACATATCTGAATTTAAAAAAGTGACCACAAAATAGGAATCCAGAGTATCCAAACATAATGCAAGTGAAATGTCGTTCCTCAAGAAAGTAAAAAAGTGGGGTGTCTCCAGGGAGCGAGAACCAGAGCTGACGACGAGCAGGAGCCAGTACTCCCTGGTCTCCCAGGACCTGACTGCTGGAGCTCTCCAGCTGTGGTTGGGGCTACCTGAAGAAGTGAAATATGATCCAGCGCTTGCAGCCTTCAGGCAGTTCTATGAGAAGGAGCAGGGTGAGTGCTTTTGATATTTTAGCTGTCCAGATGCTTTGTGTCCCAGAACCTGACTGCTAGAGCTCTCCAGCTGTGGTTGGGGCTTCCAGAAGAAGTAAAATATGATCTAGCGCTTGCGGCCTTCAGGCAGTTCTATGAGAAGGAGCAGGGTGAGTGCTTTTGATATTTTAGCTGTCCAGATGCTTGGTGTCCCAGGACCTGACTGCTGGAGCTCTCCAACTGTGGTTAGGGCTTCTAGAAGAAGTCAAATATGATCTAGCGCTTGCGGCCTTCAGGCAGTTCTATGAGAAGGAGCAGGGTGAGTGTTTTTGATATTTTAGTGTCTCAGGACCTAACTGCTGGGGCTCTCTAGGTGTCGCTTGGACTACCAGAAGAAGTGAAATATGATCCAGCTCTTGCGGCCTTCAGGCAGTTCTATGAGAAGGAACAGGGTGAGTATTTTTGATATTTTAGCTGGTCAGATGCTGGGTGAGTCGGGATCTGACTTCTGGGGCTCTCCAGCTGTGGTTGGGGCTTCCAGAAAAAGTCAAGTACGATCCAGCGCTTGCAGCCTTCAGGCAATTCTACGAGAAAGAACAGGGTGAGTGTTTTGATGTTTTAGCTGTCCAGGTGTGTGAGGATCTCTGTCTGCTGGAACTGCAGCTGTAGTTCAAACTTCCAGAAGTTGAGTATGATCCAGCACTTGCAGCCTTCAGGCAGTTCTATGAGAAGGAACAGGGGTTTCCTCACGATGTTTTCCTTCACCGAAAAGCAACTGGTAAATATCTAATGATATTCCGTACATAAGTTCCGAAAAACTCAGTGGTACGAGCCGGGGTTTGAACCCGAGACCTCCAGATTGAAATTCGGTCGTCTTACCGCCAGGCTAACAGCGAATTATCAGTAATCTTAGATAATTCAACCAACCGGTGCAGTCATGTCTGTCAATTTCTATACAAAAAAAGTTTGCCGATTTTTGCGAGGGAGGGGAACGTCAAATGTATGGCTATTCCTACGTAACGTACAAATTACCACGTCAGATAAACGTCAGTCCCTACAATAAATATGACTACTGGTCATATGTTTTCGGTAGAGGGTAACGCCTGTCAATGGCCGCTCCGGTTGGTTGAATTGGCTACTTTCCTAAAAAAATATATATTTCGTCCGTCAGTTAGATTAGGTTAGGTTTTTGGACCCGGGGTATATCCTTAAACTACGTCCGGACCTGGGTATGTCCTTAAACTACGCCAAAAAGAGAGGTATGGGCACTGCGAATGGCATCTCGCTAAGTGTGGTAGGGCACGTTCAGCGAATGTCATCGCTCAAATCTGGAGCAGAGCCCGACTGGGGAAGTACCTCCACCTTACAGAAAACCACAGCCAAATAGCACTAGACCCTACTCATAGTGTTGTGTTCCTGCTGGTGAGTAAGGTTGCCAAAGAGCTCAAAGAGGACCCAGTGTGTTGACGATGAGGGACATTCTTGTTCCTTTAGTCGTCAACACAGTGAATCCTCCTTTTTGTAAAGGGTCGGCAACGCGCATGTGACTCCTTTGGAGTTGCAGGCGTCCATAGGTTACGGTAGCTGCTTACCATCAGGCGGGCCGTATGCTTGTTTGCCACCGTCGTGGTATAAAAAAAAAAAAAAAAAAAAAAGATTATCAAAAAATATTGGACTCGTATTTTTTATTTTGTCAATCAAACTAAAAATGGTGAACATATAGCCCGTTAAAGTTCCGCGTGACGTCACATTTCAGTACAATTTTTAGTATAATGTGACGTCACGCGGAACTTTAACGGGCTATATCTTCACCAATTTTTGTTTGATTGACAAAATAAAAAATACGTGTCCAATATTCTTTGATAATCTACCTGACGGACTAAATAGAATTATATTTTTTTTTCTAGGAAAGTACCCAATTGTCTAAGATCAGTAATACATGTATTGTTTTGTTATTTTTGTAGCCTCTTTTGCCAGATGCTTAGCCGTCTAGAAATCCGAAAGCAATAACCTCTTTATAGCTCGCAGCTTTGAAAAGGTAATAAATCCAGCCGGTTAGCAACTCTTCCGCAGAGTACACAATACAAGCAGATACGTTACTCACTGAGTTATGAATTGAAAATTAAATTGTTAATTATTTTACATGTTTTTAAAGTGGGTATTCTACTCATACATTAGTATGTTATTCAATCAAATACAAACATTGAAAACATTGAAAAAATAATCAACCCAGTTGGACTTGAACCAACATCGATACGCCTTACCGGGGCTCGATATCGC
This sequence comes from Pammene aurita, assembly GCA_947086415.1. NCBI lineage: Eukaryota > Metazoa > Arthropoda > Insecta > Lepidoptera > Tortricidae > Pammene > Pammene aurita. Next base: position 10,964,698 of record OX352316.1, read on the forward strand.
TTTACCAATTAAGCTATGGGTTCAGTTACTGAGCTGACGAAATTCTCAATGCCTTCAATCATCTTTTTGCATTTATTTTTACATCGACTTTATAGCAGCCGTAAGCGACATCTAGGTGCCAACCACTAGAGTTAGATACCCTTCCCGCCGACTCTTTTACAAGTGTCACAACGGAAATAACAGATGGCGCCTGCTATCAACTCATAATTATTTTACATGTTTTTAAAGTGGGTATTCCACTCATACATTAGTATGTTATTCAATCAAATACAAACATTGAAAACATTGAAAAAATAATCAACCCAGTTGGACTTGAACCAACATCGATACGCCTTACCGGGGCTCGATATCGCTTTACCAATTAAGCTATGGGTTCAGTTACTGAGCTGACGAAATTCTCAATGCCTTCAATCATCTTTTTGCATTTATTTTTACATCGACTTTATAGCAGCCGTAAGCGACATCTAGGTGCCAACCACTAGAGTTAGATACCCTTCCCGCCGACTCTTTTACAAGTGTCACAACGGAAATAACAGATGGCGCCTGCTATCAACTCATAATTATTTTACATGTTTTTAAAGTGGGTATTCCACTCATACATTAGTATGTTATTCAATCAAATACAAACATTGAAAACATTGAAAAAATAATCAACCCAGTTGGACTTCAACCAACATCGATACGCCTTACCGGGGCTCGATATCGCTTTACCAATTAAGCTATGGGTTCAGTTACTGAGCTGACGAAATTCTCAATGCCTTCAATCATCTTTTTGCATTTATTTTTACATCGACTTTATAGCAGCCGTAAGCGACATCTAGGTGCCAACCACTAGAGTTAGATACCCTTCCCGCCGACTCTTTTACAAGTGTCACAACGGAAATAACAGATGGCGCCTGCTATCAACTCATAATTATTTTACATGTTTTTAAAGTGGGTATTCCACTCATACATTAGTATGTTATTCAATCAAATACAAACATTGAAAACATTGAAAAAATAATCAACCCAGTTGGACTTCAACCAACATCGATACGCCTTACCGGGGCTCGATATCGCTTTACCAATTAAGCTATGGGTTCAGTTACTGAGCTGACGAAATTCTCAATGCCTTCAATCATCTTTTTGCATTTATTTTTACATCGACTTTATAGCAGCCGTAAGCGACATCTAGGTGCCAACCACTAGAGTTAGATACCCTTCCCGCCGACTCTTTTACAAGTGTCACAACGGAAATAACAGATGGCGCCTGCTATCAACTCATAATTATTTTACATGTTTTTAAAGTGGGTATTCCACTCATACATTAGTATGTTATTCAATCAAATATAAACATTGAAAACATTGAAAAAATAATCAACCCAGTTGGACTTGAACCAACATCGATACGCCTTACCGGGGCTCGATATCGCTTTACCAATTAAGCTATGGGTTCAGTTACTGAGCTGACGAAATTCTCAATGCCTTCAATCATCTTTTTGCATTTATTTTTGCGTTGTGACACTTGTAAAAGAGTCGGCGGGAAGGGTATCTAACTCTAGTGGTTGGCACCTAGATGTCGCTTACGGCTGCTATAAATCGATGTAAAAATAAATGCAAAAAGATGATTGAAGGCATTGAGAATTTCGTCAGCTCAGTAACTGAACCCATAGCTTAATTGGTAAAGCGATATCGAGCCCCGGTAAGGCGTATCGATGTTGGTTCAAGTCCAACTGGGTTGATTATTTTTTTTTTTTTTTTTTTTTCAATGTTTTCAATGTTTGTATTTGATTGAATAACATACTAATGTATGAGTGGAATACCCACTTTAAAAACATGTAAAATAATTATGAGTTGATAGCAGGCGTCATCTGTTATTTCCGTTGTGACACTTGTAAAAGAGTCGGCGGGAAGGGTATCTAACTCTAGTGGTTGGCAACTAGATGTCGCTTACGGCTGCTATAAAGTCGATGTAAAAATAAATGCAAAAAGATGATTGAAGGCATTGAGAATTTCGTCAGCTCAGTAACTGAACCCATAGCTTAATTGGTAAAGCGATATCGAGCCCCGGTAAGGCGTATCGATGTTGGTTCAAGTCCAACTGGGTTGATTATTTTTTCAATGTTTTCAATGTTTGTATTTGATTGAATAACATACTAATGTATGAGTGGAATACCCACTTTGAAAACATGTAAAATAATTATGAGTTGATAGCAGGCGCCATCTGTTATTTCCGTTGTGACACTTGTAAAAGAGTCGGCGGGAAGGGTATCTAACTCTAGTGGTTGGCACCTAGATGTCGCTTACGGCTGCTATAAAATCGATGTAAAAATAAATGCAAAAAGATGATTGAAGGCACTGAGAATTTCGTCAGCTCAGTAACTGAACCCATAGCTTAATTGGTAAAGCGATATCGAGCCCCGGTAAGGCGTATCGATGTTGGTTCAAGTCCAACTGGGTTGATTATTTTTTCAATGTTTTCAATGTTTGTATTTGATTGAATAACAATTAAATTGTTGAAAAAAAAAATTCGCACATAATAATATCAACCTATTCCCGAAATAAGCAATGACTATAGAAATTATATATGTAAACAAATAATGGCTGACAGGCAACAACTTACGAAATACATTTTTACTGAAATACAAGTAACAGATATATTATTAAATTTAAACTTTCGTGAGACATACTAAATATTATAAATTATAAAATACTAGAAGTCCGCCTCGAACTGAGAACTCGCTATTTTCTTTGTAATACATTATACGGTCGGCTAGTATAGCGAATTGGAAATAATTAATAATAGCAGATTTTTTTGATGTATCAGACGTATCATAAATCTAGTGATTACGTCGATACATAATCTCACTAAAGTTTACTTGTATAAATATATAAAAAAATATTTAAAAATATAAAACTTCGTAGATTATTACTTAAAAATATTAATTAACGTTTGTTTTCTTGTTACATTAATATTTGCTTTATAATATTGACCACGAATGGCACAAAAAATAAAAATGGGTTCCTTATTTATAGTCAATTGACCTAGAGTTTTTTTATTATTGAGCATATTTCAGTGCATTAAAATCGTAATTGGCTACAATTTAAATGATTAATAATTAAATATAGTAATTATATATACTGATAATAAATCACATTATAATTTATACCGGAGGGTGGGTTTTATGAGAGTGTAAATTATTTACCAATAAAAATTTGTAAATAAGTAAATATGTTTTAGTAATGTAAATTTGTAAAGTAAAAATGTCACCATTTATTGAGTAAAATAGACGTAAGTACCAAAAACCTGACAACGGTGCGACTAGGGTAAATAAAAACTTCTTTCGAGTACAAGTGCGGGTAAAATTGACCAAAGTAGGTATAATATTGGTAATTGAGAGGTAATAATTTATCATTAGGAACGTACAAATTTTGTGTCGTGTACCTACATCACATATTTACTGCATACGAAATATGGAAAATTTATAGTATGTCGGAGTCGGAGTTCAAAAGATAGCCAACTTAAATAGTACGGTTCAATTTCGAAGTTAGTCAATGCGATAAGCCAAAATTAAAATATAGTAAGAATTTTTTATGTTGTTATTCTCATATACTTCAGATTTTTAAACTTTACGCTTACGCTTTTTTGGTTCGATATCATGGCAACATAGGTCACAACAGTAATGGCGCATGCGGCGATTTTTGCCACGACTAAATAAATATACGGTTGCGCAAAGCAACCATACTATATGCTAGGGATGTAAAAAATATTCGTATTCGCATTCGCGAATATCTGCATGTTTTTTGATATTCGCATTCACGTTCTTATTTGCACAATTAAATGCGAATATATTTAATTTAAAATAAAAAACACAGAAAATTTACTATAATTTCAAACGGTTTTTTATTATTTTATTCGACAAAAAAAATATGTGACGTTTTAAAGTCAAAGGTACATCATTGTTGGTTATCATTATCAATAAGGCATTACTGCCATAAAAACATTAAGAAATAAACTCTAATAACAACCGACAATCATGTGCCTTTTAATCCAGTCATCGGGGAATCCTCTCCATAATTACCTTACAAAAGTTAGACTACAAAATATTTCAATGGGGATTAAGGCTACAGGCTGGTAATTAAAAATCTAGATTTTAGATCTTGAAGGCTCCCCGCGTTGGCCGCCATCTTGGTTTAAAGGTGCCAAAATTCGGTTTCTTACCTTTGATGCTTAAACTGTTGTTAGTATGACTAATGAATGTGTCTATGGAACGTATAAAGAAGATACAATTGTCTAAAAATTGTCATATTTAATAGCTCTGTAAGTCTTACAGATAAAAAGATACATGGGGTGGAAAAAGTATAATTTTAAAAAATCATGAGAATTTGATTTTTTAGCTTCACAATTCTGTGCCTCGAGATAAAGAAATTACATCTCTACCACGGTTATGTCATTGTCATTCATTCTTTTAAAAGATATTCAAAATTTGGATTTACTCCCAGAGCGCTTAGTGAGAGGGGCGAATATGGAAAGGCTTACACAAAAATTCAATGTTCTGTTACTCATCATGAAATATTACTAGGCGTTGTCGGGTATAAAAACTACTCATTTTGGCATTTTTACCAAAACTTATTTTGAAGACAATTGATGCCAATCGTTTCTATTTCCAACAAAGATAATAATTCCAACTCAAACTTATTAATTCCAAACAAGTTGAGCGCACAAGAGAAGCCATAAATAATAGTTTTTAGTTAGTTTATTTCTTATACAATATTTTAATAATTTAAATGATTAATAATTAAATATAGTAATTATATATACTGATAATAAATCACATTATAATTTATACCGGAGGGTGGGTTTTATGAGAGTGTAAATTATTTACCAATAAAAATTTGTAAATAAGTAAATATGTTTTGGGATTTTCATAATGCCCACTTTTTAGCTCAACTTTGCATAAATCGACTTTTAAAATAAGTTGTTACTTATTTTATTCCAAACACTGATCACCGTTGTTTTAAATTTGGCGCGCATGAGCCAGAGAACGATCACGATTGGTCGGTTACGGGAACGGAGAAGAGAAGTGATGGCCGACCACGCGCAAGGGTCGTGCCTCGCCTGCGCTGTGTTACCAGCGCAGATATATCTGTATTTTAAATATTTTAGGTCATCATAATGATAAAAATGTCACCATTTATTGAGTAAAATAGACGTAAGTACCAAAAACCTGACAACGGTGTGACTAGGGTAAATAAAAACTTCTTTCGAGTACAAGTGCGGGTAAAATTGACCAAAGTAGGTATAATATTGGTAATTGAGAGGTAATAATTTATCATTAGGAACGTACAAATTTTGTGTCGTGTACCTACATCACATATTTACTGCATACGAAATATGGAAAATTTATAGTATGTCGGAGTCGGAGTTCAAAAGATAGCCAACTTAAATAGTACGGTTCAATTTCGAAGTTAGTCAATGCGATAAGCCAAAATTAAAATATAGTAAGAATTTTTTATGTTGTTATTCTCATATACTTCAGATTTTTAAACTTTACGCTTACGCTTTTTTGGTTCGATATCATGGCAACATAGGTCACAACAGTAATGGCGCATGCGGCGATTTTTGCCACGACTAAATAAATATACGGTTGCGCAAAGCAACCATACTATATGCTAGGGATGTAAAAAATATTCGTATTCGCATTCGCGAATATCTGCATGTTTTTTGATATTCGCATTCACGTTCTTATTTGCACAATTAAATGCGAATATATTTAATTTAAAATAAAAAACACAGAAAATTTACTATAATTTCAAACGGTTTTTTATTATTTTATTCGACAAAAAAAATATGTGACGTTTTAAAGTCAAAGGTACATCATTGTTGGTTATCATTATCAATAAGGCATTACTGCCATAAAAACATTAAGAAATAAACTCTAATAACAACCGACAATCATGTGCCTTTTAATCCAGTCATCGGGGAATCCTCTCCATAATTACCTTACAAAAGTTAGACTACAAAATATTTCAATGGGGATTAAGGCTACAGGCTGGTAATTAAAAATCTAGATTTTAGATCTTGAAGGCTCCCCGCGTTGGCCGCCATCTTGGTTTAAAGGTGCCAAAATTCGGTTTCTTACCTTTGATGCTTAAACTGTTGTTAGTATGACTAATGAATGTGTCTATGGAACGTATAAAGAAGATACAATTGTCTAAAAATTGTCATATTTAATAGCTCTGTAAGTCTTACAGATAAAAAGATACATGGGGTGGAAAAAGTATAATTTTAAAAAATCATGAGAATTTGATTTTTTAGCTTCACAATTCTGTGCCTCGAGATAAAGAAATTACATCTCTACCACGGTTATGTCATTGTCATTCATTCTTTTAAAAGATATTCAAAATTTGGATTTACTCCCAGAGCGCTTAGTGAGAGGGGCGAATATGGAAAGGCTTACACAAAAATTCAATGTTCTGTTACTCATCATGAAATATTACTAGGCGTTGTCGGGTATAAAAACTACTCATTTTGGCATTTTTACCAAAACTTATTTTGAAGACAATTGATGCCAATCGTTTCTATTTCCAACAAAGATAATAATTCCAACTCAAACTTATTAATTCCAAACAAGTTGAGCGCACAAGAGAAGCCATAAATAATAGTTTTTAGTTAGTTTATTTCTTATACAATATTTTAATAATAACTTATCAATTATATGAAGGCTTAAAAAAATTAAAATATCTTCAAACTTTTTATTAAAGAAAAATCTATCAAAAGCTACAAGCTTTCTATCAAATCCAAATTCCTTATACCCAAATTGATCGATAACTTTACCCGACAGCGCCTAATAATATTCCATGATGAGTAAGAGAGAAGCCTTTCCACAATCACCTCCCAACTATAAGTGTTATGGGAGTGAATCCAACTTTTAAATATCTTTTAAAAGATTATTTTTAAGATGACAAGACTGTGGTTCAGATTTAATAAATTTCTTAATCTCGAAGCATAGAACTTTTAAGCTAACATTTATCAAATTCTCATAATTAAAAAAAGAAATACTTTTTTACATCCCTGTATCTTTGTATGTGTTGCGGCATCAACATAAATGGCAAATTACTAAATCACTTACGGTTTGCCGACGACATCGTCCTGATGACAGAGAGCCATCCCGAACTTTCAATTCATGCTTCAAACGTTAGACTGTCAAAGCAAGGAATGCGGATTACAAATGAACCCGGATAAAACTCGTGTAATGTCAAATAGTCTACCAATACCCATAACTATACAGTCGAAAAATATTGCCTACGCTGAGGAATACTTGTACCTAGGCCAGAATATATCCTTCACTAAACATAAATTGGATGAGGTCGAAAAACGTATAAAGAAAGCATGGAGTGCTTACTGGTCATTGAAACACATATTCAAATCAAAATTAGACAACAAACTCAAAAAGAAAGCGATGGACTCAGTTATCACTCCAATTCTTATTTACGGATGCCAAACCTGGACCTTAACTAAGGAACTAATACATAAAGTACAGGTATTCCAAAGAACCGCAGAACGCAGCATGCTAGGCATTAAATTAGTATACAGGATAAAGAACACAGACATCCGCGAGAAGACAAAAATCCTGGATGCCGCCGAACTCATTTGCCGCCTGAAATGGAGATGGGCCGGGCACACGGCGCGAACAAAAAACGGCCGCTGGAGCGAACAAATGCTACATTGGTACCCGCGCGACGGACAGAGGGCGCGCGGTCGCCCGCGGCGACGCTGGAGGGACGACATCGTGGCCGTGGCCGGCATCGCCTGGACGAGACTCGCCACTGATAGAGACACGTGGCACATGATGGAGGAGGCCTATGTAAATTATATAATTATACAAATGAATTAGAAAGATAACAATTTACATGCATGCAAAATATTTAAAAATGAAATCAAATATTATGAAATGTAATAATTATTGGAATAAATGGCTATATTATCTTTGTATGTGTAAGTCTGTCAGATCTATTGTGTATACGCGAAAATGGACTTACAAGACCTTCCCTCGATTTCAAATTAATAAAGATTGGCGTATACAGATTTTGAAAAAAACATACGGGGTACGAGAAAAGGGTAATTTTTGACAAACTTTTTTTTATGCTTCGATCCCATGCCTAACCAGCAACAAAAGCTGTCGGGACCAAAAAACTACCGGCTAAAAAAGCCACAAATTGAGGAATTTTTTTCCCATACAATATGTATGAAAATGAAAACTTTTATTTTTCACATGCTGTTTTTTATGATAATCGATTCCGTTCCTATCCGGTATCAATAGCTTCGTACGGGTCAACTTACGGTCAGGTACTATAAAAGCTACAATTTGAAGAAAACTATTTCTATACATTTACTGCCTTAAAATCGCCATTTTTTCATATTTTGAACTATAATGTCTTCATACTTAAAATTAACAGGACTGATTGGCGTGATAGAAAAATATGAATAAAATTTCACTTTTTCTCCATAGTAGATGTATGGAAAAAAAATCTTGAATTTGTGAGTTTTTGTACAGCCGACGTAAAAGATTATATCTTTGTCGTCGACTGTACGTAACCGTAAGTTGATCTCTAGGAAACTATTGATTCTGGATAGGAATGGAATCGATTGGCAAAACAAAATAGCATGTGGAAAATTTAAGGTTTCATTTTCATACTGATTGTGTGGGAAAGTTTTCCTCAATTGGTAGCTTTCTAGTCGGAATTTTTTTTGGTTCCATTCAGGCTTTTCGATTCTAGATTGTAAAGGAATCAATTAGCATAAAAAAAAGTTTGTCACAAATGACCTTTTTCTCGCAACATGTTTGTTTTATTCAAAATTGGTAAACGCCAAACTTCATTAATTAAAAATTGAGGGGAGGTTTATTAACACCATTTTTGCGTAGCAGCACGGGATCTGGTAGCTGCCCTCACTGACCCAAAAAGAAAATTCATCCTGTATATCGGTTCATCGATTAATAATTTCACATACGAACATACATTGCAAGTCTTGCAAACCCCTTTTCACTGCCTCAAGGGTTGAATTTCCCGGGACTCAAATTATTTCTATTACTAAGTTTCATCGTAATCAATTCGGACACTTTCGCATTTATAATTTATTATACGCATGTCTGTATATACATGTCTAGGTAATACAAGCTATCCACCCGTGACTTCGTCCGCGTATAATACGGCTGCTCATACAAAGTTTCATTCCTTATTTTAATTCTTATAATGTGATGTTTAAGTATTAGTACTATCTTTTGTTCATCTCCGGGTCTATTCTCTCCGGGTATAGAGCTATTATGTATAAAAAATATTCGACAATTTTATCTTCTTTGAACATTCCATAAACTTTAGTCATACTGACAACTGTTTAAGCATCAAGGTTAAAAAACCGAATTTCGGCCAACACGGGGAGCCTTCAAGGTCTAAAATCTAGATTTTTAATAACCAACCTGTAGCCTACCAATTCCCCTTAAAAACATTTTGTACTCCACATTTTGTAAGGTAATGTATTGCGATGAATCTCCGATTACTGGATTAAAAGGTACCTACATCATAGTCGGTTGTTAATAGAGTTTATTTTTAGATATTTTTTATGGCAGTAATGCCTTATCGATAACCAACAATGATGTACCTTTGACTTATTGAAAACGTCACATATTTTGCTAGTTTCACCTTGCACAATTTGGATAATTGTTGAAAAAACAACCGGTACATACATAGATATATTTAATAAGTAACACTTAAATTAAAATGATAATAAAAAATGCAATACACCCGCCCTCTTATTTCTACTCAAATAATAAATTACATAGGTACAAACATTTGCAGACGGCGATCTCCTACTAAGTACCTAAATAGAAAATGTTATATTGGCGTTTGATTTACTTCCATAGTTTATATACACTGTACTACGTTCATTATTATTATGTATCGCCGATACCTACTGTCTCCTATCGGAGACCTACCTACCTACTGTACCGATATATTATATCGGTACAGTAGGTAGGTATGTAGGTAACTTAAATAACACAAATTATTCTGTATCATATTATAATTATAAATATTGTTCAATCAAAGCGTCTACGTTTCAAATTCCTTATGACAGTTGTGACATTGACGTAAGGTTTCGTTTTACCACCTAGCTAGTCGGAATGGTTTACTTACTAAAGCTGTATACGAGCGTGACCTTGACTGCGAACTCCGGTCGCCCGCGTCAAAACACCCGTGGCGTGTAGCATAGGAAATTGATCCTAAACGCTGGGAGTTAAAGTTTATTTATAAGTGGAATTAACAATTTTTTTTTAAATTATACTTTTTCTTTACCCCATTGCATTTTTTTTGCGTGATTTGTTAATTAGTCTTAATTTATACGTGATTACAACAAAGTCTAAAATAAATTGAGTCTATAATCAATTTAATTAATGTTATACATACGTAACTGACTATACCCGTAATACAAACATATTGTTTGTAGGTTTTTGAGGTAAGGAGGTAGCTTGATGAAGTAGTTTCATGATACTTTAATCAAAGTCCTGCCTATTAGTAATTATTACTATCGACTTACGATGTACCCAATCGAACCCATTGTATTTTCTTGATTAAGTTGCTACACGTGGAAATATTTAGTTTGATTTTACTCGTTTTTCATTAATTACAAAAATATTGACAAGTTGACAAAATAAAAATGTTATTACTATTTAAAGTGAAAAAATAAAGCGTTTTTCTGACACTTAAGTTTTGTTCCTTCTTCCGGGAGGAAAGTTAGTAGAATTCAAAAATATAGTATCTTAGAATGTCACAAAAAGCATAACAAAAAAAATTAAGCTATTATAAATTAATGTTTTGCGCGGCCGTATCTTTACTGTAGTATTCGCACAAATGACCAATATAACAAGACCCTACTGAAGAAATTTCCTTGCCGCCTAGCTCCACAACCTCTTGATCGATCTTGCTCATATACAAACTCTCAAATTATATGTATCTCTGCTACAACCCCAACAAATTTCATAAAGATCAGAAAAATGTCACTAAAATTATCGCAGAACAACTATTCAAAATCAAACAGCCATCGAAATGCACAGACGTCTAGGTAGCCAGCTGACAGTTCCGTTATGTCCGAAGTTGTCTGTAAGAACTTCACTTCACTCGTTCGATAACGGTTACACAACACTCACGTAACATAACAATACAAAAAAAACTTTTTTTATATAAATTAATGACAGAACAATAGTAGTTCTTTTAAAGTGCGTGATTGCAAAACAATAAAGGTAAATTGGTTTGTTAACATTATTTGCCCTTTCTAAGGTACTTCAAATAATTTATATTAAGTATTTAATATTTTATACCACGACGGTGGCAAACAAGCATACGGCCTGCCTGGTGGTAAGCAACTACCGTAACCTATGGACGCCTGCAACTCCAAAGGAGTCACATGCGCGTCGCCGACTCGTAATAAAAAGGAGGATTCACTGTGTTGATGGCTAAAGGAACAAGAAGGTCCCTCATCGTCAATACACTGGGTCCTCTTTGAGCTCTTTGGCAACCTTACTCACCAGCAGGAACACAACATTATGAGTAGGGTCTAGTGCTTTTTGGCTGTGGTTTTCTGTAAGGTGGATGTACTTCCCCAGTCGGGCTCTGCTCCAGATTTGAGCGAGATGATATTCGCTGAACGTGCCCTACCACACTTAGCGAGATGCCATTCGCAGTGCCCATACCTCTCTTTTGGCGTAGTTTAAGGACATACCCAAGTCCGGACGTAGTTTAAGGACATACCCCGGGTCCACAAAATTAAATTTATTAATTTTATTAAACATAACTAGATAATTTATAAAAACATAATATATAACTACCTAACTAAAAACGTATAAATAAAAAACCTGCCCCAGGACTCTGTCACTAGGTAGAGTGCCCAGAAGGCTGGCCACATTTGCGCGCTGGATAGCTATGCTGATCCGTTGGCCAACCAGCCCTGAGTCCTGGTCACCAGGGGCCTAAATAAGACGCACCGAAATCTCTTTGTAGAGGCGACGCGCACGTAGTCCCCATGGTCCATTTATTTAAGTTAATATACATCCTTTACAATAAGTGACCCTTTTTCATTGCCCTTGTGTGAACAATATTAAAACGCGATGTGTCGAGATTGGCGTAATGTATCTACTTATTTAATCTGTGGCTGCGGCCCGTCTGTCTGTATGTATGTATGTTTGTATATATCTCGAACCAGATTTAACCGGTTCGAAATAGCTTTGCCCGCTGCAGACTTCTTGGAGCGATGACAAAAAGAATGCGTCAATTTTATTGCGTATTATTTTATGTTCAAGTATAAAGATTAAAAAAAGAATCGAATCTGTTTATACAAGTGCAGCAAAAATAGTAGTGATCCGTTTAAAGTATTTTTCAAAACTAATAGGACTAGTTACCATCAGTTATTTTATTATACATACCTACAGTTAGGTGCAAAACTGTCCCAATAGTAGCATCTTAGTAGAATGTGGAGAAGTGGATGTCGATCGAGGAGAGGGGCACATGATTAATACATACCAGTACTATTTAAAATTTCCTACAAATCAGCCTTACATATGCTATACTTAGAATTTACGGTTATTTTGTAATTTAGAATCGAAAAGTAGAAAAAAACACATTTTTATTTTTTCGAATATTTCTAGTTCCTCTTATGGAAACTCCAAATAGGGAACCATACATAATTAAGAAATTCTGCCTCTATAAAATCATCATGCAATTGCTTTAATGGGGCATATTTTCAAGTTATTTTTAGGTGGCTTATAGTTCGGTGCAAAAGTGTACCATTAAAAACAGCCATAGAAAGTGTTTGTTAGTTCAATGTTCAAGACGACTTTTACTCTGCCATAACTACAAAACTATGTTTGTGATTTAAACAGTTGATACCTTATTTTATAGAGGCTGAATTTCTTAATTATGTATGGTTCCCTATTTGGAGTTTCCATAAGAGGAACTAGAAATATTCGAAAAAATAAAATGTGTTTTTTTCTACTTTTCGATTCTAAATTACAAAATAACCGTAAATTCTAAGTATATCATATGTCAGGCTGATTTGTAGGAAATTTTAAATAGTACTGGTATGTATTAATCATGTGCCCCTCTCCTCGATCGACATCCACTTCTCCACATTCTACTAAGATGCTACTATTGGGACAGTTTTGCACCTAACTGTATATTGAAATAAATTTTCTTTCAAACTGCATAGGTGAAACACTTATTTGATTTATGTTAATTTATAAATAATTCACCTTAATTTAAAAGCTGTTTCGAGAGTTTTGCTTGGAGAGGTGAAAAGAGTAAGATTTTTTTTGATTAAAATTATGTTAAATTAGGATGTAAATATAAAAATACGTTGGAAAATGAGTCGTTAAAGGAATAAGTGGAACAGTTTTTTTTTTCATTTTCATAAATCATTTTATAACGTAGAGCAATTTTTCGTAAAATTGACGAAGTGTAGGTGGTATTTTTGGGAATATATTAATCTATTTCATAAAAAATTAAATAATCTTATCTTTAATCAGATAATATAAACATATTGGAGGATTACAAATAGAAATAGAAAATCAAGCGACAAGTTTGCACGAATTAACGTCCTCACTAAACAAGCTCTGTAAGAGTTGAGTTTCCGGGTTTTAAATAATAATAAATGCGTACCAAAGTATTTTTTTGCAATAACAAGACTTCAAACTATCTTATTAAAATGCAATTCATGTGCGTTATTTCATTATTAGCGATTTTAGTTTTTCAAATCGTTACCGGACTCTTAACGACGAAATTTGGTATCGCATTCTTATCATTAAAAACTAAGAAAAAACATTTTTTTTCTCAAACGTAAATTGGTTTTGTATGGAGGGTTGGCAGGCTGGGATGACGTGTTGTTGGAAGTATATATATATGACCTTGTTTAGTCGCTGTCCGTGGCAAAAAGCCATATTAAAAATATTAGCGATACTACGATACAGATGTAGTGAATAATCCTTTCCTATCGGCAAAACTCGGAACAACGATAACACCCGAATGGTGCCGATGTGTCTATGAATTACTGTATTATTAAATAATTTTAACAAAAAAGAACCGACTTCACTAAGCATCACCTTTTCAACACCAAATGCTCGATCTGCTGTAAAAATACTCAAATCACCATAGGTGTGCCTATAATAGTTGAAGAGTTCCCTCGATTTCTCCATGGTCCATCATCACATCCTAACATGGTTACAATGGGACCAACTGTGAAGTATACGCTTTTAAACAAAAAAAGAATTTTCCAAATCGGTCCAGCCGTCTTCGAATAATCGGTGAACATACATAAAAAAAAAAAAAATAGCAAAAACAAAGATTCCGACGAATTGATAACCTCCTCCTTCGAAATCTTGAAGTCGGTTGATTACGTGTAGGTATCAAATAAATCGCATACTTTATTTATCAATGTCAAATGTCAAACTGCCCTGTCAAACATGTCTCGATGGGTACTGAGTGCGAGTGAAGTAGTAAGACAAAAACGAACATTTCCGAGAAATACGAAAGGAAAGGATTATTCACTACATCTGTACTAGAGTCAGTCCAGAAGGCGAAGTTGTCGTGGTTTATATGGAAACTCATACATTATTTATAACTCTAAGAAAATGATGACACGCTTACCACAAGTATGTCTTGATAATGTCAATCACATCAACCGCAAATATACCTAGAGCGGTATCTAACTTTTAAATCATGGCTTGTTACAGATTTCTTATTAAAATGTTTTTATTTTTGTCATCAAAATGAATCAACAAAGTGTGATTCAGACAACCAACGCTACCAAAAGCGTAGAGTCTGTCTGGAAAGAGAAGTGTCGTAGAATGTATGAGTTCCCATTTAAACCACGAGACTTCTCTTTCCGGACAGACTCTAGTATCATTAGTTTTGACTTGACAAATACAAAACCCCGTTACAAATAATCGTTAACGCCTCTTAGCCTAGTCGGTAGTGACCCTGACTATGAAGCAGGAGGTCCCGGGTTCGAATCCTGGTCAGGGCATTTATTTGTGTGTTCATCACGGATATTTGTTTCTGAGTTATGGATTTTTTGTATGTATTTAAGTATTTATCTATATACATATATCTATTATATACAGCCTTGGCCAGAAGTGTTGAGCACCCTTGCGATTTTCATACAAAACTCGAAAGTTTAGTCCGGCGTTTCTATCTTTTTTGAAGTTATTTTATCAATTATTTCAAATTGAACAGGCATGTTTTGTTGAAGTGAGTAGTAACTGCATATAATATTTGCAATTTTTCGCACCGACCTAAATTCGCATTTTTGGGACCTCCACTTTTCATACTTTATAGGTACCTTGAAAGTGTTATTAAGTGAAGTTTTCTAGATATATCAATAAAATATAACATTTTACGTCATCGTACATTGTTATGATAGGGAATTAACATCAAAATTGTAAACAAAAAAGAGCTATGCTCAACACTTCTGGCCAAGGCTGTATATCGTCGCCTAGTACCTACAACACAAGCCTTATTGAGCTTACTATGGGACTAGGTTGATTTGTGTAATATTGTCCCATAATATTTATATTTTTTGAATAATTTTATAATAGTTTTGGCTTGTCTAATTATTTTTTAATGTCAAATTAAAATCAAAACAATAGTAAAATTATTCTTCGAAAAACTCGTTAAATACCGTATTGATTGCTTAAATAATCAGACCTTGGCAAAACCCACAGACTTGTTGTTGGCACTTCTTGTAATTCTTACTTTGTAATGCTTTGTATCAAGATACATAATTGTAGGGTCCTCAATAATATCACTACGATTATGCACCTTATGTGTTTACAATAAAGCATAAAATGTAAATATGTTTTTTTAAGTCGAATGTAATAGGGAAGATGCAGCTATAATATTTACTTACCATTATTTTGTAAACAAAATGTTGAAAAAACATAAAATAATAGTCATTAAAACGTTTTTACATTAATTAATACTAATTCAAACAATAATTACGATTTGAAGTAATATGAAACGGAACGTATTTTAATCCACCAATCATCGTCTGGTGACGACACTCTGTTTTGACAACTATAGATAGTATAGTAAAAGATGACAATCTCATATGACGGAATTTAACGCCTTTTGACGGACACTTTTGCACATAGAGATTGTCATCCTACCTTCTACCATCCATAGAACCAAGGATAAACAAATATCACGACTATGGCGAGTGACACTGCACTGACACACATGAGTGACGTCACAGGGACTGTAGCACCGTTTAGGCGCGAAAATTTAAATTGTCAGTTAGTAACAGCAATTTTTACTATACTTAAATTATAGTATTTACATTTTTTAATACACTCGTGGTCTATTCTACGTGTGCAATTCTTTCAAATAAAAGCAAAAATAATAATATTGCATCTTGCCTATTGTACAGAGTCCCTTCGCCTTATACGGATGACATAATGTATTGTGCAATGTACCATAGCCAACACTGTTAACCCGCCAATTGTGATCCCTATTGCAACAGCATAAGGTCCACCGATGGCCGGTTAAGGGTGTTGCTGTTTGTACTTAATGTGTCACTGTGTAGGCGAAAAGATAATAAGCATAGCAAATAATTCATATTTATGGAGATGCCAAAATAAGGATTGTATAGTTGGCTTCAAATTATAGTAAACATTATACATAAAAAAATAAAGAAAACCCTCGAAACGGCTACACCGATATTGATAAACACGCATTTAAATCGGTTACGTTTACATCAGATATCACAATAATGAGAGCAACAAAACCCGTCTGGTAATAGATTGCTATACTATCCTTATTGCTAGATCCGGGCATCTGGCAGCTTTTACTGGGTGGAGGTCCGAGTGACGGGCAAATTTTTTGAATTGGATAATAGTAATACCAAAATAGGTGAAAACTGCCGAAGGTTGATTTGATTGCATCAAACTCAGAACTCTAGGATTGGTTTCCTTGAAGAGGTTTGCATTCTTTGACCTCCACCACTATACAGCTGCCAGATGTCCAGATCTAGAAATAGGCATATTATAGCAAACTGACTAGAGAAGTTTCATTGCTCTCATTATTGTGTCATGTCTGACGTGGCTAGCTCTTCGTCTATAACACCCCTACTTGGGACGAGGTGATGCTAGGTAACGACTCCACAGACGCAGTTAAATGGTTAAAGAGGTATTTCCCGTTGGATATATGGATACTACTTATCATTTTATGATAAATATGTACTGTATTTGTACTACAGTTCCATAAGTCACGCCAAATAGGTATTGAAGTAGAACTGTGTCACTTTGTAATATTGAAAAATAAAAATAAAATACTTAATGAAACAATTGTCAAAATTGCTTTTTTGAGGTTAGATATGAGGATATTATGTATCATTTGTGGTCTATTGTATTTTTAAAAAATCAGCCATATCGTGTCTGGAGCAGCCCAAACTTGGTATGTTTCGAAAATTATTTTTGTGATTATTAAAAAAAAATGGCTGAAATGTAATGATGTGATATATTTTTAGGATCGCCTCAAAATTCCCTTTCATAAGATACCACACACGATAGGTTTCTGAAAAAATAAATTTTCCATACAAATAAAAAAATGTATCGGCACTCTCCTCCTAAGGGATATTTTTTAAGAACTGCGGGTCAAAAAAATTGTTTTGACCTCTAGTATGCGTGTGCCAAACGGCTAAACTGTAGATCGATTTGCGGTTTTTTTAATCGTACGGCTACCACTAATGGTATCAATCGATTCGTTTTGTTATGAGGATCAAATGTCTACGAGTATATGGGGCCAATTGCGTTAAAGCAACACAAAAGTCAGAAATGAGACTTCTGAAGTCTGAGATTTGCATTTGTTTCTCAAAACGCTCCTAACAAAGTGATGTGTAAAAGTGACGTCACGATTACTAGCGCAATAATTGGAGCATTTGCCTTACAAAAGGTGGAGTAGAAAATGTTTTAATGGTTATTGGTAGGCTATAGGGTGGTTATTAAAATACTAGATTTGAGACCTTGAGGGGGGGGGTGCGTTGGCCGCCATCTTGGTTTAAACGTGCCATAAGTCCGTTTTTGAACCTTGGCGCTTAAACGGTTATCAGTAATCAGTATGCCTAAAATGTCTATGCAACGTATGAAGAACATAAAATTGTCTACAATATTTCCATACACAATACATCTGTAAGTCTTACAGATATAAAGATACAGGGGGTGAAAAAGTGTATATTTTCTTATATCATAAGAATTTTATTTATTAGCTTCAAAGTTTTGTGCTTCGAGATAAGGAAATGAAGTCTCTACCACAGTTTTGTCATCTTCTAATGATTAGTTTAAAAGATATTCAAAAGTTGAATTCACCCTTAGAGCGCTTATAGAGGGGGTGAAAGTAGTAAGTCTCACACACAAAATCAGTGTTCTATTAATCATCATAAAAAACTACTAGGCGTTGTCAGGTATAGTTATGGATCAATTAGGGTATAATTAATTTAGATTTGACAAAAAACATATATGCTCTCATAAAAAAAAAAAAAAAAAATATTATATACATATTTTATTACATAAAATTTTTTTAAACTTCATATAACTGTCAAGTTATTATTAAAATATCGTATAGGCTTGAGCATTTTTTACATAATGCTTGAACAGTTGACTTTATGACAAAAATGTCTACGAGAAGTATAAAGACAATGAGTATGAGTAATTTTTTCCTTCCTGTAACTTTGTATCTTCTAAGACGTACAGAATAAATACAAATACAAAAAAAATTGAGTCTTTATAATTTTTGTAGACATTTATGTCATAAAGAGAGCTGTTCAGGCATTATCTAAAAAATGCTAAAGCCTATACGATATTTTAATAATAAGTTGAGAGTTATATGAAGTTTAAAAAAAAAAAAAATTCAAGCACTTTCTTAAAAACATTTTTTTTTTCTATGAAAGCGTATATGTTTTTTGTCAAATCTAAATTCATTATACCCGAATTGATCGATTGCAATACCTGACAACGCCTAGTAGTATTTTATGATGAGTAATAGAACATTGATTTTGGGTGTGAGACTTACTACTTTCACCCCCTCTATAAGCGCTCCAGGGGTGAATTCAACTTTTGAATATCTTTTAAAAGAATCATTAGAATATGACAAAACTGTGGTAGAGACTTTATTTCCTTATCTCGAAGCACAAAACTTTGAAGCTAATAAATAAAATTCTTATGATATAAGAAAATATACACTTTTTCACCCCCTGTATCTTTATATCTGTAAGACTTACAGATGCATTGTGTATGTAAACATTGTAGACAATTATATCTTCTTCATACATTCCATAGAAATTTTAGGCATACTGATAACCGTTTAAGCGCCAAGGTTCAAAAGCGGACTTATGGCACGTTTAAACCAAGATGGCGGCCAACGCACCCCCCCCCCCCCTCAAGGTCTCAAATCTAGTATTTTAATTACCATCCTATAGCCTACCAATAACCATTAAAATGTTTTCTTCTCCACCTTTTGTAAGGCAATGTATGGAGATGATTCCCCAATGATTGGATTATACATGGTCGCACTGTTTAAAGTTATGAAATTGCTGTTTACAGTGAAATGTTGCTTTTTTGTATATGGTTGCCATACAATTTATTTTACAGTAAACTGTTAAAAATCGAATGGTATCATTGCTTTTTTTATTAATATCCTTCTTTAAAATATCGTTAAATTTTGAGCCTGCCATATCTTTGAAACATTTCAATAGATTTTTTTAGTTTCCACTTTATTTTGATATATTGATCTTTTTGCATCATGTCAACTAAATTTTATTTCATAATTCAACATGTGTCATCATCCCTATTAGTCATTCAGGGACGAGTTGTCAGAGCTTTGTGCTGAAGCATAAGTCGCGACTTGGCACCGTGTAGAAAGCGGTGCACACGTCTCCATACCCTCAGCACTCACACCGTGCACTAGTGTTGCTCTTTATGACGGCTGTTTCAGGGGTCTATCCTGCCGAGGCAAGTCGACGCCTACCTCGATACGTGTACAAACGTTGATAAGGATTCAACCAACCGGAGCGGCCATTGACAGGTGTTGCCCTCTGCCGAAAACATATGACCAGTGGTCCAGTGGTCATATTTTTTGTATGAACTGACGTTACGTTGACGTTCCCCTCCCCCGCAAAATCAGCAGACGTTTTTTGTATAGAAAACATCAGACATGGCCGCTCCCGTTGTTTGAATTCTCTAAGTATGGCTGTGTCCAGACCTCTTTTCAATAGCCCGATCTTTTGTTCCAGCCATCAAACCAAAGCCCAGTACACTTTTAAATTTTATTTACAGCAGCTTCAGCGCCTGCTGGGACCAGTTCTCGGGTATTGATGTTACCGGTGAATGGCTTCTAGCAGGACTATTATAATCATGCATCGGGGTTTTCGGTGCGGGAATGTTTGACATTAGCCAAAGAGTAGGCATTCACTTAAAAAACAGAATGTACTCTAGCAGGTTTCTACCTAATGAATAATTGATTGAAAAAATCATAGGTATATACAATTTATATGTAATAGCTGACTATTGTATATATATTGTAGGTACATGTACCTATGACTTTTTCAAGAATTTTTTTTATTAATTCATTTAATGATTGATCATCAACCTCTTCAGTTAAGTTCCCAATCATTTATAAGATTTACTAGCTTTTGCCCGCGGCTTCGCTCGCGTTAAATTCGGGGTAACTACAAACTTCCACCCCCCATTTTAGGGAGGGATCCCTTTGTTTCCCATAAACTTATTGTTTCGAATTCCGATAGTCAGAAATTGATATCCATATAATGTATGGGCATAAACATCAATAGTCATAATTTTTGTAAAGCATAACGTTTCATAGTTCTAATAATAAAGATCTATAATATTAAACACTATAATCGCAAAAGGCATAAAATTGATGAGTATAACATTCGAAGGGCTATCAATAATTATTCAGAAATATTTTAAGGCATATATTTTATCGGACTAATAGTCGTTTATCATATCGTTTTAATGTCATCCCGTTGTTTCCCATAAACTTATTGTTTCGAATTTCGATAGTCATAAAATGATATCCATTGTGATTTATGGACATAAACATCAATAGTCATAATTTTTTTCAAGTATAACTTAAACTAAATGCGACCCTCAAGAAAACGAACTGTTGCCAGAAGTAGGTTAGGTTAGGTTGGAACTGCGACCCCCAAGAAAACGAACTGTTGCTAGAAGTGGGTTAGGTTAGAACTGCGACCCCCAAGAAAACGAACTGTTGTCAGAAGTGGGTTAGGTTAGGTTAGAACTGCCAACCCCAAGAAAACGAACTGTTGCCAGAAGTGGGTTAGGTTAGGTTAGAACTGCGACCCCTAAGAAAAATAATTATATGCAGAATAAATTTTATTACATGTATAAAAAAAATGAAGTAAAAAAACCCCGAAATGAAAAGCCATGACATGAATTTTATTGAAATAAGTCAACTACCATTTTTTTATTGGTAGTAACAGACCTCTGTTCAAATTACCTAGTATAGTGTCTTCGACGCAATGAGTTATCGGAAATGTAATTTGTGTTGTTTAATTATATAACTATTGACAATATGACTAATAAAACTTATGATGGCTAACGTTATGGACTATAAAAAAATTGGAACTTAAAATTTGTGCAAACCAATATACACCCCTAGTTATCATTATAATCTGCGATTAAAGAACTTAAAACGATAATTATAAGCAAGTTTATCGCCTTCAACATTATGTAATAGATACCATCTGGACTTTGAATATTATGAGTAACAGATTTTATGACTAAGAATAATGATGACCTGCAAAAATCGGACCCGCAATTTAGATTGTAAAATTTTATGACTATTGACAATATGACTAATAAAAATTATGATGGAAAACGTTATGGACTGAAAAAAACGGATGTAAAAATGTATGGGAACCGATAGAGACCCTTTTAGGGAAGTAGGGGTTAGAAAGAGACAAAAAGTAGCCTATGTCTCACTCCATCCCTTCAACTATCTCCACTTTGCCGTGAAAGACGGACAAACAAACAAACAAACACACACATACGCTTCCCCTTTTATAATATTACTATGGATAATGTAAAAATCCCGAAAGAGCGTCTACATCTTGGAGATACACACAAGCCAATCAAATGACCTAAATTGATTAGGCCCGTGAGTCCCAAAAAGGGAAACCGGTATAATAAATACTTTTTTACTTCATGACAAAAAATATGACCTTATGTTGATGACTATTAATACTATTATACATACTACTTATAAGTACGAAGGTTAAGTCATCTAAGATGGCGTACTCTAATTGTCATGCCCTTTTGCGTTTCATATTGCGCGATAAAAAAACGTGAACAAAAAAATCCATTTAATTTTAATGATAGTAAGACTTAGGTTAAGTTTTTGTACTGGGTAATAATATCTTTGTGTTGTATTTTTACTCTCGACGGAACGAACGGACGAATACGGCAGGTTTTTTTTAATACCACGACGGTGGCAAACAAGCATACGGCCCGCCTGACGGTAAGCAGCTACCGTAGCCTATGGACGCCTGTAACTCCAGAGGCGTTGCCCTCTACAGGGAGGATTCACTGTGTTGACGGCTAAAGGAAGAAGAGGGTCCCTCGTCGTCAACACACTGGGTCCTCATTGAGCTCTTTGGCAACCTTACTCACCAGCAGGAACACAACACTATAAGTAGGGTCTAGTGCTATTAGGGTTATTTGTAGGGTTAGGTACAGTTGCCATCAAATATATCGAAGCGGCCAAGGTATTCAAATATATCTGAACATGCACTTTATCGCCTTGGCAATAGAGGCGTCGTTCAGATATTTCTGACCACTTTGGCCACTCCGATATTGATGGCGTCTGTCACTATATGGGGCCTGAGGGGAATTTGGTTACGGTGTTTGACAAAGGCTCACATAATATAATTGCTGCACAGAAATTTAGCTCCCACGAAAACCGGCTGTGGAATAAGCTCCCTGCCGACATAATATACTTTTAGTACGGGTACATTTACATTACGGGTTTCTTCAAACAAGGAGTATACAGATTTCTAAATGGTTGGCAACGCGCATGTGACACCTCTGGAATGGCAGACGTCCATAGGCTACTGTAGCTGCTTACCATCAGACAGCCGCTACTGACGTGCTATTTGCCACTAACGTGCTTTAAAAAACAACTTTCAAGTTATTTTTTTTTATCCTAACGTTCTCCGAACAGTCCTCAGTGTGACGAGTATAAATGCCTATAATTATGTTAAAAACACTAGTATTTTGCAGACAGCCTAGACACGGTTGTGCTAGTACTTAATGCCACTTATATGTCGTTGCCCCTGCGGACTAAGAGCTGCCCACGTCAGATATGACACAATAATGAGAACAATTAAACCTGTCTAGTTAGATTGCTTTACCATCCTTATTGCTAGATCCGGGCAGCTGGCAGCTTTTAATGGGAGGAGGTCAGAGTGACAGAACAACAAAATTTTTAAGTTAGAAAAAAGTAATACCAAATTAAGTAAAAACTGCCGAAGTTGTGTCATTTATACAGAACAGGGCCTATATTTTAACATTAGAACAAAAAACAGTGTATTATTGTGAAAACGAAAAACAGGACTAACTATAAACTGCTTTATACATCATTTGGCACTACTTTCCCCCAACAGAAACTTCTGGCTATGATATAATCTAATCAATTATATTATTTCCTATAATATTGAATCAAACCCAGAACTCTAGGATTAGTTTTCTTCGAGTTATTTGCATTATTTGACCTTGTATAACAAGGTTAGCACAAGAGTACGAAGCTTAGCAGGAACAAGTAGGGTTTTTGAGGTCAAAGTAGGCGTCCATCAAGGATCAGTGCTCAGTCCGCTGCTGTTCAATTTGGTTATGGATTACCTCACAAAAGATATACCATCTCCTCAGCCGTGGACCATGCTGTACGCGGACGATATAGTTCTGGCTGTCGACACCGCAACGCACTTGCAGGAACTTTTAAATACGTGGACGCTCGCACTTGAAAAGTATGGCCTGAGAGTTAGTAAAAGCAAAACAGAATACCTGAAATGTCCTTTCAGCGGAAACACCACACCAGAAACTATTTATATTGGACCAACACCTATTCCCTCTGTAGATAAGTTTAAATATCTAGGCTCCATACTTACGACCAATGCAAATGTCGACGCCGACGTGTCACACCGAATCACCGAATAAACGTTGCGTGGCAAAAATGGCGATCGCTTACCGGTGTACTGTGAGACTCACGTATCCCAATAAAAACTAAGGGAAAAGTTTACAAAACCGCAGTCCGCCCTGCGCTACTGTATGGGTCCGAATGCTGGACAACTAAAAAAATACATGAGCAAAAGGAACATACCAACGAGATGAAGATGCTTAGGTGGGCGGGAGGTGTAACTAGGCTGGACAGAATCCGTAATGAAACTAATTAATATATACGTGGCAGTTTCAAAGTTGCACCACTCGCAGACAAACTTACGGAAAACCGCCTTCGTTGGTATGGCCATGTCGAACGACGAGAAAACGATCACGTGGTACAAATAGTGCTCAATCTACCGGAGCCGAAAAGAGGAAGAGGGCGACCGCCATACTCCTGGTGGACAAATATCGAGAGAGGCCTCAAGAAAGCCCAGGTGCCCCAACAGACAACCCAAAACCGCAGGACTGGGCGCAGAACAGTGAGGAGACCCGACCCCAATAATGGGAACAGGAGAAGAAGAAGAAGAAGAGAAGATTTGCATTCTTTGACCTCCACCGCTTTACAGCTGCCAGATGTCCAGATCTAGAAATAAGCATAACATAACATAAATACTCTTTATTGCACACCTCAAAATAAAGAAACACATAAAATACAAGTTACAAACAGAATAATCAGAGGTAAAACAATTGGCGGTCTTATCGCTAAAAAGCGATCTCTTCCAGACAACCTTTGGGAAGCGGAAACCATTGAAAATAATCAGAAATACGTAGGTGTTGCAAATTCAAATCAAGTAGCTAAACAATAATAAACTTACGCATATAAAATAAAAATAAACTTACATAAACCATACATACAGGGTGTAATCGTTAAGTGTGGCCAGGCCATAATTCCGTAAATATAACAGATATCAGAAAACTTCCAACTGATATCGAAAGTGCGTTACCCAATGAGTAAAATTACATTAATAACTTTTTTTAAATAAAATCAGAACTATCCCAAACATTAACTTCAAACCCGGACCGACGTTCGGATAAAGACTAGTTTGTACGGTCTAGTCATTTCACCGTTATCAAATTATTCATGAATTGTTTTATTTTATTCCATATCAATCAATTATCATGTTATTACAGTTTATTCGTGCAAATAATGAATCTCAAGCAGTTTTATCTCTTACGGCACCGACGTTCTTCTTTGGGAGTGAGTCGTCGTAGGTACTAACTGTATGGGAGCGTTTAAACTTAATATTTTTAATATTAATACTTTTATTTAAAAAAAGTTATTAATGTAATTTTACTCATTGGGTAACGCACTTTCGATATCAGTTGGAAGTTTTCTGATATCTGTTATATTTACGAAGTTATGGCCTGGCCACACTTAACGATTACACCTTGTATATAAATAAAAATAAAAAAGCATAGTATAGCAAACTGACTAGAGTGGTTTGGTTGCTCTCATTATTGTGTCATATCGGACGTGGCTAGCTCTCCGTCTATTACCTAAGGCGGATACAAAGAAACACAAAGTCGTATGAATATTTTTAAACTTGTCTTGTTTACAACCAGCATTGTTGTTGTTACTAACGACAATGTAATTGACATAATATTGCCATTCGGGTGTCGTTTACGAAATTGAGGCCATATTGCAAATTATTGTCATTATATAGATTATTCCAATTTAATGCCTATTTGTGTGTATTAAAAAATAGTAGCTGTTTTGATTAGTCTTCTTATAAAACTACGCATTATTGTGAATCTTTAAGATCTAATGTACCTATTACCAGGGTCGGATACAGAGGGCAATTGCCCCTGTTGCCCCCCCCCCCCCCCCCGAAACGCAAACCTCGTATACTACGGGGCCTATAGGTGCGGACCGCGAGACTTTTTGTGAAGGAAAGTGCCCCCCCCTGAACGAAATACTGGACCCGCGCCGGACTGTTTTGAAAAAATAAGTCCCGCCTAGTTTCTTGCCGGTCATAATACTTCTCGTGTCAGAGGTGTAAGGTTAGAACCGGTGGTAGATTTTTTTTCTCTCTCTGACGTTAATAAGTGCATTGTGCCTAAATTTGAAGAATATCTTTTATCTTTTTTTTTTTATCATTGTTCGTGTAGGTCTTTCTTATTTTTATTGTAGATGTTTCTGTAGTTCTTAAGGTACCATTCGGAGCTCGATATAATTTTGGTATATGTCAAATACAGACCCATTACAATACAAGTTAATACACATTTACATCACACTATTTTGACAATGCTTCATTAACCTTTTGCTCCTAATCCGCAGCTTTGCTAAAACCTTTGTCCAAAGAGACAAGACCACAAGCGGGGCAATGGTTTAGACTTCATTTCCACTGAGTCAGGAGTGAGGAGACGAGAGGAGACGTGCGATTATCAACCAATCTGAGGCGGCAATTAAATAAAATGAAATTAAATTAAATGAAAAAGGAAATGAAATGAAAAATGAAACGAAATGAAATGAAATGAAACGAAATGAAATGAAATGAAATAAAATGAAATGAAATGAAATTAAATGAAAAATAAAATGAAATGCAATGGGCGGCGGATAACGCTATTGATTGATTCTCGCACGTTTCTTCTCATCTCCGCCTCAGTTGGCAGGTAGCATTACATGCAATTAGCCCTTCAAGCCTGTACTTATACAAAATAAATGTTAGAATTTTCAATTTATTCTCATTTGTAAAAGCGAATCTCATTCTAACGTAACTATCAAACGCCTTTGCCTTCGCCTCGCCTCGCCTTTGTACAGT
This sequence comes from Pammene aurita, assembly GCA_947086415.1. Taxonomy (NCBI): domain Eukaryota; kingdom Metazoa; phylum Arthropoda; class Insecta; order Lepidoptera; family Tortricidae; genus Pammene; species Pammene aurita. The sequence continues at coordinate 10,991,729 of OX352316.1, forward strand.
CACCGGAAATAGTATATTCCTACATGAAGGCCACAAAATTATGTAACACGCTCTTATTTGTAGGGCCATAAGAGAGTGTTGTTAAAAGGATGTGTCACAGATTTACTACTACTACTACTATGTGAATACGAGGGAGACAGGCGCATGATACAAAAGGAGACACAAGCGCGTCACCATATTCCACCGGCTAAAACTACCGCAGTGAGCGAAATTCAGCCATCTTAGACAAAATCGGTTTTTTCGACTTTTGTCTATGATAGCTGAACTCCGCTATTTCCGCTCAAGTGCGTATTGCGCCTTAGATTAAATTGTTTTTGCTACAACACATTTCGATCGCATATAAACTCAGTGTTAAGTTTAAACATTCTGTTCCAGCTCAAGAGTCCCTCCCACTCCGTCCCAGAAAAACATCAGCCCCGAAGGTCAAGCGGCTCCCAGCTGTCAACTCAGCCCCCCACCTCAACAATAATGAGAGAGTATCGGAAGACCCACAGGCTCATAATGGTTCCGTCTACTTCACCCAAGATTACAAAACTCCAGTCGAGACCACGGAGAATCAGTGAGTTTTATAGTTAAATAGGTTAAAGGTCAAAGTCAACCAATAATGACATGTTGGAAAACCCACTGGATCAAAACGGATCTGTATACTTCACCAAAGATTACAAAGCTCCCGTGGACACTACGGTGAATCAGTGAGTATGAAGTTATGAAGGTTAAAGGTCAAAGTCAACCAATAATGACATGTTGGAAGACCCACAGGATCAAAACGGATCTGTGTACTTTACCAAAGATTACAATGCTTCCGTGGACACTACGGAGAATCAGTGAGTATTATAATTAAGAAGGTGAAAGGTCAAAGTCAACCAATAATGTCATGTTGGAAGACCCACAAGATCAAATCGGATCTGTATACTTCACCAAAGATTACAAAGCTCCCGTGGACACTACGGAGTATCAGTGAGTAAAGTATTATAGTTATGATAGTAAAAAGTGAAGGTCTATTACTCATCTTAACAATAATGAGAGTGTCGGAAGACCCAGAGGCTCACGATGGTTCCGTCTACTTTACGCAAAACTACAAAACTTCTGTCGAGACCACGGAGAATCAATGAGTTTTTCAGTCAAGAAGGTTAAAGGTGAAGGACAAGTCTACTCCTCATTTCAACAATAACGAGAGAGTCTCAGGGGAAAATGGATCCGTCTCGTGCAAAATTTAGACCACACAGAAACACCGAGATTCATAGTTAGGAAAATCAACGTCATATAATGAAAGTGGACGTCAAATCTGTGTTTCCTTAACAACAAAGAACGGGTGTTAAATGATCGCTGGTGACAATTGTCACGACCCACGAAATTTAGACAAAGGACTAATATCATGTTAAAATAAAAATACCGAAAAAAATCTGAAAGGAGTTATAGTTTCTATTCTCACATTGTGCCATGTCGTTTCCGAAATCGATGCAAAGTTAGCGCGGTCCGGCTATAGTATCGTCTTTTAAATTATCAAATGTTTTAATTTGTTTATGCGTAACGTATGTGTTCTTTTCTTTTCAGAAATCACTTACTACATGGGCAGAAGGCACTTTCAAAAGTAAGTTGATGTTTTTTTCTTTAAAGGATTGATATACAACACAGAATATATTAGACATAGACATAGAAATCATTTATTGGTAATAACTCATTACAGGTCACGCTTAACAACTAAAATCTGTCACAATATAATACATAATTTAACATCATCATATCATCAATATCATCATTGAATAACAATTTTACACTATTTTATTTATACAATTAAATACTAGCTTTTGCCCGCGGCTTTGCTCGCGTTAAATTCGCGGTAACAAACCATACAAACTTCCACCCCCCATTTTAGGGAAGTGAGGGGTTAGAAAGAGACAAAAAGTAGCCTATGTCACTCTCCATCCCGTCAACTATCTCCACTTAAAAAATAACGTCAATTCTTCGCCCCGTTTTGCCGTGAAAGACGGACAAACAAACAAACAAACAAACACACACATACACTTTCCCATTTATAATATTAGTATGGATTCGTTATTATTTAGCGGTGACAGGACAAAAAAATAGTCGCAACCACGTACTTTTCAAGAACAGAGACATCAAAAAAGGTTAAAGGTTCTTAAAGGGTGGGCAACGTGCATGTGAATCCTCTGGGGTTGCTGGCGTCCATAGGCTACGGTACCTGCTTACCATCAGACGGGCCGTATGCTTGTTTGCCACCGTCGTGGTATTAAAAAAAACATGGTATTTACATTTATTTATAGGAAGATATCTGTTAATTACTTGTATTTCAGTAAAAAATAATTTCGTAACAATATTTGGTTATGTGTCAAAACTTTCAAATGCTTATTATTTATTTATTTATAACATATAGCTTCATGCATTTCTCGTGATGTTTCAGTGGGACAAAGCTCGGAACTACACCAAGCTGACGCTGCTGGTGGGCTGCTGGGTGTTCTTCACAGTCGTCTTCTGCATGTTCAACGAGAAAGAAGTCCTGGTCAAGAACTGCGTGCTTATACCTGGACAGATCAAAGGTAATTGAAATAAAGTCAGATAGGAAAAAAGTAAGCAATGTCCGGGGCGTGAATCGATTTATCGTCTTCTATATTCGGAGCATTCCATGGAAAAGTCCACCGTTGTCCCGTACGGATACCAATTCTTGGAAAATTGGTAGGTTTTGGAGTTCCTATTTCTGCGACAATAGAGTTAAATTTTTAAATAGCAAAGATAACTCTAATGACAGAAATACACACGCGTTTGTGCGGGACAGCTCGTGGAATGCCCCATTCGTGGTAGACGTCTTAAACTTTATGCAAGGTTAAAGGTAAGGATGGCGAGATTGAAAGTAATTAGGGCCCTGGCTATGAGCTACACCAAGTTGCTGCTAACTTACTCAAAGAGAAGAAACCGATTAGGAGTTGTGTGATGTCTAGAGAAGTTAAAGCTTATGACAAGACTTGGTGTACGGGGTCAGTAGCGAGTTTGGTAACGCATTTAGGGCCGCGAAAAGGCTTGCGTCGATATTCCAAAAGATACGAGCAGCGTTTACTGAGGCCATTCCCATAAGTATTCATTTGTTTACAATTAAAGCGTCAGCATTCGCGCAGCCTGTCGCTGCCGCTCGGGCAGCCACCAAGCTTACAAACCTCGGTGTTACATCTGAGCAGGCGGTCCTGGTCAAGAAAATACGAGCCGGTGTTGCCAGGTCTCATTTGCGAAAATCAGAAGAACACTAGCCAAAAAAACAGGAGAGCGGAAAAAAAATCAGGAGATTAGTTTTTATGAATCAAAAGTTACCTAAATGCCTTTTTATATTATTTTTCAGTTCATATAACCCCGTTTATGAGTTCTTACAAATTGGATTTTAAAAGGCAAAGTAAGCATTTTGTCCGATATTGTATAAAGCGCAAAATAAATTGGAGCGGAATTCAGCTATTCTAGACAAATTTCCGCTTTCGTCTATGAATAGCAAAATAGAGCCCCTAAAGCACAAAATACACTTGAGCTAGTTGAGCTGATGAGCTGGATTCGGAGGTCATGGACGGGAGTCGGCCGTAGTACGGAAAAATCCAACATCCGGCTGATATTGTCTATGGGCTCCATACAATTTTTTTAATACCATTGAATAATTTCCGACTTGTGGCTGCGCGCTAAATTCCACTCAAGTATGTTTTTCGCCTTATATTGTTGATTCAGGACGGTGAGGCAGAAGAAATGAAGATCGGCAACTATTAGAGTATAATTGTTACATCTCAGTCTGGTTTAAACTTTATAATGAGACAAAAAAAGTAATTTTTAGGGTTCCGTACCTCGAAAGGAAAGTCTGTTGTCCCTTCGAGCTGTGAAAAAAACAAACTTAAAAGCCAACGCAATCAAAAGATACAGTCGTTTATGCTGCAAATTTTAGTTTTTCGGCACTCGCAAAACCTACGGGGTACTTCCCGTGAACTCAGAAACTTGAAATTTGGCACGAAGCAACGTCATATAGCATAGACAATGGAAAAATTGCAAAAAGTAGACATTTTTAGTAAAATCATAACAAAAAATATTTTTTTTAATTTTAAACTTACTACGTTTTTCCTCGTAAACGCGTGGAGGTATTAAATTGAAATTTATGTCAAATACTCAGGGCTATAGGACCTTTCAGATGTAGCAATACCAAACTTTTATGTCAACGCAATCAAAAGAAATAGCAATTTAAGTCGCATATTTTGAAACTGAGTACTCGCAAGAATCTCAAAACCTAAAGGGTACTTCCCGTAAACTCAGAAACTTGAAACTTGGTACGAAGAAACTTCATATAGCACAAACAAAGGAAAAATTACGAAAAGTAGATATTTTTAGTAAAATCATACAAAAATTATTTTTTTAAATTTTAAACTTACTACCTTTTTCCTCGTAAACGCGTAGAGGTATTAAATTGAAATTAGTAATAAACATACTGCAACTTTTGCTTGTTATAGGTTTGTACGGAACCCTCGGTGCGCGAGTCCGACTCGCACTTGGCCGGTTTTTATTATTATTTATTACCTACATCACCTGCACGATAGTATACGAACGTTGCGTTTCACGAAAATGTTGTGATTAATATTAAAATAAATAAATGTTTGTTTCCAAAAATCGCAAGTTAAAAATTATTAATGACGTTTATTGTATAGAGAGACTCTTAAGAGATTTTTTTAACTCTGTACTTTGACAGTAGCTTTTATTTAAAACCCTAAGATAGGTTAACATGACTGTTCAATTTACGTTCGTATCAAAATTACGGATGTATTTGATGTCAGAAGTGAACTCCAAAAAATCAGGAGAATCTGGTGTAAAATCAGTAGATCAGGAGACATAGCCCGAAATCAGGAGATCTCCTGATAAATCAGGAGACCTGGCAACACTGATCCGAGCGCGCTTATGCCTAAAGACTCTAGAGAGATAAGATTAGATGGTAAGGACATCGATTTCGAAAGCACACCAAGCAACTGACATAGCCAGTGAGATCCAGCCAGGAAAGTTAACCACTCGTCAATTTTTTTTATTGCCAATGACCACTGGCTGTCGGTCAAAGTAGTACCTATGGAGAATGAAGTTAACAGAATGATGGTCTATTTATAACTCGAGGATTACTTCAGCTGCTTCCAAAACGAGAGAGAGACCATCAGTTATCCGCGGATCGCCAGTTAAGGACGACTACTTTAGAATAGTACAGTCAGCATCAAAAGTACCTACGCAAACGAAGACGTGAAAAGTCCTTTGTAAAAGGGAATAAGAGCTTTTGACGTCATCAATTGCGTAGTTACTTTTGATGCTGACTGTACGTACTAAATTTACTTCAAGAGGATGTATCCTTACAAAACACAAAAAAAATACTAAATAAGTAAGATATTCACCATTCTGCTTATCTACGTCTACTGCAAAATGTATTTGTTTCAGAATACGTACTTCAGATCTCGAAGAACGACCTGAGGCTATTGGTAGACTTATCAGGGCCGTTGCTTTCGGAACAGGAGGAACAAAAACTGAACCTCACGGAAAAGAACTCAAGGTCCAAAGTCGATGTGTGGATTGAAAGATGGGCTGTGAGAGAAGGGGTGGGAGATATCAAGGAATCAGATGTAGGGGAAAGACAGGTAAGTTCAGATAAACATAATCCTACGAACTTCTAGTCGCCCATGGACCCCCGATTCTCCCAAAATTAAAAGTTTGAAAATCTAAGTGGTGTCTATGGCATAGTGAGTGCTATGCCTGTCTTTTTATATCATGGGTTTTGCCTAATAATGCGTCGCTTGGGGGTTTAATAGTACATTTGCACTGAACAATAAAATTCCAAATATTTTTCGTTGCCAACAGAATTTCACCAAGCCTCAGTCGTTCCTGCTGCTAGATTCCAACGAGTTGGACTTCAGTGAAGCTACTTCGCGGTCAGCCATGTTCGAACACCACTCCAATTTGAACTCAACGGCCGTTTACGTCATCAGGTAAGTCTTTGTCAATTTGTTTAAGCCCCTCTCATTCTCTCACAATTTCAGCTACTGCTTAAAGAACTCTGCGTCTGCTTTTGAATATTTAATTCTTTGTCTTTGCCTTATTTGACCGCATGATACGACGCGAAGTCATTGTCATTCCTTCTAATATGCATAAGGGCTTTTATGGCATTGCTTCTTTACCAAGAAAAAAATGAAAATAAAAAACATCCTTTTTGTAAACTTTTCATCCAATAACTTCAATAAAGATAGTAATCTATGTTTCAGAATGTTCTCGGATGCTGCAATGGCGGTGCCCCTATCTCTGAGCTATCAAGACGGCCCGATAGAGGTCGCGGTAGGCGTCTCTTACGCCTGTCTGCTTCTGGTCATGCTGTACGCTTTGATCATATTCGAGGTAAAGTGCGAAGTGTTTGTGGCGATGGGGATCTTTTTACCCGACTACGGCGAAGACAAAAGGAATGGTTATGATTTTAGCAGTCTATGTATGTATGTTTGTATTTACGTATGTTACGTATGTTCCACCGTAGCGCCAAAACTACTCATCCGATTTTGACGAATAAGGTGTCAATCGATTCGTTATTAAGGCCCGTGTAACATAGGATACATTTTAACAGACTTTAATATGTTTTTTTTCGTAGTCGGGTTACAGTTTTTTAAACTATAAGATGATCACTGAATCAGTAAAACCTATTCGCTCTTGCTTTAGCCCTTAACGGGCGTAAAGATGTCAGAAATTATGCGAACACCGTATCACTTTGGAATGAAGTTCAAATAATGCTGGGAAATATATCTCCTCTACCTCAAAGATGCCCAAATCGTATTTCTGAGGGAATACAGATGACTAGAGTTTGAAAGATGTGCGCGTGATGTCCTCGGTATCATATGATCAACACCAAATAATTTGTGGTTGTATTCAAAAGAAGTTGCTGTGAGTGAGTAGTGAGTAACTACACTTTTTGATTGACGATGTTTACGTACTATCTAATTTTGTGTGACATGACATGACAACAATTTAATAAGAGAAAACTCCAAGATTTCCTCCTTACCGTTAGAGCTTTAAGGCTCTATACGAAAAATTACTCGTGATCTTTTTTCGAAACCATCGTAATCATTTCTGATATTCTTTGGACTACCTTCCCCCTCACCTCCATTAAGTATCTCTGGATGAGCCCTTAAAGCACCTGGTCATTTAGAACATTTGAGTCCGAGAATTTGGTTGAGTAAAATACCTGAAAACATAAGTTTTTTTTATATATTACAGATAATAAACCGAACTCTAGCGGCTATTTTGGTGTCGACGCTGTCGCTGGCAGTGCTCTCCCTGGCTGGTGAACGGCCTTCAGTGGAGGAGGTAAACCTTTGATAATGATGATGATGATTGTATCCTGATGTCCCTCATTAAACATAGGGCTCTCAGAAATAATTTACATTGGCGGTCCTGCGCTGCCTTCCTAGTTAATCTTTTTCCCGGCCTTACCAATCCAGAAGATCTTTTCAAACATACCAAATATCTTCAAAGTCTGACACTTTGGTAATTATTTTAAAGACGAGTTAATGTTTGCGACAGTCTAACCTAATTAGAACCTTTAATTAATCGAAAGAAAGTTGAAATTCAATTGACACGGATGTGGTCGATAAGTCGTACTACGTCTGGAAAAGGGTTAAACTTTGAGCTCCGTAAAAATATTGACCAACATTGACAAGAGTTTTGTCGGGATGATTTTTATTGGTCACTAAAGCACAACAGACCAAAGTGAAGGTTTGCCAACCCTGTAGCGCCCAAAAAACCTCCAAGCCACAGAATCAGTAATAGTACAAGTACAGAAGATTCTCCTTCCTCAATTTGACATTTAGCTACAGAGATGAAAACGTTTGCTGTCATGCGCTCTTAAAAAACATAATAGGGTTTTCAACGTGCTTCATATATCCATGCACGTTTCAGACATGCCATAAACTCTGGCTGAAATTATGATATGTGACGTTTTCAATCAAAAGTAGAGTCACTAAGACGATAACTGCCATAAAAAAATTAAGAAATGAACTCTATATTAACAACCGATAGTAGCTATCACTTGAAAACGTCACATATTTTCGAACGCACCCATAAGATGCTAAGCTATGTGCCAACCCTTCCCTATTAGCCATCGCGGTGCGGTAAGCGCATCGGGGAAAACGGGTACAATGGAGAGAGACATAGTGAAACCCCCCTGGACAAGCTTAAATGTGACTGGGCCGGCCATGTCTGTCGCATGCACCCGCAGAGGTGGGCTTAAATAGCCACGGACTGGGTGCCAAAAGACGGGCGAGGGGCGGGCAGAGCCAGGCGGGTATGGGCAGATGGCAGGATGACCTGGATGCATGCATAAACATCAACCACTGGTCTGAAATAGCACAGGATCGAGACGAATGGAAATCGAGGGACCCTTTGCCCTGCAGTCAGACACACTAAGCTATTGATAAATAATAATGACTTATTAAGTTACAAAATTGTTTTTAATTTTCCAGTTGGTGTCTTGGCTTGACGTGGAGACGCTGCTGCTGCTGCTGAGCATGATGCTGCTGGTTGCCATCATGGCGGAGACCGGCATGTTTGACTTCTTGGCCGTGTTCACATTTCAGGTATTTTGGCAACTAATCATTTTATATCACCTTTGTGACAAGCTTAAGTAAGTCAAGAATAGACTATCTGACAAATTTTCGATTGGGACCCACCGTTCGTCGACTCACCAACGGAGTAGCAGCTGACCTTTACCAGGCCTCATTACTTATAGATTGTCTTTAACCTTTTTATAATCTTTATTTATTTTCCTTCTTAGGCTAGGCTTTTCACAATACTTTTATAAAAGTAAAATATAATAATGCATCTAAAACACATAAAAACAATAAAAGCATTATAAAAAACACTACCTAGGGTGCCGCAGGCAACGGATCAAGGCCCAGGCTGCCGGTGGTTAGGGCCGCAGAGTGAGGAACAGAGGCGAACTATGCGTGCCGTGTCCAAAATTACCGCCTTCTGAATCTGACCCTTAATCCAACCACAACCCCGTAGCGAAAGTCTCTCAAGATGTTGGTCCAGACTCTTCGCTATGAGACCATTCGCAGAGACAAGTATCGGTACAATGATAGCCGAATCAAGCTCCCACATGGCGGTGACCCCGTGAGCCAAGTCTAGGTACTTGCTGGACTTGTCCTTCTCGGCCTTCATGAGGTTCTCATCACATGGGACGGTGATGTCGACGAGCATGACCCGGCGTTGCGATCGAAATATCAGCACGATATCATAACCTGTTTATCATTGTTATAAAACTGACTGGCAATTGACTCCAGTCACAACTAATGGAAAGTGAACACAGAGCCAATTAATGAGCTCACCTTCAGTAATAGCCTATTCCCTCTTGCCTTGCACCTGTTCACAAGTTCTCGCCCGGGATGCGATAAACAACGAAATTGGCTCGGTCTCGGTCTAATAGTCGAAAATCTGGATACGGTTGGTTTAGAACACCATACCTACTATTGTATGCTAGCCTCCACCCGCAACTTTGAAACGTAGAAGTCGATAAAAAATTCAACCCCGTTTCCTCACATTTAGAGATAAAATGCGTTTCAAATTTCAAGGTTTTACCTGCCTTCAAACGTATAGTCTGAATGTAAATTTGTTAATGTTCAGGTAACTCGTTTTGGGTATATGTTGCTGTCTCTCATCATTATATAACATTCGTTAAATTTTCATAGTTCTCTGCTGTGTTAAGTTGATCAGTCCATCAAAAATGTTGACAAAATGTTCGCAGATAACAAAGGGAAAGATGTGGCCGCTGATCAACGTGCTATGTGCCATCACAGCCGTACTCTCCACCTTCCTTGACAACGTCACCACCGTGCTGCTCATCACGCCTGTCACCATCAAGTAAGTGCCAACCTCCTACCGTACTTGCCAAAGAGCTCATAGAGGACCCAGTGTGGTGACGATGAGGGACCCTCTTGTTCCTTTTGCCGTCAACACAGTGAATCTTCCTTTTTGTGGGTCGGCAACGTGCATGTGTCACTTCTGGAGTTGTAGGCGTCCATAGGATACGGTAGCTGCTTACCACCAGGCGGGCCGTATGCTTATTTGCTACCGTCGTGTTATTAAAAAATACCTCGGCTTTTTACCACAAGTCAATAGAGCTTGGGGATTGAGAGTCGGACGTCTTATCGGCTGGCTACCAAAAAAGTAAGAGTGAAAATTGTAATATATTTATTTATTTATCGTATGGCTAAATGTCACTGGATACAGATAGGCATTTCTTATCTGGGGTAGTAGTAGTAGGAAAGCAGATGATGAAGAAAATCCAGTGAGTGCTGCGAGGTCTAGATGGGACAGTGCAGCTGCCAAGTTTGTTACTCTTTTAGCACCACCCAGGGATCACGTGTAGGGTTGTCTAAGGTGTTTCCTACGGACGCAGAGTAACATTGATCCCCATTGTAATATACAGAAATCTATACTAAAGAGCTGTACAGTCACTGGCAATAGTATCTTCCTACACGAAGACTGCAAAAATATGTGACACGCTCTTATGGCCCAACAAATACGAACGTGTCACATATTTTTGCGGCCTTCGTGTATGAAGATACTACTGCCGGTGACTACCATACCGTGGCTATACGATATGACGCCTTGCGAAAATTATTCTAATACCCCATCCATGAACTGTGTTCTCCAACTCTTGGCTTCTTCTACTTTTAATTGTGTTGTGCTCTATTCAGACTATGTGAAGTGATGGAGATCCACCCGATCCCAGTGCTGACCGCGATGGTGTTGTACAGCAACATTGGTGGTACCGCCACGCCGGTCGGCGACCCGCCCAACGTCATCATAGCGTCCAACCAGGTCGTCAAACAGTCGGTGAGTGTTTTCAACCCACTTCAAGATTTCGAAGGAGGTTCTCAATTCGTTGGGATTTTTGGTTTTGCCGTTTTTGGGTTCCGTAGCCAAAATAGCAAAAACGGAACCCTTATAGTTTCGTCATGTCCGTCTGTCCGTCCGTATGTCACAGCCATTTTTCTCGAGAACTATAAGACGTATCTTAATAAAATTTGGACATAAGGTATATTTTGTATGCCGCTACTAAGTTATGTAGTTAAATTGCAGAAAAAAATATTTTTAGGGGGGCGCTCCATACATGTAACTAAATTTTAAACAAATGTTGCACATCAATCGATAGGTCTTTAAAAATAACGTCGACGTTTCTTTCAATATTTTGTGATTAAGTAAATATTTTCAGAAATAATCGCCTTGAAAGTCAGAAAAAATTGAGAAGATGCGCCTTTTTACACACTTTCTACGAAAATTGGTTTGAACATTATCCGTTCTGCCATTTTTAAGCCATCTTCAAAAAACTTCTTCCATAGGCATCAGATACGACCTTTTGGTATTAGTTTGGTTCTTATTCCATTGAAGGTACGGAACCCTCCATTATGCGTGGTCCGACACGTATGTAAAATAAAATAAAAATTAAAAATCTTATAGAAGTTATCTTCAAAGAAGTTGATTTATTTCAAGGTTTCCGCTTCCCAAAGGTTGTCTGGAAGAGATTGCTCTTTAGCGATAAGACCTCTACTTTTCTGTTTGTAACTTGTGTATACTTTGTTTCTTTAATTTGAAGTATGAAATAAAGAGTATTTCTGTTGTTATCTTCATACTGACTTCTCATTTCTTGCTTCCAGGGTATCAACTTCGCAAACTTCACTCTGCATATGACACTTGGGATCCTACTAGTGTGTGTGCAGACGTACCTACAGCTGAGGTTCATGTACCGCGATGTGAGCAAGCTGCGACCGAGCGAGCCAAGAGAGGTACAAGGTCAGTGGTCAGACTAATATCGTGGCGTTTTTAGAGAACGACCACAGTGGGGTTGGCCGGTCGAAAAATGGCGGTTTTCATAGGTTACACCTGTCAGTCCTACCAATGGGGAAGGCCGGTGAAAACTTATTGTAGAGGGCGCTGTTTCAGATTCCGTACAACGAGAGAAAGAGACAAAATATGATATGGCGTAATCGCCACGTGGTGGTGGACTGTACTTGGAGTTTAAATTTACGAGATGGAAAAGGGGTTATAGCTCTTGACGCGACTATGATATTTCATGTACGTTTGGTGAGACTTACCGCTGCTGCCGGATCGCTGGTCGACGTAGGGAGGCCTCCGCTTCCACAATGCACTTATTACTTATTTTCCTTAATATTCTTCTAGCAGACTTAACATTTACTTTTTGCAGGCATAATGACACTAAACTTCAACGTAATAGTTTCTTCTTAAGGCGGCCAGTTGTCACCACCATTCAGAAACGCAATATCATAGTATAAAGGTTAAATACTAAACATCCCCCACCGAAAGCACTATGTAGCTTTCTCATAAAATAAGAAAAGAAATAAAATGTGCGCAATCTGAGGCGCGAGAAAATAAAATCTTTCTTAAGAAAGAAGATGGTCATTTAGTGGGTATAGGGTAGAGAACACAGTTTATTAACTGGTCTCGACAAAGAATGATTGGCTTTTGTACGCAGAGTAACCTTGCGCACAATGCCGTCCAAACCGGGATGTGTCTTTTCGACAATTGCAAGTGGCCAATTGCATGGCGAGACTCGATCATCCTTGACCAACACTAAGTCGCCTACGTTAATGTTGGGAGGCGAGGTGAACCATTTTGATCTTTGCTGTAAAGTATTTAAATAATCATGGCTCCATTTTTTCCAAAACAGCTGGGAGCAATTTTGTAAATATTGCCAACGTGACAAATTATTTATAGGTACAGACTGCAAATCATACTCTGGTACAGCTGTTAGACTCTTGCCTACCAGAAAGTGTCCTGGCGTTAAAACATTAAACTCACGAGGATTATCACTAGCCGGTAAAGCACATAACGGTCTAGAATTCATAATAGCTTCGGTTTTACAAAAAATCGTTGACAGTTCCTCAAACGTCAAAGCTTTGTCACCGACAGCACGTACAAGATGATATTTCGCAACGCGAACGCAGTTCTCCCATAAGCCGCCCATGTGAGGAGCACTTGGAGGGCTGAACTGCCAGTTAATCGAGCGCAGAGAGCAGCCGTTCAAAATATCTTGTTGAGTGCTGTTGTCCGAAATGAATTTTTGCACATCAGCAAGATATTTGCTAGTAGCTGTGAAATTCGTACCACAGTCCGAATAAAGGCATGCTGGTAGACCACGACGCGAAACGAATCTGTCTAGAGTAGCCAAGAAGCAATCGGCGGAAAGAGAAGAGAGCGTTTCCAAATGCACGGCTTTAGTGGAAAAGCACACAAAGACTGCTAAGTAAGCCTTCTCTATCTTCGCATTACGCCGTAAACTTTCCTTTATGCAGAAAGGCCCGGCGAGATCTACACCTACATGCTCAAAAACTTTATTAGGCGATAGCCGAGTGGACGGAAGATCACCCATTTTAGGCTGAAGCAGCGTTGGTTTGCATTTGAAGCAGTTCTTGCACTTAGCGTGAATTGATCTAATGAGGCTACGAGCCGACAGGATCCAATATTTTTGGTTGATAATATTTTGTAAGGTTTGCGGACCTGTATGTAAATATTTCTTATGAAAATATTCAACCAAAAGCTTTGTAAACCTGCACTGCTTCGGAAATAATAAGGGATGCTTCGCATTGTATGGCAGATCAGAGTGTGAGATACGACCCCCCACCCTGAGGAAACCACTAGCGTCAAGAAAGGGTGCAAGTTTCCTTAACGAGGAAATGTACGTTTTGCCCTTTTTCAAAGCTTTTATTTCTTCTTTGAAGTAGGCAGCTTGCACTAACTTGATCAAGCTATCGTGAGCGTGGTTCAAGTCTGTAGTAGTTAAGACTTGATTGCAAATTGAAACATCACCGCGAAATCGTCGCAGTAAGCGTAAGATCCAGGCGACTGATCTTTGCATTTTTGAAAAAGATGAAACCTGATTGCAGAAACGTTCTACAAATTCCTTTCTCCCGTCTGTTGAGATAGTAAATTAAATGTATTTGAATTTAATTTCATCTCCGGGATTTGCGTTTCATTTTTATTTATATATGTAGACACAGGCCAGGTTTGTCGATCCTCATACATCCAGGCAGGCCCCTCAAACCACTGAGAGCTACTAGCCATGAATTGCGACGGAGTAACTCCTCGCGAGGCGACGTCTGCCATGTTGTTTTCGCTGTTTACATGAGGAGGTATTGACGCCACGCATGAGGAGGTATTGACTCTGTTATTTGTGTAACACGGTTACACACAAATGTTTTTAATTTATACGCATCAGTTTGTACCCACGCCAAAACGATTGAAGAATCTGTTAATGCTGTAATTCTCGTCACATTAACCCGAGTCAAGCATTCACATGCGTATTTCATAAGCTTTCCAAGGAGAGCTGCAGCCATAAGCTCCATCCTAGGTATCGTCTGAACTTTGACAGGAGCTACTTTAGATTTTGCCATGAGCAATCTGCACTTCACATTCGACTCATGTCGTGAGATGACGTAAATGCAAGCAGCGTACCCACGAGAAGACGCGTCACTAAATCCAATCAACTCACATTCAGTTACATCTGGAAGCAAAATGTGTCGTTGGATCTGTAACTCGGATAGTCGAGGTAGTTAATCAATGAATGTTAACCACTGCTCACATACATCTTGAGGTAGTGGATCCTCCCAACCGAGACCCACTTTCCAAAGATCCTGGAGAATGCACTTTGCAACAAATGTGCGAGGAGAAATGTATCCGACCGGATCATAAATTGACGCTAGAGTCTTCAGTACAGATCTTTTCGTATTGACAGTATCTTTTTTATTCAGGGAAAAACTGAACGCGTCAAACACCGGAGACCATTTCAAGCCTAAAAGTTTATCGAAACGTCATCCCTGTCGTTTTGAAAGGTGACAGTAGTTTCACGGTGCTCAGCTGGAACTCGCTCGAACAATTGTTCCGAGTTGCTCGACCACTTCTTTAGCACAAGTCCTCCGCACTGCAGCAAATTAATTAATTCGTCCTGTAATGCACATGCTTCAGAGAAGATTGCGCATGACCATAAGATATCATCCATGTAGATACCTTGGCGTACAACAGCAGCAGCCGAAGGGAAACGTTCACCTTCGTCACTGGCTAACTGCAGCAAAGTACGTATGGCCAGATATGGACTCGAACTTACGCCATAAGTAAATCGTCTTCAATTCATAGACTTTTATTGGTTCGTCAACGGACGAGCGATATAAAATGTGTTAATATTTTCTATCACATTCGCGCACAAGGATAGCACGATACATTTTGCAAAAAACAAATTGCACTTGCGAAACGAAATTCGAAATTCGTTATGATGGCACCTATGTCACGGTATAGGTTTGGTCCTGTCAACTGAGTGTCATTGAGAGAGACGTTTGTAGACGTTTTCGCACTAGCATCAAAGACAACGCGCAAGGGAGTTGACGTACTGCCTGGTTCAAGTATACTGTGATGCGGAATCAGATACTTGCTCGGTTCGCTACCAGTATACAATTCCATGTGGTCAAGTTTTTCATACTCCGACATGAAGTCATTGTATGCTTGTTGCAGCACTGGTGAGCGCGCAAGTTTGCGCTCCGTTGCCAGTAATCGTCGCTCAGCTGCAACGCCAGAGTTTCCGAGAGTAGGCGCATCAGGAACAAAGGGCAGTGGCACAATATACCTCCCCCCCTCATCACGGGAGTGATCACGCACATATATATCTTCAGCTAGCTGATCTCGTGGGCTGAGTACAGGTTTGCACGGCAATTCCTCTACTTCCCAGAAATCACGCAGCGTTTTGTCCAAAGTCTTCTCTTGCGAAATTGACAGGTGTAAATTGAATGACAGTCGTATACTGTCATTGTATAATCTTCCGCTAACGACGTAACCGAAAATAGTTTTAATAACTTTTGGAATGTTCGGTTTGACATTAGTAGGCTTGTCTAAAATCAAATCTGACACAACGCCGTTGTCCAGCAGAATATCCACCGATGACTTCTCGAAGAATAACGGGTCAGCCAATTCGAAGCTCGTGTATTCTTCCACAACTTCTGGCGGAAATGAAACATTTGGCATTTCAGATGACACCTTCTCTACCACGACCATTTCTCCCTGAAAACTCGGAACGTCCGATTTACACGGTTTTAAGTCGCACGTCACCATGCCAAAGTTTTTAACCTCTTCACCTCCTAGTCCTGATACTGTGTAAGGACATTTGTTGCGAGGCAAGCCCAAACGTTGAGCACAACTTAAAGTAATAAATGAGCTTTGAGCTCCGGAATCAAGAACAGCACGGCAGTTCTGATGTTGACCAGTGATGTCAACAACTAGAGTCCTCGTAGTCCCCAACATTACACCGTAACAACTGGAACTTTCAGTCACGGAATGAAGATTCTCAGTTACGGGTGGATCGGACGCCACACTCACGGAGGGCGGCGGCGACGGCCCCGCTGCATGCACGGCAGCGCGGGGCTTCTGCAGCGTCGGCACGGCCGATGCTTGCAGAACACTCGCATCCCGATGTAGTAAATAGTGGTGAGGCCGAGAGCAAACTCCACAAGTCATGTTGCTCTTACAACATGACGCTTCATGACTACCTTTCAAACAGTGGGTGCATAGCTTCAACACGGTCAATCC
This sequence comes from Pammene aurita, assembly GCA_947086415.1. NCBI lineage: Eukaryota > Metazoa > Arthropoda > Insecta > Lepidoptera > Tortricidae > Pammene > Pammene aurita. The sequence goes on from OX352316.1 coordinate 11,008,367, forward strand.
TATATTGAACTAACAGTTTACGAAACTGTTCGCAACGATAAATCAGATGATTTGAGTTGCAATGCACGCAAGTCAGTTTGTTTTGGTTCGAATTATTTTGAATATCATTACGCGAAACAGCTAATCCAACCTTTTGCGAAGACGAGGACGAATTCGAATATTTGTAACTGGCCGGTTTATGACTCGGTTGACAGGTGACTTCTCTTTGACTTGTTGATTGCTTATAGACCGGGAGCCTGTACTAGAAAAAGTACCTATATGTTCCAACACTTTTATTTGTTTGTTTACGAAATAAATTAATTCCGCGAAAGTCGGCAATTTATTTTGATCACGGCTTTCTTCAAATAATTTCCGAGTATGACTGTCTAACCCGCGCAATGCCGAATGACAAAATAGATAGTCGTCCAAATTCTCAATCTGCAAGGCGTGAATCGCTTTTAAGGGATGGTCAAATGTTTCCACGAATGAGGTTAAATTCGTTACGCTATCCTTTGTCAATGGTGAAAAGTTCAGCATATTATCCAGATACCTTCCGGTCAATCCCCTGACATCTTGGTACTTATCAAGCAAACCTTGCCAAATTAAAGGGTAATTATAAGATTTGATCGGAAGACTCTTGACAATATTAAGTGCTTGACCTTTGACACAAGACAGCAGATAATGAAATTTATCTATGTTCTCAAACTTGCGATTGTGAACCAAAGACACAAAAGTATCATGAAATGTGGTCCAATTTTCTACCTGACCATCAAACTCAAAGAGCAGCTTCGGTAAGACCGGCCTGGCTAAACAATCATCATTGGATTCAGTTGAATTTTTTGAGGTTGGCTCCTGGACTAAACGGTTGCAGTTCAAAGCTACCTTTTTACAAGCAAAATATAAATCGTCAAAGCTTTCTAACGCACTTGTTGAAGGTTTAGCCTTAGGATTCGACTGCATTTCAAGCATGATAATCTCCATGACGATTTTTTCGAAGTCGCAACGTGCGTCATCGAGTTCTGAAAACTGTACCATGTAATTCTGTACCGAGTCTAGACTATCCAATTTAACAGTTTTGGAAACATCGTAAGCCTTTTGCAATTTGTTACACAAATATTCTTTTTTGAGTGTCAACGTGTTTATTTGCAATAACAATTGCACCTCGCCTTTTTAGGGTTCCGTAGTCAACTAGGAACCCTTATAGTTTCGCCATGTCTGCCCGTCCGTCCGTCCGTCCGCGGATAATCTCAGTGACCGTTAGCACTAGAAAGCTGAAATTTGGTACTAATATGTATATCAATCACGCCGACAAAGTGGTAAAATAAAAAGTGGAAAAAAATTTTTTATTCGGGTACCTCCCCTTATTGTTGGATAGGTATTTAAAAATGAATAGGGGTTTACTAAAATCATTTTTTGATAATGTAAATATTTTCGGAAATAGTCGCTCCACAAGTAAAAAAAATGTGTTCCCCCCCCCCCTCTAACTTTTGAACCATAAGTTTTAAAAATATGAAAAAAATCTCAAAAGAAGAACTTTATAAAAACTTTCTAGGAAAATTATTTTGAACTTGATAGGTTGAATAGTTTTTGAAAAAAAATTACAAAATAATTTCTGAACTAAGTTTGTAATTTAACCGTATAAGCAGGTGTTTATTGCACTTGTAATTTCTAAAAAATCATAATGAAATGTCGTGCTTTCACATAAAGTAAAAGCGGTGCAAATCGGTTCACGCAATAAAGAATTATCCCATAAAAATTTTCTTCCATACTTTAAGCTCGCGCGCAATAGTTTACTTAATTTGCCGATAGATGTCGCTGTACGTGGAACGCTCATATCATATCCTGTTATCATATCATATCCTGTGTCATGGCGGTGTTATTTTAACTCTTAAGTGGGGACACTTACTGTGACGGACGGAAAACTACGGAACCCTACTCTGAGCGTGGCCCGACACGCTCTTGGCCGGTTTTTTAATTATGCCCTTAAACGGATCACCAGTATTTTTGTTACATCCTGTATTCAGTCAGAAGGCTTTTCTTAGGGCAAATTCTTCCCTGTCGCTTTATAATTTTAGAGCATTTCGGAAACCTGCGAATTTCCCTTGGGGACCAATTCAAGACGAAACAGGGAGTCATTTTCGCTTAAATATATAAAAAACTACTTCCCGCCATACAAATTTAGCTTTTCCAAGGACCATTGTCGGAAATGTCATTGTGACAGTTGTCTACCCCTGTACCCCTGTGTGTGTGTGTTGTTCGACGCTATCGTCGAATACTTTTTTTTTCTGTTCTGACCTGGATGTAACTGATGTCATCACCATGTAACTGCATGTGCCTAAATATCTGGAAGTCATAAAAACAAATATTTGTAATGTTAATGACCATGTTAGCTTAAAATCTGATGTTTCAGATTTGAGGAGACAACTGAACGTCTGGCGACGCGCAGCGGACTCGCTACCTCATATGAGCAAGGATGAATTAGTCGTCAAGGTAGGTCATACATAACAAGCAAAATTTTTTTTTAATAGCCTTTATTGTGTCCCACTGCTGGGCAAAGGCCACCCCTCTCTTCCACGACTCGTTACGACCTGGTGCATGTTCCGGCCCGTCGCTACAAAAGGGATCCAGGTCTTCCTGCCATCTCTTTTTCGGTCTGCCTCTGCTCCGGACATCCTGCGGGGCCCATTCAGTAGCCATTTTAGCCCACCGTTCCGGGTGCATTCGGCAGACGTGTCCAGTCCAGTACCACTTAAGCTTGGCGGCCTTAGCACCCATCTGCAATACCAGTTCTGGAGCGCAGTTCAGTGTTCCTTACTCGATCGGTTCTGCGCAACATAATATAGCTGGTAAATACAGATGATGTTTTAACTAATAGTTATTATCCAAACTTGTAAGTTATGTTACAAACAAACCGCAACTGACCAATGAAACTTACCTACCTACTAATATTTCACATTTGTAATTAATTTTTTATTTAAAAAATGCGAGCTTTAAATACGAGATTTATTGACCAAAAATATATTTAGGTAGTCACCGGCAATAGTATCTTCCTATACTAAGGCCGCAAAAATATGTGACACGCTCTTATGGCCCTACAAATGACAGCGTATCACATATTTTTGCAGCCTTCGTGTAGGAAGATACTATTGCCGGTGACTGTACACAATAGCGTCGTGTACACAAATGATATAATGTATGAAACGCATTGACATTTTAGAATTTGGTAGTATTAAGTTTATAAACATCTGATTTATAATTCCCAGGAAAGGCTTGAGCGTAAAGTCCTGAAGATCAGCGCACAACTGGCCGCGGCTTTAAAGGAAAGCAACAAGCGCGCTTGTCCTAAGGACACCTTCCAACGGACCCTCGAGGAGCTTAAAGAAAAGGTGAGTGATACGATAATGTTGCATGTTAAACACTTTTCAACCAAGGAGGACATTTTTTTTTGCAACCGACTTCAAGTTTTCGAAGGAGGAGGTTATCAATTCGTCGAAATCTTTGTTTTTGCTTTTTTTTATTGTATGCTCACCGAATTTTCGAAGACGGCTGGACCGATTTGGAAAATTATTTTTTTGTTTGAAAGAGTATACTTCACAGTTGGTCCCATTGCAACCAGGTCAGGATCTGATGATGGGATCCTGGAGAAATCGAGGGAATTCTTCAACTTTTATAGGCACACCTATGGTGATTTGAGTATTTTTGACAGCAGTCAAGTCGGTTCTTTTTTGTTTAAAATTATTTTAGTTTTGATGTTGATTAATTATATATGAAATCTGTTTAGCACAAGATCCGGGATAAGACGCTGCTGATAAAATCCTGCGTCGCCATCGGATTCGTGGTCATCATGTTCTTTTTACACGCTTTTCCCGAATTCGGTGAGTAAAATGAAAATGAAAATATTTTAAAGGAGAGACGGCATAGTTTAGTAACGTACTGTTAATGAAAACTTTTACGGTTTTCCAACTCCACGGCTTCTTTTATGCAAATTACACAATAGTTCATTATGATACAAGTGTGCTAAGTTGATCATTACATACGAAGCGAAATTGTGCGCACGAACGCACGTGAGTGCGCTGAGGAAGCTGAGCTATGTAATGAGCAAGCACACGCGTTTCATACGACGTTTTTCAACACACTTGCGAGGAAATAACAGAATAGTGTACTCGTAATTAATAACTTTTGATAAATACATTAATTGTCAGAATGTTTACAGGATAGAGGTACTTACGAACCTAAGATAATTAAATTTAACTAACCTTTTTGTAATGTTATTGACTATCTGGAATTCAAATACAAACATTGAAACATTGAAAACATTGAAATTTTTTTTTTTCAATGTTTCAATGTTTGTATTTGATTAAATAACATACTAATGTATGAGTGGAATACCCACTTTAAAAAACAAGTAAAATAATTATCTGGAATTCATTTTCAAATCATTTCATAAAATTAAAGACTTCACATTTATTGTGCAATAAATTATAGTATTTTTTTCTTACGTATTTCTCACTAGATTTTTATGATAACATTTTCATTCGGTGTATACCGATCAAATAATACTAGGGATACACAATCAGCCCAAAAATGGCCCCACAATAGTGCCACAAGAACGACTCGGGCGGTACTTTCTTTGATAGTCTTTTTACGGTATAAGACTGGCCGGTTACAAATTTAAAGTCTTGTTTGATTTTGTATAGCAGAGCTTGAATTTGAAAAAATTGTGCGCATCGAGAAAAAGTTGTGAATTTTTGGCCATGTATAGAGTGCCCCACGATGAATATTTTTTAGTATTGGAGGTTTGTAAAATTTTTGGACCTTCACGTCAAAATCAGGTCCCGTGTAATATGTTATTACTCTCTGGTTAAGGCTGCTAGGGGTTGTGTGGTATCATTTCCGTATAAAATGCAGAATTCATTTTTGATAATAAAAAAGTAAAAATCGAAACTAAAAAAAAGCTCGGCGGAGAGGAAAAACACTCAAAATCGGACTCACGGACCTCCAATACTAAAAAATATTCATCGTAGGGCACTCTATCCATGCTCAAAAATTCACAACTTTTTCTCGATGCGCACAATTTTTTCAAATTCAAGCTCTGCTATACAAAATCAAACAAGATTGTAAATTTGTAACCGGCCAGTCTTATACCGTAATAAGACTGTCAAAGAAAGTACCGCCCGAGTCGTTCTTGTGGCACTATTGTGGGGCCATTTTTGGGCTGATTGTGTATCCCTATTTTTTTCACTTTTGTACTCAGAGAAAATCTTACTAGTAGGTAATCCTACCTCCTTTACGTTGTTACTCGAAGATCATAATGATACAAAGTAAAAGTGTAAACGACACTTTCGTTAATTATTACGTGTTTATTCTTATCAGGTCGCGTATCACTCGGCTGGACAGCTCTACTCGGCGCCATTTTGCTACTGATCTTGGCCGATAGAGAAGACATAGAGTCCATCCTGCACAGGGTCGAGTGGTCAACGCTACTGTTCTTTGCGGCTCTCTTTGTGCTCATGGAGGTAAGCTTTTAGATGGTAGAGCCGAACTTGAACTGCTAGCCTAATAAAAAAAATGCGACTGTGCTCCTGTACAGTGTATCCACCACATTGTCCATGAATGCCAAATAGCTGGCCACGTCAGATATGACATAATAATGAGAGCAATGAAACCCATCTAGTAAGATTGCAATATTATCCTTATTGCTAGATCCGGGCATCTGGCAGCTTTTAATGGGTGGGTAAATTCAAAAGGATCAAGGAATCGTATGGTTATCCGTGATCATATTTGTGGTAGGACCTTTAGGGTTAGCGACCCATTACTTGGCGTTAGTTTTAAGAAGCAGTACGCCAAAGCACCATTTAAAATTGACAGATGAACATGAAATTGTAGCAATTTTGTGGTGATTATTTTGCATGTAGTTGTAGCATAAATTATCTTGGTAACTACAAGGATTTTTGAGGTTATCAGAGTGACCCACGCCCAGTCACCGACCCGTACTGTATTTACCTACGATAAATATAGGTTGATTTCTGAGTCGTGTTCCGGAACAACTTCTTCTGACTCTGTAACTGGTCAATATCGTATGGTAGTATTTTCTCAAACAGAATTAATTACAAATTAATCTCCAAATAAATACATCACTCTATGACTTTTTATCATGGATTTATATGAAGTGGATCAATTTTTTACACTTTTTCCCTAACCACGGTTGATTTATTACCGAGTAGAACAGTCGTTCATAGGTGACTAGTAAAAACGGTCCGATAGAGAGCATTATAATAGGGGGGGGGGGGGGGAGGGGGCGTTACAAAATTGACACATTTGACACATATTGACATTTTGATTGTCTGAAGATGCCATTACCTCCTTAGTCAAAACGAGACACAGTCCTAGATAACCTTCTCTTTTGGCCTCACTTTGTGACCGAAGAAATAGATCCACTTCATATAAATTTATGGCTTTTACATGGGAAACGACAAGACGTCACATTGAGTAGGGTGACCAAATTGCATACAATAATGTCTATTATTATCTTAAAAATAATGGTCAATTTAGGTTATATAAAAATTATCACCAAAATCATTGGGTTAATCTTTAAACTGTATATCATGCTTATCAACCGACTTCAAGATTTCGAAGGAGGAGGTTCCCAATTCGTCGGGATCTTTGTTTTATCTTTTTAGGGTTCCGTAGTCAACTAGGAACCCTTATAGTTTCGCCATGTCTGCCCGTCCGTCCGTCCGTTAGCAATAGAAAGCTGAAATTTGGTATTAATATGTATATCAATCACGCCGACAAAGTGGTAAAATAAAAAGTGGAAAAAAATGTTTTATGAGGGTACCTCCCCTATACGTAAAGTGGGGAGTGATTTTTTTTTATTTCAACCCTAACGTGTGATAGGTATTTAAAAATGAAAAGGGGTTTACTAAAATTATTTTTTGATAATGTAAATATTTTCGGAAATAATCGCCCCAGAAGTAAAAAAGAATGTGTCCCCCCCCTCTAACTTTTGAACCATAAGTTTTAAAAATATGTAAAAAATCTCAAAAGTAGAACTTTATAAAAACTTTCTAGGAAAATTATTTTGAACTTGATAGGTTGAATAGTTTTTGAAAAAAAATTACAAAATTATTTCCGAACTAAGTTTGTAATTTAACCGTATAAGCAGGTGTTTATTGTACCTGTAATTTTTACAAAATCACAATGAAAAGACGTGCTTTCAAATAAAGTAAAAACGGTGAAAATCGGTTCACGCAATAAAGAATTATCCAATAAAAATCATCTTCCATACTTTAAGCTCGCGCGCAATAGTTTACTTAATTTGCCGATAGATGTCGCTGTACGTGGAACGCTCATATCATATCCTACATGGCGGTGTTATTTTAACTCTTAAGTGGGGATACTTACTGTGACGGACGGAAAACTACGGAACCCTACACTGAGCGTGGCCCGACACGCTCTTGGCCGGTTTTTTTTATGTATGTTTGTTCACCGATTATTCGAAGACGGCTGGACCGATTTGGAAAATTATTTTTTGTTTGAAAGAATATACTTCACTGTTGGTTCTATTGTAATCAACAGAGCTCGGATTTTTCACGGCAAAACAAAACACTAGCGTAATTTAGCCAGTGCTTGAAATATTATTTTATCGACACCTATCGAGTCTTACTAGAGTATATGACAGGTATTGCCTCAGTACATTTTTTCTTTTTTTATTCGATGGTACACCTATCAGTGTGAATGTCAAAATTTAAAAACTAACAAACGTGCGAAAATTTCGAAAAACAGGAGACTTACTAGAGCTCAAAATCAATATTTTTGACCAGTCTAAGGTGACCTACTGGGGGTTAGAAGGTTGTGCATTAATTACCGGACATCCTGTATAAGTAATAAAATAACTTTTCATTTTAGCTTTGCCATAGTCGAGCAACAAAGAGGTAGGTCTGCATGTACAACTTAGAACGAAGTAACTATACCACCTCATTTAAAATGATAGAAACGACTGCAAATTTCATCTCACATGACATATGACATTCACACTTTAACTGTCATTTCATTACGTATAAAACGTAAATTGCATGTAGGTATTATTTATTTCGCAACGCATTGAATCCGACGTGTTGGATATACGTATAATAACTTAATATTGCAAGGTATCAATTAATACAAAAATGAGTAATGTACAAGATCGGATCAAAACGTGGATTGAAAATCACCCTGAGTTAGTCTATAATGAAGTGACCTCCACTATATACTGCTCTATGTGCGATATGCATCTAAAACTGAAGAAATGCAATATTGAGAATCATGTGAAAAGCAACCGCCACAATTACCGTTCGGGGCAACCAAATAGGAAACATCAATTTTATTTCGATTTAATTATTTTTCTTATTTCATGCAACATACCATGGGCAACAGTCAACAACAATAATTTTCGTCATTTTTTTAACAAGTATTTATGTTGCGACTGCTCTATGACTTCTTTACCGGACGAATCGACCCTGCGAAAAATTTATTTAAATCTCGTGTACAAAAAAACTATACAGGGTATAAGAGAGGTAAACAAAACCAATTATTTGTGGATATCTATAGACGAAACACCAGATTTCATGGGAAAATGTGTGACAAACGTGGTGATTCGGTCTTTGCAAAAAAATTGTTCTAAGCAATTTTATCTTTTGGGGTCGAAGGTAAATGGGGAAACAATAGCAAACCTAATAATAAACCAATTAAAATTTTTGTTTCAAAATTCTTTCAATGATAACGTAAACAATTTGCTTTTACTTTGCACAGATAGTGCCGCATATATGCTTAAAGCCGGTCGTATTTTAAAAGCAACGTTTCCTCGTATGAAACACATTACGTGTTTAGCTCATGGTCTGCACCGGGTTGCCGAAGAAGTGCGAGATAATTTCAAAGGTGTGGATGGGTTGATATCGAATGTCAAAAAGATATTCCTAAAATCTCCAGAGCGTGTACGCCTTTTTAAGGCAAAGGCAAAATATCCGTCCATTCCCCTACCTCCCGAGCCAATTATCACCAGATGGGGAACTTGGATATCTGCTGCGGTATATTACGCTCAATACTATGAGCAAATACGTGATGTCGTCTCCATACTTGCTAATGACTCGGCAGCTATAAGAGCTGCAAAAAAATGTTTTCAAACACGCAAACTACGACCGGAGTTAAATTTCATTCGCGACAACTACGAAGTAATAGCCTCTTCAATAGAACAATTGCAATGTTCGACTTTATCCATTGCGGAATCCTTCCTCATTCTGGATACTGTTCGTTGCTACGTAAACTGGAGTAAACTTTTACCAGTGATACGTAAATTTGAAGCCGTGCACGAACGAAATCCTGATTACGAAATTTTAAGAGACATATCTGAAAATATTACCCGAACTGATAATGAATTCTATAAATTTGCTCCCTTGACGTCAACTGAAGTTGAACGTACATTTAGTGTACATAAATGGATTTATAGTGATAAACGCAACTGTTTACTCCCAGAGAATGTTGAAAAGATAATGATCATCTACTCCTATCACTATTACCCAAATAAAATGTCTTGTGCTGCTGTGTGTACTGACGTAGATTTTGAAGAAGAAATTGCGTCTGTTTCTAATATATAGTAACTTTATACAAATGTTTTTATTAGTTTTATTACATATTAATTTTATTTGGTGACTTTTATTTCTTCTAGTTCTGAATTATCGATATCGATAAAATACTATTTCAAGTACTGGCTAAATTACGCTAGTGTTTTGTTTTGCCGTGAAAAATCCGAGCTCTGGTAATCAAGTCAGGATCTGATGATGGGGTCCTGGAGAAATCGAGGGAACTCTTAAAATATTAAAAGCACACCTATACACCTAGGTTTTTAAGCTGGCATTATGCTGAGTTGGTTCCATTTTGTGATGCACGTTCATTGTTTGTTTTCCTTGTTATTGTCTCTCAATGTTCATGTATTAAGCGTCACAAATAAATGTTTTTATTTTTATTCTTATTCTATAGTGATTTAAACATTTTTACAGTAGCTCGGGCATTTCCTTTTGGAAAGGTGGAGTCTAAGTGAAGTCGGTTCATTTTTTTTTTTTTTTCCAGAGTTTCATTCTCCATGAGGCAAAATAAAAAAAAGGCTAGAGATAAAAGCGAAATATTGACAATTCTATTTCTTTACAGGCGTTAACCAAACTGGGTCTGATTGACTACATCGGTGGGCTCACTGAGGCGCTTATCATGAAGGTTGACGAAACACATCGACTTGCCGTCGCCCTGCTTTTGATCCTTTGGGTAAGCCACAAGATATAATAATAAATAATAATAATAAATACTCTTTATTGCACACCTCATACAGTTACAAGCACAAATTTTACAATTAGATAAATTTAGGTAGAGGTAACAACAGGCGGTCTTATCGCTAATGAGCGATTTCTTCCAGACAACCTTTGAATATCTCTATACTCCACTTAGCGCGTTATTTCTTTGAAACCTAAGCTGCCAAAAAGAAGGGGTGCGGGAGGGGAACACGCAACTAGACAGGGAACGCGCGATTGTGCCGTGGGGCGTAAGAGAGTCAGATATTAATGGTTGCCATGGCGATGTCCTAAGTTTACTGTCACTTCCAATAATTAGTGTCTTACTATAGAGTGAAATTACTTCGAGCGTGGCAGCGGGGGTCGCCCGGCTATGCGGGATCTTGGGTTAATTAGTCTATGGCCATCAGTATCCACTTAACATCGATGAGTTAGAAGGTTCTATATGGCACTTAAAGATCACATGATGCTACTAAAAAGTGATTAACTCTTTTTGTTAAGGGGCTCCCTGGCGCCAATGATTTTCGATCTGAATCCCTTAGTTTTATAATAATTTTTATAGCTTATCATATTGTCAGTAACGGCTTTAAACAGTATAGTATCCTATATTTACTTCAATATTCATTGTCTTCGAGATATTTGACATCAAAGTGAAACAATTTTACGCCAAAAAAGTGGTTCTCTGGTAATAGCTTTTGTGTTAATTAGTTTAAAATTAAAATCTCTCGTCAGTTTTTAGAAACCTGAAAGAGGTACTTTTATATGTAGATTTCGTATATCTAAGATTCTTTACGTCACACCTGGCCATAATGTGAGTTTTACCGCACGCTACGCGTACGGTAAAACTCGCATTATGGCCAGGTGGAGACGTAAAATTGTGTACTCACCACGGGCAGTAAAAAAGAAAGCCCTCTATCGCATATTTACAACCCTCGCCTGCGGCTCAGGTCACAAATACCTGCGATTTCGGGCTTTCTTTCTTTTACAGTCCTTGGTAAGTAATGTACTATTACAGCGTTGTAATTTATTTTATTTATACATAAAAAAAGTGTATAGTTATATTGATAAAAAGTGTTCTTAAAAGAAGGTCTAAAGACCATACTTAAAAAAAAGCATTAAAAAAAAGCTCATTTATTTCAAAATCCGGCTCTACAGAATGGAGATAAAAGATTCAAAAACCGGCCAAGAGCGTGTCGGGCCACGCTCAGTGTAGGGTTCCGTAGTTTTCCGTCCGTCACAGTAAGTGTCCCCACTTAAGAGTTAATAACACCGCCATGTAGGATATGATATGAGAGTTCCACGTACAGCGACATCTATCGGCAAATAAAGTAAACTATTGCGCGCGAGCATAAAGTATGGAAGATGATTTTTATGGGATAATTCTTTATTGCGTGAACCGATTTTCACCGTTTTTACTTTATTTGAAAGCACGTCATTTCATTGTAATTTTGTAGAAATTACAGGTACAATAAACACCTGCTTATACGGTTAAATTACAAACTTAGTTCAGAAATTATTTTGTATTTCTTTTTCAAAAACTATTCATCCTATCAAGTTCAAAATAATTTTCCTAGAAAGTTTTTATTAAGTTCTACTTTTGAGATTTTTTTCATATTTTTAAAACTTATGGTTCAAAAGTTAGAGGGGGGGGGGGGACGCATATTTTTTTACTTCTGGAGCGATTATTTCCGAAAATATTTACATTATCGAAAAATGATTTTAGGAAACACCTATTCATTTTTAAATACCTATCCAATAATATATCACACGTTAGGGTTGAAATGAAAAAAAAAATCACTCCCCACTTTACGTATAGGGGAGGTACCCTAATAAAAAAAAAATTCCACTTTTTATTTTACCACTTTGTCGCCGTGATTGATATACATATTAGTACCAAATTTCAGCTTTCTAGTGCTAACGGTCACTGAGATTATCCGCGGACGGACGGACGGACGGACGGGCAGACATGGCGAAACTATAAGGGTTCCTAGTTGACTACGGAACCCTAAAAACCGATAGTCGTTTGCCTTGTAATTCTATCTTTAGTGCAAATGTTGGAATATCGACTCAAAACTGGTCAAAAATCTATAAAAAAAACGTGTGGAGCCCTAACGGAAGTATCATCTGACAAACTTTCAATTGGGACGCGATGACCATTTTTTTTAAATCGATTAAATGCCTGCCGTTCCTCAATCGACCAACGGAGAGGCAGCTGACCTTCACGAGGCTTAATTGTACATCGCTCTTAACTACTTCGCAAGTTGTCACCTGGGACGCGATGACCAACAAAATTTGTTCCTGACTTAGGGCCTACTTGTACCTATTCAATGAAATTTTTAACATACTTCAACATTTTATTCAGATATCGGGACTGACGTCAGCGTTTGTGGATAACATCCCACTGACGACCATGATGGTGCGTGTGGTGACGTCTTTGGGGACGAATCCTGCGCTGGGGCTGCCGCTGCAGCCTCTGATATGGGCACTCTCGTTCGGTGCCTGCTTGGGGGGTCAGTTCCCATTCATTTATTCATTTGTTCTAATCGGTGGTCCACGGACCACTGGTGGTCCCTGGGAGCACCTGAAGTGGTCCGCGAAGCTATGAAAAGGCCTACCTTTTGGAGAACCTTTGTTAACTTTATTTGCCCTAGGTTCCACTTTTAAACAGTTGGTGGTCTGACTAAATAAGGATTTATAGGGTGGTCCCTTGGCACTGAAAGGTTCAGGCACAACCACTGGTGTAAACTTTGTAAGCTGATGTGCAGAGGGAAATTTTTCTAAAATTCCGAAATTTTTCATATCAGAAAATTTCTGTAAATTCTCATGCTTTTGTATCATGACATGCTTCATGAATCATGACTTTCCGTTTCATAAATTTCTTATATTTCTTGTGAAATTTCCGAGAACTTTTCGAAATTTTATGACACTTTCCGCAACTTGCACATTAGTACGCCTACAACTTATCTGCTTTTCCCGAAGGTTGACTGGTAAGGAATGCTCTATAGAATTGAATGAATTATATCTATAGCTTTAATTTCAAGCCCCCCGTATTAAAATACGGGCACTGTAATATCACTAAATGTACCCTTTTATTTGGTAGAGCTTATCACGCTAATAGCAGTGAAAGCCCCTCGGACCGCATTAAAATTGGCCGTCTCTCCGAGCTATTATAAAAATCCTAACATAAATCTATTCCACAGGTAACGGTACGTTAATCGGCGCGAGCGCGAACGTGGTCTGCGCAGGAGTGGCGGAGCAGCACGGCTACAGGTTCAGCTTTTTGCAGTTCTTCAAGATCGGCTTCTCCATCATGATTGGGCACCTGGTCGTCGCCAGCGGGTACCTGATCGTGTGCCATTGTCTTCTGACTTGGCACTGATCAGCGTTCTAGACCCTCTAGGGTCGGCTAGTCTATAAGACTGCAGTGTGTTAACGATGGTGAACCCTCTTGTCTCTTCAGCCGTCAACACAGTGAATCCTCTTTTCTAAAGGGACGGCAACGCCCATGTGACGCCGAATTGTGGGCGTCCATAGGCAACGATAGCTGCTTACCAGGCGGACAGGCTTTGCCATTGTCATAGTATAAAAAACGCGCATGTGACACTATGGTAACTGTTTACCAGGCAGGCTTATTTGACACCGTCTTAGTATATACTCGTACGTAAAAATAAAAAAAGACGAGTGTCCGCTACTTACCCGAGAGCTATGGAAAAGCCGTCCCAGCGATATCGTTTGACGCTCCCGCCAACCTCCATAGCTACATTCGTTTTGCCCAATGTATTATGGCCGAATGGCCAGAGAGTATCTATTTTATAGAGACTCAGTCTAAAAGCTTTTTGAGGCTCCAAGTCCGAAGCGCCATCTGAACGAGAGCAAACCAAAATTACCGAAACTACGGTTACTACGGTTCCGGTACATTTTCGTACGGTCCGGTACAAGTTCGAGGCTCAAATCGTTCTTACACTGTGCGTCTCTATAAAATATATACGGTATGGCTATCGGCCAGAGCGTCAACCAATGTAGCTGGGACCTTTGTTTTGTGATAGTCGCATACAGCCTGCCTCTGACCATGGAGTTTTACGAGTACCTAACTATGAATTACATTATACGTCGTTTTGCACTACTTTCCCCCAACTTAAACTTTTGGCTATGATATAATCTGATTATTTAAATAATTTCTCATAATATTGATCAAACCCTGAACTCTAAGGTAGAATTAATAATTCAGTGGAGTGATTTGACAGCTCTCGGCATACAAAGCGGTTGTCAAATGTATGTAAAGTTCTGTCAAATCACTCCGCTGAATTATTAATTCTACCGTAGGATTTGTTTTCTTGAAGTGATTTGCATTCTTTGACCTCCACCACTTTACAGCTGCCAGATGTAGAAATAAGCATAGTATAGCAAACTGACTAGAGGGGTTTCGTTGCTCTCATAACTCATATCTGACGTGGCTCGCTCTCGGTCTATTAACTTTTTTCGTCGTATAATTTATCTTATGAGTACGAGTAGTCTAGGCGAATTATGCTTCGTAATATTGTTGTGAAGTGTGATCAATTTTCCCACCTTTTGCTTTGTTACTTCATTTGTTATATAAAACGTACTTAAATACGTTACATTCTTCTTAAGATTACTATACCTCGTTTTTTTTCAGATTATAAAAATAACGGTCGATTTCGCCAATGTATCTTTATTTTTTTCAGCCATATCAGGGAAATATTTAAACGAGACTACTTTTTTCCATTATTAGTGATACGCTTAAGCGTAGTATTTCCCATTACAATATAAAAATACTGTAATATATTATAAATGGCGAAGTTTAAAATCGTTTTCCCAAAAATCGCATTACGACAATCGCACGATTTTTTTAACTAAAAAAAAAAACTAATTTTAGGTATTTGTTTCGTTCGTTATTAGGTAACAGAAGCCTTAATTGTGGCATTATACAGGGTATAACAAAAATGTTATCGTACCTATTCTAATCATAAAATACAAAAAAACATTTTTTCGCGAGAAAAAAAAATGGTTTTCTTTGGAGGGTTGGCCGGTTGAAACCACGTGTCCCATACGAAAACAATTTTTCGATATATTATTGTTTTAAGTCACGCTCAAAGTAACTGTCTAAAAATGTAGAAAATTTATATTGGCGCTTTGAGCGATATTTAGGTATTGCAATGTTATGGTGACAGGATGATAAATAAACAATTGAAGTTTAAAGAGTCTAAGGAAGAGCATGGATTTATATGAAGTTGATCTAATTCGGTTATCTAGGGGACTGTGTCTCGTTTTGACTAAGGAGGTAATGACGTCATCAGACTATCAAAATGTCAAATTTGGCAATTTTGTAACGAGTGCGAGTGACAGACCGCCCCCTACTATTATGCTCTCCATCGGACCGTTTTTACTACTTTTTACTAGTCACGTATGAACGACTTTTTCACTCGGTAGGTATAAGGTTCAAGTGTGGTTATGGAACAAGTGGAAAAATTTGATCCACTTCATATAAATCCATGCGTAAGAGATGTTAATATATTTTTAAATTGTACTTAGTAGCCTCGCGGAACACCTGGTAAGATTGTGCTAGTTTCCCGTCCGCGTTCAGTTTTCCGTCCACTTAATTAAACTGCTACAAATATATGGAGAAAACTTTATAAGGCCAACAAATTCTCTATTTATAGTTTAAGCTTTTAATTTGGCAAAAAACTTGAATACATATAAATGTACAATTAAGTGTGGACGAAAACTAGCACAATTACCCTACCTGCGAAACAGAAAGAATGCTATTTATTGGGAGAATATTGAGCTATATAAGTAGTAAATTTTATGGAAGGAAATAGTTAGTAACCCTTTAAAATCATTCTAAAATATAATGAGTAACGTTATAGCACATATCTAAGATTCACTTTCCTAAAGGACACCTTTGAATGCTCCCACCAGATCCAAGTGCTTAAGCTTGCAGCATTAACGCGCGTAAAATTAATATAATTATGGTCACAATTTTCATTATTAATTATAATTATAGTTGTATTCAAATTGTTTTGTGTCCCATATGTTCCGTCCTTTAGATGATAGTTGTAATTATATTGGAAGTTGTAGTATTATGAAAACAAATAATATATCTATAATACTGTAACGGGGCCGTATTCTAAATTCAAAACACGTTATGACACGATCCAACTTCAATACAACTCCAATGCATTAACTCCGCAATACAGCTAGTGCCTAAACGTCTGAATCAGAAATGTCAGAATTTGCTTGAAAATTATTCCGATGCAACTTCAATACAACTTCTATATTGGTTGATTATTTGTTGTGTTGAAGTTGTGTTTGAGATTGGTTGTGTTTTTAATGTATTTTAAAATTGGAATACTGCACATGGTATCTATATAATTTATTATTTGACAAATGTTGTGTTGTAAAATATTTTCTATATGGATTGTTAAAGCTTTTATATTTAAAAAAATCGTATACATAGACGTAGTTATGCAAAAACGTTCCAACCCACAACTGGGCAGTTGGGTTGGTCCGTTTTTGCATAACTTCGTCCATTTAAATGTTAATAGCTATGTTGAAATATGATCATGATGCTATAAATGTATGACGTTTTTGGTGTTGTTACCATATTGTATTGCAATTAAATTTGAAGAGATGTATTTACAAACAAATTGGCAACAATAACTTGTATCTAAAATGAAACGTGTTGCCATGCAATATCATAAAGGGGTTTGCATTAACAGAAATACAATTACGACATGGAGATTGATCGTGATACAATACATTACATTTTCTAACTTTAAATTATAATCATAAAATCAATATTAGGTACATGCATGATACGACCTACATTATGTATAATGAAATATTAAAAATTGGCTTTAAGTATTTTATTTGTATCAAATTTAGAAATAGACAGATTATCTTAATATATTTTATTGGCAAATACAAAGTGAAGATGATCGCATTATCCTAATCAGTTATTTATCAATGCATAGTTATTAAGTACCTATTGATAATAAAATATATTTTAAAATTAGTATTATTCATAACTATTCACCATTTTTGATAAAACATTCCATGTACAAAATTACCAAGATATATCAATTCAAATCATTTATTTTAATCATAATTATCGATTAAAATAGTTTTTATGTGTACATATTATAATAAGTATATGAAATATTCTATTGGCAATAATAGTAACAAGTGTGGTTTTATTTCAGAGTATTTAGTAGATAATATTGTGATGCAAAGTATTGTATGTACTTAGTTATTTTGTCTAAGAAACTATGTATATCATTATTTAGACTAAGAATGACGTAAATCACAAATGACGTAATTATTATTAAGATATCAAATAAATGATTATATTATCTACGCAATAATGTTTTGTTTTGTTTAACAATGCCATCACTATTTAAGTATGTAATGCGGAAGGCATCTGTCACAATGACGTTTCCAACATTGGTCCTTAGAAAAGCTAAATTGCATGATGCTAATAAACAAATGCCGATGTATTGGAGTGGCCTAAGTCGCTCCTGAAATTCCTTGGAAGTTCGAAGCAGGGATTTTAGTGGCGTTTACTGCAGCCACTCTTTTGCTATGGATTCGGCGCTGAATGCATCATACACCTTCGTTCATTCGTTCATCTTTTTAGGGTTCCGTACCTTGAAAGGAAAAAACGGAACCCTTATAGGATCACTTTGTTGTCCGTCCGTCCGTCCGTCTGTTTCTCAAGAATGCGTGGAGGTATCAAGCTGAAATTTATATCAAATACTCAGGTCTACTGTCCCTTGGAGCTGTGAAAAAATAAAACTTCTAAGCCAACGCAATCAAAAGATACAGCTGTTAATGCGCAAATTTTCGAAACTCGCAACGGATTTAAAACCTACAGGGTACTTCCCGTGTACTCAGAATCTTGAAATTTGGTACGAAGCAACGTCTCAAAGCACAGATAAAGGAAAAATTGCGAAAACCGTAAATTTTAAGTTATATCATATAATAAAAATATTTTTAATAATTTTAAAGTTACTACCCCTATATATCTAATGGTTTGTACGGAACCCTCGGTGCGCGAGTCCGACTCGCACGTGGCCGGTTTTTTTACTATCTTTCGCATACAAGGTGTAACAAAAATACTGGTGATCCGTTTAAGGGCCGATAATTGGTAACGTATTCTGATAATGAAAAACAAAGAAAAAATATTTTTCACCTCAGCAGCTCGAACAAGCCTACTTCCCTGCGAATACACAGTGACGAAAGTCGCACTTTCGTCACTCCCTGGAGTGATGAAAGTGCGACTTTCGTCACTCCAGGGAGTGTGACAAAGTAGTTTTTTAATTTAGTGAAGGCCATGAACTGCCACTTCATATTTCAGGGTCTATTACAAATTCGAAATACATATTTTTAACCTTTAATATGTTCTCACTACTGAGGTGAAAAGTTGTACCTATGTGTCACACGAGTGCAAACTTATTTTGAATCTCGTGTTTTGAGTCCCTCGGTACGCTCAAGATTCGAACTTAGAATCACTCGCTTCGCTCGTGATTCAATTATAGAATCTTTCGCTTACTCGGGACTCAAAATCAACACTCGCAAGAAAAACCAACTTTCCTCTCTTGTTGCACAATAGATATTTGTACAACAAGAGAAGAAAGTTCATATTTACTTCGAGTGCTAATTTTGAGTCCTGAGCAAGCGAAAGATTCTATAATAGAATCACGAGCGTAGCGAGTGATTCTAATTTAGAATCTTGAGCGTAGAGAGGGACTCAAAAGCACAAGATGTAAATAACTTTATTCTCATGTTGAACACACTATTTTTCACCTCAGCAGTGAGAGGACATGGAAAAATACAACCTGGGTGATGCTTAATCTTTCCTTGTCACTTTTTTCACTTGTATTTATTATAATATTCTTACATTTGAGTTCAAAAACGTCAATTATAAGTTAATAACATAAAAAATAATCAAAATAAATTAAATATTTTTAAAATATCTATACCACCATTTTGACTTTTGGCAACTTTTTTTTATCTGCGTTCCGTAACTACTGTTTGATCACAATACGAAAGATTGTTGTAAGTAATAATATTTTTCACATGATAATCTTGTAATTTTTCCGTTTATACTTGTGATCTTGAAATAAAGAACGTAAATTATTTTAGGTGTTGTATGGTTAAACATTTCAAAATTAAAATTTGTTTAAATTATATTTACTAATTAGTACTTCTGCGCATTTCGGAACGTTTCGTTCTGACTCTGTTTCAGGGGTCGAATCGAAAGTTCAGAATACGAATAAAAATTAAATAAAATTTGATTGAATGACGTTTAAAATATTTCTGTCTCTCTCTATTTACTAATGACGTGAAAAAGACAACACGAATAGCTTCCGAGTATTTCGAATTTGTATTAGACCTCGCGCGCGGATTGACATTGTAATTCCAAGGTCAACAAGGTCATTTTGTCTCACGCTCGCAGCAAAATTGAGTTTTGCTCACTGTTTTTAGGTGTCAAAGAACCCTCGTTCCTGCTGCTGAGGTGAAAATAACTATTTCGCGTGAACACGTATTTTTTTGTATGGAGGATTGGCCGGCTGGGACAACGTGCCCCGTGCAAAAAAAATTCGTATCGAATTTTTTTCCTCTTCTAATTTTTCTTAACGCAATACGATACTAATTATACCCTTAAACGGATCACCAGTAATTTTTTACACCCTGTATGTAAGAGCGATAGAGAGGGAAATAACAAAATTTCGTTTTTTGGAGTCCACGGTAGGTTCTGACTCGTAGGTACCATCCAATGGAAAAGCTGTTAAATTGTTAATCATATTCTGCCGCAACAAAATTCAAATTCTAACAGATTTTTTAATGTTATGGCTTTATACTTGGTAGGACAGTAGCCATCAAATATATCGGAGCGGCCAAGGTACTCAAAAGTATCTGAACATGCACTTTATCGCCTTGACAATTGAGGCGTTGTTCAGATATTTGTGACCACCTTGGCCGCTCCGATATATCTGACGCCTACTGGACAATGCGGCATACGATGCCACTCAAAATGCGATTCGTTGCGTCTTCCATTTTCGAAAACTTTTGGCTGTGGCGGCGAACAATTATTTCATGACACGACAGGCGTGCCATACGCCATAGAATATGATGACACGCCTATCGTGTCATCAGCCATGCGTAAAAAAATATTTACTTTTTTGGTTTTTTTCACTGATTTAGACTTGATTGAGTTCATTTGAAATCAAACCAAGGAAGTAAACTGATTAAAACGTTGTTTTAAATTTTTAGTAGCATTTAAACTACCTGTTTTACTTGAAATGGATGGTAAGTGACTTTAATGATTCAGGTATCACAAACATTTTCTACTATGTACAATTTTTATACATATATGTATAGAAGGCTAAGTTAGCCCGGCTAACGGAATGGGTAAATATAATTTTTTTACAATGCGACGCGATTTAAAACTATGCATTCAATATTTTCATGATTTCTCTTTGAATTATTTATTCGAGCCATATAGATAACAAATAATTTGTCTTGATTCACAAAAAGTAAAATCTTCATTCTAATATTTTTGATATATCCCTTACAGCACCGGCTGATACGATCGTGCGTTCAACTTTAAAAAAATCTAGTTTGAATAATAATCATCATCATAATAATGCATTCGATTATTATTCATTTTAAACCCGCGTGCGTTTAGTTAGGGGGCCAGTCGTCGGCGCGGTGAGCGTCAAGCAGGTACTATCGGGTTCAGAATTGCATGGCCAATTTGTGAATGAATTCATTGATAAATTGACCATGCAATTTTGAACCCGATAGTACCTGCTTGACGCTCACCGCGCCGACGAGACGGACGACCAGGTCAGAAGTAGGTATTCACAATTTTTTTTAATTTGTGATTTTTAAATGTGTTAAATTCGTTTTTTATTAAATTAAACGTTCTTCTGTCGTATAATGTAGATAATTAAAAGTTTAACCAGAAATTTTAGTCATTTTTTTTGTGCCTAAAGTTATAACGCACGATCGTGCGGGTCAGTACGCAAGTCGACAAATTTAAATTGTGTTGACTATGATAAATTGAAAATATGATCAATCAAAAGCGTTTTTTTTTAATCATTTTATGTAAAACATGTTGGAAATCTAAAATTTTATTAATAAATATTTATTAACTCCTTTGAACTCTGTAATTTACCCTTATATTTAAAAAAAAAAAAAACAATTTTACTAGGGGTCGCAACGAAATGAAACGATAGTGCGAGTGGGTTTTCACAAAATTTTTGGGGGGGAGATTTTTTTTTGTATTTTTTTGTCTTTTTATGGGCCTTAAATGCACCGAAAAATGCAACTTCAAACCAAAAATCCAAAAAAAAAATCTCGTGCTGTAAGGAGTATACTAGGCATACATTTTTATTTTATAATAAAATATTTAAAGAGGGTAAATAGGTCAATAGTTCTGGTGTCTATGACATTAGGCCGTATTCGCAAGCTAAGAGATAGAATGATACACACAACCAATGTTTATATCTCCGTTTGCCCTACAGTTTAGAATGACCATTCCATATCGGACAATGTACACGCGGCTTTAATAATTGCCATTGGCTGTTTGCATTGATATTTCGTAGTCAAAAGGAATATTTAAAAGGTAAAAAACAATACATTAATGGATTGTAGTACAGTTTGTGCGTAAAAAGAAGTGTTATGGTTTATATGAGAATTCATACGAACTATGTCACTTCACTTTCCGCATAGATTTCAACTTTGCGTCCGTTAAAACGGTACAACAATGAAAATCATTTTAAGGGTTCCGTACCAAATCGGTAAAAAACGAACTCTGTCTGTCTGCCTGCCACAAAGCCAATTTTCTCAGAAACTACTAGACCGATTGAGCAAAAATTTTGTACACATATGTAAGTCAGGTTGCTGACTTACATTTGTATGTATGGGTTACCAACGCCAGTCTATAAATATTAAATATGGGGGGGGGGGGGGCATTTGTGGGGGTAAATGAGAAATATCTATTCGTAATAACGGGACTTAACCGCGTATATATTCTTTCTTCGGGACCACGGGGACAATGTCGTCCTCGAAACGTCGAAGGTAATTTTAGAAATATATACGCGGTTAAGTCCCGTTATTACAAATAGATATGTGTAAAAACCGTGAAAGTTTAAATCAGTGAAATGAGAAATAAATAAAAATTTGCAAAACTATAATGTATGACATATCAAATAAAACGGCTTAATATGAGGATCTCAAATATATTTGTTGTATAATTTTAACGTATGTAGTTTTGAAGTAATTTAAAAAAAACCGGCCAAGTGCGTGTCGGACTACGCATAATGGGGAGTTCTGTACCTTCAATGGAATAAAAACCAAACGAATACCAAAAGGTCGTATCTGATGCCTATGGAAGAAGTTTTTTGAAGATAACTCAAAAATACCTGAACCTATTATATATATGGATCCTTAATTGATTCGAAATAAATTTTGATTGATTGATTGATATACCCATTTTTTTCATATTTTTTGGATTTACGGTTCAAAAGTTACAGGGGGGAGGACACAATTTTTCTGACTTTCGAAGCGATTATTTCTGAAAATATTCACTTAATCACAAAATGTTAAACCTCGATGTAATTTTGAAAGACCTATCGATTGATGTGCAACATGTTGATACTGAGCGTTGGGCGCCCTCCCAATTTTTTTTTCTGCAATTTATCTACATAACTAAATAGCGGCATACAAAAGACACCTTATGTCTAAATTTCATTAAGATACGTCTTATAGTTTCAGAGTATAAAGGCTGTGACATACGGACGGAAGGACAGACGGAGATGACGAAACTGTAAAATTGACCGACCCCGTCCCCCCTTATATCTGAAACTGCTGGACCGAAAATTTTGAAAAAAAAATACTGACATTCGTTATTTACGTATTACAGATACAGATTACAGGAAAAATAATAGGATTCTACACCGTGAGTCGGACTTAAGAAAAAAAATCCAGGCGCGAGTCCGACTCGCACTCGGCCACCCTATAAAATTCTCATGAAATCATGCTGAAACCGTCTTTTTTCACACAATCTATTAAAAATCGGTTGATGTGATAAATAAGTATCCGTCAAATACCAACTTTCGTACGTTAGGTAGTAAAAACTAGTGACACAACTTTCCAAAAGATGATGATGCACCCTGTACGGGAGGGTGGTGTTCGACGTGCGGATTTTCAAATATCATAAGATTGTCATAAAAAAATGAGTTTTATAAGAATGTTTATTTTTCTTTGAAACAACGCAGTAATGTAGTAATTTTTTTTATACAAGCATTTATGCGACCAATTTCGGAGCGGAAATTTTAGCCCCTCTTTGGGGCAAGTTGTGCCACCAGTGGGGCAAATTGTTCCGGATAGATTATGCTAAAAGATTGTCATAAATGTCTATGCTCTACACCACAAAGTGCTATGCTTTTTCGGGCGTCATGTTAAAAATAATATTTTTTCTAGTCACCCGTTTTCATTTGATTCTACTCCTTTAGCTAATTTTTTTAAATATTTTACATCTTTTAGTCCTATTTTAGTAGTTTCGCATCGTATCTAATGATCGACCAAAAATTTTTTTTTGTACAATTGAGGTCGATCGAGGTGAGCTGTTTTTGGGAAAAACTTGCCCTTTCAAAAGGGAACATTGAGCCCCAAGTTAGGGATACGGACTAACGCTGGCGTACTGGGTACCGTGTCGATCAATTTAAAAAATAACTAAACAAGAAGATACCCAAAAAATATCATTATAATTTAGGAAAACAACGCTTGAATCGATTCAAAGTGCACAGATACAGGCCAAATAGGTCAAGCACGAAAAAATGTACAAGTGTATTTTGATAGCTTCTGAATGTTTGCGCACCCATCCACTCAACCGTCAGGATTGGTGGAAATAAAATTGTTGCCAATATGGCGTGTTATCTGAGGCTATAATTGCGCATTTTGACCGTATCGCTATCTTTATTTAAAAAGTTATTGAGGTCAGCACAATAAACCCCCGGCACTTCCAACCCCACTCTCCCCTACGTTCGTTTTCTACTTCGCGGTGTTAAGATTTTTCCTGGAATAATGGGAGAAAAAACGATGTATATGAAGAATACCCGCGAATACTTGCAAGCGTTTATGGAACGTTCGTACGGAACCCTCGGTGCGCGAGTCAGACTCGTACTTGCCCGATTTTAAAAAATTTGTGTTTTGAAGTTTGTCGATAGTGTGGAACTTCACGTATGGAGTTTGCTACAGTACAGTACGGCAAACATTTCCGAGCATACTCGAGAAAAAAATATAATTTTATTTCATTAACGTATATTATGTATTTTGGCTGTTTGTATCCTTGCCTTGGTCTAAGAATACTACCGAAACGAGATAAAATAAGGAGTTTATTCTGTCATTTCCGTCTATTTGTTTATAATTTACGTCTCGAAGTAATTGTTAACGGATAAAGCACGCAAAATGATTGTTACGTTTTTATTAATTTAACTAATTTGATATAAGTATAGATAAAGAGTTTTTGAAAATCATATAATTTGAAGTTAAATTTAAATCTTGTTGTAAGATGTTATTATGATTAGTTATTCAATGAATAATAATAGTTAATAAGTAATGTTTAGGCCGTAAAAATAATGCATCTTGAAAAGGTTGTTAACAACTGATTTTGAAAAATTCAAACAATATCTAGAATATTCCAGAAACGAAGGCTACAAGCTTGTTCTACGTGACAAACAATAATAATTTTGTTCGGGGTGAACCCTTCTGAAATGTAATTTGAAGAAGTTTTAATCGATTTTAAAATGACACTCCTCTCGTGTCATACGCCACACGTTAAAAACATTGATGACACGCCTGTCGTGTCATCCGCACCCCATCGGTAAGTAATGTTTAAGTCGTAAAAATAGTGCAACTTGAAAAGGTTGTGAACAACTGATTTTGAATTTTTTTATCAATATTTAGAATATTCCAGAAACGAAGGGTACAAGCTTGTTCTACGTGACAAACAATAATAATTTTATTCGGGGTGAACCCTTCTGAAACTTAATTTGAAGAAGTTTTATTCGATTTTAAAATGACACTCCTCTCGTGTCATACGCCACACGTTAAAAACATTGATGACACGCCTGTCGTGCCATCCGCACTGAATCGGTTAATACTGTAGCCCGCCTGGAACAAATAACTTGCGATTCTTGCAAACGAGTTGACTAGTATAACAAGACCAATTTAGGTCTTCTGATTACAGAACCTGGTCAATCCAGCTCATATAAGAACTCTCGAATTATATTTATCTGTGCTATAACCCTAACAAATTTAGGTTTTTAACCGTGGTACCACAGCTTCTGTACAGTCGAGGATAAAGAGATGTATACACTTTTGGACCTTATTGCGTTGTAATAAGGTCCAAAAGTGTATACATCTCTTTGTCCTCGACTGTACCACAGGGGGACCACGGGTAAATATTTTCCCCGTAGACCCACCCCTATTTTCCCAGTAAGGTCTAGAACGCAAAATGACCACTCATAGGTAGGTTAGGTTCGTTAGTTATCATCTAATGGCCGAAGGCCAAACCGCACAGAAATAGGAGCCCCGCGGTAGCGGGGCACCGTCGACATCGCTAACGTAAAGATAAACCCATTTTGGTGCAGTGGGTCTACGGGGAAAAAAATTACCCGTGGTCCCCTGTGGTACAAAAGCCGTGGTACCACGGTTAACACCCGACAAATTTTATGAATATCAGAAAATACGTTACTAAAGTTATCGCGGAACACACGTTCAGAACTTAGAGCAACAATGTAAAAGAGGTACAGATGCAAACTAGTAGTCCGCCTTGAACTGAGAACTCGTGATTTACTTGAAAAGTAGATGACCAATATAACAAGACACTTCCGAAGTTTTTTGCCTTCTAGCTCCACAACCCCTTGACCAATCCTGTTCATATACGAACTCTCAAATTATATGTATCTTTGCACGCCTAGCATAACTTGACGTTTGACGCGCCAGTTCATACTTCAAGCGCTACTCGAAGTATGGAATGACAGGCGACAACGTAAGATATGCTAGCCGGCCTGCTACAACCCCAACAAATCTCATAAAGATCAAAAAAACGTTACTAAAGCTATCGCGGAACAAACCCACAAAAAGCCATCGAAATGCCGAGACGTCCCAGTAGCCGAAGTTGTTTGTAAGAACTTAACTTCGCTTACTACTACAGTCATTTTACGGGCGGCTAGTATGGGGAATTGGAAATAATTAATAATAGCTAATATTTTTAGTGTAACGGATATATCATGATACAAGTATTATTTACGCAATGAAATCCTACAAAATATCGTTATTCGCTAACCGCCACAAATATGTACACACATATTACAAGCGTTTTTCTTGTAGGATTTTAATGAATATATCGTGTATAAGTCATTTAAAATGTGTAAGAACAAACTACCAATTATTACTATTTGTTTCTAACGAATTAGGATATATATCGCCCGCACCGTACATTATGTTATTTATGTGGTTTTACATGGATACGGTTTCTTGTTTTTCGCTTTAAACAGAAAGAAGTCTTAAATATCTTCATATTTACAAATAAAAATAATTGATATCATTGTAAATAAAAATATACAATTTGTTTATATATTTTTCTATACCTATTTAACTACTTCCGGATTAAAAGTTGGTAGGATTTTTGCATATATTATCTATAAATATTCCATAAGAATGAATAATAAAAAAATCAGGCTATTATAAATTAATGTTTGACGCAACCGTATCTTTACTGTACTATACGCTGCGCTCGTTTTACTGAAAATATGGCTCGTGTAAATTTGTAACCGGCCAGTCTTATACCGTAATAGGACAGTCAGAGAAAGTACCGGCACTATTGTGGGGCCATTTTTTTGTGCTGATTGTGTATCCCTACTATTATTTGATCGGTGGTTCAGAATCACAAAGCCATCGAAATGCAGGGACGTCCCAAGTATTTCGCTTCGCTACGCTCGCTCGTCTGAAAAAGAACTCGGACAGTTGTAGTCGTATAGCAGCAAAAGCAGCTTAGCTGTTGTTCAAAATGAAATTAGCATGTTTTAATTTATTTTTATGAAAATATGAACGTTTTCTGAAATATTACTCGACATGTTTCGATCGAAAATTACATGATTGAAATGTATCGATTTATGTGTGTTTCCGGGAGGGCACTCGTGATAATCATTGTAACACATCGTTACACTTTTTAACACTACTCACTAAGCTACTTATAGCTGTAGGTACGTACCTATACGTTAGAAAAGCTTGAAAAGATACCTACGTCTCTCAGAAATCAAAAGGGGAAGGCCCATTAGCATTAAAACGTGACAATAATGTATCATCACACCGTTTTGTCCTATTGTTTTATATCGTAGTGTGATAACTTTATACTTTAGTATTTTTGTAGGTATTTTTATTTGAACTATATTTTACTCGAATTCTGCAAATCAAAGTAATAAAATAAATAAAAATAAAATATAAATAAATATTATAGGACAATCTTACACAAATTGACCTAGGCCCACGGTAAGCTCAATAAGGCTTGTGTTATGGGTACTAGACGACGATATATATAATAGATAAATATGGATAAATATTTAAATCATAGAAAACATCCATAACTCAGGATCAAATATCTGTGATAAACATACAAATAAATGCCCTGACCAAGATTCGAACCCGGGACCTCCTGCTTCGTAGGCAGAGTCACTACCGACTAGGCTAGGAGGCCGTTGTATCTATGCCTGTATATACAGGCTATGGCCTGTAATACGAGCAAAAACTTAATACGTAGATTCTACTCCTCGAACTTATACGTTAGGGTATGCAGATGATTTAGTGATACTTGTTAACGGGAGATTCCCCAGCACTGTATCAGAAATCATGAACGGAGCACTGAGGCTTGTGGAGCAGTGGTGCAATAACCACCAACTCTCGATCAATCCAGGCAAAACAGTGGTAATACCATTTACCAGGAAAAAGACCCTGAATGGTATGAAGCAACTAAGGCTCTACGGAAGGGTACTAGAAATATCCAATGACGTAAAGTATCTAGGTCTGACACTGGATAAAGAACTAAATTGGAAAAAGCATGCCGACCTCACCTTAACTAAGGCTATGAGAGTGTTTGGCATGTGCAGGTCAGCATATGGCAAAACCTGTGGCTTAACCCCGAAGGTATTGAGGTGGATCTATCGCATGATGGTAAGACCTATCATACTATACGGGAGCCTGCTCTGGTGGCCAAGGACACTAAAGAGCACATGCAGAGAAGCCCTAATGAAAATACAAAGAATGGCTATCACCGGCGCATTCAAAACGACGCCAACGGCGGCGCTAGATGTATTACTTGATCTACCGCCGTTACACTTAGTGCTACAGTCTGAAGCACGCAAATCGTTACACAGATTGGCTGTTGCAAGCCTCTGGGACGACAGCAAGCCGAAGATCAAACACACAAGAATGTAATCTGACAATTTCATGGATAGGCTAACAAGCATGGGCTGTGACAAGATGCAACCCAAGTTTGTTTTCCAAAAGAATTTTAAAGAAAAAATTCCCACAAGGGCCGAATGGGCAATCTCTGATGGCGAAGACAGCATATGGTACACAGACGGTTCCAAAATAGGATCGAGTACGGGAGCTGGCATTTATGCAAATGACTACAGTAGTAGTATAAGCATGGGCAATTATGCGACAGTGTTCCAAGCGGAGACGTATGCTATTATTGCCTGTGCACAAGAAAATATATATAGACAGACCCGGGGAAAGAATATCTATATACTCAGCGACAGTCAGGCAGCGCTTAGAGCACTTATAGCGCCCAAAGTGGAGTCCAGACTGATATCCAATGGTATCCAAGTCCTCAACAGGCTTGGAAGGCAAAACAAAGTGCAACTGATGTGGATCCCAGGGCACGAGGGCTTTATCGGCAACGAAAATGCTGATGAGCTTGCTAGAAGGGGTTCTATGAATAACTTCTTAGGCCCGGAACCATTTGTGGGGCTCTCAAAGGGAACCATAACAACGGCCATAAAGGACCACACCAAACATAAACACCAACAAGAGGGGTAGTTTGACAGGCCTAAGGCATTCAAAGCTCTTCATGCATAGAGTTGACTCAAGCTGGAGCAAAAAGCTTTGGAAACTTAGTAGAAAAAGGCTCCAAATCATAACAGGAGTTTTTACAGGCCATTACGCCGTGAAAGGAGTACTGGCTAAAATGGGACTGTCAGATAATACTGATTGTAGAATGTGTGGCGAAGAGGAAGAAAAAATGAAACACTTAATGTGTGAATGTCACGCTCTAGCCAGACCAAGAATGAGGGACTTTGGAATCGGCTATCCAGATCCAGAGGACATCAAAGCACTGCCTTTGAGCTCCATCACCCAACACATGGAGATGGTTGAAAAAGCTCTTGAGCAAGTGTACTAGGGGGCAATTACACAAAAGAAAGTTGGGTCGAAGTGTATCCATATGGGCCCCCGAACCAAATAAGATAAGTAGATAATCCTCGAACTAGACAAGGTTTGTTCAGGGTCTTAATAAAGTAATAAATAAATAATATAGTAATCTATACATATAATAAAGCTGGAGAGGGTCGAAAGTCTGTACATGGAAGATAATCGAAAAAAAGTTGGCTGGGGATACTTAGAATCGATAACAGAACACGTTCCAACAATTTTTAGAATTTTTGTCTGTTTATCTGTTTGTCTGTTTATCTGTCTATCTGTTTGTCTGTTTATTTGACCGCGCATCACGTGAAAACGGCTGAACGGATTTCGATGAAATTTTGTATAGTGATAGTTTGAGTCCCGGGAAAGGATAATATATAGTTTTAATCCCAAAAATCAACCCTGGTGGGGGTGAAAATGGGGTTGAAAGTTTGTATGGAGATTTTTTAACCGCTGAAACGATTTAGATAGAAATGAGTATGGAGATAATTTGAGTCTCGAGAAA
Organism: Pammene aurita; assembly: GCA_947086415.1. Lineage (NCBI taxonomy): Eukaryota > Metazoa > Arthropoda > Insecta > Lepidoptera > Tortricidae > Pammene > Pammene aurita. The sequence continues at coordinate 11,038,679 of OX352316.1, forward strand.
CGTCATAGGATAGTTTTCAAACCCTTGTAGGGGTGACAAGGGGGTTGGAAGTTGGTATGAGGATTTTTTTACCGCTGAACAGATTTAGATGAAAATTGGTATAGAGATAGTATGGGTCTCGAAAAAGGACAAAGGATAATTTCATCTTGAAAAAAGCCCCCCCCCCCATCTTACTTTAGAACCGTACGTCCAAAAAATTTGAAAAAAATAATGGAAGTGAAGCCTGAAAGGTACTTTCAATAAAAACTATCTATCTATACATCTATCACGTGAAAACGGTTGAATGGATTTTGATGAAATTTTGTGTAGAGATAGTTTGAGTCCCGGGAAAGGACAAAGAATAGTTTTCATCCCGAAAATCAACCCCTGGAGGGGGTGAAAAGGGGGTTGAAAGTTTGTATGGAGATTTTTAATAGAAATTAGTATGCAGATAATTTGAGTCCCGAGAAACGACAGAATAGTTTTCATCCCGAAAATAAACCCTTTCAGCCCGAAAAGGGGGTTGGAAGTTGGTATGACGATTTTTTAACCGCTGAACTGATAAAGATGAAATTTGGTATAGTATGGGTCTCAAGAAAGGACAAATGATAGTTTTCACTCAAGAGAGTTGGAAATTTGTATAGGGAATTATTAACCGCAGAATCGATTTAGATAAAATTTGGTATGGAGATAATTAATTAAAAAGGAAATAAAATAGTTTAATCTCGGAAATTATCCTTTAAGCGGATGCAAAAGGGGTGAAAGTTTACATGGGGAAGAAACAACCAATAACCGCTGTACGTATTAAGATGAAATTTGGTATTTATATAATTTGTATACTCCCCCCCCCCCCGACCGCCGCCGGCACGCATGGTTTCAGTGGATTTTTAATATGTGTGAAGGTAAAGCAGTGTATGCTTCTGTACATAATTAGGCCTTATTACGTAACAGTTACATAAACTACTATTTATCTCTTTTTAGGGTTCCGTAGTCAACTAGGAACCCTTATAGTTTCGCCATGTCCGTCCGTCTGTCCACGGTCTAGCTCAGTTACTGTTCGCACTAGAAAGCTGAAATTTGGTGAGGCCTGATAAGAACTTTCAATAAAAACTATATTGAATAAAATCGGTTCAGCCGTTTTTGAATTATCAGTCAAAATCGCATAGTGAAAGTAAATAAAGAAAGATAGTACACTGACGTAAGCGCCGCCAAATATCCATTAATAAACGACCGTTTGAACGGATGTTTCGTAACAGGGCGGCATCTACGAAACTCTACACTGAGCATCGCCCGACATGCTCTTGGCCGGTTTTGTTTGCATTGTTATCCCGGAAATCACCCCTTAAGGATTACTAATTCCTCAAATAGAAAACCGCGCCTGTTCTTACCTTTCATGCTTAGACTGATTTGGTGGGAGGATCGATTTGGATGATATTTGCCGTGGACATGAACGTATAAATACAAAAGTGGTATCGTCCGATATACACCTACTATTCTATGTCGTTTAAATCATGCCAATAAAAATTAATAGGATAAAAAAGTATTCTATTTTGAGTGTAGTTTCATTTAGTGGTAATTGTAAAATATATTACTAGGACTACTGTCCTCTAGCGTATCCATCTGTCAACTTTACTTCAAGTTCCGCCTCCAGGGTAGCGGGAGAGAAATTAGGGGTGAATTAGCCGCTTACTGACACAGACCGAATTCCACGCGGGCGGAGCCGCGGGCACAGCTAGTAAGTAATAATAGTAATAAGTAATAATAGTCTTAAATAAGTAATGGTTTTAATTTTTAGTACACTTTAACGTTTATTCCAACACGCAATGTATTGCAATATTGATTATATCTGTAGGGTGACAAGCAATGTCAATTAGACGGATTTTAACGTTCATTGAAAATACAATTTAATTTGTATGAAAAATAGACAATCTGAAGTCTACATATTTTAATAAAGTTGTTGAATAAAAGCTTTATTGTTTGAGGAGTAGAATCCACGCTTTAATGTTTTGCTCGTGTTATAGGCCACACCCGGTATAAATCTATGCTACAAATACTCTTAACGCAAACTTGCTTGTATGAGTGGGATGATCATAGTACTATGTATATGTGTAGAACAAGGACAGAATTATTTCACACCGCGTGACCTCAAGTGGAACGGATTTGGCTCATGACTTTAATTCGTTCGGATACTCTGTGCGGATGTGTAGTGTTGTAAAATAAAATCCAAATTAACCAAAATCAATAAGTAAGTAAAAATTTACAAATATTATTTCTTATTTCCTTATTGCAATTGATTAGAGTCCAAAATGTGTACTGACCCCCTTATTGAAGAACACAGAACACCCCAAAGAGTACAGAACGCCTGCGCTCGTTTTTGCTTCAATATTCCGTTAAGGGCACATGTGACTCCATATTTAAACAAATGTAACATGCTTAAAATGCTACACCGACGAAAGCTGCATTTGGCATGTCTTCTTTTTGAGGTAGTACACCATCAGTCCCCTGCATATCTCTTTAAGAAGCTTTCCTTCCGAAAGTTCCGGGGAGTTCGGCAATGTGGGTTACAGTTGTTAACGCATAGCTCAGCCGCATTTCGTGGAATTTTCCGGTATTTGGCAACTAAATGTTGGAATAACCTTTCACCGCCATTGAGGAATCTGAAAAGTGTGCAGAGTTTCAAGGTCAAGATCAAAAAAGAGTTGTACGAACACCAGCAAAGGCAGAAAGATCTCAGACATGATACCAGTTTTCTGTAAGCAACCCCAGCCCAGACATACCTGTAGTTTGTACCTATTCCATAAGCCTGTAACTACTTTGTGTCTTTCCCTTCTTGTTTTCAAATTATAAGATTTAGCCTGTAGTACAGCATGTCTAGTACGTAGTGTGCGTAGTTTTATTTTATTTGAGGTGAGTCGAGCTTTTGTTTTATATTAACTATCTCCTCTCTATCTGGTCGGCTTGACAGTGACGTTTTAAGTTTTATTTCTTTTTCTTTTTTTTTATTCGCAGTTTGTGTTTGTTTTTGCAAGTTTTGTACCATAGATTAAGAATAATTTAAGTGTGGTATGCACGATCATTTAAGAAATAGTCTCTTATAACATTTATATTAGAAAACCAAAATTGTAGGCTAGTATAACCGCATAGTCGACTCACTGTGGCTGGGCTACAACGGAAGATCAGCGCTGGCTTCGCCAGCTTCATGCTGAGTTGTGGCCCTTTTGTGACAAACTATGTGACGCCTATTTTATGTACTATTTTTTTTGTGTTACCTGTGTTTGTCATGAATAAATGTTTTTCTTTCTCTCTTTCTTTATTTTATTCATGAACGTCTCTCAGGTCTCAATTAGTAAATTTATGTTTTGTCTGTTTTTAACAAACACAACTGTTAAAGTGACAGAAAAGGACAAAATAAAAATTAATGAATTGAGCATATGAGATACGTTTATGTATAAGGGGGTAAAAGTATTTGTTAAAATGATCGGAAGATCCTTAGTTGCTAACTAATTGGTAATTTTTTTTAAATAACAGCCGATAGAAATAGGATTAGTCATGGATATACAGCATTTTTCATAATGGCTTACAAAAGTTTAAGTGTAAAGCGTTGGTTATTGGGTCATCCACTCCATCCAGACTATTTTTAGACAAAGTGAAACAAATTGTATGTCAGTGACACATGAGCATGGCCCGAGGAAAGGGTTTGTTTATTATACCTGTTTGTAGCCGTTCCTTCGAAAGATAGTTATGAAATCCGCTAACAAAGCTATACAAGGTGCAACAAAAATAGCGGTGATCCGTTCAAGGGCATAATTGGTACCGTATCCCAATTATGAAAAACTAAGAAAAATACTTTTTCACGCGAAAGAAAATGTTTTGTTTGGAGAGTTGTCCGGCTGGGCCGACGTGCCCCATCAAAACATATGTGAGTGTCGTGGAACACTCGGTTGGAGCGAAGTTATGTTATTTTATTATATTACAATTTTGTAATTTTTGTAATTTTTGACATTTTCGACTTTTTTACTTTTTTGATTTTTCACTTTGTCACTTATCACTTTTCACTTTATTCTGTTCTATTTTATTTTATTTCATTTCACATGTTTCTCAATCGTATGGCTTTGTGTCGCGTTGTCGTGACGGTCACGTGACTTTTTTTCACCTAGCCTCCCATCCGCGAACCGTCCGATAAGGAACTTCGTTCCAAAAATTATACGTCAATAAAATTTATCCCCTACTTTTTCTTAGTCGCAACACGATACCAATTATTCCCATAAACGGATCCCCACTATTTTTTATACATCATGTATAACGTCAGCATAGCTGCACTTATTTGTATAGTTTATAGCTCTGAAAAACAAACATCCAACTAAACGCAGAGCGCTACATTTATCATAGACATGATAATAGCATTAACATTTACGCAACACATAAGTATCCGAACACTATTTATTGATAAAAATCCACATTTCAATGTCAGGTTGTCGTTGACAACACAGTTTGACACAGTATACAAACACGCCTCGCGAAGCGCGCGCGCCGGTTCGTCGCGTGTTCTAAATTTAAATTTCGAATCGTTCGCCAGCTGATTATACGTCGAATAGAAATGCTTATATGATATTATAAACGAAATAGAAACGTATTTATTTCAAACTTTGTGTGTTGGAATGTGTCAATTGATATTGTGATAAAATGTGAGTAATGTAGGAGTAATAAATTAATAATATTTTATTATTATTGCTGCTATAATTTTGCAAGAATGTAGCTAATTAAATAGTACGCAGATAATTTGACGTGCATTCATTATTATACCTATTTAAAATCTTTTAAATATATAAAAGAAGAAACTGACTGACTGACTGACTGACTGACTGACTGACTGACTGACATATCAACGCACAGCCCGAACCGCTGGTTCTAGAGATTCCAAGTTTGGCACGTAGGTTTCTTATTAGGTCCAGGAATGCACTAAGAAAGGATTTTTCAAAATTCACCCCCTAAGGGGGTAAAATGGGGGTCCAAAGTTTGTCTGGCGAATCAAGATTTGTTAGACTATTTTATTCGAAACTTCACAGGAGTATTCCTAACGATAAATGAGTAAACACGTGTTTCAGGGTTTTTGAAAATTTAACCCCTAAAAGGGGCAAATGTGGTCACAAAGTCTGAAAATCAACATGGGTATTGTATCCTTTTTAGTACGCGGGCGAAGCCGCGGGAAAAGGCTGTTAGTTTCATAATTGTACAGTGTGATTAATAAAAGGATTTTTTAGGTGATCAGAATGTAGGTGAGAGAAGCCCTGGTGGCCTGGCGGTAAGATGTCCGACTTTAAATCCGGAGGTCTCGGGTTCAAACCCCGGCCCGTACCACTGTTTTTCGGAACTTATGTACAAAATATCATTTGATATTTACCAGTCGCTTTTCGGTGAAGGAAAACATCGTGAGGAAACCGGACCTAATCCCAACAAGGCCTAGTTTCCCCTCTGGGTTGGAAGGTCAGATGGCAGTCGCTTTCGTAAAATCTAGTGCCTACGTTAATTCCTGGGATTAGATTGCCGAGCGGACCCCAGGCTCTATAGAGAAAAAAAAGGGTGGAACACACGCTAGGAAGAAGAGGAAGGTGATCAGATTGTACCTATTTAGATTTTTAATTGAAAGCAATACCATCTTTTAGTAAGTATAATTTACGAGTATTAATATTCTTTCTACAGTCATACCTAGATGGTTATCTACATAATAAATACAATCTTACTACAACTTATTATTATTTAGGTATTTAGGTAAATAATAATAAGTTATAGTAATGGCCCAATATGTAATATGTTTAAAGTCCAGAGACACATCTCTACCCCCAGCCCCCGCACCGGTGTTGCCCTTAAGCCATCGTTGATGTCACTTTTTATGGGGGCCCATCTTGCGGAGGGCGAGTCACCGTCTGCCGGAAATAAAATTGGATATCGTTTTATTAGACAGGCGTCCGGATCTTCATTAGTCTAGCCCAGCCCAGTAGTTAGTCCATACTTTTCACCCAATAGCCTAGTACATTTTAGACTCCTAACTCTCAATAGTCCTTACACCATGGCGGGTGCTGTCTCTGCGTGCGTCCCATGACACGGGCAGGGCCAGCATCCGCTAAATGTACCCCTTTTTCATTAAATTGTCGAAAGGGCCTCTGCGCGTTGGCTTCGGCTCCGCATACGACTCCCAAAGGTCCGGAACACTATTGTTCCGTGGTCGGGAACGACATACAAATAGTTATAGTAAGATCTATTTTAGAAATTTTAGAATCTTTTAGGCTGCGTTTCCACCAAAGATGAGCGAGAATGCGTTGCGAGGAATGTTTGTTAAGCACCAATAGAATCACTTCATTTGTTTATCCTCGCACAGTACAACTCTAGGATTGGTTCTTAAATAATTTTAAACAAAAAAGAACCGACTTCACTTAGCCTCCCCCTTTCCAAAAGCAAATGCTCGAGCTACTGTAAAAAAAACACTCAAATCACTATAGGTGTGCCTATAATAGTTGAAGAGTTCCCTCGATTTTTCCAGGATCCCATCATCTGATTCTGACCTGGTTACAATGGGACCAACTGTAAAGTATACTCTTTCAAACAAAAAAAGAATTTTCCAAATCGCTCCAGCCGTCTTCGAATAATCGGTGTACATAAAAAAAATTGCAATAACAAAGATTCCGACGAATTGATAACCTCCTTCGAAATTTTGAAGTCAGTAAAAAACACATTCCTTGCAACGCATCCTCGCTTATCTCTGGTGGAAACCCAGCCTTAGGTACAGACGCCATAAAATACATCGGAGCGGCCAAGGTACTCAAAAATATCTGGACATGCACTTTATCGCATTGACAATAGAGGCGTTGTTCAGATATTTGTGACCATCTTGGCCGCTCCGATATATCTGATAGCGACTGTATTTACCCGTATCTCCTACTTACTCCATATATGTGTTTCTGATGGCAATAAGCTCAAATAAAGGGCTAGCAACGCGCTTGTGACATCTCTGGAGTCGCAAGCGTCATAAGTACGTAATGACAATTGTCATCATCTCGTAATACAGGATGTAATCTCAAATAAAGGGCTAGCAACGCGCTTGTGACACCTCTCGAGTTGCAAGCGTCATAAGTACGTAATGACAATCGTCATCATCTCGTAATACTGGATGTAAGCTCAAATAAAGGGCTATTAGCAACGCACTTGTGACACCTCTCGAGTTACAAGCGTCATAAGTACGTAATGACAATTGTCATCATCTCGTAATACAAGATGTAAGCTCAAATAAAGGGCTAGCAACGCGCTTGTGACACCTCTCGAGTTGCAAGCGTCATAAGTACGTAATGACAATTGTCATCATCTCGTAATACAGGATGTAAGCTCAAATAAAGGGCTAGCAACGCGCTTGTGACACCTCTCGAGTTGCAAGCGTCATAAGTACGTAATGACAATTGTCATCATCTCGTAATACAGGATGTAAGCTCAAATAAAGGGCTAGCAACGCGCTTGTGACACCTCTCGAGTTGCAAGCGTCATAAGTACGTAATGACAATTTTCATCATCTCGTAATACAAGATGTAAGCTCAAATAAAGGGCTAGCAACGCGCTTGTGACACCTTTCGAGTTGCAAGCGTCATAAGTACGTAATAGACATGTGCGCCGCGCCGCCGCGCCGCCGCCGCCGACAATTTTTCCACGCCGCCGCCGCCGATGATAATGACCGGCGTAGAATCGGCGTGGCAATTTTTAAGTCTTTATCTTGTTTTAATGCCCGGAAATGGTAGTGAGTGGCCAATATACTACTTCTTTTAAAAAAATCCTTTTCCTTCTTCACTTATTCCTTGCCAGTGTATCAACTGACGTTATTTCTGCTGTCATTTCGATGCTATCGTAAGAATTACGTCGATGACTTATCGATAATTTATGAAAACGTCTGGTTTTTAAATGATAGGTTTCTATTTTTATATAATTGCTTTTTCCGGCTTTTGAATAGAAAGCATTTTGATTTACTTTTAATTTTCCCTGAAGAGTGAAGTAACAAATTTTTAGTTTTTGACTGACTCCAAAAAGCTGCAGGTTCTCATTTGTTGTTTTCATTTCGCGAAGACGACTGGGTTAGTTTTTTTTTTGTTTAAATGGCCCATTCTCATTAGGTCAAGTTTGATTTTAGGATCGAGAGAGAGATTTACGTTAATGTAAAGTATAGTTATGTAACGTTACACCTGCAGTAAATTGTAATTTACGTGCTTTTATTATAGCTCGCACATTTTCGCTCTGCTAGCAACACTTAATACTTAATAGGAAAGTGGATAATATCACTATAAAATGATGTCAACTTAAACTATTTGGAAAAGATGATTCAAATCTTGTTTTAAACTTACTCGTTCTTTTTATCCGATGCTACTGACATGCGTTACGTGCATGGATTTATCGTGGTTCATCGATGTTCATCAGCACTCATGTTTTTGCTATTAATATGAATAGAAATTCGCAAGCCGCTCGTAGCGGGGATGATTGGATGAAATAAGTAACACAAATATTTGGAAAAAGCTGAATTCTGATAAAATAATGAATGAAAAAAAGCTGAATCAAGGAATATAATCCATAATTATTATTGCAAAATAATGGAAATCCGTAATAATTTTCTAATATTTTTGTAAAGATATGGCGGTTTGAAAACGTTAAATTTAAGTAATTTTTTGAATACCCCAAATATATTTTCAAAACCTCAATTCGATTACTTGTGTATTACAAGAAAAAAAAAATATAACAACTGTATAGGTAAAAACGCATTTTTTCGTACCCTAAAGTACAAAAACATTCCAAAAACTTATTCCTTCCAAACGGTTTTCCGCAACTTTGAGGCCGGTGACGTCATAAACCTCACGTTTTTTTATATAGGGCGTTTGACGCGCGGCGCAGATGTCTAACGTATTTTCGCATTTTTGACGTTTCAAGGCTACAATAGATAGTAGGTTTATGTATGTTGCGAATCGGTAAAGCGATCGAGCCCTGGCAAGGCGTATTGATGTTGGTTCAAGCTCAACTGGGTTTGATTATTTTTCAATTTTTGTATTTGATTTAATAACAATTTATCCATCCAATCCATCGAAGAACGATAAAATAAAATGTAGATTTTATTTAGGTAGCATATTCGGGCTAGCAAGCATCTTTGTCTTTTAGAACTTAGAATCAACATTTTCACTCACAAATGACAAATTGTAAATCAGTCTGTTCTGAACTTGTTAACTTCGGGGCTTTTTGTATTATTATCTTAGTTGATTTTCAGACAAGTGGTGTGGCCAGTTCTACATATATAAAACATTAAGTACGGAGCTATAAATGTGGACCATAACTAGTCCATCTTTTGGAAAATTCTTTAAAATCAAGTCTTTGATTTAAAATGTGCAATGTTTGCGAGACAATCATACGTTTAAACCAGTTTATCCTTATAAATACTCAGTAGGCTTCAATTTAGAAGGTAATTAGTCAAATTCCCCAGGCATATTAAAAATATGTACCACGCCGATTTCACGCCGATCACGCCACCGCCGCCGGTCAAAAAACGACCGGACGCCGCCGCCGATGATTTTGCCATCGGCGCACACCTCTAGTACGTAATGACAATTGTCATCATCTCGTAATACAGGATGTAAGCTCAAATAAAGGGCTAGCAACGCGCTTTTGACACCTCTCGAGTTGCAAGCGTCATAAGTACGTAATGACAATTGTCATCATCTCGTAATACAGGATGTAAGCTAAAGGGCTAGCAACGCACTTGTGACACCTCTGGATTGTCATTATCTCGTAATACACGGTGTAACAAAAATGACTGGCCCTTAAACGGTAAGGGCATAATTGGTATCGTATTAAGAAAATATAGGAGATTTTTTTGTATAGGACCTGTCGTCCCAGCCGGCCAACCCTTCATACAAAACCAATTTTGGTTTCGCGTGAAAAAAATTTTTTCTTAGTTTTTCCATACGGTACCAATAAATATTATATAACATGTTTGTACGTTTGGAGTACCGACAAGTTTATTTTTAGACCTAGAACAATGTGTCGGATTGATAAAAAAAAGTAGGTACCAGTTTATTATTGTATAAACGGGACACGTGTAAGACAACCGCCGTTTCTCGGATTTCATATTAGTGGAATTAACAACTCGTGTCTAGAATTCTGATATAATCGGTATCGTCATATGGACTATCATACGAGCAACGAAACCTGTCTAGTTAGGGTTCCGTAGCCAAAATGGCAAAAACGGAACCCTTATAGTTTCGTCCTGTCCGTCCGTCCGTTCGTATGTCACAGCCATTTTACTCGAAAACTATAAGACGTCTCTTAATACAATTTAGACATAAGGTGTATTTTATAAGCCGTTATTTAGTTAGGTAGTTAAATTTAAAAAAAAAACTTTGAGGTGGCATACATATAACTAAATTTCAAAAACTATTTTTTACTAAATATCAACATGTTGCACATCAATCGATAGGTCTTTAAAAATAACTTTGAACATTCTGTGGTTATGTGAATAATTTCAGAAATAATCGCTTGAAAGTCAGCAAAAGTGTCCCCCCTCCCTGTCTGTAACTTTTGAACCGCAAGTCCAAAAAAATTGAAAAAAATTGAGAAAATGCGCCATATCACATACTATCTACGAAAATTATTTTAGACATTATCTGTAAATCCATTTTTGAATTATCTCCAAAAAACTTCTTCTTAGCATCAGATACGACTTTTTAGTATTAAGTTTGGTTGTTACTCCATTGAAGGTACGGAACCCTCCATTATGCGTGGTCCGACACGCACTTAGCCGGCTTTTATTAAATCGTTTTTGCTTATGGAACCTTTGTTAATATGATATGTCGGCTCCGTTAGGCCTCTACGTTACAAAGTTTGTATAAGTATACGTCTAACATAGTATATTTTTTTAAATTGTCTTTGTCTTAACTTATCGCATTATTGCGATCTTACGTAACAACCACCAAAACCCCCCCCTCCCCATTTAAGAAAAAAATAAGTCATGTTCGATCCCCTTCACCCCGCAATCGCCTTACGTAATAACAGAAAAGCGCCTTAATTAAAAATTAAAATGTCACTATTTAATACAATAATTGATAGTAAGAGAGCCCATGACACTGAACCTAGATGAGATATATATAATTAGACGCCTCTTTAATGGGGGACCACGAAATGTTGATGCTGCAATGCAAAAAAAGTGGTGGCGTATTAAAATAATTAAAAAATCCGGTTTCTAGTACGATAAGTCTCCTAGATTTCCTTTGTTCCTCGAAGCAGGGGAGGGGCAGGGCTACACAATAATGCGGTGCTGCAATCCCCTGTGCGTGGCTTTGTCAGTGGCAGCAGCATCAAAAGATTGTAGATGCATGAAAGAACAATGCGCCTGATCTTTTAAAATATTAAACGAAATAAATTAAAAGAGAGGTATGGGCACTGCGAATGGCATCTCGCTAAGTGTGGTAGGGCACGTTCAGCGAATGTCATCGCTCAAATCTGGAGCAGAGCCCGACTGGGGAAGTACCTCCACCTTACAGAAAACCACAGCCAAATAGCACTAGACCCTACTCATAGTGTTGTGTTCCTGCTGGTGAGTAAGGTTGCCAAAGAGCTCAAAGAGGACCCAGTGTGTTGACGATGAGGGACCTTCTTGTTCCTTTAGTCGTCAACACAGTGAATCCTCCTTTTTGTAAAGGGTCGGCAACGCGCATGTGACTCCTTTGGAGTTGCAGGCGTCCATATAGGTTACGGTAGCTGCTTACCATCAGGCGGGCCGTACGCTTGTTTGCCACCGTCGTGGTATAAAAAAAAAAAAAAAAAAAAAAACCAATAAGTATTCAAACCTAGGCACAAATGGTGTGACGTTTTTTATGTTGAATTTCTAATAGCAAAAATAATGTCTAAAAATAATGGCAACATAAAGATAGATTCTGGCTACGCTATCTCGGCCCTGAAAAAAGGCGGCAAATTTAAAAAAATCTGCGTGTTGCAACACCGTGAAAACAATAATGATACTTGAACAAATTTTTTTTACGACATAGTTACACATACATATGAGATATGCAAAAATAACTGTTACCTGCATTGATTTATTATGTATTCTATTTGATGTGATATCTAGAACAACTTTTGTGCGCCATGTTTGGCGGTTGACAGAATCAAAGAGTAAGTAGTATAAACTTTTAGTGATTTTCACTACAACTTTTGGGACAAAAAATTCTTAGGGATGTCATCTCCTGTTACTCAATGGTTACCTGCTGCAATACTTTCATTGTTTTTTAAACATATACACCAATTTTAGGCTTTCGAAGTGTAATATTGTGCACAATTATATATTTTTATGCACAATTATATATTTATTTAAACTTTATTGCACAAGAGAGTGTACAAGAGGCGGACTTAATGCCTTAATCGTATGTTTGAGGCCAAATGTTCTGTTCTACAAGCTCATTAGTTGTTTCAGAAAATCAAAATTAAGTCCAAAAAGTACTTTCTGGAATTTCCACATGTTGCATATCAAATGTCAGAATTATCAAAGCGTACTTGTGTACGATACCTGATGCCTTTCTTAAGTTCGTTAATTTTTTCTATATATTTTCTGCTCGTCAAATTTTTCTTCATACTTATAAAAACATAATAATAAGTACGAGTAACTGACGCGATTTCTTTTAATGGTTTCTTCAAGGGTCTATTATGAAAACAATGAAAAAATCGTAATATTTCCCAAATGTCAGATCAAATAACAATCTGAAACATGTTACATTCAAAAAACCGGTCAAGTGCGTGTCGGCCCACGCATAGGAGGGTTCCGTACCTTCAATGGAATAAGAACCAAACTAATACCAAAAGGTCGTCTGTATCTGATGCCTATGGAAGAAGTTTTTTGGAGATAACTCAAAAATGGCTGAACCGATAATATTCAGTATAATTTTTGTAGAAAGTATATGATAAGGCGCATCTCCTCAAATTTTTTCATATTTTTTGGACTTACGGTTCAAAAGTTACAAGGGGGACACCATTTTTCTGACTTTCGAAGCGATTATTTCAGAAAATATTCACTTAATCACAAAATGGTCAAAAAAACCTCAATGTTATTTTTAAAAACCTATCGATTGATGTGTCACATGTTGATATTTGGTTAAAAAAAATTACATGGATGGAGCGCCCCCCAAAAAATTTTTTTTTTCAAATTTAACTACATAACTAAGTAGCGGCATACATACATACACCTTATGTGTAAATTTTATTTAGATACGTCGTATTGGTAAAATGGCTGTGACATACGGACGGACAGACAGACAGACAGACATGACGAATCCATAAGGTTTCCGTTTTTTGCCATTTGGCTACGGAACCCTAACTAGACAGGTTTCGTTGCTCTTATTATAGTATATATGACGATACCGATTATATCAGAATTCTAGACACAAGGTGTTAATTAATTCCACTAATATGAAATCCGAGAAACGGTTGTTGTCTTACACGTGTCCCGTTTATACAATGATAAACAGGTCCCTACTTTTTTTTATCAATCCGACACATTGTTCTGGGTCTTAAAATATACTTGTCGGTACTCCAAACATACAAACATGTTTATACAAGATGTAACAAAATGCTGGTGATCCGTTTAAGTTTTAAAGAAATCTCAGGGCCAAGATAGCGTAGCCAAAATCTAATCGCATTATACAGTCTTCATTTACGAGTAGTTACTTTATTAATCTTTACTGCTTACATTATCTGTCGCATGTATTATCTAAATGAAAATCTGCCACGATTCAAATCATCTCTAATCAAAACCATGTGGATCAAATGACTACTGATGATCAATGCAGTATGTTCAGAGCTGTGTAAGGTTGATCTTTAAGGTTAACGGTGAATGGAGGGAGAGGAGAGGGTATAGACAGACATGTATTTAATAGAGGCACGCATTATGTGGTAACTTTGGGTTGCTCTCGTTCAGATGGCGCTTGACTTGAAGCCGCAAAAAGTTCTTAGACTGTGACACTCTATTAAATACTCTCTGGTATGGAGAACGTTTAATGATAAAAAAATCTTTAGAAAAAATGTTACTAATATTTGTAGATAATAATAAAAAAAATTAAAGACGCACTTTATTTTACACGGAAGAAAAACGAAATGTACAGTCGCCATCAGATATATCGGAGCGGCTAAGGTGGTCAAAATATCTGAACAAAGCCTCTATTGTCAAAGCGATAAAGTGCATGTTCCGATATTTTTGAGTATCTTGGCCGCTCCGATATATTTCATGGCGACTGTACCTAGTAGCCTACGCTTAATGTATTACACATTTCAGTATTATCTATTATTTAATACGCATTATTGTGTATCTTTAAGATCTAATGTAGTAATGTTGTGAAAAAATAAGTCCCGCCGAATTTCTTGCCGGTCATAATACTTCTCGGGTGTAGGGTTAGAACCGGTGGTAGTGTTATTTCTCTCTGACGTTCATAAGTGCATTGTAATGTGCCTAAATTGAAGAATAGGTAATAGTACATTATGATACAAGTGTGCTAAGTTGATCATTACATACGAAGCGATATTGTGCGCACGAACGCATGTGAGTGCGCATAAAGAAGCTGAGCTTATGTAATGATCAAGCACACGCGTTTCATACGACGTTTTTCAACACACTTGCGAGGAAATAACAGAAAGTATAATTAATAACTTTCGATAAATACATTAATTGTCAGAATGTTTACGCGATAGAGGTACTTACGAACCTAAGATAATTAAATTTAACTAACCTTTTTTGTGATTTTATTGAGTATCTGGAACTGTTTTTCAAATCATTTCATAAAATTAAAGACTTCACATTTATTTTGCAATAAATTATAGTATTTTTTCTTACGTATTGCTAACTAGATTTTTATGATGACATTTTACTAGTATGTATCACAATTTTGAAATATATCCAGAGGTTAAATTAACGCTAAAGTTGTCTTCTTATTCATTAAAAATATAATTTGTTTAAATTAATAAAACACGACGAGAAAAATCTAACAAATAAACAATGATTTGAGGTTAACTTATAAATGGCGCGCAATTTTCTTTTTTGGATGTGCGTGCAGCTTGAGGCAAAGGCGCGGACGTATAATGCCAAACAGCCAATATTAAACCAGACAATTCGTGTTTCAAACGTAATTTATTGTGTATTACAAGTAATATAATAAGTTGAAATGATTCTTATTCACAATCAGGATTGTATAATTTGTATTCTATCGTAAATGTGTATATTTTTAATATATTTACTTTTTTAGAATGTAAACTCATAATAGTACATTATGATACAAGTGTGCTAAGTTGATCATTACATACGAAGCGATATTGTGCGCACGAACGCATGTGAGTGCGCATAAGGAAGCTGAGCTTATGTAATGATCAAGCACACGCGTTTCATACGACGTTTTTCAACACACTTGCGAGGAAATAACAGAATAGTATAATTAATAACTTTTGATAAATACATTAATTGTCAGAATGTTTACAGGATAGAGGTACTTACGATAACGAACCTAAGATAATTAAATTTAGCTAACCTTTTTTGTGATGTTATTGAGTATCTGGAACTCTTTTTCAAATCATTTCATAAAATTAAAGACTTCACATTTATTGTGCCATAAATTATAGTATTTTTTCTTACGTATTGCTCACTAGATTTTTATGATGACATTTTACTAGTATGTATCACAATTTTGAAATATATCCAGAGGTTAAATTAACGCTAAAGTTGTCTTCTTATTCATTGAAAATATAATTTGTTTAAATTAATAAAACAAGACGAGAAAAATCAAATAAACAATGATTTGAGGTTAACTTATAAATGGCGCGTAATTTTCTTTTTTGGATGTGCGTGCAGCTTGAGGCAAAGGCGCGTACGTATAATGCCAAACAGCCAATATTAAAACAGACAATTCGTGTTTTGAACACGAATTATTGTGTATTACGAGTAATATATTAAGTTGAAATGATTCTTATTCACAATCAGGATTGTATAATTTGTATTCTATCGTAAATGTGTATATTTTAAATATATTTACTTTTTTTCTACTTTTTTAGAATTTAAACTCATAAAGAGTTAAAAAAAAGTAAAGGTAATACCCGACTAAATTACAACGATTCGTCTGCGTACGTACAACTTGGTACTAGAGTACAAACGTCACTTGATCGGATTATTAAATTATTCCACTAGTTGGATAATTATTGTGAAATGCACGCGTGTTTAATATCTAGGATTATGAGCATAAAAGCGGTGGAATAAGAACCTCGTTACGAGCAGGTGTGTTGAAAAGAGTTAAAAAAAAAGTAAAGATAATACCCGACTAAATTACAACGATTCGTCTGCGTACTTACAACTTGGTACTAGAGTACAAACGTCACTTGATCGGATTATTAAATTATCCCACTAGTTGGATAATTATTGTGAAATGCACGCGTGTTCAATATCTAGGATTATGAGCATAAAAGCGGTGGAATAAGAACCTCGTTACGAGCAGGTGTGTTGAAATAGTACATTATGATACAAGTGTGCTAAGTTGATCATTACATACGAAGCGATATTGTGCGCACGAACGCATGTGAGTGCGCATAAGGAAGCTGAGGTTATGTAATGATCAAGCACACGCGTTTCATACGACGTTTTTCAACACACTTGAGAGGAAATAACAGAATAGTGTAATTATTAACTTTTGATAAAAACATCAATTGTCAGAATTTTTACAGGATACAGGTACTTGCGCACCTAAGATAATTAGATTTAACTAACCTTTTTAGGGTTCCGTAGTCAACTAGGAACCCTTATAGTTTCGCCATGTCTGTCCGTCCGTCACCGACCGTTGACCGACAGTGACCGTTAGCACTAGAAAGCTGAAATTTGGTTCTAATATGTATATCAATCACGCCGACAAAGTGGTAAAATAAAAAGTGGAAAAAAATGTTTTATTAGGGTTCCTCCCCTATACGTTAAGTGGGGAGTGATTTTTTTTTTCATTTCAACCCTAACGTGTGATATATTGTTGGATAGGTATTTAAAAATGAATAGGGGTTTACAAAAATCATTTTTTGATAATGTAAATATTTTCGGAAATAATCGCTCCAGAAGTAAAAAAAAATGTGTCCCCCCCCCCTCTAACTTTTGAACCATAAGTTTTAAAAATATGAAAAAAATCTCAAAAGTAGAACTTTATAAAAACTTTCTAGGAAAATTATTTTGAACTTGATAGGTTGAATACTTTTTGAAAAAAAAATACAAAATAATTTCTGAACTAAGTTTGTAATTTAACAGTAAAAGAAGGTGTTTATTGTACCTATAATCTCTACAAAATCACAATGAAATGACGTGCTTTCAAATAAAGTAAAAATGGTGAAAATCGGTTCACGCAATAAAGAATTATCCCACAAAAATCATCTTCCATACTTTAAGCTCGCGCGCAATAGTTTAATTAATTTGTCCATAGATGTCGCTGTACGTGGAACGCTCATATCATATCCTACATGGCGGTGTTATTTTAACTCTTAAGTGGGGACACTTACTGTGACGGACGGAAAACTACGGAACCCTACACTGAGCGTGGCCCGACACGCTCTTGGCCGGTTTTTTTGTGATGTTATTGACTATCTGGAACTCTTTTTGAAATATTTCATAAAATAAAACACTTTACATTTATTGTCCAATAAATTATAGTATTTTTTCTTACATATTGTTCACTAGATTTTTATGACAACATTTTACAAGTATGTATGACTGTAATGACTGTTATGAAATATATCCAGAGGTTAAATTAACGCTAAAGCAGTCTTCTTATTCACTTAAAATATAATTTGTATAAATTAATAAACACAACGAAAAATCTCTAAAAAATAAACAATAATTTGAGGTTAAGTTTATGCGCAATTTTCATTTTTGGATGCGCGTGCAGCTTGAGGCAAAGGCGCGGACGCGTTTTATGATAAACAGCCAATATTAAAACAGACAATTCGTGTTTAAAACGTAATTTATTGTGTATTACGAGTAATATAATAAGTTGAAATGAATCTTTTTCACAATTATGATCGTATAATTTATATTCTGTTGTAAATGTGTATATTTACTTTAATTTTATTTTTTTAGAATGCAAACTCCTAAAGAGTTAAAAAAAATAAAGATAATACCCGACTAAATTACAACGATTCGTCTGCGTACATACAACTTGGTACTAGAGTACAAACGTCACTTGATCGGATTATTAAATTATTCCACTAGTTTGATAATTATTGTGAAATGCACGCGTGTTTAATATCTAGGATTATGAGCCTAAAAGCGGTGGAATAAGAACCTTGTTACGAGCAGGTGTGTTGAAAATATATTTTATCTTTTAATAAACCAATAATACAATCGACACACATAATTAGAACATTTAAATAGTAGTTTATCTACACTCATATTGTAAGTTCTCTAAAACGTGTTCGAAAACGGTAGGCAATGGCTAGCATTACCACGACCGATTTTACTATGATAAGCTTTTTATCTGTGGCAGTAACGTAATTTTAACTTTACGTGCTCAACTATTGATGTGTTATGAGTTTTGATAACATAATGTACACCTCCACCCTCCCGCGCGGCCGCCGACAGCCCGACACGCGCCCGCGCGACCGCCGGCACAATCGGGTTGGCCATGGCGGTGCAATGGCCGCCATTCTATGGTTTCCGAATACGGCATTTAGAATAAATAATATGAGTGTAGATAAAGCAGTGTATGCGACTGTACGTAATTAGGCCTTAAACACTCGTGTGATCTTATTATGAAACTCACCTGCGGCTCGTTTCATTAAACCCCACTCGTGTTTTAAGGCCCCTCATTATGTATCAGTTGCATAATAGTAGTTTATGCAACTGTTACGTAATAAGGGTCCTTAAAACATAAGTGTGGGTTTATGAAACGAGCCGCAGGTGAGTTTCATAATAAGATCACACGAGTGTTTTAAGGCCTAATTACGTACAGTTGCATACACTGCTTTATCTACACTCATATTATTTATTCTAAATGCCGTATTCGGAAACCATAGAATGGCCGCCATTGCACCGCCATGGCCAACTCGATTGTGCCGGCGGTCGCGCGGGCGCGTGTCGGGCTCTCGGCGGCCGCGCGGGAGGGTGCAGGTGTACATTATGTTATCAAAACTCATAACACATCAATAGTTGAGCATGTAAAGTTAAAATACAGTTGCATACATTACTTTATCTACACACATATTGCAAGTACTCAAAGATAGGTTCGGAAGCCGAAGGCAATACCTGCATTACAAGGTAGATAGATACAAGTGCTGAAACATACCCACAGGTGTAAGCTTAATAAAAATAAATAAATTAGAACTGATAAGGAAAGTATATTTATTTATTATAATATAGTTAATATTAAACATTTACATTTTCGCAATTAAAAATGTTTCGACAAACAATAACTGACAAGTTGAAAACAGAAATGGCGGCCGTACAAACCATAGAGAAATATATATATGTACAAACTTCTGTCGCGAGTTTTTTTTAAATATTAGCCAACGAACGAAGTCCTTATTCTCATGTCATCCGAGATCAAAATGTCGTGCGTTTTATGTCAAAAAATATATCGTACTGACGTTTCGTATCGACAACATTTTAAAATCTATGGATACTAGAATAGAAACCCATTGAAATTGTGTTGGTTTTGACAGCTGTTCCAAATTTGAAACTCATAACTTAACAATATTTGAGCATGTAAAGTTAAAATTGCATTACTGCCACAGATAAGAAACTTATCATAGTGAAATCGTTTGTTGTAATGCTGGTCATTGCCTACGGTTTTTGAACGCATTTTAGAGGACTTACAATATGAGTGTAGATAAAGTACTTAAATAAATAATACCTAGGTACTTATATAATGAATTCAGTCGAAGAGGCTAATAGATGCCACCGGTGACAGTAGAGCTGGCAGCTTCCTCGCCCAACGTATTGGTATTGCCATACAAAGGGGAAATGCTGCCAGCATCTACGGTACAGTCGAGGACAAAGAGATGTATACACTTTTGGACCTTATTACAACGCAATAAGGTCCAAAAGTGTATACATCTCTTTGTCCTCGACTGTACCATGCCGCGGGCGGATTTTTTGTTTTAGTGTATATTTATTTTAGATAGTTTTTAATTTATATTTAAGTTTATTGTTTATTAATGTACCTAGTTTTAATCAAATTCAGTCGAACATTTACAGTTTTGGCGCAGATTACAACCGCGGACTAAGGTATCCGCTTACTTTTTGGTCTATCATGTACTTGTTTACTACTGTAGCGCTGGCGGTAAGACGGCAGATTTTCAATCCGAAGGTCGGCCTCTCGCCAACCATCGCCAAAGCAGCTAGAGACATGGTGCTGCTGCCATTGTGCGGTTTATTATCTGATAGGGAATATATAACAATCCTTAAATAATGTTGAAATGGAAAACTTTCAGTTATTTGTGGAAAATAGTAATAAAAACCATAAAGAATGCTGGTGGCCTGGCGGTAAAACGTCAGAATTAGAATCCGGAGGTCTCGGGTTCAAACCCCGGCTCGTACCACTGAGTTTTTCAGAACTTATGTACGAAATATCATTTGGTATCTACCAGTCGCTTTTCGGTGAAGGAAAACATCGTGAGGAAACCGGATCTAATCCCAACAAGGCCTAGTTTCCCCTCTGGGTTGGAAAGTCAGATGGCAGTCGCTTTCGTAAAAACTAGTGCCAACGCCGATTCCTGGGATTAGGTTGCCGAGCGGACCCCAGGCTCAATAGAGCAAAAAGCTGGGATAAACGCTAGGAGGAAGATGTACTTGTTAACAACTAAACTTGTTAAAAATTCATTTATTGAACGAAAACGGGTTACATAGATGTTGAAGCCCTCCTTCTCCTTGTATCAATTTCCTCATCACTGAGGGTCATGGTCATTCAACAGCTTCTCTCTGATGATCTGACGCCATCTTCCTCTATCTGTTGTTGTTGATGTTGAAATACCTACTACAGAGTATCTCCATTTTCTACCTCCGTGAGGTAGAAATAAAATATAAAAAATATATGGGGCAATCTTACACAAATCAACCTAGTCCCACGGCACCCCACGGTAAGCTCAATAAGACTTGTGTTGTGGGTACTAGGCGACGATATATATAACAGATAGATATAGATAAATACTTAAATACATAGAAAGACCCATAACTCGGGAACAAATATCCGTGATAAACACACAAATAAATGCCCTGTCCGGGATTCGAACCTGGGACCACCTGCTTCATAGGTAGGGTCACTCCCGACTAGGCTAGGAGGCAGTTGAATACAATAATTCTTACATCTAGCATGCACTAAATACTAGTATGTACAGTCAACCAATTTGATTCCTAGGCCACTCTAGAACCTTGTCACAATAGCTAGTTTGGTAGCGAATAGGTTACGTTTATACGTATCCACGGGCAACTATCATTACGACAATGTTCTACAGTGACGGAATCAAATTGGTTGACCTTACCTATAGCTTAACAGAGCCGGATTAGCTTTTAGGCAGAGTAGGCAACTGCCTAGGGGCCCCGTATCGGCCGGGGGGCCCCGCGTGTACAGAAAAAAATAATTGAAAATGAAATATGGAAAATTTGTATATGCGTGTTTCGGATAAGTTTTACTATATAGAGGACCCCTGTTGAGGTACTTATGCTAAACATGCCTTGCGTAGGTATGGTCCGTGTGGTCGTCTTCGTCATATCATATGTTTTTACATATTTTGGCTTACATCTAGATAACATTGAACAGTATGTACAAAAAAAATCACACGGTGATTTTATATACTCGACATACTCGTACATTTTCGTTACAAGATAGTGTTAATTAGAAAATTTGTATATAGCGGCTAGGCAAACCGCGTGTGCACAGTGGAAAATAAAAATGATTCAAAGTGAAACAGTAATTGGGAAATTTGTATTTATCGCCTAGGAGCCCCGCGTATGCACAGTGGAAAATGAAAATGTTTCAAAGTTACATATTAATTGAAATAGTAGATTGTACAACAAGTGCATAAAACGTACGATTTTACGCGAGGCGTTTAACCATCCGAGCGAGCTTGTGAGCGAGGATTGATATAAAGTCGAGTGTAAAATGGGTTTTATGGACGATGGTTACACTCTAATTTTCACTTCAATTGCGAGGAAATTATTTATCGGTAATCGTAAAACAATTTCAAGTTGTAAAAAAAATATTACAATGAAAACAAATATGGTTCACACCAATTAATTTTTTTTTTTTTTAATTTTCAACATGTGAATTTAGACATAGATACTTTGTTTTCTGCCAAGTCATAAAAACATTTCGGGGTATGTCTAAACTATTATTAACTCCTATTTTATTTGATTTCATTTATTTAATTATAGAAAACACGCAATTCAAATAATTATAGCAAGAATATAATAAAAAAACAAGTTTCAGTATTCTACGAAGTTTTACTGCTCAATTAATATATTTTGACTCTGTTTGGCTGTTGAACTTCATTCTTAGTCTTAGAAGAAAAATTTACTTTATGCCCTAGAGCTTAAAATGCGATTTTATGTCGTCCACGCACGACTTAAAGTCGAATTTTACGAGCATGAGAAGTGAAAAAATTGTATATATGCCCCGCGTGTGCAGTTTTGGTTCCATTGTATGATCACTTTTTTCTAAGAAAAATGCATTTCACTTTCGTTACAAATTAGATATTAATTAATCTTGGTTTAGGCCGTTCTGTTTTTCCACCGACAATGAGATGATAATTTAGGGTTTTCGAGCATCATTTAAATAATTTACAAATGAAGCACGTTTTTCAATTTAAACAAAATGCATTTCGTTTACTTAACATTACAATATACCACGACTATGCTAGACTTTATCACATTACCTACACTCATCGCGGTTTATCTTGAGGTTTCGAAAGAAGATTTAACATTCCGTATTCGGTAGGAGTTTCTAAAACAGACTTTGCTTTCTTCTTAGGAAACCCGGTTTCCAAAAAAGAGGAATAATTCCGTTTCCTCTACTGGTTTCAAAAGTGGCCGAAAGGGTAAAAAACCTTTCGGCCGCGTATGTAACCGAGTTTTGTAACCAGGTACATAATAAGAAAATTTCTCTTTTCTCGTAACCAGTTACAAACTGCGAGGTTACAAAAGAAGAACGTTTTATCTTTTCTCATTACCAATTATTCAACTAGACGGAGCCCCGCTTCGCGGGACTCCTATTTCTGGGCGGTTTGCCCTTCGGGCACCTGAAGCTACCTAACGAACCTAACCTACTTACGCCACACTACATTAATAGGTAGATAGGTTAGGTTTGTTAGGTAGCTTCAGATGCCCGAAGGGCAAACCGCCCAGAAATAGGAGCCCCGCGAAGCGGGGCCCCGTCTAGTTAAGTTTTAAAGGAAATGTTTTTTGAAAAAAAATTCAAAATATTTCTAAGTCTTGAAATATTTTTACTAGTTTGTAACTGGTTACGAGAAAAGAGAAAATTTTCTTATTTTGTACCTGGTTACAAAACTCGGTTACATACGCCGCCGAAAGGGTAAAAAAATATATAAAACTACAAGAGTGTTTTTAGAGGACAAGTAAATGATTTACGGGTTTTTTTCCGTGCAGTGGTTTTTCAGAAAACATTTTGATATTAGTGACAGAGCTGTCCATTTTCGCAGGGACAGCGTTAGGTTTATCTCTATATGTTTATTTTAAACAGGAATTGAAATATTGTATAAGGGAAAATCAGTGTCTTTAAAAAAGGACAACGAGCCGCCACTGAGAAACTGTGGAAAAATTATCGAGCTGACCGAACTTTAAATATTTTTTCAATAGCTATGTAGATGATCCGTATCAGTAAAACGGGCAAATTTGAAAATAGTGACAGTTGTAGCAGTAAAAATACGGCTTTTCGTGAACAAGATATTTCCCCATTTAGGCCCCAAGGATGGATTTGAGAAGTGGAGCCAACAAGATTTTTAATGTAAATTTTTAGGGAGGAAGGGGGCTCTCAACTATATCTTGATATCTACATCAGTTAAGCTACGTGGGGCACTAGGAAAGTTTTGAGATACTTCAAATTTAAAAAAGGAACGGCACTGGTTTATACTTTTTTTAAAATTATTTGTTCAGCATTAAAACATAGACAACCATTTGATGAATCATTTCCAAATTTAAAAAATACGGTTATTTTTTAATTCAATTCCGCGGTAATTTTTCGTCAACCATGGATTTTTCGTGAGAACATTTCCGTGCGATGATTTTGTACGACTATAAGTTTGGGTTGAATGAAAGTGAGTGCAGAGAGCGTTTAGTTTCAGCATTTGGGGACTGTGCACCGTCGCGTGCAACAGTTTTCAGATGGTTTACCCAATTGAAACGTGGAGGAAACTCCTTGAATGACGATGAAAGAAGTGGTCGTCCAGCTACTTCAGTTACAGAAGAAAACATCTTAGCTGTAAAAAAAATTATAAAGGAAGATCCAAAAGTGACTTATAAACAAATAGAAGAGGTTCTGAAGATTTCATCGCCGGCCATTAATGATATTTTACACAACCGGCTTGGTGTCAGGAAACTATATTCACGATGGGTGCCTCACGCATTGAATGAAGAACAAAAAGGAGCTCGCGTCACCTGGTGCAAATATATGCTCAAAAAATTTAACCAGGGTGAGGGACGGACCATCTTTAATATTATTACTGGAGATGAGAGTTGGATTTACCAATATGATCCACCAACTAAGCGGCAATCGACAGTTTGGGTGTTTCCTGATGATGAACCTCCAACAAAGGTGAAACGCGGGCGAAGTGTCGGAAAAAAAATGGTGGCCACATTTTTTTCCGCAAGTGGTCATGTAGCTACAATTTCTTTGGATGACCCAAAGACTGTGAATGCTCAGTGGTATACTGAAGTGTGCTTACCAGCTGTGTTAAAAAATTTGGCTGAAAAACGACCTAAATCTGGTTTGAGGGGGCTATTTCTGCATCATGACAATGCGTCGCCACACAAGGCCATTCTCACCAAAGACTTTTTGAAGCGTACGGATATCGAAGAGTTGTGTCATCCTCCATATAGCCCCGATTTAGCTCCTTGCGATTTCTTTCTCTTCCCGAAAATCAAACTCGGACTTCGTGACACGCGATTCAATAGTCCTGAGGATGCTCGGAATGCCTACTTGCAGGCCGTACAAGACCTTCCTAAAGAAGAGTACCGGGAATGCTACAAATCATGGTTTAGGCGGATGAACCGTTGCATAGAAGCTAACGGAGAGTATTTTGAGAAACTGTCATAAAAAATATTTCAATAGCTTTAGTAGTTTTTTTGTATCTCAAAACTTTCGTAGTGACCTAAGGTACTAGGCCAAGTTTGGTACCGTTTTCGTATAATGGTATAATTTTGACACCGTTTCTAAGCAAAAACGTGTAAAATAAAATAATAACTTATTTTGAAATTCCCAATTTCACAAGGAAAAAATCCATAACTAATAAACAATTATGAATCTTGAAAAAATAAAAGTTGCTTTAGAGAGCCCTATTATTCGTTCATTAAAGAAAAATCTAATGTCGAGTGGCAAAACTGTAAGTTAATCACAGAACCCTAAAGAGTCAGAAAGGTTAATACACACATATACATACACTGGTCGATTTTTGACGTGATAACGTCTTTAAAATCGTTTTAGTCGGGTGACATGTTCAGAAACTTGTGTCACACCAAAACCTCACGAGCGCGATCGCAGGTATAACGAGAGAGAGACGGACCGATCTCCCGTCTCATCTCGAGCGCTG
Organism: Pammene aurita; assembly: GCA_947086415.1. Lineage (NCBI taxonomy): Eukaryota > Metazoa > Arthropoda > Insecta > Lepidoptera > Tortricidae > Pammene > Pammene aurita. The sequence goes on from OX352316.1 coordinate 11,064,482, forward strand.
CCAGTCATTCCGTGAAACTTGTCACGCGGAATCCTCACGAGCGGTTAGACGTTATCACGTAAACATCTCGATCGTAAACCTACTTTACAAACAACCAATTTTTTTTTGTTTAAAAGGGGCCCATGAATTACACTGCCTAGGGTCCCCGGAATGCTTAATCCGGCCGTGGCTTAATACATGCAAAATATTTGTTCATAGTATGAAAACACTTATCTGTCAGCCATGTATACAGTTTCTTTTTGAATGCTTCCAGTTGCAACTTCTTTAAATCGATAGGAAGATGGTTAAAAATAACTCTAAACCATATACAAGATATCTCTATACTCCCCTTAGCGCGTAATTTCATTGAAACCTAAGCTGCCAATAAGAAAGGGCGCGGGAGGGGATCTCGCAATGCTAGAAAGGGAACGCCCGATTCTTCCGTGGGGCGTAAGAGAGAGTCAGACATAAATGGTTGCCATGGAGACGTACTAATGTTTACTGTCACTTCCAATATTAGTGTCTCACTATACATTCATGAGACGTGAGCAGGCTTAAAACTACGGATTCAGTTAAAAATAAGCTATTGTTTGATATCAGTATTAGTGTGATAAGCGCAAAAAAAATTTTTTAAATAAAAATAAAACGTTTGAAATTATTTACGACACGCATGGTCACTCTACAATTAGTATACTCCGTCGAGTACTGATATTCTCTTGTTTTTCTGTGATATGTGTCAAATTGATGTCTGGTTACTTTTGAAACATCGTATCTCAACACCTCACTTAATTTTTTTTTTAATTTTTCATAATCAAAGTGCTGTCATGATTGTCAAAGAGGTTTTATCTTTATTGATTTGTTTATGTGGGGTGACCATGATTACATAGAATAAAATTTCTACGAAACAAAAAGGGTAAAAAAAATTGAAAGGCGTTATTGTTTCACTTAAACATGATGGCGGTCGATTCATTATCGTTAACTAAGTGTGTAGGGTTGTTCCTGCCCACGTCTCATGAATCATCCTGTATAGTGAAATTACTTCGAGCGTGGCAGCGGGGGTCGCCCAGCTATGCAGGGTCTTTGGTTAATTAGTCTATGCTCTAAACATACTCTAAGTATAATGGTATAAATATTATGTTATTGAATTATAATTGCACTCAATTTGGTTAGAAAAGATGTATAAATCAATGATTCAAGAGCTCCGATGCAACTGACACATTTAAAACTTTAGCGTTTGAAGTAAAAAAAACTAATTACTCGTATTTGTTTAATTTTCAGAAGCTGCCAACCCTAGTGTACTAACTACACCAACTCTCAAAAATGGATTGGTGGCAGAGTACTAAAGAGTGGGTAGGGTTGTCCAAAAAGCAGCCTAAAGTCGAAGGCAATAGGAGCCAGTATTCCTTGGTGTCGTGCGGGGAGCTTACTGCGGATATACTGCCTATATGGCTGGAGTTGCCTGATGAGGTGAAAAACGATCCGTCGCTGGCGCCCTTTAAGAAGCTGTATGAGAAGGAACATGGTAAGTATTTATCACACAAAAGCTTAATTAATTAAAATGATTACCAGCATTTTTGTGACACCTTGTATGAGTCAGTATTTTGGTAAAGGTACCATTTACAGGTTGGAGCTTGAATGCAATATGGAATCTGTACAACGAGTGACGTAAGCGCAAACCGCCAAATGGTCATGGATTTATTTATATGAAGTGGATCTAATTCTTACATTTTTTTCCCTAACCACAGTTGAACCTTATTACCGAGTAAAACAGTCGTTAATAGGTGACTAGTAACAAGTTGTATAAACGGTCCGATAGAGAGCATAATGTAGGAAGCGGTGTCTCACTCGCACTCGTCACAAAATCGTCACACTTGACATTTTTATTGTCTGATGACGTCATTACCTCAAAACGAGACACAGTCCCCTAGATAACCTTCTCTTTCGGCCTCACTTTGTGACCGAAGAATTGGATCCACTTCATTTAAATCCATGCAAATGGTACTTTTACAAAATAATGTCACACATGTGTCATTAATCAGGTAAAGTTACGCCGCACACTGTACAGATTCAATATTGTACCGAGCAAGAAAAGCGTAAGTGCAAACCGAAAAAGAGTGTGGCCCATAATTACCCAAAATATTTTTTTCTTCGCGGCAAATATTCCGTTCTCATATTTTGTGTGGTACATAATTTACCAAAATCATTATTTCTTGGTGGCAATTACTCCGTTCCCATATTTTCCCAATGGTTTTTTCCCCAATCACCTATTTTTAATATTTTTAAATTACTTTTTTCCTTATATTTTCGTTCTTTTAAATATCTAGGATAATATTTTCCAGGTTTTCCTCATGGACCTACTACGTATGCACGACTAGTTTCTTTTCCAAAAAAACATTTCCATCACAACTTAAACAGGGACTTTCTGGGCGGATTGCCCTTCGGGAATCTGAAGCCACCTAACGAACCTAACCTACCTACCTACCTACGCTTTTTTCCCCAAAGTGTAATGTTTTCACGGACCTCACACTAAATCAATGGGTAGGTTAGGTTCGTTAGGTAGTGCAAGGGCAAACCGCCCAGAAATAGGAGATCCGCGAAACGGGGCTCCGTCTAATTAGGTTGTGAATGAAATGTTTTTTTTTGAAAATAAACAGTGTGGTGGGACCATGGTAAAAATAAATTACCCGTAGACCCACTGGCGAACACTGTTTAGAACAAGAGAAAATATGGAGATAGAGAATATTTAGTTGGTGAACAAAAACCTACTGGTTATTTTAACTACAGGGATAAAAAAAAATGGAAAAGGGAAAAAGTTTATGAAAAAATGCCCATGAAAAATAAAATAAAGCGAAGAAATTCCACTGGCAAAAAATGGGAACGGAGTATGCCTCGAAGAAAAAATGATTTCCGGAAATTATGGGCCACACTCCCGAAAAATGGTACCTTTACCAAAATAATGATACATATGGTCTTAAAGGCCTATTGTTAAAAATCACACTTAACTGAAGGCCATCTCTGTCAGTATATCAATGCTTTGTTTGTATAACTATAGTCATGCAAATAAGCTGTTTGCCAGTTTTTCAGCAACCTGCCATATTAGGCTAACGGATGTCCCAAAAAAGATGATCGCTAATTATTACTACACATTCATAATTTACATTTATGTATTAGTTACACTAATACACATGTATGCTTGTAGAGATTTACTTAATGAGGTCATCTTTAGAGTTCAATGTTTGAAATTATTTTTGCATGTTTTTAAAGTGGGGCATTCCACTCATACAATGATTGTTATTAAATCAAATACAAACATTGAAAAAATAATCAACCCAGCAGGACTTAAAGCCCCGAGTAGGGTTTGCGATCCGGATACCCGGATACCCGAAATATCCGGATACCCGCTCACTTTCGGATCCGGATCCTACGTCTCAGGATCCGGATATTACGGATACTACGGATCCATTCAATTATTGTCACTAAAATGATTCGTTCATAACTAGTTATTCTCATATTTTGTTTTCGATTACTATAAATTACTCTACAGTCTACATTGTGTGAATATACCTTATATACCCCATATGAAATAAATTGAACACGTTATTTCTGAAAAATAACTATTACTATTGCTACATATTAGAGTTTGAGGGTTCATTTGCTTGGAAGAGTTAGCGTGGTTTCTCTTTATCAATGTAATTATCAATGTTAATGTTACTTTTAAAGACTGATTTACAAAGTTGATTTTAAATAGGTATACTTTAACTCGACTCGACTGATTTATGATTAAGATTATCCTAGAAATCCTATCTAGGTAGCCTTTACTAGCTAGTAAACAATTAATATTTACATTATTATATCTACTAATACTATACACAAAGTGTCTTTGTTTGAATTTTTTTATTGAATGTTGATTAATATGCATATACATTTACAATTACATATACATGTACATTTACATATACATGTACCACACACATTTCTTTTACTACAGTCACTACAGAGTTTAATTTAATCGTTAGAAACTAGCATATACAATTATTCTTTCTAATATTGTAAGATGTTGATTATATGTAACTAGCCCTTTCCCGCGGCGCTACCCATCAGTGTTGGCCGTTAATTTCAATTAGAATTGAAAATTGATCAATAAGATTGAAGATTAATTCCGTAACTAATCAATTACACTAACATCAATTTTTACTAACGTTAGTACGCATTGATTTTGTGACGTCGTCAATTACACTAACCGTCAATTAGAATTAACCTATTAGTTACACTAACGTCTCGAAAATTTAATAAGAATTACAGTCAATTAGATTAACGTTAGTGTAACTAAATTAATCCTGTCTTACACTAATAATAAATTTACAACTGCATCTCGGGTTCGGAAGTCGGGACCAATATCACAAGATGGAGCTCATGCTGGACCCTAGGGCTACCTACTGGATCTCGGGTTTGGCGCATCATAGACTCATGCTGTTTGGGCTCATTCGACTTGTACTGATGAGCAGATGGTACCGGTATCAAAATCTGGAGCTCATGCTGGACCCTGGGGATCCCTACTGGATCTCGGGTTTGGCGCATCATAGACTCATGCTGTTTGGGCTCATTCGACTTGTACTGATGAGCAGATGGTACCAGTATCAAAATCTGGAGCCAATGCTGGACCCTGGGGATCCCTACTGGATCTCGGGTTTGGCGCATCATAGACTCATGCTGTTTGGGCTCATTCGACTTGTACTGATGAGCAGATGGTACCAGTATCAAAATCTGGAGCCAATGCTGGACCCTGGGGATCCCTACTGGATCTCGGGTTTGGCGCATCATAGACTCATGCTGATTGAGCTCATTCGACTTGTACTGATGAGCAGATGGTACCGGTATCAAAATCTGGAGGTCATGCTGGACCCTGGGGATCCCTACTGGATCTCGGGTTTGGCGCATCATAGACTCATGCTGTTTGGGCTCATTCGACTTGTACTGATGAGCAGATGGTACCGGTATCAAAATCTGGAGCTCCTTTTAACTTTTACTTTCTTAGTAAAAGTGAAAGTGAAAGTGAAAGTCAACGTGAAAGTGAAAGTCAAGGTCAAAGTCAAGGTCAAAGTCACGGTCAAGGTCAAGGTCACGGTCAAGGTCAAAGGTAAAAGTAAAAAGGAGCTATACCGGTACCATCTGCTCATCAGTACAGGTCGAATGAGCCCAAATAGCATGAGTCTATGATGCGCCAAACCCGAGATCCAGTAGGGATCCCCAGGGTCCAGCATGAGCTCCAGATTTTGATCCCGCTACCATCTGCTCATCAGTACAAGTCGAATGAGCCCAAACAGCATGAGTCTATGATGCACCAAACCCGAGATCCAGTAGGGATCCCCAGGGTCCAGCATGACTTCCATCTTAGGATACCGGTCCCATTGCTTATTAATACAAGCCCCCGAGTCCAGAGTCAAAATCGAAACAAAAATCAAAACCTCGTAGCTTAACCTAAATTGGCGTTTAGTTAGGTAAATTATTAATGTCAATTACCAATTCAATCTACACTAAAAATTAAATTAATGTTTCAATTTTTGAGAAAGACTAAAAATTAAATATCTTCAATTATTAGTTATTCGCAAAGGATTAACACGTTAGTTACAATTAATTTCAATTCTAATTGAAATCAATTTGCACTAAACTATTAGTGTTCAATTTTAACTAACGTGTTTCAATCTTCAATTTTTAATTTTCAATTATACTAACGTTCGGCCAACACTGCTACCCATGTTGATTTTGCCCCTTTTAGGGCTTGAATTTTCAAAAAACCTGAAACACGTGTTTACTCATTTATCGTTAGGAATACTCCTGTGAAGTTTCGAATAAAATAGTATAACAAATCTTGATTCACCATACAAACTTTGGACCCCCATTTTACTCCCTTAGGGGGTGAATTTTGAAAAATCCTTAGTGCATCCCTAGACCTTATAAGGAACCTACGTGCCAAATTTGGAATCTCTAGAACCAGCGGTTTGGGCTGTGCGTTGATATGTCAGTCAGTCAGTCAGTTTCTTCTTTTATATATTTAGATGTAAATGATTTTATTTTTTATAGCTTACATGTACCAGCTTAGCTACAATACTAAATTGTTAATTATTAAGATTCTTTTGTTAAGTTAGACTGATTGTTATTATTTAATAAAGATCAGAGTTTACCGAGTGTTTATATCATATAATTGTATTATTTGTGATGACATTGATAATTTTTTCTATATTGATTTTAGAAAAAGTAATAAATCCCATTGAGCTAATGATTTTCATCGTTTAATTAACGGAATCGTTTACCGTAACGTCAGAATTTAAGATTTTATTTTTCGGATCCGTAATATCCGTATTATCCGGATACCCGGATCCGTAATTTTTTTGGATCCGTAATATCCGGAGCCGAAAAACTGACGGATCTTGCAAACCCTAGCCCCGAGCCATCGAGCCCCGGCAAGGCGTATCGATGCAGGTTCAAGTCCTGCTGGGTTGATTATTTTTTCAATGTTTTCAATGTTTGTATTTGATTTAATAACAAACTTCTTAATGTTTGAAATTGGGACCGTGTGCTGGATTCTAATTTTAAAATACATTAACAATACAATAAGAACACAACCTATCTCAAACATAACTTCAACACACAACAAAAAATCAACTAATATTGAAGTTGTATTCGAGATGCGTTGGAATATTTCTCAAGCAAATTCTGATATTTCTGATTCAGATGTTTATGCCGTAGCTGTATTGCGTTGTTAATACATTGGAGTTGTATTGAAGTTGGATCGTGTCTATACGTGTTTTAAAGTTAGAATACGGCCCCGTATTACCAGAGAGTATCTATTTTATAGAGACGCAAAGTTTAAGAACTTTTTGAGACACCAAGTCTGAAGCGTCACCTGAACGAGAGCGATCCAAAATGTAGGAGGAACCGTAGTAGCGCTACTCCTTACTTGGAAATGCAGTGCAGATGTCGTTTAGTCCTACATTTTCTATAACTTTGGGTTGCTCTAGTTCAGCCTCGGAGCCTCAAAAAAGTTCCTAGACTGTGCGTCTCTATAAAATATATACTTTCTGGTATTAAATACCGTAAAAAGCAAACGAATTGTCCTTACGCATAGACAGAGCCAACCCAAGTAGCACGTTAAACGACACTAGCAAAAGTCTAATGAGGGTTTCCGCAATCGAGTTTTTCACTAGATGGCAGCACCGTGGCGAGAGGTCTTTTTGACAGCACCTGTCAAAATCTCTGCACAGAGTAATGGGAATTTTGCCAATGTCGACGTTAAACGTTAATGATGAGACTTATGTATTGTTAACTAAATATATGCAACGTTGTTCGGTAAAGGCCTCGCTGATTGTAAGGTGATAGCCTCCCTACAAACACGTGGGTGGCCGAGACCCCGGATAACCGTTTGTTCAACTAAAGGGTGGTTACGCGCGTTTTTAGACTAATTTTTCATTAGCTGCACACTTGTTCGTTAGGTCACCGCACAATAAGCTATCAATATTACACACTGAACTATGTAAATTAGTAAAAAACAAAAAACTACTCTAAAGACGGCACAGCCATCTTGAAGCTCAAACGATTATCAAAAAAAGATTAAACATGATTGGTGGATTATGACATTTATGACTGCTAGACCTCTCGCAACGGTGCTGCCATCTAGTGAAAATCTCGATCGTGGAAATCCTCATTATTAATGAATTTATAAAAGACTATCATCACTCAGCATTCTGAATTTAATAATAAGTAACCAAGTTTCATTCAACTCATTTTCAATTTAACTAGACAACAAGTCGAATAATTTTTAATTAGTAATTAAACGAACTTACCTTAAGTGAAGTTCCATTACAATTATACGAGCTTTGTGATTCCGAATATTATAATAACTTGTAGTAGCTCGTCACTTACGCCCTTTTTGTCACGATATGTTTAGAGCTGAAAAGACTCCTAAAAAAATAACACTTAGAAATACAACTCCAATACGTCAAGTGACACACGTCACTGTCAACTCCTACGCGCCAAACTCTCATTTAGTTCAGAGCACCGCTGAGATGTATAAAGAAATGTTTACCTCTCAATAGTCACTTGATTATTTTACAACATAGTACTGTAGTCTAGTATGGTACAGTACACTTATACTGGGTTTAGCTTATTGTAATCATTAAGCACGGGTGGGAGGGTTACTAATATTCGGAATCACAAAGCTCGTATAATTGTAATGGAACTTCACTTAAGGTAAGTTCGTTTAATTACTAATTATACTTCGCTTTGTGATTCCTTCATATTATAATAACTTGTAGATGTTCAGAGACTCGTAAAATAATCAGAACTAGATCCGCATATAAAACAGTATAGTTAACTAGAGAACATCAGAGAGAGAGAGATCTATCTGGTCCAAGGTATGAAACAATGCCAGGTTTAGATTTCTATTTCTGGTCAATCAACGTAAGTTAGCTTTGTAGCATTAAAGTGAATTATGATAATTATTTACATATGGATTAACACTACACAACCGTGATAGCGATTGGGTTAAATTATATAATTATATGTTTGGTTTCAAAACAAATGAAATTAACATAATAATCTGTGGATCTTGACCTGATTGTGGACAAGAAAGTTTATAAATATTATTTATGTATGTTCAGTCACAAAATAAAATGTGATTTGTAATATTTAAACAACGAAAATAATCATATATTATTAGTATCATGACTTTTAAATCTGATGAAAGTATACCTGCTCGGCACATGGTATCACTACAGAATCAAACAACCCAATACCTGTGACTGTGAAGATCCAATAATTAAAATATAAAATATTTTTAATAATAAGAATGATCTGTAGAATTCTAAGTAATGAGACAAGAAAAAAAAATCAAATAGTTTCATTACGTTTTAAGGAATTCTTTTGAAGAGGACCACACCTGTTAAGTAAATTTAGAGAAACCCCCTAAATAATTAAATACTTTAATATCTGTTTATGTGTCATGAAAGTATTGACAGTATATAATCATTATAATGGACCAAATCTTAATACGACACAATCTTATACGAGTAGATGTAATATGACAAATAACAAATATATTTATTTTTGTGACTATTACTATTATTATATTATGTTATGAAAACATAGTCAACATAGGTATAAATAGGCATGCCTATATACAATGCAGCCCAATGTAGCAACCCAATGCGGAATGACCGCCAAGGGTTCAAAACACTTCCTTGATAAGTATTCTACCAATATATATAAAACACCGGTCCACAATATTAATTAAAATTACAAAATTCATTGCATAACTCTGTTAGCAGACCAGAGATATTTTGGCTACCACTATAGGTACCTATATGCTGACATAGTATTATTTCAGGTAGTGCTTGAAGGATTTTGCTTTAACGTGCTTATATAAATTATTTAATCAATAAAAGCATAAAATACAGCATTATTATATCATTAAAAAATCGTTTCTATGGCACGTCAGCTAGGAGGCTCAGAGAATCTCAACTGTTTAGAGTCCATTCATTTATTTCCATATCTTTTGATGCCAAATGGTGACAATGAGCTAAGTATGTCAAGTACCATCTTTCTTGAAACATCATGACAATAGATGTCAAAATTAGGTAAGATAAAGTAGGCATGTACACAAAATTTGTAATAGGTGGCATAGCCTTCAAGTAAAATATTAATGATTTGTTAACTGCATTATGTTATATTAATGATAATAAAATCAATAAGATGAGCAGGGAACTTATCTCATTGAGCAAAAATGTTGCTGTATAATTATACCTTTAATAATTATTAAAGGTTATAAATAGGTTTATAGACAATTAGACACCAAGTGCATCAATTTTGTGATAACCTTACTCATATAAAAGTGTGTGTTGAGTACACACAGAGTATATCAGGATCAAGCATTAATTTACGCTAGGTATATAAACAAGAAACATTTTTCTCACCACGGTATGCACTGCTTTTTACATTTCAAATAAGCATTTGACACATCAGTGTCTTTTGCAATTTACTAGAACAAAGGTAATCCTTTACCTAAAGAAAAGGTTTTTATCTTTAACAGTCTACATATACTTAAACCTTTAAAAGCGGGCCTAGTCCGCCTAGTGGTTACGATTAGGTTTAATATTTATTTCAGTTAAAGAGTTTAATTGACAAATAGTTTAAACTAATAAGCGGTAAGCGTAATTTCCACTGAGTGTCATAATCCGTCAAAGATGTGCCACAACTGCCACAAGGGCATAGGCATATTAAACAAAACAAAAAATATATCATTGTAGTCGGGTATATAATGTTTCAAATTAAGCATGGCAATATTTAATTCTTTCCCCTTAGCTGATATGGAGTTCTGTTACATATCAAAATTTTAGCAAACAATGCCAAGTAGTTCAAGGGTAACAAAAAAACCATAAGCAGATTTAACAGAAAGTAACCATATGGTTACCTAATGATCATAGAGGGATTAAGTAACAGTTGCTTTTATCAAGCAGTTGTTATGGCTTGTGCCAATAGGCAATTGTTTGTCTTTATAAGACAAAAAATTCGTTTTAAATGACTTTATATATTGTCAAATTTGATCCAATGTAAAATTATATTAAGTAGCTATGACCCACAAACACAGTGGTGTGGGCTCCATTACATATCAGCATGGTAAGGGATCCGAATAGTTATGCAATATACTTGCTAATATATGCAGCGCAGAATACTTTTATATTAGATCTATTTAATTTAAGTATTGTTGTAGGCTTTCTTAACACTGGTAGTTGTGTCTATATCGAGTCCAACACACCAAACATTAATCAGGCTTTCTGCTATTGTTGATAGGTACTGAAAATGATACAATTGTAATAACATAATATTAGAGTAGTAGATAATAAATGCATCATGTTCTGTTTATTTTAACACAATTGCTGGATTTTGCTTTGAGTACTATCCAAATACGTGAACCAAGTTCTAACGTAACTCTAACAGTGATGCATTATTCTCTGTTAATTAGGCTAAAACATAATAATAGCCAGCAGTGCAACAATTGGTAAAATTTAACAACAGAAAGAGAGATGAATAAAACCGAATGAATGTAATAATTATACAGCCTGGATTTTTAAGTATGCCTGGAAATTAAGTAGTCGCAAAAAACTCAAGTTTTTAGCATCATATAGAGCCAAAAATAGAGAACACATGGACGCATACATTCAAATTATTACATCAGTAGAGCCTAGGAAAGCAGAACCACGCATGTTCCACTGCAATACCATCATTGTTAATTTTTTGCTTTGAGTAGAGCCTAGAATAGCAATACCACAGAAGCATACAGTCTGAGTCTGACTCATAATCGATGGCAGCAATGTTTTCACTGTTAAATTTTTGCTTCGAGTAAAGCCTAGGAAAGCAGAACCACGCATATTCTACTGCAATACCATCATTGTTAATTTTTTGCTTTGAGTAGAGCCTAGAATAGCAATACCACAGAAGCATACAGTCTGAGTCTGACTCATAATCGATGGCAGCAATGTTTTCACTGTTAAATTTTTGCTTCGAGTAGAGCCTAGGATAGCAATACCACAGAAGCATACAGTCTGACTAATAATCCAGGGCAGCAACATCCTCTGTTAAATTTTTGCTTCGAGTAGAGCCTAGGATAGCAATACCACAGAAGCATACAATCTGACTCATAATCCAGAGCAGCAACATCCTCACTGTTAAATTTTTGCTTCGAGTAGAGCCTAGGATAGCAATACCACAGAAGCATAGTCTGACTCATAATCCAGGGCAGCAACGTCCTCACTGTTAAATTTTTGCTTCGAGTAGAGCCTAGGATAGCAATACCACAGAAGCATATACAGTCATAATCCAGGGCAGCACGGCATAGCATGTACTGCCTTTATTTAAATTTTTTGACTGGTTTATAAACACAGATTTAGACAATAATGCCATCATTGTAGATTTGTTTCAAGGGATAGGCTTAGCATAAATAAAAGTGCCATAAACTTTGTTGTTATGTTGTGCTTAATACAGCAGGATGCAAAAAAATTTGCTAAGTGATTTGGTTAATATTGTGAGTACCACCTTGTTCATATAAATATCCAGCGAGACCACAGCTGTCATAGGTTACATCAAGCATTGCTTTGATCAGTATACCGTGGATGTAAAACTGAATTATGAATAATCAGCCCAGTAGGGTCTTGATATGCATCATGACGGTTCATGCTATAATGATTCCATGCATCTTCATCACAATGATAATTATATCTGTATTTTGTATCCCAAGTATGTAAATTTCGTCAAAATTATATCTGTATTTCGTATCCCAAGTATGTAAATTTTGTCAATATAAATCTCAAGACGCTTTTTCTTAAATATGTACATATTTCTTGTATTTTCATCAAGTGAGACTTAATGATTTACATCATTTTATTAAATAAATTTCTAATTTGGTTGCTCAGTTACATCATAGTATGCCATTGTACACTATGTATATGTGTTAAGAAAATTAAATAATGTAATTGTGTAATACTTGTTTATGAATATAACATATTCTTACTGGTTTATTGGACATTGGTTTGGTTATTATTATCATTTAAAGTTCCAATTCTATCAGTTTAGTACAATATGGGACTTCTTATGCGTATTCTACATGCATGCCATTATTATTTTATTTTGCATTACTTACAAGAGACTAATCTAGGACTATTTAAGGGTTTATTACTCATTGAGCCTTTTTATGTTTTATTTGTACTTTTATATTATGTGACGGATATATGTACTACACGAAGATGTTGATGTATAGAAAGTTTCTCTTATAGAAAGTCACTTTCGTTTACGGTTCAACCAACATAACCTTAAAGCATAATCGACAAGAGAAGGTTACCTCTTTGACGTAATTTGTTTTACATAGTCCACCGTCTTGACATCATTCAAACCTTTAATAGTACATTCACAGTCGAAATTGCAGCTACTTTTGCTTATTTCGGCGTTTTCTTTCGTCGGCGTCGGCGTCCTTTGTCGGCATCTCCAATGTTTTCGTAATGAATTTTTCTTGCAATAAGTTAATTAGGAACCTGAAATACACTTTCCACCACTTCATATGCTATATTTAAGCAGCAATGCATTTTTATTTTCAACTTTCAATCGGAAATTCATTTAAAATATGAATAAAAGAAAGAACTATATCGCGTGACGTTAGGGCGATAGCACGAAGATGAGAGAGAGAGTTTGGCGCGTAGGAGTTGACAGTGACGTGTGTCACTTGACGTATTGGAGTTGTATTTCTAAGTGTTATTTTTTTAGGAGTCTTTTCAGCTCTAAACATATCGTGACAAAAAGGGCGTAAGTGACGAGCTACTACAAGTTATTATAATATGAAGGAATCACAAAGCGAAGTATAATAAATATTTTGATTTGTTTTCGACCAATGCCGCTGTGATCCAGGTAGCGTAAATCAACCCAGCAGCATTATTTTTTCAATGTTTTCAATGTTTGTATTTTATTTAATAACATACTAAATATTGTACGAGTGAGATGCCCCACTTTAAAAACATGTAAAAATAATTATGAGCTCAAAGCAGCGCCATCTATATTTCCGTTGTGACACTTGCGATAGTGTCGGCGGGAAGTGTATCTCACTCTAGTAGTTAGCACCTAGATGTCGCTCACGGCTGCTGTAAAGTCGATATAGATCAAAATAAATGCAAAAAGATGATTGAATGCATTGAGAATTTCGTCAACTTAGTAACTTGACCCATAGCTTAATTTGGTAAAGCGATCGAGCCCCGGTAAGGCGTATCGATGCAAGGTTTAAGTCTTGCTGGGTTGATTATTTTTTCAATGTCTTCAATGTTTGTATTTGATTTAATAACATAAGTACGAGTGTAATACCCCACTTTAAAAACATGTAATAGTAGATTGTACACCAAGGGGATAAAGCACTGTTTTATGTCACGGGCGCAATATTGAATCCTGAACGTAACGAAGGACTCCAGATTTTACTCCCGAGCGCAGCGAGGGGGTTATGAGTTAATTCCCGAGCGAAGCGAGGGAATTAAGACTGAGTCCTGAGTGCAGTGAGGGGTTCAAGCGCGCCCGTGACAAAAACAGCTTTATCCCCGAGGAGTATACTCTACTTTTCTCACCTCTTGCGAGACAATAAAATAGCTAAGGCTACTAGAAACGGATTTTTATTAAAGTAAATCAAAAGTAAAAACCGGCCAAGTGCGTGTCGGACCACACATAGCAGGATTCCGTACATTCAATGGAATAAGAACCAAACTAATACCAAAAGGTCGTATCTGATGCCTATGGAAAAAGTTTTTTGGAGATAACTCAAAAATGGCTAAACCAATAATGTTCAAAAAATTTTTCCTAGAAAATATATGATAAGGCGCATCTCCTCAATTTTTTTCATATTTTTTGGACTTACGGTTCAAAAGTTACAGGGGGGGGGGCACAATTTTTCTGACTTTCGAAGCGATTATTTCAGAAAATATTCACTTAATCACAAAATGGTCAAAAAACCTCAGTGTTATTTTTAAAGACCTATCGATTTATGTGTCACATGTTGATATTTAGTCAAAAATATAAAAAATAAAAATTTTGTTACATGTATGGAGCGCCCCCCCCTAAAAATTTTTTTTTAAAATTTAACTACATAACTGAGTAGCGGCATACAAAATACACCTTATGTGTAAATTTTATTCAGATACGTCGTATAGTTTCCGAGTAAAATGGCTGTGACATACGGACGGACAGACATACAGACAGACATGACGAATCAATAAGGGTTCCGTTTTTTGCCATTTGGCTACGGAACCCTAAAAATTTATTCTTGATACATTAGTCCATTTTATTCTAATTTTATCTTCTATTTTTATAGAACCTGCAGTTTTACTCCGTATACTGCAGCGTCTTATGACACTCGCGGCATTTGTTTTGGGTATTTAAAATTGAGGTGGCCAGCACGATTTTCCGAATAAATTCGATTTTCAAATCAGCTCGACGCGGCGGCGCGGGCCCCGGCTGGCGTCGGGGGGCTGTGCACCGTGCGGACTTTACGAAATTAGACTTTAAGCACATAACAATAAGAGCTATGGGAAGTGAATTCACATTATTAACCAGCGGGTTATAATGAGATTTAGTACAACATTATAACCCGGCTAAAGCCAAGGGCTATAATGATTTGCTTTCGGTGAGGTTTGCATGATATATAATTTGGCATTGTCGAGCAGGTGGTGTGAAATAGTACATTACTTACCTAGGGCTGTAAAAAAAAGAAAGCCCGAAATCGCAGGTATTTGGGACCCGAGCCGCAGGCGAGGGTTGTAAATATGCGATAGAGGGCTTTCTTTTTTACTGCCCGTGGTGAGTACACAATTTTACGTCCCCACCTGGCCATAATGCGAGTTTTACCGTAAGCGTAGCGAGCGGTAAAACTCACATTATGGCCAGGTGTGACGTAAAAATAATTATGAGCCTAGGGGTTAGCCTGGTTCGATTCCAGCCGGCATCAGAGGCCTAGGTCACTCTTTCTTTTGTATTATGATATTCATTAGATCTATATAAGTTCATTTTCAATTGTTTATTAGCCGTTACTTACTAATTTGTGGTAAGTGTAGGTATGTACGTTGCTTATACTATTATTTCCTATGGATTAACTACATTTTGTTATCAAATTTTAGATGTAGGTAATGTAGGTATCAATTACATCCGTATTGGCACTAGGTATAATAAAAGTAATTTTGTAAACAATAAGTTATGAAACACATGAAACCTGATTACAACATAGTATAATTATAATAAGAGATCTTTAAACGACATTATAAAGATATACTATTATGATCTTGATGACAAGTAATTACTGTTAAGTTTTAAAACAATATATCTTGGTACTTATAAATCTTAGAATATTGAAATTAGTCATAACGACATACATTTAAAATGACATTACGATGAAGTATAATATATCCCATCAAAAACATAAATGTGAAAGGCTGCCAAGTTCGATACTATGGGAATGCTTCGCCTATAAAAGAAGTGAGACCTGAATAAGTACCAAGTTCCATAAAAATACCTCAAATCATAAATAGTTATAGGAATGCACACTTGATTTCCAGCAGTTTTTAAGGTACATTTTGAATAAGTATCACGTTACATAGAAATACCTAAAATTATAATAGTCAGAGAAACGCACACCGGTTTTTTTAGCAGTTTCCTGATAACATTTATTATTTTCAGTACTTTTTAATGATGTTACTTGGCAAGTTTTCACACACCACACACCTTTTCAATGCAATGAATCGACACCTTTGGACTGCAATGTGTCAAGTATATAATTTTCTATTAAAACTTGCCAAGTTACATCATTAAAAAGTACTGAAAATAATAAATGTTATCAGGAAACTGCTAAAAAAACCGGTGTGCGTTTCTCTGACTATTATAATTTTAGGTATTTCTATGTAACGTGATACTTAAAAATGTACCTTAAAAACTGCTGGAAATAAAGTGTGCATTCCTATAACTATTTATGATATGAGGTATTTTTATGGAACTTGGTACTTATTCAGATCTGACTTCTTTTATTGGCGAAGCATTCCCATAGTATCGAACTTGGCAGCCTTTCACATTTATGTTTTTGATGGGATTTCATTTATTTTTGTTAGGTGTAGGTTCTTTATTCTTTTTTTATCACTTTTGCTTTAGGAAATGTCTCATTCATACCTAAGTGGAATACTTTATACTATAACCCTTTATACTAAGCGTCTAATTCTATTTTACTATTTATTTATAGGTGATTTTTACAAATAAACTGGCTCCCTACACCTATAAAATGTACCTACTTACATATAATTACATACATCAATAACGTACTTTATTCTGTTTGTAAGTACGCTACCTACATAGATAATTAATAACTTGGTAATACCTACCTACCAGTAGGTATTATAATTGGTGGCCTATTATGTAGCCCTAGAAGTGCACCATCCCATCTCATCCCGTGGCGTATCGGAGGGTGAGATAGGCAGTAGTATATATAACTCCATCTTAGAGTATATTTGATTTCCATGTTCTTGAATCTGCGATTTTATTAGTTGTAAAATTAGAAATTATTTAGACTATGCGAGAAAAAATAGTCTTTTAATTTTTGTTTGACTGATTTAGCGCACCTAGTGTACCTAGTAACCTGCTTTGCACTTCGTAAATCGTGGGTTCGGTTCCCGCAACAGACACACACACAGAGTGGTGAACAATTTTATTGTTCTTGTCTTTAAGACAAACATGTATTGTCTTAAATTGGTATGTATCTAAATTTAAATAAGTCTTATCTCATTTCCACTCCATACCTACTTATAGTAGAACAAAATTACACATTCGTTGTTTTTGAAACTGACTCACACTTGGCCGTTTTCAGATTTTTACTTTATTTCGACCTAAAGACAAACCTTCGAGCCAAATTTCAGGTCGGTACGACCATTGGAAGATAGACCCATTTAGTTCATTATGACTTCATAGTAGAACAAAGTTAAACCTTCGCTATTTTTAAAACTGACTCACACTTGGCCGTTTTCAGATTTTTCCCTTTACTTTGACCTTAAGACTATCTCCATGCCAAATTTCAAGTCAGTACGACCATTGGAAGTGGTCTAGGTTTTTGATGAGTCAGTGAGTCAGTGAGTGAGTGTATAGTAAAAATAGCGATTTTCTGACGTCAATATCTCAAGAACTGCTATAGGTAGAATAATGAAATTTTGTATTCTAGACAATTAAGGGGATGTCAACAGACACTCGAAATTTCATATTTTTTTTTTTTTTTTTTTATACTACGACGGTGGCAAACAAGCATACGGCCCACCTGATGGTAAGCAGTTACCGTAGCCTATGGACGCCTGCAACCCCAGAGGATTCACATGCGCGTTGCCTACCCTTTAGGTACCTATTCACTCCTTTTTTGAAGAGCCTCATACTGTAGCCCGCTGGGAAAACCTCGGCAGGGAGTTCATTCCACAGCCGCAGCGTTCGTGGGAGGAAATTCCTCTTGAACCGTACTGTGCGCGACCCTTTGGGCTCCAGGGTGTGAGGATGAACACCCTGCCGGCGGCGAGCGGTGCGGTGATAAAAAGCTGCCGTGGGCATCATATCAAACAGTTCTTCGGAGCACAACCCATTGTACAAGCGATAGAACACACATAAGGAGGCAAAGTCTCTCCTTAGACTCAAAGGTTCAATATCACTCGTGAGTTTGGGATCGTCGACGATCCGCACAGCGCGCCTTTGTACCGAGTCAAAGGGCCCAAGCTGGTATCCAGGTGCTCCCGCCCAAAGGTGACAGCAGTACTCCATGTGGGGTCTGACTTGCGACTTGTATAGAAGCAGTCTCTGCCCCGGAGTGAAGTATCTCCTCGCTCTGTTGAGCACACCGAGCTTTTTGGATGCCAGCTTGGCCTTCCCTTCAAGGTGACTACGGAATTGGACGTCACTGGAAATGTCGACTCCGAGGATCCCAATACTCCCTGACATTGTAAGGGTTGTGCCTTGGAACTGAGGGGCCACAGTAAATGGGGTTTTCTTAGCGGTAAACGCGCAAACTTGTGTCTTTGTGGGGTTGAATTGGACTAAGTTGTCCTGACCCCACACCGAGACTCCAGAAAGAGTATTCTCGATATCAGACACAAGTTTTTGACGACTCTCTACCACAACGGATCGAGGGATATTGGCACGGCCCGTGTAACAGGCATCCCCAGTACTGTCATCTGCATAACAATGAATGTCGCCGATAGACAACATATCATTGATATGCAGCAAAAACAGCGTTGGGGATAGCACGGAGCCCTGCGGGACACCAGCGTTTATGTCCATGCTTTTGGAGCAACTTCCGTCGACTACGGCTCG
Organism: Pammene aurita; assembly: GCA_947086415.1. Lineage (NCBI taxonomy): Eukaryota > Metazoa > Arthropoda > Insecta > Lepidoptera > Tortricidae > Pammene > Pammene aurita. The sequence goes on from OX352316.1 coordinate 11,083,361, forward strand.
TATGCTTCTGCCGGACAAAAAGCTGGTAACCCATCTGCACAATCCCTCGGGCAGGCCGTAAGCTGGCAACTTCGACAGAAGACCTCGATGCCAAACCCCATCGAACGCCTTAGCTATATCAAGGCTGACTGCCAATGCCTCTCCCTGACTCTCAATGGCTGAAGCCCAGCGGTGAGTGAGATACACTAGAAGGTCACCAGTCGAGCGACCGTGGCGAAAGCCATACTGGCGATCACTGACCAGGTCGTGCTCTTCTAGGTATCCCAGGAGCTTCGCATTGATTATGCGCTCCATAACCTTGGAGAGAAGGGAGGTTATAGCGATAGGCCTGTAATTCGATGGGTCTGAACTATCGCCCTTTTTAGGCACAGGGTGCACGAGGGCAGTCTTCCATGAAGACGGCACTTGCCGTTTGTGGTAGGAGAGTGTGAAAAGGCGCGTTAGCACGGGACACAACTCAGGAGCACACCGTTTGAGCACAACTGCTGGTATGCCGTCTGGCCCGCTCGACTTGTGAACGTTTAATGATAGCAGCTCCCGCCGGACATCACTTTATTTGATGCTAATTTCCGGCATCGAAGATGCGCACCGCGGGATGGTAGGCGGTACGGTGCTGCCATCATCGTTCAGGGTCGAGTTCGAGGCGAAGAGAGTACCAAGAAGATCGGCTTTCTCTTTTGCACTATGGGCCAGATTACCATCAGCACTTCGCAGTGGTGGTAAAGACGACCGACAAAAGTTTCCCTCGGCAGCTTTGGCGAGTGACCAGAAGGCACGACTCCCAGTAGGGTAGCCCGCTAGCTTCTCACCAATTCTGCCGACGAAGTCGAATTTGGCTCTGGCAATGGCTGTTTTACTGGACCTCGAGGCAGCGTTTAATTTGCGTTTCACATCAGATATCTTGGGATCCTTATCAGTAACGGCCTTGGTCCAAGCCCTGTAAGCAGCTTGCTTGCGAATCGTAGCTTCTCTACAGGGCTGATTAAACCAAGGTCGTTTCTTTGCTCCTGCAGCTATTACCGAGTTGGGAATGAAGCAATCCATTCCCATCAGTATAGTCTCGGCGACTGCGGCTGTACAGGAGTCAGGATCTTCCGATGTGAAACAGAGCTGCCTCCACGGGTACGACGCGTAGAATTCACGCAATCCGTCCCAATCTGCTGACGTATACTGCCACACGCGTCGCGAGCTAGTTGGCCGTGGTGGATCAGGCCGCGCGCAAGGTGCCAGCGTCCGGACGAGGCAGTGATCGGACGAGCCGAGAGGTGCTTTCACTGAGACGGAATATCCGTCCGGATGTGTGGTCAGCAGGAGGTCCAGTAAAGAGCTAGTATGGTCCTCGATGTCTGGTATTCTCGTGGGAGAACGTACCAATTGAGAGAGACCATAGGCCAGAGAAAATTCGTAGGCAGACCTCCTTGCATAGTCGGAGGACCGAGAATCAAGCCACTCAATGTGGTGGGCATTAAAGTCTCCCAAAATCACCAATTCAGCGGATGGGTACTGCTCGAGAACTCTGTCGGTCGTCACTTGTAGGTGCTCGAAGAGCCGTCTTGTGTCCGTGTCACCGCTGTGAGACCTGTAAAGGCACGCGTAGACGCGGGTGTGGCCGCCGAAGTCCACACGCACCCATAGCACTGACAGGTCCCTGTCTTCATAAGCATGGAGGCGGCGACAACAGACATCCTGTCGAGCATACATACATACCCCGGCGCGCCTCACAAATCTGTGTTCGAGCATATAACCGGGGTATAACAGATATGATGTATCAGCCGGGCAGGATATCTGCGTCTCCGTTAGGAATAGAAGGGTCGGCTGCGCAGACTCGAGGTGGTGGTGTACTGCGTTGAGATTAGAATGCAGTCCCCTGACATTGCAGAAATCCACTTTTGTGGAAGGGGACATCGCTGAGAAACTATTCCTTTTGTGTTTTCCAACCATGTTTCTTAGGAGCGTGTGGTAAATAAAGGATTCACTGTGTCGACGGCTAAAAGGGCAAGAGAACGAAACAAACCGACCGAGGAACGATGTGGGAGGTGCAATTTGCAGGCGCGGCGTACGGAAGGGCCCCCGGTCCCCCCCTGTTGCAGCAGCCGGGTCCACTCCGGTCTCTTACACCGGCACGACTACTACACCAGGGATTTTTCACAGGTTGGCGGTTCAGCCTCCCAGGGTGGAGATTAAGTGATCCCTGGGTTCGGGAACCCTACTGACCTGCGGGCGGCCAGCGGACAGCCGTTTCACCGGGTCTCCCTGATTGCCGCACCTGCACTCTGCGCCCACAAAGACCAAGGCCGTGTTATTGGTTCCGTGGGCCCCCCGTCGTCGACACACTGTATCCTCTTTGAGCTCACTGGCGACCAGGCAGGAACACAACACTATGAGTAGGGTCTAGTGCTATTTGGCTGTGGTTTTCTGTAAGGTGGAGGTACTTCCCCAGTCGGGCTCTGCTCCAGATTTGAGCGACATGACATTCGCTGAACGTGGCCTACCACACTTAGCGAGATGCCATTCGCAGTGCCCATACCTCTCTTTTTGGTGTAGTTTAAGGACATACCCGAGTCCGGACGTAGTTTAAGGACATACCCGAGCCCGGACGTAGTTTAAGGACATACCCCGGGTCCATAAGGACATACCCCGGGTCCAGATATGCGTAGATAAAATATGTTTTGAGTTATAGGGTGGTCGAAATTGGCCCGAAATGGTTCGTGTAATATAACCCACGGCCGGTGTGTCGCTTTTTTTTGCTCGAACTTGGCGGACACACTACCGTGTGTCTAGATAATTACACACCGATTATAGGAAATTATGCATATGGACATGCACCGGAAAACCAAAAAAACAAGCTAAATATATGTATTTAAAGCCATAGGCCGTATTCTAACTTTAAAACACATTATGGCACGATCCAACTCTAATCTATGATATATAATAATGACAGATGGGTTATGCACGCTCCAAAAGTTAAGCACTTAATATGAGTGAATTCAAACAACTGTCGCTAGTCGCGCACCGGCTAGCGTGAGGTGCGGACGTGCCAATTAGCTCCCGCCACCCGCGTGAGAAAGAGATAAACTGTAATTTTCTAACAATGAGAGTGATAAAGATGTAATGATTGTCAAAATAGATAAACATAACACAATCGTTGCTAGGTTATGAAATAACTCTGGAAGTATTTTTTCTGCTCATTTTGTTAGAGTATAACCCATCCATAGTAAATATCATTGACTCTAATGCATTAACTACGAAATTCAGCTATTATCGCCTAAATGTCTGAATCAGAAATGTCAGAATTTCCGATGAAACTCCAACACAATTTCAATATTGGTTGATTATTTGTTGTGTGTTGAAGTTGTGTTTGAGATAGATTGTGTTTTTAATGTATTGTTTATGTATTTTAAAACTAGAATACACACACTATATATCGAGTTGAACCTAAATAATTATTCAAGGCGTAAATAAAATCAATATTATAGGACAATCGTACATAAATCAACCTAGTCCTACAGTAAGCTCAATGATACTTGTGTAGTGGGTACTAACCGACGATATATTTAATATATAAATACAATATTGAATCTATGTACAATAAATTTATATTTAGTTAAGTATACGTAATGTAACTTCGGATTTTAGTTTTCAGTTGGCTACCCGTTCCCCGCACTATTGTTTTTATCTATTTGGCCTGATGGTTGACTGGTAGAGAATGCCCTCTGGCATGAAGTCCGCCCTTTGTACTTTGTATTATTGTGCAATAAAGCTTAAATAAAGAATAAATAGAAAATGTAATATATAAATATAAACACAGAACATAGAATATATAAGAATACAATAGAGATACTTGAATACTTAAAAAACACAATAAACTGGCGTGTGTATATCCTACATGTTAGATGATTTTGTAGTAGTTTCTGGTTTGGGCTATGCATCTTTGTCCGTCATATAGTGACCCTGTAATAAATATATCCTTTTTACATTAAAGCCGAGACTACACTAGAAGGATATATACTAACTTTAAGCAATTCTTTTTACAGGCAAAATCCCGGAAATATCAAAGAGTGAAGAGTCACAAAAGCGATTGGCAAATGTGCAGTCAGCCCCAATGCTGCAATCTATACAGTCGGACGAGATACAGTACATAGATTGCATTAAGAGCGAGGCAGTGGAAAAGCTAGGACTGGAAAACCTTGAAAATAATGGGAAACTCTCGTAAGTATCAGTAGTAGGGGAAGATAGGGTGGATTCGTACACTGGGAGCCTTCGTACAGTGGTCATATCTCGGCTATCCAACACGCTGAAGTGCTCATATTTGGGTACTTTCCTGGGTAAAAAAAATTTCTATTTAGTCCGTCAGTTAGATTATCAAAAAATATTGGACACGTATTTTTTATTTTGTCAATCAAACAAAAATTGGTGAAGATATAGCCCGTAAAAGTTCCGCGTGACGTCACATTATACTAAAAATTGTACTGAAATGTGACGTCACGCGGAACTTTAACGGGCTATATCTTCACAAATTTTTGTTTGATTGACAAAATAAAAAATACGTGTCCAATATTTTTTGATAATCTAACTGACGGACTAAATATTTTTTTTAGGAAAGTAGCCATTTGTATACCATAGGCTAGCTTCCAAAAGTAATGGCAGTGCGGTAGAAGACCTCGCCAGAAAGGATTTGAAACGATCGAAGCGATACTATCGTTGACAAAAAAATCACTGTTGTTTAAAAATTAGAGCTCAAAATGTTAATAATACTTGTATAATATAATTGACGGGATGATTACAAAAACAACATAACTGTGGGGCATGATTTTACAGGAGATCGATAAAACGAAATTTCTCTTTAAATAATAATGAGTAAAGCTTGAATTTCAGGGACAATAAAGATATATGGCCACAAAGTTAGGAATATATTTTTATTTGTTTTAAGGCTCTTTGTTTTTCGGAAAAGATATGAAATAAACTTTGGCACTTATGCTATTTTTATAATATTTTGGTTAGTTACGTTGTTATTGTGCCAAAAGAAAAATATTTGTTTCTGAAAATATATTTTTTTTAGAAAGTTCTCGTTACATCTACAAAATTTCTCTATTTTATTGTTAATTTATAATTTATTTAATCGTAGTTCTTAATTCTGTGGTTTTTATCGTCACTTTTTAAGGATTTAGTACTATGCAGGAAATTTTAAATGCCATTTTTTGACAAACGGAATAGTTTTTTCACAAAGATTTTTTCACCTTGCATAGCCCCTTTGGAGACGAACATGATGGCATCAAAAACACAAATCCGCCAAAAATGTTAGTCATGTTATTTTTGTAAACATCCCGTCAATTGTGTTTTTTTTTTTTTTATACCACGACGGTGGCAAACAAGCATACGGCCCACCTGATGGTAAGCAGTTACCGTAGCCTATGGACGCCTGCAACCCCAGAGGATTCACATGCGCGTTGCCTACCCTTTAAGAACCTATACACTCCTTTTTTGAAGAATCTCATACTGTAGCCCGCTGGGAAAACCTCGGCAAGGAGTTCATTCCACAGTCGCAGCGTTCGTGGGAGCGTTTGTGCATTCTTTTAACGGCCTTCTAGCCTAGTCGGAAGTGACCCTGCCTATGAAGGGTTCGAATCCTGGTCAGGGCATTTATTTGTGTGTTAATCACGGACATGTATTTACGTATTGATCTATATCTATCTATTATTTATTATTATTATACATGTATCGTCGCCTAGTACTCACAAAACAAGCCTTATTGAGCTTACTTTACTGTTTTTGTATTGTGTGCTATTGCAGTAATCAAATAAATTCTTTATCTATCTTATCTTAAATCTTGAAGCAAATCAAATTATTTTGTTCAATATTTTTTTGATTTGAAATTTTTTAAGTAGTTACACTACTATATATAAACTGAAAATAGATGTCATATACTTCAGAAAAAGTGACCAAACCCTCCGGTGTCCGAGGCCAGATTTGAACTGGCGTCTTCAGCTTTCGCGGCTGACGTCCTGACCACTAGACCACCCGGTCACGGCGGAACTTGACAAATTTTCTCATGTATATGCAATCTCTGAATTTGAAACGGCTAGGCGCCGTTGACCATACTCTAAGGGCATGCGCAGTACGTGACAGCATATACATGAGAAAATTTGTCAAGTTCCGCCGTGACCGGGTGGTCTAGTGGTCAGGACGTCAGCCGCGAAAGCTGAAGACGCCAGTTCAAATCTGGCCTCGGACACCGGAGGGTTTGGTCACTTTTTCTGAAGTATATGACATCTATTTTCAGTTTATATATAATAGTGTAACTACTTAAAAAATTGCAAATCAAAAAAATATTGAACAAAATAATTTGATTTGCTTCAAGATTCATAGATGGCAGCACCATCTCTCTCGCTATACCAGAATCACGTAAGAGATTCGGATAGGAGGTGCAAGCACGTACTGCGCATGCCCTTAGAGTATGGTCAACGGCGCCTAGCCGTTTCAAATTCAGAGATTGCATATACATGAGAAAATTTGTCAAGTTCCGCCGTGACCGGGTGGTCTAGTGGTCAGGACGTCAGCCGCGAAAGCTGAAGACGCCAGTTCAAATCTGGCCTCGGACACCGGAGGGTTTGGTCATTTTTTCTGAAGTATATGACATCTATTTTCAGTTTATATATAGTAGTGTAACTACTTAAAAAATTGCAAATCAAAAAAATATTGAACAAAATAATTTGATTTGCTTCAAGATTCATAGATGGCAGCACCATCTCTCTCGCTATACCAGAATCACGTAAGAGATTCGGATAGGAGGTGCAAGCACGTACTGCGCATGCCCCTAGAGTATGGTCAACGGCGCCTAGCCGTTTCAAATTCAGAGATTGCATATACATGAGAAAATTTGTCAAGTTCCGCCGTGACCGGGTGGTCTAGTGGTCAGGACGTCAGCCGCGAAAGCTGAAGACGCCAGTTCAAATCTGGCCTCGGACACCGGAGGGTTTGGTCACTTTTTCTGAAGTATATGACATCTATTTTCAGTTTATATATAGTAGTGTAACTACTTAAAAAATTGCAAATCAAAAAAATATTAAACAAAATAATTTGATTTGCTTCAAGATTCATAGATGGCAGCACCATCTCTCTCGCTATACCAGAATCACGTAAGAGATTCGGATAGGAGGTGCAAGCACGTACTGCGCATGCCCTTAGAGTATGGTCAACGGCGCCTAGCCATTTCAAATTCAGAGATTGCATATACATGAGAAAATTTGTCAAGTTCCGCCGTGACCGGGTGGTCTAGTGGTCAGGACGTCAGCCGCGAAAGCTGAAGACGCCAGTTCAAATCTGGCCTCGGACACCGGAGGGTTTGGTCACTTTTTCTGAAGTATATGACATCTATTTTCAGTTTATATATAGTAGTGTAACTACTTAAAAAATTGCAAATCAAAAAAATATTGAACAAAATAATTTGATTTGCTTCAAGATTCATAGATGGCAGCACCATCTCTCTCGCTATACCAGAATCACGTAAGAGATTCGGATAGGAGGTGCAAGCACGTACTGCGCATGCCCTTAGAGTATGGTCAACGGCGCCTAGCCGTTTCAAATTCAGAGATTGCATATACATGAGAAAATTTGTCAAGTTCCGCCGTGACCGGGTGGTCTAGTGGTCAGGATGTCAGCCGCGAAAGCTGAAGACGCCAGTTCAAATATGGCCTCGGACACCGGAGGGTATGGTCACTTTTTCTGAAGTATATGACATCTATTTTCAGTTTATATATAGTAGTGTAACTACTTAAAAAATTGCCAATCAAAAAAATATTGAACAAAATAATTTGATTTGCTTCAAGATTCATAGATGGCAGCACCATCTCTCTCGCTATACCAGAATCACGTAAGAGATTCGGATAGGAGGTGCAAGCACGTACTGCGCATGCCCTTAGAGTATGGTCAACGGCGCCTAGCCGTTTCAAATTCAGAGATTGCATATACATGAGAAAATTTGTCAAGTTCCGCCGTGACCGGGTGGTCTAGTGGTCAGGACGTCAGCCGCGAAAGCTAAAGACGCCAGTTCAAATCTGGCCTCGGACACCGGAGGGTTTGGTCACTTTTTCTGAAGTATATGACATCTATTTTCAGTTTATATATAGTAGTGTAACTACTTAAAAAATTGCAAATCAAAAAAATATTGAACAAAATAATTTGATTTGCTTCAAGATTCATAGATGGCAGCACCATCTCTCTCTCTCTCTCTCTATACCAGAATCACGTAAGAGATTCGGATAGGAGGTGCAAGCACGTACTGCGCATGCCCTTAGAGTATGGTCAACGGCGCCTAGCCGTTTCAAATTCAGAGATTGCATATACATGAGAAAATTTGTCAAGTTCCGCCGTGACCGGGTGGTCTAGTGGTCAGGACGTCAGCCGCGAAAGCTGAAGACGCCAGTTCAAATCTGGCCTCGGACACCGGAGGGTTTGGTCACTTTTTCTGAAGTATATGACATCTATTTTCAGTTTATATGTAGTGTAACTACTTAAAAAATTGCAAATCAAAAAAATATTGAACAAAATAATTTGATTTGCTTCAAGATTCATAGATGGCAGCACCATCTCTCTCGCTATACCAGAATCACGTAAGGGATTCGGATAGGAGGTGCAAGCACGTACTGCGCATGCCCTTAGAGTATGGTCAACGGCGCCTAGCCGTTTCAAATTCAGAGATTGCATATACATGAGAAAATTTGTCAAGTTCCGCCGTGACCGGGTGGTCTAGTGGTCAGGACGTCAGCCGCGAAAGCTGAAGACGCCAGTTCAAATCTGGCCTCGGACACCGGAGGGTTTGGTCACTTTTTCTGAAGTATATGACATCTATTTTCAGTTTATATATAGTAGTGTAACTACTTAAAAAATTGCAAATCAAAAAAATATTGAACAAAATAATTTGATTTGCTTCAAGATTCATAGATGGCAGCACCATCTCTCTCGCTATACCAGAATCACGTAAGAGATTCGGATAGGAGGTGCAAGCACGTACTGCGCATGCCCTTAGAGTATGGTCAACGGCGCCTAGCCGTTTCAAATTCAGAGATTGCATATACATGAGAAAATTTGTCAAGTTCCGCCGTGACCGGGTGGTCTAGTGGTCAGGACGTCAGCCGCGAAAGCTGAAGACGCCAGTTCAAATCTGGCCTCGGACACCGGAGGGTTTGGTCACTTTTTCTGAAGTATATGACATCTATTTTCAGTTTATATATAGTAGTGTAACTACTTAAAAAATTGCAAATCAAAAAAATATTGAACAAAATAATTTGATTTGCTTCAAGATTCATAGATGGCAGCACCATCTCTCTCTCTCTCTCTCTATACCAGAATCACGTAAGAGATTCGGATAGGAGGTGCAAGCACGTACTGCGCATGCCCTTAGAGTATGGTCAACGGCGCCTAGCCGTTTCAAATTCAGAGCTTGCATATACATGAGAAAATTTGTCAAGTTCCGCCGTGACCGGGTGGTCTAGTGGTCAGGACGTCAGCCGCGAAAGCTGAAGACGCCAGTTCAAATCTGGCCTCGGACACCGGAGGGTTTGGTCACTTTTTCTGAAGTATATGACATCTATTTTCAGTTTATATATAGTAGTGTAACTACTTAAAAAATTGCAAATCAAAAAAATATTGAACAAAATAATTTGATTTGCTTCAAGATTCATAGATGGCAGCACCATCTCTCTCGCTATACCAGAATCACGTAAGGGATTCGGATAGGAGGTGCAAGCACGTACTGCGCATGCCCTTAGAGTATGGTCAACGGCGCCTAGCCGTTTCAAATTCAGAGATTGCATATACATGAGAAAATTTGTCAAGTTCCGCCGTGACCGGGTGGTCTAGTGGTCAGGACGTCAGCCGCGAAAGCTGAAGACGCCAGTTCAAATCTGGCCTCGGACACCGGAGGGTTTGGTCACTTTTTCTGAAGTATATGACATCTATTTTCAGTTTATATATAGTAGTGTAACTACTTAAAAAATTGCAAATCAAAAAAATATTGAACAAAATAATTTGATTTGCTTCAAGATTCATAGATGGCAGCACCATCTCTCTCGCTATACCAGAATCACGTAAGAGATTCGGATAGGAGGTGCAAGCACGTACTGCGCATGCCCTTAGAGTATGGTCAACGGCGCCTAGCCGTTTCAAATTCAGAGATTGCATATACATGAGAAAATTTGTCAAGTTCCGCCGTGACCGGGTGGTCTAGTGGTCAGGACGTCAGCCGCGAAAGCTGAAGACGCCAGTTCAAATCTGGCCTCGGACACCGGAGGGTTTGGTCACTTTTTCTGAAGTATATGACATCTATTTTCAGTTTATATATAGTAGTGTAACTACTTAAAAAATTGCAAATCAAAAAAATATTGAACAAAATAATTTGATTTGCTTCAAGATTCATAGATGGCAGCACCATCTCTCTCTCTCTCTCTCTATACCAGAATCACGTAAGAGATTCGGATAGGAGGTGCAAGCACGTACTGCGCATGCCCTTAGAGTATGGTCAACGGCGCCTAGCCGTTTCAAATTCAGAGCTTGCATATACATGAGAAAATTTGTCAAGTTCCGCCGTGACCGGGTGGTCTAGTGGTCAGGACGTCAGCCGCGAAAGCTGAAGACGCCAGTTCAAATCTGGCCTCGGACACCGGAGGGTTTGGTCACTTTTTCTGAAGTATATGACATCTATTTTCAGTTTATATATAGTAGTGTAACTACTTAAAAAATTGCAAATCAAAAAAATATTGAACAAAATAATTTGATTTGCTTCAAGATTCATAGATGGCAGCACCATCTCTCTCGCTATACCAGAATCACGTAAGGGATTCGGATAGGAGGTGCAAGCACGTACTGCGCATGCCCTTAGAGTATGGTCAACGGCGCCTAGCCGTTTCAAATTCAGAGATTGCATATACATGAGAAAATTTGTCAAGTTCCGCCGTGACCGGGTGGTCTAGTGGTCAGGACGTCAGCCGCGAAAGCTGAAGACGCCAGTTCAAATCTGGCCTCGGACACCGGAGGGTTTGGTCACTTTTTCTGAAGTATATGACATCTATTTTCAGTTTATATATAGTAGTGTAACTACTTAAAAAATTGCAAATCAAAAAAATATTGAACAAAATAATTTGATTTGCTTCAAGATTCATAGATGGCAGCACCATCTCTCTCGCTATACCAGAATCACGTAAGAGATTCGGATAGGAGGTGCAAGCACGTACTGCGCATGCCCTTAGAGTATGGTCAACGGCGCCTAGCCGTTTCAAATTCAGAGATTGCATATACATGAGAAAATTTGTCAAGTTCCGCCGTGACCGGGTGGTCTAGTGGTCAGGACGTCAGCCGCGAAAGCTGAAGACGCCAGTTCAAATCTGGCCTCGGACACCGGAGGGTTTGGTCACTTTTTCTGAAGTATATGACATCTATTTTCAGTTTATATATAGTAGTGTAACTACTTAAAAAATTGCAAATCAAAAAAATATTGAACAAAATAATTTGATTTGCTTCAAGATTCATAGATGGCAGCACCATCTCTCTCTCTCTCTCTCTCTATACCAGAATCACGTAAGAGATTCGGATAGGAGGTGCAAGCACGTACTGCGCATGCCCTTAGAGTATGGTCAACGGCGCCTAGCCGTTTCAAATTCAGAGCTTGCATATACATGAGAAAATTTGTCAAGTTCCGCCGTGACCGGGTGGTCTAGTGGTCAGGACGTCAGCCGCGAAAGCTGAAGACGCCAGTTCAAATCTGGCCTCGGACACCGGAGGGTTTGGTCACTTTTTCTGAAGTATATGACATCTATTTTCAGTTTATATATAGTAGTGTAACTACTTAAAAAATTGCAAATCAAAAAAATATTGAACAAAATAATTTGATTTGCTTCAAGATTCATAGATGGCAGCACCATCTCTCTCGCTATACCAGAATCACGTAAGGGATTCGGATAGGAGGTGCAAGCACGTACTGCGCATGCCCTTAGAGTATGGTCAACGGCGCCTAGCCGTTTCAAATTCAGAGATTGCATATACATGAGAAAATTTGTCAAGTTCCGCCGTGACCGGGTGGTCTAGTGGTCAGGACGTCAGCCGCGAAAGCTGAAGACGCCAGTTCAAATCTGGCCTCGGACACCGGAGGGTTTGGTCACTTTTTCTGAAGTATATGACATCTATTTTCAGTTTATATATAGTAGTGTAACTACTTAAAAAATTGCAAATCAAAAAAATATTGAACAAAATAATTTGATTTGCTTCAAGATTCATAGATGGCAGCACCATCTCTCTCGCTATACCAGAATCACGTAAGAGATTCGGATAGGAGGTGCAAGCACGTACTGCGCATGCCCTTAGAGTATGGTCAACGGCGCCTAGCCGTTTCAAATTCAGAGATTGCATATACATGAGAAAATTTGTCAAGTTCCGCCGTGACCGGGTGGTCTAGTGGTCAGGACGTCAGCCGCGAAAGCTGAAGACGCCAGTTCAAATCTGGCCTCGGACACCGGAGGGTTTGGTCACTTTTTCTGAAGTATATGACATCTATTTTCAGTTTATATATAGTAGTGTAACTACTTAAAAAATTGCAAATCAAAAAAATATTGAACAAAATAATTTGATTTGCTTCAAGATTCATAGATGGCAGCACCATCTCTCTCTCTCTCTCTCTATACCAGAATCACGTAAGAGATTCGGATAGGAGGTGCAAGCACGTACTGCGCATGCCCTTAGAGTATGGTCAACGGCGCCTAGCCGTTTCAAATTCAGAGCTTGCATATACATGAGAAAATTTGTCAAGTTCCGCCGTGACCGGGTGGTCTAGTGGTCAGGACGTCAGCCGCGAAAGCTGAAGACGCCAGTTCAAATCTGGCCTCGGACACCGGAGGGTTTGGTCACTTTTTCTGAAGTATATGACATCTATTTTCAGTTTATATATAGTAGTGTAACTACTTAAAAAATTGCAAATCAAAAAAATATTGAACAAAATAATTTGATTTGCTTCAAGATTCATAGATGGCAGCACCATCTCTCTCGCTATACCAGAATCACGTAAGGGATTCGGATAGGAGGTGCAAGCACGTACTGCGCATGCCCTTAGAGTATGGTCAACGGCGCCTAGCCGTTTCAAATTCAGAGATTGCATATACATGAGAAAATTTGTCAAGTTCCGCCGTGACCGGGTGGTCTAGTGGTCAGGACGTCAGCCGCGAAAGCTGAAGACGCCAGTTCAAATCTGGCCTCGGACACCGGAGGGTTTGGTCACTTTTTCTGAAGTATATGACATCTATTTTCAGTTTATATATAATAGTGTAACTACTTAAAAAATTGCAAATCAAAAAAATATTGAACAAAATAATTTGATTTGCTTCAAGATTCATAGATGGCAGCACCATCTCTCTCGCTATACCAGAATCACGTAAGAGATTCGGATAGGAGGTGCAAGCACGTACTGCGCATGCCCTTAGAGTATGGTCAACGGCGCCTAGCCGTTTCAAATTCAGAGATTGCATATACATGAGAAAATTTGTCAAGTTCCGCCGTGACCGGGTGGTCTAGTGGTCAGGACGTCAGCCGCGAAAGCTGAAGACGCCAGTTCAAATCTGGCCTCGGACACCGGAGGGTTTGGTCACTTTTTCTGAAGTATATGACATCTATTTTCAGTTTATATATAGTAGTGTAACTACTTAAAAAATTGCAAATCAAAAAAATATTGAACAAAATAATTTGATTTGCTTCAAGATTCATAGATGGCAGCACCATCTCTCTCTCTCTCTCTCTATACCAGAATCACGTAAGAGATTCGGATAGGAGGTGCAAGCACGTACTGCGCATGCCCTTAGAGTATGGTCAACGGCGCCTAGCCGTTTCAAATTCAGAGATTGCATATACATGAGAAAATTTGTCAAGTTCCGCCGTGACCGGGTGGTCTAGTGGTCAGGACGTCAGCCGCGAAAGCTGAAGACGCCAGTTCAAATCTGGCCTCGGACACCGGAGGGTTTGGTCACTTTTTCTGAAGTATATGACATCTATTTTCAGTTTATATATAGTAGTGTAACTACTTAAAAAATTGCAAATCAAAAAAATATTGAACAAAATAATTTGATTTGCTTCAAGATTCATAGATGGCAGCACCATCTCTCTCGCTATACCAGAATCACGTAAGAGATTCGGATAGGAGGTGCAAGCACGTACTGCGCATGCCCTTAGAGTATGGTCAACGGCGCCTAGCCGTTTCAAATTCAGAGATTGCATATACATGAGAAAATTTGTCAAGTTCCGCCGTGACCGGGTGGTCTAGTGGTCAGGACGTCAGCCGCGAAAGCTGAAGATGCCAGTTCAAATCTGGCCTCGGACACCGGAGGGTTCGGTCACTTTTTCTGAAGTATATGACATCTATTTTCAGTTTATATATAGTAGTGTAACTACTTAAAAAATTGCAAATCAAAAAAATATTGAACAAAATAATTTGATTTGCTTCAAGATTCATAGATGGCAGCACCATCTCTCTCGCTATATCAGAATCACGTAAGAGATTCGGATAGGAGGTGCAAGCACGTACTGCGCATGCCCTTAGAGTATGGTCAACGGCGCCTAGCCGTTTCAAATTCAGAGATTGCATATACATGAGAAAATTTGTCAAGTTCCGCCGTGACCGGGTGGTCTAGTGGTCAGGACGTCAGCCGCGAAAGCTGAAGACGCCAGTTCAAATCTGGCCTCGGACACCGGAGGGTTTGGTCACTTTTTCTGAAGTATATGACATCTATTTTCAGTTTATATATAGTAGTGTAACTACTTAAAAAATTGCAAATCAAAAAAATATTGAACAAAATAATTTGATTTGCTTCAAGATTCATAGATGGCAGCACCATCTCTCTCGCTATACCAGAATCACGTAAGAGATTCGGATAGGAGGTGCAAGCACGTACTGCGCATGCCCTTAGAGTATGGTCAACGGCGCCTAGCCGTTTCAAATTCAGAGATTGCATATACATGAGAAAATTTGTCAAGTTCCGCCGTGACCGGGTGGTCTAGTGGTCAGGACGTCAGCCGCGAAAGCTGAAGACGCCAGTTCAAATCTGGCCTCGGACACCGGAGGGTTTGGTCACTTTTTCTGAAGTATATGACATCTATTTTCAGTTTATATATAGTAGTGTAACTACTTAAAAAATTGCAAATCAAAAAAATATTGAACAAAATAATTTTATTTGCTTCAAGATTCATAGATGGCAGCACCATCTCTCTCGCTATACCAGAATCACGTAAGAGATTCGGATAGGAGGTGCAAGCACGTACTGCGCATGCCCTTAGAGTATGGTCAACGGCGCCTAGCCGTTTCAAATTCAGAGATTGCATATACATGAGAAAATTTGTCAAGTTCCGCCGTGACCGGGTGGTCTAGTGGTCAGGATGTCAGCCGCGAAAGCTGAAGATGCCAGTTCAAATCTGGCCTCGGACACCGGAGGGTTCGGTCACTTTTTCTGAAGTATATGACATCTATTTTCAGTTTATATATAGTAGTGTAACTACTTAAAAAATTGCAAATCAAAAAAATATTGAACAAAATAATTTGATTTGCTTCAAGATTCATAGATGGCAGCACCATCTCTCTCGCTATACCAGAATCACGTAAGAGATTCGGATAGGAGGTGCAAGCACGTACTGCGCATGCCCTTAGAGTATGGTCAACGGCGCCTAGCCGTTTCAAATTCAGAGATTGCATATACATGAGAAAATTTGTCAAGTTCCGCCGTGACCGGGTGGTCTAGTGGTCAGGACGTCAGCCGCGAAAGCTGAAGACGCCAGTTCAAATCTGGCCTCGGACACCGGAGGGTTTGGTCACTTTTTCTGAAGTATATGACATCTATTTTCAGTTTATATATAGTAGTGTAACTACTTAAAAAATTGCAAATCAAAAAAATATTGAACAAAATAATTTGATTTGCTTCAAGATTCATAGATGGCAGCACCATCTCTCTCGCTATACCAGAATCACGTAAGAGATTCGGATAGGAGGTGCAAGCACGTACTGCGCATGCTCTTAGAGTATGGTCAACGGCGCCTAGCCGTTTCAAATTCAGAGATTGCATATACATGAGAAAATTTGTCAAGTTCCGCCGTGACCGGGTGGTCTAGTGGTCAGGACGTCAGCCGCGAAAGCTGAAGACGCCAGTTCAAATCTGGCCTCGGACACCGGAGGGTTTGGTCACTTTTTCTGAAGTATATGACATCTATTTTCAGTTTATATATAGTAGTGTAACTACTTAAAAAATTGCAAATCAAAAAAATATTGAACAAAATAATTTGATTTGCTTCAAGATTCATAGATGGCAGCACCATCTCTCTCGCTATACCAGAATCACGTAAGAGATTCGGATAGGAGGTGCAAGCACGTACTGCGCATGCCCTTAGAGTATGGTCAACGGCGCCTAGCCGTTTCAAATTCAGAGATTGCATATACATGAGAAAATTTGTCAAGTTCCGCCGTGACCGGGTGGTCTAGTGGTCAGGACGTCAGCCGCGAAAGCTGAAGACGCCAGTTCAAATCTGGCCTCGGACACCGGAGGGTTTGGTCACTTTTTCTGAAGTATATGACATCTATTTTCAGTTTATATATAGTAGTGTAACTACTTAAAAAATTGCAAATCAAAAAAATATTGAACAAAATAATTTGATTTGCTTCAAGATTCATAGATGGCAGCACCATCTCTCTCTCTCTCTCTCTATACCAGAATCACGTAAGAGATTCGGATAGGAGGTGCAAGCACGTACTGCGCATGCCCTTAGAGTATGGTCAACGGCGCCTAGCCGTTTCAAATTCAGAGCTTGCATATACATGAGAAAATTTGTCAAGTTCCGCCGTGACCGGGTGGTCTAGTGGTCAGGACGTCAGCCGCGAAAGCTGAAGACGCCAGTTCAAATCTGGCCTCGGACACCGGAGGGTTTGGTCACTTTTTCTGAAGTATATGACATCTATTTTCAGTTTATATATAGTAGTGTAACTACTTAAAAAATTGCAAATCAAAAAAATATTGAACAAAATAATTTGATTTGCTTCAAGATTCATAGATGGCAGCACCATCTCTCTCGCTATACCAGAATCACGTAAGGGATTCGGATAGGAGGTGCAAGCACGTACTGCGCATGCCCTTAGAGTATGGTCAACGGCGCCTAGCCGTTTCAAATTCAGAGATTGCATATACATGAGAAAATTTGTCAAGTTCCGCCGTGACCGGGTGGTCTAGTGGTCAGGACGTCAGCCGCGAAAGCTGAAGACGCCAGTTCAAATCTGGCCTCGGACACCGGAGGGTTTGGTCACTTTTTCTGAAGTATATGACATCTATTTTCAGTTTATATATAGTAGTGTAACTACTTAAAAAATTGCAAATCAAAAAAATATTGAACAAAATAATTTGATTTGCTTCAAGATTCATAGATGGCAGCACCATCTCTCTCGCTATACCAGAATCACGTAAGAGATTCGGATAGGAGGTGCAAGCACGTACTGCGCATGCCCTTAGAGTATGGTCAACGGCGCCTAGCCGTTTCAAATTCAGAGATTGCATATACATGAGAAAATTTGTCAAGTTCCGCCGTGACCGGGTGGTCTAGTGGTCAGGACGTCAGCCGCGAAAGCTGAAGACGCCAGTTCAAATCTGGCCTCGGACACCGGAGGGTTTGGTCACTTTTTCTGAAGTATATGACATCTATTTTCAGTTTATATATAGTAGTGTAACTACTTAAAAAATTGCAAATCAAAAAAATATTGAACAAAATAATTTGATTTGCTTCAAGATTCATAGATGGCAGCACCATCTCTCTCTCTCTCTCTCTATACCAGAATCACGTAAGAGATTCGGATAGGAGGTGCAAGCACGTACTGCGCATGCCCTTAGAGTATGGTCAACGGCGCCTAGCCGTTTCAAATTCAGAGCTTGCATATACATGAGAAAATTTGTCAAGTTCCGCCGTGACCGGGTGGTCTAGTGGTCAGGACGTCAGCCGCGAAAGCTGAAGACGCCAGTTCAAATCTGGCCTCGGACACCGGAGGGTTTGGTCACTTTTTCTGAAGTATATGACATCTATTTTCAGTTTATATATAGTAGTGTAACTACTTAAAAAATTGCAAATCAAAAAAATATTGAACAAAATAATTTGATTTGCTTCAAGATTCATAGATGGCAGCACCATCTCTCTCGCTATACCAGAATCACGTAAGGGATTCGGATAGGAGGTGCAAGCACGTACTGCGCATGCCCTTAGAGTATGGTCAACGGCGCCTAGCCGTTTCAAATTCAGAGATTGCATATACATGAGAAAATTTGTCAAGTTCCGCCGTGACCGGGTGGTCTAGTGGTCAGGACGTCAGCCGCGAAAGCTGAAGACGCCAGTTCAAATCTGGCCTCGGACACCGGAGGGTTTGGTCACTTTTTCTGAAGTATATGACATCTATTTTCAGTTTATATATAGTAGTGTAACTACTTAAAAAATTGCAAATCAAAAAAATATTGAACAAAATAATTTGATTTGCTTCAAGATTCATAGATGGCAGCACCATCTCTCTCGCTATACCAGAATCACGTAAGAGATTCGGATAGGAGGTGCAAGCACGTACTGCGCATGCCCTTAGAGTATGGTCAACGGCGCCTAGCCGTTTCAAATTCAGAGATTGCATATACATGAGAAAATTTGTCAAGTTCCGCCGTGACCGGGTGGTCTAGTGGTCAGGACGTCAGCCGCGAAAGCTGAAGACGCCAGTTCAAATCTGGCCTCGGACACCGGAGGGTTTGGTCACTTTTTCTGAAGTATATGACATCTATTTTCAGTTTATATATAGTAGTGTAACTACTTAAAAAATTGCAAATCAAAAAAATATTGAACAAAATAATTTGATTTGCTTCAAGATTCATAGATGGCAGCACCATCTCTCTCTCTCTCTCTCTCTATACCAGAATCACGTAAGAGATTCGGATAGGAGGTGCAAGCACGTACTGCGCATGCCCTTAGAGTATGGTCAACGGCGCCTAGCCGTTTCAAATTCAGAGCTTGCATATACATGAGAAAATTTGTCAAGTTCCGCCGTGACCGGGTGGTCTAGTGGTCAGGACGTCAGCCGCGAAAGCTGAAGACGCCAGTTCAAATCTGGCCTCGGACACCGGAGGGTTTGGTCACTTTTTCTGAAGTATATGACATCTATTTTCAGTTTATATATAGTAGTGTAACTACTTAAAAAATTGCAAATCAAAAAAATATTGAACAAAATAATTTGATTTGCTTCAAGATTCATAGATGGCAGCACCATCTCTCTCGCTATACCAGAATCACGTAAGGGATTCGGATAGGAGGTGCAAGCACGTACTGCGCATGCCCTTAGAGTATGGTCAACGGCGCCTAGCCGTTTCAAATTCAGAGATTGCATATACATGAGAAAATTTGTCAAGTTCCGCCGTGACCGGGTGGTCTAGTGGTCAGGACGTCAGCCGCGAAAGCTGAAGACGCCAGTTCAAATCTGGCCTCGGACACCGGAGGGTTTGGTCACTTTTTCTGAAGTATATGACATCTATTTTCAGTTTATATATAGTAGTGTAACTACTTAAAAAATTGCAAATCAAAAAAATATTGAACAAAATAATTTGATTTGCTTCAAGATTCATAGATGGCAGCACCATCTCTCTCTCTCTCTCTCTATACCAGAATCACGTAAGAGATTCGGATAGGAGGTGCAAGCACGTACTGCGCATGCCCTTAGAGTATGGTCAACGGCGCCTAGCCGTTTCAAATTCAGAGCTTGCATATACATGAGAAAATTTGTCAAGTTCCGCCGTGACCGGGTGGTCTAGTGGTCAGGACGTCAGCCGCGAAAGCTGAAGACGCCAGTTCAAATCTGGCCTCGGACACCGGAGGGTTTGGTCACTTTTTCTGAAGTATATGACATCTATTTTCAGTTTATATATAGTAGTGTAACTACTTAAAAAATTGCAAATCAAAAAAATATTGAACAAAATAATTTGATTTGCTTCAAGATTCATAGATGGCAGCACCATCTCTCTCGCTATACCAGAATCACGTAAGGGATTCGGATAGGAGGTGCAAGCACGTACTGCGCATGCCCTTAGAGTATGGTCAACGGCGCCTAGCCGTTTCAAATTCAGAGATTGCATATACATGAGAAAATTTGTCAAGTTCCGCCGTGACCGGGTGGTCTAGTGGTCAGGACGTCAGCCGCGAAAGCTGAAGACGCCAGTTCAAATCTGGCCTCGGACACCGGAGGGTTTGGTCACTTTTTCTGAAGTATATGACATCTATTTTCAGTTTATATATAGTAGTGTAACTACTTAAAAAATTGCAAATCAAAAAAATATTGAACAAAATAATTTGATTTGCTTCAAGATTCATAGATGGCAGCACCATCTCTCTCGCTATACCAGAATCACGTAAGAGATTCGGATAGGAGGTGCAAGCACGTACTGCGCATGCCCTTAGAGTATGGTCAACGGCGCCTAGCCGTTTCAAATTCAGAGATTGCATATACATGAGAAAATTTGTCAAGTTCCGCCGTGACCGGGTGGTCTAGTGGTCAGGACGTCAGCCGCGAAAGCTGAAGACGCCAGTTCAAATCTGGCCTCGGACACCGGAGGGTTTGGTCACTTTTTCTGAAGTATATGACATCTATTTTCAGTTTATATATAGTAGTGTAACTACTTAAAAAATTGCAAATCAAAAAAATATTGAACAAAATAATTTGATTTGCTTCAAGATTCATAGATGGCAGCACCATCTCTCTCTCTCTCTCTCTATACCAGAATCACGTAAGAGATTCGGATAGGAGGTGCAAGCACGTACTGCGCATGCCCTTAGAGTATGGTCAACGGCGCCTAGCCGTTTCAAATTCAGAGCTTGCATATACATGAGAAAATTTGTCAAGTTCCGCCGTGACCGGGTGGTCTAGTGGTCAGGACGTCAGCCGCGAAAGCTGAAGACGCCAGTTCAAATCTGGCCTCGGACACCGGAGGGTTTGGTCACTTTTTCTGAAGTATATGACATCTATTTTCAGTTTATATATAGTAGTGTAACTACTTAAAAAATTGCAAATCAAAAAAATATTGAACAAAATAATTTGATTTGCTTCAAGATTCATAGATGGCAGCACCATCTCTCTCGCTATACCAGAATCACGTAAGGGATTCGGATAGGAGGTGCAAGCACGTACTGCGCATGCCCTTAGAGTATGGTCAACGGCGCCTAGCCGTTTCAAATTCAGAGATTGCATATACATGAGAAAATTTGTCAAGTTCCGCCGTGACCGGGTGGTCTAGTGGTCAGGACGTCAGCCGCGAAAGCTGAAGACGCCAGTTCAAATCTGGCCTCGGACACCGGAGGGTTTGGTCACTTTTTCTGAAGTATATGACATCTATTTTCAGTTTATATATAGTAGTGTAACTACTTAAAAAATTGCAAATCAAAAAAATATTGAACAAAATAATTTGATTTGCTTCAAGATTCATAGATGGCAGCACCATCTCTCTCGCTATACCAGAATCACGTAAGAGATTCGGATAGGAGGTGCAAGCACGTACTGCGCATGCCCTTAGAGTATGGTCAACGGCGCCTAGCCGTTTCAAATTCAGAGATTGCATATACATGAGAAAATTTGTCAAGTTCCGCCGTGACCGGGTGGTCTAGTGGTCAGGACGTCAGCCGCGAAAGCTGAAGACGCCAGTTCAAATCTGGCCTCGGACACCGGAGGGTTTGGTCACTTTTTCTGAAGTATATGACATCTATTTTCAGTTTATATATAGTAGTGTAACTACTTAAAAAATTGCAAATCAAAAAAATATTGAACAAAATAATTTGATTTGCTTCAAGATTCATAGATGGCAGCACCATCTCTCTCTCTCTCTCTCTATACCAGAATCACGTAAGAGATTCGGATAGGAGGTGCAAGCACGTACTGCGCATGCCCTTAGAGTATGGTCAACGGCGCCTAGCCGTTTCAAATTCAGAGCTTGCATATACATGAGAAAATTTGTCAAGTTCCGCCGTGACCGGGTGGTCTAGTGGTCAGGACGTCAGCCGCGAAAGCTGAAGACGCCAGTTCAAATCTGGCCTCGGACACCGGAGGGTTTGGTCACTTTTTCTGAAGTATATGACATCTATTTTCAGTTTATATATAGTAGTGTAACTACTTAAAAAATTGCAAATCAAAAAAATATTGAACAAAATAATTTGATTTGCTTCAAGATTCATAGATGGCAGCACCATCTCTCTCGCTATACCAGAATCACGTAAGGGATTCGGATAGGAGGTGCAAGCACGTACTGCGCATGCCCTTAGAGTATGGTCAACGGCGCCTAGCCGTTTCAAATTCAGAGATTGCATATACATGAGAAAATTTGTCAAGTTCCGCCGTGACCGGGTGGTCTAGTGGTCAGGACGTCAGCCGCGAAAGCTGAAGACGCCAGTTCAAATCTGGCCTCGGACACCGGAGGGTTTGGTCACTTTTTCTGAAGTATATGACATCTATTTTCAGTTTATATATAGTAGTGTAACTACTTAAAAAATTGCAAATCAAAAAAATATTGAACAAAATAATTTGATTTGCTTCAAGATTCATAGATGGCAGCACCATCTCTCTCGCTATACCAGAATCACGTAAGAGATTCGGATAGGAGGTGCAAGCACGTACTGCGCATGCCCTTAGAGTATGGTCAACGGCGCCTAGCCGTTTCAAATTCAGAGATTGCATATACATGAGAAAATTTGTCAAGTTCCGCCGTGACCGGGTGGTCTAGTGGTCAGGACGTCAGCCGCGAAAGCTGAAGACGCCAGTTCAAATCTGGCCTCGGACACCGGAGGGTTTGGTCACTTTTTCTGAAGTATATGACATCTATTTTCAGTTTATATATAGTAGTGTAACTACTTAAAAAATTGCAAATCAAAAAAATATTGAACAAAATAATTTGATTTGCTTCAAGATTCATAGATGGCAGCACCATCTCTCTCGCTATACCAGAATCACGTAAGAGATTCGGATAGGAGGTGCAAGCACGTACTGCGCATGCCCTTAGAGTATGGTCAACGGCGCCTAGCCGTTTCAAATTCAGAGATTGCATATACATGAGAAAATTTGTCAAGTTCCGCCGTGACCGGGTGGTCTAGTGGTCAGGACGTCAGCCGCGAAAGCTGAAGACGCCAGTTCAAATCTGGCCTCGGACACCGGAGGGTTTGGTCACTTTTTCTGAAGTATATGACATCTATTTTCAGTTTATATATAGTAGTGTAACTACTTAAAAAATTGCAAATCAAAAAAATATTGAACAAAATAATTTGATTTGCTTCAAGATTCATAGATGGCAGCACCATCTCTCTCGCTATACCAGAATCACGTAAGAGATTCGGATAGGAGGTGCAAGCACGTACTGCGCATGCCCTTAGAGTATGGTCAACGGCGCCTAGCCGTTTCAAATTCAGAGATTGCATATACATGAGAAAATTTGTCAAGTTCCGCCGTGACCGGGTGGTCTAGTGGTCAGGACGTCAGCCGCGAAAGCTGAAGACGCCAGTTCAAATCTGGCCTCGGACACCGGAGGGTTTGGTCACTTTTTCTGAAGTATATGACATCTATTTTCAGTTTATATATAGTAGTGTAACTACTTAAAAAATTGCAAATCAAAAAAATATTGAACAAAATAATTTGATTTGCTTCAAGATTCATAGATGGCAGCACCATCTCTCTCGCTATACCAGAATCACGTAAGAGATTCGGATAGGAGGTGCAAGCACGTACTGCGCATGCCCTTAGAGTATGGTCAACGGCGCCTAGCCGTTTCAAATTCAGAGATTGCATATACATGAGAAAATTTGTCAAGTTCCGCCGTGACCGGGTGGTCTAGTGGTCAGGACGTCAGCCGCGAAAGCTGAAGACGCCAGTTCAAATCTGGCCTCGGACACCGGAGGGTTTGGTCACTTTTTCTGAAGTATATGACATCTATTTTCAGTTTATATATAGTAGTGTAACTACTTAAAAAATTGCAAATCAAAAAAATATTGAACAAAATAATTTGATTTGCTTCAAGATTCATAGATGGCAGCACCATCTCTCTCGCTATACCAGAATCACGTAAGAGATTCGGATAGGAGGTGCAAGCACGTACTGCGCATGCCCTTAGAGTATGGTCAACGGCGCCTAGCCGTTTCAAATTCAGAGATTGCATATACATGAGAAAATTTGTCAAGTTCCGCCGTGACCGGGTGGTCTAGTGGTCAGGACGTCAGCCGCGAAAGCTGAAGACGCCAGTTCAAATCTGGCCTCGGACACCGGAGGGTTTGGTCACTTTTTCTGAAGTATATGACATCTATTTTCAGTTTATATATAGTAGTGTAACTACTTAAAAAATTGCAAATCAAAAAAATATTGAACAAAATAATTTGATTTGCTTCAAGATTCATAGATGGCAGCACCATCTCTCTCGCTATACCAGAATCACG
This sequence comes from Pammene aurita, assembly GCA_947086415.1. Classification (NCBI taxonomy): domain Eukaryota; kingdom Metazoa; phylum Arthropoda; class Insecta; order Lepidoptera; family Tortricidae; genus Pammene; species Pammene aurita. The sequence continues at coordinate 11,107,844 of OX352316.1, forward strand.
TAAGAGATTCGGATAGGAGGTGCAAGCACGTACTGCGCATGCCCTTAGAGTATGGTCAACGGCGCCTAGCCGTTTCAAATTCAGAGATTGCATATACATGAGAAAATTTGTCAAGTTCCGCCGTGACCGGGTGGTCTAGTGGTCAGGACGTCAGCCGCGAAAGCTGAAGACGCCAGTTCAAATCTGGCCTCGGACACCGGAGGGTTTGGTCACTTTTTCTGAAGTATATGACATCTATTTTCAGTTTATATATAGTAGTGTAACTACTTAAAAAATTGCAAATCAAAAAAATATTGAACAAAATAATTTGATTTGCTTCAAGATTCATAGATGGCAGCACCATCTCTCTCGCTATACCAGAATCACGTAAGAGATTCGGATAGGAGGTGCAAGCACGTACTGCGCATGCCCTTAGAGTATGGTCAACGGCGCCTAGCCGTTTCAAATTCAGAGATTGCATATACATGAGAAAATTTGTCAAGTTCCGCCGTGACCGGGTGGTCTAGTGGTCAGGACGTCAGCCGCGAAAGCTGAAGACGCCAGTTCAAATCTGGCCTCGGACACCGGAGGGTTTGGTCACTTTTTCTGAAGTATATGACATCTATTTTCAGTTTATATATAGTAGTGTAACTACTTAAAAAATTGCAAATCAAAAAAATATTGAACAAAATAATTTGATTTGCTTCAAGATTCATAGATGGCAGCACCATCTCTCTCGCTATACCAGAATCACGTAAGAGATTCGGATAGGAGGTGCAAGCACGTACTGCGCATGCCCTTAGAGTATGGTCAACGGCGCCTAGCCGTTTCAAATTCAGAGATTGCATATACATGAGAAAATTTGTCAAGTTCCGCCGTGACCGGGTGGTCTAGTGGTCAGGACGTCAGCCGCGAAAGCTGAAGACGCCAGTTCAAATCTGGCCTCGGACACCGGAGGGTTTGGTCACTTTTTCTGAAGTATATGACATCTATTTTCAGTTTATATATAGTAGTGTAACTACTTAAAAAATTGCAAATCAAAAAAATATTGAACAAAATAATTTGATTTGCTTCAAGATTCATAGATGGCAGCACCATCTCTCTCGCTATACCAGAATCACGTAAGAGATTCGGATAGGAGGTGCAAGCACGTACTGCGCATGCCCTTAGAGTATGGTCAACGGCGCCTAGCCGTTTCAAATTCAGAGATTGCATATACATGAGAAAATTTGTCAAGTTCCGCCGTGACCGGGTGGTCTAGTGGTCAGGACGTCAGCCGCGAAAGCTGAAGACGCCAGTTCAAATCTGGCCTCGGACACCGGAGGGTTTGGTCACTTTTTCTGAAGTATATGACATCTATTTTCAGTTTATATATAGTAGTGTAACTACTTAAAAAATTGCAAATCAAAAAAATATTGAACAAAATAATTTGATTTGCTTCAAGATTCATAGATGGCAGCACCATCTCTCTCGCTATACCAGAATCACGTAAGAGATTCGGATAGGAGGTGCAAGCACGTACTGCGCATGCCCTTAGAGTATGGTCAACGGCGCCTAGCCGTTTCAAATTCAGAGATTGCATATACATGAGAAAATTTGTCAAGTTCCGCCGTGACCGGGTGGTCTAGTGGTCAGGACGTCAGCCGCGAAAGCTGAAGACGCCAGTTCAAATCTGGCCTCGGACACCGGAGGGTTTGGTCACTTTTTCTGAAGTATATGACATCTATTTTCAGTTCTATCTTATCTTATCTTATCTTCTATTTATTATATAATATCTTTTAAAATATTTATTTATTACTTTTATTTTTATTCTGTTTTTATTTATATTCTTGGAAACGTGCATGATACTAAACAATTAATTGTGTCAGTAATTTGGTAAAGGTTTGCATTTACGCCGTTATTGCTCGATTACAATATTGCATCTGTATAAAGTACGACGTAAGCGCCTTCCACCAACTGGTACCTTTGCCAAATTAACACAGATAACCTCAACCACTAGATAGATCATAAGTGCAACTCGAGGTCACCACACATCGGCGCTCCCGTACTAATTTAGTATGAGAGCGCGACCGCTTCTTTCAGTTGAGTTAACGTTTATGATCATTACTAATGTGAATTAAAAATATCCACAAAAATCAAGTTATAGGGACTAACCTGGATTGTTACTACAAAATGGTGTAGAATACTATTGAGATGTGCTGTTCGAATCGTAGAAATCTGCAAATAAAATTGAGCTGATGTGTGGTGACTTCGTGATCCTTGTAAAAGCTTAATGATGAGTACCTACTACACATACATTTATGTATTTTCTTACAGTTCGGAACATATACACATACAGACACCGACGCCATCTCGACGATCACAGGTATATTCCAGCAAGTTTTCAAACTAACATCAGTTTAGTTTTATGTAGTTTTAATTTTTAGTTTACGAGCTAAGTTTTATTTGTTAATATTCTTATATTTTAACGTCGAAACAAACAGGAATTACATAGAGAATCCTTAATTACAATTAAATAGATTAAAATTATGTTGAAGACTAACTAACTTACAACTAACAAAAAAGGTCCCCCAGATCTGCTCCCTGCGGAAAGGTGCCCATAATGCTGGCTACTATTTCCTTGCTGAATGGCGATGCCGATATTTGGCCATGAAATGAGCCAGCTCTAGAACCTTGTCACACTAGCTAGTTTGGTAGCGAATAGGTTACGTTTATACGTATCCACGGGCAACAGTCTTTAAGACAAGGTTCTACAGTGGCCTAGGAATCAAATTGGTTGACCGTAAAGTATAATAATAATAAATACTCTTTATTGCACACCTCATAGAGTTACAAGCACAAATTTTACAATTAGATAAATTTAGGTAGAGGTAACAACAGGCGGTCTTATCGCTAATGAGCGATTTCTAACTAAAGTATATAACTAATATTATTTTATTTTATTACTAATATCATCTCGTCTCTTGTCATCTCTTTATTCACATTCTTATTAGGGCTCTGTAGCCAAAATGGCAAAAACGAAACCCTTATAGTTTCGTCATGACCGTCCGTATGTCACAGCCATGTCACTCGGAAACTATAAAACGTATCTTAATACAATTTAGACATAAGGTGTGTTTTGTATGCCGCTATTTAGTTGTGTAGTTAAATTGCAGAAAAAAATATTTTTAGAGGCGGGCGCTCCATACATGAAACTAAATTATAAAATATATATGTATCAAATATCGGCATGTTGCACATCAATGGATCTTTAAAGAGAAAAAAAATTGTGATTAAGTGAATATTTTCAGAAATAATCGCTTCGAAAGTCAGAAAAATTGTGTCCCACCCCCTGTAACTTCTGAACCGTAAGTCCAAAAAATAAAATAAATATTGAGAAGATGCGCCTTATCACATTTTAAACGACGAAAATTATTTTAAAAATTTACGGTTCAGCCATTTTTGAGTTATTTCCAAAAAACTTCTTTCATAAGCATCAGATACGACCTTTCGGTATTAATTTAATTAGTATTATTCCATTGAATAAGAACTGGGGATCAATGTTACTCTGCATCCGTAAAAACACCTTAGACAACCCTACACGTGATCCCTGGGTGGTGCTAAAAGAGTAACAAACTTGGCAGCTCCACTGTCCCCTCTGGACCTCGCAGCACTCACTGGATTTTCTTCATCATCTGCTTTCCCACTACTACCCCAGGGAAGAAATGCCTAGCTATATCCAGTGACATGTAGCCATACGATAAATAAATAAATTCCATTGAAGGCTCGGAACCCTCCATTATGCGTGGTCCGACACGCACTTCGCCGGTTTTTTTTGCATTCCGTTGCCTTTCTCGTCACATGACTATGATGATTATGTCGACAGATGTCGCGCGGCCGTAACTACGTCAAGATGACTATCCTGCTGGGATGCTGGGTGTTCTTCACTGCGTGCTTCATGATGTATAATGAGAAGAAGGAAAATGTCAGCATAGCTGCTGTGGTGCCTGGAGAAATTAAAAGTATGAGGGTCAGGTTGTGACCATCATTATTAATAGAGGGTCTGGACGTTATAGCATTTCCAATAAATATTTCCTTTTTTTTTTTATTAGAAAAATCGTGCGAATGTCGTAGTGCGATTTTTTAGAAAACGATGCTATTTTTCAAATTTCATCCAAATCCATTCAGCCGTTTTTGCATGTAGAAAGCAGAAACATCCATAAATCTGAACATACAAACTTTCACATTAAAAAAATGTAAAATTATTTTTTACTTCTTCCAAGCAGAGAGTATAATATTTTGTAGAGCAAAACAGTGTAAGAACTTTTTGACTCCAAGTCTGAAGCGCCATCTGAACGAGAGTAACCCAAACGTGGAGCAGAGAGTACAGCGCCATCTAGTAATTAATAGCGTTACTATTATTACGGTATTACTACGGTAACTTTACGTTCCTCTTGTTCAACGCACAAAAAATCGCATGTTATATTTTGCATTATATGTACATCCTTTGACACTACTTTTCTCCAACAGAAACTCCTGGCTATGATATAATCTAATTAATTACATAATTTCCCATAATATTTCATCAAACCCAGAACTCTAAGTTATTTGCATTCTTTGACCTCCACGACTTTAAAGCTGCCAGATGTCCGGATCTAGAAATATAAGCACATTATAGCAAACTAACTACTTAGGGGGGTTTCGTTGCTTTCATTATTGTGTCATATCTGACGTGACGTCTATTAGTCAAAATTCAAAACATAAATGAACATAAGCTGGTGTATTTGGAACGTTTGGACCAGGTAGAGATCAGTTCGGGGCTTAGTTTTTATATGGTAGATTCACAGTTTTGTGGGTAGATTAGACTAGGTCATTTTTGACGAGGCTTGTTGTGGATACTAATTTTGGCTGTAGCAACTATGACGAAACCTGCGCTGTGGATATGGTGTGAGGTGTGTGACAATTTTTACTGTGATTTAATAAAGATCACAGACCGAATGAATAAAAAAACTTATTTCAGATATTCCTATGCCAATAGACAACGCACAGTCAATACTTTTGAAACTGACGGGCCCTTTCTTGTCGAATAACGATGAGAGACGGCTGAACTCCACCGCGTTGCTGGATCACAAGAAACTTGAAGTGTGGTTGGAAGCGGAAAGAAACAATGTCACTGAGGTATATGAAGGAATATAATTTTAAAGAAAAATAATCCAGTTTAATTTGTCTGCTCCACCTTTCCAAGAGCAAATACTCTTAGCTACTGTAAAATACTCAAATCACTAAAGGTGTGCCTATAAAATATGATGAAGGGATCTTCAAATGGGGCAGATGCCCTGGTTTTAGCCACAAGGAAATTTTGTCCATTCAGATGTCCGTCATTTTGTGTCAATAAGGAATTATGACACTCTTTATGTACGGAATCATTGAAAATATATTACTTTATTTATATGAATCTCTGCTGTTAGCATTCAGACGTTAGATTTTGTTTTTTTCTTTAATGAAATGTCAAAACGGAGCCCAGGAGCCAGTTGTGGCCACTTTTTTCCATGGCTTCTGACAACTGAATGACAACTGATATATAACAGATAATAGTGCCATCTGTGCTGCCATAATTTACTCTTATATTAACTACAAATCATATACCTGTAAATTAGTCTATATCTTAATAAAGTTAAAAACGGCCAAAACCGGCACAGTGACCACAACCGGGGAATCTGCCCTAGGAAAAGTTCCCTGAATTTCTCCAGGATCTCATCATCAGACCCTAACCTGATGACGATGGGACCAACTGTTAAGTATAATCTCTCAAAAAAATAATAGTAGTTTATGTAACTGTTACGTAATAAGGGTCCTTAAAACATGAGTGTGGTCTTATGAAACGAGCCGTAGGCGAGTTTCATAATAAGATCACACGAGTGTTTAAGGCCTAATTACGTACAGTTGCATACACTGCTTTATCTACACTCATATTATTTATCCAAAATGCCGTATTCGGAAACCATAGAATGGCCGCCATTGCACCGCCATGACCAACTCGATTGTGTCGGGGAGGCGCGTGTCGGGCTGTCGGCGGATGCGCGGGAGGGTGCAGGTGTACATTATGTTATCAAAACTTATAGCACATCAATATTTGAGCATGAAAAGTTAAAATTACGTTACTGCCACAGATAAAAAGCTTATCATAGTAAAATCGGTCGTGGTAATGCTAGCCATTGCCTACCGTTTTCAAACACGTTTTAGAGAACTTACAATATGAGTGTAGATAAAAAATATTTTTAAATCGCTCCAACCGTATTTCGAATAATTGATTTACATTCTTACAGAATATAAAAACCGTTTAAAAAATAAACAAGCCAAGATCCCGACGAATTGAGAACCTTGAAGAAAGACCTTTGAGAAATTTTGAAGTCGGTTGAAAAAAGACTGACAGATTTTTTCTTAAAGCTATTAATTAATCAATATTCACAGGCATCAGAAGTGTGGTCCATCCCCTTACACCACAACGCGTCGCACCAGCGTTCCCATACTCTCCATCTGAACTGTTCGCGCTGCGCACTGCGTTTACGCAGCGACGCGCGCGTCGTCGCGTTCACGCTCAGCTTCACGCAGGACCCGGTTGACGAGACCACGGGCGTGGTTTACGCGTTAGTGCTGTTGCTGGGGCTGTACATATTGATCATTTTTGAGGTGAGTATTATAATGGGGTTCTTTTAAACTGACTGCTGGCCACGTCAGATATGACACAATAATGAGAGAAACTTTCCCCCAACAGAAACTTCTGGCTATGATATAATTTAATAATTCGTAATTACAAAACCTTTAAACATTGACTTATTACAATCAGAGAGTATTATATTTATAGAGCGCCGCAGTCCAAGAACCCTTTGAAGCTTCAAGTCTAAAGGGTAATTTAATTAATTACATAATTTCCCATAATATTGAATCAAACCCAGAACTCTAAGATTTGTTTTCTTTAAGTTATTTGCATTCTTTAACCTCCACCACTTTAAAGCTGCCAGATATCCGGATCTAGAAACAAGCATATAGTATAACAAACTAACTCTAGAAACAAGCATATAGTATAACAAACTAACTCTAGAAACAAGCATATAGTATAACAAACTAACTCTAGAAACAAGCACAGCAACTAACTAGAGTTAGTTTGTTATACTATATGCTTGTTTCTAGATCCGGATATCTGGCAGCTTTAAAGTGGTGGAGGTCAAAGAATGCAAATAACTTGAAGAAAACAAATCTTAGAGTTCTGGGTTTGATTCAATATTATGGGAAATTATGTAATTAATTAAATTACCCTTTAGTCTTGAAGCTTCAAAGGGTTCTTGGACTGCGGCGCTCTATAAATATAATACTCTCTGATTGTAATAAGTCAATGTTTAAAGGTTTTGTAATTACGAATTATTAAATTATATCATAGCCAGAAGTTTCTGTTGGGGGAAAGTAGTGCCAAATTACTCGCACTTGGTCGCCTACTATTTTTGTTTCCGTAATAACACACAATGTTTTTTGTTATCAAGTTAGAATATAGACCAAGTCCTCCATAAATGTCACAACTTCGGCAGTTTTTACCTATTTTGGTATTACTTTTTTCCAACTGAAAAATTTTGTTGGACTGTCACTCTGACCTCCATCCATTTTAAGCTGCCAGATGCCCGATCTATCAATTAGGATGGTAAAGCAATCTACCTAGACAGGTTGTACGTGTTATTGGTCTCATTATTGTGTCATATATCTGACGTGGCCCGCTCTTAGTCCATTTAATCCTTTTTCAGGCCGCACCAATCTAGAAGATCTTTTCAAAAATCCCAAATAATGTCAAAATAGTTACGTGTTGGTAATTTATTTAAAACCTAATGAGAACCTTAAATCGAAAGATTAAGGTTGAAATTCAAATGACACGGATGTGGTCGGTAAATCATACTACGCCTGGAAAAGGGTTAAGTAAATGAAATGTACAGGATTTAAAAGGGTCGTTAACGCGTATGGAACACCACTAGAGCTTACCTTCAGGCGGGCTGTACGCTTATTTGACACTCTTGCTCAATGTTACGAATTGCCATAGATTAATTCAAAAATAGTTTTGCTAGATGGCGTAACTATAGCCGGAGCTCTCAGTTTCATCAATTTTCAGCAACGTTTAGACCTCTGCCTTTGGGTTTGAGTTCCGCGTTGCCATTATGGTATGCTCCCGGCACTCGTTTTCTACACAATTCTAGTTCTGGAGCAGAAAACTCCCAGTTATCGTCATACTAAGTCAGAACCGTAGAGCAACTCGTATTATCATTTAAGTATTCTCCGCTTAAACTGTTCGCGTCGCGCAGTGCGTTTACGCAGTTTGATTGTTTTTATTTTAGTACCTTAAAATATCTGGTTTTATTTCAGATAATAAACCGCACAATGGCAGCAGTGCTAGTATCCACCATGTCTCTAGCTGCTTTGGCCATGGTTGGTGAGAGGCCGACGGTCCCGGAGATTGTCTCTTGGCTAGACATTGAGACGCTACTGCTGCTGTTCAGCATGATGTTGTTGGTCGCCATCATGGCGGAGACTGGGGTTTTTGACTTCCTCGCTGTCTTCACCTTTGAAGTAAGTCCATATAGTTAAGAATGAGTAATATATAATCCCAAATACCTGGGAGCTACCCTGGATTTCTATCTAGGGTAGCTCTCAGGTTTTTGGGAGGCTTCTGCATAACGGCCTCCTAGCCTAGTTGGTAGTGACCCTGCCTATAAAGCAGGAGGTCCCGGGTTCGAATCCTGGTCAGGGCATTTATTTGTGTGTTTATCACGGATATTTGTTCCTGAGTTATGGATGTTTTCTATGTATTTAAGTATTTATCTGTTATATATATCGTCGCCTAGTACCCACAACACAAGCCTTATTGAGCTTACCGTGGGACTAGGTTGATTTGTGTAAGATTGTCCCATAATAAAAAAAAAAAAAAAAAAAAAACATACAAGGTGCACCTACAGAAAACTGCTAACATACTTAAGATCAGAAACAATATAGTTCAAAAACTTACGGGAACCTCTTGGGGGCTAGTGCATCATGCCTCCGAACTACATCCCTGGCCTTGGAACTCAACGGCTGAGTCTCCTGTCTGGATGAACATTGTACATCGGCCGTAGACACGCAGCTCAACCAGACTGCGACTAATAACAGGTTGCCTCAAGCCTAACACCTACCCACTGGCTCCCTATCTTGAGCACCATAGCTCCTACACATTTACATCGGCACAATAGCCTTCACCATGAAGCTGTTAAAGTGCTCTGTAGCTCCAGCCTCCCTATCAACCAAGACCGCGCCGAATTGGACAAAAAAGGTTGAAGTCTAGAAACCCTCCTGCTCTACAGTTGCCTAAACAACAACCCTCTTGGAGCATGGCGGAGGCGTGGTTTGCGGAATGGGAAGCCCACAAGGTCATAACGGACCCCTTCGTCCCTCTAACACCAGGAATACCCCCCTCCGGCTTCAAAGAACCCCGTCGGGTGTGGTCGGCCCTAAACCGCCTTCGAACGGGAGTTGGTAACTGCGCTCACCACTGGCACAAATGGGGTTGGTGTGACTTCCCTGCTTGCGACTGACTGTGGATACCCAGACCAGACCATCGAACACATAGTGCTGGAATGCCCCCTCACCAAATATACACATGCCACATAGACGATTTCAAGAACCTAACTGAGGATGCGGTTGCCTACTTGAGCCGGACAAAATTTTAATCTTAGTTTTTTTTTTAAGCTTAAGTTTTATAATGTAATATCCAGTGACATGTAACAAGCCATACGATAAATAAAATAAGTAATATATCACTGGCTCTAAGTGCTACCCACGGCCGACGGTCCCGGAGATTGTGCTGCTGTTCAGCATGATATTGTTGCTCGCCATCATGGCGGAGACTGGTGTGTTTGACTTCCTCGCTGTCATCACCTTTGAAGTATCTCTGTTACTACTAAATGTATGACTAATTGCGTTCATGCATAATAACCAATACAAACAACATCGCTATACGGCTATACGACTATTATATCAAAAAGTTTATAACCACCGTGCTGATTGTACGCAACAAATTACGGCCCACAATACAACTGGCCATCAAAATGTGTCCTGCCAAAATTCACGCATCAAATATCGGTACATAGTTAAAGTGGGACTGGGCTGGCCACGTTTGCCGAATGCTGAATGAGTTGTGGGGAAATACGAGTATCACTACACAGTGGGAGCCCGAAAACTCAAATCAGCGGGGCAAACCCCACAGGCGATGGCGGGATGAACTAGACTCCTTTTTAATGGAGTGGTCAGCCACAGCACAGGATAGGGATCGGTGGATGGGGATTTGGGGGAGGCCTTTGCCCAGCAGTGGGACACGATAGGCTCCATATAATAATAATAATAATAATAAAAAAAAAAAAAAAAAACCGCTGACACTGACACACGCCTTGTTAATTTATTTTGCTAAAGATTTATTTTTATACGTGTTTTTTGCCTCTATTTGATCGTATTTACTACGCAGTGAACCCTAAAAATACAGACAATATGAATACTGATACAGTTATTGTCTTTAAATACTACGACGGGTCAAAATTAGAAATAGACAACCAGCTGACAGCTAGTACTGAAATCAATTACGGCAAAGCGCGTACATCTTAAAACATGATTACAAGGAGTAAAGCAAGAGCGGATACTACCCACGCACGACCACCACCCTCGCCCGCTTCGTCCTCTTCTCCGTCCACTTCGTCGCCGGGCGGCGACTTCGAAACAGCGCCCGACACAGACGGATCCAGTGACGAAAGCGAGCCGCCGCCACCGCCGCCACAACAACCTGCGCGACGCGGGCGGCCACCGCTACCGGCACGCTTGGGGCTCGCGGGGCATTCCGCCCCGCCCACAGCTCCCGCTGCCGGTGGTGTAGTGCGTCGCATGAGATGGTCTCAGAGTATGAACGAGAATGTCATGCGCGCCTACTATGGGGCTACAGAGGGGGGAACTAATCTGTGCGCGTATCGTGTCCGGATACTTCCTCTGTTTCAGGCCCTTGAACCAACCATTGACACGACTGCGCAACGATTATCGGATCAGGTGCGCGTCATTCAGCGGCTAAAGCGGTTGGATGACGCGACACTTGATCGGCTTCGCCTGCAGGCTCTCTCTGCTCGCGCGACCACCACCTCGGCGCGGGATCCGCCCGCCACGTCGCCGGATCCGATGCCCGCACCCTACCTGGCATCGGGGGCGCCGCGGGTTGATCCCAGTGTCGATGAGGAGATCGCGAATCTGAGTGTGAGTAGTACAGCCAATGAGCAATTGAGGAGGACTTTGGAAGAGGCAATTACGCAGTATCGCTCCTCAAACATCTCTAGGCCACGATTACCACGCTTGCCTATGAATAGACGCAATCTAGCGTTAATGAGTGCCCTAAATGATTTGCTAGATCCATTCCTGCGGACTAGTAAAGACTTAGATGATACGCACTCGATCATGTACTGCGGAGCCATCGCGGCGTGCCGTGTTGCTCGAGTCAAGTTTCCGGACGCTGAACATGCACCTAGGACCGCCGGGGGTGTCCCCGCATGGCAGGTGCGGATCGAGCGCCGTATCAACTCATTTAGGACTCTCATTGCAAAGCTGATCTGCTTCAGGGGGGGCAACAACCGCCCCCGAGTAATGCGCTTTGTGCACCAGGCGTTCGCGGGGACGGAGACCGAGACCCGCGACTACATGGCCAACGTCACAGAGCGCATCGACTTTCTGAAGCAGAAAGTTTATACATGGGCAAGCCGTATTCGCCGCTACAGAGAGCGTGTGGATCGATTCAAGCAGAATCGTCTTTTCCAAAGTGACCAAAGGAAGGTATACCGAAGGTGGGAGGAAACCGACCCCCGTGTGTCCGACGTGCGACTGCCGGATGCTACTGCCATGACTGACTTCTGGCGTAGCATCTGGTCAGCGCCCGTTGAACACACGGAGGGCGAGTGGATGCTCGTTGTCGAGCGTGAGTGCGAGTCCATCGAACCTATGGGGGCTATCACCATCAGCCCCGATGACGTAAGTTGTGCAATCCGTACGGCCCAGAACTGGAAAAGTCCTGGCCCGGATGGATTGCACAACTTCTGGCTAAAATGGTTTCGATGCTCGCACTCGCGGCTGGCAACGCAATTTCAACAAGCTCTCGAACTTGGCTCCCTCCCGCCTTCGTTAACAACTGGTGTAACCTTCCTGCTCTATAAGTCCGGTAGTACCACGGAAGCGAAGAACTACCGACCCATCACGTGCTTGCCTACACTTTACAAGCTCCTTACATCCATTTTGAGAGCAAAAATAAACGCGCACATGGTCTCAAACAATATTTTGGTCTCCGCTCAAAATGGATGTAGGGTTGGGTCCCGCGGTACTAAAGAGCTCCTCCTCATAGACATGACCATTTGCCAACGAGTCCGGCGGAATAGGGGGGCCCTCTCGGCCGCTTGGATTGACTACAAGAAGGCCTACGATTCGGTGCCTCATTCATGGCTAAGGAGGATCTTAGAGCTGTATAAAATTGATGCAGCTTTAAGATCCTTCCTTGGCGCGTGTATGAGGCAGTGGACCACAGTCCTTCGTCAACCAGGAGGCGGGGATGACCCCCCTGGCCCGCAGGACTTTATAAGGATCGAGCGAGGAATATTTCAGGGCGACAGTCTGAGTCCCCTGTGGTTCTGCCTAGCTCTAAATCCGCTCAGCAATCTGCTGAAGGATTCGGGGCTAGGTTGCCGGCTTCGGAGAGAGGGTGAAGTCATATCTCACCTTCTGTACATGGACGATCTCAAATTATTTGCACCAAATAACCAAGACTTGTTGGAACTACTGAAGACCACTGAAGTGTTCAGTAGTTCCATCAAGATGGAGTTTGGTGTTGATAAATGTGCGGTTATGCATGTACAGCGGGGGAAAGTAGTAAATTCAACAAATCTACAGCTTTCTGAGACAATGACGTTCAGATCTATCTCTGAATCAGAAACCTACAAATACCTTGGTATGTCACAGTCTTTGGGCATTGAGGATGTGGGTATTAAACAGTCGTTGAAGGAGCGCTTCTTCGGTCGGCTGACAAAAGTACTTAATAGTCTTCTGTCAGGTGGCAACAAGGTGCGCGCCTTCAATGCCTGGGTAATGCCCCTACTCACATACTCCTTTGGCATACTAAGGTGGACACAGACCGAGCTGGATGCCCTGGATCGGAGAGTCCGTCTATTGCTCACCACACACCGTATGCTTCACCCACGCTCGTCTGTTATGAGATTGTACATCCCACGGAAGTGTGGAGGTCGCGGCTTTTTAAACGCCAAAAATCTCCACAACCGTGAGGTGTACAATCTCAGGAACTATTTCCTTAACAACGAGTGTGGGATGCATCGTGATGTGGTGGCAGTAGATAAGGGTCTCACGCCGCTCTCCTTGGCAAACGAGAACTGGCGCAAACCTGTGGTGCTAAGCACCGAGGATCGCAAGGCGGTATGGGAGAGCAAGGAGCTACACGGGCGGTTCTACAGGGCCCTCACGGGACCCGACGTAGACCTGCTCGCGTCGGTGAACTGGTTACGATTCGGGGACCTCTTCGGAGAAACCGAAGGTTTTGCCTGTGCAATTGCGGACGAAGTTATCATGACGAATAACTACCGGAAATATATCCTGAAGGACGGTACGGTCGACATTTGTCGGGCATGCCGCCGTCCCGGAGAGTCACTCAGGCATATCATCTCCGGTTGTTCTCATCTTGCTAACGGCGAGTACTTGCACAGACATAACCTCGTAGCCAGGATTATACACCAGCAGCTTGCTCTCCTATACGGTCTTGTGGACTACGAAGTGCCGTACTACAAGTACACACCTGCGCCAGTTCTCGAAAATGGTCGTGCCACGCTCTATTGAGATCGATCTATTATCACGGACAGGACTATTGTAGCCAATAAGCCTGATATCGTGGTAATAGATCGACCGCAACGCCGGGCCATGCTCGTCGACATCACCGTCCCATGTGACGAGAACCTCGTGAAGGCCGAGAAGGACAAGTCCAGCAAGTACCTAGACTTGGCTCACGAGGTAACCGCCATGTGGGAGGTCGATTCGGCGATCATTGTGCCGATAGTTGTCTCTGCGAACGGTCTCATAGCGAAGAGTCTCGACCAACATCTTGAGAGACTTTCGCTACGGGGTTGTGGTTGGATTAGGGGTCAGATTCAGAAGGCGGTAATCTTGGACACGGCGCGCATAGTCCGAAGGTTCCTCACTCTGCGGCCCTAACCACCGGCAGCCTGGGCCCTGCTCCGTTGCCGGCGGCACCCTAGTTTAGGTTTTTTATAATGCTTTTATTGTTTTTATACGTTTTAGATGTATTTTTATATTTTACTTTTATAAAAATATTGTAAAAAGCCTAAACTAAGAAGAAAAATAAATAAAGAGCATAATAATAATAGTATCGGTACAAACTGTCGCTACTAAAGTGCGCTCACCTTTGGCTTCCGTTTGAACACATTTTTTGTTTAGGTACACGTTGATGCTTTTACCAACTTGAGATAAAAGTTCTAAGTCCAAGGTTTCAAGTGAAGATGTAATTAAACGTATATAACCACATCAACGCGTCCATGTTGGTTTCCGTCAAAAACGTCTCCATAGAATAAAATATGGTATATGGAAATAAGACTTAAAAGATTTTGAAAGGAACCGATGATATTTAATCTTTGGTTGCAGGTCACAAAGGGTAACCTCTGGCCGTTAATATACCTGTTATGTGGGATCACAGCAGTCGTCTCAACGTTTCTAGACAACGTGACGACTGTGTTACTCATGTCACCAGTCACTATCAGGTAAGCTGTTTATTATACTGCACTGCCTACGCAAAAATCCGTATGTTACAATAGTAAATGTATTCGGTATGAACATGAACCTACTTTATCTTGACTTTATTAAACGACTTCAAGATTTCAAAAGAAGGAGGTTCTCAATTCGTTTTTTTTTTTGTTTTTATGTTTGTTACTCCATAACTCCGTCATGTCTGAACTGATTTTGAAAATATTTTTTTTGTTTGTAAGTATCATACAATCAAAAAAAGAAAGAGGGACATATTGGTTCCGTTTTTATTAAAACGCAGTGCTGATGATGGGATCCATGAGGAATCGAGGGAACTTCACAAATCTCAAAGGCACACATATAGTGATTTTTGTATTTTATTTTATCGAGCATTTTCATTCGATAAAGTGACACTTGATAAAGTGGAACTGCTGAAGATGATCAAAATTGAACTCTTCATTGACGCATAGTTCACGTTTCGTGACTTGTCCACTTCGCTGTGTTTGCTAAGCAAGTTAGATTTTCAATACATTTTTTTTTTCATTTCATTGTATGGATTTTAAGAATGCACTATCTACAATAATCTTTCACCGACCTCCCCCGTTAAAGTCGTTTGTTTGATAATTACGGAACGAAAGGTTAACCACTGAGTGTGTTTTCTTAATAGGTACGTTTGAATTAAGCAAAGTGGGACAGCATCGTTGACTAAATAAGAACTGTTTATTTAATTTGCTATATATTTAATTTAAATTTACTGCCCATTTCTCTAAAGAATGTACAGTAGGTTCACCATCCATACCATATTTCGTACCTTCATTGCAAAAAGCATTACATGAAACGGACCAACATTCTTAGCACACGTATAGAAAACTGAAAGAAAGTGTTTATGTTAGTGATGAATTGATGATAATGATGATGATGGAAATCTGTTGTTTGTTCCCGACATGGTATATCCCAAATAGATGAAAATAAAAAACGTGATTGTCCTGGAACACTCGGTTGGAACGAAGTTATGTTATTTCATTTTATTTCATTTATGGCTTTTTTGTCTTTTTTGACACTTGACTTTTTTTACTTTTTGACTTTTCACTTTGTCACTTTTCACTTCACTTCACTTCACATCACTTTATTCTATTCTATTTTATTACATTTAACATTTTTCTCAATCGTATGGCTTTGTGTCGCGTTTTCGTGACGGTCACGTGACTTTTTTTCGCCTAGCCCCCATCCGCGAACCGTCCGATAATAACTTATTGTCCAAAATAAATTTAGTACCTGTATCAAAATTCTTATTTATGTGTTTCAGATTATGTGAAGTGATGGACCTAGATCCCGTACCAATCCTGATGCTCATGGCTATCTACAGCAATATTGGAGGTACCGCGACCCCTGTTGGTGACCCGCCTTGCGTCATAGTGGCTTCCAACAAGGATGTTATAGAGGCGGTGAGTTTATATACGAACTCATCATTACCATAAGTGCTGTTTTTAGGGTTCCGTACCTCGAAAGGAAAAACGGAACCATTATAGGATCACTTTGTTGTCCGTCCGTCCGTCTGTCAAGACCCTCAGTTCTCAGGAACGCGTGGAGGTATCAAACTGAAATTTATATCAAATACGTAGGTCTACTGTCCCTTGTAGCTGTGAAAAAGCCAACGCAAAAAAGATACAGCCGTTTATGCCGCGAATTTTCGAAACTCGCAAGGGAATCAAATCCTACAGGGTTCCTTCCCGTGAACTCAGAATCTTGAAATTTGGTACGAAGCACAGATAAAGGAAAAATTGCGAAAACCGTAAATTTTTAGTTACATCATGTAATATTTTTTTTTTAATAAATTTAAAGTTGCTACCCCCATATACCTACAGGTTTGTACGGAACCCTCGGTGCGCGAGTCCGACTCGCACTTGACCGGTTTTTTTATTTATTTTTATCGTGTGGCTACTGGATATAGATAGGCATTTCTTCTTTGGGGTAGTAGTAGTGTGAAAGCAGATGATGAAGAAAATTCAGTGAGTGCTGCGAGCTGCAGTGAGAGATTTTAGCACCACCCAGGGATCACGTGTAGGGTAACATCGCAGAGTAACATCGATCCCCATAAGCGCTGGTAGCCTGGCGGTGGATGTACGACCTACAATGCAGCGATCTCAGGTTCACACCCCGAACGAAATATCATTTGATCACCAGTCGCTTTTTAATGAAGGAAAACATCGTGGGGAAACTATACCTAAATCCCAATAAGACCTGACTTGGACTGTGTTAGATGGCAGTCGCTTTTGTAGCACTGGTGCCGACGCCGATTCATTCAGGATCAATTACTCCAGGTTCCGAGGTATTTTTCCCGGTATTTTGCCACCCCCGGACATGTGATGATGACGTGGGCAGCTGTCTCGTCCTTCTTCATGGCCTGCAGAGGGTGTGTCCGTGACACCCAAGTAAAGCAGATGATAAAGAAAATCCAGTGAGTGCTGCGAGGTCCAGATGGGGCAGTGCAGCTGCCAAGTTTGTTACTCTTTTAGCTCCACCATTTCTTTATCATCTGCTTTCCCACTACTACTACCCCAGGGAAGAAATGCCTATCTATCCAGTGACATGTAGCCATACGATAAATAAATAAACCCAAGTAAAAAGATGTGTGATATTTCAGGGTATAAACTTCACCAACTTCACGGCTCATATGGCGCTGGGTATTCTTCTGGTAGCCGTACAGACCTCCCTGCAGGTCAAATTCATGTTTCGAGATACGAACAAACTCAGGCTTAACGTGCCAAGGGAAATTCAAGGTAAATTCTTGATTTAGGGCAGTATTCAATTGACACGATCTAAATAAAATCGTAAGGCTAAAGCCTGTGCCGGACGGCAGATAACCGCAGCCTTCTTCCACTAGACCTTGGCAGAAAACGGAGATTTTAAACCATGTAGCCCGTGGTTGATGCCAAATTCTACATGACCTTTAAACGCCTTTGGTGGCTTGTTGAAAACCACGCGAACAACAGTCGCGCTGCCGCACGCACTGAGTGCAGACACGTCGCGCACGCACACGATGAAATGTACAGGATATTATATGTTTTATGTTAAAAATGTATTTTGTCGTTTCTACTTATCTATGCTGTATAAAACCCGGCGCCCACTATCGGCACGGCATCGCATCCCAATCTAACATTGTGAATATGACTGTTCAGTTCTAACGTTGCCACTATTCTAAATTTAAGCTAAGGACCAGCCTGTTGCGGCGCATTCCTAAGTAGATCTCGGCATACCTGAGAATTCCTCGGCATCCCTGAGAATTCATCGGCATTCCTAGGCAGACCTCGGCATGCCTGAGAACTCCTCGGCATCCCTGAAAATTCCTCGGCTTTCCTAAGCAGACCTTGGCATGCTTGACAACTCCTCGGCATTCTAAAGCAGACTTCGGCATCCTGAGCACTACTCGGTATTCCTTATCAGACCTCGGCATGCCATAGAACTCCTCGGCAATAATTGCCGTCAGTGTGCGCTTGCGCGTAGGTATGCCGAAGGATCCCTTCCTATGCCATGCTGATAGTGGGCGCCGGGCCTTAGTTTACTGCAAATAAAATGTATCATTTCTTATATGATTTCCATGAGTCTTCTCAGACATCTTACCCTTAGTTTATTATTTTTTTCTCCAGATCTCCGCCACCAAATTTCAATATGGCGGCGCGCGGCCGACTCCCTCCCGCAGCTGAGCGGCAACGCGCATGTGGTGCGCGCGCGCCTCGACAGAAAGATGTACAAGCTGCGCGCGCAGCTGGGCGCCATGTTGAAGGAGACCAGCAAGCGAGCGTGTCCGAGGGAGGAGTTCCAGAGCACGCTGCAAGAGCTGAAGCAGAAGGTGACTTTACCATCTACAAAACCAGACCGCCTGTTGTTTGCCTCTTTTTATCATGTATTTTTCTTTTCTACTGTGCTGTTTTTTTGAGGTGTGCAATAAAGCATTTCTTCAATTATACATTCATTCAGAAAAGATATAAACTTAAGGGGATGACGACAGCTAAATTCCATCCTTCTTCTTCAGCGCAAGTGAAAGAGAAACACTGTGTTAAGATTCGTATTGGAGCTCATTGCAAATTTTGCAAAATGATGAATTAAAAAAAACTACTTATTAATTGTGAAATATAAAATAATGAAGTTTTTAGTATTAGTGTGGTGAAATTAAGTCCTAATTTACAGACGTATAAGTATATTTCTGGTCAGGCTTTAGTTGTGATAGATCAATCTAAGTTTCGATTGATCTATCACAATCACTTTTGAATTTTATGCCATATTTTGTGAGGTCATTATTTAGAGAGCTTATTAAACTTTTGTATTTGTGTCTTTCATTATAAATACTTATATATTTAATAAAATATTTTATCTGCATCCATATCATAAATTTCATATAACACGTCAAGAAACGATAAGTTAATGATCTATATTAAGAATACTGTATCTGCAGGTCATCAGTTTACTTTACAGTACGATGAATTGCATTAAAATTTCGAACATTACAATAATGTTTAAAAATTCGTACCAAATGGTCATGAATTGTGTATTATTTTACTTTTACAGCCTGTAAATTTTATACGGGCGTATGCTTTATCCACCTATAGTATCCAGCAATAGGACTTACATAGTATAATCATTTTGTTAAATAGTGTTATTAATTATGCGTAACAACGATTTTTTAAAGTCCTACCGGGCACCAATGTACGCTATACAACTGATTTAAAACTGACATAACATAACTGACATGACGCATCGGTAATTTAATTGTCATGGATGCAATACATTGCGGGCTGAATTATTATGTATGAAAAAAAATCCTTATTTTCATAAAGAAATAAATGGAAATAGGTTCCCTAGGTCCAATACTAATCGCCAGTACAATATACGCCCGTATAAAATTTACACACTGTATAATGGGGTGGTATAATAATGGACATCCTCCTCCCTGACCACCCGCACAATCCAGGCGGCATGGCGATGTAATGGCGGTCATTCTAATGGTTCCCAAAAACTTATAATTATATACTAACTACTATGTTCTCTTACCTTACAGTACAAGATCCGTGACAAGGTTCTCCTGGTCCAGGCTTCTGTCGCCATATTCTTCGCTGTCGCTGTTTTCTTTCTTCACTCTATTCCTGAACTAAGTAAGTAAACCTTTATCTCTCGAATTTATTTTAGGTACTTGTGTACAATTCAGATCATAATTGGATGTATTTCAAAGAACTTTCAAAGTTAAACATGTTTGAATCTGATCATATATATGGCATGTATTTAACCAGGCGGCTTAATGATTGTATTTGGGCTACTTGAAAAAATTTAAATTTGTAAATACCAATTTAAATAAATTAATAGGTTGGCGCCTAATTCGAGGCGACTAATTATTTACAACAATTATTACAATTTTTTACAGGTATCAAATAATTACATTGACAACTGAATTAATAAGTGGGTATTTTAAGAAGCCTTTTTAAAATAGAAAACGATCACCAAAATGGAACTTTAAAAATATTTAGGAAGCAATTAAAGTAAATTAAATATTCAATATAAATTATTATATGCTTTATAAAAGCTGCCGGTTCAATATTTAGATGCCCGAAAAAATATAAGCCTGTATATTTATATTACACATTCCATATTCTGAAAAACTCGTACCGCACCATCGAGGTTGTCTATTGTTTGCCCGAAAATTATATAAAATAATACTCATATGCCCGAATTTTATTTGCCCGAATTTCATTTGCCCGAATGGTTTGTTTACCATAAAAATTATGTGACATACTCTTTGTTTACCCGATTATTAGATTTCAGAACGTACGAGTGCCATACGTATTGTTGTCCATATTATTAATTGTAATAATACTATTTAATAGAATATTTAAACGCCATACTAAATAATGGTTTTCCGAGTCATATTATTATGTAGGGGCCGTTTTATTTTGTAGGAGATCACAGTTCTAACCTAACCTAACCTACTTTCTGGTGACCGTTCGCTTTTTGGGGATCACAGTTCTAACCTAACCTACTTTCTGGTAGCCGTTTTATTTTGTAGGAGATCACAGTTCTAACCTAACCTAACCTACTTTCTGGTAGCCGTTCGCTTTTTAGGGGATCATAGTTCTAACCTAACCTAACCTACTTTCTGGTAGCCGTTTTATTTTGAAGGAGATCACAGTTCTAACCTAACCTAACCTACATTCTGGTAGCCGTTCGCTTTTTGGGGGATCACAGTTCTAACCTAACATACTTTCTGGTAGCCGTTTTATTTTGTAGGAGGTCACAGTTCTAACCTAACCTTACCTACTTTCTGGTAGCCGTTTTATTTTGTAAACGTACTAACCTAACCTAACCTAACCTAACCTACTTTCTGGTAGCCGTTTTATTTTGAAGGAGATCACAGTTCTTACCTAACCTAACCTACATTCTGGTAGCCGTTCGCTTTTTGGGGATCACAGTTCTAACCTAACCTACTTTCTGGTAGCCGTTTTATTTTGTAGGAGGTCACAGTTCTAACCTAATTAACCTAACCTACTTTCTGGTAGCCGTTTTATTTTGTATTAGGTCACAGTTCTAACCTAACCTAACCTACTTTCTGGTAGCCATTTTATTTTGTAGGAGGTCACAGTTCTAACCTAACCTGACCTACTTTCTGGGAAGCAATTTGGATGGCAAATGATATTATGGCTAGTGATATTATGGCTTACAATGATCATGACAAATGATATTATTGAAATTGATTTTATGGGAAACAAAGTTTCTGGCACGTGATTAATATAGTAAACAATAAGTATTGCATATGTAATTATGGGAAACAATATAATGGCTGTTGACTATTATGGCAAATGAAATTCTGGCAAATGAAATTCTGGCAAGTGAGTGTATACCCACCATCGACTGCTTGCGGCATTTGCGGCCAAAAAATTATACCCCATGAAAATCTTTATTTACCCGTGTTTCAACATTTTGTGTCTTTTTTCAGGCAATTCTAATGAATGTAGCTTAGTATATAACGTTGAATTTGCTTTAAACAACTGTTGTGCGCTTTTAGGAGAATGATCCTGCAGAAAGATACCGCAAATCCAACGTGACGTTACATAATTGCCACATTTCACAGTTATAAATTACTAAGAAAAAGGGTCTTAAAATTTGAAGCTGTGTGTTACAAAAATTATATTGAACATACTGAAATTAAGATAAATACTCACCCTAAATTATTTTGGACGTACCGTAATTCGGGGTGAGTAGGTTTCGCGGGGGGAGTTGGCTTGCGAATCCAGAATTTCTTTTTTGAGTAGTTACTTTAATTTTTGGGCTTATGTTGCTCTCAAAGTAATTTGATTATATTTTTAGACATATTTTTTCTTCTTTTAGCAATACTAAGCTCCCAAATCATACAATTTTGAAACACAAATTCACTCTCAAAGTTGATGCTCGAAATCGGCGGATTTTTAGTTGATTTTAACTTTGATTTTAAGTGATGTTTACCAAAGTAAGTGTTCATATACTATTCGGATATCGTTTATATACTTATTACATGGCTTATTGGAAACAGAAAAACATATGTTATATTTTCTTTATTTATAATGGTTTTAACATAGAAAACAATCCAACCGCATTTGATGATTTTTATGGGGTGAGTAGGTTTGTACTGTGGGGTGAGTTGGCTCGACAACGGGGACAGTTGGCTCACGAATGGGGAGAGTTGGTGTTACGAACGGGGTGTACCGGCTTGGTAGAGGGGGAGATGGCGTTCGTAGTTCAGGGTTGTCGATTTACATAAGTAGTCAAAAGTGTCTTACATTATAATGAAATGGTAAATATTATTTTAAAAATCATTGAAGTAGCAAAGAAATTAAATAAATTGCAAATTAAATCAATACGTTATATTAAAATTTGCAATTTATTTATTTCATACAGTAATACAGGCTATTACCTACTGAGTGGTTCATCATCATCTTATTCTCATCATCATCTCATCACCATCTCATTCTTACCCCCCACTTCCCTAAAAGGATGATGATGATTCCGCAATATCCAAGGTAGGAAGCTAAAAATTGGAATATATACTATTTGTGACTAACAAAAAAAATCGGTTGTGTTCGTTGGTTATTTTTTTGAAAACTGCCCCCAACCCTTAAAGGGGGGGTGAAATTATAACGCGAGCGAAGCCGCGGGCAAAACCTAGCACGTCATAAAAATAAGGGTCACTACTTATCGAAAACATTAAGTCGGTTCAAATAGGAGCATAAATAAAACATAAATTTGCTACATTAATAAAAAAAATCTCTTGACAAGTCGAGCTATTGTCTTAATCCAAAAGTGGCAACCCTAGCAATTTTTCCAACTCACCCCTTTGGTAAGCCATCTCACCCCAACTACGGGGTGAGCTGGTTTTGCCTACTATTATGCATTTTTCGTAGAAACTATGCAATGTAGCAACAAACTATCATTGACAAAATAAAATTCATCCGGAACACTTTTTTTGTATATAAATCAATGTGCCACATATAAAAATAAACTTTTATCTAGGTTTGAACTTCGATTTCGCGCCAACTCACCCCGAATTACGGTACATAAAGTCAGTTTTTGCTAAAGGTGGTCTTCCTCAGGTTATGCAATATAAAGGCATGTCAGCATCAAGCGGTGAACAAATTTGTGACTTATTCAATGAACATTTTCACTCAGTGTTTGAAAAACCTAGGAATAGACTGAAAATAGATGTCATATACTTCAGAAAAAGTGACCAAACCCTCCGGTGTCCGAGGCCAGATTTGAACTGGCGTCTTCAGCTTTCGCGGCTGACGTCCTGACCACTAGACCACCCGGTCACGGCGAAACTTGACAAATTTTCTCATGTATATGCAATCTCTGAATTTGAACCGGCTAGGCGCCGTTGACCATACTCTAAGGGCATGCGCAGTACGTGCTTCAAGATTCAAACCTAGGAATAGTTCCGTGGACCTAAATAATCTTACACCTATAAACTATACTGTCTTCGACATGGATACCATTTTTATAACCAAAGATCTTGTACACAGCTATCTTAAACGTATTAATATTAATAAAGGTTCCGGTCCTGATTGCATTCCACCTATTTTAATAAAGAATTGCTCTTCTACTTTGGCAGTACCCATCACTTTACTTTTCGAAAAGTCCATCAGGGAAGGGTGCGTACCATCGCTATGGAAACGTGCATTAGTAACACCGATACCAAAAGGACAAATTAGTGCAGAGATAGAAAACTATCGTCCAATATCTAAGTTATGTCAATTTGGTAAGATCCTTGAAAAAATTGTTACTGACCGGCTTTCTTCTGCATTGCGTCGTCATATCATTCCGAACCAGCACGGTTTTCTTAGCGGTCGTAGTGTAGACACGAATATCTTATCTTTTACAGAAATTATATTAGATGCTTTAGATAAAAAATATCAAGTGGACGCGGTGTATACCGATTTTGCTAAGGCATTCGACAAGGTTTGTCAGGAAAGATTACTTTTGAGGCTTTGGCAATTCGGTATACACGGCGACCTATTCCGCTGGACAAAATCATATGTTGAAAATCGTTCGCAGGCGGTCGCTGTGCAAGGATACACTTCTCATTATAGACCTATTACTTCCGGGGTACCGCAAGGGTCACATTTAGGACCTTTGCTAATTATCCTTTATATTAATGATATTACTGAACGCGTAAAGAATTCCAATATGCTATTATACGCCGATGATACTAAGATTTTTAGAATAATAGAATAATTAAAAATATTGATGATGCGTCTTGCAGAATGACCTAGCAAATTTTCAGACATTTTGTTCCTCGAATGACTTATTCCTTTATCCAGATAAATGTTTCATTATCAGGTTTAGTAGGAAACTTAGAACCATAAATTATAAGTATATGCTTTGCAATAAAGAGTTGGCTCGTGTCGACCAGATTCGAGACCTCGGTGTGATTATGGACTCAAAGCTTACATTTGTACCTCATATCGATAATTTATTAACTAAATCCTTTAAGCAATTGGGATTCATATTACGTGCAGGGAAGCCTTTTAGTAAACTATCGACTTACAAGTTATTATAGCTAATAAAGCATAGCTATTAAAGCTATGTCCGTAGTAGGTTAGAATTTGCTAGCGCCGCGCCGTTTGGAACCCACTTTACAAAATTCACAGTGACTGTTGTGTGCAGACCGGATTACCACGTTGAACCAAGCAGCGCTGACCCGCTGTACCATTTACCAGGTCATGTAGGGAGATGAATAAAAAAACTTATTTAGAATTGTAAAGACATCTGAGCAGTGTAGTTGCAGGTGTTTCCCCGCTGGGAGTTGTTGTAGAAGTGAGCAACGAGTATGTATGTGGTGTCGTCCGCTGCTCCTCTTATGATGGGGGCAGGGGTTGGAGTGCCCGCATTTCTGCTATGACTCCTGTGTCATATCGCATCCCACTGCGGTGGGATGGTTGCTCGTCGTCGTTTTAAGGACGACTTGACGTCTGGTGTGGCCGCGGCGGGCCCGATGGCCCTGCCACAGCGATGGTGTCAGGTGCGGTCCGCGGCGGGCCCGATGGCCCAGCCGCGGTGATGTCATCTGCTTCGACGCGAGTCCCGGCGTGCCGCGGCGGCGGTGTCCGCGGCGGGCCCGATGGCCCAGCCGCGGTGATGTCATCTGCTTCGACGCGAGTTCCGGCGTGCCGCGGCGGGCCCGGTGGCCCAGCCGCGATGATGTCATCTGCTTCTTGTCCCGGCGAGCCGCGGCGGGCCCGATGGCCCGGCCGCGGCGTGCGGATTTGGATTGGATTGGCGTGCTGAGGTATTCCTGCACGCGCTCCACGATGTCGGCTGAGTGTAGCGGGTTTGAGTCGGGGTTCGGTCTGAATTGGTGTTCGAGACTGAGGGCGAGAATCTCTGCCCGGTCCCGAGCTCCGTATTTCAGCTTTCCGTCCGCTCCCTCTAGCGGTCGTATCGGCTCCGGTGTAGTGCTGAGTTGCTTGCATAACCTGTGAATAGAGGGTACATTATCAGTTATACTTTCAATGTGTTCTTCCCAGCTTTGGGCGCGATAGTCGCTGAGTTTTTCCCTTAGCAGTCGTTCTAGGCGGTTGAGCTCTGTCTTGACCGACTGAGCCCTTAGCCTTTGCCACTGTTTCCTGTACCAACGCTTTTTCTCCAAGAGGGCCTGTAGTGGCCTGGGGAGAGGTTTGCGCCGATCGGTGTACGGGACCGTGTGCGCCGCTCCGTTGAGGGCTGCCTTGATGTCCTTGGTGATTGTGTCGGTTGCTGCGTCGACTTCTGCTGCGGTAGAGATGGGATCTGTGCGGGGAGTGTTTACCAGTGTTTCTGCGAACGCTTCCCAGTCGTAGCGGCGGCTGGGACCTCTGGTGAGCCTCGTGGTGGGCACGTCGGCGATAGTCAGCAGCACCGGGCGGTGATCTGACGTGAGATCATACAATACCTCGTGGCGCATGACAGCATTGACTCCGCGAGAGATCGCAAAGTCAATGGTGGTACCCCTGCGCCACCTGTCGTCGAAGTGGTAGTGTGTGGGCTCGTAGGGCCCCTCCGCTGTTAGTTCGAGCTCTTCCATGGCTTCGTAGATGCGCCTGCCCGGCTGCGAGCAGGCGGAGGAATTCCAAGCGGGATGCTCGGCGTTGAAATCCCCGGCCAGGATGGTCGGCACGGGGGAGTCCACTATGAGCGCCTGGAGGTCATTGCGGATGTTGGTGGCGTCGCAGTATCCGCAGGGTCTGTAAATAGCAAACAAACGCAGATCATGTCCGACTAGTTTGGTATCTACCCCACGCGGCGGGTCCACCAGTTGGTGGACGATTGTCCTCTTCACTAGGACGGCTAGTCCTCTCCATGTGTGTGCGTTGAGAGGGTTCGCCTGGTCTAGGCGGTAGACCTGGTATCCGTTGATGTTGAGATGCTGCGAGGGCTTCAGGATCGTCTCGCAGATGAGCATGATGTCGATGTTCTGGCTGTTGAGAAAATGACGGAGCTCGTTCGTTTTTCCCGTTAGGGAATTCGCGTTCCAATATACAATTCGTAACTCTTTCTCTTTTAGGCCGTAAAAGATCGAGAGTGGCTTGCGAGCAAACTACTTACAGTTGCTGCTGTGGGGGTGAGCCGGCTTGGACCTAGCCAGATTTGGAGAGTTTGGAGACGGCCTCTGTAAACTGCTCCATGGCCGCGGCGAGTGCGGTGGTGATGTTTGTTAGCTGCTGAGCTAACGCGTGCTGCTGGTTGTTTACCGGGTCCGTTGCGAGCGTAGGCTCGCTGCGGGGCCGCTGCGGCCTCTGGGTGCGTGGCTGTTGCTGCTGCTGCTGCTGTTGTCGCCTCTGTCCTCTTGTCTGGGGCCTGGGTGGGTTCCCAGGCGCCATGAGAGAGCCCTGAGCTGAGTCCTCTACCTGGTTCGGCGTGTCCGATGCTCTGGTAGCAGGGCCGCGGCGCTGGCGTTGGCGGCGGGAGTGAGACCTGGTTCCCGCTTGCCAGTTGCGCAGCTCCTGTAGGTAGACCGGGCACTGCTTGTGGTTGGCTGGGTGGTCCCCCCAACAGTTACCACAGAGTGCCGGCTCGTCCTTGGGGTGCGTGCAGGCGTGCGACCAGTGGCTGCCTGCGCAACTTACGCAGACGGTTGGTCGGTGGCAGCCGAGTGATGAGAGCGGGGGCCCGCGTTTGCCTCGCCAGGGCTCCACCCGGATCTTCTCCGTGATGTGGCCGAGCTCGGTGATGTCCATGAAGCCCGGGTTCTCCTTCTCCGTCCCGAACAGCTTCACGAAGAACACGCTGCCTCCTCGTCCTCGACCTATGGAGATGAGCTTTACATGGTCTACCTTGTATCCGAGGGCGGCCGCCCTCAGTGATAGACTGAGTGGTGGTACTTGCGGGAAGACCGCGGATAGCGGCCTTCAGTGGCAGTTGCGACTTCTTCCGGTGCTGGACAAACTTGATGCGTTTGTCCTTCTCGTGTGCCTCCTTTAGGTAGCCGATGACGTCCCTGTATTCCTCCCCGGTCCTGGGGAGGAACATGACGCCGTCGGGAGTCAGCGTCTGAGTCCGGGCCTTGTACCCGAGCTGAGCCTCGATGGTCTTGAGGTGCTGCTCGTAGTCCGGGAATACCTCGACCGAGATCGTGGGCGGCTGGCCCGTGATGGCGGGGGCTCCGGTGTCGGCTTCTGTGGGAAGAGAGGGTTCGGCGTTAGCGCTGCGTTTACGAGATGTGGACGGTTTTGGCGGGGGGGACTTGATGGCTTGCGCGTAGGTGTTTCTCGGTGCGGGGTTGGTGGCCTGCATTTTCAATCCCGCGGCTGCGGTTGGTGTTGCAGCGCTGTCCTTTTCCGCGGCTCGTCCTGATGTCGCTGGCTGCTGGGGTTCCTGTGGGCAGGCAACGGGGTGAGGGGGCCCCCGGGACACGGGGGAAATGCGGTTGCATTCCCGTTTTCCCTCCTGTGCCGGCGGGCTGTCCTCATCGCGTTGCCTCTTCTGAAGGCGCGAGTTTGTATGCGCCTGCAGGCTTGAGAGTAGTGCCGCCTCGAGTGAGTCGAGTGAGTCCTCGGGTAGCAATCCTCGAGTCACTCGCTTGAGTTTCTCAAAGATTGCCACCCAAGAAGCCAGGTCTGCAGTCGTCTGTGGTCGGCTATGTAATGATAGCACAACAGCGCGGATACGGCTAGGGGGCGTGGTCACTTGAGAGCGAGCTCAGAGCGCGTGCGTTCCCTGCGGTGTCGCGGCGACGACTTGAGCTGTGACAGCAACGAGTACGAGTGCTGATCTATTTTATAGGATTTCTAGCGTGCTCGTACTAGTGGCTGGTATGTGCAGAGTATGTCAGTCGTTTATTAGCCAATAATCTTAAACTATTACATGATTGTAGGAGGGTGTAAATTGATATTATTATGGGACATTTCTTCATAGATTAGTACAAAATTCTTATAATCTAGACATTTTGGGTATTACGACATAATATCAATAAAATTAGACATAGATCAGTACTTAAGAACTAGACATGTAAACACGAATTTATACACTTTATTAAATTACAAAAATAAACAAATTGGTATAAATCGAGAAAATGATTAACTTAGATCTAGTTACACAAAAACAACAGTAATTTTAAGCTATCTGCGACAGTTCTCCCCCACGTGCGTCAGCACCGACTATTGGTGTGGAGCAGATGAGAATGAGTCTGGAAACCGGGCGGCGGATTTCTCCTGCGCGAGTACGTACAATGGCTGCTCTTATGTGGCCATCAGGACCTGGAAAGAGCTGTGCGATCACGCCTCTAGGCCAAGTACCTCGTGGCATCGTACCGTCGGCTATAATTACTACATCTCCTACGTGTAGTTTCGTCGCGTTCTGGTGTGTACTGGATCGTGGCATCAGGTTTCGACGATATTCTTTCAGCCAGCGTTTCCAGAAGTGCTTGAGCTGTTTTCCAGGACGAAAGGCTCATATTTTCATCGGAGAAGACTCCCAGCGGGGACATAGCGTTCGATCGGCCGATGAAAAAGTGATTCGGCGTGAGCGCTTCAGCCTCTAAGTCAGGATTCACTGGGGTCAGCGGTCTGGAGTTTACCAGGTGTTCAGCTTCCAGCAGTAGCGTATGGAGAACTTCTTCATGGGGTGCTCTGTCTTTTAGCGTGACTTTCAGAGATGTTTTCACGCTTCCGACTAGACGCTCCCAAGCCCCGCCGGCGGAGGGGTTGCCAGGCGGGATCTTCTGCCAGATCATACGTCGTTCGGTCATAAATTGTTTCAAACTATCGGGCAGAGAGTTTTTGGCCTCGGATAGCTCGCGTTCTGCGCCGTAAAAGTTTGTGGCGTTATCTGAGTACAGAACGGTGGGTGCGCCGCGTCGAGATATCATTCTTCGTAGCGATAGGATCATAGAGGCTGCCGATAGGGAGGCGGCTAACTCTAGGTGCACGGCTCTAGTGGTGAGGCACGTGTTAAGTACGCCCCATCGCTTTTCTCGGCGGCGGCCTATGACAATTTGCACAGGACCGAACAAATCTACGACTGCTGCGGTAAATGGCGGTTAATTCGCCTTGAGCCTCTCTGGCGGTGGGTCGCCTACAGGAACCTTAAGGGTAGCTCCTTTATAGGTCCGACACCATTGGCACTTAATCGTACCGCGCAGTCCGACTATGTAATATCTTTGCTTCAATTCGTTGATCACCGTCGCATGATTTCCGTGGTTGAAAAGTGCGTGGAAATGATGGATGAACAGCTTGGTAAATGCCTCCTTAGCGTGCAAGACAGGTATATGGGCTTCGTCTCTGTCTATTCGGGCATCTAGCACAATAATTCCGTTCTTATCAAGCTTCATGGCAACTCGATATAATGCAGACTTCTTCGGCAGCGCGCGCCCGCCTTCCAGTAGTCGTATCTCTTCGGCATACGACTCATTTTGGCTCCGTTTAATCAGTAGTATCTCCGCTAGACTTATGTGTCTGTTATTCATTTCTGTTTCTGGATTTCTATTGACAGACAATCTGGCTTTGAATACCTCGGCAGCAACCAAAACTCTGGCCGTAGTGCGAACCAGCCTAGTGAACTTCGAGAACCTACATATCTCGGGCAAGTAAGCGAACTTGTTTTGAACGGTATTTACGGAGCAAACCGGTTTTATGACGCGCTCTTCGCACGTTTCTACGATGGGCTCTACTGTTTTCTCTCGCGGCCAAATTTTGTACCGACGTGGATCCGACCTTATCCAGGATAACACTGTCCGAGCGTCGCTCCAAAAATACCTATGTTTAATGACATAATCGGACTCCTTTACTACTGTGTCGGCTAGCCGTGTCGCTAGCACACAACCTTGCAATTCTAACCTAGGAATGCTGACAATACGCAACGGTGCGACTCGCGCCTTGGCGGCTACTAAGGCTGCGGACTTTTGTCCGTCCGGGCCTTCGCTAACTAAGTATATCGCGGCGGCGTATATCTTTTCACTAGCGTCGCAAAAAACGTGCATGTCGGCCTCTCTATTTCTCGCGGGTACGTATCGCGGTATTTCTAACTCCCTAAGTTGCTGAATATTACTCACGAATGAATTCCACGCGGGCGCGAGCGAGGTGGGTATAACGGTATCCCAGCCTATCCCTGTACGCCAGACTTCCTGCATCAATGCCTTCCCTAAGACAGAGATCGGGCTTACGTAGCCTATGGGATCGAATATCGACATCGCGCTACTCGTCACCTGTCGTTTAGTGGTTAAATTCGTACCGTTGTGCACGTCTTCGGGCGTGTTGCGTAAATTTACGTTAAACCCTAACGTGTCGCGTCTATGGTTCCATTTTAAGCCTAATGTGCGCTCGCTTTCGCCTCCCCTGATGAGGGACGTATCCTCTTTGCTAGGAACTACGTCAGAAATTACGTTTGGGTTGTTAGAGGCGAACCCGCGGAGCTCGAACGACGCGCGTAAATTTCGTTTACTATGCGCCTAACATCGCTCTCACACTGGTCAAAAGCTACGACTAAGTCGTCCATATACGTGTGTTTTATAGTTTTCTCAGCGGCGATCGGAAATTCCTTCGCATGTTCGTATGCGTTTTTGTTTTTGACGTACAATGCCGTCGTCGGCGAAGCCGCGGACCCGAATATCAGTCTTTTCATCCTATATTCTTGCGGTGCGGCTGAGCGGTCCTCCCCCCGCCAAACAAAACGTAACGAATCTCGATCGCGTTCTATAATCTCTATCTGCAGGAACATTTCTTTAATGTCGGCTATTACCGCGGTCCTGCCTTCCCTAAAACGGACTAACACGCCGAATAAGGATTCTAACAGATCAGGACCCTCTAGCCACTACTCAGCGACCACTATTCAGCGACCTGCCGTACGCAGTAGCGGCTGCGTCCCAAACTACGCGCATTTTTCCGCGCTGCGGATGAAACGTTGCGAAATGCGCCAAGTACCATGCCCTAGGCGCGTCCCGCGGGGGCGGCGAGTCTACTTTTTCCGCGTACGAGTAACCTTTGTCTAACAGGTTATTTATGTGCTTAGTATACTCGATTTTCAGAATAGGGTTGCGATCTAATTTGTTTTCCAGGCTGTACAGCCGCCGTAACGCGTGCGCTTTATAATTTGGCAATTCTTCGTTATCGGTACGCCATAACAAACCCGCTCGGTACCTATCTTCCCCGGGGATTTTTTCACATGTCGCTTCTAGTAAATCTATTGCTCTTTGATCGGGATCGGCCCGAGGTAACTTTTTAACTACCTCTTGTGACTCGATATCGAAATGTTCCTTCATGAGAGCTAAAGCTTCACCGTCGGCCGTTCGTGGCCCCATGTGGCCTACAAACGCTACGGTTGCCTCCGATGACCTATGTGGTCCGTGCAGTGACCATCCTAGCCGCGTCAAACTAGCTACCGGGAGGTGCGATTTACCGCTGATAATTTGGCGCGTAACTATCAAATGCCAATTATCTTGACCTATGATTATTGAAGGCGCGACAGAATCGTAACACAGCTCATCGGCTATGTCGGCTAAGTGGTCGCACTGCGCGACTATGTTTTTGGAGACGCCTTGCGCTCCTACGTTCAATCGATTGATGGTAAGCGCTTCCATCATTTCTAGATGCCTACTGCAAAAGCCGCGGATTGCGAATCGCACGTTACAAGAGTCCGGATCGCTCACGCTCCCACCTATACCTTCTATGTCGAGCGTTTCTCCCCGCTCTTGGGGCATTATACGATCGGCTGTTTCGTGTGAAATCAAACTAAGGGCCGCCCCTTCATCTAACAGGGCTAAGGCTTGCGTAGTACCCAGTGGGCCCGTAACCTCTACGGGCATCATTTTCAAAAACGTGGGCGCTATTCTAATCGCGTGAACGTTACTGACTTTTTTGTCTTCCACGGGCGCTTTAGATGCGTTCAAACCGTGTAGTAACCTGCGATGCCCGGCCTCGCACCGTTGCACTCCGCAAGCCACATACCTGCACTTGAAGCGACCACGGTGCGCCGCGCCTAGACATTTATAGCACAGCTTTTCGTTTTTCGCCCAATCCCAACGTTCGGCTACCGATGCATTCAAAAATTTAGTACACGCTTATACCTTGTGTTCATGATTATGACATATTAAACACTTATTTCGTGACGTAAATTGTGCTGGTACCGAATGTTGTTTGGGCTTGGTCCCCGTATACGCGGGCCTTTTAGCCTCGCGGGGCTTCGTCTGAGCTACAGTCGGCGACCTATACTCCCCCGTGTGAGCTCTATTTACTCTACTTTGTGGGCGAGTGCTCTGGTAGCTATCGTTGGAATCGCTCGAATAGTCGCGGGAGAATACGGGGGCGGGAGTACGGGCGGGGGCGGTATGACGCCCTGACCTATTTTCCAGCTCAAAGGAGACCGTGGTCACGGCATTTTTCGGCTTCGGACCTCGATGACGACTCGTTCTTTTAGCCGCGGAACTAATTTCTAGCAGAAATTCTAATATCGCGACTAAATCGGGCGAGTTCAAATTAGCTTGTTTGAACTTGCCCCATTCGTACCTAACAATAAGGTTCAACTTATCGACGATCTTGTTGACTAGCTCTGGCGCGTACAAGTATTTTTCTTGCTTTAATGATTTTATTGTTGCTACTGCATTTGCGACGTGCGCGGCAAAAGACACGATATTACTGTTATCTTCGGCTAGGCGCGGCATGCGTTTAACATTATGTAGCTCAGTCAACACGATCTCTTCAGGGTCCCCCAACTGCCTCTCTAAGGCCTCCATTATCTCGTATCACCGCGTACGCGCTTCACCTTTCAACGCGCGCCTAATTCGACTGACGTTATTTACGTAACTAAACATGGGCGCGGTATCGTCAAATTCGGCACGGAATGCGATCCATTCTGTGATACGAGTATTACCGTCGAAAGCGGGTAATTCGGGTGGCCTATGCATAATGGGCGCATAATGACTAGACACATCTCGCGGCGGGCGATAAGTACTCATATGCGGCTCGCGGGGCGCGGGGGCGCTGGGCGCCGGCGCGCTAGGGGTGAAATTACGTATTGTGTGTAACGCGGACGCTTCATTTTTAGTTACGTAATTGCTCTTATCTAGCTGGGACTGTCGTTCTACCCAATTCCTCACGCGTTGCTCGTCTTTTTCGACAAGAGGTTCGGACTTACCGCTAAAAGATTGCGCCTCATGCTGGGCAATCTGTAGCCTTAGCTTGGCAGTTTCCGTCTCTTTATTAGCAACGGCGAGGGCGGCTTTATGAACCTCGAGTTCCGCTAGCAACAGAGCTAACTTTTCGTCGCACTTTTCACTATACACACTTCGATTTTCGCGCACTTTTTTACTACCGCGGTCGCCACACTGAGAAAAGCGGTCTTGTTCCCCGGCGGACGTGTTAGGTTTACACAATGTCCCCGGTGGACTTTTAACTAACGTCTTTTCCGCGTCGTCTTCCGATATTTCCGAATACGCGGGCGCCGGCGCTTTTGCCGGCGGCGGCTGTAGACGCGGTTCGACACTAGGACCATCGCCAAGAGTGCTGCTGGTGCCTTTGTCCCATGTATTGGTATCGCCGGAGGTTGTTTCACCAGACGGCGGGGTACCGGCTCTGGAAGGTTGTCCCTTGTGTGAGCGAAGAGACATCTTGAGCG
This sequence comes from Pammene aurita, assembly GCA_947086415.1. NCBI lineage: Eukaryota > Metazoa > Arthropoda > Insecta > Lepidoptera > Tortricidae > Pammene > Pammene aurita. The sequence goes on from OX352316.1 coordinate 11,142,251, forward strand.
TATGATCGGACATCTTCTTCTTTCTTCTTGCTTGACGCACGTGGGGTTCCCTAACGTTACCTACCTAAAACCTAATGGCTGACACTGCCTAGTGCAGTGAAAGCGGCCCTACGTTCACTTTACTTACTCTTGGGCGTTAATCCCTGATGCACTGAATCTCGCGCAAAGGCTAAGTGCAAGTGCCAGAGCGTCCGAAAGCAGTGTGAAGACGTCAACCATGTGACGTTGCAACGAAAGTTGCCAGGACACGAACGTGGAGTATGGCCTCTACACGAGCGGTCCGTCCAGCAAGCTGGTAAATAGCACAGGGCTCTTCGGCGAAAGCGGGCAGGTGTATCAGCGGTTAAGCCGGACACCGTATGAAGATTCTGAGCGAAATTAATCGAGCTCAGCGCGTACTTGTTTCTTTCTTGAATTGGCAGCAGATTTCTTCCATCCGGAGCACGAAGGACCAGCTGTCGTGTGCAGACTGGATTACCACGTTGAACCAAGCAGCGCTGACCCGCTGTACCATTTACCAGGTCATGTAGGGAGATGAATAAAAAGACTTATTTAAAATTGTAAAGACATCTGAGCAGTGTAGTTGCAGGTGTTTCCCCGCTGGGAGTTGTTGCTCACTTCTGCAACGAGTACGAGTGCTGATCTATTTTATAGGATATCTAGCGTGCTCGTACTAGTGGCTGGTATGTGCAGAGTATGTCAGTCGTTTATTAGCCAATAATCTTAAACTATTACATGATTGTAGGAGGGTGTAAATTGATATTATTATAGGCCATTTCTTCATAGATTAGTACAAAATTCTTATAATCTAGACATTTTGGGTATTACGACATAATATCAATAAAATTAGACATACATCAGTACTTAAGAACTAGACATGTAAACACAATATTTATACACTTTATTAAATTACAAAAATAAACAAATTGGTATAAATCGAGAAAATGATTAACTTAGATCTAGTTACACAAAAACAACAGTAATTTTAAGCTATCTGCGACAGTGACAGAATTGAAAAAGTGCAAAAAAAGTTTGTTAAAACAGTTGAATTCCGAACTACACCTAAATACATAGACTATATCACCGCTATAAAAAGACAAAACATTACACTTTTAACTTCTCGTCGCGAACGTATTGATGTTCTGATTCTTTTTAAAATTATTAATAACATCATCGATGCCCCGGCTTTGTTAAATTCCCTTGCCTTTAGAGTACCCCGTCGTTGTGACGAGCTTGTAGACAGAAACCTCTATTTCATATTTCCTATTGTAGGACAGCATATGCAAAGAACTGTTTCATTAGAAGAGCGTGCAGGCTGAAAAAATTCAAAATATATTTTTAGTGAAAAAGTATGTAGGTTTAAACAATTATCTTTTCACTGTATTAATGAACCATAGGTTGATGTTATTAATTATAACTGTTACTCTTTTGTTTTTCTGTTCTTATTGGGCACTGTTCCTGTAACGATTTATTTCGGTTAAAGATATATGTTTTTTAATATTTAGTACCTTAGTCTAGCTGTTTATATTTAGTTAGTATTTTATGGTTAACTTATTCTTATTGAGGAAACTGTAAGTCTATAACCTAAAAACCCTGTTGTACCTAATATGAATGTATACGACTGTTTGTTTCTAAATAAATAAAATAAAATAAAAATAATAAATTTCGCGCCTCATATTTTGCTTCTACATTTTTTTTTTAATACTACGACGGTGGCAAACAAGCATACGGCCCGCCTGATGGTAAGCAGCTACCGTAACCTATGGACGCCTGCAACTCCAAAGGCGTCACATGCGCGTTGCCGACCCTTTACAAAAAGGAGGATTCACTGTGTTGACGACTAAAGGAACAAGAAGACGAAGAAGAAGGACATGTATTCACGAACCCGGATTGTTGAGCCACTTGCCATTGTCCGTAATTTAGCCGTATAATAAATGACCGATGTAACTGACAGTTGACAGCAAGTCGGTAACATCGGTCATTCATAACACGGCTAAATTACGAACAATGGTAAGTGGCACAACAATCCGGGTTCGTGACTGTACATTCTACGTGTCAAGCCCCGCCGGCGATGGCGGGATAAACTGGACTCCGTTTTGAAGGAGTAGTCAGACTCAGCACAGGATAGGGATCGGTGGAAAGATTTGGGGGCGGCCTTTGCCCAGCAATGGGACACGATATGCTCCATATACTACCTTCTCAACAGGATAAAACCTTGTTTTTTTTCTTTAATTTAACAACAGCTATAAATTTACCTGACTCTGGGTAATACAGACTAAGGGCCGGTTGCACCAAACCGTCTGTTAATGTCAACGTCATCGTTAAAAAAATCTTGTCTGAAAATTTTGACCGTTTTCTATGGGATGACAGCTCCGTCGACATATTTAACGTTGATCATTGTAGTTCGTTAGTTATGTGTGGTGCAACCCATCCTATGGTGTTTGGCGTGATCTAATTAATCCCACCTAAAACATGAATGTAAAAAAGGAGAGCCAAGTTCAATACAAAAATTATACTTGGCTGTGGGCTTCTCCGCAAAAAGAATGGAGATCTAAATGAGTGCCAAGTTCTATGCAAAATCCAAATATGTATTTATAGGAACAAAATAGAGCTTAATACTTGTTCATAATGTTATTTTGTTCCTATAAATACATATTTGGATTTTGCATAGAACTTGGCACTCATTTAGATCTCCGTTCTTTTTGCGGAGAAGCCCACAGCCAAGCATATTTTTTGTATTGAACTTGGCTCTCCTTTTTTACATTTATGTTTTTGGTGGGATATCATTACTTTTTGTAAAGAAAACTAGGCAGGTATTGAGATTAAATGTTTTTTCTTGCGTTTCCGCTGCATGGTTTTCTTTTTTATGCTATTGTCTACATTCTCTTTTTATGTAGATTTACTTCTGTTCTGTGTATAATTATGTGGTGCCGCGCGCCCCCGACGACATACCGTTGGCCGGTCGTTTAGCGCGTATTACAAGTTTTTTGTATGGGGACACCACTTATTTTTTGACTTAACCTTATTTTTATATTTCTGTTATATAGCAAATATAATAATACATATATTGGGATAGTTTCAAATATCTGCTTGTAACGGTTCCAACGATACAATTTAAAAAAAAATTATGGGGACCCCCCCTATTTTTTTATTCTTTTTTAGTTTTAGATTTTTTTCTACGCTTACACACAATTACCGAGCTAGATTCCAAATTTCATCCTTCTAGGTCATCTGGAAGTACCTAGGTTAGATTTAGGTACTATATGTCAGTCAGTCAGTCAGTCAGTGCTAAAATTTACGACTTTTTGACCTTCATATCTTTATAACCGTTTGAGCTAGCTTCATGAAATTTGAGCTTCTAGATGTCCTTATGGTTATAATTAAACACACCTAGTTTTATGTGTTTACGTTAAAGAGGCTTTGAGTTATAGAAGGGTCAAAAGTGACACCAAGTGGTTCGTGTAATATACACTCGGCGCTGGCTAGCCAGTTCCTCTGCTTGAACTTGGCTAGACACGCTGCCGCGTGTCTAGATAATTAAGGTGTCTAATAAGTCTTAGTTTGCTTTTGATGCAATTATTTGACTAACAGACCGCATCTCCCTGGGCTGGACGGCGCTGCTGGCAGCTGTTCTGCTGCTGCTTCTAGCAGACCGTGAGGACCTGGAGCCAGTGCTGCGGCGGGTGGAGTGGTCTACACTGTTGTTCTTTGCCGCGCTCTTCGTCCTAATGGAGGTGGGTCATCATTATGCATGGCGCTGCTGGCAGCTATCCTGCTGCTTCTAGCAGACCGTGAGGACCTGGAGCCAGTGTTGCGGCGGGCGGTATGGTCTACACTGCTGTTCTTTGGGGCATTCTTCGTACTCATGGAGGTGGGTCATCATCATGCATGGCACTGCTGACAGCTATCCTGCTGCTTCTAGCATACCGTGAGGACCTGGAGCCAGTGCTGCGGCGGGTGGAGTGGTCTACACTGTTGTTCTTTGCCGCGCTCTTCGTCCTAATGGAGGTGGGTCATCATCATGCATGGCGCTGCTGGCAGCTATCCCGCTGCTTCTAGCAGACCGTGAGGACCTGAGGCCAGTGTTGCGGCGGGCGGTATGGTCTACACTGCTGTTCTTTGGGGCATTCTTCGTGCTCATGGAGGTGGGTCATCATCATGCATGGCGCTGCTGACAGCTATCCTGCTGCTTCTAGCAGACCGTGAGGACCTGGAGCCAGTGCTGCGGCGGGTGGAATGGTCTAACTGCTGTGCTTTTCCGCGCTCTTCGTGCTCATGGAGGTGGGTCATCATCATGCTTGGCGCTGCTGGCAGCTATCCTGCTGCTTCTAGCAGACCGTGAGGATCTGGAGCCAGTGTTGCGGCGGGCGGTATGGTCTACACTGCTGTTCTTTGGGGCATTCTTCGTACTCATGGAGGTGGGTCATCATCATGCATGGCACTGCTGACAGCTATCCTGCTGCTTCTAGCATACTGTGAGGACCTGGAGCCAGTGCTGCGCGGGTGGAGTGGTCTACACTGTTGTTCTTTGCCGCGCTCTTCGTCCTAATAGAGGTGGGACATCATCATGCATGGCGCTGCTGGCAGCTATCCTGCTGCTTCTAGCAGACCGTGAGGACCTGGAGCCTGTGTTGCGGCGGGCGATATGGTCTACACCGCTGTTCTTTGGGGCATTCTTCGTACTCATGGAGGTGGGTCATCATCATGCATAGCACTGCTGACAGCTATCCTGCTGCTTCTAGCATACCGTGAGGACCTGAAGCCAGTGCTGCGACGGGTGGAGTGGTCTACACTGTTGTTCTTTGCCGCGCTCTTCGTCCTAATGGAGGTGGGTCATCATCATGCATGGCGCTGCTGGCAGCTATCCCGCTGCTTCTAGCAGACCGTGAGGACCTGGAGCCAGTGTTGCGGCGGGCGGTATGGTCTATACTGCTGTTCTTTGGGGCATTCTTCGTGCTCATGGAGGTGGGTCATCATCATGCATGCCGCTGCTGACAGCTATCCTGCTGCTTCTAGCAGACAGTGAGGACCTGGAGCCAGTGCTGCGGTGGGTGGAATGGTCTACACTGCTGTTCTTTTCCGCGCTCTTCGTCCTCATGGAGGTGGGTCATCATCATGCATGGCTCTGCTGGCAGCTATCCTTCTGCTTCTAGCAGACCATGAGGACCTGGAGCCAGTGTTGCGGCGGGCGGTATGGTCTACACTGCTGCTCTTTGGGGCATTCTTTGTACTCATGTAGGTGGGTCATCATGAAAGCATTATCATCTTTATACATTCTATACATTCCTCCTCAGAACTCCTCGCGAGAGAGGGTAGCTCATGTTATTTCTCTTCGAAAGAAGTAGTTAGAAAGAAGCCAAATTAAATAAAACTGGCGTCAGTATGACTTCGCAATCAATTTCATTTTTGGTGTGAAATTCTACTTTTTAATAAATGCTCCATCATAGGTATCTCAAGAAAGGAATCTAATGATACTTCACACGTTAAATTCTGTCCAAAAGTATTATATAATCTTCCTTCTGCAGCGCTTCAATTCTATACACGGATATTTACGATCTTAATGGTGCTGATCGAGGACTGACTCAAACTCACACAAAAAACACCCATGGCACAAAAACGCTACGACAATTTGTCACACGCTTGCAATCTTACCCGTCTCTTTATTGATACAGTTAGAGTTATATCGTTTCCAGCGTTTATTCTATCAAAAACTACTTAAGACGGGCCGCGATTCGACATGCCAAACTGTGAGACGTTGATGTCACACTTGTATCACTAGTGGATAGAGTGATATCCATCCTGTCCCCCCGTGTCCACACCTAACTGTCAAGCTGTCAGTAGGCCTCACTAGAGCGTTTTGTCTATGGCTATGGCCACCACTCTTGAGTGATTCCATCCCTATTTCAACTATCACAAAAGTGTGATATCATAGTTGTCTCGCAAGCGACTGTCAGTTATACCATGCCGAACCGATGCCCAGCTGCCAGATACCGGGATCTAGAAATAAGGATAGCATAGCAAACGAACTAGAGAGGTTTCGTTGCTCTCATATTGTGTCATAAGCTACCAAAGCATAGCTAGCATAGAGCTCAAAGAGGACCCAGTGTGTTGACGATGAGGGACCTTCTTGTTCCTTTAGCCATCAACACGGTGAATCCTCTTTTTTGTAAAGGGTCGGCAACGCGCATGTGACTCCTTTGGAGTTGCAGGTGTCCATAGGTTACGGTAGCTGCTTATCATCAGGCGGGCCGTATGCTTGTTTTCCACCGTCGAAAAAAAATTACTTAAGACCAGCTGCCAGATGCCAGCAACGAACTAGAGACTCATTGCTCTCATATTGTGTCATATCTGACGTAGCCAGCTCTCCGTCTGTAAGGCTATGTGACTGTTGATTGATTTCAGGCTCTCTCCAAATTGGGTCTGATCCAGTACATCGGCGGTCTCATGGAGGCTGTAGTGCTGAGGGTGGACGAGAGTGCGCGACTCGCAGTCGCCATCTTGCTTATTCTATGGGTAAGGTCTAGCTTTAATAATCTGTGAGAAAAAGTCAGAGGAACTTCTCAATGACCTGCTATTCATTTCCTGTTCTTATTGTGTTTAGTTTCTGGTGCCTGACATGTCGTACGCCAACTGGCTCCAAAAAAAATCAAAACTGTTGTCACATAAATTAACATCAGCAGGATAAAAATATTGTCATGAAATCTGAGGACGTACATGGTAAAAATCTTTGAATTGAAAACCTTATGAAACTTGGTAACCACATTTACTCCTTACGTTGACAGGTCGGTGGCGTAATCTCAGCGTTTGTGGACAACCTTCCCATGACAACGATAATGATTCGAGTGGTTATCTCCATCGGCAGCAACCCTGATCTTAATCTGCCGCTCGCTCCTCTTGTCTGGGCGTTATTGTACGGCGCTTGTCTAGGAGGTAAGCTGCCATGGCATTTATAAGTCTCACAGTGAATGATAATCTTGCTCCTTGTCTAGGAGGAAAGCTGCCATGGCATTTATAAGTCTCACAGTGAATGATGATCTTGATCATTGTCTAGCAGGAATGTTGCCATAGCATTTATAAGTCTCACAGTGAATGATAATCTTGATCCTTGTCTAAGAGGAAAGCTGTCATGGCATTTATAAGTCTCACAGTGACTGATAATCTTGATCCTTGTCTAGTAGGAAAGCTGCCATGGCATTTATAAGTCACACAGTAGTCACAGTGAATGATAATTTTGATCCTTGTCTAGGAGGAAAGCTGCTAAGGTATTTATAAGTCTCACAGTAGTCACAGTGACTGATAATCTTGATCCTTGTCTATATGGATGGTACAAGAAGGATATAAATCTCTATGTTACAAAAGTGTCCGTCAAAAGGCGATAAACTGATGGCGCCACAATGATATTAAATTTGATTAAATTAATTTTGAAAAGAAAAAAGAAAACAAAATAATTATTTGCGGAGATGAAAAACACTCTGAATATTAATTTTATTTAGAAAGTCATATAAGTATTAAATATCGGTAATTCATTTCAAATGCTGAACTATACCTAGCGCCACCCGGAGATATTTGGAACTATTGTTTAGTGCTTACCGCTGGACACTTTTTCTACCGTTTTCCTATAAGAAAGTTCCATCCTTCCTATACCATCCATACTTGTCTAGTAGGAAAGCTGCCATGGCATTTATAAGTCTCACAGTAGTCACAGTGAATGATAATCTTGATCCTTGTCTAGTAGGAATGCTGCCATGGCATTAATAAGTACAGTGATTGATAATCTTGATCCTTGTCTAGGAGGAAAGCTGCCATGACATTTATAAGTCTCACAGTAGTCACAGTGAATGATAATCTTGATCCTTGTCTAGGAGGAAAGCTGCCATGGCATTTATAAGTCTCACAGTGAATGATAATATTGATTCTTGTCTAGGAGGAAAGCTGCTATGGCATTTATAAGTCTCACAGTGACTGATAATCTTGATCCTTGTCTTGTAGGAATGCTGCCATAGCATTTATTAAGTCTCACAGTGAATGATGATCTTGATCCTTGTCTAGTAGGAATGCTGCCATAGCATTTATAAGTCTCACAGTGAATGATAATATTGATACTTTTCTAGGAGGAAAGCTGCCATGGCATTTATAAGTCTCACTCATCTCATTTAGCTTTTCTAAGGACCATTGTTGGAAATGTCATTTTGACAGTTACCTTCCCCTTTGGAGCTCATTTGACCTCTTCCTAATTTCTGAAACGTTGTTCTAGGTAACGGCACTCTGATCGGTGCAAGTGCAAACGTGGTATGCGCGGGAGTGGCGGAGCAGCACGGTTACAAGATCAGCTTCGTGCAGTTTTTCAAGGTCGGCTTCCCGATCATGCTCGGCCATATGGCCACCGCGTCCGTGTACCTGTTACTCTGTCATTGTGCGTTTACTTGGCATTGAGGCTGTGAAACTCAAAGTTAATCACAATCAGCATGCCAAAGGTTGCACGTTAAAAGGCGTTATGAAGGACGTATTTGGCCGAAGAGGACCGATTCTTCTTTGAACATTGACAATCGCTGTGTACAATATGGATGACTTAGAAGAAGTATCTAAGAGCGAAATAAATAATCTTGGCATGGCGAATGAAATGGCGATAATACTTAATTTAAAATTTACTTTGAAGACCCTTATTCTTTTTGAAAGACAAGACCTATCCAACGACACCCCAAAATATAGGGTAGGACCGAAAAAAGATTTCACCCAATCGACCCCACTTTTATTTTACTACTGTGTCAGTGCGATTAATACATCATACTGATACCAAATTTCAGTTTTCTAGTAAGTACATACATACAAAGGATCACTGTGCTAGACTGCAGACGGAAGAACGGACGGACGGACAGACGGACAAACGGACATAGCGATGGCGGAACTATTAGGGTTCCTAATTGACTACGGAACCCTAAAAAAGAGCCTTTAAAAATCACTCGTCTATGCCAGATTATTTTAATAAATAAACACTTAAAATATCAGTATAAAATGTAGTGTAGTTATAATTTAAGTTAAGTATAATTAAAATAGGGTAAGACAAAATATGTACAAAGTTAATTTCACGTAAATTCTACGTATAGACAAAGATTTATTGATTGTAAATACGGTGCTAACAAATTAGTCACGGATATTTTTACCGCTGATAGTACTCGGTTCTCGGAGTATATTTAAGTATGAAACATCATTAAAACACCCTGTTAATAAGATAATTAAATGAGACCTCTTTAGACCCGAATCATAATGACATTTAAGAAAAAAAACTTTTGACGTGACATGACAGACAGTGTTAAATATCTTGACAGGACATTATAGGGGATGGTTATTTTAAAAATTAATTATTATTTTTTTGTTCGGTAAATGAAAACAAAAAAATGATATACAAAGGTTCCTTAATTACAATTAAAAGTTAATTGTTTTAATGTAATGTATCATCTCTTAAAATATCCGTGACTAATTTTTTAGCACCTTATATACAGGGTGTTTCCTGTTATAAGAGCAATAAATTAAAACGTAGATTCTACTCCTCAAACAATGAAACGTTTGTTCTACAATAAAAAAAAATGAAATTTTTATATTGTCTCTTTTTCATACATGCTAGTAATAGTATTTTCAATGTACGTTAAAATCCGTCTAATTGACATTGCTTGTCACTCTTGTCACCCAACAGAAATAATCAATTTCGCAATACATTGCGTGTTTGAATAAACTTTAAAGTGAAATAAAAATCAAATTATAAGTTATTTTTAAAAGTCGCTGAACTAATATTGTCCAGTTTGAGGAGTAGAATCTACGGTTTAATTTATTGCCGCTATTACAGGAAACACCCGGTATGTGCAGTATAGAAAAGTGCCTCAAACTTGACAGGTGGATTAGAACCCTGTACACTTTTTTTTTAGTGTCCTAACTAGCATCCTAATTAGGATCCTAACTTTTTTCAATAGTAAATTTACTTGCTAAATGCGGTTAGACTTGACTAAATTTAGAAACTAAATCATTTAGGAAGCTAACTAGGACAAGTGTAACAGGGCTTTTAGATGGTGCTGCCATGGATTTATATAAAGTGGATCTAGTTCTTACCTTAGAGAATTCAACCCGGAGTAGCCATGCCTGTCCTTTTCTATACAAAAAAAGTCTGCCGATTTTTGCGGGGGAGGGGAACGTCAAATGTATGGCTATTCGTACGTAAAGTACAAATAGATAAACGCCACGTCAGATAAACGTCAGTCCATACATGTGTATGACCACTGGTCATATGTTTTTGCCAAAGGGGAACGCCTGTCAATTGCGACTCCGGTTGGTTGAATTCTTTAAGAGTTCTTACACTTTTTCCCTCATTCAAGGATGATTAAGACATGGATAGACAATGCCTATACAAAATCGCGTTCCTCAAACCTTCAGGCTATACGTCTGTTTTCGGTACTTAATGCCACAGCGCCATCTGTTGAGTATGGAATAGAGTTATTCTGTCAGCGTTAATTGCCGAACAAAATATTAGAAACTAGAATTTATTTATTTAATCTTAATTGCCCAAAATAAGATGGTACAAATGGCGGACTTAATGCCATAAGGCATTCTCTACCAGTCAACCAATGGGATTAACAGAAAGGTTTGTGGTGACCAATAGATGACGTTGCTTTAGCCTGAAATAAGGGAACGCGATTTTGTATAGGCATTGTCAATCCATGTCTTAATCGTCCTTGCCCTCATTCATAGGTGACTAGTAAAAAGTAGTAAAGTCGTTCATAGGTGACTAGTGAAAAGTAGTAAAGTCGTTCATAGGTGACTAGTGAAAAGTAGTAAAAACGGTCCGATAGAGAGCATAATGTAAGGGGCAGTATCTCACTCGCACTCGTTACAAAATTGTCACATTTGACACATACTGACATGCTGATTGTTTGATGATGTCGTTACCTCCTTAGTCAAAACGTGAGACTGTGACTGAAGAATTAGATCTTCTTCATATAAATCCATGGTCTATATTAAACTAAACATTGTTTAAACAATCAAACTCGGAGTACGATCATTTTAGACTCATTGCCTCATTACTCTATTATCTTTTGTATTGTACATTTTCTTAGATTACTTAGTAATATTAAGTACAAATGTAGCTATTTTACGAACTTTGAGAATATAATAATTCATATTCAATTTAATTCAATTCAATTGTTTTATTTCAGACCTAGTATACACGATATTCAATAAAAGATATGTACATAGAATCGATCCTCCCGTCAAATCAGTCTAAGCATGAAAGGTAAGAACAGGTGCGGTTGAAATTGGGGTAGGGGGGGGGGTCACAATAGCAGAAATGTTTTTTTGTCTATTTGTGGTGCACTTGGAGGGGGGGGGTCCATGACCCAATGCAAATTAAACTCAATCGAGTGTAGTGACTACCCCCCCCAACCCCCTTTTAGACGTTGAATTTTTATAGGCTACGTATAACCTGGCTGGGGATTATCTTGAATTGGAATTAGTAATCTTTAAGGGGTGATTTTCGGGATAACAATGCAAAAAAACCGGCCAAGAGCATGTCGGGCGATACTCAGTGTAGAGTTTCGTAGATGCCGCCCTGTTACAAAGCATCCGTTCAAAAGGTCGTTTATTAAGGGATATTCATTTTACTATTCGGCACTTCCTTTCAATATGCTTTTTTGACTGATAATTCAAAAACGGCTGAACCGATTTTATTCAATATAGTTTATATTGATCCTTCTTATCAGGCCTCACCAAATTTCAGCTTTCTAGTGCGAACGGTAACTGAGCTAGACCGCGGACAGACATGGTGAAACTATAAGGGTTCCTAGTTGACTACGGAAACCTAAAAAGAGATAAATAGTAGTTTATGTAACTGTTACGTAATAAGGCCTAATTATGTACAGAAGCATACACCGCTTTACCTACACTCATATCCATTGAAAACATTAGAATGACCGCCATTACACCGCCATGACCAACCTTATTGCGCCGGCGGTCGGGGGGCGGATATTCATTACGTTACCGTAGGTAATGAATTTTCATACGTTTTTACCACACTGTCACAGATAATACACTGATGTTACGTTACTGGTTGCAATAATGGTGGTAATTACATACGGTTCCGATAGAGGATTTATGATATTGGTATAGATCAAGATATTTATTCTTCAATGTAAGCACATTACAATGCACTAATGGACGCCAGAGAAAAATAAAATACACGAGTGTCGTGAAACACGCGATTGGAACGAAGTTATGTTATTTTATTTTATATCATTATTGACTTTTTCGTAAATTTCGTGGTTTTAATTATTTTGAAATTTTGGAAAGTTTTGAAATTGTTGAAATTTATTTATTTTGAAATTCAATTTTTTTTTGAATTTTTGAAATGTTGGGTATTTTGGAATTTTTGGAATTTTTGGAAATTTTGGAAATTTTGGAAGTTTTGGAAGTTTTGGAAGTTTTGGAAGTTTTGGAATATTGGAAATTTTGGAAATTTTGAAAATTTTGGAAATTTTGGAAATTTTGAAAATTTTGGAAATTTTGGAAATTTTGGAAATTTTGGAAATTTTGGAAATTTTGGAAATTTTTGTAATTTAGAAATTTTGCCATTTTTGACATTTTCGATATTTTTTACTTTTAGGTCCTCGACTTTTATCACTTTGTCACTTCTCACTTTCACTTTTCACTACACTTCACTTCACTTCACTTTATTCTATTTTATATATTTTTTATTTCATTCCATTTTACATGTTTCTCAATCGTATGGGTGTCGCGTTTTCGTGACGTGACGCTTTTTCGTGACGGTCACGTGACTTTTTTTCGCCTAGCCTCATCGACATATAATATTATTCTTCCAAGCCTAGCCCCCCATCCGCGAACCGTCCGATAAGGAACTTCGTTCCAAAACTACCACCGGTTCTAACCCTACACCTGAGCCCAAGAAGTATTATGACCGAAAAGAAACTCGACGGGACTTATTTTTTTCAAAACAGTAATACATTATTAAAGATACAAAATAGTGCGTAGTTCTTCAAGAAGGCATATCAAAACATCTTGAGAGACAGATAATGTACCCATTGTTTAATTATAAATAAAAATAAATCCTAATCTGACTGCTTCACAAAACGTTTGATATGTTTTCCTACCTAAACGGTGTACTAAATAAATGTTAGATGATTTTGTAGTAGTTTATTGGTTTGGGCCATGCAACTTTGTCCGTCATATATAGTCCTCGAACCTGCAATAACCCTTTGACATTCATGACATTTTCAAATATTTCTTAAGAGCGGGTAAAGGTAAATTTAAAGCATCGACGGGTAACATGTTATAAATATGCAGTAGCAACAACATTCTGAGGATGATTGCCGGTAGATTTGATTGCCCGATAGTCTACGGGTTGATCAAACTGATAAAGTCCAATTTAGAATATAAGTTTTAGATGTTTTATGTTTTATTTTAAGTATGTTAATATGATTACTTACTAACAACTTAGAATGTATACTAACAAAATGGACCATGTTGTCTGAAATAAATATTTTTGAATTTGAATTTGAAATATGAACACCTTGACCAAAAAATTACAAATTATTTCAATACCAAATTTCATCTAAATACGTACAGCGGTTATTTTTTGTTTCTTCCCCATGTAAACTTCCACCCCTTTTGCATCCGCTTAAGGGATAATTTCCGAGATAAAACTATTTTATTTCCTTTTCCAGAGCTCAAATTATCTCCATACCAAATTTTATCTAAATCGATTCTGCGGTTAATAATTCCCTATACAAATTTCCAACTCTCTTTTCACCCCTTTAGGGGTCCTTTCTCGAGACCCATACTATCTCTATACCAATTTTCATCTAAATCAGTTCAGCGGTAAATAAAATCTCATACCAACTTCCAACCCCTTTTTCACCCCCAGAAGGGTTTGAAATAGTACATTACTTACCTAGGGCTGTAAAAAAAAGAAAGCCCGAAATCGCAGGTATTTGGGACCCGAGCCGCAGGCGAGGGTTGTAAATATGCGATAGAGGGCTTTCTTTTTTACTGCCCGTGGTGAGTACACAATTTTACGTCCCCACCTGGCCATAATGCGAGTTTTACCGTAAGCGTAGCGAGCGGTAAAACTCACATTATGGCCAGGTGTGACGTAAACTATCCTATGACGTTTCTCGAGACTCAAATTATCTCCATACTCATTTCTATCTAAATCGTTTCAGCGGTTAAAAATTCTCCATACAAACTTTCAACCCCATTTTCACCCCCACCAGGGTTGATTTTCGGGATTAAAACTATATATTATCCTTTCCCGGGACTCAAACTATCTCTATACAAAATTTCATCAAAATCCGTTCAGCCGTTTTCACGTGATGCGCGGTCAAATAAACAGACAAACAGATAAACAGATAAACAGACAAAAATTCTAAAAATTGTTGGAACGTATTCTGTTATCGATTCTAAGTATCCCCAGCCAACTTTTTTTCGATTATCTTCCATGTACAGACTTTCGACCCTCTTCAGCTTTATTATATGTATAGATAGATAGATATAGATAGAAGATATAAGGTAGTATGGTGACATCTTGATTTGTTTAGCTGTCAGCTCTGATGTTAATTTGAAAATGTTTCACTGCGAAATAGTTTCATTTCCCGAGCGTATTATTTACAGCAGTTTATTATATACACTATTTACAATGTTTCGCTCTTGACTATGGATAATTTTAGGAATTTTTTGTCGTTTATAATTTAATATTCAACACTTTATTATTATTCAAGTAACCCGCCTCAATGACACTTGACAACAGTGACAGCCTACAACATGCACTCACACATGCATAGCAATCTGTCATTACAATTATTGCCAGTGTAAGAAATTAGTTCCAATGAAATTCCGCAACATGGCGCATGATCATATATTTCTGGTCAGGCTTTACATAAAAAATAATAAAAAAATAGCAAAAACAAAGATCCCTACGAATTGATAACCTCCTCCTTCGAAATCTTGAAGTCGGTTGATAAGGGCCTCGGCCGTGTTCTAATTTTAAACCACGTTTAGATACGATCCAATTTCAATACAACTCCAATGCATTAACTACGCAATACAGCTAGCGCCTAAACGTCTGAATCAGATATAAGAATTTGCTAGAAAATTAATTTTGTATTAAGCAGAGAGAAAATATGGAAAAATTCAAGATTCAAGATATTTATTCATGACGTACACAATATTACATAAAAAATTACATACAAACAAAACAAAGACGTATAGGTGTAGCACCATGAAATGGACCCTGCTCAGCAAAATGCTAGCTAGTATGTAAGCTAGCGCTGGTCTTCCGTAGGGCCCACTTGGTGATGCCACGACAGATTACACAAACTGAAGACAAAAAATAGAAAACAAAGTTATACTTAACACAAACTGAATGAAAAATTACACATCTACAGGAAGATACAAAATACATATGGGGTAGTATAAAAGCATAATATATAAGGGACATACACTACAGGGCCGCGATTTCATTCAGCATTGGTCTCACATTGGTCACACATTGTTGTACCAATGTGAGACCAATGTGAGACCAATGTGTGATCAATGTTGAATGAAAATCTGTTCGAATAGCAAATGTCAATGTCGTTATAGCGTTGAGTTGAGTTGGGTTGGAGCTGTGTCTGTCCAGTGTGTGTTTATTTTTCGAATCGCGGCCCAGGTAAAAACATTAATTTATGTACTGACGTTCATAAGTGCATTGTAATTTGCCTAAATTGAATAATAAATATCTTTTATCTTTTACTTATCAACTAAATGCACACATCACACACATCTTCGAAATTGGAATCTTTCTATTGAATCGCGGTGAATTTTTCCATTTTCC
This sequence comes from Pammene aurita, assembly GCA_947086415.1. Lineage (NCBI taxonomy): Eukaryota > Metazoa > Arthropoda > Insecta > Lepidoptera > Tortricidae > Pammene > Pammene aurita. The sequence continues at coordinate 11,158,119 of OX352316.1, forward strand.
TTTCAATTATAAAATTGCTTGAAAATTATTCCGATGAAACTACAATACAACTTCAATATTGCTTGATTATTTGTTGTGTGTTCATATACAAGATATCTCTATACTCCGCTTAAGGCGGAATCAGACGGTTCACTCGGATGAACATTCATCCGAGTGAACCTCGGGTGATTGTTCGGCACTTTTGGTTCACTTTATGATCAGACGTGTCACTTCGGGTGAAAGGTGCGGAATGAAACATAAAAATGAACGAAAAATGAACCGTCTGATTCCGCCTTTAGCGCGTTATTTCTTTGAAACCTCAGCTGCCAAAAAGAAGGGGTGCGGGAGGGGAACACGCAATGCTAGACAGGGAACGCGCCTTTACTCCGTGGGGCGTAAGAGCGAGTCAGACATTATGGTTGCCATGGCGAAGTACTAAGTTCACTATAGGGTGAAATTATTTCGAGCGTGGCAGCGGGGGGCGCCCGGCTATGCGGGGTCTTGGGTTATTAGTCTATGTGTGTCTTAGAGTTATGTTCGAGATAGATTGTCTTTTTAATATCTTGTTTATGAATTTTAAAATTAGAGTACGGCACCTTCTAAGGGATGATGCACGCTGTTCAGTTCCACCGTCCTACACGACCATTACACGACACTTCCGACACTCCATTTTGTATTATTTAGAAAGCGTCACGTGATCCTTGGAGGTCACGTGATGATTTCTATACAAAATGAAGTGTCGTGTATTTAGGACGTGGAACGGAACAGCGAGCATCGTCCTTAATTTAATTTGTGTATAATAGTACCGAGGTATATCGGTAGGCATTTCCAGATTACAAATATTTTCCAATCACGTTTGCAGCAGCACAGCAGTATTGTATTGGAAAAACGGGATCTTATCATAAAATTCTTATGGAATTTATCTATACATATAATAAAGCTGAAGAGGGTCGAAAGTCTGTACATGGAAGATAATCGAAAAAAAGTTGGCTGGGGATACTTAGAATCGATAACAGAATACGTACCAGCAATTTTTAGAATTTTTGTCTGTTTATCTGTTTGTCTGTTTATCTGTTTATCTGTTTATCTGTTTATCTGTTTATCTGTTTGTCTGTTTATTTGACCGCGCATCACGTGAAAACGGCTGAACGGATTTTGATGAAATTTTGTAAAGAGATAGTTTGAGTCCCGGGAAAGGATAATATATAGTTTTAATCCCGAAAATCAACCCTGGTGGGGGTGAAAATGGGGTTGAAAGTTTGTATGGAGAATTTTTAACCGCTGAAACGATTTAGATAGAAATGAGTATGGAGATAATTTGAGTCTCGAGAAACGTCATAGGATAGTTTTCAAACCCTTGTGGGGGTAAAAAGGGGGTTGGAAGTTGGTATGAGATTTTTTTTACCGCTGAACTGATTTAGATGAAAATTGGTATAGAGATAGTATGGGTCTCGAGAAAGGACAAAAGATAGTTTTCAACCCGAAAATCAACCCTAAAGGGGTGAAAAGGGAGTTGGAAATTTGTATAGGGAATTATTAACCGCAGAATCGATTTAGATAAAATTTGGTATGGAGATAATTTGAGCTCTGGAAAAGGAAATAAAATAGTTTTATCTCGGAAATTATCCCTTAAGCGGATGCAAAAGGGGTGGAAGTTTACATGGGGAAGAAACAAAAAATAACCGCTGTACGTATTTAGATGAAATTTGGTATTGAAATAATTTGTAATTTTTTGGTCAAGGTGTTCATATTTCAAATTCAAATTCAAATTCAAAAATATTTATTTCAGACAACATGGTCCATTTTATTAGTATACATTCTAAGTTGTTAGTAAGTAATCATATTAACATACTTAAAATAAACAATAAAACAGCTAAAACTTATATTCTAAATTGGACTTTACCAGTTTGATCAACCCGTAGACTACCGGGCAATCAAATCTACCGGCAATCATCCTCAGAATGTTGTTGCGACTGCATATTTATAACATGTTACCCGTCGATGCTTTAAATTTACCTTTACCCGCTCTTAAGAAATATTTGAAAATGTCATGAATGTCAAAGGGTTATTGCAGGTTCGAGGACTATATATGACGGACAAAGTTGCATGGCCCAAACCAAAATACTACTACAAAATCATCTAACATTTATAGGACACCGTTTAGGTAGGAAAACATATCAAACGTTTTGTGAAGCAGTCAGATTAGGATTTTATTTATATTTATAATTAAATAATGGGTGCATTATCTGTCTCTCAAGATTTTTGATATGCCTTCTTGAAGAACTACGCACTATTTTGTATCTTTAAGATCTAATAATGTATTACTGTATGAAAAAAATAAGTCCCGTCGAGTTTCTTTTCGGTCATAATACTTCTTGGGCTCAGGTGTAGGGTTAGAACGTGACCGTCACGAAAAAGCGTCACGTCACGAAAACGCGACACCCATACGATTGAGAAACATGTAAAATGGAATGAAATAAAAAATATATAAAATAGAATAAAGTGAAGTGAAGTGTAGTGAAAAGTAAAAGTGAGAAGTGACAAAGTGATAAAAGTCGAGAACCTAAAAGTAAAAAATGTAGAAAATGTCAAAAATTGCAAAAATCAAAAATTTCCAAAATTTCCAAAATTTACAAAATTTACAAAATTTCCAAAACTTCCAAAATTTACAAAATTTCCAAAATTCCAAAATTTCCAAAATTTCAAAATACCCAACATTTCAAAAAAAATAAAATTTCATAAATAAATAAATTTCCAAAATTTCAAAATAATTAAAACCACAAAATTTACGAAAAAGTCAATAACAATATAAAATAAAATAACATAACTTCGTTCCAATCGCGTGTTTCACGACACTCGTGTATTTTATTTTTCTCTGACGTCCATTAGTGCATTGTAATGTGCTTACATTGAAGAATAAATATCTTGATCTATACCAATATCATAAATCCTCTATCGGAACCGTATGTAATTACCACCATTATTGCAACCAGTAACGTAACATCAGTGTATTATCTGTGACAGTGTGGTAAAAACGTATGAAAATTCATTACCTACGGTAACGTAATGTATATCCGCCCCCCGACCGCCGGCGCAATAAGGTTGGTCATGGCGGTGTAATGGCGGTCATTCTAATGTTTTCAATGGATATGAGTGTAGGTAAAGCGGTGTATGCTTCTGTACATAATTAGGCCTTATTACGTAACAGTTACATAAACTACTATTTATCTCTTTTTAGGGTTCCGTAGTCAACTAGGAACCCTTATAGTTTCGCCATGTCTGTCCGCGGTCTAGCTCAGTTACCGTTCGCACTAGAAAGCTAAAATTTGGTGAGGCCTGATAAGAAGGTTCAATATAAACTATATTGAATAAAATCGGTTCAGCCGTTTTTGAATTATCATTAAAAACGCATATTGAAAGGAAGTGCCGAATAGTAAAATGACGTAAGCGCCGCCGAATATCCCTTAATAAACCACCTTTTGAACGGATGCTTTGTAACAGGGCGGCATCTACGAAACTCTACACTGAGTATCGCCCGACATGCTCTTGGCCGGTTTTTTTGCATTTTTATCCGAAAATCACCCCTTAAAGATTACTAATTCCAATTCAAGAAAATCCCCAGCCAGGTTATACCGTAGCCTATAAAAATTCAACGTCTAAAAGGGGGGGTAGCCACTGCACTCGATTGAGTTAAATTTGCATGGGTCATGGACCCCCCCCCCCTCTTAATGCACCTCAAATAGAAAAAAATAATTTCAGCATTTGTGACCCCCCCCCCCCCAATTTCAACCGTGCCTGTTCTTACCTTTCATGCTTATACTGATTTGACGGGAGGATCGATTTGGATGATATTTACCGTGGACATGAACGTATAAATACAAAAGTGGTCCTGTATCGCCCGATATACATACACCTACTACTCTGTGTCGTTTAAATCATGCCAAAAAAATTTATAGGATAAAAAAAGTATTGATTTTTGAGTGTAGTTTCATTTAGTGGTAATTGTAAAATATTTTATTAGGACTACTGTCCTCTAGCGTATCCATCTGTCAACTTTACTTCAAGTTCCGCCTCCAAGGTAGCGGGAGAGAAATTAGGGGTGAATTAGCCGCTTACTGACACAGACCGAATTCCACGCGGGCGGAGCCGCGGGCACAGCTAGTAATATAATATAAGAATGTTATTTGACTGGACTCAAGTACGTTTAAACATAATCGTTTCATGAAACATAATTTAGCAGAAAGGAATCTAAAATTGACTTATAAACTAACCTAAATATAATATACGCTCGTAATTAATTTGATTTTATAATTTTGTTTGGCATACATCTGCAAACTTTTGATGCTGCTGCCACTGACAAGGCCACGCACGGGGAGGGGTAGGGCTACACGATAATGCTATCGTGTAGCCCTACCCCTCCCCTGCTTCGAGGAACAAAGGAAATCTAGGAGACTTATCGTACTAGAAACCGGATTTTTTATTAAAAAAAAAATACGCCGCCACTTTTTGTGCATTGCAGCATCGGCATTTCGTGTTCCCCCATTAAAGACGTGACTAATTATACATATCTCATCTAGGAGACTTATCGAACTAGGTTCAGTGTCGTGGGCTCTTATACTATTACTGTGGGAACTAAATAAGTTTGATTTGTGTAATATTATTCCACTACCTAAAGGTTGTCTGGGAGAAATCGCTTTTTAACGATAAGACCGCCTGTTGTTTACCTCTATTCTGACTTTATGCATTTTCTGTACTGGTTTTCTATTCGAGGTGTTCAATAAAGAGTATTTGTATTGTATTGTATTGTATTGTATTGTAATATTAAAAAAAACTTCATGTCACATTTTTTGTCATGGACCAAATATTCATCCTGCTAGCGTTTGTCACGACTTTTTGCTATGGCTCATTGAGCCTGGGTTACGATTGGCAACCTAATCCTATGAAATGGCGTAGGCACTACTTTTTATACCTTCCAACCCAGAGGGTAAACTAGGCCTTATTGGGATTAGATCCGGTTTCTTCACGACGCTTTTCTTCGCCGAAAAGCGACTGGTAAATATCAAATGACACATATTTGGTACATTCGGCATAACTCAATCTATTCAAAGCCTGGTTTGCTATATTAGTCAGTATTTAAATATAGACAGGTAATTAAATAATTAAAGGGGAAAACTCATATAATATATATAAATATGATCATATTATGATCGTACAGGATAACTGACAGTGGTGTGACAAATGTGCTGTATTTTACTTACCTTAGCAATATAATATTATAACCAGTACCTACTGTAATTAAAAAATGGATAAACTAGTGTTTTTGTTAGTTTTCTTGGTGAGAGAGGCGTTTCCAGGTAAAATAAATTATTTTTCAACACACCTGCTCGTAACGAGGTCCTTATTCCACCGCTTTTATGCTCATAATCCCAGATAATAAACACACGTGCATTTCACAATAATTATCGAACTAGTGCAATAACTTAATAATCCGATCTAGTGACGTTTATACTCTAGTACCAAGTTGTATGTACGCAGACAAATCGTTGTAATTTAGTCGGGTTTTACCTTTACTTTTTTTTTACTCTTTAGGAGTTTACATTCTAAAAAAATAAAATAAAGTAAATATATTAAAAATATACACATTTACGATAAAATATAAATTATACAATCCTGATTGTGAATAAGAATTATTTCAACTTATTATGTTACTCGTAATACACAATAATTCGTGTTTAAAACACGAATTGTCTGTTTTAATATTAACTGTTTGGCATTATACGTCCGCGCCTTTGCCTCAAGCTGCACATACATCCAAAAAAGAAAATTGCGCGCCATTTATAAGTTAACCTCAAATAATTGTTTATTTGTTAGATTTTTCTCGTCGTGTTTTATTAATTTAAACAAGTTATATTTAATGAATAAGAAGACAACTTTAGCGTTAATTTAACCTCTGGATATATTTCAAAATTGTGATACCTACATACTCGTACTAGTCAAATGTTATCATAAAAATCTAGTGAAGCAATACGTAAGAAAAATATACTATAATTTATTGCACAATAAATGTAAAGTCTGTAATTTTATGAAATTATTTTAAGAAGAGTTCCAGATAGTCAATAACATCACATAAAAGGTTAGTTAAATTGAATTATCTTAGGTTCGTAAGTACCTCTATCCTGTAAACATTCTGACAATTAATGTATTTATCAAAAGTTATTAATTACACTATTCTGTTATTTCCTCGCAAGTGTGTTGAAAAACATCGTATGAAACGCGTGTGCTTGATCACTCCATAACTAAGCTTTCTTAGCGCACTCACGTGCGTTCGTGCGCACAATGTCGCTACGTAAGTAATGATCAACTTAGCACACTTGTATCATAATGTACTATTAGCTATTCCTATTTCTATACAAATAGAAGTATATATACTTCTAGTTGCATAGTTCCGTTGTGTTCTTCTTACACCGACTGGACTCGACTGCCTAAAAAAAGAGAAGGAGTGTGTGTTAAGGGTTCATGTGTGGGTATGTAAGATTTTTTATTCCACCAGAACAACTGAACGACTGATTCGATTTAGGTATCTATGATAAAGAGACAACAGATATTTATTCTTCAATTTAGGCACATTACAATGCACTTATGAACGTCAGAAACCGAAAAAAAACCGGCCAAGTGCGCGTCGGACCACGCATAATGAAGGGTTCCGTAGCTTCAATGGAATAAGAACCAGACTAATAGCAAAAGGTCATATCTGATGCCTATGGAAGAAGTTTTTTGGAAATAACTCAAAAATGGCTAGACCGATAATGTTCAAAATATTTTTTGTAGAAAGTATATGATAACGCGCATCTTCTCAATTTAAGTTATTTTTAAAGACCTATCGATTGATGTCCAACATATTGATATTTGGTTAAAAAAAATTTTTTAAGTTAGATGTATGCAAAAATATTTTTTTCTGAAAATTCACTACATAACTAAATAGCGGCATACAAAATACACCTTATGTCAAATTTTATTAAGATACGTCTTATAGTTTTCGAGTAAAATGGCTGTGACATACGGACAGACCGACGGACGGACGGACAGACGGACATGACGAAACTATATGGGTTCCGTTTTTTCCACGAAACCCTAAAAAAGAACCGACTCCACTTAGACTCCACTTTTCCAAAAGGAAATACTCGAGCCGTCCGTATGTCACAGCGTCAGTCAGGCGTATCTTAATAAAATATAGGTGTATTTTGCATGCTGCTATTTAGTTATGTAGTTAAATTGAAGAGAAAAATATTGTAGGGGGGGCGGTCCGTACACGAAACTAAATAAAATAAAATAAATTACTTTATATCAACATGTTGCATATCAGTAGTGTGCCCCCCTGTAACTTTTGAACCGTAATAAGTTTAAAAAATAATAAAAAATAATCCATAGGCATCAGATACGACCTTTTGGTATTAGTTTGGTTCTTATTCCATTGAAGGTACGGAACTCTCCATTATGCGTGGTCCGACACGCACTTGGCCGGTTTTTTTTATGTATGATCCCCGATTATTCGAAGACGGCTGGACCGATTTTGATTTTTTAGGGTTCCGTAGTCAACTAGGAACCCTTATAGTTTCGCTTTGTCTGCCCGTCCGTCCGTCCGTCCGTCCGTCCGCGGATAATCTCAGTGACCGTTAGCACTAGAAAGCTGAAATTTGGTACTAATATGTATATCAATCACGCCGACAAAGTGGTAAAATAAAAAGTGGAAATTTTTTTTTTATTAGGGTACCTCCCCTATACGTAAAGTGGGGAGTGATTTTTTTTTTCATTTCAAGCCTAACGTGTGATATATTGTTGGATAGGTATTTAAAAATGAATAGGGGTTTCCTAAAATCATTTTTCGATAATGTAAATATTTTCGGAAATATTCGCTCCAGAAGTAAAAAAATATGCGTCCCCCCCCCTCTAACTTTTGAACCGTAAGTTTTAAAAATATGAAAAAAATCTCAAAAGTAGAACTTTATAAAAACTTTCTAGGAAAATTATTTTGAACTTGATAGGATGAATAGTTTTTGAAAAAAAATTACAAAATAATTTCTGAACTAAGTTTGTAATTTAACCGCATAAGCAGGTGTTTATTGTACCTGTAATTTCTACAAAATTACAATGAAATGACGTGCTTTCAAATAAAGTAAAAACGGTGAAAATCGGTTCACGCAATAAAGAATTATTCCATAAAAATCATCTTCCATACTTTAAGCTCGCGCGCAATAGTTTACTTAATTTGCCGATAGATGTCGCTGTACGTGGAACTCTCATATCATATCCTACATGGCGGTGTTATTAACTCTTAAGTGGGGACACTTACTGTGACGGACGGAAAACTACGGAACCCTACACTGAGCGTGGCCCGACACGCTCTTGGCCGGTTTTTTTATTTGAAAAGAAGAAGTATACTCTACTTGACAGTTGGTACCATTGGAATTTGTTATCAGGTTAGGATCTGATGCTGGGATCCTGGAGAAGTCGAGAACTCTTCAAATATTATAGGCACACTAGACTCGGACTTTTAGAAAGCGGTTCTTTTTTGTTTATAATCCATACTAATATTATAAATGGGAAAGTGTATGTGTGTGTTTGTTTGTTTGTCCGCCTTTTTGATTTTTTAAGTGGAGATAGCTGAAGGGATGGAGAGTGACATAGGCTACTTTTTGTCTCTTTCTAATCCCCCACTTCCCTAAAATGAGGGGTGGACGTTTGTATGGTTTGTTACCCCGAATTTAAAGCGAGCGAAGCCACGGGCAAAAGCTAGTTATTTTATAATATTAAATTTTACAGACCCACTTGAAATTACAATCGGAGGACTCAAAAATCTTCAGAAAGGGGAGTTTTCTTCAGTTGATTCGACGCAAATGTACAAATACTACTTTACCCACGGCCACTATTAAAATAAGCTACTAAGACTAAAGCAACTAAGACAGGATATTATGGCCTTGCCTTTTACTTTGATGGAAATCTGGTGAAACAATTTGAAGGTAAGTATTCATTGATGGAAATCTGGTGAAACAATTTAAAAGTAAGTATTAATTGATGGAAATCTGGTAAAACAATTTGAAGGTAAGTATTCATTGATGGAAATCTGGTGAAACAATTTGAAGGTAAGTATTCATTGATGGAAATCTGGTGAAACAATTTGAAGGTAAGTATTCATTGATGGAAATCTGGTGAAACAATTTGAAGGTAAGTATTCATTGATGGAAATCTGGTGAAACAATTTAAAGGTAAGTATTCATTGATGGAAATCTGGTGAAACAATTTGAAGGTAAGTATTCATTGATGGAAATCTGGTGAAACAATTTGAAGGTAAGTATTCATTGATGGAAATCTGGTGAAACAATTTAAAGGTAAGTATTCATTGATGGAAATCTGGTGAAACAATTTGAAGGTAAGTATTCATTGATGGAAATCTGGTGAAACAATTTGAAGGTATTCATTATATAAATCTTCATTAGATATATAATCAAACGTACTTACAGTTCAATACAGTAATCGGGTTTCAAACCCTGGCTCGTACCACTAAGTTTTTCGGAACTTATATGCAGGTACTCGTATACGAAGTTAAAGTACAATAATAAGAAAAAAGTAGTTTTTGTAGGTCCATTTACACGATATATGAATCAGTCGGTGAAGGAAAACATCGTGAGAAAACCGAGTCTAATGAGGGTTTCCGCGATCGAGATATTCACTAGAATGGCAGCACCGTGGCGGAAGGTCTAGCTGTCATAATCCACCAATCATATTTGATCATAATTTTTTTTACTGGTGGATTTTGACAGCTGCTGCCATCTATTGAAAATCTCGATCCGGGAAACCCTCATTCCAATAAGTTCTAGTTTCGCCTCTTGGTTAGACCGTTAGTTGGCCGTTGCATTCGTAAAAACGAATACGAATTCGTGAGATTAGGTTACCGAGCTAAATTGAGCCTTGGCAGAAATCCGGAACTTACGCTAGGAGGATGCTGATTAATGAGAATGATAACGATAACACAATATGTAAATGAAACAGGCAAAATAGTTATGATGCCAGTATTGCCAGTCTCTCTGAAAAATACATTCGGTAAATTAGACAAATTAGGTATAGAATAGTATTTGACCTTTTGAACGCCATACGTCATAAGCAAATCGTCACTCACACGCCAAGATTACGGACGCAAGTGAGCCAATATTAACCTTACTTGAAAGTAGGTCTAGGTACAAGACACTTCCGACACTTCATTTTGACCATTTTGTATAGAAAGCGTCTCGTAATCCTCGGAGGTCACCTGGTTCTCTATACAAAAAAAAACCGGCCAAGAGCGTGTCGGGCCACGCTCAGTATAGGGTTGCGTAGTTTTCCATCCGTCACAGTCAGTGTCCCCACTTAAGAGTTAATAACACCGCCATGTAGGATATGATATGAGAGTTCCACGTACAGCTACATCTATCGGCAAATTAAGTAAACTATTGCGCGCGAGCTTAAAGTATGGAAGATGATTTTTATGGAATAATTCTTTATTGCGTGAACCGATTTTCACCGTTTTTACTTTATTTGAAAGCACGTCATTTCATTGTAATTTTGTAGAAATTACGGGTACAATAAACACCTGCTTATACGGTTAAATTACAAACTTAGTTGAGAAATTATTTTGTAATTTTTTTTCAAAAACTATTCATCCTATCAAGTTCAAAATAATTTTCCTAGAAAGTTTTTATAAAGTTCTACTTTTGAGATTTTTTGTCATATTTTTAAAACTTATGGTTCAAAAGTTAGAGGGGGGGAGACGCATATTTTTTTACTTCTGGAGCGATTATTTCCGAAAATATTTACATTATCGAAAAATGATTTTAGTAAACCCCTATTCATTTTTAAATACCTATCCAACAATATATCACACGTTAGGGTTGAAATGAAAAAAAAATCACTCCCCACTTTACGTATAGGGGAGGTACCCTAATAAATAAAAAAATTCCACTTTTTATTTTACCACTTTGTCGGCGTGATTGATATACATATTAGTACCAAATTTCAGCTTTCTAGTGCTAACGGTCACTGAGATTATCCGCGGACGGACGGACGGACGGGCAGACATGGCGAAACTATAAGGGTTCCTAGTTGACTACGGAATCCTAAAAACCGGTCAAGTGCGAGTCGGACACGCGCACCGAGGGTTCCGTACAAACCTGTAGGTATATAGGGGTAGTAACTTTATAATTATTAAAAATATTTTTATTATATGATGTAACTAAAAATTTACGGTTTTCGCAATTTTTCCTTTATCTGTGCTATAAGACGTTGCTTCGTACCAAATTTTAAGATGTTGAGTTCACGGGAAGTACCCTGTAGGTTTTGATTCCCTTGCGAGTTTCGAAAATTTGCGGCATAAACGGCTGTATCTTTTGATTGCGTTGGCTTAGACTTGAGTATTTGATATAAATTTCAGCTTGATACCTCCACGAGTTCCTGAGAAAAAGGGTCTTGACAGACGGACGGACGGACAACAAAGTGATCCTATAAGGGTTCCGTTTTTTCCTTTCGAGGTACGGAACCCTAAAAATTGTCGGAAGTGTCATGTAGGACGCGGAACGCTACAGCGTGAGCCATCCTTTATACATAGATTTCAAAAGAGAGCGTAGGCCATAACTCTTATAAACTGACCAGACCTGAGGACCAGAGACTGTCAGTAATAATGACATTATTTCTCTACTCTTCCTTCTCATTCTTCATATACATAGAAAAGGACGGGTACATAAATAATGACATTATTTCTCTACTCGTCCTTCTCATTCTTCATATACATAGAAAAGGACGGGTACATAAATAATGACATTATTACTGACAGTGTCTCACGAATACTCATGCATGACACTATTAGGTGTTTTTGGGGATTTCCGTTTGAGTTCAAGATGGCTGCGCCGTCTTTAGAGTAGTTTTTTATTTTTTGCTAATTTACGTAGTACAGTGTGTAATATTGATAGCTTATTGTGCGGTGACCTAACGAACGTGTGTGCAGCTAATGAAAAATTAGTCTAAAAACGCGCGTAACCACCCTTTAGTTGAACAAACGGTTATCCGGGGTCTCGTCCACCCACGTGTTTGTAGGGAGGCTATCACCTTACAATCAGCAAGGCCTCAACCGAACAACGTTGCTTGTATTTATATAATTTTATAATGAAGTTTATAAAATCAAAGTATACACCTCGATATTGGCAGAATTCACCTCGCTAAAACCGGCGAGGAGTAAAAGCCATATATTAAAATAAAATAAAAAGGTGTTCTTAGCGTTTAAAATTTTAAAGAAGAGGCCATATAATGGTTTATGGGTGGTACAATGGTTTCGTAGTCCTATTATGATGATGATGAATTGACGATGACCTGATCGGTTTATGATCCTCAGTTGGTGTGAGAAACAGCATGTGTCACGCCACGTTGTCACCTGCTAGTAAAGCTAAAACTATTTTCATCTCGAGAGTTAACGCTTGAATCTCTCTCTTCCCTGCGGATTCAATGTACGCTCTCGTAAATACGAGTAACATTTTACTCCCTTGTGATACTATCTACTATTTTTACAGATATTACGTTCATTGAACACACATACACACTCAAAAAGGATAATAAGGAAATAAGTTGCGTGGCGCTGGATATGGCAACCAAGAGTATCCTTGAAACGCATGTGATACAACTCCACTACAGACCACCTGGTAAGTGTCAATGCTTAAATTACGTTTTCAACCGACTTCAAGATTTCGAAGGAGGAGGTTATCAATTCGTCGGGATCTTTGTTTTTGCTATATTTTTTTTATGTATGTTCCACGGTATAATCGCGCGTTCCCATCTAGCATTGCGAGTTCCCCTCCCGCACCCCTTCTTTTTGGCAGCTTAGGTTTCAAAGAAATAACTCTTGTATATGACCGGCTCAATTAAGCCTGGGGTCGGCTTGGAAATCTACCCCATGAATAATAAGCACTGGTTTTTTTACGCAAGCGACTGCCATGCAACCCAGAGGGGAAACTAGGCTTTATTGGGATTAGGTTGGTTTTGGTCGCGATGTTTTCCTTCACCTAAAAGAGCTGGTAAATATCAAATGATATTTCGTACATAAGTTCCAAAAAACTCATTGAGTAACAGGAGATGACATCCAAGAATTGTCTTGTCCCAAAAAGTCTATATACTACTTGTAGTGTACGTGCAAGATTAGTCCAGATAGTACCACGGATCAGAAGACAATCCGGATAGTACTTTTACTATATTTCCCTAACCACAGTTGAACCTTATTTTATTACCGAGCAAAACAGTCGTTCATAGGTCACTAGTAAAAAGTAATAAAAACGGTCCGATAGAGAGCATAATGTAGGGGGCGGTGTCTCACTCGCACTATGCTGCCAACTTATGAAACTTACCAATGTGGTTTTATTTATATACATTTATTTTAGTAACACACTAGAAGTTACTTCCTACTTATAATAATTTATTGCAATATTTGAATTAATACTTTGTTCCCTTTTAGCTGCTTTGAATTTTTTTACGACGTAAATATTATTCATTCATTAAATTAAAGAATTGCAATTAATATTGCAGACAGTAGTAAGTTTTGTAATATTTAAAATACGGTCTGGTATCCCCATCCCATCAGTCCCATCACTGACATAATATGTCACTGATATTATTTCAAATGAGGCCGCTCAGCTCAACAACATTTCGTAACAACATTTTTAAGTAAAAATGGTCAAGATATGTTGCGTAAAAGGGTGCAGGGGTGAGCTTTACAATAAAGTAGACTTTCCTTTCACCGGTAATCCACAATCATTCAATTTTACGATTTAACAACAAGTTAAGATTGTCAAACAATAGGGTGACTATGATGTCGGCAAGCTGCGGGTCGGTTTTGTTGTTTATACAGAAATGTACATAAGTACATGGTCTGTTCCTAAGTATTACTTACACAGGACAGGAGTGGCCCGCGGGTCTTTTTAGGCCCTTTCGAAAGGGTCCTAAATGGCACAAGGCCATAAAAAAATTGTAGTAGTGGCAGTATAATAAATAAATATTATGGGACAATCTTACACAAATCAACCTAGTCCCACAGTAAGCTCAATAAGGCTTGTGTTGTGGGTACTAGACGACGATATATGTAATAGAACTAATAGATATATACATATAAATACTTAAATACATAGAAAACATCCATAACTCAGGAACAAATATCCGTGATAAACACACAAATAAATGCCCTGACCAGGATTCGAACCCGGGACCTCCTGCTTCATAGGCAGGGTCACTACCGACTAGGCTAGGAGGCCCTTAAAATATACTTTATTGTACAACATTTGTACAACAAAGAAAAACACAACAGGAAGAATATACAATATTTGTACATGGAAGAGATCTCTTTCATGTTCATGTATTTCAGTTTGATGTATTGATGTTTTCTTTATTTACCTTTAAGTATATTAAAGTCGGAGAACTGTCCACATTAGACATGACGCAATCGTGAGAGCTACGAACCCCCTGTACTTACTTAGTTTTAGTTTGCTACACTAACTATTCACTATTTTAAGACGCGGACATCTAGCAATTGTTTATCGGTGTTATGCAAACGAGTTGTAAGAAAGAAATATCTTACAGTTCTAGGTTTGATGCAGTGCAGTATCATGTAATTAATAAGATTATATCATTTTCAGGAGTTTGTGTTGGGGGAAAATAGTGCAAAATGACGTTACGTTAATGTATTTTTTGTCGCCTACCTACTGTTTTTCTTTCCGTAGCGATACGCAATGTTTTTACTTTTTAGAGTTCCGTAGTCAGGGCCGGATTAACCACCCCCGGGGCCCCTAGGCAATGCAATTCATGGGCCCCTTTTTAACAAAAAAAAAATCAGTAAATATTTTTCAATACCACGACGGTGGCAAACAGCCATATGACAAGCAGTTACCGTAGCCTATGGACGCCTGTAACTTCTGAAGATTCACATGCGCGTTGCCTACCCTAAAATTAACTTTTATATTAACTCTCTCTTATCTATATCTTTTTTTTCTTTTTTTTACTCGTATATTAACTTTCCTAACTTTTTAGGGTATAGTACTCAACGTAGTGCTTTTTGTTTCGTTATGTCCTTGTCCACCTGTCTGTTAGCGCTTGAGGGACCAAAAAAAGGAAAACAAATATTGAAGAAAGCTTATTGAACCGTTTATGAGTTAAGTATCGCAAAAAAATATCACTACGGCGTTTACAATTGCATATTCGTACTCGCGTCAGTGCTTGTCGAATCAGTCGCGTACGACTGCCAACACGAATGTCCGTTCACATATTCGTCTCCCCGTACAGTACAACCCCCTGATTAGAAGCACGTGCGAATATGCGCGCAAAACCGCGACGCATAATATATAAACATTCCGTACGCTATTCGCCTCATCATTCGGCTTGTCACTCGCGCGAAAGTGTAATCGCAACATTATTTAAAGTACTTTTAGGTGTGTGTATTTATGGCCTAAAATGCTCTTAGCCGATTATTTGGATACAGAATCGTTCACAACATCTTGAAATTTGCCCTATTTACCGAGTCCCATAAAGATAATGTACATAGCAATTGTAAAAATATTAAAAGTCAGCTGGATCATTTTGTAGTGGCTATTCAGATGGCAGCTTCTTGTCAACGTCTTAACATTAAACGTCTCGTTCTTCTTTTTTTACCGACACTGATTTGTGAGTGTGGTAAAACTTAACGCTGTCCCTACTAAAATGGGACTACTCTTGTCACAATGTTTTCTGAAAAACCACTGCATATAAAAAATCTTTATCGACGTGAAACATTTACTTGTCCTCTAAAAACACTTTTGTAGTTTTTATGTACTTTTTTACCATTATTATTTAACTGACGCTAGAGAAACCGAAAATATCATCTGATTGTCGGTAATGAAAGAGAACGGCTTAAAACATGATTTGTATTTGTATGGAACTTTCAAACTTGAAATGCATTTTTCTTAGAAAAAAGTGATCATAAAATGGGCCCAAAATGGTGAATCATTAAACAAGTTTACAAGCTTGATTAATTTAACAATAATTTCACCCTTGCGCACGCGATTTCCGATATTTGTTTTAATTTATTAATATTACATTCCGTAGGAAACATTTTCATTTTCCACTGTGCACACGCGGGCCCCTAGCCGAAAAATACAGATTTCCCAATTAATATTTAACTCTATGAAGCAATTTCATTTTCCACTGTTCATCTGCGGGGCCCCTAGCCGACATTTGCTTATACAAATTTCCCAATTTAATTTTCACTTATAAGATTTTAATTTTTTTCTGTGTACGCGGGGCCCCTAGCCGAGGCGGGGCCCCTAGGCAGTTGCCTACTCTGCCTAAAGGCTAATCCGGCTCTGTCCGTAGTCAACTAGGAACCCTTATAGTTTCGCCATGTCTGTCCGTCCGTCCGTCCGTCCGCGGATAATCTAAGTGACCGTTAGCACTAGAAAGCTGAAATTTGGTACTAATATGTATATCAATCACGCCGACAAAGTGGTAAAGTAAAAAGTGGAAAAATAGTATTTTGTGCAACAGGTACATAATAAGGGTTCTTAAGATTCCAGGGTCGAAGTTACAAAATGAGGCGAAGCCGAATTTTGTAATAACAGACCCGAGAATTTTAAGACCTAATTATGTACCGTTGCACACGAAACTTTTTCTACGACAGTAGCAAAAACGTAATTAATAAATAATTTTAAACTTCTTAAGTATCACGAGTACATAAATCAATTTTGTTTTAAGAATTTTCTATCAACTAATAACTCTTACTTTTGTGCCGAAGTCTTCGGATATTCACTGTGAAGTTTTCTTGTCACTTATTTTATGAAAATTAACATAAACTTCTTGATATTAACATAATATACGAGTTTAAATACAAAAATTAAGCCGTACATTGTGTTGAAACTTTTTAAATATTAACTTTTTGACTAAATGTCATAGACAGACCACGAGTTGGTTTTCAGTTGCAAAAAAATATGGCTTCGTTCAAGTAACTCTCAATGCAAAAGTTTACATTAAAGTACTATTATGCTTTTCATAAATATGAAAACTAAATGATTTAAGATATTAATACTTTAAAAAAGACATGATAATGTTTTTATCATAGTTTGTGCAAAAATAATTTCAAGTATATATCAATTTGAAAATATAATTTATATTGTAAACAAGAACGAACCCTTTTTAGACATGGCACCTGGAAGTCAGTGTATTAAAAAAACAAAAACAGTTGCACAATATGTTTTGTGTGACTGCTAGCAGTTATAGAAAGTACCTATAGACAAATAGACTTAAGCGCCTTCACTTAAATGATGTAGTTTTAGATACCACTATCAGTCATTTAATTGGCATATAGAAGTGCTGGAGTAGAAAAAAGTTTTATTAGGGTACCTCCCCTATACGTAAAGTGGGGAGTGATTTTTTTTTTCATTTCAACCCTAACGTGTGATATATTGTTGGATAGGTATTTAAAAATGAATAGGGATTTAGTAAAATCATTTTTTGATCATGTAAATATTTTCGGAAATAATCGCTCCAGAAGTAAAAAAAATGTGCCCCTCCCCCCCCCCTCTAACTTTTGAACCACAAGTTTTAAAAATATGAAAAAAATCTCAAAAGTAGAACTTTATAAAAACTTTTTAGGAAAATAATTTTGAACTTGACAGGTTGAATAGTTTTTGAAAAAAAAATACAAAATAATTTCTAAACTAAGTTTGTAATTTAACCTGTTTATTGTACCTGTAATTTCTACAAAATCACAATGAAATGACGTGCTTTCAAATAAAATAAAAACGGTGAAAATCGGTTCACGCAATTCTCAAATTCAAACTCAAACATTTATTCAGTAAGTAGGCCACAAGGGCACTTTTACACGTCAAAGTAAAAGAGAGAGAAAAAAAATCAAACTACACCGGTTCTAACCCTACACCTCTGACCCGAGAAGAATTATGTCCGGCAAGAAACTCGGCGGGACTTATTTTTTCAAAACAACAGTACATCAAAACTAAACAATACATATAAGTGCGTTGTTCTATAAGAAAACATATCAAACCAAGGTTAGATTAACCAACAATAGGTTATAGTTTAAGAAAAATACCAAAGAAAAAAGATGAGTCCAAATCTGACTATTGAAAATAAATTACATACAAGTTTGATATACTTTCTTACCTGAACTGTGTCTTCTACATAAATTTCCAAATTATAATAATAATAAAGAATTATCCCATAAAAATCATCTTCCATACTTTAAGCTCGCGCTCAATAGTTTACTTAATTTGCCGATAGATGTCGCTGTACGTGGAACGCTCATATCATATCCTACATGGCGGTGTTATTTTAACTCTTAAGTGGGGACAGTTACTGTGACGGACGGAAAACTACTGAACCCTACACTGAGCGTGGCCCGACACGCTCTTGGCCGGTTTTTTTTGTTATTATATTAGCGATAGGCTTCGACAGTTTTTACCTATTAACTGAAATATTTTGCTGGTCTGTCACTCTGACGTCCTCCGATAAATAGCTGCCAGATGCCCGGATCTAGCAATAAGTTTAAAATAGTAAACTAATTAGAGGGGTTCTCTGCTCTCACTACTGCGCCAACGTATCTGAAGTGGCCAGCTCCTTAAGTCAGTAGAATGTATAAGTTCCCATATGAACTATGAGACTTCTCTTTCTGGACAATACTAGACGACAAGCATATTTTATTTTATTTTTATCTTCATACTATCCCAATCCCACATACATCATAGTACATATGGTCACTCTACTTAGAATGAGATGCAGCCCCCCACATTACCCTCTCTTTCGGCCTCACTTTGTGGTCGAAGTATGACCTCCAGATTGTATTTAACTTCATGGCCAGGATATAGGGACGCTCAATGGACTACAATACACTACTCTTTGATTCAGTCATAGCTTTCAACCTCCAAATATGGCGCACAAAATTTGTTCTAGATGTCACATCTAGTAGAATACATAATAAATAAATGGAAAAACTCAGTGGTACGAGCCGGGGTTTAAAGACGAGACCTCCTTAGTGAAAGTCGGACGTCTTACCGTCAACAGTGCTTAAGAATTAGAATATTTATCGCAAATATATTTACTTATACATACGTATTACATTTTATGTTGTTCCAGGCTCAGCCAAAGTGGACCTCAGCGTCACTGTATTGCTAAATAAGAGTTGCGCGGCAACAGGTCCGTTGGAAAAAACATGCATCTATACTTATAACGACCCCGGACTCATTGGCACGACAATTCCGTTAAATTGCACCCTGACCGGACAACTGCTAGATACTTACATCATAACTTTTGGAAACTACAAAAGAAAAGGTATCACTTTATGGCAATAATGACAAAAAATACCTCCTACTCCGAACGCTTTGGCTGCGGAATTTCCTGCCCATGTATAGGGTCCTCCAGCCGATGTAGGGCCATGCTTAATGTTAGGTTCTGTAGATACCGGACTCACACACTTAGGGTGTTTTCTTTGTGTGTGTTTTGTTGGAACAAAACAAGATTAATAAAGTATGTTGGCAGCACTTTAATACGTGCTTTGCTTTAACTAAAACCCCTTTACCTCAAAGCAAGTAACTCTAGAGTTGAAACTCGCGTATGCCCAAGAAAGACAGCGAGCTCGGCTGGTAATAATTTGGCTGCAGGAAAATAATGGGTTAATGAGGCGGGTGATATGGATGGTGACAGATGATTCGCTGGCTGAACGTAGCCTAAATTAAAGAGCCAGGTCTTTATACGCCCGTCAAACGAGGCAATTGGAATTTTGGGAAATTTAGCAAAACAACAAAAAAACTATTATGGCACAAAAATACTGGATACAAAGAAAAGGAATCGGATTTATAACGTTTTTAAAAAAATGTAAATAATATGATATTCTCGAAAGACAGGATGGCTAAAGCTGTAGTTTTAAATTGAAAAGAGTTCGTGGGCAAGTGTCCGCTTTGGTTTAGGCGGACCCAATAGCTCGCTGAACTCCTTTTCTCACTTGGAGAGCCCGCTGGATGCGGACTCTAATTCTCCGACGATGGTGAAGAAACCCGCGGAAAACGCGGCAGTTGCAGACCGTCTCGCCGGTCCGGCACCCACAAGTGCCTTCCGGAATCCTTCCGGCTCAGGCGGTTCCACTACATAGCACTTGCTATATAATTTATATAGCCTTTTGGCTCTTCGGTAAGAGCTCTTTTGGACTCTGGTGCTCAGGTTTCACTAATTGATATATCCCTCTTATCGGAGCTCGGTATAACATATCACGAGGATATCCGGCCTTATGTTGTCTCCGCCGACAATTCTCCTATTGAAATTCTAGGCGGTTTGGACGTCCCCATTCTTTTTAGTGGCATTCGCGTTCTGCACCCCTGTCTAGTGAGCAGTAATCTTCCTACTGCATTTATTTTAGGAATTGAGTTTTGGAATGCTGTTGGTCTCATTGACATTTTAAAGAAGGCATTCCGTGATGGTTTATCAGGTAAGCTTTACGTCGCTTCACAACATGTTCCTGTCGCAGTCCCACGAGTAGGTGAGGTTCGCTATGTCCACCCTCGTACGGTGCTTGCACCACTGCAGGAATCAAAACTCCAATCTGTTATTGACGAGTTTGAGGAGATTTCTTTTGATAAAGCTGGATTAGGTTGTACTTCGTGGCTTTCGCATAAGATTGAGACTGTTGGTTCGCCCATCCGCCAACGTTACTATCCCTTATCTCCAGTCAAACTCAAGATTCTCAACGAAGAGATCGATAAGATGTTAGAGTCAGGCGTTATTCGTCCCTCACGATCACCCTGGGCTTCCCCAGTTGTGATGGTTACCAAGAAAGATGGTAGTGTCAGGTTTTGCGTGGACAGCAGGAAGTTGAACAGCGTTACCATCAGGGATTCATACCCTCTCCCGCGCGTCCAGGACATCCTTGATAACCTACGAGGTGCCAAATATCTAACTTCGTTGGATTTTAGGAGCGCCTTTTGGCAAATCCCCTTAGCTGATAAGGCCAGTTGTGAGAAAATGGCCTTTATTGTACCCCAAAGGGGCCTCTTTGAGTTCGTTCGTCTCCCTTTTGGTTTAACCAACGCGGCGTCCAAGATGCAGAGGCTTACTGACATGATTGTCAATTTTGAATTTACCCCTGAGTCTGAGGATTTTATCTTCGGCTATGTTGATGATTTGATTTTGGTGTCTCGTGATTTTGACAGTCATATGCGGCTTATTCGTAAGGTTCGTGATAGGTTGAAAGAAGCTGGTCTTACGGTTAATTTAGATAAGTGCGAGTTTTGTAAGTCTGAATTGAAGTATCTCGGCTACATCGTCAATGAGCGTGGTCTTCAAACTGATCCGAAGAAATTAGAAGCTATTAGGGATTACCCAACCCCTTCTTCTGCCAAGTCTCTACGTGCTTTCATTGGTATGTGTTCGTATTATCGCCGTTTCGTGGATGGTTTTTCTTCGATTATTGCTCCTCTGACGGCACTTATCGGTAAGAGAAAGGGACGTGATCCCATCGATTGGAACGATAGTGCTAGTGAAGCTTTTTCTAAATTGAAGGATGCCTTGATGAGCGCTCCGTTGATGGCTTGCCCGGATTTTTCGAAACCTTTTATCCTTCAATGTGACGCTAGCCAGGTTGGCTTAGGCTCGGTCCTGGCTCAAGAGTTGGACGGCGTTGAACATCCAATTGCTTATTATTCTCGTTTATTCACTAAAGCTGAACGTGGATACGGGACAACCGAACATGAGCTTCTCGCTGTTGTTGATTCCATAAAGCATTTCCGCGGGTATCTCGATGGAATGAGGTTTAAGATCATTACTGATCATATTGCTCTTAAATGGTTGATCACCCTTGATAATCCTACCGGGCGCTTGGCTCGTTGGGCAACGTTGATTTCCCAATATAACTTTGAGATTGAACATAAAAAAGGTGTCCTTAATGTTGTTCCTGACGCCTTGTCCCGCGCTCAAATTGGGCTTATCTCATTCGCGCGTGGCATGGATCCTTCTGGAGATCCTTGGTATGAACGAATTTACCAGGGGGTTTCCTCAAATGTTTACTGCATTTGCTCTTCGGGATGGTGTCTTAATGCGCAGGGTATCTATCGAAAACCCTTTAGCACCTAATCCGTGGCGTATAGTTCTTCCTGCTTCAAGGACTAGAGAGGCGGTTGCTGAAATTCATAATGGATTTCCCAACGTTCATCCTGGTGTTATGAAAACGTATTTAAAAGCTCGTGACTTATACTATTGGCCGAACTTGATATTTAATCACAACTTAACATTATAATTTTATCAATAGCTAAACCTTATACTTGGTAAAGAAACAAAAATATATAACTAACCTACGATCAATGTTTCTCTGCGTCCGTAGGAAACACCTTAGACAACCCTACACGTAATCCCTGGGTGGTGCTAAAAGAGTTACAAACTTGGCAGCTCTCTGGCACTCACTGGATTTTCTTCATCATCTGCTTTCTCACTACCCTAGGGAAGAAATGCCTATCTATATCCAGTGACATGTAGGCATACGATAAATAAATCTACGATAAGATGTGACATTTTCAAGTCAAAGGTACATCATTGTCGGTTGTCAATAAGGCGTTACCATAAAAAAATCATTTAGAAATTAACTCTATTAACAACCGACAATGATGTACCTTTGACTTGAAAACGTCACAAATATCGATACTTAAGTATATTATTATCGACGCGTTCCTCGCACTGGGTACGTTTACTTAAAGATGACATTATCTCGTTCACGGACAGGTTGTCTGTGTCTGTGTTTATACTTGTGTGAGTATATTTTATGCTAGTGTTTGATAATTTTATCGTGTGCGTGTGTCGCGACGTCAATGGAAAATGCATTAGTGTTAACAGTATTTGTGTGCGTTTCCTCGTCCCCCGCGCCGAAATTGGCAGACTTTTTCTGATAGAAATTAGTGCGCGTCTCGCATCCGGTTGGTTTAATAATCAAAGTGAATACACGACCCATTTTCACGTTTACAAAACTAAAATGTCTTATGTCTCATTAACCAATCAAGTACTCATTCTTTAAGCCTATTTTTTTGTGTTAACCTTAATTCCGCAAATGTTTCATGCCATTTCACCAATAAGAAAAGTTGCCGTGTTGTGAGTGGTCAAAATCAATTTGACAATGAAGTTTAATTGGACAGCAGATACTCAAATGAAATAACTGAAATGTCAAGCTAACGTATAATAAATACGCCTAAGTTTGACGTGGATGGGTTCACGTAATAAATAATAATGCAGTCAATAAATAATTTATTTTTAGTGCATTTTTCATTACTTATGTAACATACGTAAATATAATCGTTCTTGGAATAAGGAATAATATGAAAGCCTTCTATTCATCTTTCATTTATTTAATAACATAAAATAAGCATAAATTATCATAAAATATTAAAGATTTTTGAACTTTTTTACAATTTTATAAATCCGTTACATTAGGGAGACCCTCTTGATCTCAAGCAACAAAATGTTAAGCAATTAAGCTTGATCATGGCAAAAAAAAACGATTATTTTTTACTTTATTTATGACCAGACTAGAAAATAATAGCATACCTTCAATATAAATAGTTAAAATTCTCTTTGCTTCCTCGTTTTTTAGAACTAAATAAAGAACGGATGAGTTCGTTTATGTGTACTATTTATTTTAGCAGGCTTAGGGAAATACAAAGATAAATTTACATTTTGTATCCATTTTTACAAGCTTTTTTTATACTACAACGGTAGCAAACAGGCATACGGCTCACCTGATGGTAAGCAGCTACCGTAGTCTATGGACGCCTGTATCTCCAGAGGTGTCTCATGTGCGTTGCCGACGCTTTCATATAAAAGAG
This sequence comes from Pammene aurita, assembly GCA_947086415.1. NCBI lineage: Eukaryota > Metazoa > Arthropoda > Insecta > Lepidoptera > Tortricidae > Pammene > Pammene aurita. Next base: position 11,181,995 of record OX352316.1, read on the forward strand.
GATTCACTGTGTTGACAGCTAAAGAGACAAGAGGATCTCCCGTCGTCACACTGCCTCCTCTGAGCTCTCTGGCAACCTTACTCACCGGCAGGAACACAACACTGTGAGTAGGGTCTAGTGCTAATTGGCTGTGGTTTTCTGTAAGGTAGAGGTAGTTCCCCAGTCGGGCTCTGCTCTAGATTTGATAATTAAAGACTATTCTATGAAGTTATAGCATTCATTATTAATGAAAAATAAGAGTCATACCTATTAGTCAGTTATACTAAAAATGGCACGGCCAGAATGGTATTTTACCAGAGTAAGTATAGTAGGTACTAATTCGAAGGGTTTTGTTTTGTCGATCTATTACTACTAGGTAATACTTATAAATGAACATTCATTATACTTTTCCTCAAATGAGTTATGTTTACTTTTCCAAAACTTATATTGCATAACATCGACCAAATCCGTAATGTATGAGAATATCTATGCGTGATTTACTTACCGATGAAAAGAAATATCACCATCTTTGGCGCCTGTGTGGCTCCTGCGCCAATGCACGGCACAAGACGGCATTTTAATACCGATATATTACCGAAATTTCATGGACCGTAAAAACTAATATTTTGACGACATGACAATTTCAAAATGTTTGACATGACATTAGGGCACCGCTGTCACAAGCTCCGCCCACTTTGGCACCAGGAAAGTGGAGCAGATTTTGAGCATTGATTACGCTTCCTTACTTATTATTCTTCCAAGCCTTTACAGCACAAAACGGAACAAATTACCATTGTTTTCCTTACCCGACACAAGTTAACAAAAATATCAGGTTTTCTCGTAGTATTCGCATAAATTCTCAAAGAAAACTCTAATTCTTTCTGTGTGTTACCCTCCACTGTGTAAAAAATATGAGACTATGACAAGGACGAACGAATATAGCGCTTTCTCTGTCATACCTATTGAAAGTTTAATAAACGAAAAATTATCATTGACTTTTCCGTTCTTCACCCGATCCGGTCTTATCCCAACGCAGCTTAAAAACTCTATTAATAGATATATATTTAATAATTTTAGGTACGTTTTTATATTCCCTAATTTTCTACTTGAATTTTTACATGAGTATTTCAGTTATTATGAAGTAGATTTGGTTTCCAGTCCAAAATAACGATACTCTGAGAACAATATCGAGAGAAATTTCGCTTACGGGGGAAAATGTGACAGAAATATGCGAAGCGATGAGATCTCGCAAAATGTACCCTTTCACTGTCCATGTACATATTTACTACATACCGCCACCGCCTGCTACTACTGAAACCATCAAGTAAGTACTTAATTTAACCCTTTCAGTAGTTTAACATATAATATCGATTATTTAAAAGAACATCCAAAATCGATAAATGCATAGTTTAATTTTTACTAATCGATTTTTTAATTTATTGTAATAATCGATATAGCTTGAAAATAATATGTTTTAATCCTACTAGTCGCCAGTTAGAATAGAAGTATGTTTGTTAGTTTTTTTAATGTGAATCAGATAATAAGATTCATAAACGCCTGTCGAATAAAAATTGTCGTAAGTATATCCGTAATTTTAAAATTTGTGTTCGTAAGAAAGATACGTAATTGACTGGTGGTTACTAAGATTAATGAACAAATAAGGCAACTATTTTTATACCTGGTCATCAAATTCCTGATATTTGTGAGTAAACTCCTATTTATTTTTATTTCCCCAGCGTCAACTGAAAAACTTACAACGCAAACCCTGGTGACAACCCCTTTGGAGACAACTCCAGCAGTACAAAATGCAACAGCATCTCATACAGGTATTTTTTAAGTTCTCGATGCCTTGTGACGGGTTCTATGCATCGAGAACAGAGGGCTTATTAGTTAAAGCGATGGTGCGTAGTTACAGTGTCCGAGAGGCAATCGATGGCTCCCTACGTGTTGTGGAAAAAAACCTGTGGAAAATCGTGCCACCTGCATTGCTGAGTGGACACCATTTCAGCCTCACATATTTTTTGTTATGTATACTTCTTTAATATTTCTGTAAATGTGCTGATGTGTTTTCTGAATAAATTAAAAAATAAAAATATGAAAGAATGTACGCTGGTTGTATATCAAAATTATGGCGCCCTGTACGAGAGCGAAGAACAAAAAATTGTCAGGCATCTGCTTGAAAATTAGCAAGCTTATTCTTCATCACACGCAGGCACCGGAAACAAATTGCCATCCGCCCAGGCCGGTCAGTTATCGAACCACCGGTTACAAGGTGAATTTATGAAAAACTCACTAACAATCACCCTATTTCCGCTCCAGTCCAAGTTGGGTCAGTTCGGGTTGCTTAGGGCGGCTCATCATCACTTCGGGAGCTTAAATACCGCGAGCCATCCCGTTGCCGCCGTCCCGTCCCGTTTCCCCGTACGCCGTCTCTTTATTAAGTTAAGCATATTAAACTGTCTTAAGTCCATGTACTCGTATGTTGCATGCTTATAGTAAATTTAGTCGTAGTTTTAAGGTTGTATAATATTTGCATGCCCAACAGCAGGCTGAATACACTGCACCTAAAATGTATTTTGTGAACATCCACTTGACATGTATTTAAAGCAAATAAATGAATTGATTGATTGATTGATTGATTGCCTCGCGGTCACTGAAACTACGCGTCACTGCTCTGAATATATACCGTGAACATCGATAATAGTTTTTATTTCCCGATAACAAACGAAAGAACGAAATTTTGATTTTTGATACTTAAAATATCAAACAAGAAAAAAATTATACAAATAATTTACAAACGTCTTTCAAATCCAAATGCCATAATTGGGTATTGTTAGTGGAAGCAGGGACATTACCGGCCATTGGGTAATGGCGATCACCTAAATATCTTGATAATTATCATGGATAGAATAACGGCATCTGGTTTAAAACGAGAAGGGTCTGATGCTGGAAAATTTAGTGACAAGTATCTGTGGTTTTCACAAACCATCTACCAATAAGGGCCAAATTATTGTTCGAAGTATCCTGCATAGATAGTGAATATTTGGTAAACGTTGGTATGCCAACTAAAAGTTCTGCGACATAGACTAATAACCCAACACCCCGCATAGCCGGGAGACCCCCGCTGCCACGCTCGAAGTAATTTCACCCTATACTGAGACACTAATTTATTGTAAGTGACAGTAAACTTAGTACGTCTTCATGGCAACCATTAATGTCTGACTCTCTCTTACGCCCCACGGAACAATAGCGCGTTCCCTGTCTAGCATTGCGTGTTCCCCTCCCGCACCCCTTCTTTTTGGCACCTTAGGTTTCAAAGAAATAATGCGCTAAGCGGAGTATAGAGATATTGTCAGGTAGATAAAAATTAGGCTAGGTTTTGATAACCTAGAACTATGCCACAGCTTATTTTTCCTGAACACAATTAAATAAATTATTATTAAATCACAAATCAAATGTTGATGTGATGTCGCAAGGGTCTTGCTCTATGTAGGGCTGGTGTGAAATTAAACAAGTGGATACTGTACTAAATATTTATTACCTATTCTTGCTTTTGAAAATAACTTTTAAAATCTAAACACTGGATAAATCTCTCTTTTCGTTTAAGTTCGACACCAACTAAAATTTCTAGGAGCTCAGCGGTTAAGCTAGGTCGTTAACAAGGTTCAAAGGTTGAGATTTATTCAGGTTTCTATCTAAATTCTTAACTACTTAGGTTAGTCCCTATGGTTTTATATATCAGAGATTTCTAAATTTAAAACACTTAATGTTGGTTCTCAAAACTAATGATATTTACTTTTCCACAGAATTCCTACTGCCATTTAAAATTAATAAAGGACTGAACCGACCTCAGAAGCTGTTCTTCGCCAGTCGCTGATGTGCAAGAAGCTTGCCACGTCGCAAAGCTACAGGACGCTGTCCAGAAACTGCTCACACTGACTTTGCAGCGGGGCACCGACTTCCGAGAAGCTCAGACCGCTTGGCCGGAACAATGTGGTGATGCAACGCATGGAGGAGCCGCTGCTCGATCCATAATGATATGAGAGTACAATTTAAGTCTTCACCATAACATTTGTACTACTTTGTACAATGGTTGCAAATACAACACATTGGTTGAAAAATACAACAACACCCGACTCCTGCAAGGAACAATATATTATCTGCATTAGTCGACTGAACTACAGCCCTGATAAATTGACAAAACTGAAGAAAGAAACCTTACCGGAGAATGGAAAATATTCCTATAACATCTCTACAGAGCACGCCCTCCCTCAGGCAAGTTCAAATCTGAAAACCAAAAGCATGGTCAAAATAGCTAGAACACGTTTCACACCGTGATAGCCAAAACCCTATTAATCTTTACTTACGATTCTCCTTTGCAGATAACCGAGGATTATTGAACCGCCACCTTCGCTGCCACCAAGGGCAAAACTAAAGAAGGCTGCATGAGCCCGCCCTTCCACATGGCCGCAAATCAAATGACCGAGTCATTCCTAGTGACTTCCAAGATGGAGGAACGAGAGGGCAGCGGACCCAATTCAGGGTGGCAAATAAATAAATATAAATCCCTCTGATTATTGTTGATTGATTCCAGCGAAACAACTTTCCTATCAATAGGTCAAAGACATGATACTAAATATCCAAATACTTTACTTCAAAACCCGCTTTCAGAATTTCCAGATACATTTCCTTTGACTACATTTCATTTACTAATTTTCTAAAATACCTATTTATGAAACGCCAATGTTATTAAAAATGACAAAAGAAAAACCCATAATTTAGGCTAAATTTATTAGATGACAACCCCATACAGATAAACACAAGGTGCATTTGAACGGCGCTGTTTGAAGCATTGTTATAACTGATCGAATCGAAGGTGTTGAAATTGATTGATAAGAACTATTCTAATTAGAACCAAAAGACAATGTAACAACGTTACAATATCTTGGATATGTTCTGCGATAGTTGACTGGGAAATGTAATTAGGCGAAATTGTTTTCACCGAAATGGCAGAACACCAGCATCAGAGCCCTGGGGAAGTAAAGTAGAACTGGACCCTACTCATAGTGTTGTGTTCCTGCTGGTGAGTAAGGTCGCCAGAGAGTTCTACAAGGATGCAGTGTGTTGACGACGGGGAACCCTCTGGAGTTGCAGGTGTCCATTGGTTACGGTAGCTGCTTACCATCAAGCGAGCCGTATGCTTGTTTGCCACCGTCGTATTTAAAAAAAAACACCATTTCTCTTTCGCTCACATTTCACAATCTATATTGTCTATTTTATTTAATCTATATTATTTCACAATCTACAACGTAAAAGTCCTGAATGACTCACTTAAATCAACGCCCAGCTGAAACTGTTAAACCTACAGAGCTGAATTTTTCACAATAGGTAGTTTTTATAACGTTAGCATCCACTAAGAAAAGGTTTTTTCAAAATTTATCCCCTAAGGGGGTAAAAAGGGGGTTGAAAGGATGTATGGATGGGGTATAAAATTTAGAGTTAGAGATTTGAAACTTCACACGTTTACTAATAATTAAAAAGCAATAAAAATGATTTCAAAGTTTTTCAAAATTCAGCCTAAAAAGGGGTTGAAAGTTTGTATAGAGATTTACTATTTTTTTTGGTTTGAGATTTACTAGGAATTATTGTTCCTATTTCCGTTCCATTTCCATGTTCCAGAGTGAGCTCTGACAATAGATTGGTCATCGTATCGCCAAATAAAAGCACCACTATAGTACACAAAGAAGTTACGTAAATAATAGGGTACATTTACGTTATTATTTGCATATTAACACTTATTTGTAACTGAAACTATGTCTACGTTACCCATTTTATCTACATACACTCACATTGTAAGTTCTCTAAAACGTGTTCGAAAACGGTAGGCAATGGCTAGCATTACCACAACCGATTTTACTATGATAAGCTTTTTATCTGTGGCAGTAACGTAATTTTAACTTTACAAGCTCAAATATTGATGTGTTATGAGTTTTGATAACATAATGTACACCTGCACGCTCCCGCGCGGCCGTCGACACGCGCCCGCGCGATCGCCGGCACAATCGAGTTGGCCATGGCGGTGCAATGGCGGCCATTCTATGGTTTCCGAATACGGAATTTAGAATAAATAATATGAGTGTAGATAAAGCAGTGTATGCAACTGTACGTAATTAGGCCTTATTACGTAAAAGTTACATGAACTACTATTTTCGCCAAAATAGCTATAAGTATAAATAGATTAAGAAGATGGTTTGGGCATTAACAAAAGTTAGTTAAAAAGATACAATTGGATATGAAACTGTATGAGATACCGTATTATTACGCAGACGAAGTTGCGGGCGGAAAGCTAGTATTACTATATTTACGAGTACCCTCGAATTTTAGTAATCCTTGTTTATGACCGTATTATAAAACACTACTCTTTCATTCTGACTGAAGGCATTTCTAATTATTAAAAAAATCTTGTTTTTTTTTGTATGTTAACGTAGACACGACATTGTAACTAACAATTCTTATGGGCCTGAAATAAACGTTTATTTAATTTTAATTTATTTAATTTAATTATTGTTTCAGTTACATTAGACGGAGAGCTGGCCACGGCAGGAATGACACAATAATGAGAGCAACGAAATTGATATAGTTAGACTGCTATACTATTGTTATTACCTAATCTGGCAATCTGGCAGCTTTAAGCCGGGGGGTTCAAGAGTAGCAAACCAGTAAAGTTGTTTATAAATCTAGGGAACGACGCAATACTGAGAGTTCTTGCTTTAGTACGATATCGTGGCATTTGATGTATGTAATTGGAATATAACGTGAAAGCTGTCGCAGTGGGGGGGAAAAGAGGCAGGTTGAAGTTAGATGCATTTATACCGGACGCCTGCAGTTTATTTTAATCTGATCTGTGAAAACTGTTTGTAATTAATCAGGCGCTCGAATGAAACTTATTAGTTGACAGTTTTCGATGCCAAGACGATATTACCGATAGTTATTTCTAAATAGGAAATCGACTTTAACAGCCAGGATTCTCGGTTTAAATTGTTATGAAAAAATATGTGACATATTAGGTTTTGTTCTGATAATGAACTTAGCTTACAAAGCCACATCATAATACAGCTACTCGTTACTAGATTGCGCTTATATCTACTAAACATAGACAAAATATTACATTTGAATTCCAACTGCTGACCTAGCACGGGTGAGCAGTAGATAATAAACCAATATAAGTGTGCCGCATTGCTACGAATCGCGCGGTCATGTTACACTGGCAGTAAGAGAAATTGGCTCGCCAAGGGGCGCACAACCATTAGGAAATTACAGATATATGGCTGCCTAATTTGTCGATAAAAATATTAACATTCTTCATTCTCATTTTATAAGAAAGATTGGCGCCATTCGTATGCGGGAACATTCATACTTTGGCCATATCTCGATTTTAAAAACATGCTGACACTTATTTTTGTACTTGTGGAAGATTCCTTCTCATACGCTTAAAATACTCTCGAATAATGGTAACATTACCACTGTTGGTTTCCTTGAAAAGAGAGTTTTTGTGTTTTTGATAACTGCGGACTCTGCATAGGTTTAAAAACTTCCTGCCTGTGAGTACCAAGAAGCTGCTTGTGCAGGCTTTAATTTTTCCTATTATAGACTAAGCTGATGTGTGCACTACCAACATTTCCCAGGCTTCCCTAAACAGACTCGATCGTATATTAAATAATGCCAAACGCTTTACTTTCGGCTTGCGTAAATTCGATCACGTCTCAGGTTATCGTTACCAACTCCAATGGCTGCCTGCACGTCAACGCAGGACTCTTAGAATTCTCTGTAAGTACTCTCTTCTCTATTTTGTTTGATCTCTCTGTTCCAGACTACCTTAAGTCCAAATTCAGTTTTGTCAACCCCCGTCCCGGGTGTGAGCTTCGCTCCTCCCAGTCTCTTAAGCTTCTAGTACATCCTCCCCATAGCGGTTATCTCTCTTCTTCTTTTACAATCCAGACTATTTGTCTCTGGAATGCACTTCCCCTGACAATAAGACAAGCCCCAAGCAAGTTCGTTTTCAAACGCTTGCTTCACAAGCACCTGCTGGATCATGACCAGCGTGAATGAGTTTTTTCCCCTTTGCGCGTATGCATTATAATATATACGTATGTTAATTAGTATGTATATATCGATGGCAAAAAGCGGAACTGCTGTAACCGCCACTTGGTCAAAAAATTTTTTTTTACATATTTGAAATCAGTGATTTTATCCGCGTCGAAACGTCTGGGTCCCATGGCTCTAAGACACTTGGAAAAAACTGGACAGCATTGCAAAACGAATGTGTTTTTTTGACCATGTCCCCTTCTAATTGTTGTATACGCCCAAATATTAGCAAATTTTTAAACGAGTACACTTACGCCTATTTCGGATTTTCATGGCCCGATGAGCGTGGTGTTTACACGGCTGCCGAAATTTTGTCCTGTGGCGTATACACCATTTATGCATGTAGTGAAAAAATGACTCCTAAGGATTACTGCAATTTAAGTAAAATAAATTATCTGTCATAGACGCATACTACGTTTAATTCGAATATAATATCTCATCAAGTCGCAGTTACGATATTTGAAAAATGGCGGGAATCAGGCGCAGCTCGTCAATAATACCATTCAAATGTGCGCTCGCGGCGGTGTCGTTGGTGCCTACTGCCTGCGAATCAGTCGGTTGGCGATCGCCGGAACAATAGGCAGTGCGTAGTGTGCATTTAGAAACTGACGAAGAAGACGTTGTTGATTATGAGGGTGATGAATAACTAGTTCGACTATTAATAACCTTCAATTTTTTTTTTATAAGTAGGATTTAGCTGTGTAATTGACTTTTAAAGTAAATATATTATTTAGAAGTGCAATAAACAAAATCTAATTATTATAACGAAAATCTCAGCAGCTGTTGAGATTTTATAAAAACATTAATTTTTATGTAAGTGCAATTTCGTTCCTAAGTCAATTATTAGTTATTACGCTTCTAAATCTTTGATTTGACTGCAATTTTAATATTTTACAGTATTAATAAGTGCAATTATTTAAGTTAGTAAGTTTATAATGATAAAAACCGATACTCAGTAGCTCTTATAAGTAAAATCATTAAGTTCTTATTTAAAATTTAAGTGAGATTATACTTAAGAAAATGACTCTTTGCGTTTTTAAAAGTCTTTAATACAGAATTAATAGTATAGTTTAGTTTCAAATAGTTGCTCAGTTTTATAGTGAGATTTTAGTCATTACAAGGTTGTAAAGGTGATTGTAATGTTAGTCAATTGTTAGGCCAGTTGAAATTGGTAAGTTTGGTTTTTAAGCAAATTTTTGTATGGTTTTTAGTAAGAGATATAAAGACTTGATAATTTTGCATGTTTGTAGACGGTAATTATTCCTATAAACCTTTTTATTAATTATGAAACTAAACTTAAACTTTGATAACATTTAAAAAAAAGTGTTAATAAAGGCTTATTGATACTTAAGTCGTATTAATTTCACAGTTTATTTTTATCTGTTGGCACTTACCTCAATTCAGTAAGTCGACTAACGAACGTATTTGGCATTAATGTCAAAATTATTTAATCTTAGAAATAAATATGTGCTGCGGGCCTATTATGGTTGGAGTTATCACGCGGATAAAACGGTAAATGGTTGGTAAATGACAGTTTATCTAACTATCATATAGCTCATACTATGGTTGCAGACGATAGGGCGAAGTTTTACACTTTTGACAGCGGTAGCCGACAGACGACACTTGCTATCATTTTGCATAACATGGTCGTTGGATAATATGACATATTGTCGAATTTTGACAGTTCACCTTGGTTAATTTAATCTACGTGCTCACTAGGTGACGATAAGCGTTGTCGTTGATACTAAGTTTGTGAAAAATGGATTTTCTGAGTTAATTACTAGTAAGTATTCGTTTATGTAATGATTATAATGAGAATTACTAGTTAGAGCGTTTTTTCCGTATGTAATATGTTAATATTTTCTTTGTAGAAATAACAAGATTTTATTTCTTTAATGAAAGCAAGCCGCTGCTGAAGAAATGGAGCGCCGAAAAATTCAGCACAGGGCTATTATAGCCTTTATAATAAAGGATCCTTGAAGAACATTTGAAATGCCGAATGAAGAGTTCTGGCATATTTATAAAGCGCGCAAGGAGGTGGCAGCTGCATTGCATTGCATGCAACGAACTCAACTTCGATCTCCAGCCCCATCATGGCGATGATTACTGGCACTCCTTGCTGGGTAAGTAAAGCTATTATATTGCAACGTAGGCTCCGGACTCCGGAGCAGCGCGAAATGCGCGCCGGAGCCGTGCATAGAGTCCGCGGCCTTACAGGTTGTAAAGTTTATGCGGAAAGAGGTCTTGTGGTTTCTAAGAGAACTCTCACTCATTCTACGGATAGAGATATCCGTACACACTCTATCTGGTTTTTTACCAATTGAATTGGTAAAAAACCTGAATTGGTCCAATTCTCAATAATTTATTCCACACGAATTACCAAAGTACCTACCTACATAATTTTTAGAAAAATATTTAAATTCTGTTTACATTATTTTTAGATCCATCCAGTATTATGAATGCGGAAGTAACTGTCTGTCTGTTGCCTCTTCACCTTAAACCGCTGAACCAATTCAGTTTGGTATAAATATAGTTTGAGTCCCGGGGGAGGACAAATGATTGGTTTGTTTTTATTCCAGAAATCATCCCTCAAAGGGATGAAAAGCGAAGTGGATTACTAACTCTACGCCAACGAAGCTGCGGGCTAAAGCTTACATGCCTTCATAGAACTTATTTCCTCTTTTTTCAGATCTCTTCCCATGGATGAACCGGAGGCAGAGAATATGGGAGGCGCTCCTCAATATCACTATCCTCAAAATTGGTTGCTATTAATAGTGGCCCAGGAAAAGCGTGGACATTTAATAAACACCTTCTCTGCCTATTGGCTTATTTCATTTATACCTAATCTAAAGTCTGACCACATTAACTCTGCAACAAAGTTTCAAGCAAGCATGAATGTCAAATTTATATGAAAATATGACGTTTATATCACAACTAGCGACTCGCCCCAGCTTCGCATGGGACCTTTTTAAGGTGTACAATACTGTAGTACACTATTTTGATCTATCTCGTAGGGTTCAGCCAGCGTTTGCAATGTATAAGCGCAATTTATTTATTTATTTACGACATCACATTAGAAAACTCTACAATTTTCAGCGGAAAGCGACGGTTTTATACTATGTAGTGATAGTGATAACGATATATAGACTTTGTTATTGTATATGTACACTGCGTTATATGCATGGACATGCAGAGCCAGCGTGGTCGAACTCTAGTACTTATGATTTGATATAGACAGGGTACTTTTGTCAATCATGGGGCCGTACCGCGCCTCTATCTTGCAGTTAAAAGTTCAGATATCAGAATAGCTTCTACTTATTTTTAGAATAGAAACATATTATTTTAAATTAATTAGAATTGACTGTGGGATATGTACAAAAATTAATACACACACATGTTCTCAAGTAAATAATACAACTATTGTAAATTAATAGAAATGTTTATTAAAACATAGGTGATAATAATCGTAGTCTCCATGGCATAACATGATTTTTAATGCCATGACGATTAACACAGTCATTGCCACCCAGCCAAACAAGACATCCGCGCCAGGCCACAAAAATTTCGTCATATAAAGCTGTAGTACCACGATCCCGACTATCGGGTCGTCCGGCCTGGGAACGAAATCATAAAATACCCGATAGTCGGGTTCTCGGCACTGAATGTTTTAAGCCTAGCAACCGGCGGTGCAAACTAATACATTTCCGAGTCGAGCCCGCCAGTCTCGCCTAGGCCTAGTCTAGGCCTAATAGCAAAGAGAATATATAAAATAGAGGGGCACTGCCAAATAATTTTTTGTGCTCCAAGTTTGATAGCTTTACTAGATGGCGCTGTACGGCCCCCATACATTATGCGGTAACTCTGAAGCACCATCTGAACTAGAGCAAACCAGAGATACCGCATAATGTATGGACGCCGTACAGCGCCATCTAGTAAGTTTTGGACGACAGCGGTGGCATTCTCAGCCCCGCTTATCGCGCCGCCAGTCAAGTATATAAAATACAGTGTGTAAATCCAAAGCGATCAATGAATTAAACCAGATAGGTATTAATAGTGTTATCATTAGAGGCTTTTTTAAACGGTTTTTTAAGTTCCACTTAATTATGACCCCGTAATATTTTTTTGAAAATTAAACGAGCAGCAATGTGCCACAAACATGATTGAAGTAAGTAACTGTCTATCAACTGGCAACGAGCGTTTAATTCTTCTCGTAAGTGCGTTGCATTACTCGTACATTGCGGGCCGAATTATTTTGTATGGTTAATATTTTCATTCTAATTCTAAGCAAAAGTTATCTAAATATACTTTCTATGTTCTATGCTAACCATCGTTTAAAGATTCGCCCGTATTGTATTTACACACTGTATAAATACTGACTGCAATCACAACTACAGAACAAATCAATTTATTTTTAATAAATATTTAGGAATTCTGCCGTGAATGCAGAAGAAGCTGATTTTATTTCAGCCCTGCGCACCGGGGACCTTGATCACTTTTTCCTTAGGATATAACATCTATTTAAATTTATAATTCATACAACAGTGTGTGTGTCTACTTGAAATAAACAAATCAATACATTTATTAAAATAATTTGCTTTGTTCTCAAGTCTCAAGTTTTATTGATGGCAGCGCCATCTCTCTTGCTCCTTGGTAGTTTCGATAGGAGGTACGAGCATATACTATTCTATCAGATGATTGGCCAAATTATACACGGAAAAAATTTACGGACTGATTCAATTTCAGCCTTGGGCACCGGAGGCCTTGGTCGCCTTTTCCTTTGTATATGACATCCATATCAATTTATGACCGAGAGCAATTGTGTCGCTAAACTTCGAACTCGGGTAAATAAATCCATTCGACCCTCTCAGCAAATATCTACCCTATTACCTTTCCTTAATACCAAAATCGCATAATCTGACAGATGGATTTACCCGAGTTTGAAGTTAAGAGACTCAATTTATACAAGTATCGGGGGCCGATTTTTGACTTTCGAGCACTCGAATTCAAAAACAATTGGTCTAAAATAATCTCACACACAATATTTTCATAAATTTTCGAGTGAAAGAGGTCGTGCGCTCGTAAGTAAAAAATCGGCCCCCTGATAATAACTTCTAAGCATCTTTTTCGTTATCTTCACTAATTTTCGTCAATAACTGCTGTCTCCTCAATCATTTTAGTGTGCTCTAATATGTGACGTCTGAAACAAAAAAATAAATAATGATTCGCCTAGTAAACAGCCAAAGCAGAAGGTTCTGATGAGGCCACGTCAGATATGACACAATAATGAGAATAAGGAAGCCTGTCTAGTTAATCGTAGTCTCCATGATATCAATAAATTGTTAAAAAGTAATCCCAAAATAGGTAAAATGTGCCAAAGCGGTCTCATTTAGTATAGAGGAAATGACCTATATTTAACCATTCAAATTAATTTCGGGTCATGCTCAACGTAGGGTTCCGTAGTTACCGGCCCGTCACAATACACCCACTCATAAGGTTATTTTTTTATATAATATGTCGCGGCCGTTACGCCCTTTTTAAGTTATAATTAAAGATTACTCAACTGATTTTATTCAATATACTTTTCATTGAAAATTAAAGGAAGAACGCCCATTTTTACAGTTCCGGGGCTATTATTTACGAAACTTTTAGATTTATCCATAAATTGTTTTAGAACACCCCTATTCTTTTTGAAAAACCTATCCAACGACACCCCACACTAGAGTTGGAACGTAAACCTAATTAACCCACCACTGCGTGTGTACGGGAGGTACCCTAATAAATCTAATAATAATATTTTTTAGGGCTGACGGACGGACTGACGAACGGACAGACGAACATGGCGAAACTATAAGAACCCTAAAAAACATTGCGTATTGTTGCAGAAACTACGAATTACATTATACTTCATTAGTCACTACTTTCCATCTGCAGAAACTCCTGAAAATGATATAATATAATTCCATCAAGTATTTCGCTTTCCAAGTGTTCCGTCACCAAAAAAGAATGAGAATTGCTGGTTTAATTTACAGGGCCTTATATTTTGACATTAGAACAAAAAACATTGCGTATTATTACGGAAACAAAAACAGTAGGCGACAAACTATGAATTACATTATACGTCGTTTGGCACTACTTTCCCCCAACCGAAACTTTTGGCAATGATATAATCTAATCATTTATATAATTTCTCCCTTAAAGGAAGAGATCCCTTAAAGGGATAAGTTCGCCTTTATACTTACGTTTTCCTATTATTGTATTGTTTTGACTGGTTTTTGTACAATAAAGAGTTTTTACATTACATTACATTTCTCATAATAATCATCAAACCCAGAACTCTAGAAATTGTTTTCTTGGAGTGGTTTGCATTCTTTGACCTCCACCACTTTACAGCTGCCAGATGTCCAGATCTAGAAATAAGCATAGTATAGCAAACTGACTAAAGGGGTTTCGTTGCTCTCATTATTGTGTCATATAACGGCCTCCTAGCCCAGTCGGTAGTGACGCTGCCTATGAAGCAGGAGGTCCCGGGTTCGAATCCTGGTCAGGGCATTTATTTGTGTGTTCATCACGGATATTTGTTCCTGAGTTATGGATGTTTTCTATGTATTTAAGTATTTATCTATTATATATATCGTCGCCTAGTACCGACAACACAAGCCTTATTGAGCTTACTGTGGGACTAGGTTGATTTGTGTAAGATGGTCCCATAATATTTATTTATTTATTTATTTATTTACTTATCTGACGTGGCTAGCTCTCTGTCTATTGCTAATATGGTATTAAGCATATTCGTTTTATAGTAATACGTGTTATAAGTTTTTTGACAAGATTTGGACTGTCAGCCAGATATAACATAAATAACACCAAGTTGACTAAAGTGTAAGTACAGTCACCAGCAATAGTATCTTCCTACACTAAGGTCGCAAAATATGTGACACATTCTTATGGCCCTACAAATACAAGTGTGTCACATATATTGCGGCCTTCGTATAGGAAGATACTATTGCCGGTGACTGTACCTACTCACTCACATAAGCAATTCTTGAGTCTCATCCTCTAGCGGCAAAGATCAGCTGATCTTGATCGCCTACTTTGCCAACTTCTATGAACTTCTCGGTGACAGCCTAAGCAGCTTTTTGGACTTGTCAGCTCAAATCATGCCACAACTGAAAATAAAATATACATGATAGATACAGTCAGTAGCAGAATTAGATAAGCGGGTGAGGTGTCAAAAGAGATCTTGACACACTCTTATTCTCATGATAATAAAGCCGTTTCAAGCTCATTTTGAAAACCTCACCTGCTTAGTTGCTTCTGCTGCTGACTGTACATAGATTCTGCAATATTATATTTCAAAATTAACAGTCTATTCTATCCAGTTATGACCTTATGACTGCAAAGGGAGTAAGTTTTGAAATTTGACATGACCCAAATGTGTGATAAGCACAAACATTAGATATATACTGATTTATTGATTTCTTCTGTGTATCTATGTATGTATTGAATATAAATATTGTCTCCTAGTAGATACTGGCGATAAGTATGGGTATCCATGCTGCAAACTTTAAATTTGAAAAATATGTTCTTAATTTCAAGGTTCTACAATCAACAGCGTCTCTACGTAATGTGACTGTTTTACATATTTAGATTATTTACCACTGTTGACGCCTTGCCTGTACGGAGTTATCCGGCTCCTGTTCACAATCCTCTTGCGCAAGAGTCTCCCACTGCGCCTTCAGCGTTCGCACCCGAAAGGGCCGTCGCATCGTATTCTCTTTTGGCGAACCGAAATGGTCCTATACCATATCTTTGGTTAGTATTCTCTTCTGCACCGCCGAGCATCGACTGAAAAACATATTCATTACAAAATGACTTCGCACAAATTATCTACACGAATTATAATCTAACATAACTTACTTCAACTTGTAGTGTTTAAGCAACTTAAATGTTGGGTAGTATTTTCAATATTTTCATTCACTTCACTTCACTTTCAACATACGTAGCGTCGATAAGTTTTAATTAACTTTCCGTGTTCTAACGTGTGAATAGATAAAATAATAAATTAATAATATGACAGTGACAGCCATCACAGGTTTGACAGCAACAAAACGTCATGTTTATCCGTACCGTTTATAATGTAAGTCAATTCGTATAGGCTGTCAGCTATTTAAACACTTCTCAAATTGGAGGTATAATAATAAAACTATTCGAGCTTTTTTTATATTCGTCCGAGAATTGAATAAAAGCAGTCTTGACTATGACTTGTTCAAACAAAAAAATATGGTCCCTATCGAATGGTAGGATACGTTATCGACGTAAAATTTTTATCATTTGCCGTAACCATGTTAGCTAAAATGATAATAAAACGGGTAACGGTAACAGTTGTCGTACCATTCCACGCGTGATATGATAAAACCATGGTAGGCCCGCTGGTTACGGCATTTATGGTTTATGAAATGTCTACCCCTCTCACTATTTTAGTACATTTACCGTTTGTACGCACAGCGTTTCCGCGTTACGAAAAAAAGAGTGCCATTGTCGTAAGTGACACTATACTGTAAACTATTCACTTATGTCAAACTTTCAATATGACATTTGATAGAAATGTATAAGTTATAAGCTAAATCCAGATTACAAGTATTTTTGTTAATAAACAAAGAAGTTATGATTTTTTTTTTCAAAATCGAAAAGAATTTTGGCTCTGGTGTAAACTTTGCATTTTGGCGTTTACAGCAGTTCCGCTTTTTACCATCGATATATTGGTATTTGTGAAGTTTATGTAGCATATATCGAAGTATATTTAAGTAGGTACAAATAAGTTATAGGATAAATCAGCAAGTTTTCTCTTACAGCACCCACTTTAGCGAATTTCTGTTTGGCCCTATGGTTGACTTGTAGAGAATGCCTTGAGGCATTAAGTCCGCCATTTGTACTTATTTTTACTTTGCAATGAAGTTTAAATAAATAACTAAAATTCTTGGGTGCATATTTAGATGCACCTATCTGTAGTAATGTTTGTTACAATTGCAGTTATTTTGCATAGTTTATGACCAAATACCAAACAATATAAAATGTACATTATTTTTGGGAAACTTATCCCAAACCTAATGTACCATCGGGTTCATAATTGCATATCCAATTTATACGTAAACGTCCAGTACGTACAGTAAACGTGATGCTACAAAAAAAACGTATAACATCCTAGTAACTATTTTTATGAGTATTTTTTTAGTATTAACTCAATTCCGGAAAATATTATAGGGCAGATGCCCCGGTTGTGGCCACTGTGCCGGTTTTGGCCATTTTCAAAATTACTAAGGCATAGACAAATTTACAAGTCTATGATTTATAGAGTTGATATAAGAGTAAATTATGGCAGCACAGATGGCCCTGTCATCTGTCATGTATCAGTTGTCAGCGTAGCACTATCTATGTGGCTGCTAAAGTGTTTAATAAGTTACCCGTAGAAATTAAATCACTCAATTACTTAAAATTTCTGACAGCACTTAAAAAACATGTTATTGACTTATGCCCCTACAGCTTAAGTGAATATTATAATATTGGTCACTGTTAGTTAATAAGTATGTATATATTATAAAATGTTAGTTCATATTTACATAAATATGTAGCTACACCCACTGGATAAAATTGTATTGATACTATCTGTATTGCTTAACATCATTATGTACACATACAATTTATGGCTAAATAAAAAAATAAAATACAAATAAAATACCATGGAAAAAAATGGCCAAAAGTGACTCTTGGGCTTTTTTTTAATATTTCTCAAAAGAAAAAAAGATCAGAATCTTAACAGCGAAAGTTCATATAAATATAGTCATACATATTTTATTGAATTTAAACTTCCGTGAGGCATAGTAACACTGTATAAGTTTAAGACTCATTAAATAAATATTTTCATCATTCCTTATTGATACAAAATGACAGACGTCTGAATAAACAAACTCTCTTTAAAGTGGCCCAAACCGGGGCATTAGCCCTAATATTTTTAGATGATCGTTTTCAGAAAAAATATTAGCCATTTTAAAAATTGTTTTCCTAGTACCTGCACTCAATTTTCTACTCTTTAAAACAATATATTATTTTTAATTAGTAGGTACAGTTGCCATCAAATATATCGGAGAGGCCAAGGTACTCAAAAATATCTGATCATACACTTTATCGCCTTGACAATAGAGGCGTTGTTCAGATATTTGTGACCACCTTGCCCGCTACGATATATCTGATGGCGACTGTACTTAAATTTTTAACGCTAATATATGTACCCGTAGTGATCACGCGAGTCGTTTTGTATGCTCAATCTAATATGTACATACGTTGTGCCGTTTATTCCCACCAATAGTTGTGCGTATCTTGGCGAGCCAACTGCTCAAACTACCAGTGTAACATGACCGCGAAATTCGTAGCAATGCAGCACACTTATACTGGTTTATTTTCTACTGCTCACCCGTGCTAGGTCAGCAGTTGGAGTTCAAATGTCATTCCCTGTCTATGTTTAGTAGATATTAGCGCAATCTAGTAACGAGTAGCTGTATTATGATGTGGCTTTGTAAGCTAAGTTCATTATCAGAACAAAACCTAATATGTCACATATTTTTTCATAACAATTTAAACCGAGAATCCTGGCTGTTAAAGTCGATTTCCTATTTAGAAATAACTATCGGTAATATCGTCTTGGCATCGAAAACTGTCAACTAATAAGTTTTATTCGAGCGCCTGATTAATTACAAACAGTTTTCACAGATCAGATTAAAATAAACTGCAGGCGTCCGGTATAAATGCATTTAACTTCAACCTGCCTCTTTTCCCCCCCACTGCGACAGCTTCCACGTTATATTCCAATTACATACATCAAATGCCACGATATCGTACTAAAGCAAGAACTCTCAGTATTGCGTCGTTCCCTAGATTTATAAACAACTTTACTGGTTTGCTACTCTTGAACCCCCCGGCTTAAAGCTGCCAGATTGCCAGATTAGGTAATAACAATAGTATAGCAGTCTAACTATATCAATTTCGTTGCTCTCATTATTGTGTCATTCCTGCCGTGGCCAGCTCTTAGTCCACATGGGTATTCTGGTTGGCAACAGACACTGGCGTTGTGTTGTTTATCGCTCTAGTAATAACAATAATGTAGTGCAGGAAAATAGGTACGTACTAGGACCTACGATGGAAAAGGTATGGGCGGCGTCCTCAGTACATAAATTAGCTCCCAAAAACGAATGATCCCCTGAAAGTTATCCCTCATTTTGTATTAAGCAGAACGTCTGCTAACGATACCACAAGCTTTAGAAAAAAAAGAAAAAGTAGAAAACTCCACTACCTCGGATGAAACTCGAGCTTGCAACTCCGGGATACATACCCATCGCTCTGACGAACTGAGGTACTGAAACTTACCTGATGGCTGGATTTTTTTCCATTTGCCTTTTATTTCTAAACATTGTTTATTCTCCATGTCCTAATTAAGCTTCGTAAGTATTTTATTTAAAGTGGCAATAGCTCTAACTGTAGTTATCTAATATACACCGGATAGTATAACCATAGACATATAAAATAAGAAGACGTAGCGCCGTGAAGACAAAACTGTGACTCCACAATAAGCCGAGTTCAGACGTGTTTACGCGCGACACGCACACATATACAACTCGTGGACGAGCGGTGATTGGTTCAAACGTCAAAAGTGAGTGTGTGTGCACGAGATCGCGGCTCATTATGGAATCACAGTTTTATCTTCGTGGGATTCCGTCTTCTTATTTTATATGTCTATGAGTATAACAATATTTTTCGTAATGTCCGAACTGGTAACTATGTTTGTACGCGGTCATCCATTTTCCTCATCCATAGTTATCTATAATTATTTTACATGTTTTTTTAAAGTGGGGCATTCCACTCATACAATAGTATGTTATTCAATCAAATACAAACACTGAAAACATTGAAAAAATAATCAACCCAGCAGGATTTGAACCTCGCATCGATACGCCTTACCGGGGCTCGATCGCTTTACCAATTAAGCTATGGGTTCAGTTACTGAGTTGACGAAATTCTCAATGCCTTCAATCATCTTTTTGCATTTTATTTTTACATCGACTTTATAGCAGCCGTAAGCGACATCCAGGTGCCAACCACTAGAGTTAGACACCCTTCCCGCCGACCCTTTTACAAGTGTCACAACGGAAATAATAGATGGCGCTGCTATCAACTCATAATTATTTTACATGTTTTTTTAAAGTGGGGCATTCCACTCATACAATAGTATGTTATTCAATCAAATACAAACACTGAAAACATTGAAAAAATAATCAACCCAGCAGGATTTGAACCTCGCATCGATACGCCTTACCGGGGCTCGATCGCTTTACCAATTAAGCTATGGGTTCAGTTACTGAGTTGACGAAATTCTCAATGCCTTCAATCATCTTTTTGCATTTTATTTTTACATCGACTTTATAGCAGCCGTAAGCGACATCCAGGTGCCAACCACTAGAGTTAGACATCCTTCCCGCCGACCCTTTTACAAGTGTCACAACGGAAATAATAGATGGCGCTGCTATCAACTCATAATTATTTTACATGTTTTTTTAAAGTGGGTAACTCTAGTGGTTGGCACCTGGATGTCGCTTACGGCTGCTATAAAGTCGATGTAAAAATAAAATGCAAAAAGATGATTGAAGGCATTGAGAATTTCGTCAACTCAGTAACTGAACCCATAGCTTAATTGGTAAAGCGATCGAGCCCCGGTAAGGCGTATCGATGCGAGGTTCAAATCCTGCTGGGTTGATTATTTTTTCAATGTTTTCAGTGTTTGTATTTGATTGAATAACATACTATTGTATGAGTGGAATGCCCCACTTTAAAAAAACATATAAAATAATTATGAGTTGATAGCAGCGCCATCTATTATTTCCGTTGTGACACTTGTAAAAGGGTCGGCGGGAAGGGTGTCTAACTCTAGTGGTTGGCACCTGGATGTCGCTTACGGCTGCTATAAAGTCGATGTAAAAATAAAATGCAAAAAGATGATTGAAGGCATTGAGAATTTCGTCAACTCAGTAACTGAACCCATAGCTTAATTGGTAAAGCGATCGAGCCCCGGTAAGGCGTATCAATGCGAGGTTCAAATCCTGCTGGGTTGATTATTTTTTCAATGTTTTCAGTGTTTGTATTTGATTGAATAACATACTATTGTATGAGAGGAATGCCCCACTTTAAAAAAACATGTAAAATAATTATGAGTTGATAGCAGCGCCATCTATTATTTCCGTTGTGACACTTGTAAAAGGGTCGGCGGGAAGGGTGTCTAACTCTAGTGGTTGGCACCTGGATGTCGCTTACGGCTGCTATAAAGTCGATGTAAAAATAAAATGCAAAAAGATGATTGAAGGCATTGAGAATTTCGTCAACTCAGTAACTGAACCCATAGCTTAATTGGTAAAGCGATCGAGCCCCGGTAAGGCGTATCGATGCGAGGTTCAAATCCTGCTGGGTTGATTATTTTTTCAATGTTTTCAGTGTTTGTATTTGATTGAATAACATACTATTGTATGAGTGGAATGCCCCACTTTAAAAAAACATGTAAAATAATTATGAGTTGATAGCAGCGCCATCTATTATTTCCGTTGTGACACTTGTAAAAGGGTCGGCGGGAAGGGTGTCTAACTCTAGTGGTTGGCACCTGGATGTCGCTTACGGCTGCTATAAAGTCGATGTAAAAATAAAATGCAAAAAGATGATTGAAGGCATTGAGAATTTCGTCAACTCAGTAACTGAACCCATAGCTTAATTGGTAAAGCGATCGAGCCCCGGTAAGGCGTATCGATGCGAGGTTCAAATCCTGCTGGGTTGATTATTTTTTCAATGTTTTCAGTGTTTGTATTTGATTGAATAACATACTATTGTATGAGTGGAATGCCCCACTTTAAAAAAAACATGTAAAATAATTATGAGTTGATAGCAGCGCCATCTATTATTTCCGTTGTGACACTTGTAAAAGGGTCGGCGGGAAGGGTGTCTAACTCTAGTGGTTGGCACCTGGATGTCGCTTACGGCTGCTATAAAGTCGATGTAAAAATAAAATGCAAAAAGATGATTGAAGGCATTGAGAATTTCGTCAACTCAGTAACTGAACCCATAGCTTAATTGGTAAAGCGATCGAGCCCCGGTAAGGCGTATCGATGCGAGGTTCAAATCCTGCTGGGTTGATTATTTTTTCAATGTTTTCAGTGTTTGTATTTGATTGAATAACATACTATTGTATGAGTGGAATGCCCCACTTTAAAAAAACATGTAAAATAATTATGAGTTGATAGCAGCGCCATCTATTATTTCCGTTGTGACACTTGTAAAAGGGTCGGCGGGAAGGGTGTCTAACTCTAGTGGTTGGCACCTGGATGTCGCTTACGGCTGCTATAAAGTCGATGTAAAAATAAAATGCAAAAAGATGATTGAAGGCATTGAGAATTTCGTCAACTCAGTAACTGAACCCATAGCTTAATTGGTAAAGCGATCGAGCCCCGGTAAGGCGTATCGATGCGAGGTTCAAATCCTGCTGGGTTGATTATTTTTTCAATGTTTTCAGTGTTTGTATTTGATTGAATAACATACTATTGTATGAGTGGAATGCCCCACTTTAAAAAAACATGTAAAATAATTATGAGTTGATAGCAGCGCCATCTATTATTTCCGTTGTGACACTTGTAAAAGGGTCGGCGGGAAGGGTGTCTAACTCTAGTGGTTGGCACCTGGATGTCGCTTACGGCTGCTATAAAGTCGATGTAAAAATAAAATGCAAAAAGATGATTGAAGGCATTGAGAATTTCGTCAACTCAGTAACTGAACCCATAGCTTAATTGGTAAAGCGATCGAGCCCCGGTAAGGCGTATCGATGCGAGGTTCAAATCCTGCTGGGTTGATTATTTTTTCAATGTTTTCAGTGTTTGTATTTGATTGAATAACATACTATTGTATGAGTGGAATGCCCCACTTTAAAAAAACATGTAAAATAATTATGAGTTGATAGCAGCGCCATCTATTATTTCCGTTGTGACACTTGTAAAAGGGTCGGCGGGAAGGGTGTCTAACTCTAGTGGTTGGCACCTGGATGTCGCTTACGGCTGCTATAAAGTCGATGTAAAAATAAAATGCAAAAAGATGATTGAAGGCATTGAGAATTTCGTCAACTCAGTAACTGAACCCATAGCTTAATTGGTAAAGCGATCGAGCCCCGGTAAGGCGTATCGATGCGAGGTTCAAATCCTGCTGGGTTGATTATTTTTTTCAATGTTTTCAGTGTTTGTATTTGATTGAATAACATACTATTGTATGAGTGGAATGCCCCACTTTAAAAAAACATGTAAAATAATTATGAGTTGATAGCAGCGCCATCTATTATTTCCGTTGTGACACTTGTAAAAGGGTCGGCGGGAAGGGTGTCTAACTCTAGTGGTTGGCACCTGGATGTCGCTTACGGCTGCTATAAAGTCGATGTAAAAATAAAATGCAAAAAGATGATTGAAGGCATTGAGAATTTCGTCAACTCAGTAACTGAACCCATAGCTTAATTGGTAAAGCGATCGAGCCCCGGTAAGGCGTATCGATGCGAGGTTCAAATCCTGCTGGGTTGATTATTTTTTCAATGTTTTCAGTGTTTGTATTTGATTGAATAACATACTATTGTATGAGTGGAATGCCCCACTTTAAAAAAACATGTAAAATAATTATGAGTTGATAGCAGCGCCATCTATTATTTCCGTTGTGACACTTGTAAAAGGGTCGGCGGGAAGGGTGTCTAACTCTAGTGGTTGGCACCTGGATGTCGCTTACGGCTGCTATAAAGTCGATGTAAAAATAAAATGCAAAAAGATGATTGAAGGCATTGAGAATTTCGTCAACTCAGTAACTGAACCCATAGCTTAATTGGTAAAGCGATCGAGCCCCGGTAAGGCGTATCGATGCGAGGTTCAAATCCTGCTGGGTTGATTATTTTTTCAATGTTTTCAGTGTTTGTATTTGATTGAATAACATACTATTGTATGAGTGGAATGCCCCACTTTAAAAAAACATGTAAAATAATTATGAGTTGATAGCAGCGCCATCTATTATTTCCGTTGTGACACTTGTAAAAGGGTCGGCGGGAAGGGTGTCTAACTCTAGTGGTTGGCACCTGGATGTCGCTTACGGCTGCTATAAAGTCGATGTAAAAATAAAATGCAAAAAGATGATTGAAGGCATTGAGAATTTCGTCAACTCAGTAACTGAACCCATAGCTTAATTGGTAAAGCGATCGAGCCCCGGTAAGGCGTATCGATGCGAGGTTCAAATCCTGCTGGGTTGATTATTTTTTCAATGTTTTCAGTGTTTGTATTTGATTGAATAACATACTATTGTATGAGTGGAATGCCCCACTTTAAAAAAAACATGTAAAATAATTATGAGTTGATAGCAGCGCCATCTATTATTTCCGTTGTGACACTTGTAAAAGGGTCGGCGGGAAGGGTGTCTAACTCTAGTGGTTGGCACCTGGATGTCGCTTACGGCTGCTATAAAGTCGATGTAAAAATAAAATGCAAAAAGATGATTGAAGGCATTGAGAATTTCGTCAACTCAGTAACTGAACCCATAGCTTAATTGGTAAAGCGATCGAGCCCCGGTAAGGCGTATCGATGCGAGGTTCAAATCCTGCTGGGTTGATTATTTTTTCAATGTTTTCAGTGTTTGTATTTGATTGAATAACATACTATTGTATGAGTGGAATGCCCCACTTTAAAAAAACATGTAAAATAATTATGAGTTGATAGCAGCGCCATCTATTATTTCCGTTGTGACACTTGTAAAAGGGTCGGCGGGAAGGGTGTCTAACTCTAGTGGTTGGCACCTGGATGTCGCTTACGGCTGCTATAAAGTCGATGTAAAAATAAAATGCAAAAAGATGATTGAAGGCATTGAGAATTTCGTCAACTCAGTAACTGAACCCATAGCTTAATTGGTAAAGCGATCGAGCCCCGGTAAGGCGTATCGATGCGAGGTTCAAATCCTGCTGGGTTGATTATTTTTTCAATGTTTTCAGTGTTTGTATTTGATTGAATAACATACTATTGTATGAGTGGAATGCCCCACTTTAAAAAAACATGTAAAATAATTATGAGTTGATAGCAGCGCCATCTATTATTTCCGTTGTGACACTTGTAAAAGGGTCGGCGGGAAGGGTGTCTAACTCTAGTGGTTGGCACCTGGATGTCGCTTACGGCTGCTATAAAGTCGATGTAAAAATAAAATGCAAAAAGATGATTGAAGGCATTGAGAATTTCGTCAACTCAGTAACTGAACCCATAGCTTAATTGGTAAAGCGATCGAGCCCCGGTAAGGCGTATCGATGCGAGGTTCAAATCCTGCTGGGTTGATTATTTTTTCAATGTTTTCAGTGTTTGTATTTGATTGAATAACATACTATTGTATGAGTGGAATGCCCCACTTTAAAAAAACATGTAAAATAATTATGAGTTGATAGCAGCGCCATCTATTATTTCCGTTGTGACACTTGTAAAAGGGTCGGCGGGAAGGGTGTCTAACTCTAGTGGTTGGCACCTGGATGTCGCTTACGGCTGCTATAAAGTCGATGTAAAAATAAAATGCAAAAAGATGATTGAAGGCATTGAGAATTTCGTCAACTCAGTAACTGAACCCATAGCTTAATTGGTAAAGCGATCGAGCCCCGGTAAGGCGTATCGATGCGAGGTTCAAATCCTGCTGGGTTGATTATTTTTTTCAATGTTTTCAGTGTTTGTATTTGATTGAATAACATACTATTGTATGAGTGGAATGCCCCACTTTAAAAAAACATGTAAAATAATTATGAGTTGATAGCAGCGCCATCTATTATTTCCGTTGTGACACTTGTAAAAGGGTCGGCGGGAAGGGTGTCTAACTCTAGTGGTTGGCACCTGGATGTCGCTTACGGCTGCTATAAAGTCGATGTAAAAATAAAATGCAAAAAGATGATTGAAGGCATTGAGAATTTCGTCAACTCAGTAACTGAACCCATAGCTTAATTGGTAAAGCGATCGAGCCCCGGTAAGGCGTATCGATGCGAGGTTCAAATCCTGCTGGGTTGATTATTTTTTCAATGTTTTCAGTGTTTGTATTTGATTGAATAACATACTATTGTATGAGTGGAATGCCCCACTTTAAAAAAACATGTAAAATAATTATGAGTTGATAGCAGCGCCATCTATTATTTCCGTTGTGACACTTGTAAAAGGGTCGGCGGGAAGGGTGTCTAACTCTAGTGGTTGGCACCTGGATGTCGCTTACGGCTGCTATAAAGTCGATGTAAAAATAAAATGCAAAAAGATGATTGAAGGCATTGAGAATTTCGTCAACTCAGTAACTGAACCCATAGCTTAATTGGTAAAGCGATCGAGCCCCGGTAAGGCGTATCGATGCGAGGTTCAAATCCTGCTGGGTTGATTATTTTTTCAATGTTTTCAGTGTTTGTATTTGATTGAATAACATACTATTGTATGAGTGGAATGCCCCACTTTAAAAAAACATGTAAAATAATTATGAGTTGATAGCAGCGCCATCTATTATTTCCGTTGTGACACTTGTAAAAGGGTCGGCGGGAAGGGTGTCTAACTCTAGTGGTTGGCACCTGGATGTCGCTTACGGCTGCTATAAAGTCGATGTAAAAATAAAATGCAAAAAGATGATTGAAGGCATTGAGAATTTCGTCAACTCAGTAACTGAACCCATAGCTTAATTGGTAAAGCGATCGAGCCCCGGTAAGGCGTATCGATGCGAGGTTCAAATCCTGCTGGGTTGATTATTTTTTCAATGTTTTCAGTGTTTGTATTTGATTGAATAACATAGTTATCTACATAAGTATATAACTCCATTAGTATATAAAAGTACTATAATCATAATACCTACAAAAATATATATTTTCATCATATTGCTATTTTTACTTAACTCTATACAGGTTGAAATCGGGATCATATAGCAAGTGATCAAGGCATGATACAGAAGGCCATACTGAACAACCTTTACTATGTGACCAACTCCGAAATGGCGATAATTTTTTTTGCAATTTTTTATACATTTCGGCCGATCACATGGTGTTGGTTTCTATGGGAGGCGAAATTTTTTTTTGGTATTGCCTGTCTCGTATTTCAGTCTCACTTACGCTCGTCCGTTTATATGATACTCGGCAATTACTCTTATTGACCACCCTTTTATAGTATTATTCAGCCAAACTGACAACTGAAGTCATGTTACGATCTCTTTCACTCTTGCTACGGGCGCGCAAGTGTGAGCGAGAAGTTTTATAACCCCGGTCGTCAGTTTGGTTGAATAATAGGGACTGTTATTTGGTCAGTTTGGTTGGATAATACTATGTTCATGTACTTTTTTAGCCAAGAACCTAGAGGAGACGGAAAACGAATTGAGGCAAATAGAGGCAAGAGAGACAGAGATGGCGATATTGGCGCACAGACCCGCCATGCGGCCTCCGCCCGAGATTGTGTACGACAGTAAGTCCTAACTTTTCTTTTTATACCACGACGGTGGCAAACAAGCATACGGCCCGTCTGATAGTAAGAAGCTACCGTAGCCTATGGACGCCTGCAACTCCAGAGTTGTCACATTCACAACGTATAAAAACGAGATAATTGGCAATTTATTTTGTGATAAGTATGTTAGAATATACGTTACAAATTTAATAATAATGAAAAATATATTCTTACAATTTTTAGCAATGCTGGTATAATACATGTATTTGTTTACTACACAAAGAAAAAATGATTTAATCAATAACGAGCAATTTTTAACAAAATTTAGGTTGGTGCCCCTTTCATATTCATTATTATTTATTCCGTTTCATGTGTACAAAGGATCTTAATTGCTAGTTTCGTTATCAACATGGACCCTGCAAGGGTATAGCAACATAAAACGTATATATCTATTATTATACAACAATAAACCAGATTACTAAATAATTAAGTAATCAGCATGTGGTGAACCAACGAATAGCTTAACTTACTTACTTAGAAATTCCTCTACTTGAGTATACAATAGTACCTATGCTTTACTAATTAAATATCGTTTTAACTTTACTTTAAATGTATGTGTGTTAGTTTCTTCCTGGATTGACTTTGGTAACATGCAATAAGCAATAATTGGCAATAAGCATTAATTATGTTAACACACATGGCAAACGGCCCAGAGTCTACCATTTTTAGGGTTCCGTAGTCAACTAGGAACCCTTATAGTTTCGCCATGTCTGCCCGTCCGTCCGTCCGTCCGTCCGTCCGCGGATAATCTCAGTGACCGTTAGCACTAGAAAGCTGAAATTTGGTACTAATATGCTTTGATTAAAGTAAAATTATATTTATCAAAGCTAATATGTATATCAATCACGCCGACAAAGTGGTAAAATAAAAAGTGGAAAAAAATGTTTTATTAGGGTACCTCCCCTATACGTAAAGTGGGGAGTGTTTTTTTTTTCATTTCAACCCTAACGTGTGATAGATATATTGTTGGATAGGTATTTAAAAATGAATAGGGGTTTACTAAAATCATTTTTTGATAATGTAAATATTTTCGGAAATAATCGCTCTAGAAGTTAAAAAAAATGTGTCCCCCCCTCTAACTTTTGAACCATAAGTTTTAAAAATATGAAAAAAATCTCAGAAGTAGAACTTTATAAAAACTTTTTAGGAAAATTATTTTGAACTTAATAGGTTGAATAGTTTTTGAAAAAAAATTACAAAATAATTTCTGAAATACGTTTGTAATTTAACCGTATAAGCAGGTGTTTATTGTACCTGTAATTTCTACAAAATTACAATGAAGTGACGTGCTTTCAAATAAAGTAAAAACGGTGAAAATCGGTTCACGCAATAAAGAATTATCCCATAAAAATCATCTTCCATACTTTAAGCTCGCGCGCAATAGTTTACTTAATTTGCCGATAGATGTCGCTGTACGTGGAACGCTCATATCATATCCTACATGGCGGTGTTATTTTAACTCTTAAGTGGGGACACTTACTGTGACGGACGGAAAACTACGGAACCCTACACTGAGCGTGGCCCGACACGCTCTTGGCCGGTTTTTTTATACTTGAGTCTGGTCGAGCTAATCTAGTGTTGAGTCTTACGTTTGGTGGGCGGGAATATTGGGTAAAGAGGGATATATTATTATTAACAAAATTTTTGCTTCTAAAATATACATAGAGGGTAAAGTTAAAATGTTACGTTGAATAAAATGCTGTTTGCAATTTGTCATAAAACGTACATTATTAATGGTTCTAAGGCACCGTTTTTGCAAAATTAAAAGTTTGGTTAAATCGGAACTATTTCCCCAGAGTACTGTGGCGTACTGTAGCCACGCATGTGCATATGCGTAATAGGCACATAGGGCTGTTTTTACGTCAGTACACTTCTTAAGCTCGTATAAGGCATAAGTAAATCGGCTTAACTTTAAAGATATTGACTTTATTTAAGTGTTGTTTCCAATGAATTGCTGAATCAACGTGTATACCTAGTGATGACAAGGCCTGAAGGCATTCTAATATATTATTTTGAAATGAAAATAGTAGTTTTCGATACAAGTGCGAGAAGTATGTCATTTTGCACGAGTACCGAGGTTACTTGGCCCGAGCCGAGAAGCGAGGGTCAAGACTCGGGACGAGTGAAAATGACACTTCCGCACGTGTGTCGAACAACGTTTGTTAATACAATTGCGAAAAAACTACAATGAAATAAAATTACATTTATATTCTGGCAGTGTACGAAAGACAGCTTCGTTCAATCGCGCGTTGTTCAAGTAATACTATTGGGTCTCGCATAATACTCCTAGCTTTATGCCCAATCGCGCGTAGTTCAGGTGGGTCATTTATAAGCGGGTCTCGCATAATACTCATTTATTTAAAATTCTGATCTGCAAATCGTGCGTAAAATCAAAGTTTACGCACGATTTGCAGATAAGATTACTTTTTAACACTAGTGCATAAAATCAAACTTTACGCACGATTTGCAGCTATACAAACTAAACTTTTTGAGCAATTGTATTAAAAATTCATTTTTAAACTACGTTTCTGATAGGGTTTAAATTCCATAAGTTTATGCAAGTTTATATAAGTTTTATTTTTCTCCACCATGCTATCGCTTTTTATTGTTGCAACAAAACTTCACATTTTATAACGGTTTAGTCAAGGGCATTCAAGGTCACAATTTTTTTTTTCGATTATGCCCATATAATCTATTGAACCAACATGTTACAAAATGACAGATGATGTTGACATAGTTGAATACAATAGTATGGGTAAAGAAAAATATATCTTATATAACCTTTTTTTGATGTTATTAACAAATATCTATATAATACCTAAGGCAACGTCAAAAACTGTTAGAAAATATTTTTCTCTATAAATAATCAGATTATATTCTCTAACTAAAAAAGACAATCGCACTTGTGAATTATCGAAGTTCAAAACTGTTCGCGTACGTACTGTTGACGGCTAAAGGCACAAGAGGGCCTGAGGGCCCCCCACCGAAACACACTGTATTCTATTTGAGCTAAAATAAAAGGTGATTAAAAGTTAGTTGTTGCCTATCATACCAAAACTTGTGTACAAATATCACGACGTTGGCAAACAAGCATACGGCCCGCCTGATGGTAAGCAGCTTCTCTAACCTATGGACGCCTGCAACTCCAGAGGAGTCACATACGCGTTGCCGACCCTTTACAAAAGGATGATTCACTGTGTTGACGGCTAAAGAAACAAGAGGGTCTCTCATCGTCAACACACTGGGTCCTCTTTGA
Source organism: Pammene aurita (assembly GCA_947086415.1). Classification (NCBI taxonomy): domain Eukaryota; kingdom Metazoa; phylum Arthropoda; class Insecta; order Lepidoptera; family Tortricidae; genus Pammene; species Pammene aurita. The sequence continues at coordinate 11,212,961 of OX352316.1, forward strand.
GCTCTGTGCGCACTTTGGCAACCTTACTCACCAGCAGGAACACAACACTATGAGTAGGTTCTAGTGCTATTTGGCTGTGGTTTTCTGTAAGACCATTGTATTGCAAAAACTAACTGTGAAAGACTCAAGCGACTGCCGGACTAGCCCATAAATCTGTGACAATGGTCGCTTCTATACTTTGACGTAGACAGCAAATTACCGTCATGATATTCTGGTGCGTACACATGTGCGTGCGCCGCTCCAGTGTGCGAGTGCGACAACGCTATTCGTGCAGCGCTGTCACGCTTATACACGGGTGATATCCTCGATAATTATGTCTATGCCGCGGTAGCGACAGCCCTGAAATTTATTTATAAAAACATTTAAAAAATATAACAACTCATAATAACATTTCTTCTTAAAACTTAGGATAATAAATTAAAGCCAAAGCGACTTGGCTAGTTCTCATATATGAATTATATTATAGCCTTCGCAAGTTCTAAAGCTTGTTCTTATTTTATTTTTCCTAAAATTTGGCTTGTTGGTAGAAACTAACAATCGAAAATAGGGATCTTCCATTACTATTTTAGTAGGTACCTACTTTATAATATGAGAACTTTTTTTTATGAAACCTATCGTCCCAACTGGCCGACCCGAAAATAAAAATGGTTTTGTATGGACAAAACCATTTTTTTTTTCGCGTGAAAATTTTTTTTTCCTACTTTTTCATAATTAGAATACGATACCCATTATGCCCTTAAACGGATATCCAGCATTTTTGTTACACCCTGTATATAAATTTCAGGACTGACCATTGAACTTGGCACCCATTTAGATCTCACTTCTTTTGTCTTTGAAGTCAACAACCAAGGCATATATAGGGATGTTTGCGGAGGCTCGAGCGGATTGTTTTTACACAATAATTCGTAAACGAGTCGCATCTCTGATGCACAGGGTGTGGGACAGCCCCAACAGCTTCCTGAAAGCCATTGCTGAAAGATCGGACAACCCTATATTATTTTTCTGGGTGAAAATGCACTCGATATCCAAGTGGATCCCCCCAAAAATGTTATTATAATATGTACATAGTGTTTAGAATAGTTTTACTAACCAATAGGAAATAATGATGTATGTAATTACTAACAAAAATATGGATATTTTATAATCCGAAATAAATATTATTCATTCATTCATTCATATATAATATGAATATTGAACTTGGCTCTCATTTCACATTTATGTTTTTGATGGGATTTTTTTTAAACGCAGGTGTGTACGCGCATGGTGCAGGACTGCTGAGGAAGCCATTCCCACTTGTTACTACCTACCTTTATAACGCCACAAATTAAGCGTTAGATGAATCCGCTATATTCATGGGTTTGCCGTATATACACGATATCTCTATACTCCGCTTAGCGCGTTATTTCTTTGAAACCTAAGCTGCCAAAAAGAAGGGGTGCGGGAGGGGAACACGCAATGCTAGACAGGGAACGCGCGATTCTTCCGTGGAGCCACCGTGGGGCGTACGGGAGTCAGACATTAATGGTTGCCATGGAGATGTACTAAGTTTACTGTCACTTCCAATAATTAGTGTCTTACTATAGAGTGAAATTACTTCGAGCGTGGCAGCGGGGGTCGCCGGCTATGCGGGGTCTTGGGTTAATTAGTCTATGGTTTGCCGTTGCATAAACAAAGATCATGTAAAGTTATTGTTATTACTGTTATTAGAAACAGTACTCCAACATTTTTTGTTCTTTGTTTGATTATTTCCAGTGGTTTTGAGTCCAGGGGCCCATTTCTCAAAAGCTTGTAACTTGTAATACGAGCCGAAGTCCCTTTCTAGCAAAAGATGTTGAAATGTGACATCCGCTTGTATTACAAGTTACAAGCTTTTGAGAAACGGGTCCCAGGAGTGTTTAAAAATAACCTAAGTGATTGCATTGGGAAAAGTATTTTTTTTAGGTTAATTAGTTTTATATTAAACACTGTAACTTAGCATATCCTAATTAACTATTATCGGTCTATGGATTTAAGAAATAATAACATGTAACATATTGGACCCGGGGTATGTCCTTAAACTACGTCCGGACTTGGGTATGTCCTTAAACTATGCCAAAAAGAGAGGTATGGGCACTGCGAATGGCATCTCGCTTAGTGTGGTAGGGCACGTTCAGTGAATGTCATCTCGCTCAAATCTGGAGCAGAGCCCGACTGGGGAAGTACCTCCACCTTACAGAAAACCACCGCCAAATAGCACTAGACCCTACTCATAGTGTTGTGTTCCTGCTGGTGAGTAAGGTTGCCAAAGAGCTCAAAGAGGACCCAGTGTGTTGACGATGAGGGACCCTCTTGTTCCTTTAGCCGTCAACACAGTGAATCCTCCTTTTTGTAAAGGGTCGGCAACGCGCATGTGACTCCTGTGGAGTTACAGGCGTCCATAGGTTACGGTAGCTGCTTACCATCAGGCAGGCCGTATGCTTGTTTGCCACCGTCGTAGTATAAAAAAAAAAAAAAAATGTAATATTTTAATTTTCGATGCAATTTTTCGCACTTAATGAAATGTGGCGTTATAACGCCCACATAGTAAAATCGACGTTTACATGTAATTAGTGTAATTACTATTTTGCTTTCAGACCACTAATGAAAAGGCTCTATGTCCCTCTCTACTTTCATTATCTCTTAGAATCTCAACAAAATAGTAGATAATACCTTTTAGATTTTGTCAATTTTGAAACAAAGAAGATTTTGACGATGATCTGTGTACTAAAACTACAATTTTTGCCTGTCGCAGTGGTTTTAGGAACAAACAACGTATACAAGTCTTATAAATGTCTTATAAAATGCTTAAAAATACAGTAAATAGTATGTTTGCACAAAAACCTTGCTAATACAAGGATTTTTTCGGAGTGAAAATAATGTCGTCAATGTCGCTTCGAAGGTTGGAATAAATAGTTATGCCTGATTTCGTCGTACACCTAGCATCGAGAAAATTCACGTTATGATCGCATTGATCATCTAAGGGTCTCCCCAAACCTATCGACGCGGATTCGGCAAAATCCGGTGGAAAAAAGCTTTATGACCACGCAATAAGAGCTAACAATGCACGGTTCGACTCGGCTCGGCTCGGCCGACGCCTGCCGACGCGTCGACGTCTTTTTCGCTCTTATTGCGTAGACATAAAGCTTTTTTCCACCGAATTTTGCCGAATTCGCGTCGATAGGTTTGGGGAGACCCTAATTGAACAGCACAAGTAGGGGAAGCCCGGGCAAACCGCATATGTTAAGGGAATGATAAAAAAAACACCCAATTGTTAATCAAAATAACGCTTTATATTTTTTATTTGTACTATCACAAATCCTTAAACTGAAACAACTTCTTATTGTTATTATTTATTAAACATATAGTTCCAATTATCCGTTTTGCCCGACCACCTCGGGCAAAAAAGGATACATATATGACAAATATAGGAATACATCGCATTTATAAAAAAAAAGCTGTCTACCCTTGAACTCTATAAGTAATCTAATAGTTATCTTGAAAAGTTGGTACTATGTGTTATTGTTTAGCGTAATTTTCCATTTTTAGTGTAACTTAGTCTCGTATAACTTGCTGTGCTGTATCCGATGACATTGCCACCTAAAATACTCTTTGGTTAATACGTCTCAGTGGGATGTTTCAGGATGTAGGCTATACTTAGTATGTTTAAGATCTTGCTTTTGTTTCTATTATCTATGTGTCTGTTTGATTTTCAATAAAGAAAAACCGGCCAAGAGCGTGTCGGGCCACGCTATTCTATTCAACCTATCAATTTTAAAATAACTTTCCTAGAAAGGTTTTATAAAGTTCTACTTTTGAGATTTTTTTTCATATTTTTAAAACTTATGATTCAAAAGTTAGAGGGGGCGGGGACACATTTTTTTTAACTTCTGGAGCGATTATTTCCGAAAATATTTACATTATCAAAAAATGATTCTAGTAAACCCGTATTCATTTTCAAATACCTATCCAACAATATATCACACGTTAGGGTTTAAATGAAAAAAAAAATCACTCCCCTCTTTATGTATATGGGAGGTACCCTAATAAAACATTTTTTTCCACTTTTTATTTTACCACTTTGTCGGCGTGATTGATATACATATTAGTACCAAATTTCAGCTTTCTAGTGCTAACGGTCACTGAGATTATCCGCGGACGGACGGACGGACGGACGGGCAGACATGGCGAAACTATAAGGGTTCCTAGTTGACTACGGAACCCTAAAAAAAGGCATACGTCGTACTAATATTAGAACATTAATCTTAGAGATAAGAAATATATAATTTTATTTTAGTTTACACTTAATATTTAAAATATTATAAATAAACAATTGTGACTATGAATTATTTTATTAAATTATATAGTAAATCGGGTGATACCTTTTCTTTGTACCTTAAAATATGGAGGAGTTTAGGGAAAGGTCCCACTTTTTCGGTAATCAGCACATTCAGACTTCTTTCACAAATAGATATTTAGCATATATTGCGTGATTTTAGGAAGTAGGTACTAATAACTCCAACTCGACAAAGTGGCAACTTATTACCTGCACTCTCACAAATCTTTAAAGTTTGAAGCTGTCTTGAACTTTTCTTCAAATTCAATAATAGTAGTTTACGTAACTGTTACGTAATAAGAGTCCTTAAAATACGAGTGTGGCTCATAATAAGATCACACGAGTGCTTTAAGGCCTAATTACGTACAGTTGCATACACTGCTTTATCTACACTCATAGCGCGGCAGCGTGTCAAGCCAAGTTCAAGCAAAGGAACTGGCTAGCCAGCGCCAAGTGTATATTACACGAACCACTTGGTGCCACTTTTGACCCTTCTATAACTCAAAACCTCTTTAACGTAAACACATAAAACTACGTGTGTTTAATTATATCCATAAGGACACCCAGAAGCCCAAATTTCATGAAGCTAGCTCAAACGGTTATAAAGATATGAAGGTCAAAAAGTCGTAAATTTTAGCACTGACTGACTGACTGACATATAGTACCTAAATCTAACCTACTTCCAGATGACCTAGAAGGATGAAATTTGGAACCCAGCTCGGTAATTGTGTGTAAGCGTAGGAAAAAATCTAAAAATAAAAAAAAGTTAAAAAATAAGGGGGGCCCATACAATTTTTTTTTAATTGTATCGTTTGAAACGTTACAAGCAGATATTTGAAACTATCCCAATATATGTATTATTATATTTGCTATATAACAGAAATATAAAAATAAAGTTAAGTAAAAAAAGAAGTGGTGTCCCCATACAAAAAACTTGTAATACGCGCTAAACGACCGGCCAACGGTGTGTCGTCGGCGGCGCGCGGCACCAATAGCATATAGACAATAGCATAAAAAAGAAAACCATGCAGCGGAAACGCAAGAAAAACCATTAAATCTCAATACCTGCCTAGTTTTATTTACAAAAAGTAATGAGATATCCCACCAAAAACATAAATGTAAAAAAGGAGAGCCAAGTTCAATACAAAAATTATGCTTGGCTGTGGGCTTCGCCGCAAAAAGAATGGAGATCTAAATGAGTGCCAAGTTCTATGCAAAATCCAAATATGTATTTATAGAAACAAAATAACATTATGAACAAGTATCAAACTCTATTTCTTTGCTTTATTGGATACCTATAACAATTGCTGTTTTTATGAGAATTAATATATATACCTATATATGTTGAATAACTTTATAAAATGACTGATGTAATGAAAACTGGCCAAGTCAAATCTAACCTACTTTAAGATATCACATTTTTAAATAATTAAGCACTGTAACTTTCATCTTTACGCTGATGATATCCAAATATACATATCATTTTATCTAACTAATACTAGTCACGCTGTTAAGAAATTAAATCAGGATCTAGAGAATATTACGGTTTGGTCAGAGTCGAACTGTTTGGTGTTAAATCCAAGTAAATCTAAAGTTATGGTTTTCGGCTCCAAAAAACAAATGAAGCAAGTAGAATCCTATAAACCAGTCGTTATTATCTCGGGAGATGAGGTAGAACGCGTACCAGAAGCACGAAACTTGGGAATTTTAATGGATGAGTCATTACGTTTTGAGGGTCATATAGCAGAGATTACAAAAAACGCATTTTATAGACTTAAAATACTTTATCGGATACGTGATTTTCTCAGTGCTGATCTACGTGTTATGCTATGTAATTCGTTAGTACTTTCTAAATTTGATTATGCGGATATAGTTTATGGTCCACGTTTATTAGCTAGCACGGATCGTGTGGTGCAGAGGGTGCAGAATGCATGTGCACGTTACTGTTTTGAAATTCCTCCACGAAGGCACGTGACGCCTTATTTGAAATCGGCAGGTATTCTCAAAATGGCACTTCGTAGAGAACTGCACCTCTCGTCATTGTTGTTTGGCGTTATGAAAACTTCAGAACCAGAGTATCTATTCAATAAGTTCAAATGGCGCAATAGCAGGTCAAGCTTGTATGGAATCAGATCGGTTTGCAAAGAATTGTTACTTCCACGTCAACATACAGCTGCGTTCCGAGGTAGCTTTAAATATACAGCAACTAAATGCTGGAATGACATACCTCCACCCATCAAACAATTAAATACAATTAAAAGTTTCAATTTACAGCTGAAACGACATCTTATGGCAAGACAAAGCATACTACCTCCTGGTACCAGAGTGAAGCCCTCATATTTATAATGGTCATAATCGTCTATATACCCCTTCTGTCTTTTTCCGTTAAACTTTATTTATTTTATTTTATACACACAAAATAATACGTAAACGTCCCTGTAAGTTATACCATACCTATAGATATGTCCCTAAATTTAAATATTATACTTGACTACAGTCATTCTTATATTACTTATTCAACGCACGATTATACCGACATATATATTTACATTACACATTTATTTACACATGTAAAAGAACCCCAAGCCTTGCAGTTTTCGACAAACAGCAAGCAATGGTTAATGTACCAAGGGTCTGCCTGAAAACCAGCGTTGTAGTAAGCCAAGCTCGCTACAATATCATGCTGAGGCAAGCTCCTTTTTAACTTCATACATTTATACTTTTCATCTACATGTAAAACTCATTCTTTGTACTTTTAAATCCTAGTTTTAAGGTCTATTTAGTTCTGTAGCATTATCTGTAAAATTGTAATTCCATGTGATGTTAAATAAAAAAATTCTATGTCTATGTCTACTTGTTCATAATGTTATTTTGTTCCTATTTATACATATTTGGATTTTGCATAGAACTTGGCACTCATTTAGATCTCCATTCTTTTTGCGGCGAAGCCCACATCCAAGCATAATTTTTGTATTGAACTTGGCTCTCCTTTTTTACATTTATGTTTTTGGTGGGATTATATATCCTAAATGAAGTGTTCGGAAACCATAGAATGACCGCCATTGCACCGCCACTCGATTGTGCCAGCGGTCGGGCGGGCGCGTGCCGTTGGTCGGGAAGGAGGACAGGATTTACATTATGTTATCATATTCGATGTTCGAAATTTGAAACTCATAACGTATCAATATATGAGCATGTAAAGTTAAAATTACGTTACTGCCACAGATAAAAAGCTTATTATAGTAAAATCGGTTGTGGTAATGCTAGCCATTGCCTACCGCTTTTGAACACGTTTTAGAAGACTTACAATGTGAGTGTAGATAAAGTTTCTTTATTTCCATCTCATTATGATATAATGGTCGTTCTCTATACATTTAACTAAATTTTTTCATAAAAGGAGATCGTCAATTCTGGGCTACCTGATATAAACCGTATACAGTTTGTACTGCAATGTAAAATAAATACTCATTTTATTACTAAAGTAGACAAAATATTGCAAAAAAATGAAACGGGAATTAGAAATACTAAATAAATAAACATTATGTTGATTTTTCCGCGATTAAAATACAGCAAGGCAAGTCGTTAACGGCCTTATGGCATTGACATAAAGTTTAACTTTACCCTGGCCTGAAACGGGATTGTTTTTTGGTTTGACACTGTCAAAGTATACCGTTACATGATCTGCGTTTTGATACTGTTCGGTAAGTTAGAACATTGTAATATTAAAATATTATCTAAGCCTACGAATACGAAAGTTTAAATTAGAAATCGACTGTATTAAAACGCCTAAAGATTGAAAATGCGTATTTTTGCATTTTTGATCGGAGTTTGAATATTAAAAGTGGGTTTCATAATGGCATAATAGCATGCTCCTTCGATAACGAAACGCATCTTTTTTTCAATTTTGCAATGTCAGATACTAGTGCTATCGCACTTAACTGTGGTAAACCTTATCCCTTCGCAATAGGTGTTAGGAATGTTCAGTTAATAGTATCAACGATGGTTTGACAGCCGTCTTTGTTTACCGAAATACAGGAACTATAAATACGATCAAAATATGACTTTTTATTATTTCATCATGATTCCCGTTTTGTTTTCAAGCCCGCTTTTGTACGTTATCTTTAAAAAATCGGTACTTTTTTACATTAATATATAAATCATAGGCAAGCACGCTTTCAAATATTGTCCTTGTCAGATTCAAGTTTTGAATGCATGATTTTTCAATTTTCCCATTAGATTTCGCAATATTTTTACCACCATCCTCATCTAGAAATTATGACGACTCTTCAAAGTTAACAACCATTCCTAAACGGTTCTAAATAATCTGGGCCAGATCACCTAACATAAATTGACGATCTCCTTTAACATTTATCAACATCCCGGTTCAGGCTCGACGTCACTTGTTTTTGTCCGCGTTCTACTCATTTATTTTTGTTCAAAGTTGCACGACTTGTTGTACTTAAACAAATTGGTGTACAGTTAGCAGCAACAGTAGCTATTTTAAATGACCAGGACCATATTCATCCAAGACCAGGGTCCAAGACAAGCTCTTTTTAGTTGAGTACGGCCACGCCTTTTTAACCTATAAAAACGACATAACTCACAAGTCCGATTTTATTTTGTGACCTATTAGAATACATTATTACTCGTACTAATCATGAAAAATATTTTCTAACAATTATTAGCATTACGCTAGGTATAATACATGTATTGGTTTGGTACACAAAGAAAATATTATGCAAGTTTTATTTATCTCCACCAGGGCCGCGATTCGAAAAATAAACACACACACTGGACAGACACAGCTCCAACCCAACTCAACGTTATAACGACATTGACATTTGCTATTCGAACAGATTTTCATTCAACATTGATCACACATTGGTCTCACATTGGTACAATGTGTGGCCAATGTGAGACCAATGTGAGACCAATGTTGAATGAAAATCTGTTCGAATAGCAAATGTCAATGTCGTTAGCGTTGAGTTGAGTTGGGTTGGAGCTGTGTATGTCCAGTGTGTGTGTTTATTTTTCGAATCGCGGCCCTGGTGGAGATAAATACCATTGTGAGACCAATGTTGAATGAAAATCTGTTCGAATAGCAAATGTCAATGTCGTTAGCGTTGAGTTGAGTTGGGTTGGAGCTGTGTATGTCCAGTGTGTGTGTTTATTTTTCGAATCGCGGCCCAGACAATCGGCTACGGTTTTTTCAAGAGCATATGTCGTCTTAGCCATTTGTCATTCTTTTAGAATTCAAGGTCATTTATATTTTTTTCAAATTGTTGATCGACTCTGCTCACATAATCTATTGACCAAACTGTTATAAAATGATAGATGATGTTGAAATAGTTGAATGAAATAGTTCAATGCAATAGTACAGTAAAGAAAAATTTATCTTATATACTCTTTTATCTACACCCATATTATTAATTCTTTATTCTGCGTTCGCGGAAACCGTATGTAATTACCACCATTATTGCAACCAGTAATGTAACATTAGTGTATTATCTGTGCCAGTGTCGTAATAATAATCGAAAGCTCATAACCACATCGAATTTGATAACGTAGTGAAAATCCAGCCCTCCTCCCCGACCGCAGTTGTCCTCCTCCCCGACCGTTCGCACAATCGAGTTGGCCATGGAGATGCAATGGCGGTCATCCAAATGGTTTCCGAACACGTCATTTAGGATTAAATGTGTGTAGATAAAGCAGTGTATGAAACTGTACGTAATTAGGTCTTAAAACATTCGTGTGATCTTATTATGATACTCGCCTGCGGCTCGTTTTATAAAACCACACTCGTACGTAACAGTTACGTAAACTACTATTCTTGGTGGTATTAACAAATATCTAACGCAACATCAAAATCTGTTAAACAATATTTTTCACTACAACAGATTATATTTAGAAATATTTTCTAATTAAAAAAGAAAATCGCACTATTGAATTATCGAAGCCAAGAAATACGCCGGATATCCGGTATCCGGCCAAACAACTATTCGTTGCATCTCTAATACTAACCTAACCTACTATGCCAAATGAAAATTTGCCCAAATAAAAGTAATTATGCAAATCAGTTCATTAGATAAACGTTGGTATTGGTACCTATGCCAACTGAACGTTCTGCGATAAGTATTTTGCCAAAATGGCAGTACACCGTAGGGTTTAGCAGTTTCCCCTGGTGTCAAAATACCACATCTTTCGCATTTCATCACAACTGTCACCAGGGCCCGATTCGACATGCCAAACTGTGAAACGTGGATGTCACACTTGTATCGCTAGTGGATAGAGTGATATCCATCCTGTCCACACGTGTCCACACCTAACTGTCAAGCTGTCTGTAGGTCTCGCTAGAGCGTTTTGTCTATGGCTATGGCCACCATTTTAGATATCACTCTTGAGTGATTCCACCCCAAATTTCAACTATTATAGTTAAAGAATGACGCGTAGTCATAGTGACCGCTAGGCAACCGGATTTCTTGCGGTATTTAAGCTCCTGAAGTGATGAGGAACCGCCCTGTGCAACCCGAAATGACCCAACTTGGACTGGAGCGAAAATAGAGGGGGGTGCAAAACATTTTTTTTATCGCGAGGCAACCGATTGAAACAGCGGTTGCCTGAAAGAATGTACGCTGGTTATATAACAAAATTTTAATGCCATCCCTCCTGGTTGGACTGGTTCCCTGTACGAGAGCGAAGAAAAAAATTAAAATAAATTGTCAGGCAACCGCTTGAAAATTAGTATGCTTGTTCTTCATCACATACAGACACCGGAAACAAATTGCCATCTGCCCAGCCTGAGCAGTTATCGAACCATCAGAGTTGGAAGCCGGACGCAAGGTGAATTTTTCTATCGGTGGAAGAGAACTTAGGAAAAACGCACTTACAATCATTGAAATCGGATGGCATTTGTTTTATGAATTTTGTATGATCTGGAAAACGATATGCCTAAATGCCATCCCTCTCCTATGAAATTCCCCCTGTGGCAATTGATTGCGACACACTTTATTGCGCGTATTCAAATTTGACGAATTTCTCGTTTGTAGGGGTGGCAACAGAGAGATGAGATTTCATACGAGAGGGATGGCATTTAAGCATATCGTTTGCCACATCATACAAAATTCAAAAAACAAATGCCATCCGATTTCGATGACGATGACTGTAATTGCGTTTTTCCTAAGTTCTCTTCCACCGATAGAAAAATTCACCCTTCGTCCGGCTTCCAGCTCTGATGGTTCGATAACTGCCCGGGCTGGGCGGATGGCAATTTGTTTCCGGTGTCTGTATGTGATGAAGAACAAGCATGCTAATTTTCAAGCGGTTGCCTGACAATTTATTTTTAATTTTTTTCTTCGCTCTCGTACAGGGAACCAGTCCAACCAGGAGGGATGGCATTAAAATTTTGTTATATAACCAGCGTACATTCTTTCAGGCAACCGCTGTTTCAATCGGTTGCCTCGCGATAAAAAAAAATTTTTCACCCCCCCTCTATTTTCGCTCCAGTCCAAGTTGGGTCATTTCAGGTTGCACAGGGCGGTTCCTCGTCACTTCAGGAGCTTAAATACCGCGAGCCATCCGGTTGCCTAGCGGTCACTGAAACTACGCGTCATTGCTCTGAATATTACAAAAGTGTGATATCATAGTTGTCTCGCAAGTGCGACTGTCAGTTATGCCATGTTGAATCGCGCCCAGGGGAAACCTTAATTCTAGGCAACATTTTATAATGATAAATAATTTGAATATAAATATTTTCTTATAAAATCAATATTAGAAAATTATAAATCCATAGACCGAACTTCGTTTCCTGCATCTAAACAGCTAACTTTAATACCGACACATTATATATGTGACGTCACATCGTGCCTACCCCTTGTCATATTTTGTTAACCCCTACCCCGTTACATGTGAATAGGTAGGACTTATGTTCATGTATTTTGGACCTCACCCGCCTAGCAATTCGGGTGCTGACTGTACATGCAAGAAACAACAGGTAAAGTTGGGTCCAGACGGCATACAACCACAGCCCTCTGCCACGAGACCTTGGCAGAAAACAGAGATTTTGAACCATATAGCCCGTGGTTGATGCCAAATTCTACATGACCTTTAAACGCCCTTGATGGCTAGGCGTGCTTTGCCAACCATTAGTTTCGAACACAATGAAGTTGGGCGCTTGTTGTCAACCATATAGACGCTCGCTTCAACAACACGCTTCAATCAAGGTCACGTGGCAGAATCTGCGGCTATCTGCCGTCTGGCCATAACTTAAAGATAAAGGGTCAAGCGGAGCGCCGGCGGCGGCGGCAGTGCCCGCGTATCTTCTGTTGTCTCGGCCGTCTCGGGTCTTTGGGTGAGTACTTCACAATTAATTTGTTTTTTATTTACCTCACGTAATCCAGGTAATTTTTAAAGCCCGAGGGAAGAAAATGGGTTACAAGTTTCACCGCTTTATATGTCTGTGTGTGGCACCGTAGTAACGGGTGAACCGATTTGAATGCATTTTTTAAAGCAAGATTTCTAGTAAGTAATGTTTCTTGCACATGATTTATCGAAGCCGGTTCAGCAGTTTCTGCGTTGGAGATTTTGTTTTAATTTACAATATTTACTCCATATTTAGTACGTTCTCGACTATATTTTCCGTAGGTTTTGAACTTTTGATTTTTTTGCACTGGTTGGTCAAATCAATATCCTGTGTCGGACTGTTTTGCATATTAATTTTTTTGTATACTTTTGAATAAGTAAACTAACTTCCATGTGACTTGTTAATTTTGCAGACGTAGTGCCAACTTGTCAATGTATTTATTTTAAAACTTTCTTTAGAAATTAAAGTGCAGCCGTTACATTACCCACATCTTGCCATTCTTGGTCAAATCTAGACAATGAATTCCTCTTCTCGCCTCAGAGATTTTGACTTGCTCAATATTTAAGTGCCGCTTGAGCGTGTACAGTTTTACACCTTATGGTTGGGACGTCACTAAGATTATTAGCTACGTACAAATCTGTCCATCAGATGTTTCTGCCAGATCTGTACGTATATCCCTCGCTACTCGTATTAGCTCATGTCTTAACTTGTGTGCATTTTGTTTTCAGGATATTTAGACCTTCCGCTATTGCCGAGATGAAGACTGCACTGATACTTCTGACCGTGGCACTACTGGCGCCAAACGGCCGAGCCGATGCCGAACTCACAGTAGTCGCCAGCTCTCCCAGCACATCCAGCTACAATAGATTTGACAATAAGACGTATTTAAGCTCAACGTATGGAGAAGACATCACTGTATTCTGTACGGCCACTAACGCAGAAGACCTCACCATCGCAAACCAGACTGAAGAGTTGCAAGCGGGCCAATACAATTCTACGACAATCCAGGTGTTGATTGAAAAGCCGGATGTGGGTGAACATATATATCAATGCACGGACAGTGGCCGCTACAAACAGTCCCTGACTGTCACTGTGAATCCTGCAGTGTCAGTGATAGCTCCAAATGTTCGTCAGATGTTGTACTCGTATAAAACCCTATACTTTGTACCCCAAGGTGAAACTTACGAAGTTTTTTGTACAGCAAATAATAATGAGTCACTATCACTTAAAATAGTATCGGGCGATTTCGAAGAACTGCAAACAAAAGTCGTCAATGCTACTGTGTCTGCAACTGTAGTAAACGCCGCCGAAGGGAAGAAGTATATATGTCGGAAAGACGAGATACACAAGTTTTTTGACGTTATAGTAGACTATAATCCCGAGGCTCAAGATTTTCAATGTGTCTTGTCTCTTCGCAAAAAATTAGAGTGTACCTGGAGGTCTTCGAGTACAAAAAATACCTTTAAATTGTTTACCAAAGATAAGCTCCTTTGCACAGATATGTCGGGCGGCGAAACCGGTGGCTGCGCGCGCGCTTGGAACAGAGAATTGGATGACGCATATGCCTTTAGCCCAATAACAACACACTTACCTTTACAGTTGGAAATTTGTAATGAAGTGTATTGCAACAACCAGACCTTCTCAATCAAAATGACCTCGATAATCAAAGTAGATCCAGTGTATAACTTACAAGTACAATATACAAAAGAAAAAATATCTTTACAGTGGCGTCACAGGAATTTACTATGCTACAGGGAATGCGATTTTAAAGTCGAGTATAGGATTGGGATGCACTGGCGTCTGGCAGATATCTCGCGGTTGGGAAGCTATGATTTATCCAGCGGTGTGTGGTATACAATGCCACTGCTCCTTCGTTGCCCGGATACTCGATACGAGATCCGCGTATACGTCAAACCTAGGACAGCGACCGAAGATAGATTTTGGTCTGAACCTGTCTCTGTGGAGTATGTTACGCATCCGAGAGCTATTGATCCTGATGATGCATGTGTGGAATTCCAGAGACAGGAACCGAAACCAGGATCAGGCGCATTATTGCAAGAAGCTCGTGAACTTATAAGAGAACTTAATTTTAATCAGAACCGAAAATTGACGGAGATCAAAGCCCTTTTGGAGTCGCTAACATAATGTTGTTGGTGAAATATTCTGTCCCACGGCGCGTACCTAATAACAGCTATGGAGACCACTTTGAATTTTGAATTTACGGGAGAACGCCACGCTAAGCAATGTGACGAACGAACGCTATATATTTAGTGCTGATTACTGTGTTAAGCGGATTTTAATCATATTTCTCTATCTATCTATCCTATCTTATTATAATTAAGAGCGGTGTCTCCCAGCATAGGCATTTATTTTGCTTACAGGGAGGCTCCATCCCTTGGATCATGATTTACGTGTTTTTGTTAAATAAATAATTTAAAAAAAAAACTTTTTATTTTGTATCTCAGACTTAGCCCATTCAACATAGGTACATATTGAAAAGATACGTCTCAAGAACTATGAAGTGTTTGTAAACCTAATTCGGCTTATTATATTGCAAATATAATGTCTTTGGGAACTTTTGCCGTAACATACTTCCTATGTTAGAAAAAAAATGAAAATAAAAATAGCACGAACATTTTAGTGCTTTTTCATAATTTGACATTGACGCGGCGTTATTCTGAGGTCGGAAACTCTTGTCTAACATACGTATTTCATCACTATTAACATATTTGAAAAATCAATCATACCGGATTAGATGTAAGGCTCTTGCCTTAATAACCCCTTTAACAATACCATTTCCATGAATGTGGTGAATGAAGTGTTATGGCTATAATTATAGAGAAATTAATTATAGCACAGTGACCCGGCCCTGCTAGCATGACTTAGTTTTCTGTAAGGTGTAACAAAGATGATCCATTTAAGAGCATAATTGGATCGTATCCTAATTATTATACTATACATATATTGAAAGATTCTTTATTTTTAAACCGTATAAGTTAAACATTTTATTTTATTTTATGTTTCATTTATAAATAATTCACCTTAATCTCACAGCTGTTTCGTGATTTTTGCTTGAAGAGGTGAAAAGATTTTTATAGATTAAAATGATGTTAAACTAGTATGTAAAATATATAAATACGTTGAAAAATATGTCGTTTAAGGAATAAGTGGAACAGTTTTTATCTTCATTTTCATACATATTTTTTAAGCAAGAGTATGTTTACCTAGAACAATTTTAAGAAAAATTGCCGAAGTTTATTTAGGTGGTATTTTTGGGAATGTATTACGGTATTTCATCAAAATTTTAATGCAGCAATAAACTTAACTTTGTGATTTAATCAGCATTTTAATTAGTAATATTCGGTAAGAATAATATTGCGATACGAATCAACAAAAACTTTCTTTATGCTTGATGTGTCCTCCAAATTTAGTTTCATACGGGTATAAAGGCCACCACCCGGGCCTTAATGCCCTCAACAGCATATGGCCTTATTTGCTCTAGGACACTCCTAAAGTAAAACAACCATATTGCTCTTAAAAATAAGTAATTATGTTATCTTACCTTGTCAATAAGAGCGTAACGAGCTCCAGCACTATTTTTAATAAGTAGAAAATACGTTATCTCTGTGAAATTCTAATAAATCGACTTCAACTTTTCCGCAAAACAGTAATAGGCACACCCACGTGAAGCTTCTCCGACTATTCGGCGACTCCTGACAAAATGGCGGCGCACACGACGCGGCGTGCCGTTGCCAGCTCGCTGTATTCTTAAGGCCTTGACGTGTACAAAAGCATTTGACGAATTTGAACCTTGTATCAGTAGTTTTTTTGAAGTGGGCCTTACATACCGCTGGGCCTTATATACCTCAGGTACCTTAATATAAAACATATTGGAGGAAATTACAAGTAATAATAAAAAATCAAGCGACAAGTTTGCACGAATCAACGTCCTCACTAAACAAGCTCTGCAAGAATTAAGTTGTAGGGTATTAAATAATAATAAATGTGGACCAAAAGTATTTTTTTGCAATAACAAGACTTCAAGCTATCTTATTAAATGCAATTCATGTGCGTTATTTCATTATTATTAGCGATTTTCGTTTTTAATTCGTTACCGGACTCTTAAAGTGTGAAACCAAAAAAAGGCAAATATCAACATGTTGCACATCAATCAATAGGACTTAATGAAAAATTTCAAAAGTTACATCTTTGTGTAATTATACAACTTACTTACTTACTACTATTTTG
Organism: Pammene aurita; assembly: GCA_947086415.1. NCBI lineage: Eukaryota > Metazoa > Arthropoda > Insecta > Lepidoptera > Tortricidae > Pammene > Pammene aurita. Next base: position 11,229,919 of record OX352316.1, read on the forward strand.
TGTCGTGTTCTGATGTATAATATTCTTTTCACTTCTCGTAAAGTTCGACTTTAAGTCGTGCGTGGACGACATAAAATCGCTTGTTAAGCTCTAGTGCATAAAGTAAAATTTTCTTCTAAGACTACGATAATGAAGCTCAACAGCCATACACAGTTAAAATATATTGCACAATTTAATGGAGCATTAAAATTTCGTAGAATACTGAAACTTATTGTTTTATTTTATTCTTGCTATAATTATTTGAATTCCGTGTTTTCTATCATCATTAAATTAATGAAATCAGATAAAATGGGAGTTGGTAATAGTTTAAAGATGTCCCAAAATATTTTTATTACTTGGCAAAGAACAAGATACAACGTGTTACTTGAGCCACTAAAAAGCATTTATTTTTCAATCAGTTAATTATTTCGAAAGATATATTCGTATGTTTAATTTTCCTTGCAATTCGATTCAATTGTTAACTCTACATTTGTTGCGTTGTTGTCACATCTCTACATGTGTCATATCATGTCGACTATCAACCTACTTTGTCAATTTGTATGACGTGACAAAAGATGACATACTTTGACAATGACAAATTTGCCAAAGCCGCCAGCCATTATTAAATATTCAACCTCCATCTCCTAACCTCACGATAGAATGGTAAACTGTAGGTATTCGAAACTTTTAGACTCGACACGTAAATAATTGGAAAATTAAAGAAAAAGTATACCCATGTTAAGATATATACTGTAATCGATTCCTCTATCGATTCTAAACAAACAGTTTTCAGGTTTTTAGTCTTGGGTGTAGCACGTTGTATATGCCTAAATTTGCATCTGGGAAAATAAATAAATAATAATAATTGGAGGGAACCATATTTATTTTCATTGTAATATTCTTTTACAACTTGAAATTGTTTTACGATTACCGATAAATAATTTCCTCGCAATTGAAGTGAACATTAGAGTGTAAAACTCATCCATAAAACCCATTTTACACTCGACTTTATATCTATCCTCGCTCACAAGCTCGATCGGATGGATAAACGCCTCGCGTAAAATGGTGCGTTTTATGCACTTGTTGTACCTACAACCTACTATTCAACGAAATTTTTTTGAACATTATATAGGTAAAGGCGTTTCCCAGTTTTCATAGGAAGGTTCGACCTTATCACATTAGTGTTTTCGATATTAGGTACGGAACCCATGAAGGGCGTGGTCCGACACGCACTTAGCCGGTTTTAATGTATGTAAATTGGATATGTACCCATATGTTTGTATTTATTCTGTTGTTTTATTATCATTAGTAGCCGCCCACAATCTCTCTGCTTTGATTTAAGGTTTACTGGTAGAGAATGCCTTACAGCATTAAGTCCGCCTTTTGTACTCTAAGATTTTCTTTTGAAAATTTATTTTCATCAGGACTGTAGCTGGCGTATTAGTTAATTACCAATCGTTCTTGTTTTCAGAGCTTCCGCTACTGCGACGATGTTCCTGCTGACGCTCCTGGCTGTGTTGACGCTACTGGCGTCAAGCGACGCCGACGCCGAGCCACCGCCAGCGATTGCCGCTAAAACTCCCAGCACGGTCAGCTATAGACGTCATCATAGCATTAATCTAGATCCAGTGTATGGTGACGATATTACCATATTCTGTACAGCTAGAGACTGTATAACCCTTGCCCTAGTAAACCAGCTTGGGCATCAGCTTCAAGCGAAAGAACTCAACTCTACGACAATACAGGTGTCGATTAATAAGCCAGATGTCGGTAAGCACATTTATCACTGCATAGATAGGGAAACCAGCTACAACCAGACGCTAACTATCGCCGTTTACCCAGCGGTGACCGTGACAGCTCCCGGTGTTCATCATAATCGTTCACAGGATAAATTAAAAACTCTGTTCTTCGTACCTTACAGCCAAAATTACGACGTGTTTTGCTCATCAAATAATGTTGAAGCATTGAAAATATTGCACGTTCTCGACTGTGATGCTGATGATATAGATGACGACTGCGATGAAGCAAAAGATATTGTCACTGTCAATATGACGTCTGTCACAGAATCGATAAAATACGGTAATTATGATTATGAAAACGGCTTTGCTTGTGAAAAGAACGGGATAAGACACGTGTTTCAAGTATTAATGGATTATATCCCCGAAGCTGAAGACTTCCAGTGCGTATTGTATCTTAGCTATAAGCTACAGTGTACGTGGAGCTCTATGACTAAGTTGAATACCATGACGATATTCAACGAAGGAAAGCTACTTTGCACACGGTGGGCGAGAAGTAGGACCGGTAACAGATGCGAAGGCGCTTGGAATGACGAGTTAGAGAACACGTATATATCTCGCGAAAAATTACGCATAGATGTGCAAACTTGCAATGAAGTTTACTGCAACAACCAGACATTTTCGATTCACATGAAACAAATCATTAAAATAAAACCGGTATATAATTTACAAATAACACATACGGAATCTGGTACCGTTGTCGATTGGCAACACAGGAAGTTACTCTGTACGAAAGGATGCGAATATAACGTTGAGTATCGAGAGATGGGTATGCAATGGCGTCAGGCAGACCTGTCATCGTTAAAATGCTATGACGCCGACGAAAAGAAATGTAAGCTTAATCTTAACGGCCTCCTAGCTTAGTTGGTAGTGACCCTGCCTATGAAGCAGGAGGTCCCGGGTTCGAATCCTGGTCAGGGCATTTATTTGTGTGTTTATCACGGATATTTGTTCCTGAGGTAGATTTATCTATATCTATCTACTATATATATCGTCGCCTAGTACCCACAACACAAGCCTTATTGAGCTTACCGTGGGACTGGGTTGATTTGTGTAAGATTGTCCCATAATATTTATTTATTGATGACATATGGAACTGAAACGTGGTCGCTTACAATGGGCCTCATAAGAAGGCTCAAAGTCACCCAAAGGGCAATGGAGAGGGCTATGGTTGGAGTCTCTGCGTGATCGCATCAGAAATGAGGCCATCCGCAGCAGAACCAAAGTAACCGATATAGCCCTCCGAATCGCTAAACTAAAGTGGCAGTGGGCGGGGCACATTGCTCGTAGAACCGATGGCCGTTGGGGCGGAAAGGTTCTCGAGTGGCGACCACGCACCGGAAGGCGCAGCGTGGGTAGACCCCCCGCAAGGTGGACTGATGACCTGGTGAAGGTCGCGGGAGTCCGCTGGATGCGGGTGGCGCAGGACCGGTCATTGTGGCACTCTTTGGGGGAGGCCTATGTTCAGCAGTGGACGTCTTTCGGCTGATATGATGATTTATTTATTTATTTATTTATTATTTATCTGCCCCTGCCCTGTCTAGCTCACTACGAATTTAGCGTATATATGAGACCCTTAGTAGCGTCCAAGGATGGATTTTGGTCGGAATCTGCCTCCGTGGTATATGTACCAGCTCCAGGCGCCAGTGACGATGTCTTATGTGCGGAATTACGGGGATACGAACCGACCTGTGGGTGCCATAGTGCGCCATAGTTGCACCCACAGTTGTTCACAACGTTCGCCAACTGTGAACCAAAAATTGGTCGTGATCATAGCCCTCACCCTCATGGACTAGCAAACATACCTAATGTAATTGTTAAAAAAAATTTTTTGACGAATATATAATTATGCATTTTTGTCTTATTTTCTAAAGTATACAAACCCCCACCTTTTCGACACCGACTGTTTTAAAAACCTATATATTATACCATAGACATAAACAAAAAGAAGTTGAGTGACGTTCATAGTAAACAAAACTGAAATGTGGTCCAGCACCTACACACTTGTAAAATGCTACACACCGCTATAATGTATGTGCATCATGGGCAAAAGAGATAAACCTATATAGTTAACACGGGTATGCAAGGGAGACCTCCATATTTTGCGCATTGCACAAAGTGTGACTGAGAGACTCTGCCACACTGACTAATTCAATATAGGTCCCGGGACCTATATTTGATGGCACACAATCGAGCGCCTGGTACCATACCTCCGTTTTTGTATAAATCAATGTATTATACCCGTCCAGCGGTTTGGGCGTGAATGAAGGTAACAAACAGACAGTTACCTATGTAAAGTTAGTAGGGAATAGGTTCGCATAGCACAAAATCAGTGACTGCTGGCTAATATTAGGTGCCACTATACCCTAGTAAAGATACGGTTGCGTCAAACATTAATTTATAAAAGCCTGATTTTTTTTATTTTTCATACTTATGGGATATTTAAAGATAATATTATGCAAAAATCCTACAAACTTTTCACCCGGAAGTAGTTAAAAATGTAAAAAAATTGTGAGTTGAGAGTTCGTTCATGAGCATGATCGATTATCTGTATAAGGAAATAATTGGTTTAATTAAATTGTTATTTGCGGTACTTATTGTTTTGCAAATCAATATATTATATTATTATTATTTTATCGATACCAGGAAAATAACAGCTCCGTTAATATTTGCTTTATAATTTAAAATAATGTGATTTTGTCGTTAAGCTGCAAGTAGGTAGGTATGGTCACCATGAGATATATTATATCGGAGCGGCTAAGGGAGTCAAAAATATCTGAACACGCACTTTAACGCTTTTACTTTCTACGAAAATTATTTTTAACATTATCAGTCAAGCCATTTTTGAGTTATCTCCAAAAAACTTCTATAGGCATCAGATACGACCTTTTCGTATTAGTTTGGTTCTTATTCCATTGAAGGTACGGAACCCTCCATTATGCGTGGTCCTACACGCACTTGGCCGGTTTTTTTACAGCTGAAAGGGACCGCAGACATAAGTATTTAATATTAATTTAAAATTGATACCTAATAGACGCGTTCCTCAGAAAAAAGACAGACACAGGTTCGATTAAAGAAAATGAGAGCCCGCTGAGTCACAAAATCCTATAGAGAACTCAGGAAGGCATTCAAATGTGGCAGTAAAACTGTTTTAAAATATCTTGAAGACATAGGTATCAGTTAACAATTAAGAAAAGTTACGCCAAAAAAATTAAAAAAATAACTGAAAATATGGCCACTTCGTTTGGTCAAAAAATGTAAAAACAGGTGTTTTTTTTCATTTTTGGATTTTTTGAATGACTAATATTACCTATGTTGTTTAAAATTGAAATTCGTGGCAAGGTAACTATTATTTTGACAGCACCAATAATCTTAAGGTCAAGAATGTGAAAAATGTCAAGTATACGAAGCTTCCTTAAAAAGTTATCCGATGGAAGATAAATTTAGTTCTTAAAAAACCGGCCAAGAGCGTGTCGGGCCACGCTCAGTGTAGGGTTCCGTAGTTTTCCGTCCGTCACAGTAAGTGTCCCCACTTAAGAGTTTAAAAAATGGGCCCATGGTTAAGTTATTTGAAAGCACGTCATTTCATTGTGATTTTGTAGAAATTACAGGTACAATAAACACCTGCTTATACGGTTAAATTACAAACTTAGTTCAGAAATTATTTTGTATTTTTTTTCAAAAACTATTCAACCTATCAAGTTCAAAATAATTTTCCTAGAATTTTTTTATAAAGTTCTACTTTTGAGATTTTTTCTTCATATTTTTAAAACTTATGGTTCAAAAGTTAGAAGGGGGGGACACATTTTTTTTAACTTCTGGAGCGATTATTTCCGAAAATATTTACATTATCAAAAAATGATTTTAGTAAACCCGTATTCATTTTTAAATACCTATCCAACAATATATCACACGTTAGGGTTGAAATGAAAAAAAAAACACTCCCCACTTTACGTATAGGGGAGGTACCCTAATAAAACATTTTTTTCCACTTTTTATTTTACCACTTTGTCGGCGTGATTGATATACATATTAGTACCAAATTTCAGCTTTCTAGTGCTAACGGTCACTGAGATTATCCGCGGACGGACGGACGGACGGACAGACATGGCGAAACTATAAGGGTTCCTAGTTGACTACGGAACCATAAAAATCTGTACATTGTTGTTGTCGACAGCGATGGACATAAAGTACCACAACTTTCGTTTGAAACCTCGCATTGGTGTAAACTTACTCTGGCATTTAATGTGATTAAATACATTATTAAAAACCATGAAAGATTATAAAAATAACTATGTATGTTATATTTATTTTATAAGAAATTGAATGTTGTCCAGATTTCATTCCGCATACGTTATATATCGTCGTCTAGTTCCCATAACACAAGCCTTATTGAGCTTACTCTGGGCCTAGGTCGATTTGTGTAAGATTGTCCTATAATATTTATTTATTTATTTATACAGGTATGTTTTAAATACTAAGTATTTACGTAGTACATAGTTACATACTAAGTAATACCAAATGACGTGCCCGCAAAATGCCCGCTGGAGTGCGACGTATTTAATATTGATACCTACACGCGTTCCTCAGAAAAAAGGCAAACACAGAAAACAAAGCAATCCTATAACGGTTCCCTTTTGCCTTTTGAGGTAAAGAACCCTAATAATAATATCGCTCCTAATTAAGAGCTAATCTAAATATTGAATATTATACAAAACAAGGACACAAGAGCCTCGTTATCCTGCTGAATTACTATGTACCTTTTTAGGGTTCCGTAGCCAAAATGGCAAAAACGGAACCCTTTTAGTTTCGTCATGTCCGTCCGTCCGTATGTCACAGCCATTTTACTCGAAAACCATAAGACGTATCTTAATAAAATTTAGACATATGGTGTATTTTGTATGCCGCTATTTAGGTATGTAGTTACCTATATTGCAGAAAAAACAATTTTTGGGGGGGCGCTCCAACCATGTAACTAAATTAGATTTTTTTTTTACCAAATATGTTAATACTTGGTAAAAAAAAGTAATCGATAGGTCTTTAAAAATAAGATCGAGGTTTATTTAAACATTTTGTGATTAAGTAAATACTTTCAGAAATAATCGCTTCTAAAGTCGGAAAAATTGTGTGTGTGTGTGTGTGTCCCATGTAACTTTTGAACCGTAAGTCATAAAAATATGAAAAAAAATTGAGAAGATGCGCCTTATCTTATACTTTCTACGAAAATTGTAATGACATTATCGGTTCAGCCATGTTTGAGATCTCCAAAAAACTTCTTAGGCATCAGATACGGCCTTTTGGTATTAGTTTGGTTCTTATTTCATTGAAGGTACGGAACCCTTCATTATCCGACACGCACTTGACTGGTTTTTTTTAACATAACGTCTATGATCCTTTTATGGTCATGGTTTAGTAATAATACTGATTAACGTATTTACATGTTAAGTCAATAAGATTTGCTCAGTACTAGTTGAGCCGCTGCGATGAAAATAGTCAGTATAACATCGTTGGCGCTGTTCGCGGTGATTCAAGTAACCGTCGCGATGCGCACTAGTTTATTTAGTTCAAACTACAGAAGTCTACTACCAGCATTTACTAAAGAAAAGTATATTTCCCACCGACCGTGCTACAATAATCGTCCAACCATAGCTGCAGTAGTAAAAAACAAAAGCATTACATCCAGTTACACTACATTTTACGGCGATGTTGTCAGTGTTATATGTTCTGCTAGTGACTCTGCTAATTTGACAATACAACAACATGATCACGATCTACGGATTACGAAGATAAACAAAACTACTATCCTGACATCTGTAAAGCCTGACGTTGGAGAGCAGATATATGTCTGCAAAAACATCTACAGTGATTGCAAGAAATATCTTACGATTGTGGCGTATCATGAACTAGAAATGTTTGTAACATCACCGCATGTCCATCACAAACTAGTGCAACAAGGAAAGGACATTTCAGATTTATACTTCGTTCCTAAGGGCGAAGTTTATGATATATTCTGTAGTGGATTCGGAATTGAATCATTCCATATTTACCATATCTACTCTATTCATCATGTGATGCTTCAAACTGAACTTATAAATAAAACTACGGTGAAACATGAAGCTGTGGCGGAAGAGTTAGTAGATGAAAAACTCTACTGTTGTAAGAAGGAAAATCCTGGTCTTTATGATACGAAATCCATATTGGTCACAGTGGATTACTACCCTCAGAGTCAGAACTTTTCATGTGTTAATTACGAATGGAAAACGTTCAAGTGTTCTTGGATATCATCCGCTGCGAGAAATACATTTAAACTGTATGAACAAGACGATATGATTCTTCGTTGCACGAATGGCTTAGGCGGGTTATCCCGTTCTTGTGAATGGGGTATTGACTCTTATAAGTTCTTATATTTGAAATCTTATTTGTCATTACGCTTAGAAACATGCAATGAAGTTTTCTGCGACAGTGAGAAGTTTAATATTAAGGCTTATTCGATTTTAAAACTCGGTCCATCTACTGATTTAACAGTATTGAACACTACTTCAAACAGTGTTAGTTTAACTTGGGGCTATGGACATATGTTCGGGGCCTGTGTGTTTAAAGTAGAATACCGTTTGCTGACGACAGCTTGGCGGCAAGTGAACACGACTTCGGTAAAATGTCCTCCGTCAAGATGCGACAACTGCAGATTAGATATAAAGCTACCCTGCCCGGACGAACATTACGAATTAAGAATATATCAGAGACTTGAAGTAGCAGACGGTGATAAATTCTGGTCAGAACCTTCCGATTCTCTCTATTTTTTTACGACACGCAATGACGATGCTACGGATCCTGAATGTCACGCGAAATTTACTAAAATGATACCTCCGTCTGTAGAAAGTGTTTTAAATGAATTAGGAAGACTTATAAGTTATGAACATTCAGAGGAGGTAGAGATAAGGAGACATGTGAGTAGTTTAAAGCAAAAACTTGCCAAAGTTTCGGCACTTTTGGAGACAGACAAGGATTACCGAGGCACATAACTTTTATTTGAACTTTAGAGATACCCAGTTTGTGTACCAGTGCCAGTATTGTGTCCAGGTGTGTACGATACGTACATTTTACTTTACGGCTGTCAGCACTTTCCGTGACGTAGCATTAAATTGTATTACCTACCTTTGTTTCGGCGAGCGTAGGTACATTTCAATATTTAGTGCCTAAAATCTCCAGACTCTTTGCCAGATAAACTGTTTGCTCAGAATATAAAAATTAACAGATTTAAGAGAAATGTTAAAAAAAATACTATTATTGACAACATTTCATTTTTTTGAGTGCTACTTTTTATTGTCTGGCCCGAAAGAACTCACAATTTTAAGAGACCCGTATTTTTTATTTTCGCGAAAATCCATGTTTTTTAGAGGAAAAATCCATTTATATTATTACTTGGGCAGAAAGGGCGTATGTAACAGTCGTCGAAGTATCGGCTAAATGACGTCACATGTTGTGATTCATACACTGAAAAAAACGTTGAAATAGTTGACACTGGTTGACATTTACGTAAAAAACCATAGCGTGACCATAGTGCGCTTAAACAGTTTGACATTTGAAGCACAAGATAAACGTCAAAACTTAAAATATCAAACCGCTAACTTCGAAAGATATCTTAAGGATTGTTGAAAATGCCTTGCATTAAATATTACCTAATGAAAACTTACAATAGCAATGCATCTTTATAGCCCAGTTATTTACTGTTCTACCATCAGCTGAGGGAAGTACTATCTGAGACTATATACAGATGGACCTGAGGAGAGGCCCATCTTGTTGTTTTTCTGGCGCCGATGTGTGTCATTATGTAGGTTTATCTACACTCACATTGTAAGTTCTCTAAAACGTTGTTCGAAAATGGTAGGCAATGGCTAGCATTACCACAACCGATTTTACTATGATAAGCTTTTTATCTGTGGCAGTAACGTAATTTTAACTTTACATGCTCAAATATGGATGTGTTATGAGTTTTGATAACATAATGTACACCTGCACGCTGCCGCGCGGCCGCCGACACGCGCCCCCGCGACCGTCGGCACAATCGAGTTGGCCATGGCGGTGCAATGGCGGCCATTCTATGGTTTCCGAATACGGCATTTAGGATAAATAATATGAGTGTAGATAAAGCAGTGTATGCAACTGTACGTAATTAGGCCTTAAAACACTCGTGTGATCTTATTATGAAACTCGCCTGCGGTTTCATAAAACCACACTCATGTTTTAAGGACCCTTATTACGTAACAGTTACATAAACTACTATTGTTTATTATATTGTGTGAGAATGTATATTTTATATTACGTCACGTTTCCACCACAGATGTGCTAGTGCTAGGTATATGAAGGTATCCGCCTAATGAATAACTGAACGAAATTAAAATAATTTTATTATAATGTACCTTTTATTTCTCCCCTGATTAACACCTGATGAATTTTACTTCTCCAGTAGTAACATTCTAAGTACAGGAAAGATATTTATCTTATTATTGACAAGTCATCAGAAAGTACTTAAGGACCTACTTAAACTAGAATTTATAATTGTACGGAGTGACTTGACAAGTCAACAAACACAAATGTTGCCGCAATTCGGCCAGTGCTGTTCTTATCGATATTTTTATTTAATTATTAAGGGTTCTACAAACGCCGCGACTTATTGGTTGCGATATTGTCGATGCAACTTGATTTTAAGGCTTTAAGGCTGAAGAATGCTGCAACATGATGTGGAAAATACGTTACTTTTACGAAATGACGGTACGCGACAAATCAAAGTCAATTTATAACTTCTGTACATCCTATTGGAGACAATAATAATTTCTAAAGGCTACTCATACACCTGCCGTAGGGTTAATACCGGGCGCATGGCTTAGTGAATTCAACCAACCGGAGCGGCCATGTCTCTCATTTTCTATACAATAAAAGTCTGCCGATTTTTGCGGGGGAGGCGAACGTCAAATGTATGGCTATTCGTACGTAACGTACAAATAGCCACGTCAGATAAACGTCAGTACGTACAATAAATATGACCACTGGTCTTATTTATTGACCATTGTTTTCGGCAGAGGAGAAAGCCTGTCAATGGCCGCTCCGGTTAGTTAAATTGTCCAAGCGCACGGCGGTCGGGCCAATATTGGAATTTCTCTACACACATGCCTGCCGTTCAGTTTGTGAGTGAATATCTTGCTGAAACGCACGTCTCTAAAATGGCGCCAGAGGTAGCTTAGAGTGAGGAATAGGACATAGGATACTAAACTACTTTTTATCCCGAAAAAAAAAACTTTTTCAGAGGGCCACACGATAGCCGAATTCTATGCGGACGAATAATTATCCAAGTATCTTTTCGTCTATTTTAGAAGTAGTTAAGTAGGTATTTTTGAGAAATATCTTCTTCTGACTGTTCGTGAATATCGTTACGTTTTGTTGTTATTACTCGTAGAAGTGTTGAATTGAATTATTAAGTGATGTTGCCTCGGATTACGGATTCCTGTGGACGTGCAAGAATTAGAGCCAGAACAATGTTCATCCAAAATGTCGCCTCCATAATAAAGAGCTCAGAGTTATAGCAACTATATAATAGTAGTCCGCCTCGAACTGAGAACTCGCGATTTCCTTGTAAATGCATTGACCAATATAACAAGACTCTTATGATGATTGTTTTGCGCCTTCTAGCTCCATAACCCATTGATCGATCCTGCTCATATACTCGTACGAACTCTAAAATTATATTGATTTCTGCTATAACCCCAATAAATTTCACAAAGATTAGAAAAAATGTTACTACAGTTACCGCAACAACTATTCAAAATCAAAAAGCCATCGAAATGCAGCGATGTCCAGGTAGCCAGCTGACAGTTCCGTTTCCGTTTGATCCGAAGCTGTCTATAACTTCACTTCGCTTAGGCTCCGCTCGTTCGACGAGATAGAAAAATAAGTATATGATATGTTGTATAACATAACTATACGATTTATCAGCGGCAACGTATGTCAAAACTTATGTCTGATTTGAATATTGTAGCATTTCAGGTTGTTACATGATAATTTAATTTCCTAACGCTTATGGATCCTTTAAATGGAATCGTATTGGTAGTGTTCAGTACAACATTACACTTTTCGATACTTTTTATCGACATATACTCATGACTATTTTATTTTTGCTATTCCAGGCAACATTTTAAGTGTCAGTCATGTGTCAAGTCACTTTTTATAATTAGAAATTCAACCGTAGGATACAGGTTTAAAAATGACAAGTGTTCATACTAATAAAATAAGTACTTTTTTTCCTATAAAATGTAATTTAATTACCACAATACAAAACAACTTTGGCTCGTGACAATTAAATTGATAAAATTTCTCAGTTTTATCTGTAAAGGGACATTTCAACTTGACAACCAAATCGTCACAGATTCCGTTTGGAGAAGCACAAACAGTCATCAATTTTATGATTGTTGGCTTCTTTGAGAAACTCTTGAAGATTTGGGACGTCAGCATCACTTCTATACTGTTTTCGTTTACAAATAGTAAAGGAACATAAGGCTGCACTTAACAAAGGCCTTTGCCAGTTTGGACATAAGAACTCCGCGAAGATAACGAAGCTTTGGTATCTCTTGTGCCAGGCAAATTATATTTATCCGAGCCTTGCAAAAACTCACACGCGGCAAGCTCCTGCTGTCAGCTTTGACAAATCTTTCCGAGTTTCTCGTGTCCGCTTCGTTGTAGAGGTATTGGTCAATACCCCAACCGGGGTATTTTCCGATTCCCTGAATTCCATCGTCAGGTCGACGTAGAAGAAAGCAGTCCGGGCTCCGTGAAAAAGCGAAAATTGTAGTCATCGTTGAAGAATGCAATCCGGGGTCTGTTAGAAAGCGAGATGTGGTCCGTGACAAATCGTAACGCGTAGATAATTAAATTAATCCAAGGACACGTAAATTACAAGCAAATATTCGAATCGAATGAATTAACTGTCAGCTGTCCTGTCACTGTCAGTAGTGTTGTAATCATAGATATAAAATGGTCATCCCATTTCTATGGTTGTAATTGTCAAAGGTGTCAAACGGAAACCCGGAAGATAACGTTTTTTCATAGTGGTAGTATTGGACTAAGAGCTGGCCACGGCAGGAATGACACAATAATGAGAGCAACGAAATTGATGTAGTTAGACTGCTATCCTATTGTTATTACCTAATCTGGCAATCTGGCAGCTTTAAGCCGGGGGGTCCAAGAGTAGCAGACCAGAAAAGTTGTTTAAAAATTTAGGGAACGACGCAATACTGAGAGTTCTTGCTTTAGTACGATATCGTGGCATTTGATGTATATAATTGGAACATAACGTGGAAGATGTCTCAGTGGGGGGGAAAAGAGGCAGGTTGAAGTTAAATGCATTTATACCGGACGCCTGCGGTTTATTTTCTTCTGATCTGTGAAAACTGTTTGTAATTAATCAGGCGCTGGAATAAAACTTATTAGTTGACAGCTTTCCATGCCAAGACGATATTACCGATAGTTATTTCTAAATAGGAAATCGACTTTAATAGCCAGGATTCTCGGTTTAAATTGTTATAAAAAAATATGTGACATATTAGGTTTTGTTCTGATAATGAACTTAGCTTACAGAGCCACATCATAATACAGTTACTCGTCAATAGATTGCGCTAATATCTACTAAACATAGACAGGGTATGACATTTGAATTCCAACTGCTGACCTAGCTCGGGTGAGCAGTAGAAAATAAACCAGTATAAGTGTGCTGCATTGCTACGAATCTCGCGGTCATGTTACACTGGTTTTTTGAGCAGTTGGCTCGCCAAGGTGCACACAACTATTGGTGGGAATAACGGCACAACTTATGTTGCACATTAGATTGAGCATACAAAACGACTCGCGTGATCACTACATATATTAGCGTTAATAATTTAAGTACAGTCGCCATCAGATATATCGAAGCGGCCAAGGTGGTCACAAATATCTGAACAACGCCTCTATTGTCAAGGCGATAAAGTGTAAGTTCAGAGTACCTTGGCCGCTCCGATATATTTGATGGCGACTGTACCTACTAATTAAAAATAATCTATTGTTTTAAAGAATAGAAAATTGAGTGCAAGTAGGAAAACGATTTTTAAAATGGCTATTTTTTTTATATTATCAATAAGGAATAATGAAAATATATAGTCTTTGATTATATTGTGTAGTGACTAAACACAAGTAAGTACAGCCGTTTGAAACTTATACAATAAAAATCCTAAATCCTAAGGGATATCCCAAAACTAATGTACAGTTGGTAACGATAACCTGAGACGTAATCTAATTTACGCAAGCCGAAAATAAAGCGTTTTCTATTATTTAATATACGATTGAGTCTGTTTAGGGAAGCCTGGGAAATGTTGGTAGTGCACACATCAGCTTAGTCTATAATAGGAAAAATTAAGGCCTGCACAAGCAGCTTTTTGGTACTCCCGGGCAGGAAGTTTTTAAACCTATGCAGAGTCCGTAGTTATCAAAAACACAAAACCTCTCCTTTCAAGGAAACTAACAGTGGTATTGTTACCATTCTTCGAGAGTATTCTAAGCGTATGACAGGGAATCTTCCATACAAAAATAATGTGTCAACGTGTCTTTAAAATCGATATACGGCCAAAGTATGAGTGTTCCCGCATACGAATGGCGCCATTCTTTCTTACAAAATGAGTAGGCGTTCGGTTTTGTAGTTTCAAATATTGTACATAACCTACAATCCACTGGTCTTAACGGCCTTCTAGCTTAGTCGGTAGTGACCCTGCCTATGAAGCAGGAGGTCCCGGGTTCGAATCCTGGTCAGGGCATTTATTTGTGTGTTCATCACGGATATTTATTCCTGAGTTATGGATGTTTTCTATGTATTTAAGTATTTATCTATATCTATCTATTATATATATCGTCGCCTAGTACCCACAACATAAGCCTTATTGTGCTTACTGTGGGACTAGGTTGATTCGTGTAAAATTGTCCCATAATATTTATTATTTTATTATTTATTATTACTGGTGCGACAGGCGGCTCAATATTTAATAAATAAAACAGCATATAGATAACGACTGCCAGCCTTCATTAACGATATAATGCGGAATCTTAGTGAGGTAATCTATGTTGCGCATTGGTAGTACCACCAAGTAAATAATAGTACCTTGGATGAATAAATTAAAAGGATGGAGCATACCTGTACAACAAACTGTGACCCAAGATGGCGGCTGGTTTGAATGTATGTGTCCAGACGAGTGTTGCCATGTAATACAAATTTTCCCAATTATTAATACAGTATTTTTGAATTTAAAAAAATTGATTATTAATATATATGGTTAAATAGAATGAATAAGCACCCGTTTTAATAAATACGAATGAGACGAAAGTTTGACAGATGGCGGTGACATAACTTCGCGCGTGCAATGAACGATTAGATATGGGCTTTTTGTTTTACGAAGTTTTTGGAATAATTTTAAGATATATATAATTTTGTTTATTTACAAATTGTATTCAAAAAATAATAAAGAATAATTTGCTCACAAAAGCATAAAAGTTATTAACTATTAGGTAACGTTATAATATTCGTTGAAAACGTTTCACGCACGTTTTCAACGAATATATAACGTCTAGTTAGGAGTGGTGACGTCAATATCGTATTGACAACAGGCTTACGTTCGGGAAGTTTCCCTATTCAACCACCTGGCAACACCACTACCGTGAAGTTAATAGTTTACGAATTTACTGATTTTTAATATGATTACGCAATGAATTGTTTACTTAACGGTAAAAAGTTACCCCATCCGCTTTATTCTTTTGACCGGTGGCATTTCTGCAGCATTTGACAACGCACGACGGCATATTTTAATTCTTTTTTAACAGCACTTGACTGCATAGACGTTTGGACACGACTGTCGGGGGAGCGGCTCATTATTGTTGTGAGTATGTGTGTGTAGTGCGTAACCACGAGGACACTGGCTCATTATGGAACCACAAAATGTTGTTAGCAGTACTCCATCTGAAGAATTATATAATCTATGAATAGTACTATTTATTTATCTAGAACTTTCTATCATTCTGTCACTTTAAATACTCGCTACTCAAATGCTGCGCAAAGTCGATATTTATATCGATAAAAGTTCATGATTAAGGATAAGCATCGACATATAATATTAAAACGAGTAAAGTTAAACAATGCTCATGTGAAAACTTAACCCATTTTCAGGTTTACAATAATAAAATGTCTCATGTCTTGTTACCCAATAAAATACACATTTTCGAAGTGTAATTTTGTTAGTTAATCTTCATTCCTTAAAGGTTTCATGCCATTTCTCTTCAAACTTCCCTACAAAATCAGTGTTTGACAGAACTTTGACATATGAACGGTGGCACATGACGTCTACATTCTCCATACAATTTTTCTTGTCGATTATCTAGGGTTGATAAGTACGCGATTAGTTTGATTGCTGGACCTGCCCTAATCTACCTGATACATCAGAAATTTTAATACAAAAATACATAAATGTAAGATTTATTACTTAATTTGCCCAATCTAACCGTTATTTTAACTAAACTACTACTATAAACTACATAAATATTTTATCTTACCTGTGGTTATGCAGCAAATAAACGAAGGGGATTTTGACAACCCCGTAAATGTAAGCTGTCACTTGGTTCAGTACACCCTTGTTTAAATCTTACTTAATGTAATTAAAATGAATGGGGAAGGCAACTATCACAATGACATTTCCAACATTAGTTTTATATTGATATTGTAAAAAAACCTAGCCTAAGAAGAAGGATAAATAAAGAGAATATAATAATAAAATAAGAAATTACTTTTCTTTTATTGCTGATGGCTATCAGAATCGGTATTCAACTTAGAGACTTCAACCCGGATGGAGTAGCCATGTCTGTCATTTTCTATACAAAAAAAGTCTGCCGATTTTTGCGGTGGAGGGGAACGTCAAATGTATGGCTATTCGTACGTAGCTACGTTAGATAAACGTCAGTCCATACATGTGTATGACCACTGGTCATATGTTTTCGGCAGAAGGGAACGCCTGTCAATGGCGACTCCGGGTGGTTGAATTCTCGTATTCAATGGTCAAAATATTGCTAAGGGTTAATATATTTATCGACAAATTAGGCAGCCATATATCCGTAATTTCCTAATGATTGTGCGCGCCTTGGCGAGCCAACTTTTCTAACTGCCAGTGTAAAATGACCGCGAGATTCGTAACAATGCGGCACACTTGTACTGGTTAATTATCTACTGCTCACCCGTGCTGGGTCAGCAGTTGGAATTCAAATGTCATACCCTGTCTATGTTTAGTAGATATTAGCGCAATCTAGTGACGAGTAGCTGTATTATGATGTGGCTTTGTAAGCTAAGTTCATTATTAGAACAAAACCTGATATGTCACATATTTTTCCATAACAATTTAAACCGAGAATCCTGGCTGTTAAAGTCGATTTCCTATTTAGAAATAACTATCGGTAATATAGTCTTGGCATGGAAAGCTGTCAACTATAAGTTTTATTCGAGCGCCTGATTAATTACAAACAGTTTTCACAGATCAGAAGAAAATAAACCGCAGGCGTCCGGTATAAATGCATTTAACTTCAACCTGCCTCTTTTCCCCCCCATTGAGACATCTTCCACGTTATATTCCAATTATTTATTTATTTATTTATTTAAACTTTATTGCACAAAATACACAAGTGTATGTACAAATGGCGGACTTAATGCTAAATGGCATTCTCTACCAGTCAACCATTGGGCCAAACAGAGACACGTAAAAAGGTGCGAGGAGAACATTAAACTGATTGATTATTTTAAAAAAAAAAGAAGACTTATGAGCTACACATATTTATATTAACTATACATAGATTTACATACACATATAAATAAATAATATACATATATAAATATATAATATAATATATACTACATACAATAGTTATATTGATGGTTACTGATCTGAATTATATACATCAAATGCCACGATATCGTACTAAAGCAAGAACTCTCAGTATTGCGTCGTTCCCAAGATTTTTAAACAACTTTTCTGGTCTGCTACTCTTGAACTTACTTAAAGCTGCCAGATTGCCAGATTAGGTAATAACAATAGGATAGCAGTCTAACTATATCAATTTCGTTGCTCTCATTATTGTGTCATTCCTGCCGTGGCCAGCTCTCCGTCTATATTGAATCAGCCGTGTGACATCATTTTCCGGTTTACATACTTTGGTGATTTTTCCAAAAATAACTGAAAAAAAATAATGGTTTTTGTGTTCTACAAGTGTATTTCTCGAAATGGTTTTCGATTTATAAAATATCCTCTCAAGACCAGTGAAAGCGTGCCGATTGGTATGAAACCCATGCAAATTGCACCCCTTTACACGTGCTTTACACTATGCTTGACGGCTTACAACGCAATAAAAATTGTAACTGAAATTAGATAAGACTTGCGTGCTTAGTCAATTTTGTTACTAGTAAGTAAAAATAAGATAATGCATTAATGTAGTTTAGTTTAGTTCAGTGAAAACACAACTGTAAACTAAGAGCAAATCAACTGCCATCAAACTGTTTTACAGTTTGGCAGTGCAACTGATATGTAACACCTATGTAATGTGTCAGTATAAAATAAAAGATTAATAATAAGTTTAATACATGAAAGGGTACATAGGATGAGTCAGTTTTTTTTGGTAAATTATATTTTTATTTTAAAACGCAATAAACTATTACTTTTAACTATACTGTTACAACTGTAGATATTGTCATAAATCTATTTTTAGCACATTATAAAACGTGTCCCTAATTATGAAAATAGAATGGATAATTACATCGTTCCAAACTATAAATTTAACTTGCAAGATTTGATTACACACAAAGGGACAGGTATAAAAGCTCCCGACGAATTGTGAAACTCCTCCTTCGAAATCTTGAAGTCGATTGCAAAAGCTATACATTCTCGAGCCCGAACTCGGACTTGACACATCTAACATGGTCGATATTCGATATACAACGGACTGATAGCTTTAGTAGTCAGAGAGGTGCGGTCACGTAGTTGGTGGTGTACACGACAACAAAGGGCATTACGCATACGGATATTAGTGATGATGGGATCTCCTTTTGCATAGTGAGACTTTAGGACCCATAAGCCATTTTAGGAAGCAGAGCCACCTTAATTTTTTAGTGCGGTGGGGGTAAAAAGGGGGGGTTAAAATTTGTGTGACACATAGATTGAAAACTATAAGTCTTCGCAACATACTTCAAAGGCAATAATTGTAGAGAATTCCATGAAGAATATATCCTTTATTGAAAGTTTTGTAGTGACTCCAACCGTTTTTGTAAAAAAAATGAATGTTCCTAATTTTGTGGGAAGTGGGGCAAACAATTGTTATACCTACATATTTGTAATACATATGAGTGCAGAGTAAAGCAAAGATTTAGCTTCAAAGTCTCGTATCCAGGCCATAAAATAAGTAAAATAATTATTTTTAACGTAAACTGTTTTGACTAGGTACCTACCATTGAAATATTATTATTGGTATGGTATTTACCATGTATATTTTGTAACGATGCGTGTAACGGAACGTTAGACTATCAACCTTTTTCTTCTGGCATGTTACCGATCCATATTTTAAATTCAAAAGCAGCATTTTCGAACCCTTTGGCAGCCCTTTTATTTTCTCAGCTCGATCAGATCCTCGGTCGATAATATCTAATATTTGTTTTCTCTTATGAATTCTTGATCCTAAAGCTTATTTTGTAATCAATCATTTAGCTATTGTGATTTGTGACCGACAATAGCATTTAATGCAAGTTAGTGCAGTTTAAGTGCAGTGCACTTCGATCAGTACAACTCCTAAGCACATCTTATTTCCTTCTGACTACAAAAAGGCACATAAATTGTAAGTTTCATAATGTATCTACATTTATAAAGAAGTGATTATGTATAGCTGAGGGCTAACCTCATACCTGACTTGTTGCAGGTGCCTTTTATCCTCAATAAATATTACCATTATCGACCCTGGTTCCGCATTTAATTTCAAACAACATCCCGAAGTGAGGCTCCCTGTCTGCAACCTCACATGTTTGAGTTAGGCAAACACCCCATTAAACTAGTCCTCTATTTGATTACTCTTTTCAATAGGGTAACCCTATTGTTTGGTTACACAATTATATGGTTACCCTATATTCAATGTCGTTTTCCTGTCTAATGTCTTGGCAATAGAGATGAAATTAGCTTGATAGGGAAACGTCATTTTGAGTTTTCATTTCGATAAGCGCTACATCATCATCATCAGCAGCAACAGCCAGTATTAGTCCACTGCTGGACATAGGCCTCTCCCATGGCACGCCACTGTGCTCGATCTTCTGCTCTCCTTATCCAATACGTGCCCGCCAAGCGCTTACCTTTGGGTAACGCAATGATACTAAATTAATAGTTTTTAAAAACAACCTTACCAAACAAGAGTTTGGTATCGAGTAAGTACTCAATCTAATACCCCTTTATTGGTAGCCAGTTCCGGTATCTCCTAAACAAGCTCTTTATTTCACTTAAGGCAAGTTAAATTGCGTTTAAAATAGTTGACGCCCATTATTTGTGTAAAATATTATTAGGCAAGCATTAGAGCTCAAACCACATCGTTTTTCCTACATAATGAGGTTGTGGTTGAAAGCAGACCTATCAATATATATTTTTTCGTTAAAGATATTATAACCAATAAAGGATTTGTATACTATTTATAAAGGGGAATAACAGGGATTTATCATAAAAATATATTTTTCATGTTACGACCGTAAATAAAAAATATATGTATATGTATAACACATGAGCTGATGTTTCTGGTTATCTACTGTTCTAGTTCTAGATATTAAGATAGCTTATTTACGCGCATGTTTTTCCTGTATTCTAGGTACAGTTTCCTTGTTTGTTGGTTGTTTCAATTAACTTGCGTTGCGACCTCTGTATTGAATTGTTAATTTTAGGTTATTAGCTTTAGTTGAATTTCATTCTCTCCTCTTGGTTGCCCTGAAAACCAGCGCCATGGCTAATCTTTAGCTATCGGCATATGCTGAGCGGCATCCTTTTTGGTGCTCTGTACCTACTAGGATTAAGATGTAAATAGATTAAGTTGATATGTTGCAAGGATGATTAAGACATGGATGGACAATGCCTATACAAAATCGCGTTCCTCGAACCTTCAGGCTATACGTCTGTTTTCGTAACTAAGTGCCACAGCGCCATCTGTTGAGTCTGGAGTCGAGTTATTCTGTCAGCGTTAATCGCCGAACAAAATATTAGAAACTAGAATTTATTTATTTAATCTTAATTGCACAAAATAAGATTGTACAAATGGCGGACTTAATGCCATAAGGTATTCTCTACCAGTCAACCATGGGCTTAACAGAAAGGTTAAGTAAGAATTTAGTGTTCGTGGTGACCGATAGATGACGCTAGTGCTTTAGCCTGAAATAAGGAAACGCGATTTTGTATAGGCATTGTCAATACATGTCTTAATCATCCTTGATATGTTGTTACTATTTTCTGTACCACCAAATAAACAGTTTTCTTTCTGTCTTTCTTTCTTTATTTAAAAAATATATCAATCGTCGATTTCATATTTTTTATATTCTCTTAGTTTTCTTATATGGAAAGGTATAAATAAAATACCAAAAATGAATTCGGCATCCTTGCTTTACACGATGAATTTTGGGGGGCACCCCCCACTCCGTCAAAAATTTGCATCAAAAATTTGATGGAGAGCCCATAGATTCCCTGCCATTCTTAAATCATTCTGAGAGCCAAAAGGACTAACTCTGCGAAAGGAAATTCCATCATCATTTTCCGTATAATTAAGTGTACACCACCAACTGACTGACTTTACATTAGACATTTCATAAAGTAAGTACTAAACAAAAGAAAGCTTCAACCGACAATCGGTCATTATCTAGCTTAGAGTTTGCGCACTTTGACAACTTTTATCTTAAGAAATTAATATGGGTGCAATAGAGACTAATACATTTGAACCTACTCATTGTAATGGAGGGTAATAAGGTGACTAAAATGCGTAGTTTTCAATAAGCATAGTGGAATAAATAAACAGGATAAGTATTACTTATTTTAGATATTAACCACATGTGTTAAAAGGAAAATTATTTATTTATGTATTACATTATGTATTTATTATTTATTTATAACAAAGCATATTAATTACGATTGACTAAAATACAGATTGATTTATAACTTTCACAGTATTGATCAGTAACAGTCCTGTCAGAAATGTCACAATGTATTTTAATACTGGTGTTCTTGTAATACTAGCGTTCCTGCTGCTGTCAGGTCTGGCGGGTGATGCCTCTACGGATGAAGACTACTATGACAATTATCAAGACCAGAGTGAAGCGGATGGCGATACGAACTATGGTAGCTTGTGCAGAAAGGACCAAAGGCTACCGAAGGTATCGGTGAATGCAGACATTCCAGTCGATGAAGAAAATTACGAGAAATCTTTCGGAGAGGACATAATCTTTTACTGCTCTGACAAAGACAGTACAAATCTTGAATTTAAGCTAAACGGGAAATCTATACCATTTAATGTGCTTAATACTACGACCATTCAGCTGCATTTGGTACAACTAAACGTGGATTATTATACATTCAGTTGCTCTGGCTATACTGGTTGCGGATACTCGTTGACGATTGAAGTTCGAAATTCCGTTTTATGAAATATTTGAAATTATTTTAGGAAATAAGTTTGTTTATTTAATATTTTTAATTTAATAATAAATAATTTTGTTTATTTACATTTTTTTTATACTAAAGAATATAATTTGCTTAGAACAAACATATTAGTTATTAACTATTAGGTAATGTAATAATATTAGTCGAAAATGTGCGTAAAATGAAACGTCAAGTTGGTAGTGGGGATGTCAATTGACGTCACAGTTGACAACTTTGACTAGTCGCTTACGTCTGTAGAGGCCTTTAGAACGTATCGATAAGAAAGTCAAATACCGATAGATAATTAACCTGTTGTATTTGGCATCACTATTTTACGCTCACATAGACAATTTAGACACATACATGGATTTCATTTTTTTGCCACACTTTTGATCGTTGACAAGCATTCTTTGTCATCCCATTTCTCTGCTATAGTGAGGTACTATATCCGGTTGACGTTTACCGATCCCGTTGCTGAGTGAACGAACTGAACGGTACCAGAGTGAACGTCGCGTCGTGGCGGCCATCTTAAAGACTTTACTTGTCTGTGACATTGAACTTCACTTGACAAACGTCAGTGCCAAACGTCAAGTTGTGTTGTGATAGATTTGGATTGTCTCAACTAATATTACGTGAAATTACTTAGGATTAGATTAAATTGGTTAGAATATAGCTTAAAATTGGTTAGTAAATATTCTCAAATAAGTGATTAATTGAAAATAAGCGTGGCGCTGTGAAATATTTGTGTTTTACCAGGTAAGTTAATATCTTAGTGACAACAATGTCTCTCAAAGCTGCGAAGGTCCAATTCCGGTCGAAGTACAGTCAAGTGCAAAAATACGTATCGAAAAAATCGTCTCATAAATATGGTACTACGCACTTATTACAACGAAATAAGATACTATGGGACATATTTTTGAGTAAAATGAGTACACCCATATTTTTACACTTGACTGTACCAGATGCTAACTGATTATGCGGGATCGGTCGCTCCGAGAACTGGCTCGAGTGCGGCCACAGTCGCAAAACGACACTTTGAAGCCATGTATTTGACATTCGTAGCGTCAGGAAGAATGGTGCATGCTTTAAATGCCTTCGCTCTCATTACGCGAGAGTGTGTATGGCTCGTAATTGGTGCAGTGCATGCCAATCAGGGTCGCATAGCCCGTTGTTGTGCAGGGAGGGTGCGGAAGCCGCTGAACAGGTGCACCGGGTCCATGAGCGAACCCTGCTCCCACCCACCAGAAGGGTATGTACACCACCACAGCGTAGGTCCCCGCCGCGACGCAGGGCGTCGACCCCGCCACAAGGGTCTTGGGCGCAGCGAGCTCAACAACCCCGTACGAGCCCACCAAGGTGGAGAGAGGAGACTAGGTCGCCTCCTCCACAACAGGTCCAGCCAGCTCAATTGATGACTGCTGGTCACATCCCGCGCCCTCCAGTGGGAACGAGGGCCCGCCAGGAGTCTTTCCACAGCCTACGTTTCGGCACTCGAGGCAGCCCTGAGCGCCGTTCTTCAAATAAGGCTACTGCTGATGTACCACAAGAACCTCGGATGATGATGCCATCGATCCGGGTCAGCCCTACTGCTATTGTTATGGTAAGGTCAGGCCATGGCAATTATATTATTGCTAGAGCACTGTTAGACACCGGCGCAGGATGCTCGATAGTTAAGAAATCATTTGCAGATAAAATAGGATTGCATCAGCAGTATGTAGGAAATAATATTGTTGGAATTGGTAATCAACAGGTCAAGGTACCCGGTACGATTGCTAAATTAGTATTTAAGCCAGTAGGAAAATTAGTCCCTATTATTAGCGTTGTTGCAACCGTCATGTATACAGTTACAGGAAATATTCCGGCCTGTAACCATTACCTAAAGGCCCACTTAGACGCGTCTAAACTCAGCCTGGCCGATCCAGATTTTGACAAATCTCAAGATGTAGACATCATTTTCGGCCTGGATGTGCTAAATTATATGTTCACTGGTTCAAAGATGCTCACAAACATTACAGGAGTGGAAGCCTACGGTACCTGGTTTGGTGATGTCCTCATGGGGGCCATCTGGACACACCCTGCTGACACCTCGGCGCAGCAGTCGAGAGGGACGTCCGTGGA
Source organism: Pammene aurita (assembly GCA_947086415.1). Classification (NCBI taxonomy): domain Eukaryota; kingdom Metazoa; phylum Arthropoda; class Insecta; order Lepidoptera; family Tortricidae; genus Pammene; species Pammene aurita. The sequence continues at coordinate 11,254,556 of OX352316.1, forward strand.
AGACTACGGCGTGCACGCTACCAAGCTTGAAGAGGTGCTGGGGAAGTTCTGGAAGTTGGAGCAGCCTCCAGAAGACCCACCGGAGCATCCGGAACATTTGGAATGTGAAAGGTTATATACTTCCACTACTAAACGTATGCCTGACGGCAAGACATGGTGCGGCTGCCCTTCTTGTCAGACAGACCCAAGCTAGGCGAGATCAGAGCCATTGCTGTACGCAGGCTTCATTCGTTAGAGGTGAAGCTAGCGAAGAATCCAGTCTTTGCTGAGAAATATAAGGATTTCATGCGAGAATATGAGTCGCTAGGACACATGTCTAAATCTAGTTACCAGTTTGACTCTGAGCACTACTGTGTTCCGCATCATGGGATTTTCAAAAAAGATTCAGATAAGCTTCGGGTCGTTATTAGTGGAGCATCGAAAAGTCGCACTGGAATAACTCTTAATCAATGCCTGCACTCAGGCAAGCCTCTTCAGAATGATATTACAAAGATATTGTTGAATTTCAGACGGCACCAATTCGTGTTTACGGCCGACATTCGCATGATGTTCCGGCAGACGTGGATACACCCCGGTGATAGACGCTATCAGCTGATCCTGTGGCGCGAGGACCCGTCGCAGGACATACAGGTATACGAGTTGAATACTAATACCTACGCGGTCAAGCCCTCTTGTCGCAATACGGACGCTGATGCCGTTAGCCGCGGATTGGCAAGCTCAGCATCCAGGGTCTCCAGCTGCGGACGTCATACAACGTCAGAGCTACGTCGACGACCTTCTGGTTGGAGCAAACTCAATTACAGAGGCTCGGCAGCTTCAATCGGAGCTCATAGAACTCATGAGCAGTGCCGGCTACGAGCTCAGGAAATGGTCGTCTAACTGTCACGAGTTACTCCGGGACCTACCATAGGAATATTGTGAGATGCCTCGTCAATTCGACGCTGAAACCCGGTGCACGACACCATGTCGTATCAGGTCAATGTACCGTTGGTGCAGGCGGTAACGAAGCGAAGCGTTTTAAGGTGACAGGTATCACGGTTGACGACTGCATTTTGCGTTTTTATAATCGCAGCTTCCGCTTCTGCCATCTAGTATACTTGAGATGAACTATGACAATTCAATGTTGACATGTTTAAATAGTCAAACAATCGCGGTCTTTTACAGTAAGATGGCGCATGGCGATGGTTGATAATAATTTCATTTTATGTGTACTTACTTAATTAAAGTTACTATTGTATGTAGGTAATCAATGACGAAATAATTTAAGTTACCTATAATATAAAACGACTTGGCCAACGCACGCCATTACCTACAGTATCATAATCGCACAATTATAATGTTTTATTCTAAATATCCAAAATAAGCATTCATCATGGCGGTTATATTTCTATGTGTCAAGTACGTGTCAAGTCTTTCAAAATAAAAGTCAAATAAAATGTACTTAACTGAAGATAATATTATTTGTAACTAATTTGTGTTATGTCCTCTTCTGCTCTGAAAAATCCAGGTTTTTAGTATCTATAACGAAATTAGAGATGGTCAAAAACGCTTTCAATGAGGACGGTAAAGTGCGTTGGGGTAAGACCGCATCGGGAGAACATCGGATAATTCAATTACCTATCTGGAAAATTAGCCTTTAGTTGCAAATACAAACCACACATCCTCCAACACTATTGTGTACCTCTACCTAGTTGCATGGAAGAAGTTTTTTGGAAATAACTCAAAAATGGCCAAACAATTTTCGTAGAAAGTATATGCTAAGGCGCATCTCCTCAATTTTTTTCATATTTTTTGGACTTACGGTTCAAAAGTTACAGGGGGGGCTACACAATTTTTCTGACTTTCGAAGCGATTATTTCAAAAAATATTCACTTAATCACAAAAAGATCAAACAAACCTCAAAATTATTTTTAAAGACCTATCGATTGATGTGTCACATGTTGATATTTGGTAAAAAGATTTTTTGAAATTTAGTTACATGTATCGAGCGCCCCCCCCTTAAAATATTTTTTTTTTCAAATTTCAAGTAGCGGCATACAGAAATACACCTTATGTGTAAATTTTATTCAGATACGTAGTATAGTTTCCGAGTAAAATGGCTGTGACATACGGACGGACAGACAGACAGACAGACATTTGGCTACGGAACCCTAAAAATCACTTATTCTTTATTTGACGATCTCCTAGCCCAGTCGGTGGTGACCCTGCCTACGAAGCAGGAGGTCCCGAGTTCGAATCCTGGTCAGGGCATTTATTTGTGTGTTGATCGCAGATATTTCTTCCTGAGTTATGGATGTTTGCTATGTATTTAAGTATTTATCCATATTTATCTATTATATATATCGTCGTCTAGTACCCATAACACAAGCCTTATTGAGCTTACTGTGGGCATAGGTCGATTTGTGTAAGATTGTCGTATAATATTTATTTATTTATTTATTATTTATAGTAAATGTATGGAAAATATTTAATTTGTAGCTTTTTAGTACATTACCGTAAGTTGACCCCTAATAGGAAACTATTAGAAACGATACGAATGGAATCGATTGGCATAAAAAAGCAGCATGTGAAAAATAAAAATAAATAATTTTCATAAAGTATGGGAAAAGTTTTTCTCAATTTGTGGCTTTTCTAGCCGCAAATTATTTTTGATCCCATACAAGAATGGGATCGATTGGCATCAAAAAGAAGTTCACCAAATGTGACCTCTTTCTCGCATCCTGTATGTTTTTTCCAAAATCCGTAACGTTATTAATTTGAAATTGAGGGAAGGTCTTCTAATACCATTTTCGCGTTGCAGCGAGGGATCTGGTAGCTGCCCCCACTGACCCAAAAATAAATTGAACTTGTTACAAGTAAAAGTAGTTAAGATAAAAGTAATTGCAATTACAAATTATATGTAATCGGGAATACTACTAACATGTAATCTCAATTACAAGCAATTTCAATTACTTAATATAATTGATTTTCTTGTAATTTAATTAGCAATTTAATACATTACAAAAGTAGGTACCATCTAATAAATTACGCCCAACACTGAATAAACTTCAGATTCAAGAGGGTCGTATGGAGGATGTATGCTATCTGCTGCCGAAGTCACGTATACATGTGATCTTTATAGACAAAAAAGTTTCGTTCTATAAATTCAATTGTTTGTCACAAAAAATGGTTTGATTTGTTTTTGCGTGGCATATAAGACTGGATCTTATTAATTGTTGCTGTGAACATTTTTTAAATGTGTACCTAGTTGGTTACTAGGAACAGGTTTAGACACGGGTATGTTACGTCCAAAAGGGAGGTATGGGCACTCCGAACGTTATCTCGCTAACTGTGGTAAGGCACAGTTCAGCGAATGTTATCACGCTCAAATCTGGACCTGGCTCAGAGCTCGACTGGGGAAGTACCTCACAGAAAACCATAGCCAAATAACTTAATTCAACCTAAAGTTTAAGATTAATTTTTTAACATGTTTTAATCATTTTCATTTATACATATACCATAAGTGTTCTTTACTAAAAAAAAATACAAATATAAAAGCGTTTGTCGTCTCACATAAGAATTATAAATTGAAATTACACAAAATAATTAAAAACATGAAAAGTCAGCACGAGTAAGTTAATAACATATAATACCTGCTTTTGCCCGCGGCATCGCTCGCGTTAAATTCGGGGTAACAAACCATACAAACTTCCACCCCCCATTTTAGGGAAGTGGGGGGTTAGAAAGAGACAAAAAGTAGCCTATGTCACTCTCCATCCCTTCAACTATCTCCATTTAAAAAAACACTTCAATTCGTCGCCCCATTTTGCCGTGAAAGACGGACAAACAAACAAACACACACGTACACTTTCCCATTTATAATATTAGTATGGATTAGTTGTATCGTGTCGTGTATAGGGTCGTCACGGTTTTTTGGGTACATTTTTGGGTTAGTTTTGGTTAATTGCCATCTATTTCAAAAGTTTTACCATATCAAAATCCATTACAATATTAAAATACTAGCTTTTACCCGCGACTTCGTCTGCGCGAAATTAACATGAGCGATATGGAATTACATAATAAAACGCAAAATAAAAGTTACTAGTTAGTAAAATCTAAGAGCAAATATAAAACTAGTACGTATGCTATTTCAAGTCAACAGGGAGCAACAATTCCATATAAACTTCCATTCCGTTTTCACCCCCTTATACATACCAAATTTCATCTAAATTAGTTGAGCGGTTTAAGCGTGAAGAGTTAACAGACAGACACACTATAATATTAGTATGGATACGTCCATATAATATATCTCTTCAAGTAGGGTGGGGGAAAAAAAAGAATTATAGCCAAAAGAGTTTTCTAAATTTTTTTAAATTTTGAAACATCTTGCTTCAAAGGTTTGAAACATCTTGTCTTTCCACTCTCAATATTTTTAACTCACTCGTTTTTGAAAAGTTTGAGAAAATGCTGAAAGGTTGACATGAACATAATACAGGCGGTTTATAATTATATCTATTATTAGAAACCGTGCATAGGGTGGTTATGCTAGTTTCCCGTCCGGGTTGCCGTCCACCTGATTAAACTGCTACAAATTTATTGGACTAAGAGCTGGCCACGTCAGATATGACACAATAATGAGAGCAATGAAACCTGACTATTATGTCATATCTGACGTGGCCAGCTCTCCGTCTACATGGAAAAAACTTTTTGAGGTCAAATTGGCCATTGATAATAATTATTTATTCTTTAATTGATATATTAATTATAAGGTTTAATTTGAAAAACTTGAATATCAATATATCAATAAGTATGGACTTAAAACTGACACATACTCCACTTTTACAAAAAATGTTTTAGTATAAAAAACCTTTCGAGTATGATTTATTTTCGTATAATATTAATCTAAACAAGATCATATAAGCTCTAGAACGGGCACTTCAAAATTTATTATTGCATTACAAAGCTGGCAAAATCGATAAGTGGAAGAAAACTAGCACCTAAAAACTTACTAAGAGTACATTTTATTGAATAGTCCAATCTTAAGTAGAAGGAGTAGATTTTGAAATTTTATACACGACAAACAGCTTAGGTACACTTCATACTGATTTGAAACAAGGATTAATAATTCGAGAAATTTTTACAAAGGTAAAGCATAAAAGTCAGCCCTGAAAGCTGACCAACTAGTTCAAAAATGGTCCGATCTTACCCCATCGTACCTTACGAGTACTTATTGGTTTTTTCATTTTAGGGATTGTGAGAAATTATATTGGTATATATACTTATACGATTAAATTAATTCCCTATCTACTTACCTACCTAATAATAACATTAATAATTCACTATATCTTTTAAATCGTACGAAAACGAACATACAATAAGCCATATAAACCTAATGGCGCGACCAGACATCGCAGAGTACCGGGACAGCCGAGCCGATTGTTTCTTTCTTATTCCATAGTAAAGAGAGAGATATATAACCTATCACGATGATGTGGACAAATCATTGACAAATGCACGAATGTGTTCCAACTTCAAGCGCATTTGATTCTATTCAATGAATCCGTCATTCATATCATAATATAGATCTAGCTTGCAACAGCGCAAAGCAAGAAGCGAAATGAGCAAATGAAAGTAAGCTGGCAACGTCGCCTCGGATGGAAACTGCTCGAACAAACGCGCTCTTGTAATACAAATTATGGTAAAAACATGGACGAAGCCGTCTATGGTAAAAAGTACCCATACCCACTGTAAAAATTGAATAATGAATTAGTCTCTTTTATAAGTTGGTAGTTTAAATATATTGGGTAAAAAAGTCAAAATAAAAAGATTAAACTAACTAGTAACTTGACTATAGTATGATTTGACTTTTTTTTGTCCAAAAATACCTATAAATCGCTTAGGATCAGGATTGAAAATATAAATGAGAAATGAGATAAAAAAATAAACAAAAAAGTTAACATCAGCCTAGATTTGAACTCGGACATATCTACTTAGTAAGCAAGCGTACTATAACCTAAGCTATGTGGAACGAATTTCCGCACTCAAAATTACTAATCATATTACTCAAATTTGACACATGAAACATGTCTCTGGCTGCAATAGAATAAACGCCTATAAGTTTTATTAGCAATTGCATAGTTCTGATTATTACAGGCTCTTACAAGGTTTAGCGTCTTAAACCTTTATTAAGCGCTTAATACGACTATAGTATCTGCCGAACATTAGTAATGTGCTAAGACGTAGTTATGTTTAATTTCGCAACATAGAATTATTTCTGACCGACATAAAACTTGCGACAAGTTTTCTCCAAAACAGTTTCTTAACGATGATATATATACCTAATTATGTTATACAAGACCAAGCACGTATCGGTACAGCGAACACAACTATATGCCCCTACAGAAAATGTAACACTCATGCTCCAACGTGGTTTGTTTTCTTCAAAAACCTTGCACAAAAACACCTCGATTTGACGTGTTTGCATATATCGTCGCCTTAAGTACTATAGCTAGGCTTTATGATCCGTGCGGGTACTGCGCACCGATTGTCTATAGATTCAAGCTGTTCATGCAGTCATTATTTACCGACGGAATGACGTGGGATGAACCGCTCATGGATACTGAGGAAATTCAGTGGAACGAGTTGGTTCAGGATTTAAACCATTTGTCTCAATTACAGATCCCTCGTTGCGTCGCGCTACCAGGATCTGCCTCTTGCTCACAGGATGCCTCGGAGCAGGGTTATGGAGCATGCGTGTACCTTCGGACAGAGGACACGTCTGGAAACGTCATGGTATGGTTAGTCCTAGCTAAGACACGAGTGGCCTCGAAGAAAGTCAAACAAACCATTCCGAAGAATGAGTTGAACGCAGCTCATATGGTTTGTAAACTCTTAAATCATGTCGCAGCGGCCTATGAAGACGAAATCGAGATTGATAGCATAAATGCGTGGTCTGATAGCAAAATCACGTTGTGTTGGCTTAACACGAAACCACATCTGCTCCAGACATTTGAATGTAACAGAGTACAGGATATTCAACAGTCGAAGCGACCAATGACATGGCGCTATGTCCGAGGTGAGTCAAACCCGGCCGACGTCGCATCTCGAGGTGCTACAGCGAAAGGGCTCATCAAATGCAACTTGTGGTGGCCGCCGGAATGGCTACTCAAGGAGTAGTCCCAGTGGCCAACGATGTCCGTCACCATGTCACCGGAGTTGCCAGGGTTCAAGCAGCTGGTTCATGTCGCCAATGAGGAGCAGACATGGGAGGACTTATTACTGTCGAGAGTCAGCTCGTATAGTAAACTCATATACGTGACGCCGTACGTTTTGAGATTTTGCAGGAATATTCGCTTGCCGAAGCAGCAACGAAATCTGAAACAGAACCTTACTATCGAGGAAAATCGTGCAGCAACGGATCACTGGATCAAGAAGGTTCAGTTGGATGCATACCAAGATGAAGTAATCTTACTGAAAAAAGGAAAGCTGGTATGCAAATCACTCCAGAAGTTGAGCGTCTTCATGAACGAAAATCATTTTATTCGAGTCGGAGGCAGACTACGTAATTCAAGCTTACGTTATGACGCAAAGCACCCAATGCTTATACCTAAGGACCACCGATGGTCACAATTATTGATGGAGCACTATCACCGGATCTATTGTCATGCTTCGACAAGTGCCCTGATCAATATACTTAGACAACAATACTGGATTCCGTCAGCACGGCGTCAGGTGTCCCGTGTCATCAGGGGTTGTATGTCATGCTTCAGATTCAACGCGACAGGTCAGGCGCCTTTCATGGCTGATCTGCCTGTGGATCGCGTCACGGCGACGCGTCCATTTTCCGGCGTAGCGACGGATTTCGCTGGCCCCTACTTAGTTAAAAGTAGCCAGCTCAGAAATGCTAAATCTGTTAAAGCTTACCTGTGTGTTTTTGTATGTCTAGGTACCAAAGCGGTACACCTCGTGGTCGTCTCGTCGCTGAGCACCGAGGCATTCATCGCTGCGTTCACACGATTTGTGAGTCGACGTGGGCTGCACGCCCTCGTCCGGAGTGATCAAGGTACCAATTTTAAGTCTGCTAGCTCATACCTCCGAGAGGTTAACCAGTTCTTGCTTGACAACGAAACCATCCTAGAGGATGAGTTTCGTCGCCAAGGCGTCTGCTGGGAGTTCAATCCTCCCGGCGCTCCTCACATGTCTGGCCTAGTGGAAGCAGCGGTCAAGAGTAGCAAGAACTTGCTCAGAAAGGAGATCGGGGACCGTATCCTGACCTTTGAAGGTCTGCAGACGGTATTCTGCAGGGAGGAAGCTATCCTCAACTCTAGATCGCTGGTTCCAATGTCAGAGAATCCTGGTGACCTGGAAGTTCTCAGCCCAGGTCATTTTTTGATAGGTCAACCTTTAGTTTCCTTACCTGAACCTTCCTGGAAGGACACGAATATGTCACGGCTGTCGCATTTTCAATTTATTCAGTCTGTAACTCAAAAGTTTTGGGCTAGGTATCACTTAGAATATTTAAATAATTTGCAAGCCCGTAACAAATGGAACAGACATGTACCTAATGTAGCATTAAACGATTTAGTCTTAATAAAGGACGAAAATTCCCCGCCTCTACAATGGCGTCGAGGTAGGGTCATCCAAGTTTTCAAAGGCTCCGACGGAGTCGTCAAGTCTGTAAAATTGAAAACCCAGATAGGCGAACTTGTCCGCCCCGTTGTCAAATTATGTAAATTACCTCCATAGGTAAATCATCTCCATAGATTTAATTATTTGAGTAGCTCTTGTAAATTAACAATTATAAATTTGATTTAAATTGTAGCAATTAGTACTAATTATCTTGAACTATGTACCACTGTTTCCTCGGGAAACCATGTAACTAACTTAGTAAGTAGCTTACCTTTATTGTTGTTAAACTTTCATGAATTCATATTTTGATATTATGTTGGAATGTTATTGAGTGCAGGTTCACTGGATGGTCACAGATTACTTATGCTGTAGACAACTCATGTAACATTATTTTTGTTAATAATTATTTGTTTTCATATCTCTTGTTTATGCTAGATCGTAGCGATGTAAACTTCAGGTCTTCAGCTCACCTTTTCCCTGGGCCGGGAAGGAATGTTCACGCAAATCAGCGACCTCTAGTTGAAATGCATTCAAATCTAATCAATGAACGGATCAATGAACGGGTCGCTCTTATTTCGTTCACTTCGAGTCATCTCTCTCTGTTCATCTAGCGGCCGTCACGGATGGACGTGTCGTCACTAAAGCCTAGCGCCTAGTTTCCTTCCTGAGGTCGCCGCCGATCCTCGAAGACTAGATAAAGGTTTAATCCGCGTCGCGAGCGGTAGTCCCATACGCGGTGCGCGAACTTTCGTTAATGACCCAGTGTCAATCCAGTTGTATTTTAGGTTAAGTCGAGTGAAATATACGTGTGAAGTGTACCCGTTGTTTCTCTTCGAACAACCCATCCGCCATTACCACAGCAGGTGCGGCGGCGTACTCATCTACGTAACGGGTGATGGTGGCCCTTTGGAACCTCTCTACAGCATCGTGCCGGAGCGACTCGACAGCTATAGAGAAGTATGAGATGTACAGTCGAGTTCATAAATATATGAGCAAATCCGAGGCTTCAAAAATAAATGAGCATAGAGAGGTACATATGCATCTGAACAGATTTACCTGTCAAAAATATGTGTACATAGCACCTGTCATATTAATCTGAGCAAGTCGCACAATAATATGTGAACAACTAAAAATTTATAAATATCTGTACTAGTATTTTTCAAAATTATTTGACCGAGTGAAAATACACAAATACCTACGCAAAACTTTTTTCAAATATTTATAAGCATATATTGGTGCATAAATATGTGTACAGTTGAGTTCGTTAATATCAACACGTCCAATCGAACAAAAATATGTGTACAATATGACAATCTCCGAAAAGAGTGTGCACTTGTCATCGTGACATGTATTTTTGTCTCTTTCACGGATTAGACAGATATTCCCAACCAAACATAATATCAACAAAAACCTTGTAAAAATACGCAGGTAAGGAATAAGTAGCTTAATTTCGGCTTATGACGTCAGATACTCAGTGGCGTGATTAATAGTAGCTAGAGTAGGAAGTGCGAGGTCTTGGGTTCAAATCTGCTGCAATTACAGGGCATGTTTTTTGCTTATTCTATAAAACAAAAAAGACAGAAGTAAAATCGCTAAGAGATCTAATTTACTAACACCTATATATATGTCCCGTCGGGCTACTGCTTAAGTGAACCGAACCCGACCAACTTTCTTTTTATTTTAAACTTAGCGGTATGTACCCCGATGCAACATTATATTTAGGTGTTACCAAATTTGACTTGACGATTTTATTTATTGCTTTTAAACGTTTACTTTTTTGCGTTGGGTTTTTTTTTAATTTTTAATATAGGTTTTATTGTAAATTTTTTAAACTTAGTAAGGACCATAACTTTTAAACTTTCTCGTAAAGATTAGGAACGGTACAACCGATTTAGTGAACGTGATTCTTGATTTATGAACTTGTGTATGAAATATTATTTTATATTTACCATCCCTTTTCGGTGAAGGAAAACATCGTGAGGAAACCGGACCTAGTCATAATAAGGCTTAGTTCCCCTCTGGGTTGGAAGGTTAGAGGGTGGTCACTTCCAGAAAAACTATTTGAGGACCTTGGGTGCTCCCATATATCTGATGGCGACTGTACACGACCTTAAACCCATATACCTAGTATACTTTATTACCAACACAAAGTCGAGGCTACATATTTCTGATATATGTATTATTTACATATTTTCAGACGTGACACGACACCTTGAGTTTTTGGCGTTGAATGGTATAAGAATGCATTTAAATAAGTTAAATAAAACGATAAGTATTTTTGAAATTTTTAATATAAATGTGTACATCTTCTAACTAAACTATATCTTTGAATATCTTCTAACTAAACTATATCTTCTATATCAAATAAAACTTACTAAGTATATTAGTTTTATTATTAACTTAATACTTAGTATAACCACCCTCAGCGTCCCGAACTGCCTGCAGTCTGTCTTTCATCGAACGTATCATATTTTGACAAGCTTCGGTCGCCCTGTACGTGTCCCAAATTTCTCTGACGTGTGCTCGTAGGCCGTTTAGAGTTCGAGCCTTCGTAGCATCCCAGTCTTGCACCATCAAACCCCATACATTCTCGATGGGGTTCAAATCTGGGCTTTTCGGTGGCATCTTAATTAATTTCAACTCTCCCAGGGCTTCTTTTTCACCAATCCACGCCTGAACAAGCCTAGAATTGTGGATGCTGCAATTGTCTTGCATAAATTCGACTTTGTGGTTGTCGGGATACACAATTTTCGCAGTGGGCAAGAACGAATCTCTTAGTAATTCAAGATAACCTTGAGCATTAAGACGGCCACTTATTTCGCATAATTCTATTGGCCCACTCGAATTCATCCAGCCCCAGAACCCTAGCGAAATTCGTCCGCTACGGCGGTCTGGACGTACGTTTTCTTCGTCATATCTTGTTTTAGGAGTCCGCCAGAGAGATAGTCGCCCATCCGCAGAAGACACGAATACCTTTTCGTCCATGAAGGCCACCCCTTCAAAATTGTAATTCAGATAGCGATTGGCAAACAGCAATCGCAACGTTTTGTGCCTATCTGTTAGTAGAGGTTTCCTCGCAGGTACGCAGTTCTTTAAACCAGCCTCATGCAGTCTGCGACGAACAGTTAAGTTCGAAACCTGTAGGGCAGTCGCTAGAACTGTTGTATTAACGAAGCGTTGTCGTCTTACGCTGTCCACCAACTCCCTATCCTGGGCATGAGTGGTTTTTCGCGGCCGCCCTTTAGACGCATGAGTTTTAACGTCACCTTCTTGAACCCACCGGCTTATCCACAGGTAAACCGTGTTCCTCTGTAACAAAAAGTATATATGGTATGTAATACTAGACATCGAAAATTCGAAATACATGTGCTAAAAGAAAGAATAATTGCAGGCGGTTGGAGACGCTGAAGGTGGGGAAATACCGGGTGTTAATTTCATATAATAAATACCGGGTTTTATTTAATTTATTTATTTATTTTATTCTGAGAACCGACAGCTAACAATTCAGACTAATAATATATGCTAATTATTGGACACAGGTAACAGAAAGCCAATTATAATTATTATTATTGTATAAAATACCTATAGTTTAAAAAAACAAGCTACGTTGGAAGCTTCCAAAAACATTTGTTAGACTTACCATAACGCCCAATTTTTCAGCAATATCTGTTACGTTACTACCGTCCTCATACATCGTAATTATTTTGTGTTTGGTGTGATCGGAAATTCTGTACATCTTGATACGGGAATGTACTATAATTTAATATTCAATGCAATGCACAGGAATCACAATCGACAATTGAAGATTGACTTCAATAACTGCTTATCATTTAAACATTTGTAAGTGGCCAGTCATTTGAGTCATCATAGTTGATAACAACCTCTTTCAAGTCGCTTATAAATCGAAAACAGCAAAAATGGGTAAGAAGCCGCAAGCAAAAGCATGACTCTTCTATGACATCGTACTTAAGGTGAAAGAGACAAATATATGATTTGACAGTACGGTACTCTTTTCGATGATTGTCACACTGTTAAGCCAGTTAAATCTTATATTTGCTTAGAAATTTATGAACTTCTACGTGTTCACATACAATTGTATAACGTTAGTACACATATTTATGCACCAATATATGCTTATAAATATTTGAAAAAAGTTTTGCGTAGGTATTTGTGTATTTTCACTCGGTCAAAAAATACTAGTACAGATATTTATAAATTTTTAGTTGTTCACATATTATTGTGCGACTTGCTCAGATTAATATGACAGGTGCTATGTACACATATTTTTGACAGGTAAATCTGTTCAGATGCATATGTACCCCTCTATGCTCATTTATTTTTGAAGCCTCGGATTTGCTCATATATTTATGAACTCGACTGTACCTAACCGGCCTACCGCGGCGACTAGGCTAGTTTTGTGTACAGAGTACTTATAGTACGCGGGCGAAGCCACGGGAAAAGGCTAGTAAAAAATATATTTGAAATGCTCATAATGATCCCTTTCATTTGATATGTAACCAGTATGTAACACAATATAGTTCGCAAAACTTTTTTTTCTCATTTACCCCCAAAAGTGGCCCTCATGTTTAAAATTCATTCATTTTCGTTATATCGTCTTTGGGTCATTAACTTACATATGTGTCGATGTTGATGATGAGTTGACCAAACTTCAACTCAATCGGTCTAGTAGTTTCGGAGTAAATTGGCTGTGACAGAGGGACGGACAGACAAGCGAGTGATCCTATAAGGGTTCCGTTCTTTCCTTTTAAGGTACGGAACCCTAAAAACAGATGGAAATAGTTGAAGAACGCTTTTACCCACAAGGAAACGCAGAAGACAGAAAAACGGAAACTACTAATAATTTGAATTATTTATCTGCACAATCCAATACGATACTCTTTATTGAAAATCTCAAAAAGATAATCAATGCAGAACATATATAAAATAAATTTAGGGGAAAACACATCAGGCGAAAAATATAATATAGACGGGGATATGGGGAATGTAAAAAAGCTATACATTCTCGAGCTCGAACTTAACATAGTCTATATTGGTACAACGGTTTGATAGCTTTATTAGTCAGAAAGATATGGACTTTAATTGTAGAGCTATTTAGAGTTCACTTTACATTAGACATTTCATACAGCAAGTGTAGCTCGCGCCTAACTTTACTATTCATTTTAGGTTTACGTACCTCGAAAGGAAAAAAACGGAACCCTTATAGGATCACTTTGTTGTCCGTCCGTCCGTCCGTCCGTCTGTCAAGACCCCTTTTCTCAGGAACGCGTGGAGGTATCAAGTTGAAATTTATATCAAATACTCAGGTCAACTGTCCCTTGAAGCTGTGAAAAAATAAAACTTCTAAGCCAACGCAATCAAAAGATACAGCCGTTTATGCCGCAAATTTCGGCAAATTTTCGATACTCGCAAGGGAATCAAAATCTACAGGGTGCTTGCTGTGAACTCAGAATCTTGAAATTTGGTACAAAGCAACGTCTTATAACACACCTAAAGGAAAAATTGCGAAAGCCGTAAATTTTTAGTTACATCATATAATAAAAATATTTTTAATAATTTTAAAGTTACCACCCCTATATACCTACAGGTTTGTACGGAACCCTCGGTGCGCGAGTCCGACTCGCCCTTGGCCGGTTTTTTTTTTCATTTTTATCTCTATGAGTCTCAACGACCGGGAATACTCCCGTTACGAACCCAACCTTGTTTTGTACAAACTCTTGCAGTTACTCTTCTACAGTTGTTTTGGATAAACGCTCGGGTCCGGCTAGTATTCAGGGGCTTCTTCTAAGCACCAATGGCAGCCCACCACATAAGCTTAAGCGCGGCCAATCAGTTCAAAATAAGTTGTAGCTTATAGACAAATTTGCCAATCACTCCATCTTGAACTTCCATACCAACAACCACTTTCGCTCTTAATTTAACCGTTTTTGGCAATGCATTTGTAAATCAGTACTTTGGAAATTAAACATCAACTTGTACATCGAAGTTTTTTTGGAGTCATCGAGATCCTGGTTACGGCGGCTACAGTAACTACTAAACAAAAGATAACAGCTTGAACCGTAAATGGCTTAGCAATTAAAGTCCGTGACTGTATACAATTGATTATAGCTATTTTCCTTCAAGACTGTTTGCGCAGTTTGAATGCAGGTGGAATAAATAAACAGGATAAATATTGCTTATATTTGATGTTAACTATATGTGTTAAAAGGAAAATTATAACAAAAGATGTTAATTATAGCCAGTCGTCTAAAATAAGGATTCATTTAAAACTTTAACAGTATTGATCAGTAACAGTCGTGTCACGATGAATTCTAATACTGGTGCTGTTGGGATACTAGCATTGCTACTGCTGTCAGGCTTGGCCGGTGATGACTCTACGCATGAAGAGTACTATGAAGATGACCAGGAGTATCAAGACCACAACGAAGCAGATGTTGAAGCTGGCTATGGCGGTAAGAACGATGGTAGCATTTGCGAACTGGACCATAGCCCACCGAGAGTAACAATAAACGCACACATACGAATCGGTGAAGAAAATTACGAGAAATCTTTCGGTGAGGATATAATCTTATACTGTTCAGACAAAGACAATACAAATATCGAATTTAAACTAAATGGCAAATCTATACCATTTAATGTGCTTAATACTACCACCATTCAGTTGCATTTGGTACAACCAAATGTGGATTATTACACGTTTAGTTGCAGTAGCTATAATAGTTGCGAATACTCGTTTACTGTTATCGTTAAACCAGAAATATCTGTCAACTCGTCATGGGATCGCCATACCAGATTTAACAGATGGCGCGAGTACTTTGTGCCATTTGGAGAAGATTACAAAGTGTCCTGCAGTGGCAATGATGTTTCAAATTTGCGAATTGAAACCGAAGATTTCCTACAAACGACAGTTTTCAATACAAGTATGATACAGCATATAGCGCAGGCAGATTTTCTAGACGAGATATATTATTATTGCCGTAGTCCAGCAATAACGAAGGATGAAGATGTTCTAAGTGGGATAAAGGTCGTAGTGGACTATTACCCTGATACTGAAGAGTTTTGGTGTTGTATCTATAGCTCGACCATATTAGTATGCTCATGGGACTACGTAGGTTAAGTTAAAAGTTTTAAATTGTTGTATACAGCGCATGATAATGAACATCCGACAATCATCTGCTCCGAAAATTCTGAGATCGCGAATGATGAATGCCAGTGGGTTATCGACTTACAAAGCTATCGATCACTTTTCACTACCAATAAATATATTTCATTAACATTACAAGTGTGCAACGAATTTGTGTGCACTGAACGAAAGTATGTCTTGAAACCTAATGCAATTATAAAACTCAATCAAATTTCACATCTTACTGTTATAAGTACGAGCGTCCGGGGTGCTTTTTTGGTATGGGATAGTCGTTATTGGAACCGTTTCGCTGACAATCCGGATAATTGGGATCTCGTCACTTGCAATAATTGTTCATATCAAGTTGAGTATCGACAGGAGTCATTTGCAGAAAAATGGCGACAAGTTAACACGTCGGCGGTGCGCTGTGACTGGCGGTTGTGCAAATTTAAGTTAGCTCTCCCGTTTTCAAAAACACGGTATTCTGTGGCGGTATCCGTTAGATTGCTTGAAGCAAATGATGACCGGCTGTGGTCTGATCCTGCAACAGTTTTTGTGACCACGGAGCGAGAAGAGGAATGCAAATGTGCAGTGTCTCAAACAAAAGAACCTATCACCACAGATACTGCTTCTTGTGAGGTTTGTAAGCTTATAAAAGATACAAGAAGTGAGAGTTTAGCTTTAAAGGATAAAATTAAGAGGTAATAAATAAGGAGATAAATTAAAGGAAAAGCGTGCTAAAATTTATAAGCTCTCTGCGTTATTGCCGCAGAACAAAGAAATAAATGATAAAATAAATAATTTATGGTAAACTACACAGAATGGGGAATGCAACTGCCTAAGTGACATCTCCAACATTGATACATACTTAGAAAAGCTAAATTTGTATGACGTGAAGTAGTTTTTATTTATTTTCGCGAAAATGACTCAATGTTTTGTCTCGGATTGCACCGAAATTTAAATCCATCGGTTTCTAAAATATACTAAAATAAAATGCTATAGATTAACGCCATAGGGAAGGTTTTTTCCTAGGAAAAAGCTTTTTGACTGCATACTAGTTAAGGACCATTCATCTTCTGTATCTTTATTTAATTGTATGTGTCTCTTTCTCTTATTGTATGGAATCTGGAACAGCGCCCTCTACAAAAAGTTTTCAGCGGCCTTTCCCATTTCCTATATTGTTGCTTCCTGTCTCCGTAAAAATGACTTTTCAATGAAGTTTATAAGAACATACATCAGTCTGTTATATTTTTTATCAGCAAGGCTAGTAGTCCGTTTCGAGCTTCTAACTCGCGATTTCCTTGCAAACCAATATAATAAGACCCTTATGATGATTTTCCGCGCGTTTCAGCTCCGTAACCCCTTGATCGATATATCTATCTATCTAAAAACGTTACTAAAGTTATCGCGGAACAACTATTCAAAATCAAAAGGCCATCGAAATGCACAGACGTCTAGGTAGCCAGCTGACAGTTCCGTTGTGTCCGAAGTTGTCTGTAAGAACTTCACTTCGCTTACGCTCCGCTCGTTCGATTAATTCTATAAAAGTTGCAAATAAATTTTAGTTTAAGCTTATGTAATTCGTTTATAAAAAAAAAATATGTTTTCATTGTTATTATCTTACAATTTTGTAGTTTTAATTTTCTTAATTTGCCAGAATTCAATCATTTATTATGTCTTTGTTTTATTTTAATTCAATTGTATTTTTTTTATTGTAATAATATTTGCATTAGAGACACTGGGCCCCTGATCGGCCAACATGAAATGCTCCATGAGGGCCCTGTCGGCCCGGCTGGTCGAAAGTACAGGGGACCGTAGAGCTGGCGCTTACCTCTCCCAGCGTATAGCCTCAGCTGTACAGAGAGGTAACGCGGCCAGCGTTATGGGGACCATGCCGCAGACGGACCTTTTGGACCGGGTATTCCTTTTATAGTTGAGTTTTGTAAGTAGGTTTATTTTTAATTAGTTTGTTAGTATAGTTTTAATTTTAACTACATTTTAGTTTTAACTATATTTAGTACACTTATGTAAGTATTTGTTCTATGTTTTGTGACAATAAAAACCCACTTTCAAGAATTGTTTTAAATAATATAGTGATTTGTTAGGATCTAGAGTAGCTGGATTCCCCGACACAAATATTCTTAAGATCAATTTACTAGAATCCTATATACTACTAATATATATATACCTACATTTAAAAAATACGGCTTATTTAATTCATAAATTATATTTCATCTAAAATTATTGCGTTTAAATATAATCAATATTTACAATTTGTTATGTAATAATAAAATTTAAATAACATCTTATGATATGAGTGATATGACAGATATCAACATTTAAAATTACATTAAAATACGTTCCTGTGACAATGAAGTGTGATGTCATTATACTAGACTGCCATTTTAGGTAAAAATAAATGATATACTATAGTTCAAAATCTGTAAGAATGAACATTTGACACTTCAGTATTGACGTCATTAGTGATGGGGCTAAGACGTATCGTTTGTCAAATTTAGCGATTATTTATGAATTGTTCGAATCGATTTTACTACAACCGATTTTTTCGGGTGTGTAATGATCCGTATAACAACATTTGATATATTTTCAAGGCGTCTAACAATTTTTAGTATAATTTCATAGAGTATATTCACTTAAACGGCATAATAAACTTTTGGTATAACAACAAATGTTATATTTTCATGGCATATAATGATCAGTCGATATAATACATATTGAATATAACGTTTACTGCGTATAATGAAGTATCGGTATAAGTATTTATGGTATAATGTATTGAAAAATATAAAAAATAATAATTCATTTACATAATTATTAAGTTCGTGAAAGCGCCTGACGTTAGTGTCATAGCAATGACTCGAGAAATGCGCATGTCCATGAGGGTTTTCCAGAGAGGGTCGCAGTTCTAACCTAACCTAACCCACTTTTCTAGCGCCAGTTTGGTTCCGCGGGGTCGCAGTTCTAACCTAACCTAACCTATTTTTCTAGCGCCAGTTTGTTTTCGCGGGGTCGCAGTTCTAACCTAACCTAACCCACTTTTCTAGCGCCAGTTTGGTTCAACGGGGTCGCAGTTCTAACCTAACCTAACCTATTTTTCTAGCGCCAGTTTGTTTTCGCGGGGTCGCAGTTCTAACCTAACCTAACCCACTTTTACAAAGGTATGTAGGCCCTTAAGTTTACAAAGGTAGGTATTATACCAGTACTACATTAGACCAAATGAGTGGTATATCATACAGAATTATATCTGAAATACCTTACACAATGTGACTGTTAGATTATTACTTATTATATTAGAAATTCATTATACCTTACGATAGTTAGATGCTCTCAGAATATACAAAATGTTGTTATACCAAAAGTACATTATGTCCCTTAATCGTTATATCGACTAAAAATATATCAAAAGTTCTTATACGAACCGTTACGCACCCGATTTTTTCTTGTTATATGCCTATATATTTTGCATCACAAATCTTCTCAAATTATAACAATAAGAATAAGAGAATAAGAATAATGTTTATTAACTTAAACCTAATACAAGTGTAAGTAATGTTTGCACAGTACGCTAATAGCTTAAGAGAAACTTATGTATTAGGTTTGAAACAGTTTCACCGGAACTGAGCCTCTGTCTCCCGAACTCGGCGGATGCCTGTGACTCGGAAGTCAGTGATTCCACCGAGAATATGAGTTGAGATGAGTTGTATTAGGAATAACTCCTAATATACAAAAATAAATTATAAAAGGAAAACTTAACTATAACAAAGCAGAAAATAAAATTATTTAGGAAATGATCATTTAATAATTGTTATCTACTAATTATGTATGGCATTATAATAATTCCATAATTAATACAATATGATAAGAAAGTCTTATATTGTCTATGGATTACATAATCGATTTTATCGACTTACGGAAATGTTATATGAATCGGAACAGCAGACATGGTCACAACACTAAATTTTAAAAAAAGGAGGCGTAGACCGTAACTGTTTGCATGCTAAATTGTTATCGTAAAATATTCAATAACTAAGATATGAAAAAATTTAACATTAATTAAGTTATGTTTATAAAAAGTGAAAAATTGTGTTTACGTACATGACAAGCTGTAAAATCGTTATGGGATTATGTTTATAATTTCAAAGTGTCTTGCGCGTTTACGTTCTACGGGCGTTGCGATGTGTCAAAAGTTCATTCTTACAGATTTTGAACTATACATAGTTTAAAATGAAAATGCCTAGTCATAAAACAACAATTTAAATAATTTTAAGTTATTTGCGGCTTTTGAAAAGTTTATAAATGATTAATCCCATTAAAAAAAATTACATGTACAAAAATGACAGTCTCGCCACGCAGTTCTGCTACTGCAAAAAGTATTGAAATCTAATGTAAAACTAAGCCGGTGTGCCGGAGTTTACTAACAACATGTCATTGTGATCCTTTGAATATAAGATGTCTATATTTTTTTAAGAAATATAACGACCTGGCCAAGTTATTAAGTTACAGTTCAATGTTTTGAAATAAAAAGTAAAAAATCTGACTATAAGCATGTCTTTTCCGAGTACTCTTCACATACATACTACGTATAAGCAGGGCTCAGAAATCGGTATTTGCTCCATACTAAAATACCGGTTTTTTTGTTCTTTCGTTTGCTATTTTATATTTAATCGGACAATCTAATAATATAAAGTCATTACCTAAATACAATATCGAGTTCTACATAACTAGAGACCATACAATAATTAAATACGATAATACATTGAGTTATTTCGGGGTTTTCTGCGAAAACCGGCACCGAGCCCTGCGTATAAGTCTTACCTAAAATGCATTATACTTAAGTATACAATACTAACTTAGGGCCGATTGCACCAAAGCGTCTGTTAACGTCAACGTCATCGTTAAAAAAATCTTGTGTGAAAAGTTTGACAGTTTTCTATGGGATGACAGCTCCGTCGCCATATTTAACGTTGATCAGTTCGTTAGTTTTGCGTATTGCAACCCACCCAATCTGCTAGAATGTGTATTTTGTTAGTACAAGATATATAATGAAAAAATATCGTTGTAAGTAATAAAGTAGGTATATTTTAAAAAGGCACTTTTTTCAAATCTTTATCACATGAAAAAAAATCCGTTTAAATTTTAACTCTCATGACTGCTGCCTTATTAAATAGGCTTCATACGTTGCTACGTATGAAGCCTATTTAATAAGGCAGCAGTCATGAGAGTAAGAAAGAGTTAAGAGTAAGTATAAATGACTATAATATTGCTTTGCTCTTTCACGGCATATTCCAGAGCAATGATGCGTAGTTTCAGCGACCGCGAGGCAACCGGATGGCTCGCGGTATTCAAGCTCCCGAAGTGATGAGGAGCCGCCCTGTGCAACCCGAACTGACCCAACTTGGACTGGGACGGAAATAGGCAACCGATTGAAACAGCGGTTGCTTGAAATAATGTACGATGGTTATATAACAAAATTTTAATGCCATCCCTCCTGGTGGGTAGAGGAATGAAATTTCATAGGAGAGGGATGGCATTTGGGCATATCGTTTTCCACATCATACAAAATTCAACAAACAAATGCCATCCGATTACGATGATGGTAAGTGCGTTTTTCCTAAGTTCTCCTCCACCGATAGAAAAATTCACCTTGCGTCCGGCTTCCAACTCTGATGGTTCGATAACTGCCCGGCCTGGGCGGATGGCAACCAGGAGGGATGGCATTAAAATTTTGTTATATAATCAGCGTACATTCTTTTAAGCAAGCGCTGTTTCAATCGGTTGCATCGCGTTTTTTTTTCACCCCCTGCCCCCTTATTTCCGCCCCAGTCCAAGTTGGGTCAGTTCGGGTTGCACAGGGCGGCTCCTCATCACTTCGGGAGTAGAATGTACTAGCATCGCAGAGTAGAAGGTTGGCGCCGTTGGCGACGAGTAAGTTACCCATCATGATAAATAAACTGACGTATAAAAGTACTGTTAAACGCTGAACCGATGGAAATAGGTCTTCAGTGCCAGCCGATAGCATCGCAGAGTAGAAGGTAACTGCTGGCGACGAGTAGGTTACCCATCATGACAAATAAATAGTTATAAAAGTTCCGTAGAACGCTGAACTGGTCGAAAGATCTTCAGTGCCAGCCGATAGCATCACATAGTAGAAGGTAACCGCTGGCGACGATTAGGTTACCCATCATGACCGGGAAACCGATGCGCAGGTACTGGAGGAAGGTGAAACGGTAACCGTGCTGTTCGGCCACTCCTGCGCATACTACGTTTGCGCTCGCGCCGATTAGTGTGCCGTTACCTGAAAATAAATTATTCCTGACATTTTTATCTGGTGATCAATTCGCGGTATTAGACTAGTTCAGTAGTTATTCCATTTAAACTTTCGTGAAATATACCTATTAACACTATAAAATGTTACAGTTTTAGTCACGTCACAGAATAAGTAATAGTATTCCATCATACAAAATGGCCACGCTACGCCCCGCCCCGATTGGAATTACCTCACCCCGCGGCGGCCGATTGGTAGGAGACTAGCAGGTAATCAGTCAGGTTGGAGGTAAGAAGTCACGCACACATTGACGTTTTTACTGTACAGACGTGCCGTGCACACATAAGCGCTCAAACGAGTTTTGTAGTATGGCGTGTCCGCCCTGCTCACGTTTTAGTCAATACGCGTGACATTCTGTAATCTTTTATGAGTTTAGTTAGTTCTTTAGTTACATTTAGTTAAACCGGAATAAGGGGTCAACCTCAGAAAGATTTGCAATAAGGGAAGATGTACCTTCCTTCGGTGTTCTAAAACTTATCTCAAAAGTATTGTATCTGGGTCGTAAGTTATTCACGCTCAAACATCATAAACATAGTTTATCACCGTTATGTTGAAGCTATATCATAGCGGGCGACACGCGCGGCACGGCGAGCGGGACGCAGGCCGGCAGCCGGCAATGCGACGTGCAACAGTGCGCTACGAGCCGGTTCAAATATCACTCTTAGTACTTTAAGATGGAGACCTAAGTTCTCCGAAACATGTCGCGCGAAGTGACTAAAGTGACGTGAGTGTAACCGTTATATTTTGTAGTATTAGTATGTCTCACGAAAGTTTAAATTTAATGTTGAAAATAGTTCTATAAATCCAGTAATGTTAATTTTTGTTACAAACACTTTTTTAGGCGCTCGTAGGTTTTTTAGAAGGCAGAGAGCGTGCATTGGTTCTTTCCAGCGGTTCTTTAGGGACCGTAAGCTAGGAATAAGCTAACGCAACCCTGAGGGTAGCTACGTTGATAGGTTGAGGAACGGCAGCCATTTCATCACTTTAAAAAATTGTCACTGCGTCTCGATTGAAAATTTGTCAGATGATAGTTTATGTTTTTTAACACGAATTTTTTTAAGTGATTATGATTAAATGACTGCCGTTTCTCACTCCTGCAAAGCCTTAATGAGACTTCATTATATACATCGCCCATAACCACTTCCATGTTATCCCCTGAAACGCGATAACCACGTTTATTCCTGGCTTGCGTCTATTAGCTAAACGTAGTACTAAACCCTTGCCACCAAGACATGTTCCAAAGCTGAGTGCCCAGGCCAATAGGGCCAGTAGCAGCGAGAGTCCTGCCGGGTCTGCGAGACCAGCTATCACTCAAACCAGCATCGTCAAAAAGATGCTTCTCTACTGATGACTCCACAAATGTTCTAGCGTCTACAAGCCATGGTGGCTTTTAGTCTAGTCTTACTTATAGGTTGGCTACCAGCATGGTTAGTCTCACCTCCAAGACAAGCTCCAAAGCTGAGTGCCCAGGCTAATGGGGCCAGCGGCAGCGCGAGGCCCGCCGGGTCTGCGAGACCGGCTATC
Organism: Pammene aurita; assembly: GCA_947086415.1. Lineage (NCBI taxonomy): Eukaryota > Metazoa > Arthropoda > Insecta > Lepidoptera > Tortricidae > Pammene > Pammene aurita. The sequence goes on from OX352316.1 coordinate 11,278,174, forward strand.
ACTCGAACCATCATAGTAGTCAGGGGGATGTTGTCTACAAACGCCGACGCTAGACCCGATACCTGCACAAAATGAGGGACGATAAAACCGAAACCAAACCGAACTGGATTGAATCGGACCGGAACTAAACCGGACCTGATAATGATAAGGCCTTTTATTTTTCTTCCTTTCGTGTCACAGCGATATTGACAGCCTTTTATTATATTATCCTCATACGAGTAGGTGATGTGAAAGTATGTATCACGTTTTCATCTCGAGCGTTGACGCTTGAATTCCAATTTAGAATCGTCACTTTTCTTAGGATTAAATGTACGCTCACGGCGTAAATATGCTATTTTGCTCCATTGTGACGTAATCTACTACATATTAGCTAGCCATATAACGGATTTGAAATCCGTCAATGTGAGGCGGGAATAGGGATGTGTCATCAATGTCATCTCTTCATCCCTATTCCCGCCTCAGATTGACGCCTCATGTTGAATTTTATTGAATAAATATTATCAAGCTTCAAAATTTCAAAATTTTTAATGTAGGTAGGTACCAAATAAAAATAAAAATTATACGATTAGATTTCTCACATTTTACTGTCAAATAGATTGTATATCATCCATATAGGTACATATATATATATACGCAATATTTTACGGCCTCCTAGCCCAGTCGGTAGTGACCCTGCCTATGAAGCAGGAGGTCCCGGGTTCAAATCCTGGTAAGGGCATTTATTTGTGTGTTTATCACGAATATTTGTTCCTGAGTTATGGGTGTTTCCTATGTATCTAAGTATATATTTATCTATATAAGTATGTATATCGTCGCCTAGTACCCATAGTACAAGCTTTGCTTAGTTTGGGACTAGGTTGATTTGTGTAAGATTGTCCCCAAATATTTATTTATTTTATTTATTTATTTTATTTACTGTCAAAAAAGCAATTTCATCTTTTTCCATACTTTAAAGAGGGCGACTATGTACACGTGACGTCACATTTTATATCATTTTGTTAGGAGCGTTTTGAGAAACAAGTGCGAATCTCAGACTATTGAGTCTCATTTCTGACTTCTGTATTAGACAGCTACAGTCTAAGAACATTTTGAAGCTCCAACTTGTAGTAACGCTACTCGTTACTAGATGGCACTGCAGTGCAAATGTAATTTCCTAGATTGTTCTCGTTCAGATGGCGCTTTAGAGTTGGTGTTCAAAAAGTTATTAGACTGTCCCGCTCTATTAAATATACTCTCTGGTATAGCTTTAAGGCAATTGGCACTATATAAACATCCTCATAACAAAACTAATCGATTGAAACCATTCATGAATAAAATTCGTCATGCCTATTGGGCACAGATGAAAAAAATATCACATCTTCCTTTTAATAGATGGTGCAACATCAACCGATACCAAGACTGAGGTAAAAGGACCGTGCGCGTTGAAGGGTCTGCCATCTTATGGTCCAAATCGAAAACTGAAACTATTCCACTCCAAGACCTCAAAGCAAGATTAACTAGAGACCCCACACGCGGGATAGGGATAGATGACGATAAAATCATTTCTACAGCACAAAACAGAATAATTTGCCTTTGTTTTCCTTAGCTGCCACAACTTTCTAAGAAAAATTTTAGGTTTTCTCGTAGTAAACACAGGAATTCTTGAAGAAATCGCGAATTATATCTGTTTGTGACCCTGCACTGCTATAAGTAATGGCGTGGAGGGTAATAAAAACATGTGAGTCTATGACAAGGACCAAAGATAACAGCACCTTGTCTGTCATACCTATTCAAAGTGTAATAAGACCATCCCGTTCGATTTTGGTATTGTTATTGCCATGCCCTGTCTATACCTTTTATCCTATGTCTACGTCCACGCCAATATAGACAGTACTGCCTCCAACATTTGACTCACATGGCCTTGCGCGTTGTAGGTCCTGCCATCTAGTAGACTGATTTGGCAACTGTAATCCGTCATTCGGTTCAATATTATTATGGTCCTTAGACTTACCCACAATATGAGCATGATGGCGACCGTGAGGCGAGACTCTTCACCGACTTGTAATATGAGGGATCCTGTTAGCCTCCCGATCCAGTCTATAAGTCCCAGCTTAGATAGTGCCTGAAATATTTATTTTTTTTAATGTTTAAGGTTTACCAACAATTATTTACACCAATACTTATTATTAATTCACATGCTTGTATGTTGAGAACAGTGTAATCTAAATATATAAAAGAAAGTGGTGTTAGTAAGACCGTTTATAACTCGAGAACGGCTAAACCGATTTAGATGATTTCGGATTAGTTTGAATGGTCACAGCCCTGGTTAACAGAATAAGTATTAAAAAGTCACAAAACCCTTGATTTCAAAGAACAAATATTATATAATTAAAAGCCGGCCATGTCGGCCATTTTGTTTATTGACATTGATATGACAAGCCTGTTCGAGCTCAATATTTAAAAGTGGGTAGCAGCTCAATATTTAAATGAGGGTAGTTATAAAATTGAATTGAAGCATTCGTAACATTGGCACGACGAGTCTGTTCAAGATCAATACATAAACGCCGGTAGCCGAGTTTGTATTACCATTTTCAAATAAACTTTTATTTTATTTTTGTGTTTGACTGTTTGTTGTCATTGTCTGTCATAATTTAATGGTGAATTGTAATAATGTTTACAAGTCGTCATCTTTGTGTTGTGCCTTCGCAATCAAAGAAAAGTCTATTGCAATATTTTGAAAATCGACTATTTCAACTCTAGATAAAGCGTCAGCAACGACGTTGTCCTTTCGCTGTATACAGCCTTGGCCAGAAGTATTGAGCATAGCAGTTTTTTGTTTAGGGTCAGGGAGGGAACAGTCGCTAGGATTTTTTCAACAGGCTGTTGCATGAAAAATATAAATCCCTGAACCAATTGTTGCAAGCACAGAGCACCGTGCATTATTACACTTTCATATGTAGCAAATATATTTGCTGTTACTTTCACCAAAAAAGATATATCCATTCTTTTTTAGAAATTGGGAATCGAGCCGCTGTGTACCGGGTGCTGTACACAGTGACTAGGACCCGCTAGTAATTACTTAAAGGTAAACTCCACATGCGACAAAATTTATGATTGGTAAAATATTCTTAAAACTAATATTATAGCATCACAGGCTTCTTTGCTATAGATAGGTTATATACTCCCACATAAATGTATTTATATGTATATATAAATTTCACTCGTTGATATATGTCACTTAAAGGGCTTTAATATTAGGGCGTGCATAACGTATCCTTAGCTATTTTACATCACATCATATTCCAAAGATTAGCTTTTGTAGGAAATCATACAATGTTACGTGTGTTTTTATTAAATATTTTTAGATGGCCGAATGTAACAAGGGACTTAGTAATTTAATTTTTTTATTTAGAGACTATCTAATTGAATAAAAAGAAAAGTAAAAGAAGGTTAATTAAATTAAGAAATCGTATATAATATAAATCAGTAAATGCCTGAGGGAGGCAACAGGCAACCCTGGCGCGGGCATTGATGTATTATGTATTCTACTAGATGAGCTATCGAGATCAAATTTTGTGCGCCATGTTTGGCGGTTGACAGCTGTCACTGAATCAAAGAGTAGCTTTAACAAAAAAGATGTGACACTGTTTCGTCATAATTCATATTCTGCCTAAACAAATTTTGTAAGGAAACGTAATTAACTAAATAATTGTTTCATGTGTATCTAATGTTTATTTTGCTTCTTACCCTAGATTTTAAGGAACGAATAGAGAAAAATACAATTTTTGCCGACAAGCGCCTTCCAATACGAACTTTGAGGGTTAATGATCCTTGATATTTACTTGAAATGACATTGATTTCCTCGCACGGATGAAAAAGAAACATTATGTAAGTAGGTATAACATGGATGATATTTAGATATTTAAGTTTTAAATTCAAATCATATAAAAATCTTTGCTATGTATTTTGCTCGCATTAAAAATTTTATCAAATTCGCCCTTGTTGTGAAATAAAATATGTTTAATGAACTAAATATTACCTAACGTACTTACTTAAAATATGTTTATTAAGTAAATATGTTTATGCTGAGTACTACTAAACAAATAATGTAGGTAAATCAAGTGTAGGCACATATGTTGTTACTTCTGCGACATTAAAAATAAAATAACCAAATTTATTTCCACTATTGAAAAAATATCGCAAATCTGCAAAGACTCACCCCAAGCTGCCTATACCACCCTCACCAAAGCTGTACAATTTCAATGGGCCTTTCTTCTACGTGTGCTAAAAAATTCAAATGAATACTTTGAACCACTAACGCAAGCAATACGCACGATCTTCTTACCAACACTGTTCGGTGGTGACGTATCTTCAATAAAAGCCGACCTTTTTTCTTTACCCGTGAATAAAGGTGGCCTTGCAATCTCTAACCCTTTCAATTCTACCAACTTAAACTACGACATCTCTAGGAAAGGTTGTACTGCATTGACTATTGCTTTAACAGAGAAAAAAGACATCGACTTATCTCAACACACTACATACTTAAAAGATGCACGGAAAGAAGGTCGCAAAGAAAAAGAAGTCCTTGATGACAATTTTTTGGAATCAACCCTGGCAAAATTTACTCCCAACAAGAGAAGGGCAATTGAAAGATCCATCGCAGCGAAAATGAAAACAAAGTCATCTAACTGGCTGTCCGTGATTCCTACAAGAAAAGATCACTTTGACCTATCTCCTTTAGAGTTCAGAGATGCGCTAGCAATACGCTACCACCGCATACCGATCTCCATGCCACAATCTTGCGACGGCTGTGGAAATGACAACTTCGACATTGATCACGCACTCTGTTGTAAAACAGGTGGCCTAATAACGAGACGCCACAACGAAATCAGAGACCTTTTCTGCGAGCTTTGTCAACAGGCGTGGGGCAATGTAACAAAAGAACCACTAATTTCTGAAACCGAAGGCGGACTGCGAGCAGACTTATCCTGCCGCGGCGTGTGGGACGCTCAGAGGGAGGCGTTGTTTGATATCCGTGTCGTTGACACCGACGCTCCTTCTTACGTCTCGCGACCCGTAGCATCTGTTTTAAAGTCAGCCGAAGATGAAAAGAAGAGAAAATACGCAATAGCCTGTGAAATACAACACGCTACCTTCACACCAATAGTAACCTCAGTAGATGGCGTCTTCGCTCCCCAAATGTCATCCTTCATAAAACACATGGGAGAAGCCATTGCCGACCGTTGGAACAGATCCCTGAGTACTGTCCTAGGATGGCTTAGAGCCCGAATAAGCGTCGCCATTATACGCGCCACAAGCATGTGTATTCGTGGCACACGCCACAAATTTAAACCAAGATGGCTCGATTTTGACGACGGTGCCGCCCTGCCTCACATAGACTGATATTTCTTATGTGTATTTATGTCTTTATTTGTACTCGCTTTTATATTTATTTGTTTGTTCGTTTGTTTGTCTGGTAAATAAATTTATGAATTAACATTAATCTGTGCGCCAAGGAATATGGCGTCGCAACGCCAACATTCATATTTTAAATTAGTTTAACACCAATCTTTGCCCTTACTTACCTATGAAATGTAATTCCATGGCTTTTATTACTATTTTTAGAATTATTTTTACAGTTTGTTATCATGCAAAAAGCCTTTTCATTTAGTATTTGATTTTTAAAAATGTTTGACACTTGCGTGTAATCATGTCAGTGGTCCAAAAGCCAATGTCAGACTGGTAGTGATTTTCACTAAAACTCATGGTACAAATAATTTCTTAGGGATGTCATTTCCTGTTACTCAATGGGCGCGGGTAGCTTTCTCGCACAAAGGATTGCCATTACAATACAGCGCAGGACTGCTGCCTGCGTGATGGGAACCCTGCGAAAGGGTCCCGGTTTAGTGGTAAGTTTTTTAGTTTTAGTTAGTTTATTTTAATAGTAGTTTTAGTTTGATAGTCTTAATAATTATTATAATTATTTCAGTTTTTTTTATCAATAAATACAAATTATGTATGTCTTTAGAATGATGTCAAATGTTGTTGTATATAGTAAAATAAGTAGGTATATACATTTATTGTTGATATAGATCATAGAAATGGGAAAGATAACTAGAAAACAAATCATATTATTTAATTAAATATTTATATTTCTTGTTTCTAAGTAGAAACACTATGTTGTGACCTGGGTAGCCTAGGGGTTGGAGCGTCTGCCAATGCAGAAGTAGCTGGGTCGACTCCAGCTCTGTGCACCAGAGGCCTTGGGCCCTTTTCTCTTCGTAAATGACATCTATTAGACGGAGAGCTGGCGAGGTCAGATATGACACAATATGAGAGCAACAAAACCCCTCCAATTAGATTACTATACGACCCTTATCCGGACATCTGGCAGCTCCTCATTGGTGGAGAATATTATAAACCACTTCAAGAACACAAATCCTAGAAGTCTGGGTTTGATGCAATATTGTGGGAAATTACGCAATGAATTAGATTCTGTTGGGAGGAAGTAGTGACAAATTACGTATAATAAAATTTAGTTTGTCGCCTCCTGTTTTTATGTGTTTCTGTTTATGTGTTTTGTTCTAATGTTAAAATATAGGCCCTGTCCTTTATAACTGAGAAAACTTCGGCAGTTTTTACTTATATTAGTAATACTTTTTTGTAATTGAAAAAGTTTGCTGGTCTGTCACTCTGACCTCCAGCTATTTAAAGCTGCCAGATGCCCGGATCTAGGAATAAGAATAGTATAGCAAACTAACTAGACGGGTTTCGTTGCTCTAATTATTGTGACATATCTGACGTAGCCAGCTCTTAGTCTATATTTAAATACATAAATCATGGACGGATCATATTTATTTATTTATCGTCTGGCTACATGTAATTGGATATAGATAGGCATTTCTTCCCTGGGGTAGTAGCAGTGGGAAAGCAGATGATGAAGAAAATCCAGTGAGTGCTGCGAGGTCCAGATGGGACAGTGCAGCTGCCAAGTTTGTTACTCTTTTAGCACCCAGGGATTACGTGTAGGGTTGTCTAAGGTATATTCTACAGACGCAGAGTAATATTGATCGAAATCAGATCAACCGTTTCGGAGGTTTTAATTTTTTTTAATAATTGTTTTAATTACGTTAAGATAGAAATCTTGTTACGCACCTCCATCAAAACAAACAGTGCTGCGAAGAAGAGTAGCGTGGACCACTCAACCCTGGCCAGGATCGGCTCCAGATCCTGGATGTCAGCTAGGAGGAGCAGCAACAGAGCGCCAAGCAAAGCAGTCCAGCCAAGAGAGAGACGCTCTGAAACATTGTTAGTGTTAATCTCAAAGCAAGAATTTAACTAGAGACCGCACACCCGTACTACCGTAAGGGATAGTCATAGATGACGATAAAATCACTTCATAAAACAGAACAATTTACGATTGTTTTCCTTAGCCCTAACAACTTTCTAAGAAAAATATCAGTTCTTCTCGTAGTAAACACAGAAATTCTTGAAGAAATCGCGAATTATATCTGTTTGTGACTCTCCACTAGAGGTGTGCGCCGATGGCAAAATCATCGGCGGCGGCGTCCGATCGTTTTTTGACCGGCGGCGGCGACGTGATCGGCGTGAAATCGGCGTGGTACATATTTTTATTATGCCTGGGGTCACATTCCCCAGGCATATTAAAAATATGTAGTAATTACCTTCTAAATAGAAGCCTACTGAGTATAAGGATAAACTGCTTTAATAAAACACCCCAAATTTTTGAAAACGTATGATTGTCTCGCAAACATTGCACATCAAAGACTTGATTTTAAAGAATTTTCCAAAAGATGGACTAGTTATGGTCCACATTTATAGCTCCGTACTTAATGTAATACTATGTAGAACTGGCCATACCACTTGCCTGAAAATCAACTACGATCATAATACAAAAAGCCTCGAAGTTAATAAGTGTAGAACAGACTAATTTACAATTTGTTATTTGTGAGAGAAAATATTGATTCTAAGTTCTTAAAGACAAAGATGCTTGCAGAAGACCGAATTTGCTAACGAAATAAAATCTACATTTTATTTTATCGTTCTTCGATGGATGGATTGGATTCTAGTTTGTAATTAAATCAAATATAAAAATTAAAAAATAATCAAACCCAGTTGTGCTTGAACCAACATCAATACGCCTTGCCAGGGCTCGATCGGCTTTACCGATTCGCAACATACATGAATTTTTGGGAAGACGTCTTTTGATTCTATTTCCCGTTAGATTCAAATGTCTCTAATAAACCTACTATCTATGGTAGCCTTGAAACGTCAAAAATGCGAAAATACGTTAGGCATCTGCGCCGCGCGTCAAACGCCCCATACAAAAAACGTGAGGTTTATGACGTCACCGGCCTCAAAGTTGCGGAAAACTGTTAGGAAAGAATAAGTTGTTGGATTTTTTTTGTAACTTTTGGGCACGAAACAATACGTTTTTACCTATAAAATTGTTATACATTTTTTTCAAGAACACAAGTAATCGAATTGAGGTTTTGAAAATATATTTTTAATACAATTGCTCAAAAAGTTTAGTTTATGTAACTGCAAATCGTGCGTAAAGGTTGATTTTATGCATTAGTGCTAAAAAGTAATCTGATCTAATCGTGCGTAAAGTTTGATTTTACGCACGATTTGCAGATCAGAATTTTAAATAAATGAGTATTATGCGAGACCCGCTTATAAATGACCCACCTGAACTACGTGCGATTGGGCATAAAGGAGTATTATGCGAGAGCCAATAGTATTACTTAAACAACGTGCGATTGAATGAAGCTGTCTTTCGTACACTGCAGTTAGTTAAGAATATAAATGTAATTTTATTTCATTGTAGTTTTTTCGCAATTGTATTAAAAAACGTTGTTCGACACGTGCGGAAGTGTCATTTACAATCGTCCAGAGGCGAGGGTCAAGACTCGGGACGAGTGCAAAATGACATACTTCTCGCACTTGTATCGAAAACTACTATTGGGGTATTCATAAAATTGCTCAAATTTAACGTTTTTAAACAGCAATATCTTTACAAAAATATTAGAAAATTATTACGGGTTTCCACTATTTTAAATTAATTTGGTGTTGTTGTTGAACGTGTTTATTGAACAAATTCAATTAAATATTTTTCACGCATGTTCCCAATTAAGCTAGTAAGTTCCCAAGTAACTAAGATGAAGAAATGTTCAATGCATCACTCTAAAAAAATTCTAACATAAGTATGGATTAGATTCCTTGATTAACTAACAGAATTCAGCTTTTTTAAATTATTTGTGTCTTATTTCATCCAACAATCCCCGCCGCGAGCGGCTTGCGAAGTTCTATTCTATGTTAATAGCAAAAACGTGAGTGCTGATGAACATCGATGAACCACGATAAATCCATGCGCCTAACGCACGTCAGTAGCACGGATAAAAAGAACGAGTAACTTTAAGACAAAATTGAACCATCTTTTCCAAATAGTTTAAGTTGACATCATTTTATGGTGATATCCACAGTTCCACTTTACTATTAAGTATTAAGTGTCGCTAGCAGAGCGAAAATGTGCGATAAAAGCGCGTAAATTACAATTTACTGCAGGTGTAACGTTACGTAACTATACTTAACATTAACAAGTAAATATACAGTTAGGTGCATAACTGAGTCAAAATTAGTACCTTAGTAAAATGTAAATAATTTGATAACAATCAAAGTTACATAAAAGTTCTAATCGTAAAATATTAATCCTTGGGTACCGCTACAAAACTGCTTCACAAATTATTTTCTTCCGACTTATACATTTTTCTCAATTTCATACCGAAAACTGTGAAATTTCACCTAATTTATTTTTCCCATTATTTCATTTTTTGTTAGGCATTCCCAATTCAGTAACTCATTTAAAGTAAGGAATTCCACGACCATTATTTTAGTTATCAAACATTTAAATCAGGCTTATTTTTGTAATTATTTACTGGCAATGTATTGTCAGGTGCAAAACTGAGTCAAGGCAAATGGCCGAACAACTTTCTCGTTAGTTAATTTTTGTAGCGGACTTCATTCTGAGATAACCATAAAAATACGTGAGTGATATAAAAGTCATACACCTCATTTTAAAGAGCATATAATGTACTATTTCAACTAATTGTCTTACCTGGTTGTGTAAAAGAAAAATATCAATATCGGGTTAAATAAAAAAAATGTAGTTTAACGGTTTTTGGTTCAAAATCATGGACGAATAAAAAAATCAAGATTGTGAATGCAATGAATCGAAATTGGCTTTCATATGGATACATAGCTGACACCGAGACGAACAAATATAACCTGAAAGTTTTTATTTTTTTCATAATTGATAAGACTTATCTTCATTTAACGATGTCGGTGCAAAACTGAGTCAGTACCAAATATTATCTAATAGAGAAAATGTTTATTTTTATCTACAATAACATAATAGGTCAGTAAGTTTATTAGCGTTGTTACCAATTAATAATAAAATAGTAACTTAATAACTAGCCTCTTCTGAAATAATGAAAGAAACATGTCAAAGTGATGCACATTGGTTCAGTTATGCACCTAACTGTATCTCTCTCTCAATCTCAAAATAAAACTTGACCCAACGAGAATGGGCCATTTAAACAAAAAAACTAACCCAGTCGTTTTTGCGAAATGAAAACAACAAGCAGCTTTTTGGAGTCAGTCAAAAAATAAAAATAAATGTTACTTCACTCTTATTTTAGGGAAAATTTAAAGTAAATCAAAATGATTTCTATTCATAAGCCGGAAAAAGCAAATTATATAAAAATATAAACCTGTCATTTAAAAACCAGACGTTGTCATAAATTATCGATAAGTCGTCGACGTAAATCTTACGATAGCATCGAAATGACAGCAAAAATAACGTCAGTTGGTACATCGGCAAGAAATAAGTGAAGAAGGAAAAGCAATTTTTAAAAAGAAGTAGTATACTGGCCACTCACTACCATTTCCGGGCATTAAAACAAGATACAGACTTAAAAATTGCCACGCCGATTCTACGCCGGTCAAAATCATCGGCGGCGGCGGCGTGGAAAAATTGTCGGCGGCGGCGGCGCGGCGGCGCGGCGCACATGTCTACTCTCCACACTGCTGTAAGTAATGGCGTGGAGGGTAATAGAAAAATGTGAGTCTATGACAAGGACCAACGATAATAGCACCTTGGATCATGTTGTCTGTACTAAATAAATAAATAAAATTTATTTCATAGTCGGAACAGAAGGTTTTTAACAGAATCTCTATTAAGCTGGGGCCACATTATCAGGCATTTGCCCGTATATTCCTGTTATATCCCTATACATCTCCAATCTTACGATGCTGCTGCCACAGATTAGGCCAAGTATTTGGGCTTGCAGCACTGCATTATCGTATAGCCCTACCCCTCCCCTGCTTCGAGGAACAAAGGAAATCAAGGAGACTTATCATACTAGAAACCGGATTATTAATTTTTCAAAATTTTTTTTAAATATACCGCCACATTTTTTGCATTGCAGCACCGCCATTTCGTGTTCCCCTAGTGAAGACGTAAATAATTATACATATATCATCTAGGAGACTTATCGAACTAGGTTTAGTGTCGTGGGCTATACTAGTATAAGACTGGCCGGTTACAAATTTTCAGTAGCCATATTTTCAGTAAATCTGATTTGAAACTGTACCTCCTTTGCATTGTTGCTCGAAGGCTAGCGTTAGTACATTTACCTAAATTACAGGAACGCCATTTTGTATAAACATTCAGTCCGGGTTTTATCATGAATTTATATGAAGTGGATCTAATTCTTACACTTTTTCCCTAAGCACAGTTGAACCTTATTACCGAGTAAAACAGTCGTTTATAGGTGACTATGGACCCAGGGTACTTCAATATAGAGAGGAAACAAAATCCGAGGGAGAGGGCTAATCTCAAATCGAAAACATGCTTTTGGTTAGTTTTTTCTGGGTTTTCAGAAAGAAAAGGTACCATTTCTTTAATAACCTTCCCAAATTTTCCATACAACAATTATTCACAAAATGTATGTGAAAATGCGTCACAAAAGTGACGAAAATTTTTGGGACACTTTTTTATAATGTACGTAGTCGGTACCTAAGTTCTGTCACAAGGGTTTTGAGTGATAAAATAGAAAACAACGCTTTTATTAAAAAATGTAGACCTGATTAGAAAGCTTATTTCATGCAGATTCAAATATAATATGATTAACTTATAATTAAGATCGCGTATTTTATAGATCCTAATAAACTTGAAGATTGTTGTCAGTCCCAAACACGCCGATGATTTATGAAAATTGTACTTCACAAAAGTTGGTTAAGATCATTGTTATAGTTGACCAGAGTAACAAATTGTAATTTTTATGAAAGTAGATAATTAAGGCATATTTCAAAAGCTATATTTAGTTGACTTACAAGTCTGTGCTTCAGCTAATCTTCTCCTGAACCTCAATGTATTTTTCAGTTTTGAGCAAAACACGATGATTTTGATGCCATACATACTATCCATACGCGAGTCTTCCAAAATTGTGTATACTAGCCTTCTTGTCAGTCAGACCCATGTTAATTATATATTAAAATAAAGGTACCTAAAAGATCAAGCTAATGCAGTATGTAAGACAAAAGCCTCTTAAAATTGAATAAAAATAATTAGGGTCAAAATCAACTCGAACAGGGCGCGTATTTTTGACGTGGTTTTTTTTGCGCTTTTTCGAATGTTATAGGGAATTGTGTAAAACTGACACAACTATTTGCCTTAAATAATATCGTAAATTAATCACTGTTAAATAGGCTTTTTAACCATATATTGCAATAGTAAGTAAACTCTAACAGTTCCTATTTTACAGTGACAGAACTTATGAACCGACTAAGTTTATATATGTTTTCACCTCACTGGCTCAGAAAGCTCTCTTTTATTCTTTAAAAACAGATAGCAAAACTGCATTTATTCACAAGAGTGCAAAGAATATTTGAAATTCGAACATGATATTAGTCACTTTTTTAAACATAATAACATGTAAAGGCCACTCCAGACAGGACAATCTTCGCCCATCTGACTAAATTGTCTGATGAAATCAGGTGCTATGGACGCAAAAATTATTTTATATTTAATTGTATTCAATTAAAAACATTTAGTGTCAACAATTTTGTTTCATGATTTTACTATTTTTTTTTTTTTGTGGACCCGGGGTATGTCCTTAAACTACGTCCGGACCTGGGTATGTCCTTAAACTACGCCAAAAAGAGAGGTATGGGCACTGCGAATGGCATCTCGCTAAGTGTGGTAGGGCACGTTCAGCGAATGTCATCGCTCAAATCTGGAGCAGAGCCCGACTGGGGAAGTACCTCCACCTTACAGAAAACCACAGCCAAATAGCACTAGACCCTACTCATAGTGTTGTGTTCCTGCTGGTGAGTAAGGTTGCCAAAGAGCTCAAAGAGGACACAGTGTGTTGACGATGAGGGACCTTCTTGTTCCTTTAGTCGTCAACACAGTGAATCCTCCTTTTTGTAAAGGGTCGGCAACGCGCATGTGACGCCTTTGGAGTTGCAGGCGTCCATAGGTTACGGTAGCTGCTTACCATCAGGCGGGCCGTATGCTTGTTTGCCACCGTCGTGGTATAAAAAAAAAAAAAAAAACTATAAAACGCTTTAAATCGTTCAAGAAATATTATTTTGATCGATCCATTTTAATGAGGGTTTCCGCGATCAAGTTTTTCACTAGATGGCAGCACCGTGGCGACAGGTCTAGCCGTCACAATCCACCAATCATGTTCAACCATATATTTTTTGATTGGTGGATTTTGACAGCTACTGCCAAAAAGACCTGTCGTCACGGTGCTGCCATCTAGTGAAAATCTCAATCGCGGAAACCCTCATTGATGAACGACCTGTCGCGGAATAATTCGAAAATTGTGCATTGTTTTTGTTTTATCTGTGACATGTAACTTTTTAATTTTAAAAAGTTAGTTTTGTTTACTTATATTTTTACGTTTCAGATTGCGTTTTTAATTATTTATTAATGTAATATCTGCCTTCACCTTTCAATAAATGTATTAAATCAACGCAAAGACCAGCTGAGATATTTATGTAGGTATACTTACGACAGGTGTAATACATTTTTCGTGATATGTGACTTTGAGTTTATGTAAAGTTTTGTATCGAATTATCATTTCAAGTTCCTTCTTTCAGTGTAAAATCGAATAATTGAAGCGTAAACTAGTGCTAAATGAAGTCCAAGATCGTTTGTTGCATAGGAGCAAGTGCTGCATATTGTCACAAAGCAAGAAAACACTACAATTTAACAAGTTTAAGCACCAAGCATCCTTCTACCTACAACAGACTTTTATCAAGCCTTTGAAATGTTTTCCTTTATGTACCTACCTAAGCTATGTATAAAATAAATAAACACCAAAACCTCACGTGCGTTTATTGATTATTCAATTATACAAATCGTACATTAGATTAAATAAGTGCCTACCTAAAATAGTCGTCAAACGAAATGATAAAAGGAAATCATAATAAATAAGTAGGAGTATACTGAGTGATATACCTACTTAATATATGTAAATTAACATGACTCTCTCTCTTATTCATACAGATAATGAAGCTAATCCTGTTCCATTCTAAACTGAAAAGTTGTATTTTCTGGTAGATATAGGTAGTTACTCGTTTCCCTCGACTGGACTTATGATTTTAGCAATCATTGTAAGTATCAATATTTCATTCCTTCCTGGATGTCAACTATTGTATTTTGACCGCATACCTAATCTTCTGTCATTTTTATGTTGTTATTTTAATTTCTTCGCACCTTCTTCAGTCATAAATATGTCAGAATTATCCATTATTTTATTATTCAATGCAGAATTACAATTTTCGAAATGACGTAGGTACAAAAGCGCGCGACAGGCGTTCAAAAAATACTAAGTTTTGTTTGATGTACATTGCTGCTTTTCTATGGAGCAATGCTGCTGTTCAATTCGCTTAGTGTTGCTACATTTTTGTTTGTACATTGCTACTGCGTTCGTTGGCCGGCGAGACTATATTTTCCTCCCTTTAGTGAGGTGAAAAGATTTGTGCTACACACGGCTGCAAAGTTATTTTTACGTCTCGTGTGTTGCAACACTTGCTACGCTCAGGATTCCATTTTTGAACTACTCGCTTCGCTCAGGATTCTATTTTCGAACCACTCGCTTCGCTCGCGGTTCAACCATAGAATCCATTCGCTCCCTCGCAGTTATACCCTAGAATCCATTCGCTAGCTCGTGCTTCAATTCCACACTCGCAGTTAAGGCGCTAGGCGCTGATTGTGGCCGAAAACTGTTACTTTCTAAGGGATATATCTCAATAACGGGTCATTCAAAAATTTTTAAAAAAATATAGGTTATTAACCATTTCATGTACAACATTGGCAACGTTTGAATTACTCGTGTAACGTATAGTTTCTCCGTTATGTAAATGAAACGAAATGTCGTTTTACGGTTAATTTTGCTTATATCTACTGAACGGCTCATTCGATTTAAAATATTGTTGAACTAAAATATATGTACTATAGAACACTACAAACTCAACGTAGGATATTTAAATTGATTAAATTTTCTTAAACAACTTGATCATAATTCCACATTTCGTGCGTTATTAGCTCGAAAACGGCGTTGCTGGCAGTCGTGAGCTAGCTTTGAGATGAGGAGGCTGTGTCGCTCGTCGCTCCGTGCTTCCCTTGTACTACATATACTTGTGCTTGGCCCGTGAGCAATAATATCGGACTTACTGTGCCTAAAGACTAAATAACTGCAGAGGGTTCATGCGGTGCGGATATAACGTGTCTTCCCGGAATCAATAATGTATAGACGTTTTATCTTTTAAGATAATGTACTCGTATGCATGTTTATGTAAGTTCGTATATAAAGTGTATTTTATTTAGATTATAATACAACTAGTAGTACGCCTCGAACTCAGAACTCGCGATTTCCTTGCAAACGAGATGACCAATATAACAAGCCCCATTTGATGATTTTTTCGCGTCTTCTAGCTCCATGACCCCTTGGTCGATCCTGCTCATATACGAACTCTCTTAACGAACGAAATTATATGTATTTCTGCTATAACCCCTACGAATTTCATGAAGATCGGAAAAGCGTAACTAAAGTTATCGCGGAACAAACTCAAAATCAAAAAGCCATCGAAATGCTGAGACGTCCCACTAGCCAGAAGTTGTTTGTAAGAACTCACTTCGCTCGTTCGATTAAAAAACTAATGAAATAAAAATGGAGAAAAAACAAAAATCATGAATCTCACATTGCTCTGAAAACAAATTTGGTCATGTAAGTAAACTAAAATTATTATGTTTTCGTAGACGCATGCATCACGCAAAATAGGCATTAGGTGTCGAGTTGCGGAAATCTGCTAGTACTGCAATACAATAGACTAAAAATTAATTTAATAAAAAACTCCAAAGAACCGAATTTATTTAAACATATTTATTTAAGAATACCGTGTTCTAAACGAATGTAATATGCGTTTTATTTTAAGATTAAACACAATCTTTAATGTTATACTTTGTACTAATTTCTCAAATCTAGAAATTGCGAAGTAAACTGCAAAGGATTGCAGATAAACCGGCCAAGAGAATATCGGGCTATGCTCAGTGTAGGGATCCGTAGTTGCCGGCCTCTTACAATACATCCATTCAAAAGGTAGTCTATAAAGAAATATTTTGTGGCACTTACGTTATTTTACCATAGGCATAACTCAAAAACGGCTCAACCGATTTTATTCCATATAGTTTTTATTGAAAATACGTGATAAGTATTTCAATGGCCTCACTTCCAGGAATTTTCCCAATTTTTGTGGACCCACGGTTCATAAATCAAAGAGCATTTTAACTTTCGAAGCTATTATTTACGAAAGTATTCGTTTTATCCAAAAGTTGTTTAAGGCATATTCTTCTTGATAGACCTATCCAACAATGGGTTTCAGATACTAATTGTTTTACCACTTTGTAGGCGTAATTAAAACACATAATTACCCATACCAAATTTCAGTCTACTAACTAGGTATCACTGAGCAAAGCCTGATTGAGAATCTAATAAAAAATTGCTGATATTTAAGAGTTGTACGTAAGAATGTATGTAAGAATAAAGGAAAAAAAGCTTTTTTTTATACCACGACGCTGGCAAACAAACATACGACCCGCCTGATTGAAAGCAGTTATAAAGCCTATGGACGCCTGCAACCCCAGAAGATTCACATGCGCGTTGACTACCCTAAAAAAAACTTTACTATGTCGGTGAAATGCAAATAAATACAAATTTTATATTAATTATCAACACAAGTGAATAAATAAATTACTACTAAGGGTTAATACTACCTATCAAATATCTTTAAAAGACCGGCCAAGTTTGTATCGGACCATGTATAATGTAGGGTTCCGTAGAAAGTAGTTTCTTGCAGATAACTCAAAAACGGATGAACCGATAATATGTGAAATAATTTTCGTAGAAAATTAAGTACTAAGCCTTCTTGGTATTTTTTCATATTTTTTAGACTTACGGATTAAAAGTTAGATGGGGGCTATTATATTTAGACTTTCGAAGCAATTATTTCTGAAAATATTGACTTAATAAAAAAGTTTTAAAAATACTCTATATATATATATATATATAAGATATTTTTAAAGCCGTATCCTACAACATGTTCATATTTACAAAAAAAATATTTTTGACATTTAGTTTGGCATATCTATGTATGGAGTGCCTCACCTAAAAGATTTTTTAGCAATTTAGCCAGAAAACTAAGTAGCGGCACATGAAACACACCTCTAGATAAAATTTCAGTAATATATGTTTTATAATAAAAATGGCTGTGACATACGGACGGACAGACGGACATTTTTCAAAAAACTTTTAAGGGTTCCGTTTTTACCATTTTGGCTATGGAACCCTAAGAAGTGTTTGCGCTGTGTTATATTTTAAATATCTAAATTTAATGGGTTTACAACTCTCATTTGTATGACGATTTCGTGCACAAATACCGCTCTTTACATGTGCATTTTTACTATTCGCAACTCGCAACAGGCTTAGTTTTGTTAATTTATCGTAATTAAGTGAATTTTTACGGTTAATATTTAAAATCGCAACAAAAAAATAACCATCTATTAAGCTCACTTGCACAGCAAAAAAAATCCAAAATACACATGAAAACACCGCTTTGATGTGTATTCAGTTTTTTTTGCTGTACTAGTCAGTATTTTTTAATTTTTTTCTGATATGCGGAATATTTTTAACCATATTTCGTAAATTCATAAATATTTTGCCGCTCACTGTACTTCAAATTCAAAATCTAGGTTTTCATTTTTTTACATAAAAATGTATTAATCGAAATCGTTATTACTTATCTTATTTAGTAGCATTCCTAAAAAATGTCACCGTAGTACTTAATTATTCAAATCACAAAACATCCACAAAAGGATTAGGTATGATTATTACAAATCTGCCCGCGCGCCTCTGAGTAAAGTCATATTCTTTGAACATTGTTGCGGTCCATCGCGGCGGATTTACGCACGATCGCAATGAGAAGGGTACGCGGGTGGCGCGGGTAGAGAGCGCCCAAACGCTCAAGGACACTCCGGCGACAATCGTCTTAAAATACAACTTTGCACCCTTGTATAACAAATAACTATTGTGTACGATAGCGCAATAAATGAATATTGTATTTTACCACATAAATGATAGTACTTGTACACTGATAGTTAAAGCAATTCGTGCAAAATTATTTCCTAACCATTCCAAAATATCAAAAATGCACAACGTTAATATTCAAGTTTTCACTTCTGCCGGCACTCCCGGAGTGCACCCCGTTGTTATTTTTTCCGAAACTGGTTTAGCAGGGCAGACTAGTTGTACTCACGTAGAAAAGGGAAGGCGTGTAGGAAGAACACGACCACGACAAAGGACACGCAGACGCACGACTTGATGAGGAGAGGCTTGTCCCGGATGCGGTACTGTCAAATGTTAATTACAATTACAATTTGAGTCTGAAGATGAATGCCCAACGCAAACCCGAGTGATAGTTAGACAGTTTAAATTTATTTCGTATTACGGTTGCCGCTATAAAAACAGAATAAAATAAATATTTAAGGGGGCTCCCATACAACGGACATGATTTTTTGCCGTTTTTATCTGTCACCAGGCTGTATCTCATAAACTGTGATAGTTAGACAGTTGAAATTTTCACAGATGATGTATTTCTGTTGCCGCTATGACAACAAATACTGAAAAACAGAATAAAATCAATATTTAAGGGGGCTTCCATACAACGGACATGATTTTTTTGCCGTTTTTATATGTCACCAGGCTATATCTCATGAACCGTGATAGTTAGACCAGTGAAATTTTCACAGATGATGTATTTCTGTTGCCGCTACAACAACAAATACTAAAAAACAGTACAAAATAAATATTTAAGGGGGCTCCCATACAACAGATATCTTTTATCTTTATCTTTTATCTTTTGAACCCTTTGTGCGCGAGTCCGACTCGCACTTGGCCGGTTTTTAATAATAACTTTTAGCAAAGCTCGCTTAAAACTTTTTTATATATAGTTATTCAGCCTTGTATGGAGTGAACACTAGACCCCGCCATCGCTATATTGCGCACGATCGAGACAGATGGGAATATACACCACTTTTAAATATTTTCTTCGTTTGTATTTTAATAAAAATTACAAATACTTAATATTAATAATGTTAAACTTAGATAAAGACCTTCTGTTTCATCTGCGCCAGGGTGGAACAAAACTTGGGGTCAGTTTTGTTGGCACCTCCGCCCGCCTCTCGCTTCTGTAAAGCGGCATTCAACCTCTCCACCTGTATACAAAAATATAATAAAAATAATTTTATACAAAAAAGAACTGACTTCACTTAGCCTCCACCTTTCCAAAAACAAAAGCTCGAGCTGCTGCAAAAAATACTGAAATCAGTATAGGCGTGTCTATAGTAGTTGAAGAGTTCCCTCGATTTCTCCAAGATCCCATCATCAGATCCTGACCTGGTTACAATGGGACCAACTGTGAAGTATACTCTTTCAAACAAAAAAAGAATTATCCAAATCGGTCCAGCCGACTTCGAATAATCGGTGAACACAAAAAAAACAAAGATCCCGACGAATTGAGTACCTCCTCCTTCGACATCTTCAAGTCGCTTAAAAACATTTTAGGTAATGAAAACTTTGATTGATCAATCACAACTTTTTTTAAATAGTTAAATTCCGTATTTGGTCATATTCAAGCTGGAAAAGGGGGTAAAGAGGTTTAAAGACCTTCCTTAGGTCGGAGGGTAAACTTAATTCATTTTCACATCGTCGAAAAGGTGGAGGCATAGATTCTGGGTACGCTATCTAGGCCCTGAGAAAAGGCGGCAAATTTAAAAAATCTGCGTATACACCATGTATAAGGCGAAAAACAATAATGATACTTGAACAATTAATATTTTTACTAACGACATAATTAATTACACATACATATCAGGTATGCGATAATTTTAAACAAAAAAGAACCGACTTTACTTAGCATCCACCTTTCCAACAGCAAATGCTCGGGCTGCTGTAAAAAACACTCAAATGACTATAGGTGTGCCTATAATAGTTGAAGAGTTCCCTCGATTTCTCCAGGATCTCATCATCAGATCCTGACCTGGTTACAATGGGACCAACTGTGAAGTATACTCTTTCAAACAAAACAATAATTTTACAAATCGGTCCAGCAGTCTTCTAATAATCGGTGAATATACATAAAAAAAATAGCAAAAAAAACAAACAAAGATCCCGACGAATTGATAACCTCCTCCTTCGAAATCTAGAAGTCGGTTAAAAATAACTCAAATTTGGTGCAATATTTTCATTGTTTTTTAAACATATACACCAAATGTAGGCTTTCGAAGTGTGATATCGTGTGTGTATTGTAGACAATGATATATTTTTATTATTTCTGCAATAATCGTATGTTCGAGGCGTGTAATTATATATTCTTTACTACAAGCTCCATATTAGTTGCTTCAGAAAATCAAAATAAGTCCAAAAAGCACATTCTGGAATTTTCACTTTATGTTGCATATCAAATATCAGAATTATCTCAGCGTACTTGTGTACGATATGTGATGCCTTTCTTAACTTCGTTAATTTTATCTCAAAATCACATGCTGCTCATCTGATTTTTGTTCATACTTACATATAAATCATGATAATAAGTAACTGAGGGCGTGTGGAACCACTGGGAGAGATAGGATCGTCTCTACCAGCCATACGTCTGCAGCTCCCGATGTCGCGCATGAGTCCCAACTCAATGCACCTATACCTCTTGGGCATTTCTGGTGTCCTAAAGGACATCCCCAAAGGTGCGGGCTCCATGGCGGGTGGGAAGCTCGAGAGGTGAAACAAAAAACATATAGATCATGGATACAACCAGATCCCAAACCCCGTTGGAGGGTACGGCACCTACCGGACCCTCAACACCAAACGTTACAAGGGTAGACGCCAATAGGCTCCCCTCAATGACGCGCGCCTCCAGGGAAGCAAATACGACCCAACCAAAGGTTGCGCCGTCCTATTAGACGAAGAAGTCCGTGTGGTGCAAGAAGGCCGCTGGTAACCCACTAGCCCGAAAGCCAAACGCGTCGACGTCGCCTGCTAACCAGGTACAGGTGCAATGCCGGACCCG
Source organism: Pammene aurita (assembly GCA_947086415.1). NCBI lineage: Eukaryota > Metazoa > Arthropoda > Insecta > Lepidoptera > Tortricidae > Pammene > Pammene aurita. Next base: position 11,299,867 of record OX352316.1, read on the forward strand.
GGAGGCAACCCCGACCGTTCCGGAGGTGGGAACTCCCATCTTACCGGGGCAGGTTGAGGAGGCGCTTCGTCTGCATGACGACTACCAGTCGGACCCTGGATTGGCTGGCTGGGACATCGCCATGCCACGGAAGAAGAAGGGGAAGATAGCGACGCGCGCCAAACCCGCCCCACCACCCCCATCTGCTTCCTCTTGTGCTGCTCCGAAGAAGCAACACAAGAAAAACAGCAAGCAGCGTCCCAAGGAGAGAGAGAGGCGACTGGCTGCTCAAAATAACGCAGCCCTGGCCGCACCATCTCAGCAGCAGCTGCAGCTGCAGCAGCAACAACTACCGCAGCAGCCGCAGCAGCAGCAACGGCAGCAGCAGCCGCAGGGTGCAGGCCCCAAAAGAGTTCGCCATCGACGTCGTCTACCCCCCAGGGGAGAGGCGACATCTACACTCCCTGGTGGAAGTACCCAGGGAGCCCCGTCCTCCGCCAAACGGACACGTCCCGAAGAGAAAATCTCTCCAAGGGGCAAGCAGAAGAGGCGGAGAACTGGGCCACCTGGTGAAAACACCCAGATTGATTACGCGGGCGCGGTCAAGACGGACCTGCTGGTGGGTGTAACTACCGCCACCACGGAACATCTCAGCCTGCAACAATCTGAGGAGGTACAGCGCCAGATTGAGCGACTCCTCGTTGAGGAGGCACTCAAGCCTGGTAGTAGCTAAGCTGAGGAGTTGGCGTTTCGTGGGAGACCCGTTTTTACCAACGGCTCCCTGAGGCTCTGGTGCGACAACAAGCACACCCTCAGCTGGCTACAGCGCAGCGTGGCCACCATCACCCTCTCAACAGGTGGGAAGCTGGTGATAAAGCGCCAGAGCGAGCTGCCAAGGCGAGTCCGCTGCGGCATCTTGCTCCCTGGGGTCCACAAGGACCACAAGATGGTTGCGCACATGCTGCGCTTCCAAAACAAGTGGGCAACCATCAACAGGTGGCTCCTACATAAGATGGACAGGCAGGCGGCTGACACTTTTGTCATCGTCAGCGTCCCGGAGACGTTGCTGCAAACCCTGGTAGACCACGGACGCCGGCTCAGCTTTATGTTGGGCACGGTGTACGTGCGCGGCAAGTTTGGGGAAAACCCACCTGCCATCAACGTCTCCGAAAATACGGAGGATGTAAATCCCCCCCAGCCGATGGACACTGCAGAGGGGGCACAGGTGGCCGATGACTTGGTCGTGGCCCCTGGGCCCCAGGCTCCAGAGCAGAACATCCCCGCCTCCGAGATGGATGAAGAAGACCTTCTTCTTGGTGACCACTTGGAAAGCGGGGGGGAATGCGCGGACGAGCTAGGCAGGCTGACCATCCGAAAGGGGGGGAACAGCGAGGTCGACAACATGTCGGTCGGGGACTCTGACTCCGATGGCGGTGTCCCCTTCGCTGAGTAGCCACATCCTCCAAGCCAGCCTCCACCACAGTATAACCGCAACGGCTCAGACCCGGAAGTGGTTGGAGGTACACAACACGGCCATCATCCTGATCCAGGAGCCATGGGTCAGGGGAGGCGTTGTCTGCGGACTCCGCAATATGGGAGGTAAGTTAACAGTATATGCGGGGCCTGAAAATCCTCGCACGTGCATTTACACTACTAGCAACATACATATGCAACCTCTAACAGGTTTCTGTTCCAGAGACCTGTGCGCCATAAAGGTGCAGGGGGCGCTGGACACCAGCCTTGCGGGGGTGGTCATGGCATCAGTCTACATGCCCGAGGCGGACGATCCACCACTGCATGACCTAACCAGGCTGGTCAGATACTGTGAAGAGGCGGGGCTGGAGCTCATTGTGGGCACCGACTCCAATGCGCATCACGCCCTCTGGAGCATGTCCACAGGAAACGATAGAGGTAACAAACTTGTTGAGTACCTATACACAACAAACCTTAATATAATTAACATAGGTTCTGAACCCACCTTCGTTAACCGGCGAAGTAAAACGATCATTGACTTGACCCTAGCAACAGGAGGAGTATCGGAGCACATCTCGAACTGGCATGTATCCAAGGAACTGTCATGTTCGGATCATAGATGGATACGCTTCGACCTTCAGGTAAGCAGACACACGGAGCCACTGAGGCGGAATCCAAGAAAAACAGACCGAGCCCAATACGCCTTACGTATTGGCCAAGCCTTACAACAGGCAAGGATTCCACCCAGGATCTTGGGCACCGATGAGATTGAAAAACAGGTAAGCGTCCTCACCGACACAATGCTGGAATGCTACCAACAAACATGTCCCATATCTGCCCCAGCAGGCCGTAGCAACAAAAGCAACTGGTTTGGAGTTGGAGAGACTCAGGTGCGAGATGAGGAGGCAACTGAACAGAGCGATGAACACAGGAACTGACCAGGACTGGGATAACTACAAGGCCACCAAGTCCAGGTACAAAAAACGACTAAGGTACAGAAGCACCAACTCATGGAGGAACTTCTGTACTAACATAGAGTCAACAGCGCAGGCCAACAGGGTAAGAAAAGTTATCTCCAACAATTCTGCCATATCCCTGGGGTCCCTACGGAGGCCAGACGACTCATTCACCACCTCACCGGAGGAGGCGGAATGTGTTCTGGTACAAACGCACTTCCCAGGCTGCGAGATATCTAGCCCAGCTGGGTGGCCACCTGAAGCAGTCATTCCGACGGAAGAGGAATAGCAACTGGCCAACAAGATAATCAGCCCACAACGAACACAATGGGCATTTAACAGCTTTGACTTATTCTAATCACCAGGACCAGATGGAATCTTCCCAGCCCTATTGAAATGGGGTGGGGAGACACTCACTCAAGGGCTATCCTCCGTCCTATATGCCTGTCTGGCGCACAAGTATGTGCCAACACGGTGGAGAGATGTCAAAGTGATCTTCATACCAAAACCAGGTAAAAGTGACTACACGGATCCTAAGTCCTTCAGGCCAATAAGTCTAACCTCCTTCGTACTTAAGACTCTGGAGAGGTTATGCGAAAGACACCTGAGGGAGACGGTACTAGCCCACGTACCTCTGCATCCAAATCAACATGCCTACAGCCCAGGCAAGTCTACAGACTCTGCACTTCATGCGGTCACGACCAAAATTGAAGTAGCAATCAAGAACAAGACTATTTGCCTAGGCACCTTCATTGACATCGAGGGAGCCCTCGACAAGACTAAATTCACAAGTATAACTGCAGCGCTAGAAAGACATGGAGTCCACGCAGTTATAATCGAATGGATAAACAAGATGCTGAGCCAGCGGACCATTAAACTCGGCACGGATGAGACCAAACTAGCATTAGTAGCTAAGGGCTGCCCCCAAGGGGGCGTCCTATCGCCACTGCTATGGAACCTGGCGGTGAACGACCTGATCACCAAACTAAACAACAATCACTACTACACAATCGGATATGCTGATGACATAGTGATACTGACAAGCGGTATTCACGCAGGTACAGTATGCGAGGTTACACGCTCGGCACTGGCGATAGTGGAACGCTGGTGCTGCGACAACGAACTATCGGTCAACCCAAGGAAGACAGAGATGGTAATGTTCACCAACAAACGGACTTTGGGAAACTACCGCCTCCCAAAACTGTTCAACACTGAGCTCCAATTGTCATCTGAGGTAAAGTATCTAGGGGTAATACTCGACAGCAGACTAAACTGGAGCACTCATCTCAACAACAAAATTGAACACCAACATCTCAACACCAACTGCAGCCCTGGAAGCTATATTGGGCCTACCGTCGCTGCTTCTCTTCGTGAAACAAGAGGCCATGGCTGCGGCGGTGCGGCTAAAGAAGCTGAATCTCTGAAAGGCGCCTAGGACACTACACACTGAAATCCTTCACGAGGCCGTAAGTAAGAAACCGCTCATAGATGCGGTAACTGATGCGATACCTAGGCAATTCGACAAAAAGTACAGGATTCAACTGTACGAGGACCCACACGAAGGTCTCAACCCAAGGGAGCTGAGAATCTTCACAGACGGGTCCAAAACAAGGTCTGGCACTGGCTCGGGAGTTTTCTCAGAGGACCTAAACATACATATTTCAACACCATTAGGAGCCCACAACACAGTCTTCCAGGCAGAGTGCATGGGCATAATAATGGCCGCTCACGCAATCGCCTCTAGGAATACCCCATCCGCATACTCTCCGACAGTCGATCGGTTCTACAAGCCCTGAAAAGTCACAAAATAACCTCAGGTCTTATATACGAATGCCACAGAATCCTAACGGAGGTATGTACCACCAATAGCATAACCCTGCAGTGGATCAAAGGGCACAGCAACTCACGTGGCAACGACGCAGCTGATGCTTTAGCAAGAGGTGGCTCATAGGCAAAAGTGGTAGGTCCCGAGCCCATGATACCTCTACCTGTTGCATGGCTGCGGAGAACACCACGACATAACACCAAGGTAGAACACCAACAATTTTGGACTAACCTAGGTACATGCAGGCAAGCCAAGGAGGCCCTCCCGACGATCAACCCCGGATTGTCTCGGAAGCTGAAACAGCTCAAGAGGCCGCAGCTCAGACTAATAAGCGGAGCACTAACTGGTCATGCCCTTCTAAACAAACATCTTTTCACTATAGGTGTTACGGACAGTCCCCTCTGCAGGGCCTGCATGGAGGAGAACGAGACAGCCGCCCACATCATCATCTCATGTCCGGGGGTGGCAGAATACCGGGCGAAACATTTCGGTTCGCCGAGGGCACTCCCGGAAGTCGTCGGCAACATAAAGGGTCTGCTAGGCTTCCTGGAGGAACTGGGTTGGCATGAATAAGGCCACCCGGCACGCAAAATAGGCGCAAAATATAGACGTCGAGTTGCGGAAAACAGCCCGCGTTAACCTTAACCTTAACCTAACCTAAGTAACTGACACGATTTCTTTATGTTTTGTCAAGGATTTATATAAAAACAATGAAAATACGTAATATTTTACACAAACGTCACAACAAAAAACAAACCATTGACACAAAAAATTGTTGCCTTTTAAAATGCTTTTAACAAATCTCAGGGCCAAGATAGCGTAGTCAGGATCTAACTATCAAGAGTATCAAAACCGTTTTATGGAGCCTTTTTTTTAATACCACCACGGTGGCAAACAAACATGTTTGAACTGGGTACATCTTTACTCCTTATAGTTTGTGACCATTTGTGGTCATGAATACCTTCTTTTCTAGTGCTTTCCTTACGATGTCCTCATCTCTAGAGTACAGCGACAGAGAGCCGGCCGCTCGCTTCCAAACCGCTATTTCTTGACGCATCTCTGCAAAAAGAGATATATTATAATTTTAAACAAAAAAGAACCGACTTCACTAAGCATCCACCTTTCCAACACCAAATGCTCGATCTGCTGTAAAAAATACTCAAATCACCATAGGTGTGCCTATAATAGTTGAAAAGTTCCCATATCTCCAGGATCCCATCATCAGATCCTGACATAGTTACAATGGGACCAACTGTGAAGTATACGCTTTCAAACAAAAAAAGAATTTTCCAAATCGGTCCAGCCGTCTTCGAATAATCGGTGAACATACATTAAAAAAAAAATAGTATAACAAAGATCCCGACGAATTGATAACCTCCTCCTTCGAAATCTTGAAGTCGGTTGAAAAGGATGACAAGTGCTAAACTCCATCCCTATCTTTTTCAGCGCGAGTGAAAGAGAAACACTGTGTTACCATTAGTATGGGAACCCATTGTAAATTTAGCAAAATGATGAATTAAAAAAAACTACGCATTCATTGAGAAATATAAAATAATGAAGTTTTTAGTTTTAGTCTGGTGGAATTTTGTCCTTAATTCCAGAAGAACCACCACCAACACCCAAGCCTCGAACTGACAACTCGCGATTTACTTGCAAACGAGATTACCAACATAACAAGACCCTTCTGAAGATTTTATTTCGCCGTCTAGCTCCACAACCCCTTGATCGATCCTGCTCATTTACCAACCTCAAATTGTATTGAGCTCTACTACAACCCCAACAAATTTCATATAGATCAGAAGAACGTTACTAAAGTTATCGCGCGACAACTATTCAAAATCAAAAAGCCATCGAAATGCACAGACGTCTAGGTAGCCGAAGTTGTTTGAAAGAATCTTCACTTCACTTACGCTTTGCTCGTTCGAAAATGTCAAAATGGGTTCTACTGGTGGGTACTGAAGCTAAGTGAGAGAGCACGATAAATTCGTATTTTTCGATAAAATACGATCGAAAACCATTATGCACTACATCTGTACCTCTCTCTTGGACGTAGTTTAAGGACGTACCCGTGTAGTTTGTTTGTCAGTCCGTGTAACTAGTCGACACATGTCTACCAGAAACCTCATAAACGGTATAATTACCTTGAATCTCTCTGGGCACGTCATGCCTCAACTTGTTCAGGTCCCTGAACATGTATCGTAGTTGCAGATACGTTTGAACACACACCAGCAGGATACCAACTCCCATGTGGAGCGTGAACGTTGTGAAGTTTATGTTCTGGAAGGAAAATACTTAGTCAACGGTTACTGATGGATTAAGAGCTAGAAGGAAAATACTTAGTCAACGGTTATTGATGGATTAAGAGCTGTAAGGAAAATACTTAGTCAACGGTTATTGATGGATTAAGAGCTAGAAGGAAAATACTTCATCAACGGTTACTGATGGATTAAGAGCTGGAAGGAAAATACTTAGTCAACGGTTACTGATGGATTAAGAGCTGGAAAGAAAATACTTAGTCAACGGTTACTGATGGATTAAGAGCTAGAAGGAAAATACCTAGTCACGGTTACTGATGGATTAAGAGCTAGAAGGAAAATACTTAGTCAACGGTTACTGATGGATTAAGAGCTGGCCACGTCAGCGTCACACAATAATGAGAGCAAGAAAACCCATCTGGTTAGATTGCTGTAGGTACCATCCTTATTGCTAGATCCGAGAATCTGTAAGCTTTTAATGGGTGGAGGTCAGAGTGACAGACTAGCAAAATTTTTTACCAGGAAAATAGTAATACCAAAATAGGTTAAAACTGCCGAAGTTGTCTTAGTTATAAAGGACAGGGCCTATTTTTTAACATTAGAATTAAAAATATTGCGTATTATTACGGAAGCAAAAACCGGAGGCGAAACGTGACGTGACGTGGCTAGCTCTCCGTCTATGAGCAAAAGTGTAGACTAGTCTTTTAATTAAACTATAGAGTTCTGTCCAGGACTCGGAACCTTCACAAAAAACCCCGAAATAACCCAATTTATTTAATTATTTTATGGTTTTTAAGCAGAACTCGATATTGTATTTAGGTAATAAAATAAGTAATGACTTCATATTACAAGAATTTTCGATTAAATCTGAAAATGTAAACGAAAGAACGAAAAATAAAACTGGTATACAAAAGTATGGAGCAAATACCGGTTTCCAAGCCCCGATTCAGCCAATAATTGTTAAGTATCCTATGGGGCTGGATTCACCCACTAGTGCCTCTTTCAACACAGCAGGGTGGCTAGTTATAATGAGTACTACACACATACAGTACACTAATATAGTACCTTTCACAACACATCACAGTGTAACGACAGGGTGGTACCGCCCCCTAGTATAGTACCTCTCTCAACACAGCGGGGTGGCTAGCTATGATGACGTTGGGTGGATCCCCCACGGGGGTGGCAGCGCCCCCAACGTTGCTGAAGATGACCATGCACATCAGCACTGGCACGGGGTTCAGTTGCATCACTTCGCAGAGTCTGAAACAAAAGATACAAACAAATACTTACTTGGCGTCCTTCATTTATTACGTAAGACAGTTTTGCCACTTTGGGCCTCTAAGCCACTTTGGTTTCATATTTATTTAAATTTATAATGAGTAGTCCGCCTCGAACCGAGTAATCGCGGTTAACTTGCAAACGAGTTGACCAATATAACTAGACCCTTACGAAGATCGTTTCGCGTTTTCTAGCTCTATATCCTATTTGTTCGATCGTGCTCATAAACGAACTCTCAATTTATACTTATATCTGCTACAACCCCAACAAATAAAATAAATAAATAAATATTATAGGACAATTTTACACAAATCGTCCTAGGCCCACGGTAAGCTCAATAAGGCTTGTGTTATGGGTACTAGACGACGATATATATATAATAGATAAATATGGATAAATACTTAAATACATAGAAAACATCCATAACTCAGGAACAATTATCTGTGATAAACACACAAATAAATGCCCTGACCAGGATTCGAACCCGGGACCTCCTGCTTCGTAGGCAGGGTCACTACCGACTGGGCTAGGAGGTCGTTAAACACAAATTTCATAAAGATCAGAAAAACGTTACTAAAGTTATCGCTGAACAACTATTCAACAGACGTCTAGGTAGCCAGCTGACAGTTCCGTTGTGTCCGAAGTTGTATGTAAGAACTTCACTTCGCTTACGCTCCGCTCGTTTGATAATATACCTGATGGTGACGGGCGTCATGAGGAGCACGGTGGTGACGTTGTCCAGAAACGTGGAAAATACGGCCGTGAAGAGACACAGACAGTTGATGAGCGGCCAAGTGCGACCTCCTGTCACCTGAAACACGAGGAACTTTTGCTAGAAATTGAGGTCGTAAAATAATTCTAAACAAAAAAGAACCGACTTACTTAGCCTCCACCTCCAAAAGCAAATGCTCGAGCTGCTGTATTAAATACTCAAATCACTATAGGTGTGCCTATAATAGTTGAAGAGTTCCCTCGATTTCTCCAGGATCCCATCATCAGATCCTGACCTGGTTACAATACAAAATAATTTTCCAAATCGGTCCAGCCGTCTTCGAATAATCGGTGAACATACATAAAAAAAATAGCAAAAACAAAGATCCCGACGAATTAAAAACCATCTCCTTCGAAATCTTGAAGTCGGTTGAAAACAAATAATTCACTGTTCTTACCGCTGCTCATGATGTTCAGGGTCTTTGATTCTTCATCATCCTCCTATAGTTTATTCCGGCCTTTGCCACGCTTGACATTAGCTATGTACATATTGCGTAGTTAATGCACTGGAGTTATATTAAAGTTGGATATGAGTTGAATCGTGTCTGAACGTGTTTTGGCCTATTATGTGTAATTTACTGTTGGACTAAGAGCTGGCCACGTCAGATATGACACGATAATGAGAGCAATGAAACCTGACTTGTTAGATTGCTTTAGCATCCTTATTGATAGATCCAAGCATCTGGCAGCTTTTAATGGGTGGAGGTCAGAGTGAGAGACCAACAAAAAATTTCAGTTGGAAAAAAGTATTACCTAAATAGGTAAAAACTGCCGAAGTTATGTAATTTATAGAAGGCGCCCCTATATTTTAACATGAGAACAAAAAACATTGTGTATTATTGCGGAAACAAAAACAGTAGGCGACAAACTATAAATTTCATTATACGTCATTTAGCACTACTTTCAGTACTTTCCCCCAACAGAAACTTCTGACTATGATATAATCTAATTAATGACATAATTTCCCATAATATTGCATCATACCCAGAACTCTAAGATTTGTTTCCTTCAAGTTATTTGCATTCTTTACAGCTGGCAGATGTCCGGATCTAGAAACAAGCATAGTATAGCAAACTAACTAGAGGGGTTTCGTTGCTCTCATTATTGTGTCATATCTGACGTGGGTCATATTGTGCCAGATCTCCGTCTAGTTTCTCTTACCATAAATTATCTGACAAATTTTAAATTTACCTCAAAAGCCATCAGAGCTAAATAATCCAGCAATCCAGTTTCAGCCAAGATGGCGACCAGGAGCATCATGCTGAGCAGCAGCAACAGCGTCTCCACATCCAGCCAGGAGACCAGCTCCGGCAGCGAGGGTCGGGCTCCTGTGAGAGCCAGGACCCCGACAGAGAGTGATGAAGAGAGAAGCGCTGCGATTGTGCGGTTTACAATCTGGAAAAGCATATGTGGACGAGTTTAGTGAAAGGTCCCCTTTTTTCCTGACCTGAGGTGATAAGCTCTATAAAAACTCTTTACTTCCGCCGTAGACATAAATTTAAACTAACCTCCTAGCCTACCCAAGTATGAAGTTATCATCTGGAGTATTTTTTTTTATACCACGACGGTGGCAAACAAGCATACGGCCCGCTGATGGTAAGCAGTTAGCGTAGCCTTTGGACGCCTGCAACCCCAGAGGATTGATGCGCGTTCCCTACCCTTTAAGAACCTATACACTCCTTTTTTGAAGAACCTCATACTGTAGCCCGCTGGGAAAACCTCGGCAGGGAGTTCATTCCACAGTCGCAGCGTTCGTGGGAGGAAATTCCTCTTAAACCGTACAGTGCGCGACCCATTAGGCTCCAGGAGTATACTCTTCGGTCACAAAGTGAGGCCGAAAGAGAGGGTTATCTAGGGGACTGTCTCGTTTTGACTAATGAGATAATGACGTCATCACACAATCAAATCAAGTAGCTTTATTAACTCACCTCAAAAATGACGAGGATATACAGTGTGCAAAGGAGAACTGTAGCGTAGATGAGGCCGTCTCTTTCCTCCAGAGGGCTGACCATGTAGCTCACAGTCAGCGGTACGGTCGTGTTACTGGTAGACTCCATACGGAGTGACAGTTCTGAGCCTGAAATAGTAAAGTTGTCTCTCTTAAAAAAATGCCGGTTAATTTCAATTTCAATTATTAAGCTCAGCAAACTTCGTGGCCTCAACACGGTACTCGACTGAAAAGCTGTTCATTATGTCACGATTGTAAAAAATACTATTTCACACCACTTATTCGCTTACGGGCTTTTTTCCCTGCTAGGAGGGAACAAAGTGGCACTTTTCTGTTCCAGGACATTCGTTTTTTTCAGCCAGTCCATCGTTACAAACAAATTTATTTTTAAATTAATCGATTAATTATAATCAGAAAGCGCATAAGCACACATAAAGTTAAATAAATTAATATGATTTTACAATAACATTTTTTATTTTCCTCTAAGGTGGTGTGAAAAACCGTATGTGTCACATAGGAACAAAACTATTGTCACCTTGGGCGTTAACACTTGAATCCCTCACTACGCTCAGGAGTCTACTTTATTCAATGCACGCCCTCGCCGTAAATATTTCGTTTTGCTCCCTTGTTACAATCTACTATTGTAACGTCACTATAAATAAAATTACTAAGTAGGCAGATTCTCACCATTGCTGGCTAATATTTTGTCTTCACTGTCTGAAGCGTTTACAGGTCCATGCAGCGTCAGGGTCTTGGTCTCCGTAGCGCTTTCAGCGAAGTCGATGACGTCATCGGACCTCAGGCGAACGAACCAGGGCGGGGACCTCTGTAATAAACATGACCAAAAGTAATACAGAGAGATATATAGCTATCTCACTCTTACTAATAGCACCGGCCTTATCGGTTACCATATTACCATAGGTATGGGCTGTAACAAAAATACTTGTGATCCGTTTAAGGGCATAATTGGTAAGTATTGCGAGTAAGAAAAAGTAGAAGAAAAAATTTTTAGACGTGAAAAAAAATTTGTTTTGTATGTGACACGTCTTCCCAGTCGGTCAACCGTCCATAAAAAACCAATTTTTGTTTTTCGCGAGTTTTTTTTTCCTTTTTAGGCTTCCGTACCTCGAAAGGAAAAACGGAACCCTTAAGGATCACTTTGTTGTCCGTCTGTCCGTCTGTCTGTCTGTCTGTCTGTCTGTCTGTCAAGACCATTTTACTCAGGAACGCGTGGAGGTATCAAGCTGAAATTTATATCAAATACTCAAGTCTATTGTCCCTTGGAGCTGTGAAAAAATCAAACTTAAAAGCCAACGCCATCAAAAGATACAGTCGTTTATGCTGCAAATTTTAGAGTTTTTCGGCACTCGCATAATCTACGGGGTACTTCCCGTGAACTCAGAAACTTGAAATTTGGCACGAAGCAACGTCATGTAGCATAGACAATGAAAAAATTACAAAAAGTAGACATTTTTAGTAAAATCATACAATTTTTTTTTTTTTAATTTTCTACTTTTTTCCTCGTAAACGCGTGGAGGTATTAAATTTAAATTCATATCAAACCTACAGGTTTGTACGGAACCCTCGGTGCGCGAGTCCGACTTTATAAGAATACGATACCAATTACGAGTATGCCCTTAAAAGGATCACTAGCATTTTCGTTACACCTTGTATATGGTTCAGTACGCTCGCCTGAGTCGCCTGTTAACACCATAAAGCCACCCCCGCCCCCTCCCCCCGCGAGCATCTGGACAGACCGCGCCCGTGCGCGTAGTTCCCGCCTCGCTGCAGCCGTGGGAGGGCGTTCGTGATAATGATCATTGTAAATTGATTGCAATATATCGAGCAAAAAATCGACCTAAATTACGTGAGTAAATATTTAGGAATTATAAATATTTTTAATAACTATGTTAGTCTCACGAGAGTTAAAATTTTACAATTTATACATCACCCGTTTGTTGTACCAACGCCCACACTGTTAACTGCTCATCAGTGTACCTTATGCCTTTAATAAGGTCCACCGATGTACAGTTAAGAGTGTTGCTGTTTGTACTAGATACTGGATGTAACATCAGTATTATACAGTGTTTTCAAACCTTTGCCATATTGAGCTAGATGGTCAGGTAGGCCAAACTGAACAACTTTTTCTAACCAACCAACCTCAAAATCCCAAAAAAAATCGTTTCCCCATAGAAAACGTCGACATCCGATCGACCGAAATGTATGGAGCTGCCAAAAAAATATTCGCAATTTCGGAGGTAGTCTCATAATAAAGTTGTTCAGTAAATATACAGCCTACCGTGAGCCTACCTAATCACTTCGCACAATATGACTCAGGGTAGAAATAAGAATAGCACCCCGTATAGTGGTAATTAGGGTTCCGTAGTCAACTAGGAACCCTTATAGTTTCGCCATGTCTGCCCGTCCGTCCGTCCGTCCGCGGATAATCTCAGTGACCGTTAGCACTAGAAAGCTGAAATTTGGTACTAATATGTATATCAATCACGCGGACAAAGTGGTGAAATAAAAAGTGGAAAAAAATGTTTTATTAGGGTACCTCCCCTATACGTAAAATGGGGAGTGATTTTTTTTTTCATTTCAACCCTAACGTGTGATATATTGTTGGATAGGTATTTAAAAATGAATAGGGGTTCACTATAATCATTTTTTGATAATGTAAATATTTTCGGAAATAATCGCTCCATAAGTTAAAAAAAAGTGCCCCGCCCCCCCCCCTCTAACTTTTGAACCCTAAGTTTTAAAAATATGAAAAAAATCTCAAAAGTAGAACGTTATAAAAACTTTCTAGGAAAATTATTTTGAACTTGATAGGTTGAATAGTTTTTGAAAAAAAAATACAAAATAAATTCTGAACTAAGTTTGTAATTTAACCGTATAAGCAGGTGTTTATTGTACCTGTAATTTCTACAAAATCACAATGAAAAGACGTGCTTTCAAATAAAGTAAAAACGGTGAATATCGGTTCACGCAATAAAGAATTATCCCATAAAAAACATCTTCCATACTTTAAGCTCGCGCGCAATAGTTTACTTAATTTACCGATAGATGTCGCTGTACGTGGAACGCTCATATCATATCCTGCATGGCGGTGTTATTTTAACTCTTAAGTGGGGACACTTACTGTGACGGACGGAAAACTACGGAACCCTACACTGAGCGTGGCCCGACACGCTCTTGGCCGGTTTTTTAAGATGTCGGAATCTTACTAAGGAATTCTACCGACAATATACCGACAATACCTACATTTTTTTTATATACCACGACGGTACATACAACGTGTTACTTGAGCCACTAAAAACCTCAGATACCCCAAACGATTTTTTATTATTGCTAATTAATCTAGAGTATTTATTTTTCAACCAGTTAATTATTTCGAAAGATATTCGTATTTTTAGTTTTCCTTGCAATTCTATTCAATTGTTAACTCTACACTAGTTGTCGTCACATCTCTACATGTGTCATGCCATGTCAACCTATTAACCTACTTAGTCAATTTGTATGACATGACATAAGATGACATACTTTGACAATGAGAACCTACATGACACTATTTACAGTAAAAAAACAAATTTGTCAAAGCTGCCAGCCATTATAAATATTCAACCTCTGTATCCTAACCTCTCGAGAATGGTAAACTGTAGTATTCGAAACTTTTAGACTCGTAAAAAATTTGAAAATTAAAGAAAAAGTATACCCATGTTAAGATATACTGCAATCGATTCCACTCTCGATTCTGAACAAACAGTTTTCAGGTTTTTAATCTTGGGTGTAACACGTTGTATACATAACATATGCACTTTAGTGTATGTAGTTGTAGTTAGGTAAATACGGATCTAACAAGAGCCCCTTCTGTTTGTCGTTTAGATTACTTTAAAATATGAGACTTTACTGAGTATACCTATTAATGTAACAGACATCGTTGTAATGCCTTTTGCTTATAAATTAACGTATAAGAGTCAATCGCGGTGATTTAGCAATTTTTTTAATACCACGACGGTGGTTATCAAGTATACGGCTCGCCTGATGGTAAGCAGCTACCGTAGCCTATGGGCGCCTGCAACTCCAGGGGTTTCACATTCGCGTTACCGACCCTTTACAAAAAGGAGGATTCGCTGTGTTGACGGCTAAAGGAACAAGAGGGTCCGTCGTCGTCAACACCCTGGGTCCTCTTTGAACTCTTTGGCAACCCTACTTACCAGCAGGAACACAACACTATGAGTAGGGTCTAGTGCTATTTGGCTGTGGTTTTCTGTAAGGTGGAGGTACTTCCCCAGTCGGACTCTGCTCCAGATTTGAGCGAGATGATATTCGCTGTACCCATACCTCTATTTTGGACGTAGTTTATGGACATACCCCGTGTCCGTTTAAGGACATACCCGGGTCCGAATTATTATTATTACGTAAAATCAGGCTATTATGGCTAGACCGAGGCGTATCTCTTTTCGAATCGGTTTTCTTGACTTTCGATTTAAAAGTATAACGTCTTAAGATTCAACTGCCACAACTTCCCATATTTCAAAAGGATATTGACCCATATTCGTATACGCAATTTGCCAAAACTAAATAGGGTGACCGTGATTTCCCTAGTTTAAAATTAATTTTACTTGAAAAATAAAAATATTTTTATTCATTATTTTTTGATCATATACCTACTCGTACTACCATAATGGCGATCAGTTACAGAGTCAGAAAAAGTGGTTCGGGATCACGACCCAGATTTCATCCTGTATAGTTCTGTTTCTGCTTAAAATAAACTTAATATTGTGCCACTGACGCCAGAGCAAATTTTGAGCGAGTGCACTCGGTTATATTGGTGACGTGATACCACGCGCGGCATAACTTTCCGTGAGCATGATTTGACGTTTTGGGCGGTTAAAGGGTTAAAATAATTGATTTGAATAGAAATAGAAATAGAAAACATTTATTCGCGACAACAACAACATGCAAAAAAACAGACTTAGTCAAGAATAATAACTAGGTAATATGGTTGGCACGAAATGGTCCCGACTCAGCATGGCGCTAGCCTAGGAGGCCAGCGCTGGTCTTCCGCCGGGGCCACACGTGAGTGATGTCACGGAGCATGACACAACAATGACAAATCATTTAATACAATAAAAGTAATTAGATAAGTAAACAGAGAGAGCATAAACATTAAATAAAGATAGAAAAATAGCCACGAGTAATATTGCGCATTAATTAGGGCGCAATTTGTTCTCTAGTTATATTTTACCTCTGTGTGAGCCTCTGAGGTCCGCTCCAACCACACTTGTAGGAAGTTGTCAGTTGCGTTCCCAACTGTTTGGTCGAAGGGTCCTGTTAGGGTCACTTTTAGGGTCACTCGCCCCAATGTGCAGTTTAACGGGTATACTGGAAAGTAATACATATCTATTATTTATACAGGGTGTAACAAAAAGAAGGGCATAATTTGTATCCTATTGCAAAACATTTTTCGACGTCAATTTTTTTTTTGTATGAGACACGTTGTCCCAGCCGGCCAACCCTCCGTAGAAAAAAAAGTTTTCTCGCGCGAATTTTTTTTCTCCTTACTTTTTCATAATTAGAATAAGATGCCAATAGAGAACATGCGTGAAAAATATTTAATTAAATTTGTTCCATAAACACGTTCAACAACCCCAAATTAATATAAATAAGTGGAAATCCGTAATAATTTTTAACAGTTTTTTAAAGATATGCCTAAAAATGGCATTTTAGGCATTTTTTTTATACCTCAAATGTATTTTCGAAACTTCAGTTTGATTACTTATGTTCTAGCAAGAAAAAAAATGTACGACAACTATAGAGCTAAACGCATTTGTTCGTGCCTAAAATTACAAAAATCTTCCAAAAACTTATTCCTTCCAAACAGTTTTCTGCAACTTTGTGGACGGTGACGTAACAATCCTCACAATTTTTGGGGCGTTTTGACGCGCGACGCAGACGCCTAACGTGTACTTTCACATTTTTGACGTTTCAGGGCTATCATAGATAGTAGGTTTATTAGAGACATTTGAATCTACAGGGAAATAGAATCGAATGACGTCTTCCAAAAGAATCATGCATGTTCCTATTTGGTATCGTATTGCAAAACATTTTTCGACGTCAAATTTTTTTTTTGTATGGGACATGTTGTCCCAGCCGGCCAACCCTCCGTACAAAAATAAAGGTTTTCTCGCGCGATTTTTTTTTCTCCTTACTTTTTCATAATTAGAATATGATACCAATTATACCCTTAAACGGATCGGATCACCATTATTTTGGTTAAACCTTGTATGATATAATAGTAGTTTATGTAACTGTTACGTAATAAGGGTCCTTAAGTACGAGTGTGGTTTTATGAAACGAGGCGCAGGCGAGTTTTATAATAAGATCACACGAGTGTTTTAAGGCCTAATTACATACAGTTGCATACACTGCTTTATCTACACACATATTATAAATCCTAAATGATGTGTTCGGAAACCGGTAGATGACCGCCATTGCACCGCCATGGCCAACTCGATTGTGTCGGCGGTCGCGCGGGCGCGTGCCGGCGGTCGGGGAGAGCGCGGATCTTGGTAACGTTACCGTGGGTAATGAATGTTCATACGTTTTTACCACAGTCAGAGATGTTACGTTACTGGTTGCAATAATGGTGGTAATTACATATGGTTTCCGAACGCGGAATAGAGGATTTATGATATTTGTGTAGATAAAGTTATTTTATTACTATGTTGGAAATATATCATAAAACTAGTAAAAATATATGTACAACGAGATTGTACTTTACCTAAAACTCAAATTACTTAAAATATGTTGAGGCAAAATATTCCCCTCTCCGAAACACCTCACGTAACCCTAGAAGTCCTCCCAGTGCGAGCCAATAAGGGTTTCCGCGATCAAGTTGTTCGCTAGATGGCAGCACCGTGGCGTTTGACAGCAGCTGTCCATAATCCACCAATCATTTTTAACCATTTTTTTTAGTTGTCGGATTTTGACAGCTGCTGTCAAAAAGACCTCTCGTCACGGTGCTGCCATCTAGTTAAAATCTCGATCGCGGAAACACTCATTCTCCTAGCTAAATTCTACCACAGAATGCTGTAGGAATAGTTAAAAAAAACCTCACTTAAATAAAAAAATATAAATATTATGGAGGTCCCCTTACCTTTGACCCCTCCCTCCCGCACAGCAGTATGGAGCACCACGTCCGTCCTCTCTCTATTCATTAGCAAAGACACTGTGAGGAACACCCATCCAGCTACTAGAACTGACAGCTTGATGAACTTCAGAGTTCGGTCCACCTTGGAAAGAAATATACATTATGGAAAATACAACATTATAGTAGTTTATCTAACAGTTACATAATAAGGGTCCTTAAACAACGAGTGTGGTTTTCATAATAAGATCACACGGGTGTTTTAAGGCCTAATTACGTACTAAATAACGTGTTCATACATTAATGTTACATGGTTGCAATAATGGTGGTAATTGCATACGGTTTCCGAACGCAGAATAGAGGATTTATGATATGGGAGTAGATAAAAAATATTATCTACAAGTTGCTAAAGAAACTGATGACCCGTTTAAGGGAATAATTGTGATAGGCTATCAACAATTACCATTTGGCGGTCGGTTTGGACACTAAATATTGAATGGGACCTCCAATTACCCTGGACCCAGGAATGTCCTTAAACTACGTCCGGACCCGCGCCTGTCCTTTAAGGAACAGGAAACCACAGCCAAATAGCACTAGACCCCATAGTGTTGTGTTCCCGCCGGTGAGTTAGGTTGCCAAAGATCTCAAAGAGGAGTCAGTGTGTTGACGACGAGGGACCCTCTTGTTCCTTTAGTCGTTAACACAGTGAATTCTCCTTTTTGTAAAGGGTCGGCAACACGCGCGTGACACCTTTGGAGTTGCAGGCATCCATAGGCTACGGTAGCTGCTTACCATCAGGCGGTACGGCCCGTTTAACCGGCAGCTTGCTTGCCACCGTTATGGTATAAAAAAATACCTCGCATTTTTTTTTTTGTTTTTCCTATTCTTGACTATTCTTATTAGAATGAGATTAAAGGACCAAACCAGCATTTTTGTAATACCTAGTAGATCTAGGTCATCTAGGAAAAACGTGTATTCGGTCTCTGATTCGGATTAACACGGTAAAACGTCTCGGGGCTCGTCACGGTTTCAGAATGTCATATTTAAACTTAAGTTTTTCGCAATAAAGGGAGAACTAGGGCCTTTATCTTAAAAAGTAAAAAAAAAACTGATGCACAGTACCTGTTTTTTTCTCGCCGATCTGACCTTCTTTGCCTCTTCTATATTATTTTTGGGCTCCACTAATCTGAAAGTATTTTAATATTTACATAATAAGTATGACAATTGAAAACATTTTTTTTTTCACGACCGTAGTGTAAATTTGTTCATGCAAATTCCATGAAGAGTTAATGAAGCATTTGGTCGGATACTTTAAGCTGCGTTTCCACCAGAGATGAGCGAGGCTGCGTTGCGAG
Organism: Pammene aurita; assembly: GCA_947086415.1. NCBI lineage: Eukaryota > Metazoa > Arthropoda > Insecta > Lepidoptera > Tortricidae > Pammene > Pammene aurita. Next base: position 11,318,860 of record OX352316.1, read on the forward strand.
AAATATTTTTGTTAAGAACCAATGCTGCGTTGTGCGAGCATAGGTAAATGACTTCATTTGTCAGTCACTTGACTCTATTGGTTTTTAACAAACACATACCTCGCAAAGCATCCACGTTCATATCTGGTGGAAACGCAGCTTAAAAAATCCGACCAAATGCTTCATTAACTCTGCATGGAATCTGCATGAACAAATTTACACTACGTTCGACCGTAGTGCCGATCCAGTATCGACCCTAAAGAATCTGAACATTCTGAACTAGACTTGCCTTAGACGCACCCAATCGGCATCACCGTATACTTCAGAACTAGGCTGTTGTCGGTGGAGCCATTGCATTGCATCTCTATCGTTTGCCTTCTCTTTGACAACCTAGGATAGGATCGCAGAGCGAAACGGTTCAAGAAGCATTTTTGTCTAATTCATATAGACGGAGAGCTAGCAACGTCAGATATGACACTATAAGAGCAACGAAACCCGTCTAGTAAGATTGCAATATCACTACTTACTATCCTTATCGCTAGATCCGGGCATCTGGCAGATTTTAATAAGTGGAGGTCAGAGTGACAGACTAGCAAAACTTTTCAGTTGAAAAAAAAGTAATACCAAAATAGGTATAAACCGCCGAAGTTGCCTTATTTAAGCTAACTCTTAGTCCGATAAGATCGGGGGTAGCCACGAACACCCAATCAGCGTACCGCGTTGGGCTTGATCTTCCCGCACGCCACTTTGGCGCGATTGAAAAAATATTAACTTGATCCGTTTCACCTTCCGATCCGATTTGTCTCGGTCTACCTTAGGATACAACGTTTACTTGTTCTTCCACTCACCTAGTATCACATCCTTTTTTAGAGACATCACTATTGGCTACGGTTTCTTTACTTTTACTGATTTCGGTGGGTATTTTGGTGAATATCGATCTGTCGCCATCTTGATTTTCCATGGAGTCCAATTTCCCTGAACATGTCAAAGTTGAGCATTATAGGTTAGATATAAAAGGGTTTCTACAATCGATTTGACATAAAAATTCTAACGTTACAAAATTAATTAAGTTCTTTGAATTGTATTGCTTCCGAAGCCCTATAGATGCCAGTGATTTGTGGAAATAACAGGCTGATTCAGGAGACGTGATCAGGGAATATTTTACACACATCATTAATGATATTGGATCTTTGACTGCCGTGTTTAAGTGAAACACTGACACCTTTTTTTACTTTTTGTTGTACTTAAAAGTTTAATTCTTTGCAACCATAATCACCCTACAAAAACTAATAAAAAATATAAAATATTAACTAACTGTGATTTTCAAATTGAGTAAGATACGAGTACGATATCATAAAAGTAACTAGTATACTAAAAACCGGCCAAGTGCGAGTCGGACTCGCGCACCGAAGGTTCCGTACAAACCTGTAGGTATATAGGGGTAGTAACTTTAAAATTATTAAAAATATTTTTATTATATGATGTAAATCTTGAAGCAAATCAAATTATTTTGTTCAATATTTTTTTATACCAGAATCTCGTAAGGGATTCGGATAGGAGGTGCAAGCACGTACTGCGCATGCCCTTAGAGTATGGTCAACGGCGCCTAGCCGTTTCAAATTCAGATATTGCATATACATGAGAAAATTTGTCAAGTTCCGCCGTGACCGGGTGGTCTAGTGGTCAAGACGTCAACCGCGAAAGCTGAAGACGCCAGTTCAAATCTGGCCTCGGACACCGGAGGGTTTGGTCACTTTTTCTGAAGTATATGACATCTATTTTCAGTTTATATGATGTAACTAAAAAAATACGGTTTTCGCAATTTTTCCTTTATCTGTGCTATAAGACGTTGCTTCGTACCAAATTTCAAGTTTCTGAGTTCACGGGAAGTACCCTGTAGGTTTTGATTCCCTTGCAAGTTTCGAAAATTTGCGGCATAAACGGCTGTATCTTTTGATTGCGTTGGCTTAGAAGTTTGATGTTTTTACAGCTCCAAGGGACAGTATACTTGAGTATTTGATATAAATCTCAGCTTGATACCTCCACGCGTTCCTGAGAAAAAGGGTCTTGACAGACGGATGGACCGACGGACAGACGGACGGACGGACGGACGGACAGACGGACGGACGGACGGACGGACGGACAGACGGATGGACGAACGGACAAATGGACGGACAGACGGACGGACGGACGGACGGACGGACAACAAAGTGATCCTATAAGGGTTCCGTTTTTTCCTTTCGAGGTACGGAACCCTACAAATCAATTGTTTATCAATATCATAGATAAAGTGACCAGTATCGGTTCTCGATGAAAGAATTATACTTGCAACGTTACCATGCATGTTGCATGTAATGAAAAGAAACCATAGCGAATGAATAAACAGATATGTAATTATTTACCTACCTAATGTGATATGTAATTTGTGATACTTAGATATGTAAAATTACAATTGTAATTGGTATTTAACCGTTCTTGTAAATAAAAAAAGTTAAAAAATTGCTTCTAATTTCTAACTGAATCCATGGAATTGATCCTGCTCGACGTTTCCTGAATCACCCTGTATATCAAAGTCGCTAAGTATGTTTCCGTAATGTTCTAAAGCGTAATACACGGGGTGATTTCAATAGAACATACATTAGTAGTTTTGTTTGACATGTCAGTTTTGCAGTAAAAAATACTCTTGTTTTTTAATCTGAAATTTTTCAATAACTCATTTAAGTGAATAATGAAGAAATTAACTAAAATTAATTAAGTAGATGTGAGGATGAAATTGGTGTCAAAAAGAGAATTTTAAGGGCCATTTTATTTAAAGCTGTCCAAGCTATTTTCTTGTCAGATTTTTTTTGTGATTACTACTCAGAATCACAACCTCTTACGAACCGATAAGGGAAAAAAGTGTCCCATTTAGTTGCAATTTTTCATAACATAATTATATATTTATCACGGTCGACGCTTACGCTATTATTGCTCGAATACAATATTGAATCTATACAACGTACGAAGTAAGGGCCTTCCGCCAAATGGTACCTTTTCACATAGACCGTCATAAGGCAATTTTCTCTTATTAAGATCACTACTGAAAGGTTCTGATGGAAGATCAGCGCTGCGGGCTCCACTAAGTCCGTAGCAAGCTTGTTGAGATTGCTGAGTCGGCGACAATGCTATACCACAATGCATGTGACATGACCCTTAACCAAGTTAGCTATGTATATTCTATATGTAGCTATAAATAGTTCATCCAAGTTTAATGTAATTTATTTGATCTGATTAGATTTTATATTTCTATCTACGACACTACAAAACCATGAGCTCGATGGTTTTGTGTAGAAATCACATAAAATAAAGTATATGGACAAGTTTAAATAAAATGTTCGAAAATTGATTAGAAACCAAATTTATTATATCCCTCACCATGTTGCTGCTCATACAGATGCTTGAACGGCGCCAACGACGGATCGTATTTGATGCTATCCGGCAGGTCTACCCACACCTCAAGGCTGCCAGGCGTCAGGTCACTGCAGGACACCATAGAATACACACTGCTGTACACACTGTGGCGGCCATCTTGTTTTTGCTTTTTTAACTTTTTTAACAGTCCGGCCATATATTGTATGTCACTTTCGTATGTTTGACGATCGGTGGTGTTTTTGAATTTCTATAATCATGTGATAAAAGGCTTTAAAATTGCATTAGATATAGCAGCAGAAGCTGCAGAAGTCACAAAGGGCTCTGAATATTAATTTTATTTAGAACGTCATATATCGATAATTACGAATTTAAAAAATATCATAAATAATCGTATTTAATGCAGCTCTTAAATATTTACATATTTAGACACTTACAATATAAAGTTAATTTCATACGCTCAACTATACCCTAGCGCCACCCGGAGAGATTTGGAACTATTGTTTACGCTTACAGCTGGACACTTTTTCATGACATCATGATGGCAGTACTTTACTTTATGGTTCATGCTTTGTAGCGTATCGTAGTCACCTCTCTCTATCACTCTTCCATATTAGTGCGACAGTGACAGTTGTGTTTCGTTCGCTACGGAGCGTTAACGATTGGCATTGGCACCCTAGCCCGCTTACTTGTATCGCAATAAATACCTACTAAATCCAAAACAAAGTAAATAACAAAGAATTGTTTAACAACAAAATGCATGAAAAATAAATAGGTCCCTATACCTACATAATTATGAATACGAACAAATATGAGCATGAAGGGTACACGGAAAGAACATGTCTAGTCACACTGACAACATTTTGAGTTATAGCGCTTTTAAAAATTTGGAACGCTTCAATTAACCATACTATTTTCGTAACTAGATGGTTTTTATGAGTTAAGAAGTGGATATACGTTAACATTTACATCTGTAAGGAAGTTGTTACTAATAGTTCATTTCAAGCTCTACATTTTGATATAAAAATCTCATTTTACAACAAAAGTGACTAAACATGTTCTTTCCGTGTACCCTTCACATATTCTAAAGACTTTAATAGAATTAATTAGTGCGAAGTATCAAATAAATTTGTGGTTTTATTTACCCAACGAGGGTGCTTATTTGTCTAACGAACCTTAGAACCCTTTCCTTGACCTACATTTAACATGCCTCTAAATATAGTATAAATAGATAAACCTTCAGTGTTATGTATTTAGCCTTACTGGGGTATGTGAGGAGCCTAAAATGTATATTATGGAGTGTTAACAGTGTGCTTGTGTTTAAAGTAATGTAATGAATTATTTTGAAAAATAGTACTTACTGCCACGGGTGTTTTAAAATTAGCAATTTGCTGATAGTTTGACTTAGTACATAAATATGTACTAAGGCCGTTAAATAACGGCCTTCTAGCTCAGTCGATAGTGCATCTGCATACGATGTAGGAGGTCCTGGGTTCGAATCCTGGTAAGGGCATTTATTAGTGTGTTTACTGTATTGTAATGTGATTTTATCTACACCAATATCATAAATCCTCTATTCCGCGTTCGGAAACGGTATGTAATTACCATCATTATTGCAACCATTAACGTAACATCAGTGAATTATCTGTGACAGTGTGGTCAACACGTATAAAAATTCATTACCTACGGTAACGTAATGGAAATCTGCCCTCCTCTCCGACCGCCGGACGCGCCCGCCCGACCGCCGGCACAATCGAGTTGGTCATGGCGATCATTCTAATGGTTTCCGAATATTTCATTTAGGATGTATAATATGTGTGTAGATAAAGCAGTGTATGTGTCACAGGGAAATGATTAAAACAGAGATTTGAACAAATCTCTGAGGGATATGATCAAATTACGCAGGATGTTAAAATGGAGACTCCATATCATCATTTCCCTAGAAACAATCAGTCTTTTCACCAAATCACTGACTCTGTTTAGTGGAAAGACAAAATCGGCCAATAAGCGCGATACGCTTTTTCATTTCACTAGATTTGTTTAGGAAATTGACAAAATCCTAACCAAAATACTAACTACGTCAGTAAGTTGACGAAACGAACTCAATAAGTCAGCTAGTTTTATTATTTCGCTAAACGAGTTTAGTGAAATAATAAAATCTCAACTAGAAGATGGTGTATGGTGATTTGACTAAATCTCTTAACTGATTTAGTGAAATGACGAAAGCAAGTACCGAATACAACATTTTACAGTAAAGCGATTTGATCAAATCTCTGATTGCGCGTGCGTTATTTGTGAAAATCCAGTGCATGCTCACGCCCACTATAAGATGTTGTTAGATTAGCTAATTACGTAATAACTTAAGACAGAAGGTCCCTTAAGTAGGGACTGAATAAATCAACCGACTTGGTATTACATGGATCTCACAACTTTTTTACGGTAGAAGAAAGACTTGTTTTTTTTTACAAGTTTTGTTTTTGATGGCATAAACAACTTTGATACCTACTTTTGACATTTTATGTAACAATTTCACGTAATCTAGTCTATAATATCTTCAATCTTTCTTTAGTATATGTTCAAAAAATTTGCTGCATTTTCCCCCTCAGCTCTAATATTGCTTTCTTTTTGACGAAATTGGCATTTAACAAGTAAGCCTTGGCCTTCCTCTCCAACAGTAATTCCACATGTTGCATGCACTGGATGTTCACAAATACTGCACCGGCCGATTTTGTCTTTCCACTGAACAGAGTTAGTGATTTGGTGAAATTACCGAATTTTTCTAGGGAAATGATGATATGGATTTTCCATTTTAACATCCTGTGTGATTTGATCATATCCCTTAGATATTTGTTAAAATCGCTAATTTAATATCTGTTTCACTTTATCTAGTCAGAGGTTTGATAAAATCGCTAAATCGTAAAGTAAAATATTGTATTCGGTACTTCCTTTCGTCATTTCACTATACCAGTTCAGAGATTTATTCAAATCACCATATACCATCTACCAGTTGAGACTTTATCATTTCACTAAACTTGTTTAGCGAAATGATAAAACTAGTCGACTTTTTGAGTTCGTTTCATCAACTTCCTGTAGCAGTTAGGGATTTTGTCAAATTCCTAAACAAATCTAGTGAAATGAAAAAGCGTGTCACGTTTTTTGGCCGATTTTGTCTTCCCACTAAACAGAGTCAGTGATTTGGTGAAATTACTAAATTTTTCTAGGGAAATGATGATATGGAGTCTCCATTTTAACATCCTGCGTAATTTGATCATATCCCTTAGAGATTTGTTCAAATCTCTGTTTTAATCATTTCCCTGCGACATATGCAACTGTACGTAATTAGGCCTTATTACATAATAGTTATATAAACTACTATTACTCATTGGGTAACGTAATATCTATATCCGTTTAAAGTTTTCTCATATTTGTTATATTTACGGAATAATCGCCTGGCTACACTTAACGATTACATCCTGTATATCGTCGTCTAGTACCCACAACACAAGCCTTATTGAGCTTACTGCGAGACTAAGTCGGTTTGTGTAAGATTGTCCCCTAATATGTGTGTTGTGTTTGTATGTCTATGTGTATGTACTCTTTATTTATTTTATTATTGTATTAAGTTTTATGTGATCATGGTGTATTTCCACGTCTTCATTACGTGTGTTATGGCGAGGGCGGGGACACTTGGGAATTATTCCCATCCGTCCCCGGCGGGCACAGATGCGAATACGCCATAAAAATAGCCTTACAGTTATATGAATAAGCAGCCAATAAGCAGAGCTGGCTATAAAAAGGCAATTAAACGGTAACCAAACAACAGTTGCTTGCATCCAATGTCAAGCACTTTTATTGCCGCTATACGTGCACTGTTTACAAGCACCTCACAATACGAGTATTCACACGTGTATGGTCACAATGTTTTCAACCGACTTCAAGATTTCGAAGGAGGAGGTTATCCATTCGTCGGGATCTTTGTTTTTTTTTTCTTTTTTTTATATGTATGTTCACCGATTATTCGAAGACGGCTAAACCGATTTGGAGAATTCTTTTTTGTTTGAAAGAGTATACTTCACAGTTGGTCCCATTGTAACTAGGTCAGGATCTGATGATGGGATCCTGGAGAAATCGAGGGAACTCTTCAACTATTATAGGCACATCTATAGTGACTTGAGTATTTATTACAGCAGCTCGAGCATTTGCTATTGGAAAGGTGGAGACTAAGTGAAGTCGGTTCTTTTTTGTTCAAAATTATAACAAACAGACTAGAGTCTGTTCCGAATGAAAAGTGTCGTAGAATGTATGATCTCCCTTATAAACTACGACACTTCCCTTTCCGAATTTAATCATTTATTCCGTGGCAGTCTAGTGTAGTGTCATTTTATAGGCGTCTTTTAGAGGGGGACAGTGCGGTTCATGATGGTTTTGTTTGTTAGTGACAATTCTGTATGAGCTGTTATGTATTCTTTGCCTCCAGATAATACTTTTCTTTACGAAATATTTTCGTAGATCATGATATTCTATTACTCTTTAGTCAATACGTTAGTATACAATCGCAGTAGGTAGGTTTATTTGAAAAATGTACGCGCGAAATCGATTTTCTAAGGTAGGAAATCATTTCCAGCCTTTCCTACTGACAAATTAGTTTACCAGAATATATAGTCTGTGACTGTTTTAGCCACATAAAATCTGGAGAACTGATTGATTACACGACCTAATAGACGAATTTGACGACACCTTATGTCGGACATACCTGAACTTATTTATTAAAATATTCCTGATATATCTTTATTGTAAATTATTATTGCAAAGACAGTGTACCAACATTACCACCCTTGAAAGCAGGGATTAAGAGACTGAACATTGTCTAAGCCCGTTTAAAATATGCTTTTGGCGCGTTTTAAATTAGTGTACATTATATGTGGTTCACTGTGAAAAGATATCATATGCAAAATAATGTGTTGATATTCATTTTGCCAAGAGAAATATACATTTAATGTTTTTTAACTGAAAAGGTACCCTGGAGGCTCCCAAACCCTTCAAAGGTTTTAAAGGTAACATGAATATTTTTGACAAATACGCCAAGTTTAGGCGGCATAAGATTCACAATCCCGTCATGCCGCTTGGGCAACAGGTTGTAGGCCAAAAAAATAGACACAAAAACCATTGATTTTGTATGTATTCTACTAGATCTGACATATTTTGTACTAGAACAAATTTTGTACGCCATGTTTGGCGATTTAATTGACAGCTATGACATAATCAAAGAGTAGTATGGACTTGTAGTGATTTTCACTACAACTTTTGGAACAAAGAATATCTTAGGGATGTCATCTCCTGCTACTTAATAAAAAAACACATATTCACTCAAAACACAATTCTTTAATTAGTCCTTTGGCTAAATAACATTATTTTTTCAAAATAATGGTTTATATTAAAAAGCTAAAGTCACAATGCGTTACTAGTGTAACATTCTCTCACAAATAAAGTTCATTGACCGGTTCAAACTGGTACGGACCGGTTCAAACCAGTTACGCGTGCCATTTTGGAAGTTTACTGTCTGGGTTTTACCATTAGGTTGAGGTTGAGACACAAAAACGTTCCTTGAGGATTTGCATACAAAAATATCATAGTAAGCTGGGATTTTTATAAATATGTAGAAATTTTATTTTAAAAGAAATAATACGGGTAATATGTTACTTTAAATTGCGTTATTTATAAACGTCTGTCAATTCTAAAATTCATTAGATATATCTAATTGCGTGTCCCTTTCGTTTTAACTTCTGTGTTAGTTAGATAGAGAAAAAAAACAGAGGTTTACTAAGTTTTATAAAACTCCTTTTTTTCGTGTTTCAAATCCACTTTATAGTTCTTCAGAACTTTATGTACCTCTATATACTCTTATAAATAATTTCGGACCTCCGCATAACGAATTTTTTTCGCACCCTGTATTACGGCAGATTAGGACCTTTTAAATTCTTGGGATTTGTTGTCTACGAGGCACAATAAACATGAATCAATTCATCCAAATAGTAGGAAAAATTGTAAACTAAACTACCCATGGCTTTAGTACTACACTTAAGTGCAATCAGAAACGGTCATTTTAAAACTTATGTATATGTTCAAAGTGACATAGTTTTACTGTTTTATGTATATTTACTGTTTAGCCACCATTTTAATTACACGGTTTCCACCTGATTAAACATTCGCGGTGACCTTTAAACTATTTTTATACTCGTGTATAATGGCAATTATTACTAGGAAACTGCTAATAGACGAATCAGGATATGCAAACAAACATGCTAATCCAATAGGCAAGCCGGGGTGATTTTTTTTTTTTGCTTTCATTAGGAATTTCACGCAGTAGTAAATATTGAATCAGAAATGGGATTACCTAATTGAACAAGCCAGATTAATTTTGCCTTTAATTTCTTGAAGAGCTGTAGGATTGATTGCCAGACCACAGCCAAATAGTTGTGTATTCCTAACAATGAATAAACTGCCACTTTCCTGAGACACAGAATCAATATGTATTTCATACAGAATGGCCACGCTACGCCCCGCCCCGATCGGAATTACCTCACCCCGTGGTGGTCGATTGGTAGAAGACTAGTAGGTTATCAGTCAGGTTGAAGGTAATAGTACGGGCGGGGGCCATATGATCTGCTACGTTACGTGATACAAAGATAAGCTGCACATATTCATAAAAGTGTTGCTGAGTTCCGAAAAAATAAAAATAAAAATTGAATTGGCAGAAAGCACAAAAAAGTACCACTTCCTTCGTCATTTGATACAAAGATGACACTTGTGGCAACAAATAGAAATTTGTATGTACATAGGTACACAAAAACCCAGTCTGCCAGTTTCTGCATGGCCGAAAGTTCCCGGCAGACTGGTTTAAAAGTGACGTAAATTTGGGCACAAACTCGATCATACGTTCTATAAGAACTCACGCACACATTGAAGTATTTACTGTACAGACGTACCGTGCGCACATAAGCGCTCAAACGAGTTTTGAAGTATGTCGTGTCCACCCTGTGCCAGAGAGATAAAAGGTAATGCAGTGCCTGCCTGCGTGCCTCTTGTCTTTAGCCGTCAACACACAACCCTACACGTGATCCCTGGGTGGTGCTAAAAGAGTAACAAACTTGGCAGCTACACTGTCCCATCTGGACCTCGCAGCACTTACTCGATTTTCTTCATTATCTGCTTTCCCACTACTACTACCCCAGTGAATGCCTATCTATATCCAGTGACAAGTCGAAATACGATAAATAATAGTGAATCATTCTTTACATTAAAATGTTGGAAAAGCACATGTGACACATGTGGAGTTTCGGGCGTCTAAAGGCTACGGTAGCAGCTTACTTTTTAGGCGTAGGCATGCTTGTTTGCCACTTTCATGGTATTGAAAAAGGTTAACGGGGATTTTAAATTTGTAACCTAGTGTTGTTGAAAAAAAACGAAAACAAGTGTTCAATTGCCACTAATTAGGCAAACTGGCAGAATGTCCTAATTAAGAAAGTCGGAGTAATTTTGCCTACTTTGTCTGTACCTATTGTAGGCTAAGCAGTAAGAGTAGTAGTAGTTAAACACTTTATTGCACAAAACAAGTACATGACCAACACAAATATAATAAGTGTGTACAAAGGCGAACTTATCCCTTTAAGGGATCTCTTCCAAGGTAGTCTAGGTACGATGTCCAGTTGTTACAAATTAGATAGCATGTTGAAAATTTAATACTTATTAAAGCAGGTATCTAAATTGAGCAAGCCGAAGCAATTTTGCCTATATTATCCTCTCGGTACTTATTTAAAATTAGTGAAGCCGGTTAGAAACGAGTTCTATACCACAGCTACTTTCGCAACTACGTAATGACAATTACTGCAAGGAAACCGCTAATTCACGAATCAGGCAGGACATGCAAATAAACATGTTTGGTGAGATTAACATACATACTCGTATACATACAGTTAAGTATGAAACTTTGTTTTCTGGGCGAGTCAACTTTTTGATATTTTTTACTCCCCGTTTTCCAAGGGACGTTCATACTGTTTCATAGAAATTCTTTCGTAATCCATGGGACGTAACCATAGCAACTATAGTCCGAGTTGACCCATCCGGAAGAAGGAATGAAACTTTGCATGCACGTATCTTGTCACAATAATAATAAAACCGGCCAATCTATAGATAGAAAGACGGCAAAAAAATCATGTCTGTTCTGTCTTTATTTTATTCTGTTTTTTAGTATTTGTTGTTATAGCGGCAACAGTAATACATCATCTGTGAAATTTTTTACTACACTCCGTTCAATATGGCGGAACGAATAATAGGGCTGTCTAAAGCACATTTTATTTTTTCAAGATTCATAATTGTTTATAAGTTACTTATGGATTTTTTCCTTGCGAAATAGGAAATTTCATAATAAGTATAATAAATGTTTTTGCTTCGGAAAGGTTTCAAAATTATATCATAAATGAATTCGACATCCCCGATTTATGCGAAAACGATACCAAACTTGGCCTAGTAGCCTAACTGATGTAGATATCAAGATATAGTTGAGAGCCTCCCCCCTGCCCCTAAAAATTTGCATCAAACATCTTGGTGGGTCCACTTCTCAAATGCATCCTTGGATCCTAAGGAATAATCAGGCCGAAGGAAATCCTTTGTTTACGAAAAGCCGTATTTGACCTTTTTATGTCGCGTGCAAACGCAACTAAAAGTAAAAACGTTTCAATAGCTATTACTTTATGTTTTTTCAACATTTGATCACAAAATAATGGTAAATATTATAGCTGCATCTTCCCTATCGAGCGGTATAATTTGCATTTTTTTTTTGTTTTTTTTTTTAGTCTTTAATGTAGGTACAGTCAACCAATTTGATTACTAGGCCACTCTAGAACCTTGTCACAATATCTAGTTTGGTAGCGAATATGTTACGTTTATACGTATCCACGGGCAACTGTCATTACGACGAGGTTCCACAGTGGCCTAGGAATCAAATTGGTTGACCGTATGTTCACCGATTATTAGAACTAAAACAATGGAATCATTAGAAAAACATGAGTATGAATTAATTATTGCACTTACGTAATTTATGAATGAATGAACTCTTCATTAAACCATTATTGTAGTTAACCTATAATATGCCGTCATTGTCATTACAAAGGTACGCCGGGAACTTTTATACCGTCAAATTCCCGGCCTTACTATTATCAAAGAGAATGTATAAATAGGGAAGCACAGTCTAAGACCTTCTTGAGGCTCCAAGTTTGATAGCTTTACGTTTTTGACGGCCTCCTAGCCTAGGCGGTAGTGACCCTGCCTACGAAGCATGAGGTCCCAGGTTCGAATCCTGGTCAGGGCATTTATTTGTGTGTTTATCACAGATATTTGTTCCTGAGTTATGGATGTTGTCTATGTATTTTTAAGTATTTATCCATATTTGTCTATTATATATATCGTTGTCTAGTACCCATAACACAAGCCTTATTGAGCTTACTGTGGGCCTAGGTCGGTTTGTGTAAGATTGTCCTATAGTATTTATTTTTATTTATTTATTTATTTTAATACGCTGTTAAAATTATTCGGTTTCCTCATGTTACACCGTGTATGTATTTTTAAGTATTTATCCATATTTATCAATTATATATATCGTTGTCCAGTACCCATGACACAAGCCTTATTGAGCTTACTGTGGGCCTAAGTTGATTTGTGTAAGATTGTCCTATAATATTTAGGTATTTATTTACATACGGCCTTGAACTAAACTTAAGGGGCTCCCTGGTATAAAATGAAAGGAATCGAATTGGTTGACCGTATGTTCACCGATTATTAGAAGACGGCTGGACTGATTTGGAAAATTATTTTTTTGTTTGAAAGAGTATACTTGACAGTTGGTCCCATTGTCACCAGGTCAGGATCTGATGATGGGATCGTGCAGAAATCGAGGGAACTCTTCAAATATTAAGCACACCTATAGTGATTTGAATATTTTTTACAGTAGCTCGGCCATTTCCTTTTGGAAAGGTGGAGGCTAAGTGAAGTCGGTTCTTTTTTGTTTAAAACTATTTATTCTGTGGCTATGACTATCACGACAACAAAAAGCTATGTTACAAGACTCATAAATATCGATGCAACCTTATCCGAGCGATTAGCTATCGCTATCGCTCGGGTAACCAGATAAAACCGGAATTTTTCCAACACTCGACCGCTCATAGATAAAATCTGTCAATCAGGGTAAGCACCTATGAAAAACAAGGGTCTTGACTTGACCATAGACATAAAATAGGAAGACGTGTTCCCACGAATATAGAACTGTGTCCATAATAAGCCGCGGTTTCGTGCACACACACTTTTGACGTTTGAACCAATCACCGCTCGTCCAGGAGTTGTATGTGTGCGTGTCGCACGTATACGCGAGGAAATCGGCTTATTATGAATCACAATTTTGTCTTCACTATGGTCTTCACGGCACCGCGTCTTCTTATTTTATGTCTATGGTCTTGACAGACGCCCTGCCGTAAAGGGTTCCTTTTTACCTTTAGATGTACTGGACCCTAAATCGCCTAACTAAACAATTATGGGCCCCTGTAAAGATGTCTGTACATAGATAACGCTATGTGGTAGGCCGGTCGAAATTATATACAGAATAGCTTTTTCCCGCGACTACTTCTGCGTGGGATTAACATTAGCCATAAGGAGATTCAGAGATGACTTAAAAAAAACAAATCACATTAACATACTCGTACCATTCAATTTAATCAACCATTATCTTCCGTATAAACTAAACTTAGTTGACTTAATTGAGTCATTATCCGAGTTAAATGCTCAGATACTAATCATGATAAGAATCCTGCGATGCGATACTAATCGCATTTGTTTAAGGGTTGATTAACCACCCTGTCGATTTAAAATTTCGTGTAACCTCAAAATGTGTAGGTATCTGAACAACTACTAGACCAAGGAGGGCGTTACTTACTTATAATCATTGCAAAGAGAATATATAAATAGAGAAGCACAACCTAAGAACTTTTTGAGGCTCAGTTAAAGGGGCTCCACACGTCTTTAACGATTTTTAAACAGTTTTGAGTCGATATTGCAACATTTGTACTACAGATAGAATTATAAAGCAAACGGCTATCGGTTCTTGAATCTTTTATCTCCATTCTGTAGAGCCTGATTTTGAAATTCATGAGCACTTTATAAAAACACTTTTATCGATAATAAAAAGCATTTTATTATCCTTATACATATGCGAAATCTACATATTAGGGTTCCTCTATGACGTCTCTAAAAAAGACGAGAGATTTCAATACTAAACTAATTAACACAAAAGTACCACAAAAACCACTGTTTTGGCCTAAAATTGTTCAACTTTGATGTCAAATATCTCGAAGACAATAAATATTCAAGTAAATATAGGATACTATATTGTTTAAGATCGTTACTGATAATATGATAAGCTATAAAAATCATTAGAAAACTAAGGGATTCAGATCGAAGGGCACCAGGGAGCCCCTTAAGTTTAGTTCAAGGCCGTACGTAAATAAATACCTAAATATTATAGGACAATCTTACACAAACCAACCTAGGCCCACAGTAAGCTCAATAAGGCTTGTGTCATGGGTACTAGACAACGATATATATAATTGATAAATATGGATAAATACTTAAAAATACATACACGGTGTAACATGAGGAAACCGAATAATTTTAACAGCGTATTAAAATAAATAAATAAATAAAAATAAATACTATAGGACAATCTTACACAAACCGACCTAGGCCCACAGTAAGCTCAATAAGGCTTGTGTTATGGGTACTAGACAACGATATATATAATAGATAAATATGGGTAAATACTAAAAATACATAGATAACATCCATAACTCAGGAACAAATATCTGTGATAAACACACAAATAAATGCCCTGACCAGGATTCGAACCTGGGACCTCATGCTTCGTAGGCAGGTTCACTACCACCTAGGCTAGGAGGCCGTCAAAAACGTAAAGCTATCGAACTTGGAGCCTCAACAAGGTCTTAGACTGTGCTTCCCTATTTATACATTCTCTTTGATAATAGTAAGGCCGGGAATTTGACGGTATAAAAATTCCCGGCGTACCTTTGTAATGACAATGACGGCATATTATAGGTTAACTACAATAATGGTTTAATGAAGAGTTCATTCATTCATAAATTACGTAAGTGCAATAATTAATTCATACTCATGTTTTTCTAATGATTCCATTGTTCTAGTTTAAGTACCTACACTCGAAAATTATGTAAACGTTACCTTGTATGGAAGTATATACAATGTGCTAATGAGGAAACTGAAAGATTTTAATCACGCATTCCAGAGGCCAAAAGAAGGAAAAAAAACATTACAAGTTCAGGTAAATCGCAAAAAAAATCAAATTCAGATGTGTTTATTTTGTTAAATATAGGAAAATCTGGTTATGTATGGCTATGTCCAGTGGACCACGCATAATGGAGGGTTCCGTACCTTCAATGGAATAAGAACCAAACTAGTACCAAAAGGTCGTATCTGATGCCTATGGGAGAAGTTTTTTGGAGATAACTCAAAAATGGCTGAACCAATGTTTAAAATAATTTTCGTAGAAAGTATGTGATAAGGTGCATCTTTTACTTTTTTTTCATATTTTTTAGACTTACGGTTCAAAAGTTACAGGGGGACACTATATTTCTGACTTTCAAAGCGATATTTCTGAAAATATTCACAAAATGTTCAATAAAACCTCGATGTTATTTTAAAGACCTATCGATTGAATATTTGGTAAAATAGGCCAGGCAATAGAGGGTTTGGCCTCGCATTAACTCCTCAGTCCAAAAAAGCTTTACAGCATGATAAAGTGTCAGGAGTAGATAGTATATAATTATTTTTCCAAAAAAAACAATTGTCCTAGTTGGGTTTTTTTACCTAAACTCTTATATCGTCTATATTTACGTTTGGAAAAATGCTCAGTCTAATTTTATTTCACCAGAAATATTGACTTGAAGTATGTAATCAATATTCAATATTTCAAAAAAAAATCCATAACAGACTATATTTTTTTTATAAAATATATTATTTTTGTGTAACTCACATCGGAAATTTGCTCCGTCACTTTTCTTTACTGAAGTGACATTAAATGTACGTTTTCTACGTAAGACATACAATTTCCAAAAATTTCATTATCAAACTTTTTCAATATAAAAATTAGCTTATTACTCGCAGTAGAATATTGCTCCGTCAATATTTTTTTTAAATTATATTTCCTATAAGACTTTTCTTTCGACTGTAAAAAAATCAAAAAAATATCCTGCATATTAAAAAGTTAAATCATGTGACAAATAAAGATTTCTATTATTTCACTCGTTAGTGGAATGCGCACGTGCGGGACGCGGGACGCGGGAGCGGGGATGCCTCGCGAGGGGCCATGCGCAGCGTGTGTAAGCACTTTGACTAAACAATGTTGCTCTAACTACTTTCGCTCAAAGCGTGTGACTTCCTATACACTTTTTTAATGATCCTCTTTAATAAACTCAAACAAACATTTATGGTTTTGCACGTTACTAAAATATATATTAACACTACATGAATACACCCATACTGTTAGCAATTTTATCTTGATTTGATATAATTCGCAGTGGTGCTAAACGCCTAGTCACAGAGTAAATAAAAAAGTACGCCAGTTGTAATACATTTCACTTTGGACTACGGCGAAGATAAAAGGAAGGGTTATGATTTAGCAGTCTATGCTCAATTGAGCCATGGTAAAAGCCGAGACAAACGCTAGGGGAATTGATGATGAAATGTTGTAATTATAAAATAAACCGGCCAAGTGCGAGTCGGACTCGCACCCTGATAGTTCCGTACATCACACGATTTTAACAATCCCTGAACATTGCTGTAACGAATAGAAAAATTGGATTAAGGTCAAACTTTGACTTTTCCTTGAAATCTGTTGCCTCCAAACAGCGACATAAATCGCGATTAGTTTACCAACTGCGTATAGGGTTGTACTTTTATTTAGTTTGCGACGACTACATTTTTTTAAAGAATTGTTTTGCTGCGAAACACCACACCTCAATCAAATAGTTCCAACGGGATTTCACTAATGGTAGTGAATTAAATATCAATAGTCTAGCTTTGTGAGCTATGCTGCCAGAGCAATATTTTTTACATGCGTGCGTGTTGTGTAGATGTGTCATATGGAACAAATAAAATTATCTTGTAATTTTTTTTATTGTGTTTTTCTTTAAGTTAAAAAAAACTAATTTAATAGGTACCGTATAAGCTCCTTACTATGGTCCAAAACTAGTGTAAGATCAGATTTACATTTTGTAAGTTTTGCTTACGTAAGTTGGAATGCAGCTATAGATCAGAATGAGAGACGAATATCACTATTTCATTATAGACAATAGTTTCGTCCCTTCTTATATAAGCAAAACTTATCAGTGTGAATCCAGCCTAACTACATTATTAGTTTAAGTACGCAACAATAAGGCATGCACTTTTTTATAAATGGTAGAAAAAACTCAAATTAAACTGAAATACGCAATGAACTTGTAGACCATAGTTGTAGTAGTCCTAATCACTATAGGTAGAGATCTTAGTGACTTTTTCTTAGTGTCACGCTGGTAGCCTATTTTTATTGAGCTGCATTGATGTTTTTATCAAAGGAAACGAGTCACTAAACATTTTTTTCTTAAATATTTGCAGAAATATTATACACCGTATTTTTTTAGGGTTCCGTACCCAAAGGGTTAAAGCTATTTTTTTCCTATTACTAAGACTCCGCTGTCCATCTGTCCGCCTGTCACCAGGCTGTATCACATGAACTGTGATAGTTAGACAGTTGAAATTTTCACAGATACGCTATAACAACAAATACTAAAAAAACAGAATAAAATAAATATTTAAGGGGGCTCCCACAACATGCTTTATTTGCCGTTTTTATAGATAATGGTACGCAACCATTCGTGTGCGAGTCCGACTCGCATTTGGCCAGTTTTTTTATTTACGTTAATTTTATCATATGGCACGATGAAGGAAACGAACTGGCAAAGTAAATTATAAAAAAAAAACGTTTTTTTTAACTAGCAAAGATGTTAAATCGGTCACTAATGTAACTGTGGTGACGAAAATTTGTTCCTGTTGTCCCATAAAATGATGTCGCATAAAAGTTTTTCACATGTCAACGATCTTAAATGGAAACTTCTAGGTCTTTCCAGCCGAGACCGGCTTAGCCTACATCTGTCTCAACTTATCGCCTCTTTGTATTGCGGGTTGGGGGGAGGGGGACGTTCTGACATCCTACTGCCAGTAGATTGCCAGCGGGAACTACTTACATAAGTGGTTATCCTGTCTTCGGAGTAAGTGTTCGATTGAATCCATACAAATATAAATAATTTATTGTACAGTCACCGGCAATAGTATCTTCCTACACGAAGGCCGCAAAAATATGTGACACACTCTTATGGCCCTACAAATAAGAGCGTGTCACATATTTTTGCGGCCTTCGTGTAGGAAGATACTATTGCCGGTGGCTGTACCTACGAAAGTGAGTATTATCAATGATGTGACATGTTACACAAAGTACATGACAATAGCCAGTGTTTGGCGTATATATAATAATGTTGATTCTATTGCATGTAATATCATTTATCTACACCAATATCATAAATCCTCTATTCCGCGTTCGGAAACCGTACCACCATTATTTCAACCAGTAACGTAACATCTCTGACAGTGTGGTAAAAACGTATTAAAATTCATTACCCACGGTAACGTTACCAAGATCCGCCCTCTCCCCGAGCACCGGCACGCGCCCGCGCGACCGCCAACACAATAGAGTTGGTCATGGTGGTGCAATGGCGGTCATTCTACTGGTTTCCGAACACATCATTTAGGATTTATAATATGTGTGTAGATAAAGCAGTGTATGCAACCGTACGTAATTAGGCCTTAAAACACTCGTATGACCTTATTATGAAACAGTCACATAAACTACTATTAATGTCTGTTATGTTTAAGTTATATCAACATAGGTGGATGCAAAGAAAATGAATTTAAAAAATCATACAGGTTGTAATAAAAATACTAGTGGTCCGTTTAAGGGCACTATTGATATCGTATTGCGACTAAGAAAAAGTAGGAGAAAATTTTTTTTAGTGCGAAAATATTTTTTTTTGATGGGGCATATCGTTTCGACCGGCGAAACCATTTTTTTCCAGTTTTTCATATTTAAGAAAAACTAAGGAAATATTTTTTTTCACGGGAAAAAAATGGTGGTGGATTAATATACAATATTAATGTATGTCTATTGTCTATTTCATCTGTGATAACTAGAGGGCGGAGTACCAGTGGCAAATTTCACACTTAATGTATGGAGTCGCCTAAGTATTCTTATGATTAAATAAATAACGAATAAATGATTAATTTTGCATAATAATTTTTAGGAACTTATAGAAATTATCTTACGAGCATACAAATATAATGTAATATGTTGTTAATATCTATAATACATAATAATATGTTTTCTTATCAAAACATTATCATTAGGTACTAAATACTAGACTAAGAAGTTATACCTGCCAAACGATATATTATTTTCAAGACCATTCAATTACAATTGAGGACTGGAATTATGTGTTCGAGGTCCTCCTCACAATCTACACTTAAGTGCGTATCCATGTTATAAAATGAATGGACTATGGCCACATGTTCCTGGTTTTTCGGAGTGAATCGGTTTCTTAATTTATTGAAGATCCATTTATGAGTGGAAAACGATCGCTCTACATCTACCGATGTCATGGTTGCATGTTTAAGGACTTGTTTATAATTTTCCATTGTAATCATATTCCTTAATTCGTCAGCATCTGGGTTTCTATCTAGAACCAATTCGAGTTTATTTCGCACGGTTTCACTTCCTTGGAGGCTTAAAATACTCCTAACTATATCTATTACCAGAAAACTTTCTTCTATCGGAATTTTAGTGCATTCTAATTTTTCTATCGATTCAGGTATAATTTCGTAACAATTTTTTATAAAGCTTAACTCGTTTTTAAAATTTTCATTTTCAAACAACTTCAGGGCTTTTCTAATGGCAATAGCTTCTTTACTGTTCAATTGCATCACAACATTTTTAATCACGTCAAAATGTATATCGTAGTAAAAACTTGCATTTAACCAGGTGCCCCAACGAGTGATAATGGGTTCCGGCGGTAAAGGCACATTCTGCGCATGGTCCCTGAAAAATCGGACGCGGTGTGGTGATTTAAAAAAAATCTTCTTGACATTAGATATTAAAGAATTGACCAATTTATGTTCAGATCTTATCTGCTCCGCGACTCTGTGTAGTCCATGAGCGAAACAAGTTACGTGTCGTACTTTAGTGTACTTTTTCTTCAAAATCTTGCCGGCAGCAAGCATGTACGCTGCGCTATCTGAACAGAATATTAAAAATTTGTTCATATTATCTGTAAAATTATCCTCCCACAAAAAATTCAAGCTTTCGTCAACCACCGCTGCAATTGAGTTCGCGTTTACAGTACTAACGACTTTACACGCTAACAAATATGGCCTTTGTAAAGCATCATCAAGTGATTTTATAATTACATTTACTACGCAATTACCGAAATTATCAAGAGTCTCATCCACCGCAAGCCATAAATTGGAATCGATAAATGTATTTCGTATTTGCTTGACGGTCGCATTGTATATTCTGGTAAGCTAGTATTTTCTCAAAACACTTTCTTCGGGAAGTTTTACGCCTTTATCTAAGTATTTTCCAAAGAACTTTTTAAATTCTGGATGGTTAACTCTTTTCCATGGGATGTTACACGCTATAAGGAAAACGCATAAATCATAGGCAAAGGTGCCATTTTGGTTTCCACAGTTAATTTGGTGTTGTTTACTGTTCACGTGTTTTTCGACATTATATTTTTTCAACTGCTTTAAATCCACTGAGCAAGAAATACAGTGAATGCTACATTCTTCTTCATTATATATAAGATTTTCGTACGGTTCTATCATCCGCAGAATTATTGCTTCGCATGGCTTATTCATCTTGATATTTTTCGGTTTTAAATATTTAGCCGACGCAATAATAATTCAGATAATATAGATGTAAAGCAGCTGTCTAAATTGACAATGTCAAATAATTAGTTTCTAAATGTCTCATAAATTTGTAAATTAGTAACTTTTTGAAAAGAAAGGTTGCATATGGTAAAAAATATTATATCGATGAATGGTAACTTTGTTAAAAGAAATTGAAAAACAACCCAAAACATTTACGACGTAACATTTAGGTGTTCCTGAAATCGATTTATGAAAATAAATGTTAAGTACTTACTTCCAATTTACGAGTAGGTACCATACTAAGTACATTAGTTAAATGAATAATTTTATTATTCAAGCCTAAAATAATAATTATAAAAACGACTCCATACCTTTTGTGTGAAATTTGCCACCAGTACTCCGCCCTCTAGTGATAACTGTATTTTTTTTTCTCTGTGTGTAATATTTAATTGTTTCTTTGTTATAAGTAAACTGCAATATATGTCATTAAAACAACAAAAGAAACAAGGGAGTGCTGCCTGCTGGCCTCGGACACCGGAGGACTTGGTCATTTTTTCTGAAGCATATGACATCTATTTCAGTTTACTTATAACAAAAAAAAACAATTAAATATTACACACAGAGAAAAACATACAGTTGTCACAGGTGAAATAGACAATAGAACAGACAATACCATCTTATTTAAGAGTCATTTATAAATACAACTTGTGTTAAATAAATATGTTTAAATTCGGGGAAATCAAGAGTCTACATAAGTCATCTGGCAAATGCGCTGTTTCGCATATACCTTGATATATCCATTATGATGAAATCTATAGTTGTAGAGCCAGGTGGTGGGAGGCGAAGACAAAGAGTCGCGTGTAGCTGATAAAATTTATTGTTTTAGAGATTTACATGTACTCTGTCGTCTCTCTAGTGCTTACTTGTCGAGTATTACCCAGCTAGGTAGATGAGTACTAGGCCAGTAATTTATCGTAGGGAAATATTACTGGCCTACTGGGTTAGTGTCACAACACTAAAATGCTGAAACTTGGTTGAGGCATATAGCATGCGTGCCTTTAGGCCCTATCGCGATTCTCAAATATTCCTCGGCAAGGCGCCGAGGGTCATGTTTCTGCGTTGAACAAACGTTAGTGGCATCCAACTTAATCACTACGCCATCTGTTGGTAGGCGGCTTGACTAGTGTCGAAGCGTAGTTGTATCGGTGCGTGCGGCTGCGCGGTGATGCGGATTGTGTGCATTATAATTATGACACTACAAGCGTGATCTGTCGGCGAGCAGTGGTGATGATGTTTTGTTTAGTAAGGTAATGATACTCTGGTGCTTCAATGAAATACTAAAATGGTTACTTAATAATACGCCATCACAATATTTATTAAAATTATAATGATACGAGTTAAATACAAAATATCAAAATAGAAAATTCTATAATTGAAGTAACTTACTCCACTTTTTTCACTATGACGCAAGCATAGCTGAGTCGTAGTTGCGCATGCTAAACTGGACTCAATAGCTGACGCACGACGACATATTACTGCATGTTCACTCGCTTTAAAAGGCTAGACAAACTTAAAATTTCAAGATTTGACGTATTGTATGTGGATTATTTTTTGGAAATGTTAGTTTTGGCTGTTTAATTGACTACTTAACATGAATAAAAAACAAAACTGGGCTGAGCAATTTTCCATGAAGTATATTAAATATACTGTAATAACAATTTTTCTTTAAGGTTTTTTTTTTTGGAAATTCGTGAATATTATGCTAAAATAAGATTATCATAACACCCACTGTTACAAACTTGACTGAGAAATTTTCCAAACAAAATGACGAGTGTAACCAATTATTTTTGAATAAAAGTGACAGTTTTATTTGGAATATTTTTTTGAACTTTTGACAGTATCTGTCAGGAATCAAAATAATTTGTTTAGTGAAAAAAACATACCCTGAGGAAAATTCCAGTACAAACTATTATGGTTTTTGTACATTTTGGTAAAAATACCAAAACTGACATAAGTTTTTTTTTTGGAAAAATAGTTTTTGTGTTTGTTATGACCTATACTACATCCCAGCAAAAGAATTATCGACTGAGGAATTAATGCGAGGTCTTCATACAACGACCCGGTAGATTTCCCACACTAAAAGGTCGTATCTCGCCACGGATGAAGTTTTTTGGAGATAACTCAAAAACGCCTAAACCGTAATTTGTTTAAAATAATTTTCGTTGAAAGACTACACAAAGATTAATCTTCTAAATTTTTTTCATAATTTTTAATCTCCGGTTCAAAAGTTAGATGGGACACATTGTTTAAGACTTTTGGGGCGATTATTCCTGAAAATAATCACTTAATCAAAAAGTGTTTCAACAAACGTCAATGTTATTTTTAAAGAGCTATCGATTGACGTGCAACATGTTGATAATTGTTTAAAAAGAATTACATTTCGTTACATATAATGGAGTAAAACGCTCTTACAAATTGTTTTCTGCATTTTTACTACAAAACTAAGTAGCTAGTTAAACTAAGTAGTAGTAGTAGTAAAATGGCTGTGACATTTGGACGGACGGACAGACGGACTCGACGAAACTGCACGGGTTCCGTTTTTGCCATTTTGGCTACGGAACCCTAAAAAGTAGGTATCACTTAATATTGATTGGGATATTTTTTCGTAAAAACTAGTTTCTGCATAATTTAATTTAGCCTAGAGGCGTTTTGAACAGAAACTTGACAGACCCCAGATCCACAATAAAAAATGTTTTTTTTTAATTGGTATGAACTCTGAAACTAGACGAATCCCAGAAAAGTTTATATGGCATTTTAGTTTCAAAATATAATTTGGAACATCTGTTTACATCTTTTAGGTCCCTGGTGACCATATTGTATAAAAATTGACTCAGTTCAGTGTAAGTAAAGGGCAAGAGACATAACTTTAACTTCATGCAAGAGACTGAATTGACATATGGTTAATGTCCTGTCATTATTACACGCCATGAAGGTAATTTGAGATATAAATAATAATGACCGTAGCATGACTAATGTAGTTCTGTTTTCAATTGCTTTGCTCTCAAATAATGTTTTAGGTATAATTAATTATACATATTCATATTCATTTATTTTGTATTAAACATACATTGTGAAATTACATGAGATTGATGTCAATATTTTCAAGAATAATACTTACATTCAGCAAAATATTGTAATTTTACAATAAACAAAATTAACACACTATTTTAAAGCTCTTCAATAAGAAATTCAGTTACTGATAGGCCTTTTGGATTAAGAAAGATTTTAGTTTCAACATAAACCCACGAGAGGAAAGAGCGTTTTTTATATTTAAGGGAATTTTATTGTAAATTGGGTTCAAAAATTTTTGTATTTTCACATATGAAAATTCCGGAAAATATTCATATTTATGTATGGGAATTAAAACTTTCCTTCTTTAATTTTAATTTCGTATAGGCATTTCTTGTGAAAATTTCTAGACATTTCCGAGAACAGTTCTTTAAAAATCTAGCAATCTATCAATAATAATATAATTTATAATCTATCAATTTTAAGTCTATCTTCACCTACTCCTAGGTATCCACGTCTGTTTATTCTTTTGCATTGTGTCGAGCACCTAAAGTTTGTCTGGAAGACATTGCTTTTTAGCGATAAGATCGCCTGTTGTCTACCACTCTTATTAATAAGTATAAGTTTTTCTTGTCATTTGTACTGGTGGACAATAAAGAATATTGTATTGTTTCGTAACATCTCCAATTATTCGAAAAGTTTGGTGATCTGTTTAAGGGCATCATTGGCATCATATTCTAATTACGAAAAACTAAGAAAAAAAAATTCTAGTGAAAAAAATATTGGTTTTTGTATGAAGGGTTGAACGGCTGGGACGGGACGACAGCTCCCAAACAAAAAAAAAATCCCGTCCAAAAAATTTTTTCCTATTTTTTCTTAGTCGTAATACGATAATTATGCGATATTTTTGATACACCTGTAGATTACTTACTCCACTCATGGATTTCACCTTAGTTTACTCTGTTATACATGGTTATACTGTCCTACACAAAGAGGTAGGTATAGATGAATTATCGAGATCATGGAATTGCATTTGTAGTGGTTGTACCGTTTGCAACAAAAGGAGAATAATTTTCTCTTAATTTAATAAAATTACATACCCTTAAGAAATGGAATAAGTAGTAGTCCTCTGTTTTTTGCTTTTAGTCGCTATCATGTTCTTCATCTGAGCTGTCACAAGTATTGATAATAAGATTGTTTGAAATTCGATCCATTTTCCCTTCCTGACATCGATATTTATTTTCTTCACTTTCGACATGGCGACAAATATTTTCCCAGTCCTCAGCAGTAATAGTATTCATTCGTTCAGTTGCTAAACTCATAATGCCTTGCATGTTTAATGAAACGTTTCTTTTCGCTACATATCCTTTTACCATGGACCAAATATTTTCGATCGGATTGAATGTCGGGTGATACGGTGGCAATCGTAAAACGAAGGATAAGTACGCTATTCGGTTTAAGGTTCGGTATTAATTTTTCTTTTAACCATTTTTCGTAGTTGACAAAGTTCATCTGGTCATGGTAATCTCCCGTTTTTTGGTTTGCCTTAAACATTAACAAAGCGTTGGGAATAAAACTATCTTTACGTCACACCTGGCCATAATGTGAGTTTTATCGCACGCTACGCGTACGGTAAAACTCGCATTATGGCCAGGTGGAGACGTAAAACTGTGTACTCACCACGGGCAGTAAAAAAGAAAGCCCTCTATCGCATATTTACAACCCTCGCCTGTGGCTCGGGTTACAAATATCTGCGATTTCGGGCTTTCTTTATTTTACAGTCCTTGGTAAGTAATGTACTATTTCCTCCTGCGTGCACTATTATTAATCGCTGGTCTGTACTGATTTGTTTTTTTACACCAAATTCTGTTCCATCGGTCCAAGCCTCTCCGGACACATGTGAAGTGTGGATGTAGGTTTCATCAGTATAATTTATCAGAGCTCAAAGAGGATCCAGTGTGTTGACGATGAGGGACCCTCTTGTTCCTTTAGCCGTCAACACAGTGAATCCTTCTTTTTGTAAAGGGTCGGCAACGCGCATGTGACTCCTGTGGAGTTACGGGCGTCCATAGGTTACGGTAGCTGCTTACCATCAGGTAGGCCGTATGCTTGTTTGCCACCGTCGTGGTATAAAAAAAAAATAAAAAAAATAAACTAGTGGTCTATCTTCAGACCGATATTCCGCAATTTTGGTAAGGTAATTTATTCTTAGCAGTCGTATGTTGTGTCTTTCCATTAATATTTTTCGATTGTCCTCGGTCTTTTTCCATTTAAATCCTAATTTTTGTATTTGTTTTCGTAAGGTGGAAATGCCAAATTTGTAATCTATATCGGATTTTAACACAGAGTGGAGTGCCTTTAAGGTTGGAAATTGCTTATGGGACAGATGAAAATTGTATATAGTTCTCCGGATGACTTCCTGATCGAAATCGTCTACTGCTGATGACGGACAAGTACCTACGTAACTTTTTATTTCTCGGGGAGGTGAATTTCTTTGTTGTTGCGAATTTCTCACTATTGCTCTCAGACACAATCTTATAAACAGTAGAGAGACAAACACCTGTAGCTTTTTCAACTAACTGGGCAGCGGTGTAAGGGGAATTTAAATTTTTCTTCAGTTCAAGTTCTAAATATTTATAACAGTTAAAAATAATTTGCTTACTTTGACTCTCAATCGGACCAAAATTACTCACTGTCATATTTTATGAAAATTATGTAACTTACACTTAGTCGTACGGGCTGACACAAAATTATTCTGATAATTGTGAGAATACAATAAAATCAGACGTAAAAATATATGCACAACGTAAATAATATTCACAATTTGACACTGACATTATTTTGGTATTTACTTCTTCAATATGTAACAAACCTCTTTTTATGCTGATAGTACGAGAAAATAGAAAATTCAAATATAGAATGCCTGTAAACATACAATACTACTACATATGCAATTCCATGCTCTCGTTAATTTATCTATAACTCTCGTTAAAACGCGTACCGTTTTGTTTACCAACATTACCATCGTGTTACTTCGGAGAATTAGCACTCGTTATTATCCTTAACATTCGATTCGATTCCGTAGTCCAACAGTTATCTACAGATTCGCAAATTACCAATTTAGTTTGTGTTTCCGTATTTTATCCCTAGGGGGACATTTTATACATGTACATATTTTAGTTAATATTTTGTGTCAAGTTAGTTTCTAGTTTAATAATAATAACATACCTACACAAATCAATCTAGTCCCAGAGTAAGCTCAATAAGGCTTGTATCGTGGGTACCTACTAGGCAACGATATATACTCGTATAATAGATGGATACATATAAATACATAGAAAACATCCATAACTCGGGAACAAATATCCATAATAAACACAAAAATAAATGCCTTGACTAGGATTCGAACTATTCGAAGGATTAGGAGGAGTACCTATTTTTTTTTTCTAGTTTACTATAGACACTGGACAGTCGGTGAAAGTGAACTACACCTACCATAGATAAAAGTATCTAAATAAGTATTAGATACATTGATTTATTATGTAACATCTAGAACAATTTTTGTGCGCCATGTTTGGCAGTTGACAGCTATGACAGAATCAAAGAGTAGACTTTTCTAAGACAACTTTTGGAACAAAAAAATTCTTAGGGATGTCATCTCCTGTTACTCAATGATTAGTTATCATTGGAATACGCAGAAATAACGGGTGGTAGATCCATCTACATATAAATTTAAGTATGGTAGGTACATACATGTAAGTAAGTTAAAAACCAACTGTATCAACGTCAAACTTTTTAGTATTCAAAACAATTTATCACACGTCTTTTGTATTCACAAAACACCACTGTATTTAATTTAAACAGAATGAATATTAATAAGTTTTAATACACAACCTTTAACAATAAGGAACTTTTTTATAATTAATCGTAAAAGGAAAATACGCGCGGTATATTTTTTCAAAATGGCCGACGCGCGGACTCGGCAAAGTCTGCCGGCTGACTGGTTGGAAAAGTGTTTATCAGTTCTGTTAATGATGTAAGTTAACAGAACGGAGTCACAGATGGAAGGCTTGCGCCACGCTAAAAGGAATTCAGCCCAGATCTCAGCTAAATTCGGCAAACCATTATGCGCCTGCAAGGCGGGTAATTGTCTATAGGGTCTGGGTATGGAGCCCACAGTTTATTTTCCAGCTTCCGGCTGAATATTGACTATGGTTGACTGAATTCCGCTGTGATCTGGGCTGATTTCCGCTTAGTGCGTGGTGCGCCTGAATGTTAATGTGTAACAGACACAGCGGAAAGAGGTGTGTAGTGATCATGATCAAATGTCAGTGCTCTGCTTGTTGCCATAAACAAAAGTTTATAGAGTAGGTAGCTACAGAAGTAAGTTTTTCCTCAAAAAATTCCATTTGAATACAAGCTATTAAAACTATTATTGCCAACTGTACATTTCTCAACGATGATTTCATGATTTTTACTTCTAACAAAACACCACCTTTGAATCACGAAAGCCAATAGTATCATGTTTTGAGGCGAGGTAAAGGTACTTCCAGACGCGGTCCGCGGTCGCGGAGTAGTGCTGCCTTTGCACTGAGGCAGAGGTGAGAGGTTATGAGAGGAGAAATGCGGGTATCAACCAACAGCATTATCCGCCACTTACCTTCGCCTCAGTGGTAAGGAAAGCTAAGGCTGCCTTTGCACTGAGGCAGAGATGAGAGGATATGAGAGGAGACGTGCGGGTATCAACCACAGTAGCATTGTCCGCCACTTACCTTCGTCTCAGTGGTAAGGAAAGCTAAGGCTGCCTTTGCACTGAGGCAGAGATGAGAGGATATGAGAGGAGACGTGCGGGTATCAACCAACAGCATTATCCGCCTCTTACCTTCGTAGCAGTGGTAAGGAAAACTAAGGCTGCCTTTTCACTGAGGCAGAGATGAGAGGATATGAGAGGAGACGTGCGGGTATCAACCAATAGCATTATCCTCCGCTTACCTTCGTCTCAGTGGTAGGGAAAGCTAAGGCTTCCTTTGCACTGAGGCAGAGATGGAGGATATGAGAGGAGACGTGCTGGTATCAACCAATAGCATTATCCGCCGCTTGCCTTCGCCTCAGTGGTAAGGAAAGCTAAGGCTGCCTTTGCACTGAGGCAGAGATGAGAGGATATGAGAGGAGACGTGCGGGTATCAACCAATAGCATTATCCGCCGCTTGCCTTCGCCTCAGTGGTAAGGAAAGCTAATGCTGCCTTTGCACTGAGGCAGAGATGAGAGGATATGAGAGGAGACGTGCGGGTATCAACCAATAGCATTATCCGCCGCTTACCTTCGCCTCAGTGGTAAGGAAAGCTAAGGCTGCCTTTGCACTGAGGCACAGATGAGAGGATATGAGAGGAGACGTGCGGGTATCAACCACAATAGCATTGTCCGCCACTTACCTTCGTCTCAGTGGTAAGGAAAGCTAAGGCTGCCTTTGCACTGAGGCAGAGATGACAGGATATGAGAGGAGACGTGCGGGTATCAACCAATAGCATTATCCGCCTCTTACCTTCGTAGCAGTGGTAAGGAAAACTAAGGCTGCCTTTTCACTGAGGCAGAGATGAGAGGATATGAGAGGAGACGTGCGGGTATCAACCACAATAGCATTGTCCGCCACTTACCTTCGTCTCAGTGGTAAGGAAAGCTAAGGCTGCCTTTGCACTGAGGCAGAGATGACAGGATATGAGAGGAGACGTGCTGGTATCAACCAATAGCATTATTCTCCGCTTGCCTTTGTAGCAGTGGTAAGGAAAACTAAGGCTGCCTTTTCACTGAGGAAGAGATGAGAGGATATGAGAGGAGACGTGCGGGTATCAACCAATAGCATTATCCTCCGCTTACCTTCGTCTCAGTGGTAAGGAAAGCTAAGGCTGCCTTTGCACTGAGGCAGAGATGAGAGGATATGAGAGGAGACGTGCTGGTATCAACCAATAGCATTATCCGCCGCTTGCCTTCGCCTCAGTGGTAAGGAAAGCTAAGGCTGCCTTTGCACTGAGGCAGAGATGAGAGGATATGAGAGGAGAAGTGCGGGTATCGCCCAAAAGCATTATCCGCCGCTTGCCTTCGCCTCAGTGGTAAGGAAAGCTAAGGCTGCCTTTGCACTGAGGCAGAGATGAGAGGATATGAGAGGAGACGTGCTGGTATCAACCAATAGCATTATCCGCCGCTTGCATTCGCCTCAGTGGTAAGGAAAGCTAAGGCTGCCTTTGCACTGAGGCAGAGATGAGAGGATATGAGAGGAGACGTGCGGGTATCAACCACAATAGCATTATCCGCCGCTTACCTTCGACTCAGTGGTAAGGAAAGCTAAGGCTGCCTTTGCACTGAGGCAGGGATGAGAGGATATGAGTGGAGACGTGCGGGTATCAACCAATAGCATTATCCTCCGCTTACCTTCGTCTCAGTGGTAAGGAAAGCTAAGGCTGCCTTTGCACTGAGGCAGAGATGAGAGGATATGAGAGGAGACGTGCTGGTATCAACCAATAGCATTATCCGCCGCTTGCCTTCGCCTCAGTGGTAAGGAAAGCTAAGGCTGCCTTTGCACTGAGGCAGAGATGAGAGGATATGAGAGGAGACGTGCTGGTATCAACCAATAGCATTATCCGCCGCTTGCCTTCGCCTCAGTGGTAAGGAAAGCTAAGGCTGCCTTTGGACTGAGGCAGAGATGAGAGGATATGAGAGGAGACGTGCGGGTATCGCCCAAAACCATTATCCGCCGCTTGCCTTCGCCTCAGTGGTAAGGAAAGCTAAGGCTGCCTTTGCACTGAGGCAGAGATGAGAGGATATGAGAGGAGACGTGCGGGTATCAACCAATAGCATTATCCGCCGCTTACCTTCGTCTCAGTGGTAAGGAAAGCTAAGGCTGCCTTTTCACTGAGGCAGAGAGGATATGAGAGGAGACGTGCGGGTATCAACCAATAGCATTATCCGCCGCTTACCTTCGTCTCAGTGGTAAGGAAAGCTAAGGCTGCCTTTTCACTGAGGCAGAGAGGATATGAGAGGAGACGTGCTGGTATCAACCAATAGCATTATCCTCCGCTTGCCTTCGCCTCAGTGGTAAGGAAAGCTAAGGCTGCCTTTGCACTGAGGCAGAGATGAGAGGATATGAGAGGAGACGTGCTGGTATCAACCAATAGCATTATCCGCCGCTTGCCTTCGCCTCAGTGGTAAGGAAAGCTAAGGCTGCCTTTGCACTGAGGCAGAGATGAGAGGATATGAGAGGAGAAGTGCGGGTATCGCCCAAAAGCATTATCCGCCGCTTGCCTTCGCCTCAGTGGTAAGGAAAGCTAAGGCTGCCTTTGCACTGAGGCAGAGATGAGAGGATATGAGAGGAGACGTGCTGGTATCAACCAATAGCATTATCCGCCGCTTGCATTCGCCTCAGTGGTAAGGAAAGCTAAGGCTGCCTTTGCACTGAGGCAGAGATGAGAGGATATGAGAGGAGACGTGCGGGTATCAACCACAATAGCATTATCCGCCGCTTACCTTCGACTCAGTGGTAAGGAAAGCTAAGGCTGCCTTTGCACTGAGGCAGGGATGAGAGGATATGAGTGGAGACGTGCGGGTATCAACCAATAGCATTATCCTCCGCTTACCTTCGTCTCAGTGGTAAGGAAAGCTAAGGCTGCCTTTGCACTGAGGCAGAGATGAGAGGATATGAGAGGAGACGTGCTGGTATCAACCAATAGCATTATCCGCCGCTTGCCTTCGCCTCAGTGGTAAGGAAAGCTAAGGCTGCCTTTGCACTGAGGCAGAGATGAGAGGATATGAGAGGAGACGTGCTGGTATCAACCAATAGCATTATCCGCCGCTTGCCTTCGCCTCAGTGGTAAGGAAAGCTAAGGCTGCCTTTGCACTGAGGCAGAGATGAGAGGATATGAGAGGAGACGTGCGGGTATCGCCCAAAAGCATTATCCGCCGCTTGCCTTCGCCTCAGTGGTAAGGAAAGCTAAGGCTGCCTTTGCACTGAGGCAGAGATGAGAGGATATGAGAGGAGACGTGCGGGTATCAACCAATAGCATTATCCGCCGCTTACCTTCGTCTCAGTGGTAAGGAAAGCTAAGGCTGCCTTTTCACTGAGGCAGAGAGGATATGAGAGGAGACGTGCTGGTATCAACCAATAGCATTATCCTCCGCTTGCCTTCGCCTCAGTGGTAAGGAAAGCTAAGGCTGCCTTTGCACTGAGGCAGAGATGAGAGGATATGAGAGGAGACGTGCGGGTATCAACCACAATAGCATTATCCGCCGCTTACCTTCGACTCAGTGGTAAGGAAAGCTAAGGCTGCCTTTGCACTGAGGCAGAGATGAGAGGATATGAGAGGAGACGTGCGGGTATCAACCAATAGCATTATCCGCCGCTTACCTTCGCCTCAGTGGTAAGGAAAGCTAAGGCTGCCTTTGCACTGAGGCACAGATGAGAGGATATGAGAGGAGACGTGCTGGTATCAACCAATAGCATTATCCGCCGCTTGCCTTCGCCTCAGTGGTAAGGAAAGCTAAGGCTGCCTTTGCACTGAGGCAGAGATGAGAGGATATGAGAGGAGAAGTGCGGGTATCGCCCAAAAGCATTATCCGCCGCTTGCCTTCGCCTCAGTGGTAAGGAAAGCTAAGGCTGCCTTTGCACTGAGGCAGAGATGAGAGGATATGAGAGGAGACGTGCTGGTATCAACCAATAGCATTATCCGCCGCTTGCATTCGCCTCAGTGGTAAGGAAAGCTAAGGCTGCCTTTGCACTGAGGCAGAGATGAGAGGATATGAGAGGAGACGTGCGGGTATCAACCACAATAGCATTATCCGCCGCTTACCTTCGACTCAGTGGTAAGGAAAGCTAAGGCTGCCTTTGCACTGAGGCAGGGATGAGAGGATATGAGTGGAGACGTGCGGGTATCAACCAATAGCATTATCCTCCGCTTACCTTCGTCTCAGTGGTAAGGAAAGCTAAGGCTGCCTTTGCACTGAGGCAGAGATGAGAGGATATGAGAGGAGACGTGCTGGTATCAACCAATAGCATTATCCGCCGCTTGCCTTCGCCTCAGTGGTAAGGAAAGCTAAGGCTGCCTTTGCACTGAGGCAGAGATGAGAGGATATGAGAGGAGACGTGCTGGTATCAACCAATAGCATTATCCGCCGCTTGCCTTCGCCTCAGTGGTAAGGAAAGCTAAGGCTGCCTTTGCACTGAGGCAGAGATGAGAGGATATGAGAGGAGACGTGCGGGTATCGCCCAAAAGCATTATCCGCCGCTTGCCTTCGCCTCAGTGGTAAGGAAAGCTAAGGCTGCCTTTGCACTGAGGCAGAGATGAGAGGATATGAGAGGAGACGTGCGGGTATCAACCAATAGCATTATCCGCCGCTTACCTTCGTCTCAGTGGTAAGGAAAGCTAAGGCTGCCTTTTCACTGAGGCAGAGAGGATATGAGAGGAGACGTGCGGGTATCAACCAATAGCATTATCCGCCGCTTACCTTCGTCTCAGTGGTAAGGAAAGCTAAGGCTGCCTTTTCACTGAGGCAGAGAGGATATGAGAGGAGACGTGCTGGTATCAACCAATAGCATTATCCTCCGCTTGCCTTCGCCTCAGTGGTAAGGAAAGCTAAGGCTGCCTTTGCACTGAGGCAGAGATGAGAGGATATGAGAGGAGACGTGCGGGTATCAACCACAATAGCATTATCCGCCGCTTACCTTCGACTCAGTGGTAAGGAAAGCTAAGGCTGCCTTTGCACTGAGGCAGGGATGAGAGGATATGAGTGGAGACGTGCGGGTATCAACCAATAGCATTATCCTCCGCTTACCTTCGTCTCAGTGGTAAGGAAAGCTAAGGCTG
Source organism: Pammene aurita (assembly GCA_947086415.1). Classification (NCBI taxonomy): domain Eukaryota; kingdom Metazoa; phylum Arthropoda; class Insecta; order Lepidoptera; family Tortricidae; genus Pammene; species Pammene aurita. The sequence goes on from OX352316.1 coordinate 11,353,255, forward strand.
CCTTTTCACTGAGGCAGAGAGGATATGAGAGGAGACGTGCTGGTATCAACCAATAGCATTATCCTCCGCTTGCCTTCGCCTCAGTGGTAAGGAAAGCTAAGGCTGCCTTTGCACTGAGGCAGGGATGAGAGGATATGAGTGGAGACGTGCGGGTATCAACCAATAGCATTATTCTCCGCTTACCTTCGTCTCAGTGGTAAGGAAAGCTAAGGCTGCCTTTTCACTGAGGCAGAGAGGATATGAGAGGAGACGTGCTGGTATCAACCAATAGCATTATCCGCCGCTTACCTTCGACTCAGTGGTAAGGAAAGCTAAGGCTGCCTTTGCACTGAGGCAGGGATGAGAGGATATGAGTGGAGACGTGCGGGTATCAACCAATAGCATTATCCGCCTCTTACCTTCGTAGCAGTGGTAAGGAAAACTAAGGCTGCCTTTTCACTGAGGCAGAGATGAGAGGATATGAGAGGAGACGTGCGGGTATCAACCAATAGCATTATCCTCCGCTTACCTTCGTCTCAGTGGTAAGGAAAGCTAAGGCTTCCTTTGCACTGAGGCAGAGATGAGAGGATATGAGAGGAGACGTGCTGGTATCAACCAATAGCATTATTCTCCGCTTGCCTTCGCCTCAGTGGTAAGGAAAGCTAAGGCTGCCTTTGCACTGAGGCAGAGATGAGAGGATATGAGAGGAGACGTGCGGGTATCAACCACAATAGCATTATCCTCCGCTTACCTTCGTCTCAGTGGTAAGGAAAGCTAAGGCTGCCTTTTCACTGAGGCAGAGAGGATATGAGAGGAGACGTGCTGGTATCAACCAATAGCATTATCCGCCGCTTACCTTCGCCTCAGCGGTAAGGAAAGCTAAGGCTGCCTTTGCACTGAGGCAGAGATGAGAGGATATGAGAGGAGACTTGCGGGTATCAACCAATAGCATCATATGCCGCTTAGGCGTCTTTAACACTGCTGCGGTTTCCGCACGGTGCGCGAGCGAAATAGCGCCCTGCATGTGTATAGCGCTGTCACGCTTGCACACCGTCGTCGCCGCATCTGGTTGCGGCACCAGTGTGATAATCAAGGCGATGACCTTCTTCTCAGTGGAGTAGGGTTGCCATACGTCAGGCTTAGTCCGGACATATCCGGACTAAGCCTGATACCTTATACCGGATTACGGCCGGACTTGGCTGGTGTCCGGAGTTTTAGAAATTACCTCATTAAATACAAAATATACAGTTTTTATAATACATTTGTTATGCAGCTTATACAGTTTTAATTAAATAAATGATGAATGTAAGTGCTATCTAAAAAAAATTAACAAAAAATAAGTCTAAGTTACGCCAACTCTCTGCTGTGGTATGTTACAAAAAATATCAGGACTTTTTGGGGGATTTATGACATTTATCGGGACATTTCATTTGTCCATATGGCAACCCTGATCCTTTTAAGGGCTTAATTGGTATCGTATTCTGATTATGAAAAACTAAAAAAATATATTTTTTTTCTAGCGAAAATAAAAATTGGTTTTGTATGGAGGGGAGGCCGGCAGGAACCACGTACACAATTTTTTTTTCGCGTCCAACAATTTTTACTCCTATTTTTTCTTAGTCGCAATACAACACTAATTATGCCCTTAAACGTATCATCAGTTTTTTTGTTACATCCTGGGCCTCGGTTCGACATGCCAAACTGCGAGACGTGGCTCTCACGCTTGTCTCGCTAGGTGATAGAGTGAAATCCATCTGTCCACACGTGTCCACACCTAACTGTCAATCTGTCAGTAGGTCTCGCTAGAGCGTTTTGTCTATGGCTATGGCCACCATTTTAGATGTCACTCTTGAGTGATTCCACTCCAAATTTCAACTGTCACAAAAGTGTGATCTCATAGTTGTCTTGCTAGCTACTGTCAGTTATGCCATGTCGAATTAGGCCCTGTTTGTATTTGACACTGTACACACTCCTCTAGCTATTCGCCTCAACATTTGGCTAGCTACTCGCAGACATGTGTTAAACGCGGTTTCCGAAGATAAAGTTTTACGGCTAATGTCAACGTCTAGGATTTATTTTGACAGTTTGACCCTGAGACGTAAGCCGTAATGAAGCTACTCGGAAGGTCGGCTCGAAATGACTGAAGCCATACAACTTATACAAGCACAGATTAATAGGCCTTGCCGACACCTTTACTGAAATACAGGATGACTTCAAATTAGTAATACAAAATCAATTTTTTACACACATTTCTCCTAAACTAAGCCCCTCAATTAAGTCCCATGCTTTTAAAATAATCACAGGTATATATTTTTCCTTTTTTATTTATCCCGTTTTTTTTGCTTAGCATGGTCATCCTACCATAATAATTAACAAAGAAGTTTCAATCATTTCATATTACCACTTTCCTCTTTGTTTAATCTGGAGGCTATATAAACTCTTGGGCTACGTTAGGAGCAGAAGTTTGTCAACGGGTGAGGTGATCAAAATGAACTTGATTCGTTCTTGTTCACCATTGAGTAACAGGAGATGACATCCGTAAAAAAATTTTTGTCCAAAAGTTGTAAGTGAAAATCACTACAAGTCTATAATACTCTTTGATTCTGTTGTAGCTGTCAACCTGATGATATTTGCAATACCCTGAATACCCTGACAGCGGAACAATCTCATGGAAACAAATACAATGTAAAACTTTTACCTTGAAAGCAATAAACATACCTATTTACATACTCATAATAACATGCGTGGATCCCGTGACCAGCTGCTGGACAGGGAGCTGGGCAAATCGTCCAGGCCTACGAATTCGCACACCTCGCAGTTATCTTACCGTTCAGCGTCTAAGTTGGATTCATCCGCGTCGCAGCTGGATGGGCTTCAGGCCGCGCCAGCTGTTACAGGGACGGATCGTCCGGCATGGCCTGAGAATACACCTCATAGTAATCTTACCGTTCAGCGTCTAAGTTGGACACATCGGCGTCGCAGCTGGATGTGACCAGCTTCAGGCCACGCCAGCGGCTGGACACGGAGCTGGATGAATCGTCCAGCATGCCCTCCGAATACACCGACATTGTAATCTTACCGTTCAGCATCTAAGTTGGACACATCGGCGTCGCAGCTGGATGTGACCAGCTTTAAGCCAAGCCAGCGGCTGGACACGGAGCTGGATGAATCGTCCGGCATGGCCTACGAATTCACACACCTCGCAGTTATCTTACCGTTCAGCGTCTAAGTTCGATTCATCCGTGTCGCAGCTGGATGAGCTTCAGGCCGCGCCAGCTGTTACAGGGACGGATCGTCCGGCATGGCCTGAGAATACACCTCATAGTAATCTTACTGTTCAGCATCTAAGTTGGACACATCGACGTCGCAGCTTGATGTGACCAGCTTCATGCCGCGTCAGCTACTGGACAGGGACGAATCGTCCGACATGGCCTGAGAATACACCTCATAGTAATCTTACCGTTCAGCGTCTAAGTTGGACACATTCGCGTCACAGCTAGATATGACCAGCTTCAGGCCACCCCAGCGGCTAGACACGGAGCTGGATGAATCGTCCAGCATGCCCTCCGAATACACCGACATTGTAATCTTACCGTTCAGCGTCTAAGTTGGACACATCGGCGTCGCAGCTGGATGTGACCAGCTTTAGGCCGCGCCAGCTGCTGGATAGGGAGCTGGACGAATCGTCCGGCATGGCCTGCTTGAAGAGAAGTAAATAAAATAAATTAAAAATAAGAGACAAATCTTACACAAATCCATCTTAGTCCCTCAGTAAGCTCAATAAGTGTGTTATTTGCAATCGCAAACTCGAACCGCTATTTTCTCAGTTGTCGCTTTTTCACTAGTGCAATTTTAAAGGTTAATAAAAAAAATAAGTACCTATCACACATAGAGACTCATTAATAGATAGCGTATTTTTTTAATACCTCGACGGTGACAAACAAGCATACGGCCTGCCTGATAGTAAGCAGTTACCGTAGCCTATGGACGCCTGCAACCCCAGATGATTCACATGCGCGTAGCCTACCCTTTAGGAACCTATACACTCCTTAATACGATGCCACAGGAGCCTATTTTAGAGATAGATTTTTAGTTTTTAGTATTTTTAAGTAAGTTAGTTTTAGGTTATTTACATAGTTCATTTAAGTTTTCTCATGTACGTAATTTGTACCTTAAATAATAAATTTCTCAATATATGGTATCACTTCTTATCAAAGACCAAACAAAATAAAATAAATATTGCGTATAATATAGTATTATTTTAGTATAAATTACTAATAACTCCATATTGAGAAAGCGGGTTCTTTTTCCAAATACTCAAACATATAATCTGTGGTTGTAGGTAGGGTACTTAATAGGTGAAAAGGCTTATAATAAAATAAGCAAAATATAACGTATAAGATTACAATTACAAACCTTAACGTCACACAGTCCTTTAATCACAATCACAATGGTTTAAACATACTAAACTCGACACAAATAACATAAAACATGTCGCGTTTGACTGTCAACATGTTACTGTGTACCCTCTTTAATTTCACGAGACGGTGAATGAAGGCCTACCGTAATTCAATTAGGATCTTTATAATATACTAGCGACACGCCCCGGATTCGCACGGGATAAAAAATGGTTATTGTGGGTTATTCCTAAGATATAGACATATACTATCCCGGATTTTTTTGTAGACCTTTTTAAGATGTACAATACTGTAGTACATTATTTTGATCTATCTCTTAGGACTCAGCCAGCGTTTGCAATGTAAGTGCAAAAACCGGCCAAGAGCATGTCGGGCCACGCTCAGTGTAGGGTTCCGTAGTTTTCCGTCCGTCACAGTAAGATAACACCGCCATGTAGGATATGATATGAGCGTTCCACGTACAGCGACATCTATCGGCAAATTAAGTAAACTATTGCGCGCGAGCTTAAAGTATGGAAGATGATTTTTATGGGATAATTCTTTATTGCGTGAACCGATTTTCACCGTTTTTACTTTATTTGAAAGTACGTCATTTCATTGTGATTTTGTAGAAATTACAGGTGCAATAAACACCTGCTTATACGGTTAAATTACAAACTTAGTTCAGAAATTATTTTGTAATTTTTTTCAAAAACTATTCAACCTATCAAGTTCAAAATAATTTTCCTAGAAATTTTTTATAAAGTTCTACTTTTGAGATTTTTTTCATATTTTTAAAACTTATGGTTCAAAAGTTAGAGGGGGGGGGGACACATTTTTTTTACTTCTGGAGCGATTATTTCCGAAAATATTGACATTATCAAAAAATGATTGTAGTAAACCCCTATTCATTTTTAAATACCTATCCAACAATATATCACACGTTAGGGTTGAAATGAAAAAAAAAATCACTCCCCACTTTACGTATAGGGGAGGTACCCTAATAAAACATTTTTTTCCACTTTTTATTTTACCACTTTGTCGGCGTGATTGATATACATATTAGTACCGAATTTCAGCTTTCCAGTGCTAACGGTCACTGAGATTATCCGCGGACGGACGGACGGACGGACGGACGGGCAGACATGGCGAAACTATAAGGGTTCCTAGTTGACTACGGAACCCTAAAAATGGGTTAATTTACGACATCACATTAGAAACCTCTAAAATCATCAGTGTTTCTCTACTATATTATGCATGTATTATACATATAAACCTTCCTCTTGAATCACTCTATCTATTTAAAAAAACCGCATCAAATACCGTTGCTTAGTTTTAAAGATCTAAGCATACATAAGGACAAATAGCGGAAAGCGACCATGTTTTATTTTTAAACTATGAAGTGATGAATCATCACACTGATGACAGTGAAGTAACTGCATGTGAAAAATACTACATACAAACACCATTTCAAAATACCTTAACCTTTAACTAACGACGTGGGTTCAGAGTAACACTCACGCTGAGGTGGTGTCTAACAGACGTCAAAAATAAAATATATCATAAAAAAAATCATTTTCATTCTTCAGATACACAAGTTTTATATCAAATAATAAATCATTTCATGTATTTGAATAATAGATATTCATAAAACAACATACAAATTTTAGAGTCCATTCGACACTTAAGAAAAAACACCAAAAAAAAATGGGTATAATGTTCCAGAGACTTTTTTTCTTTAATTACTCAATGATTAAGAAACACAAAATCTTATATGTTAAGAAATGATCATTAGAGCGCTCGAGTGCAATAATTAATCATCAAAACAAAATAAAATAAACTGTTACACGCTAAATATAATTCGTGTTTTTTGTGCACTAGTGAGAGGAAATTGTCAGAAGATACTATAAGTGATATTGGGAGGTTAGGGGCCCAAAGTTACAGAGTCGGCACGTGGACACGAGCTGTGAGACTAATTAGTAAAACAAAAGCCGTTAAGACTGTTATTGGAAAGAATTTTATACTTTTTAGCTCGTCACCAAGAGACGTGAAATACGTTAACACCGTGGTGGCGTCTGTAAGACGTCGATGATTCGTACGAATGTATGTGCGTTAGTTTCACTCCCAGCATCTCAGGGATGCTAGATCAGTTCAATTAGAGAATGATGACAGAAATAATGACACTGCGGGATGCGTTTTAACAGAAACATTCGACCGAAATATTTGTATGTGTTTAACAAATTTTTAGTACACGAACACCGTAGTGACGTCCGTGAGACGGCAATGACTCGGTTTAGGGCATAATGTCCACAAGTTTGACTGCCGGCATCGACGAGATGCTAGATAATAACAAAAGGGGAAGGTACAAGAAAGGAGAGCTTTTCACAATATACATTTAAAAAAATATTCTCGAAAGAAAATTCAGTACGTCTGTGAGACAGGCACATCGTCAGTTAAAGGTTAATCCGATCATTGGGGAATCATCTCCATACATTGCCTTACAAAAGGTGGAGTAGAAAATGTTTTAATGGTTATTGGTAGGCTATAGGCTGGTAATTAAAATATTAGATTTGAGACCTTTAGGGGGGGGGGGGGGGCGGCCACCATCTTGGTTTAAAGGTGCCAAAAGTCCGTTTTTGAACCTTGGCGCTTAAACGGTTATCAGTATGCCTAAAATGTCTATGGAACGTATGAAGAAGATAAAATTGTCTACAATATTTCCATACACAATACATCTGTAAGTCTTACGGATATAAAGATACAGGGGGTGAAAACGTGTATATTTTTTTATATCATAAGAATTTTATTTATTAGCTTCAAAGTTTTGTGCTTCGAGATAAGGAAATGAAGTCTCCACCACAGTTATGTCATCTTCTAATGATTCTTTTAAGATATTCAAAAGTTGAATTCACCCAATAAAGATTTGGTATGTACCTAGTTTTCAAAGTGACCTATGAAACAGGTATTACACATTGCAATTTGTAGGGCCCAATCTATCAGGTTAGGAGGTTTAATGAGAGGTAGGGCACTTAGGAAGCCGAAGAAGGGTAGGGAGAGGCAGGGTACACAACAGATCGGGCCCTACAAATTGCAATGTCTAATACCGGTTTAAGAATTATTTTAGGCTCCAAGTCTGAATGAAGTGTCATCTGGCGGCTTAACGTAACATGCGTTGTCGCGCTTCATACTTTTCGAGTCGCTCCTAAAGTATGGAGAGTCGCGCGACAATGTAAGTCATGCTAGCAGGGCTGAACGAGAGCAACAGAGCAACCCAAACTTACCGCATAATGTAGAGGAACCGTAGTAACGCTACTCGGTACTAGATGGCGCTGCACGGTTCCTTTACATTATGTGGTAAATTTGGATTGCTCTCGTTCACATGGGACTTGGAGCCTCAAAGAAAAAGGAAAAAACTATGAGTATTTGGCCTTACCTGGCTTTATAAAGCGTCATCTAGTATGTCTTCGGAAAACTAATTGTAATCCGCTTTTGACCGCTAGATGACGTGGTATTCATGTTGTTAACAGCGCCATCTTGTAACTATCCTATAAACCAATAGGTCTTATAATACGATATTAGTTCCGCTATGCACCGTTAGATGGCGAAGAACTACGTTACTTACAACGCCATCTTACAGCAACTTTTCTAACCAAGATAACTCAAATAAACGTAACGAGAAATGTGGATTTTAAGTTTAAGATTCAAGAGCGTGGTGTTTGTATTCAAACACAGATGGCGTTTAAGAAAACTAACTGTCAATAAGGATAGAATTTTCCAGCTACCGTTTTCAGTACCCTTCGATCCTTTGTTTTGGTAGTACGAAAACACTGGACGTTGATTACAGTAGTTTCCGTGTAATATGTAATGAAATAAAAACATGCTTTAAAATGACTACGTAGGTGAATTAAGTGAAAAATAGCTTTAAGTGATATGTTGCGGTAGAATCGTGCAAAAGATGTGAGGTTGTTAGTGATATCGATTTCAAGATTTGTTTGTGGTTTTACTGCACCTTTTTAAAAGTGCTGATTTTGTGAATAAATGAAATTTTATAGGACGAACATAAGAATACACTTTTCGTGATTTGGTTTATTTTTAGTTATTTGGGCTACATTAATAGTGATTCCTATTTAATAGTAATTAATAGGTTGTGCTGTTATTAATTATCTAAACAGAAAAATAAAGTTATTTTATAAAATTAATTTACAAACTTAGGTAAGTACTTTTATCATTATACCCTAATACTTACATAATCTTAGATAAAAATATGATTTTGTTTGGTTTACGTAACTTTAAACAAGTTGTTTTAAGAAAACTTGTGGGGCTAGGAAGTGTATCAGCCAAGTTTTGAGCTTCTAACTGCTATCATGTTATTGGAACTAAGTGTTTTTACAATAAATATGAGATGAAGCTTAGAAACGTCTTCAATTACCGCGCATCTAATTGCGCTAACGTTACTAAAAATATGTAAGTGAATATGTGCTTGATGTAGGTAGACGTTAATCGGATTACAATTATAAATTGTAATTAATATCACATCATTATTCCAATGAAGTTTGTTGCTACGTAACCATGGCAACCAACTATAACATCCAAAAGGCGCTGCAGTTTAAAAAAACACATTCTATAAACTATAGAAAGGCGATTATACCATACTATGTTTCAAAAAGTTTCTAACCGTAGTTATGTGGGATTCTAGAGTCTGTCCGGAAAGAGAAGTGTCGTTGAATGTATGAGCCCCCATATAAACCATGACACTTCTCTTTCCGGACAAACTCTACATCATTGGATCATCTGTAGGGTTATATCCTCATCCTTTTTTTATTTGTTTACTATTTTAGGTTAGTTATGTTATACAACGAAAGTAACAAAACAAAAACGTAAAATCCTTAAAATAAACAAGTTTAAAATGTTCAAGGGCTGTTAACACTTTCCGTACCACCTAGTGCTACGCGCTACGCTCGTAGCCCGTAGCCACGTATTTGTCGTATGTAACGCGTAGCTACGAAGACAGAACCCGACAGTCGGGTTCCTGGTCGTGAAAGTGTTAAGTGCAGAGAGAGAACAGAACAAAATTATTTTACAGCCAGTTAGTTACATCCGTTTATATAATGTGGTAGTTGTACGGACTTGTCATACAATTAACAGTTTTATTTCCTTTCCAGCTTAAATGGTCATGATACCAACTGAAGCGTAATCGCCCGAGCATTGACGTACTCTGTCACATACTCCCAAAATCATGAAGACTCGTTTGACAGCTGTTACGTATCTAGGCTTCACCGCCACAGACCGCCGCCTGTCGACTGTCATGCTTCCGTGGCTGTTGAAGGAAATTAGAACTTGTGGCACTCACGATAAGGTTGGTTTCAGTTTTATTCCTGCTAAGATACCTTACCTTTTACCCATAGACATATAAAATACGAAGACGTTGTCCCACGAAATAGAACTGTGATACCGTAATAAGCCGCGGTTTCGTGCACTCACACTCACTTTTGTCGTTCGAACCAATCATCGCTCGTCCACGAGTTGTATATGTGTGCGTGTCGCGCGTAAACACGAGGAAATGGAATCACAATTTGGTCTTCACTATGGTCTTCACGGCACCGCGTCTTCTTATTTTATATGTCTATGCTTTTAACTTTTCTTTTTTTACCAAGCGGGTCCCAGGGCAATTCAGCCGTGGCAAAACCCGAGACAAATGCTAGGAGGATGATTAGCGTACCTTGGCAGTGTGAAGTGTGACTCGTGAATATATCCTAGTTCGTTTTTTTTTAATTTACGCGCATTATAAACCATTCATATTGTAAGGAAGATCCAGAGGATCAGGTTAGCAAACTCTTCTAATCAACGCGTTTTGTTATCCTAACTGCCAGTTTTGCTATCTTAACTGCAACTCATGCTACGGCCGGCTATCCGGGTACAGTTGCTAGGAGGTACATATTAATAACAACTGCCTTGAGAGTGGTTTAAGACATTTATCGATTGAACTCGCGAAGATGAAAAAAATGAAAATCGCGGTTTCACTTAAAGTCTCCGCTGAAAGGAGGTTTTTCTAAATTATTATATTACATTTTGTGCGATTTTAGGAATGCAACCGGAACAAACTAAAAAGATTAGAGAAACTTGGCTTGCGCTCTACCATTTATCGACATAAACTTTAACTTGAAAACTCGTTTTATTTCAAGGCAACCACTCAAAGTCACACAAATATACGTTTAGGTAATTTTTTGCTACAAAATTTTAAATAGATGCTGCATTCTAAATTCATTATTATCTCTTTACATAAATGTAAAAATGGCAGATACAATAATAATACCTAATAGTATTATACACGGTGCCTGCGAGGAAACGGAAAAAAATAACCATGCATCCCTGAGGTCATAACTCATAAGAAGGAAAAAATCATTATACAAGTTTAGGTAAATTCCGCAAAAAAAATTTTTTTTTGTTTTTTTTTTCGACTTTTAGATATAGACAGCCACAGTTTAAGAACTTTTTGAGGCTCCAAGTCTGAAGCGCCATCTGAACGAGACCAACCCAAAGTTACTGTAGTACTATCAATTACTAGATGGCGCTGAGGGGCAGAGAGTACACTGCCCTACTTTATACGGTAGTTTGGTTGGTCTCGTTCAGATGGCGCTTCAGACTTGGAGCCTCAAACATTTCTTAGACTGTGGCGCTCTATATATATATGTATAGTCTCTGGTTCTATTTAAATTAAATTAAATTAAATAAACGTTTATTTCAGGCTATTGCCCATATCGTTGTTAGTAAACACAGAATTCATGTTAGTAGTGTACACGACAAATTTACTATTTTCTTAACTTAGGCGAATAAAATAGGACTCAATAAATAAATAACAAATAAAATTCAACATCAAATAATACATTAAAATTGGTAACAAATTATAAAATCATTAATGTCAACATGTGAAATATTATTAATTTCTATAAATAAATAAAAATTGAATTACTTTTAAATTAAAACATATTATTAAATTGAGTTAGATTGAGTGGATAAAATTTAATTAAATGTCAAATAAAATAAAATAAATTAAGTAAACATCATATAAAAACATCATATACTTACTCGTAAAAAATAAAATTTCACCCGTCAAAATTAACAAAAGTGCAGTGCAAACCGAATAAACCGATCCACCTTCGTTTCATCGGCGAGTCCCACCTCTCAGCAAACGCCCTAAGGATTACATTAGAATATACATTTGTTCTGAAATTTGACGCTGCCAAAAGAACTTAATAGATGGTGCTGCGGTAGCTGATCCCAGAAACAGACGTCTGAATTTTGGAGTAACGCCATTTTGTATCTTAGTCATTGTCAGTACATGGTCTTTGATAACGAATGTTAAAGTATATGTACTTTGCAGCTCAGCGTGACGATAGAAGATGGCTGCCTCAAGGCTTACAACGAGAACTTCGAGCCGGTCGTCGTTCATAGGCTGGTGGATATTATCAGGTGTTTAATTAAATATGTCAATATTTTGGTAAAGGTACCATTTGGCGGACGGCGCTTTGCTTCTTCTTCTATTGCTCGAATACATTATTGAAACTATACCTATACAATGGTACCACAGGGCGGACACGTCATACTACATAACTCGTTTGCGCGCCTTTGTGTGCACGGCATATCTGTACACGGTTCGATGTGTGCGTGCGTCTTAGGGCGCTGTTTCCGCTGTCGTAAACGACGTTTGACAATACACCGCCATTTTGCTTTTTATCGATGCGCTGCCAACCTGACGGATTAGCCTACTAGTTCCCTACCAATCGGCCGCCGCGGGGTCAGGTAGTTCCGATCGGGGCGGGGCGTAGGGTGGCCATTCTGTTTGAAATACTATTATTTATTCTGTGACGGTACGACTTTAAGCACCTTCAGCCAAATGGTAATTTTTCATGTAAACTGTCACAAATATTCAACTATATACAGTCACCGGCAATAGTATCTTCCTATTTTCTTATTTGTAGGGCCATAAGAGCGTGTCACATATTTTTGCAGCCTTCGTGTAGGAAGATACTATTGCCGGTGACTTTACCAGTGGCGGTGCATAGACCTCGTTTTCCACCGGCTTATCTAATTTGATGTACTGTAACAAGATACTGTTGATCTGTTTAATGGCATAATTGGTATTGTATTACGACTAGCACAGGGATTTTTTTTTGCATGGGACACGTCGTCCCAGCCGGCCATACAAATCCAATAGTACATTATTGACGAGGAGGTGAAGTAACATTGATGGCTGAGTATTACGTTTAAACGGACGACTTTAGGAGTCCGTTTAATTTAATACGAAGCCAGCAATGGCCCTTCGCGCCGAGTCCAATATAGTGCTTTATTCAAAAATAATGCAAAACAGCCAACGTTGATGAACAACAAACAATAATGACATAAATAATATATTGAGGATAACTTCTAGGTTAAAAGAATGACCACTACCGCGAGCATCAAATTTCGATTCGAATCCTATAATTATCTCCATCTCCATCGCTTCTCATTTTGAGTGAGAGATACAGATTTATTCGAAACTACAGTTGTCTATGTTCGCGGTACACGCTCAGCTTTGCCGCCTTTATATCTTTTTATTAAGAAGTTTGAAGTGTATTTTTCTCCTGAATTTACCGTAAGCTATTTGAGATAACTAAAAAGTCGCGGTACCAACATTATAAGTAACAAATACCGATGTTATGTTTTGGCTGTTTAGGACCTTTGCCTTTATTTTTGTATGGCTATTGAACTTTTTAAAAAGTTTGTACCTCGACAAAAATGGAATTTGTATGCAACATTTATGTCGCGAAATCGAGCCTGCAATTTCCGTAACTTTTTAATTTTTATTTGACCATAAACTAGGCACTTCGCCGCCTAGTTTTTAACCGTAAAAGTCAACCTTGCCGGACATTTTTGAATAAATATATTTTTTTGCCACAAATTTTGTTTTCTTCCGTCTTGGTATAAAAAAGAACGCCATTTTAGACATTGCAGGCATCTTGTTCTGTTAGTTCATACTTCATATCCCAAGAACCCTGTTACACTTGTCTTAAGTCAGCTTCCTAAATGAGTTAGTCACTCACTAGATTCAGTCAAGTGCAGTGCATAATAGTTTTCCGTCGTATTTTATCGGAAAAGTTCGTATTGATCGTTCGAATGGGGAAGGCCGGTGAAAACTTTTTGTAGAGGGCGCTGTTCCAGATTCCATACAATAAGAGAAAGAGACACATACAATGAGAGAAAGAGACAGAAGATGAATGGTCCTTAAGCAGTATGCAGACAAAAAGCTTTTCTTAGGCAAAAACCTTCCCTATAACGTTAATCTACAGCATTTTAACTTAAGTGTATTTCAGAAACCTGTGGATTTCAATTTCGCAGCAATTCGAAACAAAACATTGAGTTATTTTCGCGAAAATAAGTAAAAACTACTTCGCGCCGTACAAATTTAGCTTTTCTAAGGATGTTGGAGATGTCACTTTGACAGTTGCCTCCCCATTAGGTACTCACATTAGCTTCGTTTTATATTTACTTTTAGACATTTGACACTAAATAATAAAGTTCCTAATGTTATTCAGGAACTTTATTATAGTCTTATATATTAAAATGTCATACAATAATTGACTGACACTTTGGGTGCTGTCGTATTCCGATTGAGATCGGATTTTTTCCCGATTGTAACATTTGTAACTGCATTTAGCAAGTACATTTTACTAAGTACAGTTTAAGATCCATTTTTTATTATTTTTCTTTTTTTTTATCCAAAAACTACTTACATTTCAAACATAGCGAGCGAAAACCGCGTACGGTTTATCTGCCGCTCGTTTACATTCGTTTATTTATGACTAGCTGTGCCCGCGGCTCCGCCCGCGTGGAATTCGGTCTGTGTCAGTAAACGGCTAATTCACCCCTAATTTCTCTCCCGCTTCCCTGCAGGCGGAACTTGAAGTAAAGTTGACAGATGGATACGCTAGAGGACAGTAGTCCTAATAAAATATTTTACAATTACCACTAAATGAAACAAACTACCCTCAAAAATTAATACTTTTTGTATATATATTTTTGGCACGATTTAAACGACATAGAGTAGTAGGTGTATATCGGACGATACAGGACCACTTTTGTAATTATACGTTTATGTCCACGGCAAATGTCATCCAAATCGATCCTCCCGTCAAATCAGTCTAAGCATGAAAGGTAAGAACAGGTGCGGTTGAAATTGGGGAAGGGGGGGGTCACAAATGCAGAAATGTTTTTTTGTCTATTTGTGGTGCACTTGGAGGGGGGGGGGGGGGGGGGGTCCATGACCCATGCAAATTAAACTCAATCGAGTGTAGTGGCTACCCCCCCCCCCCCCTTTTAGACGTTGAATTTTTATAGGCTACGTATAACCTGGCTGGGGATTATCTTGAATTGGAATTAGTAATCTTTAAGGGGTGATTTTCGGAATAAAAATGCAAAAAAAACCGGCCAAGAGCATGTCGGGCGATACTCAGTGTAGAGTTTCGTAGATGCCGCCCTGTTACAAAGCATCCGTTCAAAAGGTCGTTTATTAAGGGATATTCGGCGGCGCTTACGTCATTTTACTATTCGACACTTCCTTTCAGTATGCTTTTTTGACTGATAATTCAAAAACGGCTGAACCGATTTTATTCAATATAGTTTATATTGAACCTTCTTATCAGGCCTCACCAAATTTCAGCTTTCTAGTGCGAACGGTAACTGAGCTAGACCGCGGACAGACATGGCGAAACTATAAGGGTTCCTAGTTGACTACGGAACCCTAAAAAGAGATAAATAGTAGTTTATGTAACTGTTACGTAATAAGGCGTAATTATGTACAGAAGCATACACCGCTTTACCTACACTCATATCCATTGAAAACATTAGAATGACCGCCATTACACCGCCATGACCAACCTTATTGCGCCGGCGGTTGGGGGGCGGATATTCATTACGTTACCGTAGGTAATGAATTTTCATACGTTTTTACCACACTGTCACAGATAATACACTGATGTTACGTTACTGGTTGCAATAATGGTGGTAATTACATACGGTTCCGATAGAGGATTTTTGATATTGGTATAGATCAAGATGTTTATTCTTCAATGTAAGCACATTATAATGCACTAATGAACGTCAGAGAAAAATAAAATACACGAGTGTCGTGAAACACGCGATTGGAACGAAGTTATGTTATTTTATTTAATATCATTATTGACTTTTTCGTAAATTTTGTGGTTTTAATTATTTTCAAATTTTGGAAAGTTTTGAAATTGTGGAAATTTAATTATTTATGAAATTTTATTTTTTTTGAAATTTTAGAACTTTTTGAAATTTTGGGAATTTTGGAATTTTTGGAATTTTTGGAAATTTTGGAAATTTTGGAAATTTTGGAAATTTTGGAAATTTTGGAAATTTTGGAAAATTTTGAAGTTTTTGAAATTTTTGTAATTTAGAAATTTTGCCATTTTTGACATTTTTGATATTTTTTACTTTTAGGTTCTCGACTTTTATCACTTTGTCACTTCTCACTTTCACTTTTCACTACACTTCACTTCACTTCACTTTATTCTATTTTATATATTTTTTATTTCATTCCATTTTACATGTTTCTCAATCGTACGGGTGTCGCGTTTTCGTGACGTGACGCTTTTTCGTGCCGGTCACGTGACTTTTTTTCGCCTAGCCCCCCATCCGCGAACCGTCCGATAAGGAACTTCGTTCCAAAACTACCACCGGTTCTAACCCTACACCTGAGCCCAAGAAGTATTATGACCGAAAAGAAACCGACGGGACTTATTTTTTTTCAAAACAGTAATACATTATTAAAGATACAAAATAGTGCGTAGTTCTTCAAGAAGGCATATCAAAACATCTTGAGAGACAGATAATGTACCCATTGTTTAATTATAAATAAAAATAAATCCTAATCTGACTGCTTCACAAAACGTTTGATATGTTTTCCTACCTAAACGGTGTCCTATAAATGTTAGATGATTTTGTAGTAGTTTATTGGTTTGGGCCATGCAACTTTGTCCGTCATATATAGTCCTCGAACCTGCAATAACCCTTTGACATTCATGACATTTTCAAATATTTCTTAAGAGCGGGTAATAGTAGTTTATGCAACAGTTGTATAAGAGGGGTCAAAAAAAGTGAGTGGGGTGGGTAACAATTTGAGCCGTAGGCGAAAATTGTTAAGAAAAACGCCACGAACATTTTTTTACCTACTTATACGACGTTGCATACAATACTTTTTCTACGAATACACTTACTTTTACATAAAATGCGAAATTGAAAACTTCATGCATATCGCAGTTATTTTGTCAACATAATCAACAATCATTTAAGTTTTACCTTTTAAAACACTATTTTTCAGTAATACTAACATTACTAACACAAATACACACCGTCGTTATTTGATGAATTATTAAAGAGCTACAGAGATTAGTAAAAATACCTAAATTACTTTCAAAGTTTGCAATTCGCCCCAACAAACGAACAGGAAACTTAAAAAACTACGAAGTAGGTCTGTAGTTCTTTAATTTTTTTCTTTTTTAAAGTTTTTTTTTCTAAAAACGCTGCGTTTATTTAGGTTTCTTAGGTTGGCAGTAATTTATTTTATATTAATAGTCGTGTTTGCACACGATTACGCGATACTATTTTGGCGCTTTTATAGAACAAGTGTTATTTTGGGGAATAGACTTTTCATCGAGTGTATTATCTATATTCTTATAAAGGTGTTGACGAATGTATAAATGACAGATAAAAGTACAGGAGTAGAAAAAGGTAAATTTAAAGCATCGACGGGTAACATGTTATAAATATGCAGAAGCAACAACATTCTGAGGATGATTGCCGGTAGATTTGATTGCCCGATAGTCTACGGGTTGATCAAACTGGTAAAGTCCAATTTAGAATATAAGTTTTAGATGTTTTATGTTTTATTTTAAGTATGTTAATATGATTACTTACTAACAACTTAGAATGTATACTAACAAAATGGACCATGTTGTCTGAAATAAATATTTTTGAATTTGAATTTGAAATATGAACACCTTGAACAAAAAATTACAAATTATTTCAATACCAAATTTCATCTAAATACGTACAGCGGTTATTTTTTGTTTCTTCCCCATGTAAACTTCCACCCCTTTTGCATCCGCTTAAGGGATAATTTCCGAGATAAAACTATTTTATTTCCTTTTCCAGAGCTGAAATTATCTCCATACCAAATTTTATCTAAATCGATTCTGCGGTTAATAATTCCCTATACAAATTTCCAACTCCCTTTTCACCCTTTTAGGGTTGATTTTTCGGGTTGAAAACTATCCTTTGTCCTTTCTCGAGACCCATACTATCTCTATACCAATTTTCATCTAAATCAGTTCAGCGGTTAAAAAAATCTCATACCAACTTCCAACCCCCTTTTCACCCCCACAAGGGTTTGAAAACTATCCTATGACGTTTCTCGAGACTCAAATTATCTCCATACTCATTTCTATCTAAATCGTTTCAGCGGTTAAAAATTTCCATACAAACTTTCAACCCCATTTTCACCCCCACCAGGGTTGATTTTCGGGATTAAAACTATATATTATCGTTTCCCGGGACTCAAACTATCTCTATACAAAATTTCATCAAAATCCGTTCAGCCGTTTTCACGTGATGCGCGGTCAAATAAACAGACAAACAGATAAACAGATAAACAGATAAACAGACAAACAGATAAACAGACAAAAATTCAAAAAATTGTTGGAACGTATTCTGTTATCGATTCTAAGTATCCCCAGACAACTTTTTTTCGATTATCTTCCATGTACAGACTTTCGATTCTCTTCAGCTTTATTATATGTATAGATTTTGTGGCAAGGAATTAGTTTAGGATGCTAGTTGGGACACTGAAAAAGTATATAGTGTAACAGGTCTTTAAGAAATAACCACTTCGTCTGTTGCAGGGCGAGCCAGGTACCAGGCAGGCCTGAGGAGCTGTTCTACATACTCCTCAATGAGAAGGAGGCGCTACTACATTGCTACCTGTTCAGAGCCAGCAGCGTTCAAGAGGTAAGGCTTATTTGGGGGTTTTCAAAAAATATGTAGGGCATATCAACGGCCGGTTAGCAATCGTCACAAAACTGACGGTCAATGCCAAATCCCATACATTTTGTCAGGAATGTGACGGTTTGACGTTTCTGAAACACGACTTAAGTCGTGATTTAAAGTACAATTTAAAATCAAAATGCCAGGTACCAGTAGCACCGCGTCAATACAACTTGTTTTCCGCCGGCTTGCCTGATTTCAGCGTTTGTTAAAATTCCACCCCAGAGGAGTTGAAACGGGGTTGAAAAGTTTGTGTTAAAGCGAGGCCGTAACAAGTGAAGATAGAAAGTTGTAATTTGCAGGTCAGTTTACATTTATAACGTGTACAAATAATAAGCTATTTTGAAAAATTCAACTTATAAGGGGGTAAAACGGGGGTTAAAAGTTTGTATGTGTAGGATTTTAAATTTTAAGTTAGAGACTTGAAACTTCGTCCGTTCGCTGATATTTATAAAAATACAAAAGTGATTTCAGCGTTTTGGATAATTCCGCCCCTGAGGGGGTTAAATAGGGGTGCAAAGTTTATATAGGGGAAACTTTCTTTGAGATAGAGACTTAGAACTTTGTAGCAATATTACTTATTAGAATACACAAAAAGTGCATTTAGCGTTTTGGATAATTTCACCCCTGAGAGGGTTAAAAAGGGGTTCAAAGTTTGTATGGGGGAAACATTTTTTTTTGAGCTAGAGACTAAATAACTTTGTAGGAAGATTACTTATTAATACAGAATAAAACTACTTTCAGTGTTTTGGAAAATTCCACCCCTGAGGGGGTTAAATAGGGGTGCTAAGTTTGCATGAGGGAAATTACTTTTATGAGCTAGAGACTTTTAAATTTGTGGGAAGATAACTTATTAAAATACAATAAAAGTCCTTTCAGCGTTATGGAAGATTCTACCCCCGAGGGGGAGTAGGGGTGCGAAGGTGCTATTATACGCGGACGAAGTCGCGGGGCGGAAAGCTAGTGTATATATATATGTATGTAAACTCTTTATTGTAAGCAGAGAGTATCTATTTAAATAGATACTGAACCCACGACGGTCGAAAAAGACCTCAGAGAAGCTCAAATTGACAATAACGCCGCACGAAATCTTGCTCAGTGGAGGAGGCGGACGAGGAAGATCCCCAAGTAAATGGGAATATCGGTAGAAGAAGAAGTAAGCAAACAATCAATGGGGTAGCCAACTATCAACGGTTTGGCCAGATAGTTCCAGCATAGGCTGTTCCTGTCACGACTTCACGAGTATTGTTCTATGGGATTTGGCTTAAAGAGCTAGCATCCAGGTCTCTATTTTTACACTATTAGGATTGACAAATACGAACAATGCCGGCGCCATCTATAAATACCTTCTCCCTGTCGAGGTTTACATTACAGTATGAGGTTCTTCTAAACAGGAGTGTATAGGTTCTTAAAGGGTAACGCGCATGTTAATCCTATGGAGTTACAGACGTCCATAGGCTACGGTAACTGCTTACCATCAGGCGGGCCGTATGCCTGTTTGCCACCGTCGTGGTATAAAAAAAAAGAAAAAAAACCTGTACTGATGACGGTAGGTAGTCTCGTGTTCACGGGCGGTGGCGGTGGGGCAGCGGCAGTCACTTGACGACCGCGAGCGAGTTCGGACATGATGACCCAAAGCTGGTGCCATAACGAGCCTTAAGTATGCAAGTTTATCCTTTTTAGGGTTCCGTAGCCACAATGGCAAAAATGGAACCCTTATAGTTTCGTCATGTCCGTCTGTCCGTCCGTCCGTATGTCACAGCCATTTTACTCGGAAACTAGAAGACGTATCTTAATAAAATTTAGACATAACGTGTATTTGGTATGCCGCTATTTAGTTATGTAGTTAAATTGCAGAAAAAATGCTCCATCCATGTAACTCAATATCAATAAAAAGAATTGATCAAATATCAACATGTTGCACATCAAATTGATGTCATCAATCGATAGTTCTTTAAAAATAACATCGAGGTTTCTTTGAACATATTGTGATGAAGTGTATATTTTCAGAAATAATCGCTTCGAAAGTCAGAAAAATTGTGTGTGTAAGTCCAAAAAATATGAAAAAATTGAGAAGTTGCATCACATACTTTCTACAGGTATTTAGAACATTATCGGTTCAGCCATTATCTCCAAAAAACTTCTTCCATACTCCATAGGCATCAAATAGGTTTAAAGATATTTATCTACACCAATATCATAAATCCTCTATTCCGCGTTCGGAAACCGCATGTAATTACCATCATTACTGCAACCAGTAACGTAATATCTGTGACAGTGTGGTTAAAACGTATGAAAATTCATTACCTACGGTAATATGCCCTCCTCTCAGCCTGCCGGCACGCGCCCGCGCGACCGCCGGCACAATCGAGTTGGTCATAGCGGTGCAATGTCGGTCATTCTAATGGTTTCCGAACACTTCATTTAGGATTTATAATATGTGTGTAGATAAAGCAGTGTATGCAACTGTACGTAATTAGGCCTTATTACGTAACAGTTACATAATAGTACATTACTTACCAAGGACTGTAAAAGAAAGAAAGCCCGAAATCGCAGGTATTTGGGACCCGAGCCGCAGGCGAGGGTTGTAAATATGCGATAGAGGGCTTTCTTTTTTACTGCCCGTGGTGAGTACACAATTTTACGTCTCCACCTGGCCATAATGCGAGTTTTACCGTACGCGTAGCGTGCGGTAATACTCACATTATGGCCAGGTGTGACGTAAACTACTATTATTCTCAAAAAAGACATACAAGTAGTGACTTGGATGAAGTGTCATCACGACTTTTTAGGGTTCCGTAGTTTTAACTAAGAACCCTTATAGTTTCGCCACGTCTGCCCGTCCGTCCGTCCGTCCGCGGATAATCTCAGTGACCGTTAGCACTAGAAAGCTGAAATTTGGTACTAATATGTATATCAATCACACCTTGTCGACAAAGTGGTGAAATAAAAAGTGGAATAAAATGTTTTATTAGGGTACCTCCCCTATACGTAAAGTGGGGAGTGATTTTTTTTTCATTTCAACCCTAACGTGTGATATATTTTTGGATAGGTATTTAAAAATGAATAGGGGTTTACTAAAATCATTTTTTGATAATGTAAATATTTTCGGAAATAATCGCTCCAGAAGTAAAAAAAAATGTGTCCCCCCCCCTCTAACTTTTGAACCATAAGTTTTAAAAATTTGAAAAAAATCTCAAAAGTAGAACTTTATAAAAACTTTCTAAGAAAATTATTTTGAACTTGATAGGTTGAATAGTTTTTGAAAAAAAAAAAAATAATAATTTCTGAACTAAGTTTGTAATTTAACCGTATAAGCAGGTGTTTATTCGTTTATCTACACTCATACTGTAAGTACTCTAAAATGCGTTCAAAAACCGTAGACAATGACAAGCATTACAACAAACGATTTAACTATGATAAGTTTCTTATCTGCGGCAGTAACGTAATTTTAACTATGCATGCTCAAATATTGTTAAGCAATGAGTTTCAAATTTGGAACATCGAATTTGATAACATAATGTTACCGCCATGGCCAACTCGATTGGTCCCGCGCGAGCGCCGGCACAATCGAGTAGGCCATGACGGTACAATGGCGGTCATTCTATGGTTTCCGAACAATTAATTTAATATATATAATATGAGTGTAGATAAAGCAGTGTATGCAACTGTACGTAATTAGGCCTTAAAACACTCGTGTGATCTTATTATGAAATTCGCCTGCGGCTCATTTCATAAAACCACACTCATGTTTTAAGGACCCTTATTACGTAACAGTTACATAAACTATTATTGTACCTGTAATTTCTACAAAATCACAATGAAATGACGTGCTTTCAAAAACTCTTAAGTGGGGACACTTCCTGTGACGGACGGAAAACTACGGAACCTACGGTATTAGTTTGGTTCTTATTCCATTGAAGGTCCTTCCTCCAGTATGCGTGGTCCGACACGCACTTGGCCGGTTTTTTTTTAGATCACACAAGACACTTCTTCCTTCCTTTGGCAGTTTGGCTTCACTTTTGAAGCCCATTATGCATAACCTATCGTAGTTCAGTAATATAAATGAGTGGTAGAAATTATCTACGACTACCCTTTTATTTTTATTTTATTAAATTTATTTTAGGGATAACAAAGAACCATACAAAATTTTACAGTTGGTGTTACATACAAGTATTGTTTTATGTACAGTCAACAGCATTATCCACAAGCATAGACTAATAATCCAAGACCGCATAGCCGGGCGACCCCCGCTGCCACGCTCGAAGTAATTTCACCCTATAGTGAGACACTAATAAAATTTATTGTAAGTGACAGTAAACTTAGTACGTCTCCATGGCAACCATTAATGTCTGATTTTCTCTTACGCCCCACGGAACAATAGCGCGTTCCCTGTCTAGCATTGCGTGTTCCCCTCCCGCACCCCTCCTTTTTGGCAGCTTAGGTTTCAAAGAAATAACGCGCTAAGCGGAGTATAGAGATTAGTGATGGGCCGTTCCCGGGCACGTTCCCCATTCCCCAACTTTCCCGGAAACGTGCCCGGGAACGTGCCCCACCGTGGGGAATTCTGGGGAAAGTTGAATATGTGTATAGCTACATTATTTCTTTGAATGGTATCCATACTTAATATTATAAATGGGAAAGTGTATGTGTGTGTTTGTTTGTTTGTTTGTTTGTTTGTCCGTCTTTCACGGCAAAACGGGGCGACAAATTGACGTGATTTTTTAAGTGGAGATAGTTAAAGGGATGGAGAGTGACATAGGCTACTTTTTGTCTCTTTCTAACCCCTTCCCTAAAATGGGGGGTGGATATTTGTATGGAGAAATTAACGCGAGCGAAGCGGCGGGCAAAAGCTAGTCCATTATAAAATGAAAATAACAATATTTAGCATGACAATATATAATGTATTTCTTTTCCAAAAGCAAATTCCCCCGTGTTCCCGGGAAAGATGGGGAACGTTCCCCAACTTTCCCGGGAACGTGCCCCAATGTTTCCGGAAATTCCCCATTGTACCGGGGAAGCGAAGGAGCGTTTTAATCATAAAGAAACTTATATTATTGCTTAATTATCACAGATTTTGGAACAAAGTTCCTTATCGGACGGTTCGCGGATGGGCGGCTAGGCGCAAAAAAGTCACGTGACCGTCACGAAAACGCAACACAAAGCCATACGATTGAGAAACATGTTAAATGATATAAAATAAAATAGATAAGTGAGGTGAAAAGTGAGAAGTGACAAAGTGAAAAGTCAAAAAGTCAAAAAAGTAAAAAAAAGCGAAAAAAGTCTAAAAGTTAAAATGAGTTGGAAAAAACAAAAATTAAAAAAAGACAAAAAAAGTCAAAAATGGGTCAAAAAAGTCATAAAAGTCAAAGTTATTATTATTATTATTATTAAAAGTCACAAAAGACAAAATGACTGACAATTATACAAAAAAGTCAAAAATTAAATAACATAAGTTCGTTCCAACCGAGTGTTCCACGGCACTCACGTATTTTTTATTCATTATAAATGCAATAAATAACTAGATACTTATGTATATAAAAATACATACATCTATATATTGATATAGACATCTATATATTGTATTAGTCACATAGTAACACGTAATATTATATGAATTACAAACACTAATCGTTACAAAGAGTATTTAAAACACATTGATTTTTGAATACGCTATTTGCGGTTGGTAATTTAAGACGTCCTTACGACTTGTTAGGAGAAAGATGTTTTTAAACTTCAAATCTAAGTTTGTATTATTTATATTAGATATTTACACTTTTACGAAAAAAACATTCTAACAAAACAAGTCTCACAATAAAATGTCAATGTAGAACCTAATCTGGTAAACTTTTGTAAAAACCGTACCAGACTTATGTAATTTAGTAGTTTGAAAAGGTAACATAGAAAAAATCACATATTATAATCACTTAAATAAATGTCATAAAAACCTACAAAAACTTAAAGGTTGACTGGTAGAGAATATGGCATTAAGTCCGCCTTTTGTACGTTAAGTTTCCTTATGTGCAATAAAGATTAAATAAATAAAAATTTCACGGAATCGTTTTGTTTTTTTTTAATTATCACATATTTTAGTAAAATTAAACTTAGTTAGTTAGTTATCCTGGGCGTTTTTCCGCAAGTCGACATCCAGTGTGCCTATTTTGCGTGACCCATTAAAACTTAAAATTAAACTTTAAGACAACTCAAAATAAATAAAAAACTAATGAAATATAATCAAAATCCTACAGCAATCAGTCAGACTAAGTAATTTAGTACTTTAAAAAAGGTAACATATAAAAAAAACCGTTTTTTTACCATTACTTAAATAAATATTACAAAAAAATCATCACAGAACCGCATCTTTTTTTAATAATCACATTTTTATAACATAATTTTTTTGTCAACGCTAAAAAAAATCAAATGAAATGAAGTAAAAATCGTACAGCAATCATCAGACTTACGCCAGGGAATATTATGTTTAAAAAATATTTATTAAATATTCTTATTTTTTCCCATAAATATTGTTTTAAATATTTGTACTGTAAAATACACAAAATAATGGTATTTCTATATTTTTTTAAATTTTGTAATTTGTTGTTTTTAAATTATTTATTTTCAAATTCAATAATGACTATTTATGACATTGTTGAATATTTAGTTTCTTCTACTACTACTTTTCAATAAATAAATTATTTTTCTGATAAAATAATATATTTGAAATACATATAAGTACTTATAAATATTTATCTTCTTTTGGCTACAATAAATAATAACAATAACCATAATAAACAATCTTTATTGCAACTTTAGGGTGTATAATGTACTCTGTTCTGTACATATGCTTTTTATCTATTTAATTTTAAATTTTCACTTATGGAACATTTTTATCTTGTATGCAACTTTCCCCTGTTTGGGGAACGTGCCCGGGAAAGTGGGGAATTCCCGGGAACGTGCCCGCGGGGCACGCTCGGGTACGAGGCACGTTCCCCCGGCCCATCACTAATAGAGATATCTTGTATATGTCCACAAGTTACTTATGCAGATATATTTATGAAGAGAGGACGGGATTACGATTTTGTTTTCACACCAACTAATCGTATACGGGCTTTTTCTTCCCTGTCAGGAGGGAAGAAAGTGTCACTTTTCTGTTCTAGGAAATTAGCTTTTTTTTTTAGCCATTCCGTAATTAAAACAATATTCTTATTGAATTAATCGATTCATTATAATCAGAAAGCACACTATAAGCACATATAAAGTTGAAATAAGTATAGTTCAATAATAAAAAAATATACTTTCATCTAAGGTGGTGGGTTCCCCTATCTTTGGCATAACATTTTTTGTAATAATTCTGTGTTGCATAACAACTTTAAGCATAAACTACTGTTAGCATAAACTCTATTGGCATAGTCAAGTTCCGCATATGTACTCTACGCATAATTTTCATCGAACGAAGTAACGTTTGGCATAAACTTAATGTAATGTCCGAATCGTCGCAAGATATCATTTTTATTTCGCATATGTTTGTTTGTAATAATTCAACATTGCAAAAATAACTTTAAGCATAAAAAACTAGTGGCATAAAATTTTATGGCATAGTGAAGTTTCGCATACTTGCAATACGCATATACATATATTAAGGCCGAATAATCTATACATATGATAAATATGATCCGAATCATCACGAAGAATAATTTATGTTTCATTCATACTGTTGTTATGTATACCAGTGGGTATGAATGAAAATCTATTTATTTCATAAATGCAACCGTACAACATTAGTATATGGAACGTGGTTTTTAGACCAATAACCCAGTTACTAACTAAATTTATATTCACTTTCGAAACTTAAATATCGGGCACAGGGCTGCACAAAGCAAGTTTCTTTATTTTATTTAGCCGCTCAGTTTTTTTGTTCGAAGCTGGACTACTCGTTGTAAATGGGTATATTCTGGTATTATTTACCTAATTTAATAGGTTCCTTAAGGCTTGCGGTTCAAACCTATTAACCTAACATACTTTTTTGGCAGTCGTTCGGGTCGGTTGAGGGTCACAGTTCTAACCTAGCCTAACCCACTTTTTTAAGAGCTGTTTGGGTTGTTTGAGAAACACAGTTCTAACCTAACCTAACCCAATCTTTGATCAGCAGTTCCGGTTGGTTGAGGGTCACAGTAAAGTTCTAACCTAACCTAACCCACTTTTTTAACAGCCGTTTGGGTTGTTTGAGGGTCA
Source organism: Pammene aurita (assembly GCA_947086415.1). NCBI lineage: Eukaryota > Metazoa > Arthropoda > Insecta > Lepidoptera > Tortricidae > Pammene > Pammene aurita. The sequence continues at coordinate 11,379,960 of OX352316.1, forward strand.
CAGTTCTAACCTAACCTAACCCACTCTTTAAGCAGCTGTTGGGGTTGGTTAAGGGTCACTGTTCTAACCTAACCTAACCCACTTTTTAACAGCTATTTGGCTTGTTTGAGGGTCGCAGTTCTAACCTAACCTAACCCACTATTTAAGCAGCTATTAGGGTGGATTAAGGGTCACAGTTCTAACCTAACCTAACCCAATTTTTTAATAGCCGTTTGGGTTGTTTGAGGGTCACAGTTCTAATCTAACCTAACCCACTCTTTGAGCAGCTATTCGGGTTAGTGGCTATATATATTGCTACAACTTAATATATTATACAATACCTTTATATGTTGTTAAAAAAGTAACCCTATAATATGGTTATTGCTTCAAATAAATATCCCAATCAAGTAAGAATTGAAAATAAAACAATATAAAAAGGGTCATTTGTTTTATTTTCTTTTCCTTTTCTTCCTTTGTTTTGTTTTCCTATTTAAGTAAGCCCGTCAAATATTTAAGATCAACAAATTATCATAATTTACTCTGGGATACTTTATACCGAAACGGTCCACGAGCTCACGTACTTAGGAGCTGAGCAAATTTTTTATCACGAAATAGATCTCAAATAGGTAGTAAAGAGGTTCACGAATAAATTCATATAAAATATTATTTAACCAAAACTATATAGTTTATACAATAAATTACTCCCAAAGAATCAATATAAGTCTCTCAAAAGCTTAAAAAATATTATCATGCATAGTAATATATAAAAAAAAATACGTATTCTCAACCTGTTCTTAACAACATTAACCTGCCGAAACAGGGGACGTTTCCTTATGCATATATAAACTAAGTAATTATGCATAGGTATTAATGTAAGTAGTATTTATATGTAATTCGAGCAGAAAATAGTTCTGCTAACTGTACGTTATGCATAATTAGTTTTCTGCAATGCAAACATTCTGCTAAAGTCTATTATGCTAAACAGATTATGCAAATTATCAGTTTCGGAGACATGAAGTATATGCAAAATGAAATTATTCTTATCAAAAAGCGGCCATAATAATAGTAGCCCATTTCAAATTCGAATACGCAAATATTTTGCCAATTGTATATTATGCGAACCGATGACTTCTGCAATGTTAATATTCTTCGAAAACAATTTATGCCAAATATGTTATTTTTTTATTTTATTGTAAAAAATGTTTTCATGACATAACAGTTACATTACCAATGCGTCACGAAACTTACACTAACAAACTAGAAATATGTACATTAAGTAACTCAAATAACTTGTAACAAACAAACAGATTATATTGGAACAGTAGAGCACCTATCATCCATCGCCTCACAGAATTTCAGACATTCATTACACACTGCCGCCAATCGCCAAGCAAACAAGTCGCACTCCGGTGTTGATGCCAGGAGCGCATTTAGCTGTGAGAGAGCTCGGGGCAGCGGCGAGTTCCTGCACGACACTGTGCGTGCCGACGGCACGGCCAACAGGTTGCGGCGCCGCGGTCTGAGGGCAATCCTGGGCACGCCCGGAACAAACAGTCGTACGAGACGCTCTACGAGTTCAGGACAGTCCGACTCGCCACGCAAGACACGACATGCTGCAATTAGCAAATGGTAATTTCGCCTGACCTCCAACGAGTTGTACTGTAACGTTCCCTAAAACCTGATGATACCCCGTCTAGTTTAACCTAAATTAACCAGGTATGTGTTTGTCTCGAAGGGTCTACATTGGCACGTGATCCTAGTGGAGACCTACGTCGTGTGGTAGTATGACTCAGGTTCTTTTTACAAGATAGAAATGAAGCAAACTCTGAAAGAATAGGATAAAGTTACTTAAGATACGAGTAGTTTAACCAGTAATATGAAGAAAGCCTAGTCAGTCGATATTACATTCACATAGTCTAAATTCTACAAAAATATTATTTTTGATTGGTAAAGTCTAGGCTCCTCCTTCCGCCTAAGACAGTGCCCCTCGTCCCAGACTGGTCAGGGCCCCTCCAATCTTTTTTGTACTGTGCGGAGTAGAGGTGTTTTTCACCAGGGACATATTTCTCAACAAATGAAGCTACTTGCTATTTTAGTCAAGGAGTTTTCTGCAGAGTCAAAGGGAACTGTTACATCTCAATCTTTATGGAATTTAGAAATCTACTCCCTTAAGTATAGATATAAGAATCCTATTTTAGTGATTCTAAACAAATAATTAAGGTCTGATCCATTCTGGTATCAGGAAGTGACTGACTGTGCTTTGCTTAGTCAGATATAATAATAAGAGCTTCCATAATGTAAAGCTTTTAGGACCATGTAGATTGAGAGGTTAGAGTTCCTTAACCCATAGGAAACCTCGGGAACTGTAGAATTTCTAATACAATGTGAATGCAAATCCCTACTGAATCTACCAACGTTCCGGAACCGCGCAGTTCGTGAAGTGAAACGCCAAACTCCAACAAACTCAGGCAAGATCCTGACGCTATAGTCAGAGCCTGGCCCAAAAGTCCCTGCCTAAGGTAAATATTCGAGAAGCCAGTGGTTAAGGAGTAAAATAGTGTGGACTTAACCATAGGGTCTCCGTTTTACCTACCTACAACCTAATAAATCTAATAGCGAGAGGATCAGGGAGTTGAATGTAGTGGACCTGACCTCAGACTATCCTACTATCCCTATCCTACCTATCCTACAGAAGTAGCTAGGCTCAAGGTATTGAGTTGAGTTGACTTGAGTCTCGCTACCATATAATATTTTAGAAATACGGTGAAGCTTGAGGTATTGAGTTAAATTGACTCAAGCTTGATCCGTGGGGAAAGTGAGAAATCTATCAGGCTATTCTAAAGGCAAACTAGAGAGGAGACTCTCACATTTAAACTAATCGTGTGGTGTGGCCCTATGCTAGCGGACTAAATGGGGCGAAGTCTGACCCCGGTGTCTGGGTGAATCCCTAAGACTCCTGGGCTACAAAAATGGCAGAAACGGGTAGGTTTAGACCAGAGTATGATCCAAACTGTCCCCAATCCCTGCCCATCATATCACCGCGCACTCCACCTATCAGAGTACCAAGGAGCCAAGGAGGACCCTTGGCACTCCAATATATAGCACGTCGCTATCACTCCGGTTATGACTTAGAGAGATTACTTCAAAATATCTTTCAACCAGGTCGATATAGAAAGCCGCGAAATTATAACTGGCAAACGTATATCACTTTGGTATCAAGGGATTTAGAATATCTGCACTAAGTCCCGCCTACACAATTATAATAACTCCCTAAAGTCCACAGGGTCCCAATACACAAAGAATAGGAATGGTCCCGAAGATCCTTTTCCAAATTCAGAGGGTAAGGGCCTCGCCCCGTTGGACCCTAGGAGGGCTCAGAGTAAACGTCACTTTTCTTACTCAGAGGTCATTCATAGCACAACACCAAATAACTAATGTCACTATTTCTGATTTTCCCAAGTTATGAACGGTCTACCGGAGCCAGTCCCTGGAATCACTGATAGTCGACCTCTAGAGTCTCAGTAGATCCCATTTTCCAGCTCCAGGCATCCCGGTATTCCTTAGGAGATCAGCGGTGTGCACTTTGAATTTCCTACGATCGCGAAGATAGCAAGTTTATTACGAATTCATAACTGATAGCTATGGAGCTAAGTCTATTATAATTTATAAATTATGAATTTAAATAGCTTATTAAGCGAACCGTTGCGGTGGAGAGCAGGGCGTAAACTCACTCTGAACCGATATGACTTTCCTTGTCACCTCGCAATTCTAAATAAATTCAAATTTTGCCGCTTTTCTCATATCTAGAAGCATAGACATTTCCCAGGCATAGCCAAAAGTAAACGTCTAAGGCGATCATTCACTATCCATTCGACAGCGCATGTCAACCAGTATTAAGCAACTAAAACTAAGGGGTGTTTAGACAATATTTAATTACATACGGGGAAGTACAGACGGCCCGTTACACACTACCCCCAAATTTTGCGAACATAGACACATCTGGGTCATGGAAAGCAAAATTTAAATAACTATAAAATTTAAAGGTACTTATAAAGAAGAGAAAAAAGTTTTATGAATTCATCAGACACACGGTGTATGCCAGTTTTTTTTCTTTAAAAAAAAGTTTTATGAATTCAACAGACACACGGTGCATACTACCCCCTCAAATTTGCATGGACGCAATTAAGTAATGAAAGCAAATATTAAACTAAATAAAACATAACCGATTGATTGATAAAGAGAAAAGGAGAAAGAGGCTTATGCTACTACCTGTGGCCTAAAGCCACTTTTTTGACTCACAAAGGTAAATACAAGGAACTGGCGATAAAAACATCATAGGTACGCTGAATATGGAACACATGCAGGTCACGGCAATCAAACTGTAACGAGCAAGGAGGCCTGAAAAGCCCTAGCCTAGCTGAATCTACCTTATCGCCAGTTACCTCAGGTCCTTATAGTGAGTCTTCTCGAATTGGCCAGTGATCGTCTATTCCTCTACGTTGTGTTCTGAAGTAACCCGGTTCAGCACAGAGAAAGCTCGCCCGTGCTCCTCCCGTCCCTCATCATGCTTCCTCATCGACCTCCTGTTTTTTAAAGATTGTATGACAAACGGCCATTAAAGTACCCCTAGACCTATATGGGAATATTTTCATGAAGATTGTCTTTGAACGGAGTCAGTTAGTCCGAGTAAGTATAGAACAATGAGCTTAAAGTAGGGAGGGTACGTTTAGTGTATCGAATTGTCCTTTCTCAGTCCTTTTAGCTATTTGTATGTCATAAACCCTAGAATTGATGGGCCCATTAGAAGAATACCTACCTTGTCGCTGTGAAGTGCTGTCATTATTAAATAGGTATATATAGGTCTCATTTAAGTATCATCTTTATATTATATTACCGCTGTCTATATATACTTGCCTAGTTACAAAGTCAGAAATACCGGTTTCGCAGAAACTCCACTCTAGCACTCAAAGGTTAGTAAGGAATGTAGTTAGGGACACAGGGAGGGCCTTTAACATTAGATACACACAAACACATCAAATAAAATTACTTTGGTAAAGCGGGATATTATAGTATTTCAAGCATAAGGTTTTAGTGAGACTACATATATGACTAGAAGTACTTAACTTTCTTGTGGCTGAAGTCTGCCTGTAATCCCTACTGCACATGCGTATCCTAGTGGTTTCTGGTGCAATATTTTTCTGTATACTTGATAAATACACGATCTTGTATACTTGATAAATTTGACGGTTGTTATAAACAAACTCCAATGTCAGTGGTTTTAAATTTGAAATTCTGAGAGTATTCATTCTTCTAAGGCATAGACAACAGTAGAAGTAAGAAGGCTGATATACACTATATAACCAAGCAGTTTGGTTCCTAAAAATAAAAAGTAAACCTAAAATATAATTTAACAATTATAAATATTTGAACGGGTGATGAGATGACGGCGGCCCGTTACAGTGCCCAAGGGAGCCGAGTAGGAATTTTGTTGGGTAAAGATACGGGTAAAATCCGAACATTTTCTTATAAAGAAATCTTAAGAATGCCTTCTGTACCTTCTCAAGAAGTAAGGTATACGTCGATTCGTATGGGTTCCATACGATCGACGAAGTCTCTAGCTTACTCCTTACCAGAGCGTTGTAAACCAGTTTTATGGAAACCGGGTCATGAAAATGGCGGAGATTTCGGATTACGAAACCCAGTCTTCGAAAGCAGTTTTTAGCGAGAGATGAAATATGCTCGTGAAAAGTGAGCTGCGTGTCGAACACCACGCCAAGATCCTTGACAGAGGAGACACGATTTATTTGATTCAACCCAACCAAATATTGCGCATGTATAGCATTGCTAGAGCGGCTGAATGTACACACACAACATTTCGCAGGGTTAAAAAGAAGTTTATTTTCAATACTCCACCGCAACACCGAGTCGATGTCTTTTTGTAACGTCTCACAATCGGCTCTTTGCTCAATCCCGTATACCAACTTGAGATCATCGGCATACAATAGGCACTGAGCCGCCCGAAGAACCGATTGGAGATCGTTAATCATAATGCCGAAAAAGAATGGCCCCAAGATGGAGCCTTGACTGACACCAGACCGGGTATGGTAAGGAGTCGAGACAAAACATCCATGTCGAACGAATTGCTTCCGATCGCGCAGTTAATCAGCGAAAAAGGTAAGCAACTTGGGAGCGAAACCAATTTCATCAAGTTTCTTAAGTAGCACGTCATTATCCACGCGATCGAAAGCTTTCGCAAAATCGAAATAGACGACGTCGACTTGAATACCACTGTCACTGTTATGCCAGATGCGTTTCTGGTCACGGCAGTTATGCCAAATGGACGGAACCCAAGGTGGTTTGAAAAGCAGTATGTGAGCAAAACTATTGTCACCTTGGACGTTAACACTTGAATCCCTCACTACGCTCAGGTTTCTACTTTGGAATCACTCCTACGCACGGGATTCTATTATGACTCCATCGCATCGTTTGGGATTCAATGCACGCCCTCGCCGTAAATATTTCATTTTGCTGCCTTGTTACACAATCTACTATTTCTTAGTACTTAATAGTTAAAATGTGGGTAGATGTAGTTAGCCAGAGGGCTAAGCTGCGAAACATTAACATTTCGGTTGATTTATACAATTGGGTGTCTATAATTCTTCAGATGGAGTACTGCTAACAACAGTTTGTGATTCCATAATGAGCCAGTGTCCTCCTCGTGGTTACGCACTACACACACATACGCACAGCAATAATGAGCCGCTCCCCCGACAGTCGTATCCAAACGTCTATGCAGTCAAGTGCTGTTAAAAAATAATTAAAATATGCCGTCGTGCGTTGTCAAATGCTGCAGAAATGCTACCGGTCGAAAGAGAAGAACGGATGGAGTAACTTTTCACCGTTAAGTAAACAATTCATTGAGTAATCATATTAAAAATCAGTAAATTCGTAAACTATTAACTTCACGGTAGCGGTGTTGCCAGGTGGTTGAATAGGGAAACTTCCCGAACGTAAGGGGGTCTATAGTCGCCACGATATGTTGTTAATACGATATTGGCGTCCCCACTCCCAACTAGACGTTTTCTTTCACGCACGTTTTCAACGAACATTAACACGTTACCTAATAGTTAATAACTTTTATGCTTTTGTGAGCAAATTATATTCTTTATTATTTTTTGAATAAAATTTGTAAACACCCGGACTTGGACCCGGAGTATGTCCTTAAACTACGTCCGGACCTGGGTATGTCCTTAAACTACGCCAAAAAGAGAGGTATGGGCACTGCGAATGGCATCTCGCTAAGTGTGGTAGGGCACGTTCAGCGAATGTCATCGCTCAAATCTGGAGCAGAGCCCGACTGGGGAAGTACCTCCACCTTACAGAAAACCACAGCCAAATAGCACTAGACCCTACTCATAGTGTTGTGTTCCTGCTGGTGAGTAAGGTTGCCAAAGAGCTCAAAGAGGACCCAGTGTGTTGACGATGAGGGACCTTCTTGTTCCTTTAGTCGTCAACACAGTGAATCCTCCTTTTTGTAAAGGGTCGGCAACGCGCATGTGACGCCTTTGGAGTTGCAGGCGTCCATAGGTTACGGTAGCTGCTTACCATCAGGCGGGCCGTATGCTTGTTTGCCACCGTTGTGGTATAAAAAAAAAAAAAAAAAAACAAAATTATATATTTCTTAAAATTATTCCAAAAACTTCGTGAAACAAAAAGCCCATATTTAATCGTAGATTGAACGCGCGAAGTTATGTCACCACTGCTGATCTGTCAAACTTTCGTCTCATTCTAACTATCGCTCCCTCTCTCTGAGCGGCTGACTGACTAGTCGCTTTAGTAATCGACTGGTCAAGCGATTAGAACGAGATGGAACTACAGTTAGAATGAGAGGTTAGCTCTTAAGTCAAACCGATTGTGTTGATCGATCGAGGAGCATTTTTAACCAACTTCAAAAAAAAGGAGGTTCTTAGTTTGACCCGTATGTTTGTATGTATGTATGTATATTTGTTCGCGATTATCTCGCGTTTTGCTGATTTTGATGCAGTTTTCAATACTTTTTGTTACATTCTAAACAAGGTTTTGTATAAAATAAGGCGTCGTTCATTGATTACGTAAGACATTTTTTGCCAGAGACCCTCTTCCGCCCCTACGTTAGAAAAATATTAATAATAATAATCCTCCTCTCTGCAGTAGAAGTAAGACATAGTCAATTCCCCCCCCCCCCCTAAATCGTGTTACGTAATAAATGAATACGTAATAACACTTTTAGTTAAGTTCGTCTTCCTCCAGACGAAAAAAGGTATAAAGTATGCTTAAAATAATAGTATTGGGACGACAAGAGAGGCCACCTTCACCACACTCAACAGTAGTCGTGTACTTTTAATAAAACGTAAATTTAGATTTTTAAAAATTTTACCTTTTAGTCTCCTCTTCAGAAATATATTTCATCAAATTTAAAAAACAGGTGCTTATTCATTCTATTTTTTTTTTTTTTTAATTCAAAAATACTGTATTCTTAATCGGGAAAATTTGTATTACATGGCAACACTCGTCTGGACACACACATTCAAACCAGCCGCCATCTTGCGCACAGTTTGTTGTACCGGCATGCTCCATCCTTTTAATTTATTCATCCAAGGTCTATCCACAAATTGAATTACGAATACAATACACTACTATACAGTCATCTATTCTAAACATTCTAATAAGGCTTTTCTATATTTAGCGGTGGTCAGGTGAAATATATCTATGGAGACCATTGATTTATTATGTATTCTACTAGATGTGACATCTAGAACAAATTTTGTGCGCCATGTTTGGTGGTTGACAGCTATGATAGAATCAAAGAGTAGGATAGACTAGTAGTGATTTTCACTACAACTTTTGGGACAAAAAAAATCTTAGGGATGTCATCTCCTGTAACTCAAATGATTTATTATTTAAATTCAAAATTTGTTTCTAACTCAATCAAATACAAACACTGAAAACATTGAAAAAAATAATCAACCCAGCAGGATTTGAACCTCGCATCGATACGCCTTACCGGGGCTCGATCGCTTTACCAATTAATCTATGGGTTCAGTTACTGAGTTGACGAAATTCTCAATGCCTTCAATCATCTTTTTGCATTTATTTTTACATCGACTTTATAGCAGCCGTAAGCGACATCTAGGTGCTAACTACTAGAGTTAGAGGTGTCTAACTCTAGTAGTCGGGAAGGGAGCTTCCCGCCGACCCTTTTACAAGTGTCACAACGGAAATAATAGATGGCGCTGCTATCAACTCATAATTATTTTACATGTTTTTTTAAAGTGAGGCATTCCACTCATACAATAGTATGTTATTCAATGAAATACAAACACTGAAAACATTGGAAAAAAAAAAAAAGCTGCTATAAAGTCGATGTAAAAATAAATGCAAAAAGATGATTGAAGGCATTGAGAATTTCGTCAACTCAGTAACTGAACCCATAGCTTAATTGGTAAAGCGATCGAGCCCCGGTAAGGCGTATCGATGCGAGGTTCAAATCCTGCTGGGTTGATTATTTTTTCAATGTTTTCAGTGTTTGTATTTGATTGAATAACATACTATTGTATGAGTGGAATGCCTCACTTTAAAAAAACATATAAAATAATTATGAGTTGATAGCAGCGCCATCTATTATTTCCGTTGTGACACTTGTAAAAGGGTCGGCGGGAAGGGTGTCTAACTCTAGTAGTTAGCACCTAGATGTCGCTTACGGCTGCTATAAAGTCGATGTAAAAATAAATGCAAAAAGATGATTGAAGGCATTGAGAATTTCGTCAACTCAGTAACTGAACCCATAGCTTAATTGGTAAAGCGATCGAGCCCCGGTAAGGCGTATCGATGCGAGGTTCAAATCCTGCTGGGTTGATTATTTTTTCAATGTTTTCAGTGTTTGTATTTGATTGAATAACATACTATTCTATGAGTGGAATGCCTCACTTTAAAAAAACATTTAAAATAATTATGAGTTGTTTCTAACTGTTGATGATGGATTATTATAATTTGGAAATTTATGTAGAAGACACAGTTCAGGTAAGAAAGTATATTTATCAAACTTGTATGTAATTTATTTTCAAATAGTCAGATTTGGACTCATCTTTTTTCTTTGGTATTTTTCTTAAACTATAACCTATTGTTGGTTAATCTAACCTTGGTTTGATATGTTTTCTTATAGAACAACGCACTTATATGTATTTTTTAGTTTTGATATACTGTTGTTTTGGAAAAAATAAGTCCCGCCGAGTTTCTTGCCGGACATAATTCTTCTCGGGTCAGAGGTGTAGGGTTAGAACCGGTGTAGTTTGATTTTTTTTCTCTCTCTTTTACTTTGACGTGTAAAAGTGCCCTTGGGCCTACTTACTGAATAAATGTTTGAGTTTGAGATGGAGACAAAGTTTTGGTTGTAGTTATCTTATCATGTATTCTGGGATCTATTCGGGGATCAATGTTACTCTGCGTCCGTAGGAAACACCTGAGACAACCCTACACGTGATCCCTGGGTGGTGCTAAAAGAGTAACAAACTTGGCAGCTGCACTGTCCCATCTGGACCTCGCAGCACTCACTGGATTTTCTTTATCATCTGCTTTCCCACTACTACTACTCCAGGGAAGAAATGCCTATCTATATCCAGTGACATGTAGCCATACGATAAATAAATAAATCATGTATTCTGAATCCACGTTATTAAATACGAAATAATTTTGAAATTGTATTTATCGTTCGTATAGTCTTTTCCGTAAAAAAACTAGCACTTACGCCAATTTATAGGTTGCCAAGGCGGACCCCAGGGTCAAAAACTATTGAGCCGGGCTCCATAGTTTTTGAACCTATAAATTGGCGTAGGTGAGCCCTGGCAAAAATCTAAAATGCTAGATTGGGCATGAATTTTACACTGCAGGTTTTTTCATGTCGTTCAGTACAAGGACCATAAAAATACCTAGACACACAATGTCTCTACAACGCCTACAACTCCGGGGGTGTCACGACTGTCACATGGGCGTTGCCGACCCCTTTATAAATACTTATGATTCTTTTATATCGGTGATTATACCGACTTGCCCAGGAAATTTTTATTCCAGCCAGAGATTAAAATTACATTTCGATTGCACAAGTTTTACCCATTCTATTTGGTTATGTAGGTAATTACTAAATAAGGAGTGTTTTCATGAACGTGGGTAATTAAATTGGTTTTTCATATTTTGGTAAGTACATTTTGTTGTGCATCTGGTGTTGTTTGTAGATAATCTATCATCGCTTACGTCATTGCATTGTTGATAGATCACCATGGACCACAGATTAGATTTAACAGTGCTTTCTTTTTTCTCGGAGTTTTTTATTCTCTCCAGGTCAACTGGAAGAAATCCCATAAAGGAATAAGCTTGCCTTTGTACAAATATTTAGTGCAATACAATATTAGTTAGTAGTGTTTTACTACTTACCCTAGACTAGGTACAACTTTTTTAGTTGTTTGTTTTTTCATATTGAAATGTGTTATACCTAGTATAAGGACCTATCTATATTACGTAAATATAATTTAGAGTTAAAGTCCGACAGCCTATTACATATTCCCTAATTTATTAATATTAATTATTTCCAATGAACAGAATAAAAATATTTTCTTCACATCGTAACATCATAGTCAGTTGTCATGTCAATTAGGCGTTACTGCCATTAAAATTCATTTAGAAATAAACTCTATTGACAACCGCCAATTATGTACCTTTGATTAAAAATGTCACATATTCAGACGAATAACAAATGCTTTCAGAGACACTCAGTTTTAGTCAACCAATATGCAGTTACGGATCCATCTATGGCGCATAATACGCTTGAACGGAATTAAGCTATCATAATAGACAAAAAAGTGGTTAAGTACCTATAATTAGATAAACAGCTATCTGTTATTAACTTAAGCTATGAATTAATTAAGCATGATGTAATTGATGTATTATCTGTTGGTGATCCTAAATAAAATAAAATAAAAATCAAGTAATTTCCGCTGGTAGGCGGTGTCTATAGTGGATAAATTTTTCTAATGTAGCCAATAGACTCCCTGCCGAGGTTTTCCCAGCGGGCTACAGTATGAGGTTCTTCAAAAAAGGAGTGTATAAATTCTTAAAGGGTAAGCAACGCGCATGTGAATCCTCTGGGGTTGCAGGCGTCCATAGCCTACGGTTACTGCTCACCACGAGGTGGGCCGTATGCTTGTTTACCACCGTCGTAGTAGTAAAAAAATGGATTTTATTCTGATTAGGGCAGTTATGATTTAAAAATCTAGTACCGGAACCAAGAATTCCCGATTTTAACCATGCAGAACCAGAACCAGGAGCATTCCGTATCTATGATAAGGGTTTCCGCGCTCATTTTTTAGGGTTCCGTAGTCAACTAGGAACCCTTATAGTTTCGCCATGTCTGCCCGTCCGTCCGTCCGTCCGTCCGCGGATAATCTCAGTGACCGTTAGCACTAGAAAGCTGAAATTTGGTACTAATATGTATATCAATCACGCCGACAAAGTGGTAAAATAAAAAGTGGAAAAAAATGTTTTATTAGGGTACCTCCCCTATACGTAAAGTGGGGAGTGATTTTTTTTTCATTTCAACCCGTGTATATATTGTTGGATAGGTATTTAAAAATGAATAGGGGTTTACTATAATCACTTTTTGATAATGTAAATATTTTCGGAAATAATCGCTCCAGAAGTAAAAAAAAATTTGTCCCCCCCCCCCTCTAACTTTTGAACCATAAGTTTTAAAAATATGAAAAAAATCTCAAAAGTAGAACTTATAAAAACTTTCTAGGAAAATTATTTTGAACTTGATAGGTTGAATAGTTTTTGAAAAAAAATTACAAAATAATTTCTGAACTAAGTTTGTAATTTAACCGTATAAGCAGGTGTTTATTGTACCTGTAATTTCTACAAACTCATAATGAAATGACGTGCTTTCAAATAAAGTAAAAGCGGTGAAAATCGGTCCACGCAATAAAGAATTATCCCATAAAAATCATCTTCCATACTTTAAGCTCGCGCGCAATAGTTTACTTAATTTGCCGATAGATGTCGCTGTACGTGGAACGCTCATATCATATCCTACATGGCGGTGTTTTTTTAACTCTTAAGTGGGGACACTTACTGTGACGGACGGAAAACTACGGAACCCTACACTGAGCGTGGCCCGACACGCTCTTGGCCGGTTTTACACTAGATGGCATCACCGTGGCGAGAGGTCTAGCTGTCATAATTCACCAATCATGTTTAATCAATTATTTTTTTATTGGTGGATTTTGCAAGCTGCTGTCAAAAAGACCTCGTTACGGTGCTGCCATCTAGTGAAAATCTCGATCGCGGAGACTCTCATTAAACTTTGCGCTGAATTTAGATCAAGTGTGTTATGGCTACAAGTGAACACAAAGTTTATTTTTGTACGGTAGTGTCACTAACCTGACTAAGTGACAAAAGCACGCATTGTATGCAAGTTTATTCACCTAATGTTTTGCACGTTTGAATATGTCTTGATCCTATTAGCTGGAGTTTTAATAAAAGTAATTAAATTACTTTTTTATGTTGAAATGAAGAAAATTTCGCTAGCATTATGGGCGCTTCCGCAGAGGGCAGATCTGGGGGACCTTTTATGTTACTTGCAGTGCATTTTAATTTAGTTGTCATGGTTTTAACAAGTGTAGTTTTAAGGATTTTCATTGTAATCCTTGCTTTTTTTCTGCTTATAAATAGTTAGGTATATCAATCATTTATGATGAAAGTTGAGTGTTGAATTGCAATAATGTAGATTTTTGAATACGTTTTTGTATACCAAGACGATGGTAAGCAAGCATAAGTCCCAATACTCCCAACTGGTGGTAAGCTACCTTAACCTATGAGACGCGTGCGAATCCAGAGGTGTCACATGCGCGTTGCTGGCCCTTTAATATAAAGGAGGATTCACTGTGTTGACGGCTAAAGAAATAAAGGGGATATTAAGGATAAATTGTTTATTTATAACAAATAACATTACCTACCCACTGCTACATTCATTATAAATAGGGAAACTATGCTTACAAAATTCAGGTGATAAGTAATTAAGTTTTAAGTTTATTTATATTACTATGTTTCTGAAACATGAATTAAACTATGGGTGTGGTTACATTTTTATACAAATAAAATTCATAATATTTTTAAAATCGCTTACATACATACTTCCAAAATTTATAATGATCTATTTGCGTGAAAAACCAAATGAATAATTGAATTGGTCATAATTTCAAATAATTAAATACTGATTTACCATAACAATATTTGCAATAACATTTTTGACTAATATCTAATGTCATAACATACATTTAGAATAACAATTAAAAGGTATATAAAATCTAGTATAAATGAAATTACCAAGCATAAACTGAACACTTTTTGCTGAGGTAGGTTCGTTATTTAGCGTTTGTCTCGCAGAGCTGAAATAGACAAATCTCATTTCATATTTACCAGGGATCTTCTGTGCTTTATGATTGATCTCTTTCTATAATGTGGACCCGGGTATGTCCTTAAACTACGTCCGGACACAGGTATGTCCTTAAACTACGTCCAAAAGAGTCCAGGTGGGCCGTATGCTTGTTTGCCACCGTCGTGGTATTTAAAAAAAAGTGTCTTTATTGAAAGCAGCGCACTAACGAGTAGAAAATTTTAGCGACTGTCATGAGAATAACCCGGCAGAAAGGTAAGGTCACTGACAATGGTTCACTTTACATGGGTCGTTTTATAGTGTGAGTATTAAACAAAATGAAATCGCTTGAACTATAAATGACCCAACTCGAAAGTCCTTGACTGTACGGAAATTCTAATGTGATGCCATGAAATTGCCGCATTTCGCGTTTAATGCTTCCTTTCGTTTCCTACATGCAAAATCCATATCTCCTTGAACTGCACTAGCTGTTTAAGAGTAAGCTGTGCTATTTAGGATGAATCACTCTGGTTTGTTTGACTTTGTTTACACACTTTGGTTCATGAACGATATGAAATGTTGCATTTAACTACGCCGCGCGAAGATGTTATGACATTAGAACGTTAATATTTAATTTATGGGGTATTTTTTTATACCACACAAGCATAGACAAACAATGTGGCAAACAAGCATACTGCCCACCTGATGGTAAGCAGCTACCGTAGTTTATGGATGCCTGCAACTCCAGAGGTGTCACATGCGCGTTGCCGACCCTTTACAAAAAGGAGGACTCACTGTGTTGACGGCTATAGGAACAAGAGGGTACATCATCGTCAACACACGTGGTCCTCTTTGAGCTCTTTATCTATTTAATTTATTTAATTTATTTATTTTTAATTATAGAATATTACTTGTATTTTAGTTTATAAAATACACGTGATTAATATGCGTAGGCGATGGGGTGGGGGTTGCTGAAAATATCACTTAAGATCACCAATAGGGTGAGATCAAATGACGTGATAAATAGCTTAATTTGAGAACCATTAAAAACATAATTTTGCATATTTTTTAAAGCTTACCTTTTTCAGTCAGTCAACGATCAAAATAATAATTCCAACTATTGGCATAACCGACATAAAAACCAGTACAATAAGTTATATTATAAATATTGATTGGCGGTGACAAATGTACGATTCAAAAAGCCTTGGCTTAAATTAGATTATCTATGACTTTGATTAGTCCAAACTGGCCAGTCTTACTGGTGGCACATTTGGCTAGGAAGAAAAATAACAAACAAATATTTGTAGCCTATAAAAAATCGAGAAAAATCGTAAAAATAGTGATTTACTTAATTTGAAACGTGATTGTAATTCTTAAGTGTTGTAAAATTGAGTTACCTATTTTAAATGTTACTAAAGGTATCTTTTCTTACATTAAAACTAATCATTATTCTATATTCCTAAAACAGTGTGTAAAAGTTTTGTTACAAATTGAAAAGTAGTGTGAAAAGTTTTCAAAACTTCCAATAATACTTTTTTAGCTTTATTAACCCTAACGCTAAACTCGTGTCAAAATACCCTCAACATTTTCCAAACAAAAGAAAATTTTAATCACAAAAGTCCGACTAAATTCATCTAATAAGTGATTAATTGACTCAGAAACAGTGCCAAGGCGCCATGTTGAATTCAGTGTGTACACCGCTAGCGCGCCAAACGGCCGTGTTTCGAACGGCCTCGCAGTTTTCGAATTTGGAATTCTGGTTAGGCGTCGTTCTGATACTAGCGGCATGTGAAATGGATTTGATATATTTCCATATAAGAAACAGTTTTAACGTGTTCTTTTAAGTTTATAAACATAATATTTTGCGTAACATTAGTTTAAAACTATAAAACCTGTTGTTTATGTAATATTTGTTATCAAAAGTGTTAGTATTAATGGTTTTGGAGCGGATCAAATTTGTTTTTAATGTGTTCGTGCTTGTGATGATATAGAGGATTGAGTTATAGTGGAAAACTTTATAACGCGTAAGTATTTTTTCTATTTTTGTTTGGAGCATTAAATGAATTAAAAATGTAAATCATTAAAAAAACTTTAAATCAAATGTGACATTTTCAAGTCAAATGATATGTATATAGTTTGTCGGTTGTTAATAGAGTTTATTTCTAAATGACTTTTTATAGCAGCAATGCCGTATTAACAACCATCAATGATGTACCTTTGACTTGAAAAGATCACAAATATCAACCACTTTCAGTTTCGTTAAATACAGTACCTAAGAGTTAGGTAGATACTAACATTTTATTAAACTGTAGTTTAAATTCATTAAACATTCAATCAAGTCATTACATATTAATAAAAAAAAGTCAACTTAATACCAAATAATTTTATTTATTATTTATTTATTTTTTTTTTTTTCTTTATTTTTCTTTGGTTAGGCATTTTATATATACACAAATTTATAATTTTTTATGGTTAAATTGTGGATACAAAAGTTGAAATGAAATGAAATAGTTAAAATACCAAAATAGAGAATACTTCATACTCAACTTCAACGTCAACTTTGTTTTGTTGTCAATCGAAACGCGCCAAGGTTCGTATCATTTTAGGTGCACCAACTGCCAAAACAACGGTTTAAACATAGGTAATTTGTATGTATGTGGTTGTTTCGGAATGAAGGTCGAAGTTATTTTGTTTTATGTTGCGTCTAAAATAATGGGTGTCGTTGTTGAGTAAAATAATACTCCACTCCGGGTATTCTAATTAATTACAAATGCGAATGCTTGAATGTTTAGAAGTCATTACAAGTCTCATTTAGTTACTTTTTTCCCCTAATGGACATTTAGTTACGAGGCTGACGACACCAGATGACCTTCAAATTGACTTTACACAAACAGTTTTTTAGCTATAACTACTTTTTTTGGGAAAATAAAAATAAAATATGTTAAGATTCATTATGGAGCGCAGTATATTAGGTGTTCGCAGAACAGATCGAATCAGAAATACGAAACTGCACTCCAGAACAGAACTCGTGTTATAGATGGGGGTCAAGACCGCTAAGCTAAAGTGGGATTGGGCTGGGCATGTCTGCCGCATGCACCCGGAACGGTGGTCCAGAATGGCTACAGAGTGGGACCCACGAGACACCATCGACGGCCGCCGGGGTAGAGGCAGACCGAAAAGGAGATGGCGGGACGACCTGGGCGCATTCTTTACGGAACGGCGGGGAAGCACTATAAACAGGACTGAATGGAGGCTATAAAGAGGGCACTATAAAGAGGGAAGGCCTTTGCCCAGCAGTGGGACACTAATACAGGCTAATAAAAAAAAACCCGGCCAAGTGCGAGTCGGACTCGCGCACCGAGGGTTCCGTACAAACCTATAACAAGCAAAAGTTGTAGTATGTTTATTACTTATTTCAACTTAATACATCTACGCGTTTACGAGGAAAAAGGTAGTAAGTTAAAATTTCATGATTTTACTAAAAATGTCTACTTTTCGTAATTTTTCCTTTGTCTGTGCTATATGAAGTTTCTTCGTGCCAAGTTTCAAGTTTCTGAGTTTACGGGAAGTACCCTTTAGGTTTTGAGTTTCTTGCGAGTACTCAGTTTCAAAATATGCGACTTAAATTGCTATTTCTTTTGATTGCGTTCACATAAAAGTTTGGTTTTGCTACACGGAAAGGTCCTATAGCCCTGAGTATTTAACATGAATTTCAATTTAATACCTCCACGCGTTTACGAGGAAAAAGGTAGTAAGTTTAAAATTTCAAAAAATATTTTTTGTATGATTTTACAAAAAATGTCTACTTTTCGTAATTTTTCCTTTGTCTGTGATATATGAAGTTTTTTCGTGCCAAGTTTCAAGTTTCTGAGTTTACGGGAAGTACCCTTTAGGTTTTGAGTTTCTTGCGAGTACTCAGTTTCAAAATAAGCGACTTAAATTGCAATTTCTTTTGATTGCGTTGACATAAAAGTTTGGTTTTGCTACATTTGAAAGGTCTTATAGCGCTGAGTATTTGACATGAATTTCAATTTAATACCTCCACGCGTTTACGAGGAAAAAGGTAATAAGTTTAAAATTTAAAAAAATATTTTTTTGTATGATTTTACTAAAAATGTCTACTTTTTGTAATTTTTCCATTGTCTATGCTATATGATGTTGCTTCGTGCCAAATTTCAAGTTTCTGAGTTCACGGGAAGTACCCCGTAGGTTTTGCAAGTGCCGAAAAACTCTAAAATTTGCAGCATAAACGACTGTATCTTTTGATTGCGTTGGCTTTTAAGTTTGATTTTTTCACAGCTTCAAGGGACAATAGACCTGAGTATTTGATATAAATTTCAGCTTGATACCTCCACGCATTCCTGAGAAAAATGGTCTTGACAGACAGACAGACAGACAGACAGACAGGCAGACAGACAGACAGACAGACAGACAGACGGACAACAAAATGATCCTATAAGGGTTCCGTTTTTTCCTTTCGAGGTACGGAACCCTAAAAAACATAATATTCGGAAGAACTTTGTTAATTTGGATACACGATTAGACGATCTCGGCTCGATAGAAAAGTTACATCTTAAAATTAGCTTTAAACAGTTTTTAGTTTCTTGACTTATAAGTCTGTAATTAAGGACAAAATTCCAACACACTAATACTAAAACCTTCATTATTTTATATTTCTCAATTAATGCGTAGTATTTTTTAATTCATCATTTTACAAAATGCAGCAGTGAGCTCCCATACTAATCGCAACACAGTGTTTCTCTTTCACTCGCGCTGAAAAAGATAGGGATGGAATTTAATTATGTTTTGTCTGTTCCTAACAAACATAACTGTCAAAGTAACAGATAAGGACAAACGATTATTCAATGCTGGCATGTAAGACGGTTATAAATAATTAATGTATATTTCTCCGTCACACAAAAACGGCTGAATTGATTTAGATGAAATTTGTCACACGATACCAGTACCTCGGAACCGGTACCAAGTATACCGGTATATGGTTCAAATCTACGATACCGGTTCCGGAAAATACCTGTATTTCAAGCCTGGGTCACACAGGTAAATTATGACATTTATGACAAGGAAAGGGACATCAGATACTATTTATACTGGAATTAACTGGATAAGGAGGTAAAATTCAGGTTTAAAGTACGGTATAATATTGTCTTCGGTTGCCGCGATAGTTATTCATGAAATAAAACAACTAAAAACGGATTATATCGCGTGTACTGAGCTTAAATTACATCCCGACGTTTCGAACACTTTACAGCGTTCGTGGTCAACGGGTCGACTGAGGAAAAATATACAATTACCTCCGTTCAAAAACTATCACAATATGCAAACCTACCCACATATTAAATATTAAACAAATTTTAGTAGTTTATGTAACTGTTACGTAATAAGGATCCTTAAAACATGAGTGTGGTTTTATGAAACGAGCCGCAGGTGAGTTTCATAATAAGATCACACGAGTGTTTTAAGGCCTAATTACGTACAGTTGCATACACTGCTTTATCTACACTCATATTCTGCTTTATCTGCCATATGGTGCCATATCGTGTCTGGAGGAGCCCAAACTTGGTATTTTTCGAAAATTATTTTTGTGTTAATTAAAAAAAATTTTTTTTTTCCATACAAATAAAAAAATGTTTTGGCACTCCCCTCCTAAGGGATTTTTTTTAAGAACTGCGGGTCAAAAAAATTGTTTTGACCTCTAGTATGCGTGTGCCAAACGGCTAAACTGTAGATCGATTTGCGGTTTTTTTAATCGTACGGCTACCACTATAAGGGTTCCGTTTTTTGCCATTTGGCTACGGAACCCTAAAAACGTTATGCTATTTATTACCTTGTACGAAACAACGATATGTAATACTAGAATATAGGTATGATATGAAATTATATAAAATGTTATGTACCACAAATTTAAAAGACCAAAAATCATCTATCAAGACGACTGTACTTATATGAAATGAATATTAACAAGTTGCAGCTAATAAATACAACAAAATATGATTAACTGTTAAGGTTTAACTGATAGCCTTTAAATACCGTTTTTCAACGGTCACCCCCAATACACCCCCAATTAATACCGGAATTCCGGAATTGAACCCTAATACCGGTATTGAGAATCATCCGATATTTGCATGCCCTACCTATGCACGCAAAGTCACGGGTGGTAACTACAGATCCTTCGTAACAATGCTTATAGTTCAAAATCTGTAAGAATGAACTTTTGACACTTCAGTATTGACATCATTAGTGATGGGGCTAAGACGTATCGTTTGTCAAATTTAGCGATTATTTATGAATTGTTCGAATCGATTTTACTACAACCGATTTTTTCTTGTTATTTGCCTAATAATAAGAATAAGAGAATAAGAATAATGTTTATTGACTTAAACCTAATACAAGTGTAAGTAATATTTCCACAGTACGCTAATAGCTTAAGAGAGACTTATGTATTAGGTTTGAAACAGTTTCACCGGAACTGAGCCTCTGTCTCCCGAACTAGGCGGATGCCTGTGACTCGGAAGTCAGTGATACCACCGAGAATATGAGTTAAGATGAGTTGTATGCAATTATGCCTAATATACAAAAATAAATTAAAAAAGGAAAACTTAACTATAACAAAGCAGAAAATAAAATTATTTAGGAAATGATCATTTAATAATTGTTATCTACTAATTATGTATGGCATTATAATAATTCCATAATTAATACAAAATGATAAGAGAGTCTTATATTCTCTATTGATTACATAATCGATTTTATCGACTTACGGAAATGTTATATGAATCGGAACAGCAGACATGGTCACAACACTAAATTTAAAAAAAAGGAGGCGTAGACCGTAACTGATTGCATGCTAAATTGTTATAAATATAAAAAAATTAACATTAATTAAGTTACGTTTATTAAAAGTGAAATATTGTGTTTACGTACATGACAAGCTGTAAAATCATTATGGGATTTTGTTTATAATTTCAAAGTGTCTTGCGCGTTTACGTTCTACGGGCGTTGCGATGTGTCAAAAGTTCATTCTTACAGATTTTGAACTATAGAACTAAGGGAAATTACATTTGGCTTTAAAAGAATCCGAATACGGATCCAAAGTAGTTTTTCTTTTCTTAGTCAATAAATGGCCGCATTTTCTTACATTTCATTTTTAAATGCAGGCTGAGTATGTTTTAATCATTATTCATTGAGGTTTAGTGTTTACAACGCTATATATAAAATATATGGATAAATACTGAAATACATAGAAAACATCCATAACTCATTAACATATATCTGTGATAAACACACAAACAAATGCCCTGACCACAGGATTCGAACCCGGGACCTCCTGCTTCATAGGCAGGGTCACTACCGACTAGGCAACGAGGCCGTTGAAGCTTAGTTAGTTAGTTAGTTGAGGTTTGGTTTTTAATAGTAGTTTATGTAACTGTTACGTTTTAAGGCCTAATTAAGTACAGTTGCAAACACTGTTAACGGCCTCCTAGCCCAGTCGGTAGTGACCCTGCCTACGAAGCAGGAGAGGAGGTCCCGGGTTCGAATCCTGGTCAGGGCATTTATTTGTGTGTTTATCACAGATATTTGTTCCTGAGTTATGGATGTTTTCTATGTATATAAGTATTTATTCATATCTATCTATTATATATATCGTCGTTTAGTACCCATAACACAAGCCTTATTGAGCTTACTGTGGGACTAGGTCGATTTGTGTAAGAATGTCCCATAATATTTATTTATTATTTTTTATTACTGCTTTATCTACACACATATTATAAATCCTAAACAACGCGTTCGGAAACCATTAGAATGACCGCCATTGCACCGCCATGGCCAACTGCATTGTGGGGGCGGTCGGGGAGGAGGACAACAGCGGTCGGAGAGGAGGGCTGGATTTTCATTACGTTACCAAAACCGATGTGGTTATGAATTACCATTTTTACAACACTGTCACAGATAATACACTGAGGGGAGTTTCGTTTGGGACACCGACCGGGGCGGTCGTCCCTTCGTCCTCTATTGCATTCATAAAAATCCCAAAAGTTGAACAATAGACGGTTCTTACCACGTAGCACGTGTTAGCGCAACGCAACTGCCCGCCCGCGCCGAGGCAGTTTTAGAGAAAGTCGGTTCTAAGTATGCGTGGTCTATTTATGTGTTTTCGTTTTCCTAATTTCGCGAAAAATAATATAATCCAGATCCATTAAGCAGTGCACTGTGACTCGCCCTTACATTATTATACGTGCACCCGCGAGTGAATTTAAGTGAGTGCGCGACAGGCTCCGCTCGACTCTTCCACGCTTGACTGGAGTGGCCTGAGAGGATAAAGATAACATCATACAATGCCGCACATCGACGCGGGTGAGATCTTTCCATGGTTTACTGCTTATATTTGCTATTGGGGCCAGACCAATCTAGGTCTTCTTCTTCTTTCTCGTTCCCTCACTGCTGAGGATCGCGACCACATGTAGCTTGCTTCCATAATGTGCGGTCATAGGCCATGTGGACTGCACGGTTCAGGCTGCCGCTAGCCGACCTTTTTGCGGCGTACTATTTTAAGTAACTAAAGGGGAAGGGATCAAGCAAGGCCCAGAGAGTGCTCTGTAAGGGCCAGAGCCTGACTTTGGCTAAAACCAGTAGCTTCGGTATCCAACTAAGTAGTCTTCTAATTTTTTTCTATGATACCTAATCGGTATGTAGGTACTATTTCTAGTAAACTGAATTTAGCTTGGCCACAAGGGAAATAAGGGAAACTACGTGGATGACTGGACGTGTATAACATATACACGCGCGCACGGTCATACCAACGCCCAAAACTTATCTTAGGGCAACGAAATTTTGTTATCAAAAAATAAACGTGCGCAAGTTTGAAGTACAAATATCATATCTAAAACCACCCCATAATTTAAGTAACTAAAGTAAACATAAACTATTGGCTAGTTGAAGGGTCTGGAGACATTAGATGAGAGCATTTCCACGCAAGCATTGTTATGGCAACTCCTTCGCAGTTCGCAGAAAACAATAAGCTGCCGTCCAAAGGGTTACATGCGGAGGAGTTATAATCGCCACTTGCACAAATTCTAAAACGAGCCGCCGATTGCAGGGATCCATACAGAACAATATAATGACTAACTAAACAAAAAAAAATACTGACAAAAGCTTCAAACTTAAAGAGAAATATAATGTGCAATGAACACAACCATCGAGACTTTCTCCAGGAAAGAGGGACAAAAAAATAAACGTTTTTTGTCATGTTCGACGGACGCGCATCCGAGATCTCCAAACACGTGCGGTTGCTAGCTATGTTTCCATGAATTAAAGTGCAACCATTAAGTGTGCAGCATTGTGAATGTACTTATACACAAAAATCCATATTGGATATCAGTGGAGTGTTATTGGCGTTTTTGTGCGAGTAATCAGTACCTAGTGTGACAATGAAAAATAATTATATTCGTGCTAAAAGATTTAGATTAAATTTGCGGCGATTCTTTCAAGCGATGTTTACTTGTTCAAATGTTTATGGTCATATAATATCAAGTGAGTGCGATTCGTGTTTTATAATGAAGTTATATATTTTGTGTGTGTGTCTTGTGTAATACATCGAAGTTGTACTATTGTGTATTAAACAGTTCAATATGTATTTGAAAGTAATTCACATGTGGCTCACTACAGACTTGCGCCACACTATGCGACTACATTAACACCACACTACCAACCAACCTAACCACGCATACAGACTCTAATAAATAAAGCAACGTCTTACTTATAGAACTCTACTCCCTTCGATTTGTCCAATCGCAGGAAAATTGACTACCATTTCTACAGGCTACAAAGAAACAGTTAGCTGAATTTGCTCCGGCAAGCATTCGACAAGCAGCAATTAAGACAAAATGCGACAAGGCCACTCCAAACGCCAAAATCCGGACTTAGTTTAGTCAAAAATATATAATCGAGTAGCGTACAACGACGTAAATATTAATGAATAAAATAGTTATCGCACTTTCTATGGCCTACGGTCTTAAATCCAGGATTCTCACAAGCACCAACAGATCACAGCTAAGGAAATACGAACGACATACTATATCCTAAACAAAATGATAGACGCAACGTATCTAATGAACCGTCTAAAAAAATACATGAGATGCTGGAAGACAAGACGATAACGGATTAGGTACAAGTGCACAAACTATGCTATAGACTCATTGACTGAAGACCTATACGCACTTGCTGCGCTAAGCTATAGTCTACAACCCCACATGAAGAGCAAGTGAAAGAGTGAGACCTATTTTTTACTCATGGATTGGCTACTCGAACCAGAGAATAACTTGACCACAACCAGAAAATAACTACGGCTAACCTAGTCCAACTGCTAGACTACAGATCATAAGGCAATGAACGCAACTTATTTATACGCAGTCGCCATCCCTTCGTATATATTTACACACAGTATTTATCCATCTCCCTCACGCTGGGCACGATGCAAGTATTCGGTCTGGTTCTACCTCCTGTCATTCCTATTATCCTTGACTGCACAAACCCGACAGTCCCATCCTGTATTTATTGGCCCACCGGTTTCTCGGGCAGGAGGGCCAGCTGAGCATACCAGGGCGGCAGACGACGGGAAGAGCAAGCGAGGAAGCCCGGATACACGCCCTATCTCGGAGTGGGTACGTCCGGACAGAGGTCGTTAACCCGCCGTACTCTACACCTTTGACCGACGGCCTGAACCGTACTAGCACGTGTATTTGAGCTATCTCGGCAAATCTACTCGTCCCTCCCTCCCTTGTATGACCAGCGCCTCTGCGTCCTTGCAGCAGAACTGCTGGCTGGTGGTGTCACATGACGGTGACGATGACGGTGACGGTGACTGTCACAGATAATACACTGATGTTACAGTACTGGTTGCAGTAATGGTAGTACATAATTAATATGGCTTATCTACACTCATATTGTAAGTTCTCTAAAACGTGTTCGAAAACGGTAGGCAATGGCTAGCATTACCACGACCGATTTTACTAAGATAAGCTTTTTATCTGTGGCAGTAACGTAATTTTAACTTTTCATGCTCAAATATTGATGTGCTATGAGTTTTGATAACATAATGTACACCTGCACGCTCCCGCGCATCCGCCGACAGCCCGACACGCGCCTCCCCGACCGCCGGCACAATCGAGTTGGCCATGGCGGTGCAATGGCGGCCATTCTATGGTTTCCGAATACGGCATTTTGGATAAATAATATGAGTGTAGATAAAGCAGTGTATGCAACTTTACGTAATTAGGCCTTAAAACGTAACAGTTACATAAACTACTATTTCAAACGCAGAATAGAGGATTTATGATATGGGTGCAGGTAAAAGCTTTTTTCTACTCCGGTATTTTTATCTGTCAATTATATGGTCCCGCAAACGAATATAAAAGGATGTCTTATGCAATTAAAAAAAAATCTATCTAGTCTATTCTTTATAAAGACCCTAGGGTTATTATGTGATATAATGCAACTGCTAGCAGAGGTGCCCTGTGAACCCAACATTTTTGTTTTCTAATCCCGTTTATCTATCATTTATACATTCATCATCATCTATATACTCGAAGAAACACATAGATAATATACTCGAAGAAAAGTCTATCTAGTCTATTCCCCAAAAAAACAACTGTTAAATACATTAAAAGCGCCAAAATAGAATCGCGTGCAGTCAGGACTTTAGAGGAAAATACATTACTGCCAACCTAAGAAACCTAAATAAACGTAGCGTTTTTTGAAAAAAAAAACTTTAAAAAAGAAAAAATGAAAAGAACCACAGACATACTTTGTAGTTTTTACGTTTGCCATTCGTTTGTGATGGCAAACTGCAAAATTTGAAAATAATATATTTTTACTAATCTTTGTCGCTCTTTGATAATTGATTTAATAACGACGGTGTGTGTTTGTGTTAGTATTCTTGAAATACAGTGTTTTAAAAGGTGAAACTTATTGTTGATTATGTTGACAAAATAACTGCAATATCCATGAAGTGTTCAATTTCGCATTTTTTGTAAAACTATGTGTAGTCGTAGAAAAAGTATTGTATGCAAGGTCATATAAGTAGGTCAAAAAATGTTCGTGGCGTTTTTCTTAACAATTTTCGCCTCCGGCTCAAATTGTTACCCACGCCACTCACCTTTTTTGACACCTCTTATACAACTGTTGCATAAAATACTATAACGCGGTCTAATGCGGTTTGTTTACCAAAATACTTCACTCGTCAACAACAGTTGGTGCGTTGCCAGTGTCTATTAGTTTTGGCTGTCGATAGACAAGTGGACACGCTAACATCACGCATCGGTCACTCTTTGTTCACGTTTTGTAAACTACCCAATGGGCACAGGGCGGACACGCCATACTACAAAACTCGTTTGACCGCCTTTGTGTGCACGGCGCATCTGTACACGCTTCAATGTGTGCGTGCGTCTTAGGGCGCTGTTTCCGCTGTCGTAAATGACGTTTGACAATACACCGACATTTTGCTTTTTATCGATGCGCTGCCAACCTGACGGTTAGCTTACTAATTCCCTACTAATCGGCCGCCTCGGGGTGAGGTAATTCCGTTCGGGCTGGGGCGTAGCATGGCCATTCTGTATGAAGCACTATTATTTTAATTTATTCTGTGCTATGTATAACAGACGTTACTAAGTACTAGACTAAATAACTACCGGGGTCCGGATCCTGTAAGATATGATGAAATCCGGAACCCTTTTCTGGCCTATTATTCTGGTCTCCATCGACGAAAAGCTGCTAGATGCCCGGGTCTGGTAAACAGCTGCCATGTTCCAGACCTAATGATAAGAAAATTAACGACAATTACGCATAAACGAATTGAGATTTGAATAACAATTCAATATTGAAAGATAAAGATAAAATATTAAAAATATTACAATGCACTTATGAACATCAGAGAAAAAAAACTATCACCTATTCTAACCCTACACCTCTGACCCGAGAAGTATTATGACCGGCATAAAACTCGGTGGGACTTATTTTTTCAAAACAGTAATGTATTAGATCTTAAAGATACACAATAATGCGTAGTTCATCAAGAAGACATATCAAGACAGCTTGAGAGACAGACAATGTACCTATTGTGTAATTAAAAAGAAAAAAATAAATAATAAAATCCAAATCTGACTGCTTCACGACACAACACATTTGATAAGCTTTCCTACCTGAACTATGTCCTCTAAATGTTATATGATTTTGAAGTCGTTTCTGGTTTGGGCCATGAATATTTGTCCGTCATATAGTCCTCGACCTTGTAATAACCCTTTGATATCAAAGTTTTGTCATTTATAATGCATTTATATCATCTGTCAGACGTAAACAAACAAAATCAAATGATCTGTGTCTGTTACACGTATACACGTAAACATATAAATCATAATCATAATAGTCATATTTGTTTGTTTAATTTGGCCATTGAGAATTTAATATTTCGACAGAATGACGTCATCTATTTCCTCAGTTATTTCATAGTAAAATGATCCACATTAATAACCTGGCTTAATATAGTATTTTATACAGTCGTGACCTAATGAAGAGCTTTTCAGTCGAGTACCGTGTTTAGTGAAAGTTCTTGAAAGAATTGAGGCGGTGTAAAATCTTTTGTTATTATTTCATACATCCAAAACTGAGTCAAATAATAAAACCAAACGTGATCGAGTTATATTCAGGATCTGTCACTAAAACTGTATGAGGAAGATGTCAATAAGGAAGGTCAAATTTCCTGTTTATTCATATCCATTTAATGTGAGTTTATGATGCAAAACAGTACCTAGATGAGCCGCGCGGATACAGGGGGGGCGGGCAACAGGGGAAATTTAAAGGGGGCTCCCAAACAACAGACATGATTATTTTGCCGTTTTTACAGATAATGGTATGGAACCCTTCGTGCGCGAGTCCGAATCGCACTTGGCCGGTTTTTCACTAATAGTATATTGTGTTTTAGGAAGTACTAATACTAATAACGACACTAATAAATACATAACGACAAAGTGGGTCCTTTTTCCCTGGATATTTATTTTTCTATACAGGGTGTTTCCTGTAATAAGAGCTATAAATTAAAACGTAGATTCTACTCCTCAAACAATGAAACGTTTGTTCTACAATTTAAAAAAAAACGAAGTTTTTATATTGTCTCTTTTTCATACATATTAAATAGTATTTTCAATGTACGTTAAAATCCGTCTAATTGACATTGCTTGTCACTCTTGTCACCCAACAGAAATAATCAATTTCGCAATACATTGCGTGTTCGAATAAACTTTATAGTGAAATAAAAATCAAATTATAAGTTATTTTTAAAAGTCGCTGAACTAATATTGTCCAGTTTGAAGGGTTGGCGAAAACCCGGGTTTTTTCAAAAAATATCTGCCTACTGGGTTTTTTCGGGTTTTTTGGGTAATTTCGGGTTTTTCCGGGTTATTTCGGGATAATAAAGTTTATTGTTTGAATTTAGATTTAAATGCATTTAATTTTATTGCATTTTTTCTACCAAATATTTTTGTAACTGAATAATATGGGATGTGTTTTCTGTCGGTTGGGGAAATCGCCAGCCTGGCTTCAAGTTTATTATTGGAGGATGATGATGATGAATTATACACCGTGGGCTGGAATAACCCGACAGATCTTAACCACGAATTTCTAAGACCAAAAGAAGGAAAAAATATTATGTGACTTTAGGTCAATTTCGCCAAAAAAAAATTTTAATTTTTTGAATGTTTATTGCACATGAAAAGCAAATGTTGTTAATAAAATTATCGCCTAAAACAAATTGGTACATTTTTTTTGTAAAAATCTAGTTTCTGCAAAGTTTTTCTTGTCACTTTGATATCTGTCAATAAGGATGTGTAAACTATGTTCAATGGTGGCAACAACGCCACTATAAAGGAGTTTTGTGATGAGTTATAATAAAAAGTGTATTTTTTTTAAATTAGTGTTAACTCTGAAACTAGGCGTATTCCAGAAAAGTTTGTAGGACATTTTAGTATCTAAATATGATCAGGAATACACTGTTAAAATCTGTCTGGTTATATCGGCCCACGGTGTATATTGGTTGGCTACTACCTACTTAATAAATATGATAAACTAAACCCCAAATATTAAGTTTCACCAAAAAATACAAGAATATATAAAGTAGTAGGTAACCATTATATAATTTAAGACTTTTTACAGCTTAAATCAGATTTCTTAAGTCAATTTATTTAAAAAACCCACTTTTGTCAAAAACCCACGGGTTTTTTCAGCTGGGTTGTACCCAATTTAACCCAGTGGGTTTCTTGGGTTGGGGACGATTAAGCCAACCCTGCCAGTTTGAGGAGTAGAATCTACGGTTTAATTTATTGCCCCTATTACAGGAAACACCCGGTATACTCGTCGACTACCTATAATGCTTGAATTGAGACCGAACTGCTAGCGCATACATTTCGATGGACCTTTTATGGTCGCAAATTGTAGCATCGTCGCAGATGCTGAAATGGATTTTCATACAATATTATACACGGTGCCCACGAGGAAAGGGAAAGATTTTAACAGTATATTCTAGATCCTATTTAGAGACAAAAATGTCATGTAAACTTTTTTGAAATTCGCCTAGTTTCAGAGTTAATACGATACCGATTTATAAAAAATAGATTTTTTATTATAACTCAGCACAAAACGCCTTTCTGATGGCGTTGTTGCCACTATTGGGCATAGTTTACCCGTCTTTATTGACAGATATTAAAGTGACAAGGAAAACTATTGTATTTTATTATATTGTTTATTTCCGATGTCAAATCCATAAGCACATCTTAATAATTATTTGTTAGTACACAACATCAACATAAAATAGGACTAAGACTAGAATTGGATGCTAAAATAAATTACAAATAGAATAATTACCTAAATGTCAAGTCTCAATCATCATAATTACTTAAGAATATTACAATTAGAATAAAGTTAAAAAAATTAAATAAATTAAATCAACTAAAATTATAATTAAAAATAATGTATACCCTGTGAGTGGGAGATCTGACATGTAGGCTGACAAGAACCTTATTTAGTGGACAGTCTAACCGGTTTGCTAATATGCTCAAAATGCTATTAGAGCTCTCCCGCGCCCTGCGCACCAACGAGGCGACGCGTTGGCGTACTATGGCGTGGAAGCCGTCAGTGCGCGCCTCGGCGAACATGGCCGACGCGCTGCAGTAACGCGGCAAACCCAACAGCATCCTGAACACATTGTTGTATTGGACTCGTAGGGCATTGAGAGTCCGCTGAGTGTAGTTGACCCACACGCTGCAGGTGTAAAAAGATTGACAGAAGGCTCTAAACAAAGTTGTCTCCACTTCTATAGTACACCTCACAAACCTGCGTGCCAACATGTTGACCCGGACCGCCATGCAGCAACTAAATTTTTCCAAAAAAAATGTACCAATTTCTTTTAGACGATAATTTTATTAATGACATTTACTTTTCATGTGCTATTACATTCAAAAAATAGAAAAAAAAGAAAAAAAAATTTGTTTTGCAAAATTGACCTAAAGTCACATAATATTTTTTCCTTCTTTTGGTCTCAGGAATGCGTGGTTAATTTTTTTCCCTTTTCCTCGCGGGCACCTTGTACAATGGTCGGGGGGGAGGACCGCCCTCCCCGACCGCCGGTACGATCCAGCGGGAGATCGTAGTTACTAAATCGTATAGAGGGAACAGATTATTGTAAGGCATTCGTCGAACTTAATTCTTACCGGTTTGCCTACTTATTTTGGGCACTCGTAGAAAAAGTATTGTATACATTAGTGACATAATTAAGCTTTTCAATCTCGTACCTTACTTATGCCATTCAGCCAGCTTCGAGGCCTAAACACGGTACTCGACTGAAAGGCTCTTTATTATCTCACGATTTTATAAAATACTATTATTTCTTTGAATTAATTTTGTATTAAGCAAAAACGTCTGCAAGCGAAATTTCAATTTTATAATTGAAAGAAAAATTCACCGCGTCGAGCAAGATTCGAAAACGAGTACATACACTTACGGCAGATGTCGCTACACGTCACCCTCTGACGTAAGCAATGAAGGAACTGATGGAAAGATTCGCCGCGGTTGAGTATGCGTCGATGGCTCAGTTGGTCAGAGCGGTCGGACCGGTGTTCCGAAAGGTCGCAAGTTCGAATCTTGCTCGACGCGGTGAATTTTCCATTTTTCTTTCAATTATAAAATTATTTCTTTGGTTGTGTTGTAGGATATAAAATTGAGAGTTTATGTATGTAGAAAATGTAACCCACGATCAATGGCCTTGCTCAGAAGGCTGTTTGTTTAAGTTATATCATAACCAACAGAATATTCCACACATCTGACCTAGCTCAGAGGTCAGAGTTGTATGGAAAGAGCTGTTCATAGGTATAATACAATGTATGTGAGACAACGAAATTTACATGGGATGTAAATTTTCTTTGAAACATTTAATTACAAAATATAAAATATTTATTTTTATCGTTCCTTGATATGCAATGTTGTCGAATCCTCTTTTTAAATTGAAAACTTTTGTTAGGAGCATTCGCTCTTTCACACAAGGTTTATATTTACGTACAAAATTTTATGCCACTTTGATACCTCCTAGCAAGGAAAATAGCCCTTTAGAAAGTATTTGTCTGTGGTTAAAATCAGCTGATTCGGTAATCGGCCATTCTGACAAACGTTCATGACCTTACTGAAGGTGTTAACCTGGTTGTGGTTTTGGCAGGCCGCCCGAAGCTCTGGGATCGTTAGAAAACTACTACATTCTGTTCAACATTTGAATCGGCGATGTTATGTAAATATTGGCTTCGATGCGTGCTCCAAATCATAATGGCAGTTCCAATGTCTGTACGAAATAGCGTTTCTTGATTTAGGTAAACGCATTATCTATCAATGCTGGTCAACATAACTATAAAAACCCACACAAATGGTTTTTTTTTATTGGCATGAACTCTGAAACTAGGCCAGGCGCGGATCCAGGATTTTCGGGGGCACTTCCTTCACAAAAAATCTCGCGGTCCGGACCTATGAGCCCCGTAGTATACGAGGTTTGCGTTTCAGGGGGGGGGGGGGGTCTTTGCCCCTGTCCCCTCCCCCGCCCTGTATCCGCGCCTGAACTAGGCAAATCCCGCAATACCTAGCTTATAGGACATTTTAGTGTTAAGATATTTTTGCACTATTTGGGTACCTCGTAAGCATATTGTATATCAACTAAACGCTTTCGATGAACTCCTATGTAGTTCCGATAGTAGGTACGAGCACATAATGTTCTGATTGGCCAAATGCGCCTTAGCACATACACGGGAAAATTCGCCGGGTGCCGCTGTGACCCGGGTAGCCTATGTGTTAGGGCGTCTGCCGCGAATGCAGAAGACACTGTTTCGATCCCAGCACTGGTGGCCTAGGTCACTTTTTCCTCTGTATATGACATCTATGTATGTGGTACGAGCATAAGTATTAACAATTGAAATACATTTTCCGACAGTTTTCAATCGCCCTAAAGTCCATTGTCCGATTTTGATCGCTTGCCAAGGCGATTCCGAGAGCTCCCGAAAATAATGTTTGGCGTGAAATTTCTTCCTTGTTCTTAGGACCTTGAGACAAACATTTTAATGTTTTTTCCGGGTAGATGTAAAAAGCAAGAATATTTTTAAAATGTTAAAATCACAGAAAAAACTATACTACAGCCATTTATCAAGTTACCCTAAAAACCATCGCTGGCTTATCGCCATGGACCTTGAAAATATAGGAACGTAATCCCGCGAAGATGAAACTGTGATTTGATGATAATCCGCCTCGGAATAGTTTCCTTCCCAATTGTGCCAGCGAGGCGAGGAAGGATAAGAATTTAACTATTCCCACCTGTTCCCGGCGGGCACGGATGGGAATGATTCGTTCCCATCTGTAACCGCCTCACGTAACCATAGGGTACATATGGGAATACTCACCGCTTGTCCACGAGTTGTAAGTATAAGTTGTGTGAATATCGCACCTCACAAAGAAATTGGAATCACAGATTTGACTTCACGGGATTACGATTATTATTATTACTGAATCGTGATTAGACTACGATTGAGATAGTTTTTTAGTTTTTTTTATTAATGGCTTTTACTTCTCGCCGTTTTTACCGTGGTGAATTCTGCCAATGTCAGGGTGTACTTATGATTTTATTCATTTTTGATAAAATAAAATAAAAGCAACGTTGTTCGGTTAAGGTCTTGGTGATAGCCTCCTTACACACACGTGGGTGGTCGAGACCCCGGATAACCGTTTGTTTAACTAAAGGGTGGTTTATGAGACTATTTTTTCACTAGCTACTCACTTGTTCGTTAGGTCACCGCACAATAAGCTATCAATATTAAACACTGAACTACGTAAATAAGCAAAAAACAAAAGACTATTCTAAAGATGACGCAGCCATCTTGAGTTTGAGATAGTTGTCAACCCATATTAATTTTGACGTAATTATATGGCAGATCTGTCAACTCTAATCCTATTCTAACACGTCCCCATATTTTCAGAGTTCTATGCTAATCGCGGTAATCGCCTTACCTTTGACTTAGTGAAAACCGCAACGAAATCAGACAAGCCGAGAGAAATGGGAATATTTGTTTGTCGAAAATTGAAAAAAGTAACAAACAGTTCTTCCATTTGCACCTGAATTTTCTAATTTTTCGAGAATCTTCCACCTTTTTCTGTATACCTAAGATAGCTTAAATAATCTTGTTATTTCCATATTATAAACGACCAATATTTGTAGGTATTCATTTAAGGTTAAGGTGACCTACATTTTCTCGGTATTGAAGTAGCACAATAACCTACCATGCATTTTGCAAAACAAGTGCTTAACAAGTTAAAGACGTGGTCCCTGGTATGGGTTTCTTTTTGTGGTATAATATAGCCTAAATGTTAAACACAGTTTCACATAGATCGTCACGGAATTACCTCAAAAATATATTACTGTAAAAAGTGCGAGGGCTTGTGCGGAGTATAAATAGCAAAAAAACTTATTTTCGTGAAGAAATAAAAGGAATACATTATCCAGCAGCATCCTAAAGTGCTATTGAGAAGTTGTGCTACTGAAAGAAGGGAAATTCCAATAGCAAGTGCTGATACATTATTTATTCAGTTCTGAAAGCGAGGCAAGACGGACCCAAAATGTTATTTGGAAGCACTTCAATCAAAGTATTCTTTTTTTTTTCTTCCGTCCACGTGAAAAACGATGAGAGCGATATCGCTCGACGCTGCCGCCGCGCCGACAGACATACATTTGTTTTAACCAATGGCGGACGTGCAGGAGCATAGCGTGCAGGAGTAGGATAGAGGTTCCCAGCGCTAATTATTCACCTATCAATGTTTTACCATTTCGAGGGGCGTGCGGTCAAACTCGAGAAGTCTAAAAAAATGATTTTGAAATTAGAACTATACGTGACCAACGTAGAGTTCATATTCCAATGAAAAAATATTCCGAGTTGTCGGGTTTTACTTCACCCCTCGATCTAGAGTCTCTACAGGAACATTAATAGTTATTTATGTAGCTGTAATTATAAGACAAACGGTTTAACGGTTGAATCTTAATATACTGTTCTTTGGAATATACTGTTCTTTGGAAATGTGACATAGAATATGTACACTCGCGAGCAAATAATACGGGTCAGTGACAAAAACCCTTATATTTTGCAAATTAATAGCGGTAGGTATGTGCAGAAAACTAACTGTGTATTAAAGAGAATTTAATATCGAATTAAATTGAACCTTCAATATTCTACAAGAATTCTGGAAAAAGTTTTATTAAAAAAAAAGTCGAATTTGGTACCAAATTCAAATTGAGCTTATTTCACTTTGTTTGTTTTCTCACTTTTGTTTTCAATCTGTCAAAGCAAAATGATAAAAGGCAGTTTTTGTTGACTTTGATGGTCATTATTGAATTACTATCATGTCGCTAACACAAGATAAATGTACACGTATCGTCACTTTGTTACAAGAAGGCAGAAGTCAGAGATATACAGCAAGAAGAACAGGCGTGTCACTATCTACGGTACAGAGGGTCCTCCGACGTTTCCTACAAACTGGCAGGAACCTTCGAAGACCAGGAACCGGCAGGCCGAGATGTACTACGGCTAGAGAAGATCGATTTATTGTAACAACAATGCTCCGAAATCGGCATCTCACTGCAGTTGAAGTCAAAAACCAACTTCGGGAGACCCGAAGAGATGACATCAGCGAGTGGACTGTAAGGCGGCGGCTTCGTGAAGCTAATTTGACCCCACATAGACCGGCAAATGGCCCAAAACTTGACAGAGGCCATCGAACTGCAAGGAAACTTTACGCACGCGAATACAGGCGATGGGGTGCCGAAGAATGGGCAAGAATTATGTTTTCTGACGAATCCAGATTTATGCTCTATGCACATGACTGGCGGCGAAGAGTTTACAGACGGCCAGGTAAACGT
Source organism: Pammene aurita (assembly GCA_947086415.1). NCBI lineage: Eukaryota > Metazoa > Arthropoda > Insecta > Lepidoptera > Tortricidae > Pammene > Pammene aurita. Next base: position 11,415,896 of record OX352316.1, read on the forward strand.
TTTATTCCAGCCTGTTTTGAAGAAAAAGTTGCTTTCGGCGGTGGGTCTGTTATGGTTTGGGCTGGAATCTCTTCAGAGAGTCGCACGCAATTAGTTTTGATAGAAAATGGAACGTTAACTAGTGCCAGGTATGTGGAAGAGATTCTTAATGAGCATGTAGGCCCATATTTAATTAATATGGGTGAAAACTCAATGTTCATGCATGACATCGCCAGGCCACACACCGCACAGATTGTGGAAGATTATTTTGAGGAGGATGGCATCAACACTATGAACTGGCCCTCGAGAAGCCCGGACCTAAATCCGATTGAGCACGTATGGGACGAGCTCGGAAGGCGTGTAAGAAATCGAAACCCCGCCCCAGCTACACTTAGAGACCTGAAACAGGCGTTAGTGGAAGAAATGGCTAATATCCCGCAAGAACGCATAAGCAACTTAATAAACAGTATGCCCAATCGTTTAGAAGCTGTAAGAAGAGCCCGAGGAGGCAATACGAAGTATTGATATGTTTTGCTTTTTTTTTGTTTTTAGTTTTGTGTGTGAGGTACCACGGTTGCTTTTTACCTATAATTAATTGATATCGTGTTTACTATGTTAATTAAATAAACAAGTAAATATCATCTCTAACTCTTGACGCTGTTTTATTAACTATGCATTTATCTATAATATACAATTTAATTCAGGCTCCTAGCTTTATTATTTTAGGAGATATTATAGTTTTTCGTACTGACCCGAATTATTTGCACGCGAGTGTAGTTTCTTTATTATTCTGAACTTAAAAACACCTGCGGGAAAATTTCACGTCGCTTGTAAACCGGTCTGTATTCCGGTTCAAATGTTGTATAATATTTACTTAGTTATGTAATAGAAAGATAATATATATATGTGTCTTTTGACCTCTAACACTACGCCATTTTTTCATGTTTTTACTTTTTTTTAATCTCCTTCAGTTTTTTGAGAAAATAATGTGCTGCCGAGGTGTTGTCAAAAATAATTGAAGTAAATAAAACGGTATTTAATCGTGTACTTTTATTATTTCGCCTGAATAATCGCGTCTGAAACGCCAAGCGAAATAAAATAATAAACTTAAATGTAAGCAATTAAATACCGTTTATCTACACTCATACTGTAAGTACTCTAAAATGCGTTCAAAAACCGTAGACAATGACAAGCATTACAACAAACGATTTAACTATGATAAGTTTCTTATCTGCGGCAGTAACGTAATTTTAACTATGCATGCTCAAATATTGTTAAGCAATGAGTTTCAAATTTGGAACATCGAATTTGATAACATAATGTTACCGCCATGGCCAACTCGATTGGTCCCGCGCGAGCGCCGGCACAATCGAGTAGGCCATGACGGTACAATGGCGGTCATTCTATGGTTTCCGAACAATTAATTTAATATATATAATATGAGTGTAGATAAAGCAGTGTATGCAACTGTACGTAATTAGGCCTTAAAACACTCGTGTGATCTTATTATGAAATTCGCCTGCGGCTCATTTCATAAAACCACACTCATGTTTTAAGGACCCTTATTACGTAACAGTTACATAAACTACTATTTATTTAGTTCAATAATTTTTGCAATACTTCGGCAGCATTTAGTATGTTTTTCTCAAAAAACTGAAGAATATTAAAAAAAACGTATAATTTAAAAATGGCGTAGTTTTAGAGGTGAAAAGACACATTCATATATATTATCTTTCTAATACATAATCTGTTTAAAAAAAAGTAAGTTTCTCAAGAATATTTTATAATGTTTGCTTTTTTTGTTGTATTTGACCTCATTATTTTGATATTTCTTTCTCATTTTAAATATCATATATTTTCTAAGTTGGGAAAGACCTAGCTTTTGGTCGTGTTTAGATTCCCAACAAGATTCATAAATACTATAATTTTACTCCACCATACGCATAAGAGCCGGTATGTAGAATTAATTTATATTTAATTATATGTATGTAACTTGCGATTTTCGTTCCCGCACTACTGTTTTTTATCTACACTCACATTGTAAGTCCTCTAAAACGTGTTCAAAAACGGTAGGCAATGGCTAGCATTACCACAACTGATTTTACTATGATCATCTTTTTATCTGTGGCAGTAACGTAATTTTAACTTTACATGCGCGACCGCCGGCACAATCGAGTTGGCCATGGCCGTGCAATGGCGGTTTCCGAACACGGCATTTAGGATAAATTATATGAGTGTAGATAAAGCAGTGTATGAAACTGTACGTAATTAGGCCTTATTTCGTAACAGTTACATAAACTACTATTATCTGTTTGGCCCTTTGTACTTCGTTTTATTGTGCTATAAAGTTTAAATAAATAAAATAGGTAAGAGCCCTAAGTAACTAAAACCTTGAATTTGAGATTTATATGCGAGATACAATTTAATTACTTTTTAGGGTTCCGTAGTCAACTAGGAACCCTTATAGTTTCGCCATGTCTGCCCGTCCGTCCGTCCGTCCGTCCGTCCGCGGATAATCTCAGTGACCGTTAGCACTAGAAAGCTGAAATTTAGTACTAATATGTATATCAATCACGCCGACAAAGTGGTAAAATAAAAAGTGGTTTTTTTTTTATTAGGGTACCTCCCCTATACGTAAAGTGGGGAGTGATTTTTTTTTTCATTTCAACCCTAATTTGTGATATATTTTTGGATAGGTATTTAAAAATGAATAGGGGTTTACTAAAATCATTTTTCGATAATGTAAATATTTTCGGAAATAATCGCTCCAGAAGTAAAAAAATATGCGTCCCCCCCCCCTCTAACTTTTGAACCATAAGTTTTAAAAATATGAAAAAAATCTCAAAAGTAGAACTTCATAAAAACTTTCTAGGAAAATTATTTTGAACTTGATAGGATGAATAGTTTTTGAAAAAAAATTACAAAATAATTTCTGAACTAAGTTTGTAATTTAACCGTATAAGCAGGTGTTTATTGTACCTGTAATTTCTACAAAATTACAATGAAATGACGTGCTTTCAAATAAAGTAAAAGCGGTGAAAATCGGTTCACGCAATAAAGAATTATTCCATAAAAATCATCTTCCATACTTTAAGCTCGCGCGCAAGTTTACTTAATTTGCCGATAGATGTCGCTGTACGTGGAACTCTCATATCATATCCTACATGGCGGTGTTATTAGCTCTTAAGTGGGGACACTTACTGTGACGGACGGAAAACTAAGGAACCCTACACTGAGCGTGGCCCGACACGCTCTTGGCCGGTTTTTTATTATTTTCACGGCTCTTAGGCCAAAGAATATAATACTCACTAGGCAGGGTAAGGCATAATTTAGCATCAAAGAGGTAACGAAGCTTTAAACTAGTAGTCCACCTCGAACTGAGAACTCGCGATTTACTTGCAAACGAAATTACCAATATAAGAAGACCCTTTGGAAGACTTTTTTTCCGGGATCGGATCGGATCGATCCTGCTCATATACGAACACTCAAATTATATATGTACCTCGGCTACAACCCCAACAAATTTCATGATCGCGGAACAAACCCTCTAAATCAAAAAGCCATCGAAATGCCGAGACGTCCCACTAGCCAGACGTTGTTTGTAATACCTTCACTTCGCTTACGCTCCGCTCGTTCGATAATTAAAAAAATACCTACCAGCGACCTTACCTTAAATTCGTATTTCATAAACAAACATTAGCAAACCAAATTTCGGTAATTCCTTTATCAACTGTATAACAACACATACCATAATGGTTTTCGCGAAAACATGTCAAAATAATATACCCATGTAATATCCTATTCAGTGATCAGATTATGCTAAATGCTTGTTCAAATACTGGCAGAGTAACATATTGTTTAATCATTTATATACACGCACGTTGGTACCTACATACATGCCTTGTCTATACGTTTTATTCAAATGTGGTGTTTACTGAAATATTAAATATGTTTAGACATCTCCATCCCCAAACAAGGTGTACCTAAGGCAATGATATTTACTATGGATTGGTTGTACTCTATCAAAATGAGCACAAACAAACTTCCTTAGTTATTTCATTACCTTGCAACGATTCTTTAATCATTACATCTTTTTCACTCTCATTGTTAGTAAAATACAGGTTATCTCTTTCTCACGCGGGTTACGGGAGCTAATTGGCCCGTCCGCTTCTCTCGGTTGCCGATGCGCGACTAGCGACAATTGTTTGAATTCACTAATTTTAAGTGCCCATAACCCATCTGTGCACCTAGAGTGCATAGTGAATATTGTCAACCTGATAAATAGAAGCGATTTGAATGCGATTTCCGGTGAACGATTTTAGACGGAGGGCTAGCTCTCCGTCTAAAATCGTTCACCGAAAATATGACACAATATTGAGAGCAACGACACCCCTCTAGTCAGTTTGCTATACTATGCTTATTTCTAGATCTGGACATCTGGCAGCTGTAAAGTGGTGGAGGTCATAGAATGCAAACTTCAAGAAAACCAATCCTAGAGAGTTCTAGGTTTGGTGCAATATTATGAGAAATTATATAAATAATTAGATTATATGATTGCCAAAAGTTTCTGTTGGGGGAAAGAAGCGCCAAACGACGTTTAATGTAATTCATAGTTTTTCGCCTCCTGTTTTTGTTTCTGTTTTTTGTTCTAATGAATGTTAAAATATAGGCCCTGTCCTTTAAAACTGAGACAACAACTTCGGCAGTTTTTACCTATTTTGGTATTACTATTTTCCAATTAAAAATTTTTGCTAGTCTGTCACTCTGACCTCCATCCATTAAAAGCTGCCAGATGCCCGGATCTAGCTTTCTCTTTTTCTTTTCTGACTACAAGCTACTTCTTTCTCTTTTTTGACCACAGGTTTTTCACTTCTCAGATTTGATTTATAAAGAAAAAAATAAATTTTGCTTTACAGATAAACCATGAATCCGAAAGAGAAGCCACTATTCGGCTCTCACTCTGACACGTCAGCGATCCACATAAAGCACATGGTATTTGCTGCGTGCGTGTTTTTTAACAAAAAAAGTTTGTTTTGCGTCTGATTTTAACATAAATAACACTTTTTTTTGTGTGTTTACTTACTTTCCACTTCTAATATACATTAACTGTTTTCTATATACTTACATATAATAAACGCGTAAGGAGAAAAAAATGTACATTGAAGATATTTGAGAAAAACTAAGGAGGAGGTTATCAATTCGTCGGGATATTTGTTTCTGCCTGTTTTTTTTAATGTATATTCACCGATGATTATTCGAAGACGGCTGGAACGATTTGGAATTATTATTTTTTTTGTTTGAAAGAGTATACTTCACAGTTGGTCCCATTGTAACCAGATCAGGATCTGATGATGGGATCCTGGGAAAAATAGAGGGAACTCTTCAACTATTATAGGCACACCTATAGTGATTTGAGTATTTTTTACAGCAGCTCGAGCATTTCCTTTTGGAAAGGTGGAGGCTAAGTGAAGTCGGTTCTTTTTTGTTTAAAATTATACTAACTACTTACGTACGTATTAGAGATTTAATAATTGGTTAGACAAGATTTTAAAAAAATTATACAAAAAATAATGAATGAATTCGACATAACGTACGCCAACAAAACAACAAGTCATAAAAACAATTTTTTATACCACACGTTTACGAAAAACAAGTTTTTGTGAAGTTTAATATCTTAACTTGTTAATTGAGCAACAAAAAGGTAGCTATTCAAATTTTATTTACCTATAAATGGAAATCACAGAAAAATGTTGGTAATAAGTAATAAATTATACAAACAAATATTTTATCATTGGGCATATTGGTTGATACGCAAATGCCAGAGCATAAATTACAGTTTTTTTTTTGTATATAGGTACCTTTTCTATAATTCAAATCCACCTTTTATAATAATGAGGATAAATGATAGCAAAAAGTATTTATAAAATATACAAACATCATATTGTTTTTATTGGCAAACAAGCATACGACCCGCCTGATGGTAAGCAGCTACCGTATCCTATGGACGCCTGCAACTCCAGATGTGTCACATGCGCGTTGCCGACCCTTTACAAAATGACGATTCACTGTGTTGACGGCTAAAGGAACAAGAGGGTCCCTCATCGTCAACACGCTGGGGCCTCTTTGAGGGCTATCTAGGGGACTGTGTCTCGTTTTGACTAAGGAGGTAATGACGTCATCAGACAAATAAATGTCAGTATGTGTCAAATGTGACAATTTTGCAACGAGTGCGAGTGAGACACTGCCCCATACATTATGCTCTCTATCGGACCGTTTTTACTAGTCATCTATGAACAACTGTTTTGCTCGGTAATAAGGTTCAGACATAAACTAAAGAATAATGTCCGGTTTCTCTCATAGTTGCCATCAAATATATTGGAGCGGCCAAGGTACTCAAAAATATCTGAACATGCACTTTATCGCCTTGACAATAGAGGCGTTGTTCAGATATTTGTGACCACCTTGGCCGCTCAGATATATCTGATGGCGACTGCACAGTGAATCCTGGTAAATAGACTTCACTGTGACATGACATGACGAATCATGTGGTCATTCCTATATCAAATCAAGATCCTATTTTAAAGTTTGAAAGCCGCTCCAGATGTTCAAATACTAGGACAAGATAAATAATTCCTTAATAGTTATGTTCGAAACTGTAATTTGATATCCCACTAATGGTTTACTAAATTGAAGTGTGATTGGATTTTTATCAGTCCATGATGGCGTCATACATAATATTTAAGTGCATATATCATTACTATAGTCAGAGAGGATCTTTATTTATCGTATGGCTACATGTTACTGGATATAGATAGGCAATTCTTATCTGGGGTAGTAGTAGTGGGTAAGCAGATAATGAAGAAAATCCTGCGAGGTCCAGATGGGACAGTGCAGCTGCGAAGTTTGTTACTCTTTTAGCACCAGGGATCACGTGTAGGGTTGTCTAAGGTGTTTCCTACGGACGCAGAGTAACATTGATCCCCATTTAATAGAGCCACACAGTGTAAGAACTCTTTGAGACTCCAAGTCTGAACGCGCGAGCTGAACGAGAGCAACCCAAAGTTACCACATAATGTAAAGGAACCGTGCAGTGCCATCTAGTAGCGAGTAGCGTTACTACAGTTCCTCTACATTTTCAGTAACTTTGGGTTGCTATCGTTCGACTTGGAGTCTCAAAAAGTTCTTACACTGCGCCTGTATTTAATAAATACTCTGCTATAATAGTTGAAGCGGGCTTCTGCACTGTCTTTACAAGCTTTCTGATCTGTATGAAATGTTTTGGGGTTGTAGCAGAGAACCATATAATTTGAGAGTTCGTATATGAGCAAGATCGATCAAGGGGTTCTGGAGCTAGCTGGGGGCGAAAAATATTCTTCAGAAGGGTCTTGTTATATTGGTCATCTCGTTTGCAAGTAAATCGCGAGTTCCCAGTTCGAGGCGCACAACTAGTTTAATAAGTTTTGTAATTTATTTAATTTCATATTTGAGAAAAACACTCTATACATATACATCCTGCATACCTCGGCGTGAAAACAGATTCCCAGCATCTGCTGTAATCTAATGTACTATTGTATTACTGATGCGAACGAAAGGTCATATTATGATTTCCAAACAATATTAATGGTTCGATCGGCGTTATCGCGAAAAGAATTCAGAGAGAATCAGTCGGGGCCAATAGAAAAGTAAAATAATGTAAACTAGTAATCTGCCTCGAATACGAACTGAGAACTCGAGATTTCCTTGCAAACGAGTTGACCAATATAACAAGACCCTTAGAATGATTGTTTCAAGCCTTCTAGCTCCATAACCCCTTCATCGATCCTGCTCATATACGAGCTTTCAAATTATATGTATCTCTGCTACAACCCCAACAACTTTCCTAAAGTTCAGAAAAATGTTAGGTACTAAAGTTATTGCGGAACAACTATTCAAAATCAAAGATTCATCGAAATGCACAGACGTCTAGATAGCCAGCTGACAGTTCTGTTATGTCCGAAGTTGTCTGTAAGAACTTCAGTTCGCTTACGCTCCGCTCGTTCGACAAACGCTTACCTTCATTGTTTCGCAATCACGCAGTTTTAAAGAACAATCATAACTTCATTGTCAATTTATAACATAAATTTGTTATTTACGTTCATTTTTAGGGTTCCGTAGCCAAATGGCAAAAAACGGAACCCTTATGGATTCGTCATGTCTGTCTGACTGTCTGTCTGTCCGTCCGTATGTCACAGCCATTTTACTCGGAAACTATAAGACGTATTTGAATAAAATTTACACATAAAGTGTATTTTGTATGCCGCTACTTAGTTATGTAGTTAAATTTGAAAAAAATATATTATTAGGGGGGGCGCTGCATACATGTAACTAAATTTAAAAAAAAAATTCAACCAATAATATCAACATGTGACACATCAATCGATAGTCTTTAAAAATGACATTGAGGTTTCTTTGACTATTTTGTGATTAAGTGAATATTTTCTGAAATAATCGCTTCTAAAGTCAGAAAAATTGTGTCCCCCCCCCCCTGTAACTTTTGAACCGTAAGTCCAAAAATATAGAAAAAATTGAGGAGATGTGCCTTATCATATACTTTCTATGAAAATTGTTTTGAACATTATCGGTTTAGCCATTTTTGAGTTATCTCCAAAAAACTTCTTCCATAGGCATCACATACGACCTTTTGGTATTAGTTTGGTTCTTATTCCATTGAAGGTACGGAACCCTCCTATGCGTGGTCCGACACGCACTTGGCCGGTTTTTTAGTAAAAATATCCGTTCATTACTTTTATTTCAGTGAAAACGAATTTCTTTAATCGAACGAGCAGAGCGTAAGCCAAGTGAAGTTCTTACAGGCAACTTCGGAAATGACGGAACTGTCAGCTGGCTTCCTAGACGTCCGTGCATTTCGATGGCTTTTTGATTCTGAATAGTTGTTCCGCGATAACTTTAGTAACGTCTTTCTGATCTTTATGAAAGTTGGGCAGCAGTTGGGCAGTAGCAGAGATAAATACCATCAAAAACATAAATGTGAAAGGCTGCCAAGTTCGATACTATGGGAATGCTTCGCCTATAAAAGAAGTGAGATCTGAATAAGTACCAAGTTCCATAAAAATACCTCAAATCATAAATAGTTATAGGAATGCACACTTGATTTCCAGCAGTTTTTAAGGTACATTTTGAATAAGTATCACGTTACATAGAAATACCTAAAATTATAATAGTCAGAGAAACGCACACCGGTTTTTTTAGCAGTTTTTTGATAACATTTATTATTTTCAGTACTTTTTAATGATGTAACTTGGCAAGTTTTAATAGAAAATTATATACTTGACACATTGCAGTCCAAAGGTGTCGATTCATTGCATTGAAAAGGTGTGCATTGAAAAGGTGTAACCCACGGCCGGTGTGTCGCTTTTTTTTGCTCGAACTTGGCGGACACACTGCCGCGTGTCTAGATAATTTGAGAGTTCGTTTATGAGCAGGATCGATCAAGGGGTTATGGAGCTAGAAGGCCCCAAACGATCTTCATAGGGGTCTTTTTTTTTTTTATACCACGACGGGGGTAAACAAGCATACGGCCCGCCTGATGGTAAGCAGCTACCGTAACCTATGGACGCCTGCAACTCCAAAGGAGTCACATACGCGTTGCCGACCCTTTACAAAAAAGGAGGATTCACTGTGTTGACGGCAAAAGGAACAAGAAGGTCCTTCATCGTCAACACACTGGGTGCTCTTTGGGTCTTGTTATATTGTTATCGTTTGCAAGTAAATCGTGAGTTCTCAGTTCGAGGCGGACTACAAGTAATATCTTGTCATGTGTCAAATTATTTTTTTGCCTTGAAATGCTGTTGTCAGTCAGCCATATTTGTTTACCTTATTTTACTTTTATATTGACACTGACCTATATGATAATTGATAAACAATTGTCAATTCGATTATACTCAAGACTGCGTCGACCGTTCAGTGGCGCCCTCATTGGGGGGATTGTGTTTCATAATAAACGAATCAATTTCTGTATTATCCAAAATGTTAAATAAGTTGAGTTCTACTAATTCCGCAACTTATGATCTATGTGATACAGTTTTATATTACTTACTTTTGGCTTCATCACCTAAACGGAAAAAAGTGGCCACCATTTGCCGTTTAGGTAAATGAAAAATAGTTTATTGGTCACAATCATTGTGTTTACAAATTGAGAAAGGGTTGGGACCTCCTAGTAAGTATGGGAATACTTGTGTCAGGAGACTTGTTGCTGGAAGAGCGGGACTTCCAGCAACAAGTTAAGGCTAAATATATAAATAACCAATAAGGAATCTAATCTAATCTAAATAATATTGTAAATCTAAGCAACAAATTTTACTTAAGTCAAATTATAGTTACTATGTAATATGTATATGCAAATTATTTTTAATAACGAGTAGGTATGAGTGTGTGTGTGTGTGTGTTTATATAAGGTGCAGATAGATGTTTCACTTACTTATTTCTTCTAACTATATCTACTATTTAGCATTCGATAATATTAATAACTCTGTTTGCTCATAGTTTAACCATTCCCGGACTACTAAAACACACTCTTTTAAATGTAAAAAACATTTAAGACGATTGTCGCCGGAGTGTCCTTGAGCGTTTGGGCGCTCTCTACCCGCGCCACCCGCGTACCCTTCTCATTGCGATCGTGCGTAAATCCGCCGCGATTCACCGCAATAATGTTCAAAGAATATGACTTTACTCAGAGGCGCGCGGGCAGATTTATAATAATCATACCTAATCCTTTTGTGGCTGTTTTGTGATTTGAATACTGTGATTAAGTACTACGGTGACATTTTTTAGGAATGCTACTAAATAAGATAAATAATAACGATCTCAACTAGTAGATTTTTATGTAAAAAAATGAAAACCTAGATTTTGAATTCGAAGTACCTACAGTGAGCGGCAAAATATTTATGAATTTACGAAATATGGTTAAAAATATTCCGCATATCAGAAAAAAATAAAAAATACTGACTAGTACAGCAAAAAAAACTGAATGCACATCAAAGCGGTGTTTTCATGTGAATTTGGATTTTTTTTGCTGTGCAAGTGAGCTTAATAGATGGTTATTTTTTTGTTGCGATTTTAAATATTAACCGTAAAAATTCACTTAATTACGATAAATTAACAAAACTAAGCCTGTTGCGAGTTGCGAATAGTAAAAATGCACATGTAAGGAGCGGTATTTGTGCACGAAATCATCATACAAATTAGAGCTGTAAGCCCATTAAATTTAGAGCTTTAAAATATAACACAGCGCAAACACTTCTTAGGGTTCCATAGCCAAAATGGTAAAAACGGAACCCTGAAAAGTTTTTTGAAACATGTCCGTCTGTCCGTCCGTATGTCGCAGCCATTTTTATTATAAAACATATAATACTGAAATTTTATCTAGAGGTGTGTTTCATGTGCCGCTACCTAGTTTTCTGGCTAAATTGCTAAAAAAAATCTTTTAGGTGAGGCACTCCATACATGTGCCAAACTAAATGTCAAAAATATTTTTTTTGTAAATATGAACATGTTGTACGATACGGCTTTTAAATATCTTATATATATATATATATATATATATATATATATATATATATATATATTATATATATATATATATGAGTATTTTTAAAACTTTTTTATTAAGTCGATATTTTCAGAAATAATTGCTTCGAAAGTCTAAATATAATAGCCCCCATCTAACTTTTAATCCGTAAGTCTAAAAAATATGAAAAAATACCAAGAAGGCTTAGTACTTAATTTTCTACGAAAATTATTTCACATATTATCGGTTCATCCGTTTTTGAGTTATCTCCAAGAAACTACTTTCTACGGAACCCTACATTATACATGGTCCGATATAAACTTGGCCGGTCTTTTAAAGATATTTGATAGGTAGTATTAACCCTTAGTAGTAATTTATTTATTCACTTGTGTTGATAATTAATATAAAATTTGTATTTATTTGCATTTGAGATATTTGCTCCACGCCGGCAACACTGGCCGGGAATAAACGTCAAAATGACCTAGCGTATTTAATTAGTGAAAATAAATGTTTTAAAAGTGATTTATAACGAGTTACTGTGTAAAATGACAAGATCTCAATGAAATTAAAGTGTAACAGTGTTATCTCTAGTATTAGTTTACTTTAAGGAGCAAATTATTATGACGAAAAATTTTGAGCCAACTGTCAACGGCTTAACGTTCAAGATTTAAAATTACACCGAATTTACATGGAAATTGCCTACATTTCATCGAAGACTTTTACAGGGGAGTATTGCTTTTCACATTTATATGCCTTACTTTTAGTCTGATTGTCCAAAATAACTTAATATTTTTAATATTCAGTACCTAACCTATGGGCAAGTAAGTTCTTGTTAAAAACAGTGGTTCATCTTACTAAACTAGCCAAAGTGAATGCTAATAAACTCAGAAATAGCACAGATGTATTCAACGAACATTATTATAAGTTGACGTTCAAAGTATAAAGTTTTTTTTTGTGTAAATTCCTGCTATAAAGCTTAATTTAAATACTAGAAAATTTGAATTTAAATACTTTTTTCTGTTAGTACCATTGTGAATCATACTTGCTAGGCTCAGATTTCTTACATTGTCAATATGTTTTCAGCACAACCCTCTAAAATGATTACTCGCAGGGATGTTTTGGTCGCTAAAGTCCAGCAACTACAAAGGGATCTTAAGACGGCGACTGAGCTAAATGACAGACTCCTACAAGAGCGGGAAGAAAGTGAACAGGAAATCGAGCGTGTTATCCGAGCAAACACTGTTCTCAAAACTCAGCTTGCCAACCAGGACATTGACTATGAAGATATCCAGGGTCAGCGGGATGAACTTCAAGCTACTGTAGACCGATTTGAACAATGCCAGGAAATACACGAACAGGCATTGCAACGCATCAAGGACCTGGAGCAGCAGCTGGGGGAGATGGACCTTAAAAAAAATTATACTTGCAAGTACTGCTCCGAGCACTCCGGGCCGCCAGACAACAATTTAAGTATTTTTGCTGAGCTAAATAGTTTTGAAGTAGATTTAGTAAATGACAGCATAGTGGACTCTCCTTTTATGGAAAATATAGAGTTTTCAAGTTCTGTGTGCATAGGGAACAGTGATGGGAAAATTTCATTGAACGGAAGAAAAAAGATAAAAAAATATTTAAAATTAAATAGATTCATAAAAAAATCTAAACTTTTGCTGAAATGCCACAAATTCTTATTTAAATCATTAAATTCCAAATGTAAACATGTAGCCTTGAGAGATGAACTCCTAAAGTGCCAATATCAATTAGACCAGACAGTAGAGGAGCTGAATCATCGCTCTGCTGAATTAAGCAAATTAGAGTCAAAGCTAAAAGCTCTTAATGATAAGCATGAATTATCTAGTAAAACGCTACAGGAATACATAGCCTTTATGAATAATGTTCTAGCACCGGGCAGCGGCTACCCTCTGCGCTTGGAATCGCCACGGCCGCCGAGTCGCCTGGCTGCGCCGGGCTCGCCCGCGCCCGCGCCGCGCGCCACGCTGCTGGCGCGCGTCTCCGGCGCGACCACTCCGCGTCGCCAGCCCGAGCCTGACCTTAGCCTGGACGTCCGGGAGTCGTCGCTGGGTCCTTCACAGTCATGCCCTGGATTGGATGTCGCACTGGATTTATCCCTGCCCTGCCCAGTGGAACCAACTCCACCGTTATCGTGCCCAGGCGAGGCGGGTCCACCGCCGCCATGCACTGTCGAGCTGGTTCCACAGCCGCTGTGCACTGTCGAGCCGGGCCCATCGCCGCCATGCACTGACGAGCCGGGCCCATCGCAGCCATGCACTGTCGAGCCGGGCCCATCGCCACCATGCACTATCGAGCGGGGCCCATCGCCGTCGTGCCCAGTGGCACTGGATCTATCGCCGTCGCGCTCAGTCCAACACACTCCATCGCTATCGTGCCCTGTCGAGCTGGTTCCGCCGCCGCCGTGCCCGGTGGAGGCGCCACTCTCGCGCGCGCGCCCCGCCCCGCTGGTCCCCGCACTCGCACCCGCGCCCGCGCCCGCGCCCGCGCCCGCGCCCGCGCCCGCGCCCGCGCCCGCGCCTGCGCCCGCGCCCGCGCCCGCGCCCGCGCCCGCGCCCGCGCCCGCGCCCGCGCCCGCGCCCGCGCCCGCGCCCGCGCCCGCGCCCGCGCCCGCGCCCGCGCCCGCGCCCGCGCCCGCGCCCGCGCCCGCACCCGCGCCCGCGCCCGCGCCCGCGCCCGCGCCCGCGCCCGCGCCCGCGCCCGCGCCCGCGCCCGCGCCCGCGCCCGCGCCCGCGCCCGCGCCCGCGCCCGCACCCGCGCCCGCGCCCGCACCCGCGCCCGCGCCCGCGCCTGCGCCCGGCCGCACCGTTCTATATACAGACGAGGTGGGCGCCGGGCTCGGCGCGCTGCTGGCGGAGCGCTTGTCGCGAGGCGTCCTTAACAACTGTCACCCGGGCGCCTCCTTCGATCGTCTGATCAAATGTATATCGGTCGGCGAGTATGACCGCGATTCCACGCTTGTAGTGTTTTTAGGAAATAGTATAGATTGCACTAAACGAGATATCTTGAGATTATCCGAGACCCTGTCAGATATTGGCCAGCGAGATTCTGTAAAAATAATTATCTGTGCCTTACCATACAGAATGTCGAGTCATATAAATAAGAGGGTATATTCTTACAACTCCGTATTGTATAATCTTTCTTTGTACAGTAGTACGATTTCGTATTTTGATACAAATAAATTTATTGAGGATTTTATTATGCCCCATGATAGGACTTACCTTCCGAGAAGATGTCTTATAGATTGTGCTAACCTGTTAGCATACAATATTGTAGACCCCGTCGTGACTAGCACGGCGGATGATAGTTTTATTAAGACGAATCCCGATTCATACTGCAGGGGCTCAGATTTAGAGAGGCAGCCGTCTGGTGATATCAATTTAAACTGACTGCTACGACAACGAGTGCACCAGCCGGCTCCGTTCCTAAACATAACTGTGATGCTAGCATAAGTAGTAAAACTGATGTATTGTACTTAGTTCACCAAAATATTCAAGGGTTTACCAGTAAACAACTGGAAATTGATTTATTTGTACAACACTCGAACATTGATATCCTCTGTATAACGGAGCACTGGCTTAAAGGTCATGAATTTATGTTTAATTTCCACAATCATAGTGTAGTAAGTAAATTTTTTAGAAAATCCTGCATTCGCGGCGGGTCATTAATAATGGTAAAACATGATATAAAAAGTAAGGATCGGAAAGACATTGTTGAATTGTCTGTGGAACGCCATATTGAACTTTCTTGTGTCGAGTTAGAAGAATTTATAATTATATGCGTGTACAGGCCTCCATTGGCAAACTATAACACATTTGAGTCAGTGATAGATGAAGTTCTTACAAGTGTTTTTTGTAGTAATAAAAGTGTTATTGTGTGTGGTGATTTTAATATCAACTTACTTGAAGATTCATCCATGTGTGTAAGGTTACTTAGTACTTTCAAATCCTACAATTTAGTAAATTTATTTTGTGAGCCTACACGAATCACAGCAACCAGTGCTACATGTATAGATAACATTTTCAGTAACAAGGATGCGACTAGTAAATCTATAATAAACAACTTAAGTTCTGACCACTGTGGACAAAAAGCCTCTTTTAGCGGAAAAACTAAGGATATTCCACAAGTCACTATGTGCAGACCAATTTCCGAAAGACGATTAGATTTATTCAGTCGGAATATCACGAAACAATTATGTTATGTTCCATTTACCCAGGAAAACCCTAACCGTATGAGTATTGAGTTGTTTAACTGTATTAAAAGGGAATTTGATGCCTGTTTCATTCCGAAGAAGGTGCAAGGCAAGGTCAAGACGAAATTTAGCGACTGGGCTACGCCGGATATTCATGAGAAAAGACGACGGCTCTATGATTTATATGACTTGAGAAGAATTAATAAAAGTCCGGAATTCCTAGATTATGTCAGGAACTTTTCTAAATCTTTTAAGATGATGTGTGCCGCTGCTAAAGCTGATTATCTGTCCAGAAAGATCCAAAATTCCAAGGATAAAGTAAAAACTGTTTGGCAAGTAATCAACGATGAAACTGGGAAACGTAAAATCAAAGATCCGCACTACAACCTACGTATTAATAATAATTTAGTGAGTTCGGACCTTGAAGTTGCGGATCATTTTGAGCAGTTCTTCTCTAATATACCGGTAGAAACAACAAAGTCTCTTCATTCATCGCCTGACGTCGCTGAGGCAATACTGAAAACAAATATAGCAGAGTGTACAGATTTCTTTAAATTTTCATATGTTACTCCGAACTTAGTTATTAAAACATTTAAATCCCTAAATTTAAAGAAAACTGAAGATCTTTGGGGCCTATCTGTTAAAGTTCTACATTCCATTGTTGAATCGATTGCACCACATTTAGCTGATATATTTAACAAATGTATTGATACAGGAATATTTCCAGACATAATGAAGCACAGCAAAGTCATCCCCTTGTTCAAATCAGGATCGAGAACAGAACCAAGCAATTTCAGACCAATTTCAATACTGCCGGCACTGAGCAAAGTTTTCGAGAAACTAATTCTAAATCAACTTGTGTCACATTTTAACCGAAACGAATTGTTCGCCAGAAATCAATTTGGTTTTACCAGAGGTCGCTCGACTACTGACGCAGGTGCTGTTCTTCTTAAGCACATCTTTGCCGCTTGGGAAAAAAAACAAGATGCTGTTGGAATATTCTGTGACCTATCGAAGGCATTTGATTGCGTTGATCACGAAAATCTAAAGAGAAAACTAAGCCATTACGGGATCAAAGCTGGTGCCCTTAACCTCGTCTCATCATACCTATCGGATAGAACACAACGAGTGGTTATTAATGGAACTCAATCTTCTGGGTCCCCTGTGGCACTCGGAGTGCCTCAAGGCTCAATACTTGGTCCTTTCCTGTTTTTGGTGTACATTAATGACCTACCTAAAATTGTGCAAGATAAACATGATATAGTGTTATTTGCTGATGACACATCTCTGATATTTAAAGTGGACAGAAAAGAAAACAGCTTCGATAGTATTAACAGTACACTCTCCAAAGTAGTAAATTGGTTTACGGCTAATAACCTACTTTTGAACGCCAAGAAAACGAAGTGCATCAAATTTACACTTCCCAACGTCAAGCAGATTAACAGCAGCAAGATTATAATAAATGATGAAATAATGGAATTCGAAAATCAAACTGTTTTCTTAGGAGTCACTTTAGACTCGAAATTACAATGGCATCCACATATAGCTACCCTAGCTGGGAAACTTAGCTCTGCAGCCTATGCCGTGAGGCGAATCAGCCATCTAACAAACAGTGAAACTGCCAGGCTGGTATACTTCAGTTACTTTCACAGTGTTATGTCGTATGGAATTCTGTTGTGGGGTAAAGCAGCTGATATTGGGACCATATTTGTGCTACAAAAACGAGCTGTACGTGGCATTTATAAAATGCGCGGTCGAGCATCCGTAAGAGGAAAATTTGAAGAGGCAAATATTCTTACCGTAGCATCTCAATACGTACTTGAAAACATTATGTATGTGCGGAAAAACATCCATAAATTCAAGCTCAACAGTGATATCCATAACTATAACACTAGAAATAAAGATAAGATTGCTGAGCCTGGCCACCGCCTCGGTAAGGTTCGTACGTCTTTTGCTGGGAACTGTACACGTTTTTATAACAAAGTCCCCGCTGATGTAGTGAATTTGCCACTAAATAAATTCAAGTCTTATGTTAAGCGCTATTTGTTGAGGAGAGAGTACTATACTTTAAAGGAATTCATTGAGGATAACGATGCCTTTAAGCCTGTAGCTTGATATAGTTAGTACAATACAAATTGAGAAATTATTAGGTACATTACTCTATGAAGCAGCTTTACTAGTGTCCAGTATTACCTGTTTTTCATTTTTATTTTATTTTGTTTTTATTTAGTATTTGGACACTTAGAGACGTTATACATCTCTAAGTCTTGCATTCGCAAATATTTATATGTATAGATATATATTTAATGATCCTGACGCTTAGAGACATGTACATCTCTATGTCACTTTTATATTGTAATTTAGTTCACGCATGTAAAATACGAGCACAGAATATTGTTTCTCACCAGACTAAACATGGCTAGTTTTTATTAATTAATAAAGCCCGCCAGCTTGAACATGTCATGCTCGCTTAAAAGGCTCTGCTTATGGTGGCGTCGTTGATCGGGTCGCCACTTTCCCGAAGAAAGGTTGAGGGAGGCGATGGCTGAGATATGCGTCATACTCGTGAACGGGTGCTGTTTGTGGAGACCGGTCTGTTTAGGCTAACTGGGGCAACACATTTACGTAACTTTTTATTAATCATATTTAATTTTAGTTTAATTGGCTTTAGACACAACATTCGGTGCTTGATTATCCATATTTTTTTATTCAAGACACTTGGAGACCTTATACATCTCTAAGTATAATTTAGAAATAGTATGTTTATTGTATACTAGAATCACTTAAGTACTTTTTTTTATATTATTTAAATTCAAAGTTTGTTTCTAACTGTTGATGATGGATTATTATAATTTGGAAATTTATGTAGAAGACACAGTTCAGGTAAGAAAGTATATCAAACTTGTATGTAATTTATTTTCAATAGTCAGATTTGGACTCATCTTTTTTCTTTGGTATTTTTCTTAAACTATAACCTATTGTTGGTTAATCTAACCTTGGTTTGATATGTTTTCTTATAGAACAACGCACTATATGTATTGTTTAGTTTTGATGTACTGTTGTTTTGAAAAAATAAGTCCCGCCGAGTTTCTTGCCGGACATAATTCTTCTCGGGTCAGAGGTGTAGGGTTAGAACCGGTGTAGTTTGATTTTTTTTTCTCTCTCTTTTACTTTGACGTGTAAAAGTGCCCTTGTGGCCTACTTACTGAATAAATGTTTGAGTTTGAGTTTGAGTTTCACCGATATAGTAAAGTTTTTTTAGGGTAGTCGCGTTGACTATTCGCGTAGAAGATTCACGTGCGCGTTGCATGTGAATCTTCTGGGGTTGCAGGCGTCCATAGGCTTTATAACTGCTTTCAATCAGGCGGGTCGTATGCTTGTTTGCCGGCGTCGTGGTATAAAAAAAAGCTTTATTTCCTTTATTCTTACATACATTGAACTCTTAAATATCAGCAATTTTTATTAGATTCTCAATCAGGCTTTGCTCAGTGATAGTTAGTAGACTGAAATTTGGTATGAGTAATTAATTATGTGTTTTAATTACGCCTACAAAGTGGTAAAACAATAAGTATCTGAAACCCATTGTTGGATAGGTCTTTCAAGAAGAATATGCTTTAAACAACTTTTGGATAAAACGAATACTTTCGTAAATAATAGCTTCGAAAGTTAAAATGCTCTTTGATTTTTGAACCGTGGGTCCAAAAAAATTGGGAAAATTCCTGGAAGTGAGGCCATTGAAATACTTATCACGTTTTTTCAATAAAAACTATATGGAATAAAAACGGTTGAGCCGTTTTTGAGTTATGCCTATAGTAAAATAACGTAAGTGCCACAAAATATTTCTTTATAGACTACCTTTTGAATGGATGTATTGTAACAGGCCGGCAACTACGGATCCCTACACTGAGCATAGCTCGATATTCTCTTGGCCGGTTTATCTGCAATCCTTTACTTTACTTATATAATTACTTCGCAATTTCTATATTTGAGGAATTAGTATAAAGTATAACATTAAAGATTGTGTTTAATTTTAAAATAAAACGCATATTACATTCGTTTAGAACACGGTATTCTTAAATAAATATGTTTAAATAAATTCGGTTCTTTGGATTAATAAAAAACTTTTATTAAATTAATTATTAGTCTATTGTATTGCAGTACTAGCAGATTTCCGCAACTCGACGATTAATGCCTATTTTGCGTGATGCGTGCGTCTACTAAAACATAATAATTTTAGTTTACTTACATGACCAAATTTGTTTTCAGAGCAATGTGAGATTCATGATTTTTGTTTTTTCTCCATTTTTATTTCATTTGTTTTTTACTTGTATTATAATCTAAATAAAATACACTTTTTATACGAACGTACATAAACATGCATACCTACGAGTACATTATCTTAAAAGATAAAACGTCTATACATTATTGATTCCGGGAAGACACGTTATATCCGCACCGCATGAACCCTCTGCAGTTATTTAGTCTTTAGGCACAGTAAGTCCGATATTATTGCTCACGGGCCAAGCACAAGTATATGTAGTACAAGGGAAGCACGAAGCGACGAGCGACACAGCCTCCTCGTCTCAAAGCTAGCTCACGACTGCCAGCAACGCCGTTTTCGAGCTAATAGCGCACGAAATGTGGAATTATGATCAAGTTGTTTAAGAAAATTTTATCAATTTAAATATCCTACGTTGAGTTTGTAGTATTCTGTAGTACATATTTTTTAGTTCAACAATATTTTAAATCGAATGAGCCGTTCAGTAGATATAAGCAAAATTAACCGTAAAACGACATTTCGTTACATTTACATAACGGAGAAACTATACGTTACACGATTTATTCAAACGTTGACAATGTTGTACATGAAATGGTAAATAACATATATTTTTTTCAAATTTTTTGAATGACCTGTTATTGAGATATATCCCTTAGAAAGTAACTGTTTTCGGCCACAATCAGCGCCTAGCGCCTTAAAAGAGTGGTAATGAAGCAAAAAATACGCAAAATGAAACTATGCCACAAAGATCAAAAGTTCCGTAATCAGTCGGACTACAATTTAACACTGAGGGATTATACATAAGGCTTGCAATTATTCGAATATTATTCTAATAATACAAATATTTCGAATAGTTTCCATACAAATTACTATTCGAAATATTCGTATTGCAAGCCCTAATTATACATAAATTGATTCCTTTTTTTAGGAAATACAATCCCCCCCAATGAGGGCGCCACTGGACGATCGACACAGTCTTAATGAATATAGTTAAGACTAATAATTAAAGTACAAACAGACCTTGGGAGACACAAATGAGGTATACAAACTGCAAATGCACTCTGACAAATAATAGTGTATATACAATATGATTTTCCTAGGGTTGCCAACATAGACCAAGTAATACCGGGCAGTCCAGGTCTATAGTGTCTGTCTATACAGGGTGAAATCGGGGTCGTGTAGCTAGCGATCAAGGCATGATACAGAATTGAAACATGAACCTAATGATGTTAATCACATTTTTTTCCCACCAATATTGATAATTATTTTTCAGATGATAAGTAGAAAAATATGTTTGGCATACAGTTTGATCTCTCAATGTGACGTTTTGTTGTTTTCCATACAGCGTTAGTCAAAACTAATAGGGTGACAATATTTTACTTAGTTTAAGATTAAGTAATTATACTTAAAAACTTTAAAAAAATATTTCATTCCATTTAGATCAAATACTTACCATATGATAATGGTGATCAACTGATCAGTTACTGATTTAGAAAAAATGATTCAGGATCACGACCCAGATATCACCCTGTACTCAGTACATTGCGCCTCAATGGAGCTAAGAGACATATCGCGAAAGATAGTCTGATAGATGCCCAAAAGCGAAGCAATTAGTTACTAAAATTTCCATAACTCCCTCTAGGGACTTTCACTTCTCTATAACTCCCGCTAGGCATGCATGTAATGGCACGTTGTTAGCAAGGGTGATGAAAAATCGTTTTGCTCCAAAATTCAAGCTCACACCTCTACTGTTTTCTGTTTGACCGAATATAAATAATATTCAATAGGAAATAGTAGTTACCAATATTGAAGAAAAAAGAAAAGTGAGATTATCTCGAAAACCAGAGGACTTTTACTAAACCTATTTACCCATTTTTTGGACCAGCCTAAGGTGCCCTGTTGGTGGATAAAAGGTTATCGATTATTTATACATGTGTATTCTCTTGTAATAGAAAATGCAACCGGTAGAAATGATAATTACCACTATTTTATTTATCGTATGGCTACATGTCACAGTAGTGGGAAAGCAGATGATGAAGAAAATCCAGTGAGTGCTGCGAGGTCCAGATGGGACAGTGCAGCTGCCAAGTTTGTTACTCTTTTAGCACTACCCAGGGATCATGTGTAGGGTTGTCTAAGGTGTTTTCTACGGACGTAGAGTAACATTGATCCCCAATAATTACCATTATTGCCAGTAGTTTACAGCTGGACACCGGTACAGCGATAAATCACTATTCGTACATAAAATACCGATTTTATATACGATTTTTAGGGTTCCGTAGCCAAATGGCAAAAAACGGAACCCTTATTTATTTAATCAAAAAACACGTTTACATGACATTACAGTTTAACTAATGCGCTATGAAACTACAATACAATTACAATAACATTAAACAACAAAATAATAACAGATCAGGATTCGTCATGTCTGTCTGTCTGTCCGTCCGTATGTCACAGCCATTTTACTCGGAATCTATGCGACGTATCTGAATAAAATTTACACATAAGGTATGCCGCTACTTAGTTATGTATTTAAATTTGAAAAAAAAAATATTTTAAGGGTGGGCGCTCCATACATGTAACTAAATTTACTTGCATTTAAACATACATGCAACGGAAGACCAGCGCTGGCCCTGCCGGCATTTAACGCTGAGTTGCGACCGTTTCGTGGCAATTAATATTTCGGGTTGTATATGTTATTGTTTATTATGTTTTTTGTAATTGTCATAAATAAATCTTTCATTCAAATCTTTCAATCTTCATTCATTCATTCATTCAAATTTTAAAAAAAATGTTTTTTACCAAACATCAACATGTGACACATCAATCGATAGGTCTTTAAAAATAATATTGAGGTTTCTTTGATCATTTTGTGATTAAGTGAATATTTTTTGAAATAATCGCTTTGAAAGTCAGAAAAATTATGTCCCCCCCCTCTGTTACTTTTGAACCGTAAGTCCAAACTATATGAAAAAATTTGAGGAGATGCGCCTAATCATATACTTTCTACGAAAAGTTTTGAACATTATCGGTTTAGCCATTTTTGAGTTATCTTCAAAAAACTTCTTCCATAGGTTTCAGATACGACCTTTTGGTATTAGTCTGGTTCTTATTCCATTGAAGGTACGGAACCCTCCTATGCGTGGTCCGACGCGCACTTGGCCGGTTTTTTCAGTTTGCATTCCCTAGTGTTAAATAAATCAATAATAAATAAATAAACGTGTAATAAAATAAAAATAAAAATCTATATATATATAAAAGAAGAAACTGATTGACTGACTGACTGACTGACTGACTGATTGACTGACATATCAACGCACAGCCCAAACCGCTGGTTCTAGAGATTTCATATTTGGCACATAGGTTCCTTATGAGGTCTAGGGGAGTACTAAGAAAGGATTTTTCAAAATTCACCCCCTAAGGGGGTAAAATGGGGGTTCAAAGTTTGTATGGCGAAACAAGATTTGTTAGACTATTTTATTCGAAACTACACAGGAGTATTCCTAACGATAAATGAGTAAGCACGTGTTCAGGTTTTTTGAAATTCAACCCCCAAAAGGGGCAAATGTGGTCACAAAGTCTGAAAATCAACATGGGTATCGTATCCTTTTTGAGTACTTGTAGTACGCGGGCGAAGCCGCGGGAAAATGTTATATTGTTGTAAGTAAATAAAAGTGTTGACCCTAATCTTTAATTGAATGATGTTCACAGTAAATGAGATAGAGTACCTACAAAATAATAGGTTTGGTGTGTAATCACATCGCGATGCGTCTGTGTGATTACTTGATATCCGGACATAGCTTCACACATGTCGAGTAACATATGTTACACAAACGCGCTACAGTAAATGATGTGTCAATGTCAATACAATATGTAACAAAAATGCTGGGTAACAATTTAAAGGCATAATTTGTATCGTATACTAATTACAAAAACTAAGAAAAAAAAATTTCACGTCAAAAAAAAACTTGTTTGGAGGTTTGACCGGCTGGGACGACGGGTCCCGTACAAAAATAAGGAGCCATTTATGGTTCAAGCTATTCTCCTTTTGTCTATGAAATGTCCAATGTAAAGTACCATAAATGACTCAACAACATAACCGTAGTCCGTAACTATACAAAAATATTATTCACCTTACGGAACTAGTTTTATAGCGGTTCCACCTTGAACTACATTTGCATTTAATTACTTGAATTAATTAATATCATTTGCATTGATTAAGTGATTTGCGGAGAAATTCCAACTATATAGCCTAATTACTTACCAGTGGTTTCACTCAATGAGGATCCAATTAAAATATTGTTATTGGTAACAATTATTTTAAATACGTAGCAAATCCTTGTATATGCCTAGGAGACACCTTGTATAGAATATACGGAGTGTTTTGTCAAGCAAGGTGATTAAGTAGGCTATAATGAACAACTTTTTATATTAGACCAACCTAGAAAACCAAAATAAAATTTTGCCTTTCCATAGAAATGTCGACCGACATTTAATCGGCCGAAATGTATGAATTAGCCATTTGTTTTAAATTGCCATCTATATTTTTACTAATGCAACTGGTTTCAGTTCCATACATTTTATTCGAAGTAGGCGTCTGGCAGCTGTTCATCTGTGGCTGCCGCTTTTGTAAAAACTTGTGCCTACAACAATTTCAAAGGCTTAGATCACCAAGCGGACCACCAGACTCAATTGAGATGTGGTTCGGGGAGAGAGACTTAATCATATGCTGCGGGATTACGGGTTTTGTGTTGGTTTTTTAACAAGATGCCCCCTGTGGCCTGTAGCAAACCTGTATCAATATTATTTGCGTCTATATACGTTACGTTGAAGCTAAACGTATGTCAACTACCCATTGCCTCAATTGGTTACCTTGACATTCGTTAATAGAGGGCGCCTCTGACGCACGATCGATAAAATATTGATCTACAGTTACTATATTTTCTCAAACATGCTCGGAAATGTTCCTGTTACGTTAGTAATTAGAGACCAGTAGGGACTCTATTCCAAGGCAGGTTCAGCGCGACGTACGTAAAGGATTTTCATACAACATTAAATCACTCAGCCAGTAACTGAAGCACTAAACAAGTAATTTTATTTCCTTACATGTTTGAGAAAAGCACTATACATGCTTCGACCGTAATCAGCTTACCTGGCTTCGTATTGTAGCCGTCCTCGTCTTCGACTCGGACGGCTACTAAATACTCAGCCAGGAAAGCTTACTTACTGGTCTCTGCAGTAATGTACTATTACATACTACCTACTTACCGTAATTCTAGAGTTTGTCCCGGCTTTTTGCCACTCGGGTCCGGTGGACATCCTAATCCCAACAAGGCGCAGCGGGAATTATGGTGATAGCTTGTTCTATGGAGCATATCATAGGGACTTATAACTTATTGAGCATTCTTTTTTTTTGAAATGGGTAATATTATTCCGCATATCAAAAAATACTGACTCTGCTCCAGATTTGAGCGAGATGACATTCGCTGTGCTGTGCCCTACCACACATTACATAGCGAGATGACATTCGCAGTACCAGTACCCCTCTCTTTTGGACGTAGTTTAAGGACATACCCGTCTCGTTTTAAGGCCTTCAGTTTTTACGTCATGCATGCTTATGCATGACGTATCTGTATCCATAGTTATTTGCTTGTAGGTTTTTTTTTATACGAAAAAAGTTTACAAAAAATGTTCAACATATGCGCCACTATTGATAACCTCAGGGGTTTACCTATAGTTTATAGCTCCGGTCCGATCTGCGTTAGACTACATTATAGGTACGAGTAGGTTTGTAGGTATACATACTTATTTATTAGTTTCATTTTCATTAGGTAATGGTTGTACAGTCGTGGTCAAAAATACCTTTACAGTTGAGTGTTACAAATAGTAGTTTATGTAACTGTTACGTAATAAGGGTCCTTAAAACATGAGTGTGGTTTTATGAAATGAGCCGCAGGCGAATTTCATAATAAGATCACACGAGTGTTTTAAGGCCTAATTACGTACAGTTGCATACACTGCTTTATCTACACTCATATTATATATATTAAATTAAGTGTTCGGAAACCATAGAATGACCGCCATTGTACCGTCATGGCCAACTCGATTGTGCCGGCGCTCGCGCGGGACCAATCGAGTTGGCCATGGCGGTAACATTATGTTATCAAATTCGATGTTCCAAATTTGAAACTCATTGCTTAACAATATTTGAGCATGCAAAGTTAAAATTACGTTACTGCCGCAGATAAGAAACTTATCATAGTTAAATCGTTTGTTGTAATGCTTGTCATTGTCTACGGTTTTTGAACGCATTTTAGAGTACTTACAGTATGAGTGTAGATAAAATACCTTTATATTTAAATAAGTTTACACACTACATGACAAAAACATGCTTACAACACACATGACAGATTCATCTTTTCACTTAATGCACCAAAGCTCAGTTTACAATCCGTCTTCCATAGAAACATTGTCACAAATTGTGACATAATAGGTTTACATTGCATGTTACAGAATAAGATTTCCTGTCAATGTGCCGTAAATATGTTTACAGATTTGAATGATCCGTTTTTAATTTGAATAATTACCAATTTTCTATTTAATTCACAATAGCCGATGTAGTGAAATTAAGAACGTCTAATACAATTCTAAATATATCTAGACACGCGGCAGCGTGTCAAGCCAAGTTCAAGCAAAGGAACTAGCTAGCCAGCGCCGAGTGTATATTACACGAACCACTTGGTGCGACTTTTGACCCTTCTATAACTCAAAACCTCTTTAACGTAAACACATAAAACTACGTGTGTTTAATTATATCCATAAGGACATCTAGAAGCCCAAATTTCATGAAGCTATCTCAAACGGTTATAATAGATATGAAGGTCAAAAAGTCTGACATATAGTACCTAAATCTAACCTACTTCCAGATGACCTAGAAGGATTAAATTTGGAATCCAGCTCGGTAATTGTGCGTAGGAAAAAATCTAAAAATAAAAAATGTTAAAGTTTTTATCAGAATTTAAAAATATATATATATATATATGTTGAATAACTTTATAAAATGACTGATGTAATGAAAACTGGCCAAGTCAAATCTAACCTACTTTAAGATCTCACATTTTTAAATAACAGCAATTGTTATAGGTATCCAATAAAGCAAAGAAATAGAGTTAAATACTTGTTCATAATGTTATTTTGTTCCTATAAATACATATTTGGATTTTGCATAGAACTTGGCACTCATTTAGATCTCCATTCTTTTTGCGGCGAAGCCCACAGCCAAGCATAATTTTTGTATTGAACTTGGCTCTCCTTTTTTACATTTATGTTTTTGGTGGGATTAACTACTAGCGACCCGCCCGGCTTCGCACGGGATAAAAAATATTCATTGTGGGTTATCCCTAAGAGATAGACATACACCATAGTGGATTTTTTAAGGTGTGCAATACTGTAGTACATTATTTTATTCTATTTCGTAGGGTTCAGCCAGCGTTTGCAATGTAAGCGCAAAAAAGTGTTTATTCTCGACATCACATTAGAAACCTCTAAAATTATCGGTGTTTCTCTACTTATGTATTATACATAAATAATAAATAAATAAATATTATAGGACAATCTTACACAAATCGACCTAAGCCCACAGTAAGCTCAATAAGGCTTGTGTTATGGGTACTAGACGACGATATATATAATAGATAAATATGGATAAATACTTAAATACATAGAAAACATCCATAACTCAGGAACAAATACCTGTGATAAACACTCAAACAAATGCCCTGACCAGAATTCGAACCCGGGACCTCCTGCTTCGTAGGCAGGGTCACTACCGACTGGGCTAGGAGACCGTTATACATATAAACCTTCCTCTTGAATCACTCTATCTATTAAAAAAACCGCATCAAAATCCTTTGCGTAGTTTTCAAGATCTAAGCATACATGGGGACAGACAGCGGAAAGCGACTTTGTTTTATACTATGTAGTGATGTCGTTCGTGTGGTCAGCGTTAAAATCCATAAGATTTTCTTCGGCCTCAGCTATTTCATCCCAAGCATGAATAGGCTGTCCCAATTGAAATGAGCACGCTCTTGTTGTTGGAGAAATATATAAATGAAACTTCATTAAGATTTTTGCCTTCATAAATATAGGAACATCATATACTTCAGTGTTTGGACACCCGCCGAATATACAAGAACTCCACTCAGGTGTTCTCCGAAGTGACATCACTGAGTCTGGAATTTCAGCACTCAGAAATATTTTTTGTCACAGAATTTATTATTATTACACTCCCAAATTGAAACTGACTGACGTGCAAAATGGTTCATTGACATAAAAAGATCGAATGAAGTGGTCAGTCAGACGCTAACCACCATAAATTTAATACAACACAAGCGCCAATTAAAATAAACGAGAATGCTTTTATATTGATTTTTTTAGCATGATTGCAATACATCTTAGTTCGGGCCACTCTAAGGGTTCATGGCACGATAGGTACGACATCTCATGACCACTTTATGGGTATTTGGCGTTGAAAGGGTTTTAAGGAACTCTTACATAATTTGAGATGTGTTAAAATATGATATAAAGAACCCGTCCAATGACTGATTTCTTGTCGACGTACTATATAATGTATGTAAAAACACAAAACCAAACAAATACAGCTAATAAAAAATAGTACTATTTTTAACTCCCTTAATAAACAATAAAAAATAAAGCCGAAAGTTAGTAAAGTTTAGTTAGCGTTAATAAATAATTAAGCTCCCTTTATAAAGCCAAAATTTTTATTTATGACGATTTCATGTCATTATTAATAATAAAAAATATTATTCACCTTACGGAACTAGTTTTATAGCGGTTCCACCTTGAACTACATTTGCATTTAATTACTTGAATTAATTAATATCATTTGCATTGATTAAGTGATTTGCGGAGAAATTCCAACTATATAGCCTAATTACTTACCAGTGGTTTCACTCAATGAGGATCCAATTAAAATATTGTTATTGGTAACAATTATTTTAAATACGTAGCAAATCCTTGTATATGCCTAGGAGACACCTTGTATAGAATATACGGAGTGTTTTGTCAAGCAAGGTGATTAAGTAGGCTATAATGAACAACTTTTTATATTAGACCAACCTAGAAAACCAAAATAAAATTTTGCCTTTCCATAGAAATGTCGACCGACATTTAATCGGCCGAAATGTATGAATTAGCCATTTGTTTTAAATTGCCATCTATATTTTTACTAATGCAACTGGTTTCAGTTCCATACATTTTATTCGAAGTAGGCGTCTGGCAGCTGTTCATCTGTGGCTGCCGCTTTTGTAAAAACTTGTGCCTACAACAATTTCAAAGGCTTAGATCACCAAGCGGACCACCAGACTCAATTGAGATGTGGTTCGGGGAGAGAGACTTAATCATATGCTGCGGGATTACGGGTTTTGTGTTGGTTTTTTAACAAGATGCCCCCTGTGGCCTGTAGCAAACCTGTATCAATATTATTTGCGTCTATATACGTTACGTTGAAGCTAAACGTATGTCAACTACCCATTGCCTCAATTGGTTACCTTGACATTCGTTAATAGAGGGCGCCTCTGACGCACGATCGATAAAATATTGATCTACAGTTACTATATTTTCTCAAACATGCTCGGAAATGTTCCTGTTACGTTAGTAATTAGAGACCAGTAGGGACTCTATTCCAAGGCAGGTTCAGCGCGACGTACGTAAAGGATTTTCATACAACATTAAATCACTCAGCCAGTAACTGAAGCACTAAACAAGTAATTTTATTTCCTTACATGTTTGAGAAAAGCACTATACATGCTTCGACCGTAATCAGCTTACCTGGCTTCGTATTGTAGCCGTCCTCGTCTTCGACTCGGACGGCTACTAAATACTCAGCCAGGAAAGCTTACTTACTGGTCTCTGCAGTAATGTACTATTACATACTACCTACTTACCGTAATTCTAGAGTTTGTCCCGGCTTTTTGCCACTCGGGTCCGGTGGACATCCTAATCCCAACAAGGCGCAGCGGGAATTATGGTGATAGCTTGTTCTATGGAGCATATCATAGGGACTTATAACTTATTGAGCATTCTTTTTTTTTGAAATGGGTAATATTATTCCGCATATCAAAAAATACTGACTCTGCTCCAGATTTGAGCGAGATGACATTCGCTGTGCTGTGCCCTACCACACATTACATAGCGAGATGACATTCGCAGTACCAGTACCCCTCTCTTTTGGACGTAGTTTAAGGACATACCCGTCTCGTTTTAAGGCCTTCAGTTTTTACGTCATGCATGCTTATGCATGACGTATCTGTATCCATAGTTATTTGCTTGTAGGTTTTTTTTTATACGAAAAAAGTTTACAAAAAATGTTCAACATATGCGCCACTATTGATAACCTCAGGGGTTTACCTATAGTTTATAGCTCCGGTCCGATCTGCGTTAGACTACATTATAGGTACGAGTAGGTTTGTAGGTATACATACTTATTTATTAGTTTCATTTTCATTAGGTAATGGTTGTACAGTCGTGGTCAAAAATACCTTTACAGTTGAGTGTTACAAATAGTAGTTTATGTAACTGTTACGTAATAAGGGTCCTTAAAACATGAGTGTGGTTTTATGAAATGAGCCGCAGGCGAATTTCATAATAAGATCACACGAGTGTTTTAAGGCCTAATTACGTACAGTTGCATACACTGCTTTATCTACACTCATATTATATATATTAAATTAAGTGTTCGGAAACCATAGAATGACCGCCATTGTACCGTCATGGCCAACTCGATTGTGCCGGCGCTCGCGCGGGACCAATCGAGTTGGCCATGGCGGTAACATTATGTTATCAAATTCGATGTTCCAAATTTGAAACTCATTGCTTAACAATATTTGAGCATGCAAAGTTAAAATTACGTTACTGCCGCAGATAAGAAACTTATCATAGTTAAATCGTTTGTTGTAATGCTTGTCATTGTCTACGGTTTTTGAACGCATTTTAGAGTACTTACAGTATGAGTGTAGATAAAATACCTTTATATTTAAATAAGTTTACACACTACATGACAAAAACATGCTTACAACACACATGACAGATTCATCTTTTCACTTAATGCACCAAAGCTCAGTTTACAATCCGTCTTCCATAGAAACATTGTCACAAATTGTGACATAATAGGTTTACATTGCATGTTACAGAATAAGATTTCCTGTCAATGTGCCGTAAATATGTTTACAGATTTGAATGATCCGTTTTTAATTTGAATAATTACCAATTTTCTATTTAATTCACAATAGCCGATGTAGTGAAATTAAGAACGTCTAATACAATTCTAAATATATCTAGACACGCGGCAGCGTGTCAAGCCAAGTTCAAGCAAAGGAACTAGCTAGCCAGCGCCGAGTGTATATTACACGAACCACTTGGTGCGACTTTTGACCCTTCTATAACTCAAAACCTCTTTAACGTAAACACATAAAACTACGTGTGTTTAATTATATCCATAAGGACATCTAGAAGCCCAAATTTCATGAAGCTATCTCAAACGGTTATAATAGATATGAAGGTCAAAAAGTCTGACATATAGTACCTAAATCTAACCTACTTCCAGATGACCTAGAAGGATTAAATTTGGAATCCAGCTCGGTAATTGTGCGTAGGAAAAAATCTAAAAATAAAAAATGTTAAAGTTTTTATCAGAATTTAAAAATATATATATATATATATGTTGAATAACTTTATAAAATGACTGATGTAATGAAAACTGGCCAAGTCAAATCTAACCTACTTTAAGATCTCACATTTTTAAATAACAGCAATTGTTATAGGTATCCAATAAAGCAAAGAAATAGAGTTAAATACTTGTTCATAATGTTATTTTGTTCCTATAAATACATATTTGGATTTTGCATAGAACTTGGCACTCATTTAGAAGCCCACAGCCAAGCATAATTTTTGTATTGAACTTGGCTCTC
This sequence comes from Pammene aurita, assembly GCA_947086415.1. Classification (NCBI taxonomy): domain Eukaryota; kingdom Metazoa; phylum Arthropoda; class Insecta; order Lepidoptera; family Tortricidae; genus Pammene; species Pammene aurita. Next base: position 11,447,926 of record OX352316.1, read on the forward strand.
CTTTTTTACATTTATGTTTTTGGTGGGATTAACTACTAGCGACCCGCCCGGCTTCGCACGGGATAAAAAATATTCATTGTGGGTTATCCCTAAGAGATAGACATACACCATAGTGGATTTTTTAAGGTGTGCAATACTGTAGTACATTATTTTATTCTATTTCGTAGGGTTCAGCCAGCGTTTGCAATGTAAGCGCAAAAAAGTGTTTATTCTCGACATCACATTAGAAACCTCTAAAATTATCGGTGTTTCTCTACTTATGTATTATACATAAATAATAAATAAATAAATATTATAGGACAATCTTACACAAATCGACCTAAGCCCACAGTAAGCTCAATAAGGCTTGTGTTATGGGTACTAGACGACGATATATATAATAGATAAATATGGATAAATACTTAAATACATAGAAAACATCCATAACTCAGGAACAAATACCTGTGATAAACACTCAAACAAATGCCCTGACCAGAATTCGAACCCGGGACCTCCTGCTTCGTAGGCAGGGTCACTACCGACTGGGCTAGGAGACCGTTATACATATAAACCTTCCTCTTGAATCACTCTATCTATTAAAAAAACCGCATCAAAATCCTTTGCGTAGTTTTCAAGATCTAAGCATACATGGGGACAGACAGCGGAAAGCGACTTTGTTTTATACTATGTAGTGATGTCGTTCGTGTGGTCAGCGTTAAAATCCATAAGATTTTCTTCGGCCTCAGCTATTTCATCCCAAGCATGAATAGGCTGTCCCAATTGAAATGAGCACGCTCTTGTTGTTGGAGAAATATATAAATGAAACTTCATTAAGATTTTTGCCTTCATAAATATAGGAACATCATATACTTCAGTGTTTGGACACCCGCCGAATATACAAGAACTCCACTCAGGTGTTCTCCGAAGTGACATCACTGAGTCTGGAATTTCAGCACTCAGAAATATTTTTTGTCACAGAATTTATTATTATTACACTCCCAAATTGAAACTGACTGACGTGCAAAATGGTTCATTGACATAAAAAGATCGAATGAAGTGGTCAGTCAGACGCTAACCACCATAAATTTAATACAACACAAGCGCCAATTAAAATAAACGAGAATGCTTTTATATTGATTTTTTTAGCATGATTGCAATACATCTTAGTTCGGGCCACTCTAAGGGTTCATGGCACGATAGGTACGACATCTCATGACCACTTTATGGGTATTTGGCGTTGAAAGGGTTTTAAGGAACTCTTACATAATTTGAGATGTGTTAAAATATGATATAAAGAACCCGTCCAATGACTGATTTCTTGTCGACGTACTATATAATGTATGTAAAAACACAAAACCAAACAAATACAGCTAATAAAAAATAGTACTATTTTTAACTCCCTTAATAAACAATAAAAAATAAAGCCGAAAGTTAGTAAAGTTTAGTTAGCGTTAATAAATAATTAAGCTCCCTTTATAAAGCCAAAATTTTTATTTATGACGATTTCATGTCATTATTAAAATTAAAAACGGGCTAATCAAATCTGTAAAGATATTTATGTAGCAATAGGTGTAAGTAAACGTAAAGTTTTTAATGCCACTGCAAATGTAAACATATTTACGGCACGGAAATCTTATTCTGTAACATGCAATGTAAACCTATTATGTCACAATTTGTGACAATGTATCTATGGAAGAGAGACTGTAAACTGAGCTTTGGTGCATTAAGTGAAAAGATGAATCTGCCATGTGTGTTGTAAGCATGTTTTTGTCATGTAGTGTGTAAACTTATTTAAATGTAAAGGTATTTTTGTAACACTCAACTGTAAAGGTATTTTTGACCTCGACTGTACAGGACTTTCATGGATGAGCCATTTATGGTTCTAGCTATTTTTGACTTTTGTCTATGAAATGACCAATGTGAAGTACCATAAATTACTCAACAATAAAGTCCGTGACCGTATACAAAAATGCTTTTTTTACTCTTGCTTGCGCAGCAAAAAAATCTGAATGCGCATTAAATCGACGTTTTGATGCGCATTTACTTAAATAGTTTTTTTTGCTGCGCAAGTCACTATAATAGGTTATGGTTATTTTTTGTTACGTCTGTAAGAGGATGACAACAGCTAATAGTACATTACTGCAGAGACCAGTAAGTAAGCTTTCCTGGCTGAGTATTTAGTAGCCTACAATACGAAGCCAGGTAAGCTGATTACGGTCGAAGCATGTATAGTGCTTTTCTCAAACATGTAAGGAAATATTTTAATACATACCCAAAAATACCACCTAAACTTAAGCATTTTTTCTTATAATTGCTCTAGGTAAACGTACTCATGTTTAAAAAATATGTATGAAAATGAAAAAAAAAATTACATTTATTCCTTAAACGACTAATTTTCAAACTTATTTATATAAAATTACTTGTTTAATGCTTCAGTTACTGGCTGAGTGATTTAATGTTGTATGAAAATCCTTTACGTACGTCGCGCTGAACCTGCCTTGGAATAGAGTCCCTACTGGTCTCTAATTACTAACGTAACAGGAACATTTCCGAGCATGTTTGAGAAAATTCTATTCCTATCTTTTTCAGACTGAAAGAGAAACACTGTGTTACGATTAGTATGGGAGCTCATTGCAAATTTTGCAAAATTATGAATTATAAAAAACTTCGCGTTAATTGAGAAATATTTAGTATTAGTGTGGTGGAATTTTGTCCGTATAAGTCAAGAAACTAAAGACATACAACTGTTTAAAGTTAAAGCTAATTTTAAGATGTAACTTTAAAATTATTTTCCATCGAGCCGATTTCGTCCAATCGTGTATGAGGAATTAACAAAGTTCTTCCAAATATAATGAATAATAACATATTTTTTTCACTTTCCCAAAACAAGTAGTTTTAGCTAAAAAACTGAAGGTCATCGGGTGTTGTCAGCCTATTTCTTTTCATAATTGGGTACTTTCCTGGGTAAAAAATATATAATTCTATTTAGTCCGTCAGTTAGATTATCAAAAAATATTGGACACGTATTTTTTATTTTGTCAATCAAACAAAAATTGGTGAAGATATAGCCCGTTAAAGTTCCGCGTGACGTCACATTATACAAAAAATTGTACTGAAATGTGACGTCACGCGGAACTTTAACGGGCTATATCTTCACCAATTTTTGTTTGATTGATAAAATAAAAAATACGTGTCCAATATTTTTTGATAATCTAACTGACGGACTAAATATTTTATTTTAGGAAAGTAGCCAATTGTGATAAGATAACCTTGTGAACGTTGTGTTCTTACCTATACCTAACTCAGGGGGTAAGGATTATTCTACCCCCTTCACACTTCTACTACTCTTTTTCGCAATAATTATCTATTCCTCACGTAGCACAACACAATGTATTATTTTTCTTATGTAATTTGTACCTAAACATGTAACAATCAAATATCATGTAAGTAAACAATTTTAAAATTTTATTATTTATAATTTATTTCAGAGCTTCATCTGTCCAAATCGCTATCTTTATTTACCTACATACCATTGACAATGTGATTTTGTGTCATTATTCTAAAACGACCTATGTACGTAATCCCATTTTAATCGCAGTTTGATATACAGGTTGATTCAGTACAAGTGAGCAGGAATGACACTACAGATTCAGTTAAGACTGAGTCGACCGTCCAGTGGCGCCCTCATTGGGGGGATTGTATTTCCTAATAAACGAATCAATTTATGTATAATCCCTCAGTGTTAAGTTGTATTGATTAAGCAACTTTTGATCTTTGTCACATAGTTTAATTTTGAGTATTTTTTGCTTCATTTTCATTACCTAAACGGCAAATGGTGGCCACTTTTTTCCGTTTAGGTGATGAAGTCGGTAATATAAAACTGTATCACATAGATATGTTGCGAGGAATACTAACAACGACTAGTTGCAGACTAACCAAGTCTACCAAAATAACTTATGTAATCGGACCAAAATTGTATAATGCCCTCCCAAAGTATATACAAACCCTAGAAAATAATAACTCATTTTTTAAGGAATTGAAAAATGGCTAATTGAAAATGCTTTCTTTGACCTTAGAGAATTATGTGACATAAAATTAACTTAATTATAATTGTGTAGCTCTATTGTAATCAGAATTGACATCGTTTGACTTTTGTTTCAACATAATATATAGGTATATAGTATGTTATTCAATCAAATACAAACACTGAAAACATTGAAAAAATAATCAACCCAGAAGGATTTGAACCTCGCATCGATACGCCTTACCGGGGCTCGGTTTTTTTTTTTCAATGTTTTCAGTGTTTGTATTTGATTGAATAACATACTATTGTATGAGTGGAATGCCCCACTTTAAAAAAACACGTAAAATATATATATATATATATATATTTATATATTATATATATATATATTTATATATTATATATATATATTTAACCTTATTACTATAAATTGCGAATTAGTATTATATAGCTCACTTGTAGTATTCATTTTAGTATTATTTTTTCTTTTGACGTGTATTGTATCTGTGCATTTACGAAATAAATGAATATGAATATGAATATTCAGAAATTAATTAGTTTAATAGGAAATACAATCCGCCCAATGAGGGCACCACTGGACGGTCGACACCTTTGATTATTAAACCAACCGGATGCGAGACGCGCACTCATTTCTATCAGAAAAAGTCTGCCAATTTCGGCGCGGGGGACGAGGAAACGCACACAAATACTGTTAACACTAATGCATTTTCCATTGACGTCGCTACACACGCACACGATAAAATTATCAAACACTAGCATAAAATATACTCACACAAGTACAAACACAGACACAGACAACCTGTCCGTGAACGAGATAATGTCATCTTTAAGTAAACGTACGCAGTGCGAGGAACGCGTCGAAAATAATATACTTAAGTATCGATATTTGTGACGTTTTCAAGTCAAAGGTACATCATCGTCGGTTGTTAATAGAGTTAATTTCTAAATGATTTTTTTATGGTAACGCCTTATTGACAACCGATAATGATGTACCTTTGACTTGAAAAGGTCACATTTTATCGTAGATTTATTTATCGTATGCCTACATGTCACTGGATATAGATAGGCATTTCTTCCCTAGGGTAGTGGGAAAGCAGTTGATGAAGAAAATCCAATGAGTGCTGGTAGGTCCAGGTAGGACAGTAGAGCTGCCAAGTTTGTAACTCTTTTAGCACCACCCAGGGATCACGTGTAGGGTTGTCTAAGGTGTTTCCTACGGACGTAGAGAAACATTGATCGTAGATTAGTTATATATTTTTGTTTCTTTACCAAGTATAAGGTTTAGCTATTGATAAAATTATAATGTTAAGTTGTGATTAAATATCAAGTTTTTCTACCAGAATATTACTTAAAATGTTAGTATTCTACGTAAGTTAGTTTGTCTATTTGTTCAGGGCAAATCTTGCAAGCTGATTTAGAATAACTTTTATATTATCAATTTAATATTTTGATGTGTATTTGCTTTTATATTTAGTAGAAAATACTACAAATTATAAACAAATAACTATTACAATGAAACAATTAACTGCAAAGAACTCTGGAATATCACGGGATTCGAACCCACGTGTTTAGATTACCGTTCCAATGTGCTTCCAATTACACTAGACGTTCCTCTATCCACCTCAGTGAATTTTTCACTGTAATGAACAATGATGAATCAGTCACTAGCGACATCGTGATGTTCCAGAGTCCTTCGCAGTTGATATTTTGATTGTAATGGGCATCTGTTTCCAATTTGTGTTTCTATTTCTATTATCTCTTCTTCATTTTCTATTATAAATAAAAAGTATAACATACTGCTAATGTTAATATCGACATTTATTTTTGTGCTGTCCCATCACTAAAACTTACCAAGTGATACCAGAGTCAGAAATTAAAAGTGCCTATTTAAGGGGTTAAGTTTGTATAACGTACCTTATAATAATTAAAAATAATCCATACAAAATTAAAATGCTACATAAAATGTATGGTGAAAATAAAGGAACGAATTCATTTCTAAACAGGAATATCGTTATTTCAAGCATCTACAAGTATATTTCACTTAAGGAGCGCCACACATTAGAGCGGAATTCAGTGCGGAATTCAGCACACTAGCTGAAATTTGTCTATTAAAACGGAAATTTGTTTATGGTAGCTGCATTTTTGAGACCATAGACAAATTTCAGCTATTGTGCCGTACAGCACACATACGCTGAGTTTCTTACGCTGGTTCTTCTCATTTGGGGCTCCTTTCCGAACCAGTAGTAGTTTATTGTTCTTCCCATAATACGGTTTTAAAAAGATTTGAATTCAATACAGTTTTTAAACCTGTGTTTATGTTTTATTTGATTACCGTGCGTCCGTGCGTAATGTGCTATAGGCTAGGTTATCCTTATAGTGTCAGTTTTTTGAGTTCCAAACCACCTTACTGCCCTGCCCTCGGCGGTCCTCAACGACATATATAATTTAAAAAGCTATGCGTGTGAATGAGTTTTACCTTTGAAGTACTGACGATAATCTTTTCATTTTTTCAATATGTAAGTTAAATAATTTAAAAGTCGATTAAAATATGTTTAGAAACAATTTAATAACAACACACACACATAGACACACTGCTTTTTTTAACAGAGCAATGCTTTACAATTATGGCTGTATGGCGAATGGGTCTCTGCCTAACCCACGGAGTATCTTTTAAGTGTATTGCCTGTCACAACATTGACAATGAATGACATAATGGCGGACGTATTTCTGCCGCACTGGAGTCGATTACTCTTGTTTGCAATATTTTACTTACCTCCCTCGATGTAATCGTGTTCATAATTGTATACCCAATTTATGAATGAATTCATTGATAAATTGGGTATGCAATTATGAACCCGATGGTACAATGTACTATGACGAGTCAAGTTTAAAAATTACCGTAAAGTAGATGTAGTACCATTAAGTGGCAACACTTTTTGATTGACAATATTTTTTAGTTTTTTGCTAATTTCGTGCACTATTTGATGATATTTAGACGTAATTATACTTACAGATGAAAAGAAACGTTATCCTTCTGTAAACTAAACAATTCAGATATTTTCTTACATGAAAACACGCAGCAATTCGGCATTTTTACCTCAGATCGTTCCGCGCTGACTAACATTCATTGAATGGCGTTTGACGCGCGACATCTAGTTTTATATAACCGCTACGACCAGTGGTCTTGTACTTTTGGCAGAGGGGGACGCCTGACAATTACCACTCCATTGGTTTATTTCTCTGAGGTCGACACAGTCTTAATAATATAATAACACAAGCTATTATTTGATACCAGTATTTGTGTAATTACTTGATTAGCGCTTAATTTTTTTTTTTTAATTAAGATATAAAAAGTATTAAATTATTTACGACTCGCATACTCCCTCTACAATTAGAATACTCCATCGAGTACTGATACTCTCTTGTTTTTCTCGGATATGTGTCAAATTGATGGTTGGTTACATTGGAGACATACTATCTCACTTGATTTCACTTTTTTTTCATAATCAAAGTGCTGTCATAACAGTTGAAGAGGTTATATCTTTATTGATATGTTTATGTAGAGTGACTATGATTACAGAAAATAAAAATTAGGGTTGTAGTCACAGAAAGTAAGGTTGGTCCTGCTCACGTCTCAAACTCAAACTCAAATATTTATTCAGTAAGTAGGCCACAAGGGCACTTTTACACGTCAAAGTAAAAGAGAGAAAAAAAAATCAAACTACACCGGTTCTAACCTTACACCTCTGACCCGAGAAGAATTATGTCCGGCAAGAAACTCGGCGGAACTTATTTTTTCAAAACAACAGTACATCAAAACTAAACAATACATATAAATGCGTTGTTCTATAAGGAAACATATCAAACCAAGTTAGATTAACCAACAATAGGAAGAAAAATACCAAAGAAAAAAGATGACTCCAAATCTGACTATTTGAAAATGAATTACATACAAGTTTGATATACTTTCTTACCTGAACTGTGTCTTCTACATAAATTTCCAAATTATAATAATCCATCATCAACAGTTAGAAACAAATTTTGAATTTAAATAAAAAAAAAGTAAGTGATTCTAGTATACAATAAACATACTATTTCCAATTATCCTTAGAGATGTATAAGGTCTCCAAGTGTCTTGATCTATATATTCTATATAATAAAAAAATATGGATAATCAAGCACCGAATGTTGTGTCTAAAGCCAATTAAACTAAAATTAAATATGATTAATAAAAAGTTACGTAATTGTGTGGCCCCAGTTAGCCTAAACAGACCGGTCTCCACAAACAGCACCCGTTCACGAGTATGACGCATATCTCTGCCATCTCTGTCATGCTGCGTCTTCTGAATCAACCTGTATATTGTGGGCGTAAACAGCTGATATGTGCACGAACCGCGACACGTCCGCTTGTAAACAAATCATTTAATTTTAAACAGTATTTATTTGTGATGACAACCAGTGTTTTATTTTTATCGTATGGCTACATGTCACTGGATATAGATAGGCATTTCTTCTCTGGGATAGTAGTAGTGGAAAAGTAGATGATGAAGAAAATCCAGTGAGTGCTGCGAGGTCCAGATGGGATAGTGCAGCTGCCAAGTTTGTTGCTCTTTTAGCACCACCCAGGGATCACGTGTAGGGTTGTCTAAGGTGTTTCCTACGGACGCAGAGTAACATTGATCCCCATGATAATCAGTTAAGAAGGACAAAACGATTGGCGGTCTTATCGCTAAAAAGCGATCTCTTCCAGACAACCTTCTTCGGCTGTACTATTCTTCTTGTGTGTAACGTCTACAATTTGGCCACACATGTGGTTGTGGGCTTTTAAAGAGCTGAGCTGAAACGAGCACGCATCGCGATACGTATAAAAAACATTTAATTTTTAACAGTATTTATTGGCAATGATAACTAACCAGATAAGAAGGACAAAACAATTGGCGGTCTTATCGCTAAAAAGCGATCTATCGTCTATAACACGCAGACGCGGATACAGGGGTGGGGGAAACGGGCAATTGGCCACACATGTGATCTTTGACGTAAACAGCCGAGCTGAAACGTGCACGCATCGCGATACGTCCGCTTGTAAACAAAACATTTAATTTTAAACGATATTTATTGACGCCGTGATAACTAACTAGTTAAGACGGACAAATAAGTACTCGTGGTTTGCCAAGAAGATTGAAATCGATGGAGGTTTCGTCTAAAACAGGTTGTAACAAAAATTGTGGTCATCCGTTTAAAGGCGTAATTGGAACCGTATTGCGACTAAGAAAAAGTACGCGAATTTTTTTTTGTTTGGGAGTTATACCAGCCGGCCGGGCCTCCATACAATAGTACATTATTGCAGAGGACGGGAAAGATAAATTCATGGACGAGCGATTTTTTCGGACGAAGCGCAGCTGAGTCCGAAAATATAAACGAGTCCACGAATTTCTATTCCCGCCGAGGCATATATAACGCTTTTCTCCAAATGTGCGAGGAAATAAAGTAAATTTAATAAATTACATATTTAGGTTAGCATTGAATATCATGAAGTTATGAATTAGGTTCCCTTTACAATATTTTTTTTTTTAGTATAGAGCACTACCTATACTGCCAATCATCTCCCAAAGTTCATTCAAATAATATTTAAAAATCAATTTTCGTCAAGAACTATTTAAGACAGTATTAAATATGCTCCTTCCACACAACAGTAAAAGCTTAAACCTTAAAAAAAGTTGTTTTGTCTATGAATATATGAAGCCGTATTCGCACGATCAGACGCGGTGGTCCCGCAAGCTATGACACAGAACGAGACAACCAAGGTTTTTGATCTGACTATCTCGGTCTATCCTATAGTTTGAAGGGATTGCCGTTCAGACGGTTGGCTGTTTGAAATGATATTTCTTAGTCGAATGAAATGTTTAAAAGGTAAAAAAACAATGCGGACGGCAAGTACAACTTGTCGTCCGCTAAAACAGGACAATAATAATTTAATTTTTTTTTAATTTGTATTAGTAAGTAATGACGAACTTCACGTACTAATTTTACTACAGTAAGGTGAACATTTCCGAGCACGTTGGAGAAAAAGCATTTTTTTTCCAGTGTAAAAACTTTTATTTTAGTTTTTTATAATATGAATACGGTACCAATTATGCCCTTAAACGGATCACCAGCATTTTAGTTACACCCTGTATACTCGGTTGAAGTTTTATTCGTGTCTGTCTCTTTTTCCAGGGAACGTAGGGTATAGTAACATTGAATTATTATTACTATAGGGCTTATGCCCCGGTTTTGGCCACATTAAGGAGAGTTTGTCTTTATCTAGACACACGGCAGTGTGTCCGCCAAGTTCGAGCAAAAAAAGCTACACACCGGCCGTGGGTTATATTACACGAACCATTTCGGGCCAATTTCGACCACCCTATGACTCAAAACATATTTTATCTACGCATATGAAATTTCGAGTGTCTGTTGACATCCCCTTAATTGTCTAGAATACAAAATTTCATTATTCTACCTATAGCAGTTCTTGAGATATTGACGTCAGAAAATCGCTATTTTTACTATACACTCACTCACTGACTCACTGACTCATCAAAAACCTAGACCACTTCCAATGGTCGTACTGACTTGAAATTTGGCATGGAGATAGGTCTTAAGGTCAAAGTAAAGGGAAAAATCTGAAAACGGCCAAGTGTGAGTCAGTTTTAAAAATAGCGAAGGTGTAACTTTGTTCTACTATGAAGTCATAATGAACTAAATGGGTCTATCTTCCAATGGTCGTACCGACCTGAAATTTGGCTCGAAGGTTTGTCTTTAGGTCGAAATAAAGTAAAAATCTGAAAAGTTTTAATAGAAAATTATATACTTGACACATTGCAGTCCAAAGGTGTCGATTCATTGCATTGAAAAGGTGTGTGGTGTGTGAAAACTTGCCAAGTAACATCATTAAAAAGTACTGAAAATAATAAATGTTATCAGGAAACTGCTAAAAAAACCGGTGTGCGTTTCTCTGACTATTATAATTTTAGGTATTTCTATGTAACGTGATACTTATTCAAAATGTACCTTAAAAACTGCTGGAAATCAAGTGTGCATTCCTATAACTATTTATGATTTGAGGTATTTTTATGGAACTTGGTACTTATTCAGATCTCACTTCTTTTATAGGCGAAGCATTCCCATAGTATCGAACTTGGCAGCCTTTCACATTTATGTTTTTGATGGGATTATTACTATAGGGCAGATGCCCCGGTTTTGGCCACTTTAAATAGAGTTTGTCTGCTTAGACGCCCGTCATTTTATGTCAATAAAGAATTATGACACTCTTTATGTAGAGTGATTGAAAATATATTCATATGAATCTCCGCTGTTAAGTTTCTGACATAAGATCTTATTTTTTTCTTTGATGAGTTGTCAGAAAGGGGCCCAGGAGCCAGTTTTGGCCACTTTTTTCCATGGTTCCTAACAACTGAATGACAACTGATACATGACCGATGACAGTGTCATCAGTGCTGCCATAATTTACTCTTATATCGACCCTATACCACAAGACTTGTAAATTTGCCTATACCTTAATAAAGTTGAAAATGGCCAAAACCGGCACACAACCGGAATCTGTCCTACTTTGTTTTTTTTTGAAGAATAATCGTGCGATTGTCGTGCGATTTCTGGTAAAATGATTTTAAAACTCGCCATTTTGCTTCTTATTGTCTTAAATCAATCACTAATAATGGAAACACGTAGTTTCGTTCCAATTTTTCTCTGATATAGCTGAGAAAATATTTTTACTCATTCTAAAAAAATTAAGTATAACCATCTTATTAATTAAAAAGTTAGTCTCCAAAGACCACTTTCGCTAACATCGCTAGATCTGATGCTTGCTTGGCCCATTTAGAAATCCACTCGGTATAAATCTTCAAGACCTTATTTATTTTTCACTTGTCCATTAAACACCTTTTTCTCCCTTTTCAGGTGACAGAACTGTTCACACAGATGCGGGAGCCCTCCCCAGGGGCCCCGAGCCCCAAGTCCTCCACCAGCTCCCTCCACGTCACCAAGAATGTGGGGTTCCAGCAGCAGACGCAGGAGCTGCCGTGGCAGACCCCCGCTATATCACTGCCAGGGAACTGTAATAGTAACTTGTAAGTATTTGTGACACGTTTTTTGGAAATGGTACCATTTGGCGAAGGCGCTTATAGGGCACATGCCCTGGTTCTGGCCACTTTGAGAGTTTGTCAACTCAGACATCCGTCATTTTGTGTCAATTAGGAATTATGACACTGTTTATGTACTGAGTCACTGAAAATATGTTGATTTATTGAAAGGAATCTCCGCTGTTAAGATTCTGACATTAGATCTCATTTTTAGGGTTCCGTACCTCGAAAGGAAAAAACGGAACCCTTATAGGATCACTTTGTTGTCCGTCCGTCCGTCCGTCTGTCTGTCTGTCAAGATCCTATTTCTCAGAAACGCGTGGAGGTATCAAGTTGAAATTTATATCAAATACTCAAGTCTGCTGTCCCTTGGAGCTGTGAAAAAAATGAAACTTCTAAGCCAACGCAATCAAAAGATACAGCCGTTTATGCCGTAAATTTCCGCAAATTTTCGAAACTTGCAAGGGAATCAAAACCCACAGTGTACTTCCCGTGAACTCAGAATCTTGAAATTTGGTACGAAGCAACGTCTTATAGCACAGATAAAGGAAAAATTGCGAAACCCGTAAATTTTTAGCTACATCATATAATAAAAATATTTTTAAAGTTAGTACCCCTATATACCTACAGGTTTGTACGGAACCATCAGTGCGGGAGTCCGACTGAGCATTGAGGTAATATGAAATCTGTGTTTTTGAGGTACGGAACCCTAAAAACACACCACTTAGGTACCATACAGTATGGTAGGTATGTATTTGTCAAGAGGTTAAAAGCATTATTATGGATATACAAGGCAGACATGTTTTAAAATACATTTAGTTAATATTTTCCTTCCTAACATTAATCATTAATAACATTGGTTAAATACTTGATGAATCATTGCTGTAGGTACTTACGTAATACGTTACATACATACATACAGTCTAAATATATATATGGGGCCATCCATTAATTATAGGTCACGCGCTAAGGAGGGCTAAAATTTTGTGACGTCCCATAAACAAATAGGTATCGTGTAGATATTAATTATTTGCAATATTTTGAATGGAAGTAGGTACTTAATTATAATTTTCAATAAATAAATATTATAGGACAATCTTACATAAATCGACCTAGGCCCATAGTAAGCTCAATAAGGCTTGTGTTATGGGCAGGTACTAGACGACGATATATATATATAACTCAGGAACAAATATCTGTGATCAACACACAAATAAATGCCCTGACCAGGATTCGAACCCGGGACCTCTTTTGTAGGCAGGGTCACTACTGACTGGGCTAGGAGGCCGTTAATATGATTTCATATTAAATTGCAAGTTAAATTGTTGAATACGTGACGTCACACCAGGAGGAGGAGGTAAAGAAAACTAATAAATAAATACTAACTGTGACAAGGGGGAGCGAAGGGCAAAAAATCATTAAATTGGTGTTACTTAATTTATGGATGAACCCCATGTGTGTGTACTACTACTAAATATAAGTACTTAAGTAGTCATTATTCAAATTAGGTGCATTATTAAGGTTGTCTGGAATAGATCGCTCTTTAGTGATAAGACCGCCTGTTGTTTAACCTCTAGTGTCATGTAGGTAATCTTTGTCTCTCTGTACTCATATGTTGTAGTTGTTTGAGGTGAAACATTGTTTTATTATAATGTATTGTATGTATATTTATTATATTGTACATTAGGTTTGCAATTGTTTGAGAGAAATAGTTAGAGCAAAATATGCATCTTTTGTTAGGGGCCTACTATAATCTTTATTGTATATTTGGGGTCATCCATCAATTACGTCACACGTTAAGGAGGTTGGAGGGGGTCAATAAAGTGTAACAAATTGTGACAAAGGGTAAGATGGAGGCTGAATTTTTTTACACATATACAAATATGGGGTGAGTATTAAAATTCACTTTTTTGAAGGAAAGGAACACTTCATGCTGTGTGGTTTGGCATTCACAGACACGCTTAGAATAGGTTATTTTTCTGATGTTGGTTTCATTTAAAAAAGATAATGAATTTAATGATCATAAACAAAAATTGGTGAAGATATAGCCCGTTAAAGTTCCGCGTGACGTCACATTTCAGTACAATTTTTAGTATAATGTGACGTCACGCGGAACTTTAACGGGCTATATCTTCACCAATTTTTGTTTGATTGACAAAATAAAAAATAGGTTGTACGTTGTTTTATAGACTACATTTTCGCAGAATATTGGTTCATAGAAAATGTTTTTCATATTTTCATTTCATAGAGTGATCATTTGTCAGAGCTCTTACATTGTAGAATCTGGTTTTGTATATTTTTTATTGTTCAGATAAGTAGTTTTTCGAATTTCAGTTCATTACGTTTTAAATCAAATATTATTAATCCGTATAGTATTTACTTTGTATAACATTTGTTTCAAAGCCTGCATATTCATAAAATGTTGTTTCTGATTTTATCAAACTTAATATTTTCGTTTCATAGAAGACTCAGTTTCTCAATACTTATTGTAATATTCATTAAATCCTAAATGTTTTTATTCAAAGAGAATTAAACTGTAGAATTTTCATATCAATTAAGCTGATTATTAAACTCAAATAAAAAAATGTATCTTTTATAAATGTATTTCACTTAATATATTTAATTTAGTAATATGTTTAATTTTACTATTCTAATTGTACTATTCTAACAACAGTTTGTTTCTGTGGGGGACGCAATTCTAACCTAACCTAACCTACTTTTCTGGTAACAGTTTGTTTCTGTGGGGGTTGCAGTTCTAATCTAACCTAACCAACTTTTCTGGCAACCGTTTGTTTCTGTAGGGGTCACAGTTCTAACCTAACCTAACCATCTTTTCTGGCAACAGTTTGTTTCTGTGGGGGTCGCAGTTCTAACCTAACCTAACCAACTGTTCTGGCAACCGTTTGTTTCTGTGAGGGTCGCAGTTCTAACCTAACCTAATCAACTTTTCTGGCAACCGTTTGTTTCTGTAGGGGTCGCAGTTCTAACCTAACCTAACCAACTTTTCTGCCAACCGTTTGTTTCTGTAGGGGTCGCAGTTCTAACCTAACCTAACCAACTTTTCTGGCAACAGTTTGTTTCTGTAGGGGTCGCAGTTCTAACCTAACCTAACCAACTTTTCTGGCAACAGTTTGTTTCTGTGGGGGTCACAGTTCTAAGCTAATCTAACCAACTTTTCTGGCAACAATTTATTTCTGGGGGGCCGCAATTCTAACCTAACCTGGCCAACTTTTACGGCAACCGTTTGTTTCTGGATTTTTTTTGTGTGTGTAACAGATCTAATATCATTATGTATATTATTTGCAAAAAGTTTCTTTGCAATTAATGTAAATGGAGTGCATAAATACTAAAATAATAATATTGGAAAAGAAAATACTGGAATTAAATATTATATAAAACAGTAACTATGAAACAACAGTCTATGAAATCTGTGTCTACGAAACAAAAATACATGAAATATGATTCTAGTGTTCGATAACTTTCTAAATTAAAAAAGTTTGATAGCAATATACATGGAACTGAATGTCTGTGAAATATGTTTTAACCAATTGAACAGTCTATGAAACAATAATATTGGAACAGAAAGTATATGAACCAAATACTCTATGAAATAATTTCTGAGAAACGAAATTCTATGAAATTTCTGTCTATGAAAGAGGGTGACACCTAAAAAATACGTGTCCAATATTTTTTGATAATCTAACTGACGGACTAAATATACTTATATTTTTTTTTACCCAGGAAAGTAACCAATTACTAGTTCAGTAGCAAACTATTTCCCATAGCCATGTAGAAATTGTCAGCCAGTTTTGATCACTCTATTTATAAGCTCAACTGACATTGGACAGTTGCCAATCGCGACTTTGGACCGGCGCGTGTCATACATACAAACATACATTATATGTATGTAAATCACTTTTTACCGTTTACCAGTCACTGTTTTTACACTTTTATTCTAGTCGACTATAATGCTTGAATTGAGATTTTGTAGACCGAGCTACTAGCGCATATTTTTCGATGGAGCTTTTATGGTCCCAAATTTTAGCATCGTCTATGCTGAAATGGATTTTCATACAATAGGTATTATACAATGATCGGGGAGGAGGACCGTCCTCCCCGACCGCTGGTACGATCCAGCGGGAGATCGAAGTTACTAAATTGTATAGAGGGAACCGGTAGTATTGTAAAGCATTCGTCGAACTTAATTCTTACCGGCTTGCCTATTTTGAGCACTCTTTATTATGTCACGATGGTATAAAATAGTATTATTTATTTTGACCCCGTATATTTATGGCTTCAAATCTCGTAAGTTAACTTACAACCGCTTCTCGGTGTCTGATGGAGCTGAAATTTTGTATACTTCAGTAATTTACAGTCAGCATTGAAAATGTGTACTAATAATTTTAAACAAAAAAGAATCGACTTCACTTTGCATTCATTCACCTTTCCAAAAGCAAATGCTCGAGCTGCTGTAAAAAATACTCAAATCACTATAGGTGTACGTATAATAGTTGAAGAGTTCCCTCGATTTCTCCAGGATCCCATCACCAGATCCTGACCTGGTTACTATGGGACCAACTGTGAAGTATACTCTTTCAAACAAAAAAAGAATTTTCCAAATCGGTCCAGCCGTGTAATTCATATAAAAAAAAACAAAGATCCCGACGAACCGATAAGGAGGAGGCTCCTTTGAAATCTTGAAGTCCGTTGAAAACAATATTTTGGGAGTTACTTTTCTTATTTATCTTTCCGCCGCGGCACATTCAAATACCATACATATTTGTATGTACCATATTTCTTTAAATCCTATATTCTCCTTTCAAATCATACGTGTTTATCCCTTTAACGGGAAAGACTGAAAAAACCTCAATTCAAGCCTCATCGACAATCTCTAGTCCTAAAAATTCTAAAAAAATACAAAAAGATGATGTTACAGGCATTGATTTATAAACAAAGGGAGATATGGTACCAGGCGCTCGATTGTGTGCCATCAAATATAGGTTCCGGGACCTGTATTGAATTAGTCGTGTGGCAGTCTCTCGATCACACTTTGAGCAATGCGCAAAATATGGAGGTCTCCCTTGCATACCCGTGTTAACTATAGTAAACCTATATATAGGTTGATCTCTTTTGCCCATGATGCATATACATTATAGCGGTGTGTAGCATTTTACAAGTGTGTGGGTGCTGGACCACATTTCAGTTTTGTTTATTATGAACGTCACTCATCTTCCTTTTTGTTTATGTCTATGGTTACAGGTGGTCTTTTTTGAAATCGTTACCCTATAAAGGGTTAAATACAAGAAAATACAATGTGTGACCTAAAATAACCTAATAAACTGAGTTTTACCACGCTGTAAAATGTGTGGCCCCTCGTTCTCGCAAAATTGGACGGGCGTCAAACTTATTATTTTAGCCAAATCTAGCCGAAGCCAATGGAATTCTCAACATAAATTTACCTGACGATAATTTCTACGTTCAAAAATATACCTAAACAGTTCCGTTCAAGGTCAGTTTTAATGCATTTGGGAAACGGCAACCGCGTCCGTGCCCAAATATAACTACGAGAGACGCGAGTAGAGTAGCCCTTAAAAATAATTAAAAATAAAATCTGGCTAAGAACACGTGGGGCCATCCTCAATGTCCCTACATTCCCCGTGGTCCCGTGTTCCGTGTTTCTATAGGCCATATATGGACAAAACAAGAAAAAGGATGTATTTTTGGTTTTTACTACTTGGGTGACGAATCGAGCGACACCCTACAATTCAACCACTCGTGAGTTGACATGACGAGCGACATTCAACAAAAAATTACGTGAGTGACCGGGGTGCGTAGCCAATGTGCCAATCGTTAATGCTCCGTAGCGTATCGTAGTCACCTCTCTCTATCACTCTTTCATATTAGTGCGACAGTGACAACGATTGGCACGTTGGTTACGAACCCAGTTACGCTGCCAACAAGCCGTTTCCATACTTTCCATGAAATCAAGCTGTCTGAGAAATTATTCATTTTTCAATAAATCTTGACTGTGAACAGAATTGATACTACTATTACGCATTGTTGTTGCAGTGTAGGTATATCTAGTAGTAGTAATTTCGACTATACATTACGCAAAATACTTCCATCTAGATAAGATACATAACTATAATAAACGCGTAAGGAGAAATCTGTCTTTGACACTACACACAAAAAATATTGCACAGAATTTCATGAAAGTTTGTATAACTAGTAACAGTTTATACCCCGGAGTAACATTCAGAGCAGATCTCTCCAAATCGCACGTGGGCGAAGCAACGGGAACAGCTAGTGTATGTGCCCATGGTACTTAAAGTAGCGTTAGCGGATTCGAAAATACATAATATTGGGAAACTTTAGAATCAAGAGTCCTCATGAGTCAATATGAATAATCAAAAATTTCTCGCAATACGAACAGCGTTTGAAGTTACAAAACTTTCGGTAAATCTAGGCGTTTGTCGAAACGTACCCGCGACTTGGAAATATTGTGTATGCTAGGTAACCCTAGCTAATCACTATTTGCATGCTATTATTAATAGAACAAAGCATATAATAACTAGTCACGACTCCACGACTGCTGTTCACTCGGGCAAACAAGCCCATTGTTGGACGGGTTGTGTCATCAAAACAACGAATGGTGTGAAAATACCTAGCTCCGGCTCTACGAGACTATTGTTTTCTAGTGACTTTGTCTGCGATTTTTATTCTATTATCTCATGCTCGAGACGAATATGTGAACGGACATTCGTGTTGGCACTCGTACGCGAACTTCGTCGAACTATTCGACGAGCATCGACGCGAGTACGAACACGCTAGCGTGAACGCCGTATAAGACATTCTAGTACCTACAGTCACGAACCCGGATTGTTGAGCCACTTGCCATTGTTCGTAATTTAGCCGTGTAATATATGACCGATGTAACTGACAGTTAGTCGGTAACACCGGTTATTTACATGTCTAAATTACGAACAATGGCAAGTGGCTCAACAATCCGGGTTCGTGATTGTACATATATCAAACAAGTAGTGATTTCCCATGGATAGCCACGTGTTATAGTTTGGCATCTCGAATAGGGGTTCTTGTCTCGGCTGGAAGGAGCTGGAAGTGGCCGTTCAAGTTCTTGACAAGTGGAAAACTTTTCCCCGAGCCCTATGTCACTAGTCCCTAATGAGGGATAACAGGTGGAAATCATCATTATACCCTTGAGAAGGAAAAATATGAATCGACGAAAAAACGAGATAGTGCCACGAGATGGACTCATCTCACGGTATTAGCGATTGCATTTGGGAGTAGAAAAGAAGTCGCATTATTAAAAATACTGTGAGGATTAACCATAACCGCCTATTTTAAAATTGTCCGCCTAGGCACAGGGCGGACACGTCATACTACAAAACTCGTTTGAACGCCTTTGTGTGCACGGCACATCTGTACACACACGCTTCAATGTGTGCGTGCGTCTTAGGGCGCTGTTTCCGCTGTCGTAATGACGTTTGGCAATACGCCGACATTTTGCTTTATATCGATGCACTGCCAACCTGACGGATTAGCCTACTAGTTCCCTACCAACCAGCCGCCGCGGGGTGAGGTATTCCGTTCGGGGCGAGGCCATTCTGTATGAAATACTATTATCTATTCTGTGGCCTAGGTATCTATAGTTTTATCTTATCAGTCGTAAACGTAAGTTATGCTAGAGGGTCTGTTTTGTGTTACCGACAATTATTTAAGAGTGTACGATGTGTATGAAAACAAGCAAAGCACTAGCTGATAAAAAGGAAAATATATTAATTGTAAAATATTTGCTGTTTCAGGGCCGGGGAGCCAACTCCCCTAGTAAGGAGTACTAGCAACGCTTCCGCTCTCACCTCACTCTGTGCCGATCTTTCGCCTTCGGACTCCCATTTCTTTGAGGTAAGATTAAGAAGCCACAAGATATACTAATTTAATTTGTAAAGAGACCTTGGTGATGCCTTGGCATACCATACGATAAAATTAAATATGCTTTCCTCGAACAGAAATGCCAGGCAATTATATATTACAAACTACTCATAATACTGCATCAAATTCAGAACTCTGGGAATTATATTCTTTAAGTGGTTTGCATTTTCTGACACTTCCACCGATGAACAACTGTCAGATGCCCGGATTTTGGAATATAAGAACGGTGTACCAAACTAACTAGAGGATTTTCTTTTTTTGTTATTGTGACACATTTGCAGTGACTATGACAAACAAACAGTTTACTCATCGAACAATTACAGGTGTTGTACATCGGGAAAGTCCGGATATCCCAGCGGAAGGTTCCCGAGTCGCTCATAGATGACGCTTTAATCAAATTTGCTCAACACGAGGCGGACAAGGCGAAAAGTCAACGCCGGCACAGCCTTCTGTCTTCCAACGGGGTAAGATCATCTTTTATACTAGTAAATACTTTTTCTTTATCAGAATATGATGCTAATTATGTCTTTAAAATTGTGTACATTTTACCATTAACGAGTATTTTTTCCGCAGACCTCAATCTACAGCACTGACTCTACTGAAAATATAGCAAATGACAAAAAGACTGAATCACCAGACAAGAAAAAAAATGTATCTATATCGAATACACCCTTAGAACCAGATAAATCTGCCCCCTGGAAAAGCCATGAAAATCTACCCGACATAGTTAAAACAGAGAACGCAGAATTTGATCAAGAATTCGATAAATTCACAAAAGAAAGAGTAAATGGTAAAAAAGCGGATATAATACTTACTGTACCTAATTTAGGAACAGTTAGAGAAGACGAAGAAAAGAATGAGGAAATTAGATCAATATTATCTGAAACAGCGTCTTCTATAACGCAATTTTGTCAGACTAATTTCTTGTCAGATAAAAACGATGATAGAAAAATTCATGATCCTTTTAGTGAAACTAAAGATGCATTCAAAGATAAAGCTAATCAAAGAAATAAATTAGAATTAAAGCTTAATTTAACTGAGAAAGTAGATATAAAGAAAGCGGACAGCTCAACAAACATAACGTTTGAAGAATCAAAAGGAAGAAAGGATGAAGAAGTTAGAAAGAATTCGGGGATGCCAGAGAACAAGTCATTTTTAAGAGACAGATCTGCCTCAATAGGCACTATTAGTTTGAAAACG
Source organism: Pammene aurita (assembly GCA_947086415.1). Classification (NCBI taxonomy): domain Eukaryota; kingdom Metazoa; phylum Arthropoda; class Insecta; order Lepidoptera; family Tortricidae; genus Pammene; species Pammene aurita. The sequence continues at coordinate 11,469,238 of OX352316.1, forward strand.
CCAATAGCGCAAGTTATTGGAGAGCAAAATAGAACAATGCTTTTTCAAGTAAGTGTAATACTTTATTTTAAACTAGCCTTTTCCCGCGGCTTCGCCTGCGTACTATAAGTACTCAAAAAGGATACGATACCCATGTTGATTTTCAGACTTTGTGACCACATTGGCCCCTTTTGGGGGTTAAATTTCAAAAAACCTGAAACACGTGTTTACTCGTTTATCGTTAGGAATACTCCTGTGAAGTTTCGAATAAAATAGTCTAACAAATCATGTTTCGCCATACAAACTTTGGACCCCCATTTTACCCTCTTAGGGGGTGAATTTTGAAAAATCCTTTCTTAGTGCTCCCCTAGACCTTATAAGGAATCTATGTGCCAAATTTGAAATCTCTAGACCTAGCGGTTTGGGCTGTGCGTTGATATGTCAGTCAGTCAGTCAGTCAGTCAGTCAGTCAGTTTCTTCTTTTATATATTTAGATTGTTTTGATTTGGAGTGCCGTGTTTTCATAATAGCAAACGGTGGATAAGAGAAATACTAGACTGTCAAAGCAGCGTTATCACCCTTAGTACACATTGTTGTGAGCATCAGACAATATTGAACCTTTTGGCGAACAGAAAATCTTCAGTCCTCAAACTGCTGCACTGTATTTCTCATAATTTATCAACAAAACATAATTGCAGTTACAACGCATTTTAGTACAAAATTAAAACTAAACATTTAAGCTTAAGCCTTTCCCGCGCCGGGCACATCGGGACCGATGTAGTATGTATAATTACGAGCGCGGCAGTGAAAATGTTGTCTGCTAATTGACCGAAATGCCACCATTTCACGTCAAATATACATAAGTAATAATAACAAACGTCAACAAAGAAAATTTTTATTATTTTTTATCATATAAACACATTTAATTAACATTTTTACAGTATCAGTTACAAAGTGGTATCTTAATTCTTAACTTAATTAAAACTAAACACTAGAGTGAGCCTATTCAAAAGAAAATTAATAAGCACTGAGACATCAACAAAGAGGATAAAAACCCACATATAGTAAATGTTCTCAACTGTCTTTTGTTCTTTGAAGATTACAGATATTTATTCTTCAATTTAGGCACATTACAATGCACTTATGAATGTCAGAAAGAGAAACATAAACTACCACCGGTTCTAACCCTACACCTCTGACCCGAGAAGTATTATGATCCGCAAGAAACTCGGCGGGACTTATTTTTTCAAAACAGTAATACATTCGATCTTAATGACACACAATAATTCGTAGTTCTATAAGAAGACATATCAAAACAGCTTGAGAGACAGACAATGTACCTATTGTTTAATTAAAAAGAAAAAATAAATAAATAATTAAATCCAAATCTGACTTCTTCACAAAACGTTTGATATGCTTTCCTATCTGAACTGTGTATTCTAAATGTTAGATGATTTTGTAGTAGGGAACCAAGTGGAGAAAAGCGGGCAAAAAAGCGGACTGGCAATAGCCGGGATAACGCTAGATTGAAGAAGAAGACTATATCAACGCATGCGTTGCGCGTTCATATTAATTAAAAAATCTAACCTATTTCTCTCAGGTCGGCCGCTCCGAGCTCCGCCTCATCAGCCCAGACAGAAAGCAGATCCTCCTCCACCGCTCCTTCAAAGACGTAGCCAGCTGTGTCATAGGTCGCCACAATAAGGACCACTTCGGCTTTGTCTGCCGAGAGACCAATGACAGCTATGCGGCCTACGTGTTTAAATGTGAAAGCGATTCTGTAGCCCTGGAGGTTGTCAATGGTAAGAATTACATTAAGACACGAAACCACAGCAAACAATTTCTTCTCCGCCGTTACTTCAAAGACGTGGCCAGTTGTGTCATTGATCGCCACAACAAAGACCACTTTGGCTTTGTCTGCCGAGTGACCAATGACAGCTATGCGGCTTACGTTTTCAAATGTGAGGGCGATTTTGTGGCCCTCGAGGTCGTCAATTGTAAGTGTTATACACCAGAAACGATAGCAAGCAATTCCTTCTCTACCGCTCGTTTAAAAACGTGGCCAGCTGTTTCATCGGTCGCCACAACAAAAACCATTTCGTCCTCGTCTACCCAGAGAACAATTTATGACGACGATCGCTCGATGACGTTGGCGTTTGTTCCAAAAGAGAAGTTAATGATGTAAAATAGTACCTGGTAGTCCAAGAATAAATCGTTCCTTTTCGGTAACTGAACTCAATACAGCGCTATCTACAACAGCAGTCAAATTTGAAGCACAATTTTTTAAACACACACTTTACAATGATGCTATAACAACAAGTTTTTTTTTTTCAGAATAGCTATAGGACTTTCTACCCATTTCTACCAGTGGTTTTAAATGCCATATAAGTTTTATATCCCATACCTCGATATAAGCGAAGGGAAAATCATACCAAGTAGAATAGCCACTCCTAGATATTTACTGCAATCAAATAGCTCTCGATTCAAAGTAGACCTTGTTCCAGCGATCAAGCAAGCATTCGAGGCGCAGACTTTCTACCCATTTCTACCAGTGGTTTTAAATGCAATATAAGTTTTATATCCCATACCTCGATATAAGCAAAGAGAACATCATACCAAGTAGAATAGCCACGCCTAGATATTTACTGCAATCAAAAAGCTCTCGATTCAAAGCAGACCTTGTTCCAGCGATCAAGCAAGCATTTGTGGCGCACGCAGAACTGCTGAAGAAGTCCAGAGAGAAGTCTCCTAACTTGACGTGTGAGCACTGCCCCATGCTGTGGTACCACCGCCTGTGTCACGACGTGGAAGGTAATGCCTAGTTGGGTCAAAAACTTCAGTTAAACGGGTGACTTTTCTGTGAAAAACGTAAACGATTTGGGAACATTATATTATTGCTTTTACTAGACTAATTTAATGCAGAATATTCGCACCTAATTATGAGAGTTTAAACAAGAAAATCACGCTTTAAAGTCCATTTATTTAAAAATGTTTATAGAAAACTTAACTCGTACTAAAAAGTTTTGTCCTAGATTCTAAAATATGGATACGCAGATCGCGTCTCGATTGAAAATTTGTCAGATGATAGTTTATATGCTCTTATAAACATAAAAAATCGTAAGCTGGCTTGTCTGTATCGAGGTGGAACCGTCACCTGATGCCCTGAAGACTGTGTTCACGTGACCAGCTGACGGTCTTTTCACTGCGATACAGAGGGCTGATAATGAAATTTGTTTCTGGCTTCTGCTGTATGGTCCATAAGCAGAGTTTTTAGTAACTATGTTGTCTCTACGTACCTAACTGGGCATTTTTATTTTAACTTGTGCATTAAAGCACGACTGAAGTCGTGTTTCAGTAACGTCTAACCGTCACATTCCTGACAAAATGTATGACATTTGACATTGACCGTCAGTTTTGTGACGATTGCTAACGGGCCGTTAATGGTAAATGCCCAACTGACATAGTTAATTTCAGGTATGAATGAGAAGAAAACGCACGCGTTCATTCTTCGGCGAATCGAGCAGTTGCCTGAAGATGAACAGGATCTCATGATTACCAAATATCAAGGGGGGACCAACCATATGTACGAGGTAAGGTTAGACTAACCTTAAGCATTATATTAAAGTACCTAAGACCCAATGATAACCATTAATTTAATGTGTTCCCATGTGTGCCCGCCGGGGACTTACGGGCAAAGGTTATTTGTTAGTGATAATTCCTATTTTTCCCCGCCATCGTCATACCTACCACATACCACCGAAGTGGGGACAGACATAAGGGATCATTTGTGTGCATTTGGGGGGGGGGGGAGCATGTGGAAGACCCAATGATAACCATTAATTTGATGTGTTCCCGTCTATTCCCGCAGGGGACTTACGGGCAAAGGTTATTTCTTAGTGATAATTCGTATGTTTCCCCGCCATCGTCATACCTACCACGTACCACCGAAGTGGGGACAGAAATAAGAGAGCATGTGTGCATTTGTGGGGGAGCATGTGGAAGACCCAATTTGATGTATTCCCATCTGTTCCCGCCGAGGACTTACGGTCAAAGGTTATTCTTAGTGATAATTCCTGTTTCCCCGCCATGGCCATACCTACCACATACCACGGAAGTGGGGACAGATATCAGAGAGCATGTGTGCATTTGGGGGGTGCATGTGGAAGACCCAATGATAACCATTAATTTGATGTGTTCCCATCTGTGCCCGCCGGGGAATTACGGGCAAAGATTTTTTCTTAGTGATAATTCCTGTTTTCCCGCCATCACCATATCTACCACATACCACCAAAGTGGGGACAAACATAAGAGAGCATGTGTGCATGGGGGGGATGGGAATACATACATAATTAATAAAAGAAGTAATCTTATAACTAATCATTCATAATACATTTATCAAAAGATTATAAACTAGATACAAATTAATTAACTAAAACCCGTTCTGCGTCATGCCCGGTCCAAAAGTCCCCATCACACTCGCGGCGTTCCCGCGTTGTATTGCGATGGAGAACTGTTGGACGAGCCATGACCCAGAACGGGGGTCGCTGCCTCTCTCCCTCAGCCGCCTTCCAAGTTCGTGGAACAAGTCACGCGCCTCGTGGCCCCAGGGCCCGGCTGTTTCTACAGCCACGGGATTTTGCGTGCTTGTTTTTGGCGGCAGCTTCTGCCGCTGACCCTGCTATCTTCAGTGTGTGTCTTAAGTGGGATGCAGCAAATGTGCTGACACATGTTGCATCCCAAATAAGACACCGCCCTCTCAGCCAGGGGATTAGGGTGAGCCCGTCTGATCTTATGCTGTCGGATCGGGAAAGGCCCGGCGGTTCGAGTAAGCATGGGACGTTTACTGAAATCATTGCCCGCCGAATAATCTCGTTAAGGGAGTGGTGTCTCGGGAACCGACCGGCGCATCTTTGGCAACTAAGCCCGTGATGGCCGTTCTCTTCTACCATAGCTCCGCAAATGCATCGGTGCGCGTTGCAAACCTTGCTCCCCAGCCTTAGGGCCACTGCGATTCTAAGAGAGTTATTGTCGAGCAGCGTCCCAAGTTGTGGGGACGGCAGGGCATGCAACCACGCACCCGATGCAGGGTTTGATATTGCCTTGAGGCGCGCCAAGTCGGCTCCCGAGGCTTCATGTTGTAGGTTTTTTAACGTCAGTTTGCAGAGAATATCGTCCCATGCTCTCTGAACCGTCAAGCTATCCGGGCGGTCGGCGGTCGGACAGAGTGTAGCCCATTTCGCTAAGGCCTCGGTCGCGAAGGGTATCTGCAAGCCATGGCTATTGTCAATTTGCAAAATGCGAGCAACTAAGTCTGCTGAGCCATGTGCAGAGGCCAAAAAAGCCACTAGACCAATATCTTGGACTCCACGAACCCCCAAGCCCCCGTAACGGACAGGTAAAGCAGCCTGACGCCACTGAGTTTCATTCAAACTTACATTGAGTAAAGTTTCTATGGTAAGTTTAAGTGTTTCGTCGATTGCTTTTTGATCCTGTTCAAATAACCATGTAGGGGATGTTCGTAGCGTGTAAACTATACGGGGCAGTGCAAAACAGTTTCTCAGTAGGATGAGGGAAACGTGACTGGTTAGATGGGCTAAATGCCCCCTTGCTGCTGTTTCGCTTGAAGTATGGAGCTAACACCCTCAGCAAATATAGGAGCACCTAATAACGTGAAGGAGGACTTATTAATTTGTCTCAAGCCGGGCAAAACGGCTTCGAAGTCTGAGAATGTGTTTGCAGAGATACCGCCGCAGTTGAAGAGCTCGCACTTAGTGGAGCTGATTTCTAGCCCTATGGTCTTAAATGCTGGTATTAATCTCCTCGGAGCGGAAACCTCCGGGTTTCCGCCAATTACACCATCATCGAGATACCAAATGTTTAAGGGTAATTCTATTTTGGATATAATTTTTTGGATGGCTAGGCAGAATATAAGGGGTCCAAGTGGATCGCCTTGTTGTGCACCGACTTGAGATTTAATGACAGTGCCAGAGTAGAATAGGTTACTAGACAAAGCGTAACATTGGTAGATAAACGGGAACAAGGTTGGGGTGTGTTCTAACACTTCTTTGAGGACGGTGTTTCTTTCGACGCTGTTGAAGGCATTTTTTATGTCTAACTTTATAATGACGTAATCTGATGTGTCATGACCTACAGCAAAATGGCGGGTGGAATGTATTGCCGCCTCACAGCCTAATAAAGTGCCGAAGCCCATTTGTCTGGGTTGTAGATAGACAGACATTGATTCTCTTACTGCTCGGCAGCAGAGTTTGGCTGTGAGGCGACGAAAAATACTGCCTACGGCAATACTACGGCGGGATAATGCGCAAAGCGAGGCTCCATAGAGAAATGGTCTCACTTCTATATTTAGCATTCCTCTCAATAGGAAGTTACAGAGTTTAGTTAAAGACTCTAACAACCGGGGTCCATTGTTCCCTGCGGATGGCGAATCAGCTCTTTTAAGTGGCTGTGGTCGCATGCCATCTAGACCAGAAGCAGACCCGTTGTAGAAAGAGGCAATTGCTTTAGCTACCTCCAACGGTGTTACTGACAGGAAGGGATTTGAAATGCTCGGCTCAGGTGGTAGAGCTACTGACCTTGATGGTGGTGGGTGTTTCTGCATCAATGCCTGTAGGGTGCTCTCATTAGAGGGGGCAAGTGAAGAGTCTGACAGGAGCAGTCGGACAGCTCCTCTCAAATCGCCGTCGTGCACTTTGGTTTCAATAGCACGGTATAATGAGGTGGGTTTGATTGTAGACCGTGTGGCTGGGAAGTATAGGTTAAGATCATTAATATTGTTTTTAACCTTAGATGTAAGTGATCGGCGTCCAGTGGCGTCTGGTACCTTTAAAGCGGAGTAAGAGAAAGACAGTAATCTAAACCAGTCGTCTATGCTATTTGTCTGGAGGCAATCATCGATGATCGTGTATAGCTTGTCAGAAGTAAGGCATCTGGCTCCCTTAGGTATGTGTCTTAATACTGGGACATTGGACTTGAGTGTTGGTAAATCAGTAAGGCAGTTTGTTGTTTGAGACACCTGTGGCACATCGGTCGCATTTCTGGTTGTCATAGAGTCGGTATTTGTTCTATTGGTGCCGTGAAAAAGGCTTAAATGGATTTTAAGTCCCCTTTGGCCCTTAAACGAGCGATTCGACAGGCAAAGAGGACAACGCGTTTCATTTTCGTGAGTCGTGGGTGGAGCGGATTGTCTAGCCGGCCCCGAGTCTGTCAGTAGTGTTGTCCGCTTTCGTTGCATGATTTCTCGTGGTGGCGGGGGTGAAGGCTCTTGCTCGTTATAGGATCTGTCCGTATCGGGTGCTGACGCAAATTCATCGCCAGGTGACGATTAGGCTGGACGAAGGGCTACACGGAGCAGGCGGTGGTGTGAAAATTACGTTTTGTTGCAACGCCGCTTGGGTCCGAGATCTCGTGTTCATTTTATAGTACCTACTAAGTAATGTGGTGTGGTTGTCTCTGAAACTGTGCACTAGCTGGCAATGTCACACAGCACGGAAAATCAATACATTGCAAGTAAAGACGTGTAAATTCACAAACAAATAGCATTTTTCATTTCTTGTTTACGATGATTTTCACTGACGGGAGCTGTCAACTAGACTAACACATAATTAATTATTCATAAAAGAACAAAACTAAAAGTACATTTATTTAACAGTCTGTATGAACTTTGATTTAAGATCAAAGTTCCGTCACTGGTACCTTCTAGCTTGAAGTCTCCAACAATGGTGCTTTTAACTGCGTATTGTGCCTATTGTAGGTTGTTTCTTATAAGTAATACTAGGTTTTTCGGAGGGTTAGTACTAAACACACTTCTTATTTAACTGGATAGTTTCCCCAAAGTCCTAATTCATCGTTTTTTTTTCAGGTAACTGAGCATAATGCTTTCCTAATGATGTTGTTGCGCGCACACTGTGAAGCGAAACAGACCAGGCACATTCACGACACAGCCGAAAATAGGTAAGATTTATCTTTTATTTTTCATACGTAATAAAATATACTGGTTTAGAACAGAAGGTATCAGCAGTGGCGGAACTTCCATACAAGCCCAAAAGCCGGGCTTGTCTTATTTACTCCGCTTTGAAGAGACCCAAATTGTAGTGGAAACACAGACTCGGGCAGGCCGATCCCCTCCTTGGCAGTTCGTATCAGGAATGTTGAAGCGAAACGATGCCGAAGTGCCGATTTTCTGGTAGTCCAATGGTAAAATGGGGACGGAGAAATAAGGCTGTGCAGTTCGTGGGCACACTCTCCGAAATGTATCCTATAAAAGATGGATAGGCTGGCAACCTTGCGACGATGCTCCAGACTTCGAGCATTCATCAGCTCGACATCATAGGTGGTAAAAACCCCACCATCTTATCAGAATAAACGAGACCACCTTCCTTTTACTGTTATCAGGTTACCAGCTGACTAATCTTTATAATCTCTACTCAGGTCAGAATTCCTGAACCAGTACCTCGGAGGCAGCACCATCTTCATGAAAGCTCGACGTTCCCTCTCGAGCGGCTTCGATCATCTTCTTAAAAGGAAATCCAGTTTGTCCAAAGAAGATATCATTCCTCACATCAAGAAGGTAATGGAATTGACTTTAAATTATTATTATTTTCATTGGGTAAAGGCTTCCCCTCTTCTCCATTCAGTTCTTAATAACCAATTCAAATTCATAATACTCTTAAAAATATTTATCTACACCAATATCATAAATCCTCTATTCCGCGTTCGGAAACCATATGTAATTACCACCATTATTGCAGCAGTAACGTAACATCAGTGTATTATCTGTGACAGTGTGGTAAAACCTACCTCATCGATATAACGGTAACGTAATGAAAATCCGCCCTCCTCTCCGACCGCCGGCACAATGCATGCGGCATGATCGAGTTGGTCATGGCGGTGCAATGGCGGTCATTCTAATGGTTTCCGAACACATCATTTAGGATTTATAATATGTGTGTAGATAAAGCAGTGTATGCAACTGTACGTAATTAGGCCTTAAAACGTAACAGTTACGTAAACTACTATTTTATACAAAATAATTAGCAACTTAATAAGAACTAGGCCATTAGCCATTTCATTCTATCCACCAAATTAGCACAACCAATCGCACTTTAAAAATCGACCACAAAGTAGTCATAGTCACATTATATTTTAACATCGCAAGCAGTATTTCACTATTTAGTTATTAGTCATTGGTCCGGTAACTTATTGCCGCCTAGTTAATACAAATAAAATAAATTGGATAATGATGTTGTTTCAGGAGCCATCCCCTCTACCAACAACCCCCATACTTGACACGTCTTCGGAACCATCGGTATCAGAATTCTTGTCACCAGATCAGACGCGCTGCAAGTCCCTGTCACCTGCCGTTTACAATGGAACCGGTAAGCCTTGGAGATGGAAATAATTACTTTGCAGCTGCCGAGACACGTGGGAATAATTTTATTACTATCTGTTTTTAAATCTGTCTAATCCATAGACTATTTAACCCAAGACCCCGCGTAGCCGGGCGACCCCCGCTGCCAAGCTTGAAGTAATTTCACTCTATAGTGAGACACTTATTTATTGGAAGTGACAGTAAACTTAGTACGTCTCCATGGCAACCATTAATGTCTGACTCTCTCTCTCTTACGCCCCTCGGAACAACGGCGCGTTCACTGTCTAGTATTGCGTGTTCCCCTCCCGCACTCCTTCTTTTTGGCAGCTTAGGTTTCTAAGAAATAACGCGCCAAGAGGAGTATAGAGATATCTTGTATATGGTCTAACCCCTAATATTTAATGTAAGAATTGTTCTCTGACCAGGCGATACAAATCTCTATCGCCAGCACTCAGCAGTTTTCAGCGGAAGCTGTCAGCCGTTTCGATAATCTACTAGGTCGATGTTTTCGTCTTTATGCCTGCTGGGGAGTCTGGGGACAGATAAGAAAATTCCATTGATAAACGCAGGGATAGTTGGAAATAATTTCATTCCCACCTGTCCCCGACGGAAATAATGTGTAATAGTAAATTAGTCTAAAAATTTTACATAAGTTCATTTATTTTAATCATTTCAGAACCGCCGCCGTCTCCAAAACCTTCAAACATGACACCGCCAGCTGAAGAGGAAGAGGAAATGAAGGAGGAACCCATTAACTCTCCCATGATGGACATGTAAGACTATAGTTAGGCCGTTTTCGAGAATGTTCTCCGTTTTGTATGGAAAACGTTCTCGCTCGAGAATATTCTTTATAGAAATCAGAGAATGTTCAAGAAAGAAATACTCTACGTAGGGCATACGGCTTAGCTTTACTTATCCCTTGACTTGAGGCTAGTTGCACCAAACCATCTATTAACGTCATCGTTAAAATTATCTTGTATAACAAGTTTGACAGTTTCCTATGGAAGGACAGCTGTGCCGTGCCGTCATATTTAACGTTTACCGGTTCGTTAATGCAACCGGTCCTTATTTTCTGTCATCTGTAGAGGGCGGAGTACCGGTGGCAAATTTCACACAAAAGGTATGGAGTCGTTTTTATAATTATTATTTTAGGCTTGAATAATAAAATTATTCATTTACCTAATGTACTTACGGTACCTACTCGTAAATTGGAAGTAAGTACTTAACATTTATTTTCATAAATCGATTTCAGGAACACCTAAATGTTATGTCGTAAATGTTTTGGGTTACTTTTCAATTTCTTTTAACAAAGTCACCATTCATCGATATAATATTTTTTACCATATGCAACCTTTCTTTTCAAAAAGTTACTAATTTACAAATTTATGAGACATTTAGAAACTAATTATTTGACATTGTCAATTTAGACAGCTGCTTTACATCTATATTATCTGAATTATTATTGCGTCGGCTAAATATTTAAAACCGAAAAATATCAAGATGAATAAGCCATGTGAAGCAACAATTCTGCGGATGATAGAACCGTACGAAAATCTTATATATAATGAAGAAGAATGTAGCATTCACTGTATTTCTTGCTCAGTGGATTTAAAGCAGTTGAAAAAATATAATGTCGAAAAACACGTGAACAGTAAACAACACCAAATTAACTGTGGAAACCAAAATGGCACCTTTGCCTATGATTTATGCGTTTTCCTTATAGCGTGTAACATCCCACGGAAAAGAGTTAACCATCCAGAATTTAAAAAGTTCTTTGGAAAATACTTAGATAAAGGCGTAAAACTTCCCGAAGAAAGTGTTTTGAGAAAATACTATCTTACCAGAATATACAATGCGACCGTCAAGCAAATACGAAATACATTTTTCGATTCCAATTTATGGCTTGCGGTGGATGAGACTCTTGATAATTTCGGTAATTGCGTAGTAAAGTAATTATAAAATCACTTGATGATGCTTTACAAAGGCCATATTTGTTGGCGTGTAAAGTCGTTAGTACTGTAAACGCGAACTCAATTGCAGCGGTAGTTGACGAAAGCTTGAATTTTTTGTGGGAGGATAATTTTACAGATAATATGAACAAATTTTTTATATTCTGTTCGGATAGCGCAGCGTACATGCTTGCTGCCGGCAAGATTTTGAAGCAAAAGTACGACACGTAACTTGTTTCGCTTATGGACTACACAGAGTCGCGGAGCAGATAAGATCTGAACATAAATTGGTCAATTCTTTAATATCTAATGTCAAGAAGATTTTTTTTAAATCACCACACCGCGTCCGATTTTTCAGGGACCATGCGCAGAATGTGCCTTTACGGCCGGAACCCATTATCACTCGTTGGGGCACCTGGTTAAATGCAAGTTTTTACTACGATAGACATTTTGACGTGATTAAAAATGTTGTGATGCAATTGAACAGTAAAGAAGCTATTGTCATTAGAAAAGCCCAGATGTTGTTTGAAAATGAAAATTTAAAAAACGAGTTAAGCTTTATAAAAAATTGTTACGAAATTATACCTGAATCGATAGAAAAATTTGAATGCACTAAAATTCCGATAGAAGAAAGTTTTCTGGTAATAGATATAGTTAGGAGTATTTTAAGCCTCCAAAGAAGTGAAACCGTGCGAAATAAACTCGAATTGGTTCTAGATAGAAACCCAGATGCTGACGAATTAAGGAATACGATGAAATTAAGGAATGGAAAATTATAAACAAGTCCTTAAACATGCAACCATGACATCGGTAGATGTAGAGCGATCGTTTTCCACTCATAAATGGATCTTCAATAAATTAAGAAACCGATTCACTCCGAAAAACCAGGAACATGTGGCCATAGTCCATTCATTTTATAACATGGATACGCACTTAAGTGTCGATTGTGAGGAGGACCTCGAACACATAATTCCAGTCCTCAATTGTAATTGAATGGTCTTGAAAATAATATATCGTTTGGCAGGTATAACTTCTTAGTCTAGTATTTAGTACCTAATGATAATGTTTTGATAAGAAAACATATTATTATGTATTATAGATATTAACAACATATTACATTATATTTGTATGCTCGTAAGATAATTTCTATAAGTTCCTAAAAATTATTATGCAAAATTAATCATTTATTCGTTATTTATTTAATCATAAGAATACTTAGGCGACTCCATACATTTAGTGTGAAATTTGCCACCGGTACTCCGCCCTCTAGTCATCTGTTAATGTTATCATTTCATTTATAACAAAAGTGTTACAGCGTGGTGCCGTGACAAGGATTACTAATAAATTCTTAAAGCTATAAGCGTAACAAAGTTCGTACGTCCTAGTTTTCGACACGCTAATGTGCAATAGTTGACACCCTGCGGTCACCTTCATAACGAATTTAAAGATGACATATACCATTGATTTATTATGTATTGACTTGTAGTGATTTTCACTACAACTTTTAGGACAAAAAAAATCTTAGGGATGTCATCCTATTCCTCAATGTATTCTGTTACTTAATGACATATGCCGGATTTACCTTATTTGCAGTACGAGTGTATTTGTTTCGGGCATTCTTTTTCATGTTAGATATAAATTATATAGTTCTCCATACTAATATTCTTTCTTCTAATATAACTTATTTATCGTATGGCTACATATCACTGGATAGGACTTCTCTGGAGTAGAAGAAGTGGGAAAGCAGATATTGAAGAAAATCCAGTGAGTGCTGCGAGGTCCAGATGGGACAGTGCAGCTGCCAAGTTTGTTACTCTTTGAGCACCACCCAGGGATCACGTGTAGGGTTGTCTAAGGTGTTTCCTACGGACGCAGAGTAACATTGATCCCCATCCATTCCATTCTAATCTAACTACACATGGTATTTTATCGGCAGTTTCCTGAAAGTCAGCGACAACAGGCCCGCGCCGGCCTCGGCGGGCGCCGAGCCCGACGCCACGTGGCGACAGGCCATCTACGAGAAGGTCGTGCAGCCTACTGACGTACAGTGCGAAGGTAGGTAGCAATAGAGAACATGCATGAAAAATATTTAATTGAATTTGTTCCATAAACACGTTCAACAACCCCAAATTAATATAAATAAGTGGAAATCCGTAATAATTTTTAACAGTTTTTAAAGATATTGCGGTTTAAAAACTTAAAATTTTAGGCATTTTTTTTATAAGTACCTCAAATGTATTTTCGAAACTTCAGTTCGATTACTTATGTTCTAACAAGAAAAAAAATGTACGATCACCAAATAAGTTAAACGCATTTTATCGTGCCTAAAATTACAAAAATCTTCCAAAAACTTGTTCCTTCCAAACAGTTTTCTGCAACTTTGTGGTCGGTGACGTCACAATCCTCACACTTTTTGTATGGGGCGTTTTATTGGCGGTAGATTTTTATGACGCTTCCAGTTTTCTAATAAGTACGAGGCGTTTTTCAAATAACTAGATATCACGTCAGATTTTACAGGCAATTGACAAGAAAGTGAGGGTTTAAAACACTTATGATAACTATCACCCATCTTCGGACAGCTTAAACTTTCCGAAAGTACATAGGTCCCTAAAAGGTGTCCTAAATACCTATTTATTGTTATTTCCCCACTATTTTATACCAAAGAATGTCAACATTTGTAATGTGAATAATCTTCTACTTTAGCAGGTGACCTAACTCCAGCGAACCTCCTCGGCTTACCCTCCTCTCGACCTGGAAAGAGGAGCAAAGAGGAACTCCGGCAGCTTTGGAAGATGGCAATCGACCAGACAGTCCTGTTAGTAAGGATGGAAAGGGAAAATGCCAAGCTCAAGAGTAAGTTCTCAATCCTTGCTTATTCGTTACCACTCTCTCTAGCTTCCTATCGTCTTGTAGGGATATATTGGACCCCTAAGAACGAACATCGCTAAAAATGAAATAACGCATATGAATTGCATTTGATATATTCCACTTATGCAGTTTAAAAAGAAACGGTCTTTCAAAATATGTATACAAACTTATAGAAGTTTTGTTAATTACTTACTGCAAAATAGTATCAAAAAGTTATGCGAAATCGAAAAAATAACCTTACCGCACTCTTAAACTACGTCCAAAAGAGAGCTATGGGCACTGCAAATATCATCTTACTAAGTGTGGTACGGCAGAGCTCAGCAAATATCATCTCGCATGGGGCATAGCCCGACTGGGGAAGTACCTCCACCTTACAGAAAACAACAGCTCTAGACCCTATACTCAGTGTTGTGTTCCTGCCGGTGAGTAAGGTCGCCAAAGAGCTCAAAGAGAGCTCCTCTGAATTCCTTAATTCTACCCTATTTCACTTAAATAATAATATGATTTTTTTTTTTTTTTTATCGTATGGCTACATGTCACTGGATAGAGCAGGATAGGCACTTAAATTCTACCCTAAGGTAGAAGTAGTGGGAAAGCAGATGATGAAGAAAATTCAGTGAGTGCTGCGAGGTCCAGATGTGACAGTACAGCTGCCAAGTTTGTTACTCTTTTAGCACCACCCGGGGATCACGTGTAGGGTTGTCTAAGGTGTTTCCTACGGACGCAGAGTAACATTGATCCCCAAAATAATATGATACAAAGAATGGATTAATGATAATTTCAACTTAAATTTCAATTCTACTTATTCTCATTGCTAAACCAAGTTAGTCCTTAAATAAATGAATTTATTTCTATTTTATTTTTAATGTTGTAATGTTACAGAAAGCGAAGAAACGTCAGCTGTGCGCCGCATTAAGCTGGAATACGTGGAACTAGGCGCATGTGACACCGGCGTCGTATCCATGTGGGACTCACTACTGGCATCTAGGGACAGATCGCAGCCTGTAGCCAAAGTTGACAGACATATGTTAACACAAGCTGTCATACAAGGTGAGATCTTGACAGAAACAATGTACAACATCATGATGTTGACACATGTGTCCACCTAGAGATGAGGTGCCTAAACCGCCAAATATTTCTTATTGACGAATTAGCCTGATATACTTAACTAAATGTCTTTAGAAATAAATATTTTAAGATAAGATAAGAGATCTTTATTGCGACCAAAAATACATAATATAATGTACATGGACGTGATAGGGTGTAGCAACATAAATTGGTAACACAAATACACATTCATGTCTAACTATGTACTTACTTATAACTATAACTAATAAATCTAATAATACTCATAACTGTTTTTATATAATAGGAGTATACAAACACACTGCCTACAAGGTTTTATCCTCCATAAATTCGGTTATTGTATAATAGCACTTTTCTATGAGCATACTTTTGAGGTGGTTTACAAAAAGTGAGTCTGTTTGTTCAGATTTTATATAGTTGGGGATTTTATTGTAAATTTTTATTGCTCTATAATATGGTCCATTCTTATAAATTTCGAGTCTAGGTGCAGGAAGTTCTAAATATTGCTGACGTCGAGGGTTTTCGCAAAATTTAAAAAGGTGAATGTTTTTTCGGACGAATGTGGCTACTTCTAAAATGTACAGGGAGGCAAGGGTTAGTAGGTTTAGATTTTTGAAATGGGGTCTGCAGCTTTGGGGAGGATATATGTTTGCTAATATTCTTATGCATTTCTTCTGCGTTACGAAAAGGTCATGGACATTGGTTACGTTGGTGCTTTTACCCCATAACAGTAGACCGTAGCGTAGCCACGCGACCGCCTGTGAGTGGTACGTAGCCAGCGCGCATTCCAGTGTGGTGCTACTCTTCAATATGCTTAGGGCATAGACAAATCGGGAGAGTTTAGTTTTTATCTTTTCAGTTTGTGGTTTCCATGTTAAGTGACTATCCAGGGTTAGGCCTAATAAGGTGCATTCAGTGACTTCTTCGATATTTAGATTGTTTGTTATGGTGTCCAGGTTTAAAGGTGGTTTTTGTCTAGGTCTAAATTGTATTATTTTTGATTTATCATTATTTGTTTTGAAATTGTGATCCTGTAGCCATTTTGATATTAAATTAAAGGTTTCTTCAATAAGTGAGTTGTGATTGCTGTCTGGACATTCGAATAATAGGGATATGTCATCTGCAAACATAATGACTTTGTGATTTGTAATTTTAGGGAGGTCATTAATGTAAATAAGGAACAGAACGCATCCTATGACACTGCCCTGTGGAATTGAGTTCTCAATATGTATTATGTTAGATTTAATAAAGTGCAATGTTCCGGACTGGTTGTCAAAGTGTTCGATTTCTACATACTGTTTGCGTGATGCGAGATATGATTTCATCCAGCTTAATGCCCTACCACGTATGCCTATTGCGTTTAATTTTTGTATCAGAATATTGTGTGAAACTCTGTCATATGCTTTAGACATATTGTATTTCGTTACGAAACTTGGCATCTAACTAGTTTAAAATAGGCCAGAAATCCAAATCTGTACATGGCAATAGTTCTTGGTTTTGGCATGTGTCGTAACTTTATTTGGTAGCCGGTTACGAAACGGGAAAAATAATCTAATTTCCTAACTGGTTACCAAATGAAAATACTTTAAGCCCGATTTTTAACCAACAATATGAAATCGTAATCAAATAATGCATCATTTGGTCATCATAGATTACGTCCGTGAACATATAATTATAATTTTATATCAAGCTAAAAAATTACTAGCTAGTAGGTACATTTAATAACACAAATCAAGCCAGCTAATAATTAAAATCTTAAACTAAAATAAGCTTAAACCTACAACAATACCTAAAGATCTAACCCATAAACCTGCCTTGCCTAAATTAGTAAGACCTGACTAAATTGTATTTTCCGTGCGATTAAATATCATTTTGTTCTATTATTTCGTAACTTTTCTTGTATCTTTCAGGAGTCCCCCGCATGAGCCGCGGCCTAGTCTGGTACTTCCTCGCCGAACAAGCTTGTCTCCGCTCCCCTCCGCCGGACCCCAAGCAGTACCCCCGATACCAGACCCCATACAAGACCCTACTAGGCGGTCTGACTAAACATCAGCACGCCATACTGATTGATTTAGGTAATGCAATTGATGTACATACCTACTTCGAAAACAACCAATGTAAACTTCCAAAATTGGAATACGTCTATTTCCATTATTGGTTTTCCTATTTGGTTACCAGTTACGAATTGGAATTATTTATTCTTATTCTGTAGCTGGTTACTAATATACCTAACGAAATGAGGTATATATTCAATTTATATTTGCTTATAAATTAAAATTTGTCTTCCCGTTTCGTAACTATTTAGTTACGAAATGGGACTAGTAAAAAATGTAAGGTTCCGAAAATAGTTTCTAAGCTGCAACAAGTAATATTGTGAATCTATTTATTTTCACACATAGATTATCTTATTTCATATTTGTTTTACCCATGGTAACTCTATAAGGGTTCAAACACAAACTTCAAACTCGTTTCAAACTTTTCCATAGCACAATGTAGAATAGTCTCGAATAGATGTGTATTTATATATATAACTACTGAAGAATACATGGATACATGGGTCCTTAACTCCTTACATACTAAGCAAGCACACGCAAGACACTATAATAATTATTTCTGTAGTAACATCTATTTTCATTTTTTTAGGCCGGACCTTTCCTCAACACTCATACTTTGCATCAGCACTGGGTCCTGGACAACTAGCACTGTACAACATACTCAAGGCATACTCTTTAGTAGACCCTGACGTTGGATACTGCCAGGGACTTAGCTTTGTGGCTGGCGTGCTTTTACTACATGTGAGTTTTATACAACCTTTTAGTTTCATTTCATTACCAAATTTCGTAACTAGTTACGAAATGAGTATCTATAAAAAATAAAAATAAATAATCGCAAGTAATTTATGTTAGTGTTATGTAGATATTATCATAGCTATATGTAGTATAAGTACATACTAACCATAACTATAGGTCTAAAAGTTACTTGAAATAAATGATTTTATTTATATTATTATAATTTCCTTGTGTTAGTTATATGTATGGACACGAAGACCTAGATAAATAAAACATTTGGTATCCGGTTGTGAATTGAATTGTTGCTTCATTTGGTAACTAATTATAAAATTTAGCAAAGCAAAGGAATAAACTGATTTTAATACCCAAACTCAAACTCAAACTCAAACATTTATTCAGTAAGTAAGTCACAAGGGCACTTTTACACGTCAAAGTAAAAGAGAGAGAAAAGAAATCAAACTACACCGGTTCTAACCCTACACCTCTGACCCGAGAAGAATTATGTCCGGCAAGAAACTCGGCGGGACTTATTTTTTCAAAACAACAGTACATCAAAACTAAACAATACATATAGTGCGTTGTTCTATAAGAAAACATATCAAACCAAGGTTAGATTAACCAACAATAGGTTATAGTTTAAGAAAAATACCAAAGAAAAAAGATGAGTCCAAATCTGACTATTGAAAATAAATTACATACAAGTTTGATATACTTTCTTACCTGAACTGTGTCTTCTACATAAATTTCCAAATTATAATAATCCATCATCAACAGTTAGAAACAAACTTTGAATTTAAATAATATAAAAAAGTACTTAAGTGATTCTAGTATACAATAAACATACTATTTCTAAATTATACTTAGAGATGTATAAGGTCTCCAAGTGTCTTGAATAAAAAAATATGGATAATCAAGCACCGAATGTTGTATACCTTGTTTTAGACGGAGGAAGCTGATGCGTTCATTCTTCTTCGGCACCTCATGTTCAGGCGTGGTCTCAGGAAACAGTATTTACCTGACATGAGTGCTCTTCAAGTACAGGTAATTTCTCTACATAAAGTATATCGCATTCAATTTTGATATACACTTTCTAATGTAGTCAAACAATGTAAGTATCTATTTATTAAAAGCTCACTCTTTTGAAGTGGGTATAATTTGTTTTAATAAAATGACAATGAGGGAAAATAAATGCGCAAAGCAGTCGTAAAATAATCTTTTTCGTTACATGCTTTAAATAATAAGTCAAATTTATACAGTCTAAGTTTAAGAGTATCTAAACGTGTTTAGGTTTCCAAAAAAAAGTTGCGACCTTTTACTGTCTGTGGATTTGTAAGCAAGCGATATTTGATTAAAATTGTATGGGTCGTAAGCAAGAAACAAGACCAAATCAAAATCTACACACAAAAAATATAGTAAATCATTAATAACTGGCCCTGTTGTGACTGGCCACAACTTTCGTCGCTATTTATTTTACTACTTATTTGAATTTTTATTTTATACTTACCTATAATTATGTAGTTCTTATCCATGTTAGTAAGAATTGCTTTATGTCGCAATTAAATTATGCTTTACGATTCGGCTAGTAACTGGAGGGTGGCCAATAATACGCAATTTACCCTATACTATCTCTGTAAAGTCTCAGGTACGATGAATGCCAAGTTTCAAATCAGCTTTTCTCTTTAGCTATACCAATTATCCCGCCTACTCCGCGACCACGAGCCAGAACTTCACGCGAAACTAGAATCTCTGGACATCTCGCCAGCTCTTTACGCGGCCCCTTGGATGCTGACTCTTTTCACCAGCCAATTTCCTTTGGGCTTCGTCGTCAGAGTGTTCGGTAAGTCTCTCTATCTCTCTCACCATCGCCAGCTTTCACTTTATAGACATCAACCCGCCTACACCGCGAACATGAGACAGGAGTAGTCCAATTACCCTTAGATACGTAACCTGATAGTATTGGGATAGATCGTTGTTTCGCAACTAGTTACCAAATATAGTTTGTTCTTAGATTACTATATATTTATTACTGCTATTATAGAAACGGGGTGTTTGGAGTTCCGTCTGTAAAATATACAGGATGGCCAAATAATAACTCTATTCCCATTGGCTGCAAGGTTTTGGGATCCAACCTTTCCTCCCTAGATGGATTTGGAACCTCTGAATAGATTTTTTGGTTTTTTGGAAGGCCATTGTGCGGCGGTGGATAACGGCTCCTTACAAAAATCCAAAAATCAAATCAATCTGAGAGGTTCCAAATCCATCTAGGGAGGATTGTTGGGGTCCCAAAACCTTACAGCCAACGGGAATAGTTCTTTTTTGGCCAGTCTGTATATACGATATTTGAAATCGTATAGTATGAAATATTTATCTTGTACCTACATTATTATGTGATTTTCTTCCAGACCTCATCTTCCTGGAATCTCTCGACATCGTGTTTTCCGTCTCGCTCGCACTGCTAGCGGCACACAGAGACGGCCTGATGTTATGTGAAAGCTGTGAAGAGGCCGCTGAATATCTCAAACATAAGCTACCCGATATGAATAAGTCGTTATGCGATCGAGTTATGAAGAAGGTAACTTTTGCTTTGAGGGCTTAGGGATCTGTTTACGAATAAAATACGTATACGATTTGATGTTCATGTTTTTTTTTCTGTAATTTTTTCGACTTTTTTTCGGATAATCCGACATTTATTTCTGATAAGTCGATGTGTGCTTAAAATGACAAATTAAGTACATATTGCAACTGCAATCCAATATATCGTTGTGGCCAAGGTACTCAAAAATATCCTGAACATGCACTGTAAAGCCTTGACAATAGAGGCGTTCTTCAGATATTTGTAGTCCCACCTTGGCCGCTCCGATACATCTGAATGCAATTGTACCTACCTTTGCCCAGCTTGCTTTGCTTTTCACGTTTGAGTATTAATATTTGTGTAATATTACCTTCTTTTTTCAGGTCCTAACTCTAGACATAAGCCGGCAACTGTGCGACTACGCGGTCGAGTACGCTGTGTTGAGAGAAGAGATGCCGCGACTGGCGACTTTGACCGAAGACAATCGGCGACTCGTCACGCAGACTAATCGCATGTCCGGAGAGCTGGACGTATGTATACAGACAGACACTCTTACTAGTTTATGTTCTGATCTGATTTAAAAACTCAGAATGGGACATTTTGGGTTTATTATATTTTAGTATGAGCACAATAACCATTATAATGTTGGATGCTATTTTACAATTATTAAGTCCATTCCAGGCTTGTTATTTAACCTGTAGCTCCAGATTACTCCAGATAGTTTTTCTCATGTAGGTACTTCACTTGTGGTTTCAAATAAAGTTACTAACTTCAATTTTCTATTCCAGTCTGCAATGGACGCCATAACTGCCTACCAAAACAGCCAAGCGCGTCTAGAATCCATAAATAAATCCATGGAACATCAACTCACTCTCCTCAGTCGGTACATCTCCGCCCATCACCGACAAGACGTGCCTCAGGAAATCAAGAAAATCGTCCAAAACCACAGCAAGAAGATCTCCTTCGGCTCTAAAATATTCTCATCAAAATTCACATTAAATGAAGACGACGAAAATGACCCTAAAAAGACATTTAAGACCGGCATAAGCGCGCCCAATCTCTTCGCTAAAATATCCAGAGAAGATGTCTTCAATGCTGTCAAAGAAAAATCGTCTCCAGAATCTGATAAAAAGGTATTCTTATCGAAAAAATCGCAATCTGTATCCGGCTTAGCATTCAAACCTTATCCTTTGAAAGTGTTAGAAGAAAATTCTGAAGACAAAAGGTCTGAAAGCTTCAGAAACAGTAACATACTGAATGAATCTCTAAAAGAATTAGGAAAGAAAAACACGGGATACTTCGCTAACACACATGAACAAATAAGACAAGAAAGACTCTTTGAGCAGCAGTTGAAACATGATTTCGATGAGAATTTGAAGAAATTAGACCAGAAATTATCCCCAAAATACGATGAAGACTTAAGTATATTCCAAAGTAGGAAGAGCATGTCCTTAAACTTAAAACAACCAAAGGAAAATAAACAAGACAGCGGTTTCGTAACTCCAATGAGTCCAGAGGAAAGGAAAGAAGATACTTCCTCAATAATATCGCATCCGCTAAGCGATTGTGATGTGGAAATCAAATTTGATGGACAATCGACGAAGTTGAAGCAAATTAGGCCTTTTAGAATACTAAGCGAATAATTACGAAGTGTCCATTGTCATTTGCCGTCAGTACTTTCGTAACCAGTTACGAAATGGGAAATATATTCCAAAAATGAAACCATTTCGTAACTATTGGAAAATACGAGATATGAAGGTTACTTTTCCTGGTATTAAAGGGCCTTTGCCCAGCATTGGGACACTAAGCCTGTAGGCTCTTAAATAAATAATAAATTAGTTGATGCCTTATCCGAAATGGTAAATGTTAGCAATACAGTTCGGCTTTTTGATTCAATTATAACATTCAATTGTTCCATGGTTAGTAGGTACTTAATTTATTCAGCTTCAAGTTCATAGTTGAAATTAAAGTGAAACTTAATTTTAAAACTGTATTATTAAAAAGTAATAAGTAGGTACAGTCGCCATCAACTATATCGGAACGGCCAAAGTACTCAAAAATATCTAAGCATGCACTTTATTGCCTTGTCAATAGAGGCGTTGTTCAGATATTTGTGACCACCTTTGCCGCTCCGATATATCTGATGACGACTCTACAATCAGTAGGAGACGTGGCTGAGTGGTTGAGGAGTTCAAAATTGTCTAAACACGCTCTCAATTTCTTAGCAAAAAAAGTTAAGACGCTACGCAACTTCTGCTGCTGGTTGTATTCACTTCATTCATTCATTATATTCACTTTCAATATCCCCTTATTCGTAAACGCCTTATGCTAGCTGGATGCATCAGCAGATTATATCCGAGTCTCGTTCTCTCTTTATCGAGTACGAACGTGACGCAGCATTGGTTGTTATTTAATCAATTTAAACTAAGAAACAAATATGTTGTCCTAACCACAGGGCGGACACGTCATACTACAAAGCTTGTTTGAGCGCCTTTGTGTGCACGGCACATCTGTACACGCTTCAATGTGTGCGTGCGTCTTAGGGCGCTGTTTCCGCTGTCGTAAACGACGTTTGACAATACACCGACATTTTGCTTTTTATCGATGCGCTGCCAATCTGACGGATTAGCCTACTAGTTTTCTACCAATCGGCCGCCGCGGGGTGAGGTCATTCCGATCAGGGCGGGGCGGAGCGGGGCCATTCTGTATGAAATACTATATATTATTTATTCTGTGTCCTAACCTTAAAAATAAATAAATGGAAAAAGATACACCGCAATCGCACCTACGTGCCGCTGGTCTAGCGAATCTTTAAGCGAGCTGCCGAATAACGCCTTCACTATCTGAGCAACTGGGTGCTCAACGAATACTCAACTTTATATCGACTGCTTAAAGTGTACATTACAAATCTTACCTCTGAACCATTACATACTTCCTCTCCCTCTTTATAAAAACTACGCATCATTTGTCCGTTTGTCCTTATCTGTCACTTTGACAGTTGTTTGTTAGAAACAGACAAATAATTAATTATAATGATAATGAACTAAATGAGGCTTGTAAGACGCTTATGAATAATGGGATAAGATTGTTAAATAAAGTCTAAAGTACTGCTTGGGATTAGGCACACTTCAAAAATCGTGACAGATAGATATAAGCTCAATGTTATGTAACTCATGTAGTACAAGCTGTTTTATGTGAAAACGGATCGCTTGAATTCTTACACATTTGCCATGCCTAATATTTACTATGTTCAGATGCCTATTTCTCGAAAGGTATTAGACTAATATCATTAGTTCACGAACTGTTAAATCGTATGGGTTTCCATGACTATACACTAATAATATTAGTCTCATACCGTTAAATAGGCCCCAGGTATAAAACTCCCACGAAATAATTTCTAAAGCATAATTGAAGTAATGGAAATAACGACTAGTTAGATCAAATACCAGACTAGTTTTAAGTTTTAGGTCTCTTGCGGTTCGTGTTGTTGCACTTGCTGAGTATGAGTAGGTATGTATGGATTGATTCACATGGGCTGACAGGAATGTCTAGATAAAGTTAATTAATTTTTCTTTTTTTATACCACGACACTGTCAAAGTCTACGGTGTAGGTAAACAAAGTGATTTGAAGCAAATAATTTAATAAAACAGAATATCAATTAAACAATAAAATATTTATTTCCATTAAACTTTAAACCACAGAGAATTACATTTACTCAATAATCATGCACAAGTGGCACAGAAAAAGGTGTTTCTACGACCTCTTTAACCAAAGATGAAGCTCTTGTGAATCTGTCTATACGTAGAAAATTATGTTATTTTGTTATTGTTGCATATTTGTATATGTGTGCGTGGATGTGTGTTACTCGCCTTATGAAATAAATAGTGTGCTACAAAGCGTTTGTTCGTTTTACTCGCCCCTCTAGCAGCTTAATTGAAAAAGCTTTACGTCGTTTTATGTCGATCGAAAAGGATTAACATTTCACAATTAAATTAGTCTGAATGTCTCGTAAATATTACTGCCGTGCTAGTCTAAAAAGCAGTATTTTACTATGAAACTATAGTAAATACTGCTCTAGCTCTGCTAAGACCTGACAACGTCAGATATGGCACAATAATGAGAGCAACAAAACTCGTCTGGTTAGATTGGTATCCTTATTGCTAGATCCGGGCATCTGGCAGTATTTATGGGTGGAGGTCAGAATGACAGACTAGCAACATTTTTGAGATGGAAAATAGTAATACCAAAATAGGTAAAAACTGCCGAAGTTGTCTCAGTTATAAGGACAGGGCCTATATTTTGACTTAAACATTGCGTATTATTACGAAAACGAAAACAGTAGGCGACATTATACGTCGTTTGATACTACTTTTCCCCAACAGAAACTTTTGGCAATGATATAATCTCATTATTTATATAATTTCTCATACTATTTCATCTAACCCAGAACTCTAGGATTGATTTTCTTTCACTTTACAGCTGCCAGATGTCCAGATCTAGAAATAAGCATAGTATAGCAAACTGATTAGAGGGATTTCGTTGCTCTCATTATTGTATCATATCTGACGTGGCTAGGTCTCAGTCTAGCAGATTAGTAGACTGACATCTAGTTCAAATGTCGGCTAGCATAGGTTAAAAGGATAAGACCTGTGTAGTTACTACACCTCTTATAGTAAAAAAGTTACGTTACTAGACACGAATCAGAAAAAACTAGTTACGAATCAAAAACTTATTACTATGTACGTAACTGAGGTACTAACAAATAAGTAACTCACTTTTTTCCATTATCTTACGGATGTTTCTTTGGCAACTAGTTATGAAACAAGGTTTTTAGGGGATATAATACACTTGTATAATGTATTTAATAAAAGTTCTGATTAAATAAAACCCAAGGCTAATAATAAAAATATTTATTCGCTTTAAATATCACAACGTACCAGCAACCAATATAATGATTATATCGGATCACTTAAGTACATAACATTATACTACAATATATACATTAACTAAGTACATAACATAAGTTTAGGATTAAAATCGCCTAAGTAATATACAATTAAAATTAGGGCAAATAATAGTGGAGCCCGAATACTGATTAATTGCAAGTATAACATAATTTTACCTAATAAAGTTTCGCCTAATTTAGTTTTGCAAAACTAAATGTTTAAATGAGAATAAAATAATAAATCTAATATTATTTGCGATGCGAATATGATTCATTTATTCGGAGAAATATTGTAGTTGTGAGTGAACTAATGTTAAAACAAATGCACCATATATGGAAAGATCATGTACGTAATAATAAGTAGGTATATTTGCTAATTAAATTGATAAACCTAAAAATAGCACCATATAAGGCAAGCTTAAGTTTCGAATTGACAATTATTAGGAAGGCAATAAGTTAGATCAAGGGCCTTACCGAGAAAGTACTTGTACAGTTGCCATCAAGTATATCGGAGCGGCCAAAGTAGTCAGAAATATTTGAACATGCACTTTATCGCCTTGACAATAGAGGCGTTTCTCAGATATGTATTTGTGACCACTTTGGCCGCTCCGATATATCTGATGGCGACTGTACATCCAGCGTAATGGTAAGCCTGTCCTGCACGCCTAGCATAACTTGACGTTTGACGCGACAGTTCATACTTCAAGCGCGACTCGAAGTATGGAGTGACAGGCTACAACGTAAGGTGTGCTAGCCGGCCAGGTCACGTAGACAACGTAGTCATACGTGTATTAAGCACGAAGATATACCTAAAGCGGGCGACCAAAAAAGGAACCAAACAAGGAGCTTAACTACAGAATTGGATCTCGTTTTGATTACGGGAACTGACGATCCTTGACAGTATAGTAACTTTGGTAACTGCGACACAGTTATTAGGTTTTATACTCCTCTTTAGACCGCAATTTGTTCTGAAGGACTTGCTTCTACAAATCGTTTTAGGTTTGTAGAAGCAAGTTCTTCATCCTATACTTACTACCTAGTACGCACTTGATTGTTATGGAGCGCATTTCTTTCGTAGAAATCACCATCTGATAACAAAGTAGGAACAATGTAACCCCTGATAGAGTTCACAGATGGTGTGCTGTGTAATGTGCTCGAAATCGCGCTTTTTAAGTTGCTTTTATTTAATTATTTTTCTTGTTTAATAATTCGGTACCTAATATAAAACTATTCAAGGGGAAATATAGAATCCTACTTTGTTTTACTAATCCTCAAGATTAAATATAAGCTTAAAGGGGTCCCTAAAATGCTTATGGCCTGTTTCACAATCTCCAGTTAAAGCATATCTGTCAGATAAATGTTTGCTGTCCTTTTCTTTTATATGACTGGAGAAAAGGATAGCAATAATTTTAACTGGCAGATAAGTTTATCTGGAGATTGTGAAACAGGCCCTTAGTGTATTAACCAAGTTACGTAACTAGTTACGTACGAAATCTGAATGCCTAAATTAGCTGATGATCACTAATACGTACCCAATCGACAGTAAATGCATGGCATAAACTAGGAAGTTGCTTTTATTTCATTATTTTTCTTGTTTAATAATTCGGTACTTAATATAAAACTATTCAAGGTGATGTAAGAAACCCTACTTTCTTTTACTAATACTCATGATTAAGATTAAGCTTAAAGGTGTCCCTAAAATGCTTAGTGTATTCGCTGTGTAGGTGATTGTGGCGCCTTCTCTTGGACACTGGTTCATTCATTATTTTTTCTTTTTTTATAAATGGCTTGTACTTCTTGCTTATATGAAATGTCTGGCTGATTCACTATTTTGACAGTTGACCAAGTTGATGTTAAATATGTGATGTGATGATGTCAAATATTTTAAAATTTGATCTTGACCAGAGCCCTTTGCAGGTAAATTTCTTGTCACATTGTGCACTGTGATCGTTCACCATGAATTTCGCACATAGCGAATTAACCAAGTTACGTAACTAGTTATGAACAAGGATATTTCGTCACCAAGTTACGTATGAAATCTGAATGTGTAAATTAGCTGATGTTCACTAATACCCAATGGACAGTAAATGCATGTCATAAACTAGGTTGTAAAACTTGTAAATAAAGTACACACGGACTTTTATTGTTGAGTCATTTACGGTTCAAGCTATTTTCTTTTGTTTAATACTTACTCTATGAATGTCCAGTGTAAGATGATCCCTAAATGGCTCAACATGGTTTAGATGATGAAAATAATAATATTTCGTATACACCGTTGGCCCTAATAACTAGAAAGATTGTAACAGTGTATTCGTGATCATATTCAGATACTAAAATGTCGTATAAACTTTTCTGGAATACGCCTAGTTTCAGAGTTAATACCAATTTTAAAAAAAAATTATAACTCAGCACAAAACACCTTTTTGATGTAGTTTTGTTTATAGTGGCAACTATTGGGCGTAATAGTTTACTCGTCCTTATTGAGATATCAAAGCGACAAGGAACACTTTGCAGAAACTATTTTTTTACAAATAAATGTAACTATTTGTTTTGAGCAAAAAAATTTTTTTTTTTTTGCTAAATTGACCTAATTTCCCTATTTTGGTCTCAGAAATGCGTGGTTAAGATCTTTCGGGTTACTCGAGCCCACTGTGTATGAACTATATATAAGTAATAAATTCGAGAAATTTCCATAAAATATTGACGAATAAGTAGATATCACTTGATTAAGTACCTCTATATTTTATATAGACGCTTTTTCTATAATATTAAAATATTTTAAGTGACTCAGAATCTGATTCTGTGAGATGCCGATATGTTTTTTAAATCGATACGAAGTTCACCGGATCACCTATACTACAGTCAGAAGCAGCGTGCCGGTAAGGCAATAAAATAAAGGGAGAACGCTGCGACGCGTAGCGACTGCAGACACCGAGAGTGAGCGAGACGTCTATCTTTAGGAGTTTCGTCTCAATAGGAACGTTGCTTTTGGCCCAACTATAGTAAAGGAACAACACAAGTTAATTTAGTCCTTAATATAGGCACATA
The DNA here is from genome assembly GCA_947086415.1 of Pammene aurita. Taxonomy (NCBI): domain Eukaryota; kingdom Metazoa; phylum Arthropoda; class Insecta; order Lepidoptera; family Tortricidae; genus Pammene; species Pammene aurita. The sequence continues at coordinate 11,497,863 of OX352316.1, forward strand.
GGGTTCATAATTGCACCAATTGTAGCTAGAAGCTCCTTTTATTCGGTTTTGCTTTTCCTTGCCAGCATTCTGTTGTAGCTCTGAAAATAAATTATGCAAATATAATAATTTTAAACAAAAAAGAACCGACTTCACTTAGCATCCACCTTTCCAAAAGCAAATGCTCGAGCTGCTGTAAAAATACTCAAATCACTATAGGTGCCTAAGAGTTCCCTCGATTTCTTCAGGATCCCATCATCAGATCCTGACCTGGTTACAATGGGACCAACTGTGAAGTATACTCTTTCAAATAAAAAAGAATTTTCCAAATCGGTCCAGCCGTCTTCGAATAATCGGTGAACATACAGAAAAAAAAAATTGCAAAAAAAAAGAACAAAGATCCCGACGAATTGATAACCTCCTCCTTCGAAATCTTGAAGTCGGTTGAAAACACCTCACCTTTAGCTTGTATTTCCCTAAATAAATGCAGAGACTATAAATAATATAGACAGCCCCTAAGCTTTTTGGGCCCAAGTTTGAAGCGCCATCTGGACAAGAGCAACCCACAGATATAAAAATAGTACGCGGAAATGCCATTGCGCTGCAGCGCCATCTAGCGTTACTACGGTACGCTACTCGTTATCGGCCTCAAAAAGTTCTAAGACTGCGGCTGTCTATATTATTCATAGTCTCTGATAAAGGTAAATTAAATTGCTGTTTTAAATCATAGCACCAAAATACCAGTAAATAAGTTATCTTTGTTTTTTTTTTCGTTCAGTTATTGTTTTTTTTCAAGCCCACATAAATACATTAAATCGTTGAATGGGTGAGCTTAGATTTTTATTATTGAAATTGTTAAAGGTTCTCTTACTCGATGGAATCACACCAATAAGTACTAAGTTCTATATGGCGGCCATTTTTATGTTCTTGAATCATTAATTTCCACTGTTTATTAGTTAAAACAACCGGTTATTAGCCCGAAAGCTTGGCATAACGAAGGCAGGACGACTAAGGGAACTGAGGAGAGGGAGGGGGCGTGAACAAGTCTTAGAACGGGCGCCCCCTCCTCCCTCAACCCCCTTAGTCGTCATGATTTAATTATGTCAAGGTTTCGGACTAGTAACCAGTTGTATGGAGCGAGCACTCGAAGCTTGCTTATTTCTCTATGACTAGTAAAAGCTTACCTCCTCAGCCATCTGATACAGCATGGCGGCAGTATCGCGGCCAGTTTGTTCCACGAGAGACTTGAAGATGCCTCCATCCACATCGCTTACTTCTGACCTGTTCGTGACAAAATAGTAGTTTATGTAACTGTTACGTAATAAGGGTCCTTAAAATACGAGTGTGATTTGACACGAGTGTTTTAAGACCTAATTACGTACAGTTGCATACACAGCTTTATCTACACTCATATTAAAAATCCTAAACGACGTGTTCGGAAACCATTAGAATGTCCGTCATTGCACCGCCATGGCCAACTAGACTGTGCGGGCGGTCGGGGAGGAGGACAAGCGCGGTCGGGGAGGAGGATAAGATTTTCATTAAGTTACCGTTATATCGATGTGGTAATGAATTTTCATATATTTTTACAACACTGTCACAGATAATACACTGATGTTGCGTTACTGGTTGCAATAATGGTGGTAATTACATACGGTTTCCGAACGCAGAATAAAGGATTTATGATATTGGTGTAGATAAAGTAATTTATACATTTACGACATCATTTTCGATACAAGCATAGACCATAAAGAATACAATACTTTTATTATGCCTTCAATCTTACACTTCGGAGTTGAATTCAGTTTTCTTATGTACATACAATGCAAAAACATGATAAGGCCATCTACACCAATTGAGAAGCACGGGGCATTGTAATTTATTGATTTACTTCTCTATGGTAAATAAATAATAATAATAAAATAAAAAAATATTATAGGACAATCTTACACAAATCGACCTAGGCCCACGGTAAGCTCAATAAGGCTTGTGTTGTGGGTACTAGACGACGATATATATAATAGATAAATATTGATAAATACTTAAATACATAGAAAACATCCATAACTCAGGAACAAATATCTGTGATAAACACACAAATAAATGCCCTGCCCAGGATTCGAACCCGGGACCTCCTGCTTCGTTGCTCCTGGTTCCTTATACCACGTCAGTGGCAAACCATATAGCCTGTCTGATGTCATATCATGATCGTAGCCTATAGACGCCTGCTAATACTGAGGTGTTACAGACACGTTGCCGACTCTTTGAAACCTATACACTCCGTTTTTGAAAACCTCTACACTCTGTTATTGAAAACCTGTACACTGTTTTTGAAAACCTGTACACTCCATTTTTGAAAACCTGTACACTCCGTTTATTAAGAACCCCACACTGTAGGTCCCTAGAGAAAACCTCGGCAGGATCTAATCTAAAAATGCCACAGTACCGATAATACTGGCATTAAATTATATCTTCTATTGGACTAAGAGCTGGCCACGTCAGATATGACACAATAATGAGAGCAACAAAACTCGTCTTGTTGCATTGCTTTACTATCCTTATTGCTAGATCCGGGCATCTGGCAGCTTTTAATGGGTGGAGGTCAGAGTGACAGGGTAGCAAAATTTTTGAATTGGAAAATTAGTACTACCAAAATAGGTAAAAACTGCCGAAGTTTTATCAGTTATAAAGGACAGGGCCTTTATTTTAATATTAGAACAAAAAAGATTGCGTATTATTACGGAAACACAAACAGTAGGCGACAAACTATGTATAAATTACATTATACGTCGTTTGTGACTACTTTCCCACAACAGAAACTTTTGTCAATTATCTAATAATCTTAATCTAATTATTTATATAGTTTCTCATAATATTGCATCAAACCCAGAATTCTAGGATATTTTTTCTTTAAGTAGTTTGCATTATTTGACCTCCACCACACAGCTGCCAGATGTCCAGATCTAGAAAAGGCATAGTATAGCAAACTGACATGAGGGGTTCCGTTGCTCTCATTATTGTGTCATATCTGACGTGGCTAGCTCTCCGTCTATATAGTCTGTAATAGTACCTGTTTGAGTATGTCCTTGTCCTGTCACGTGACACGATAAACGTCTCGTTCTGATCGTTGTCACGCTCCGTCGACGGATCGAATGTGAAGTTCTCTGGGATCGCCAATGGAGCCTATGTAATAAACATTATATTCATTTTAAAGAAAAAATAACCCACTACACTTAAATAGGCTACTCCACCTTTCCAAGAGCAAATGCCCGAACTACTGTATTAAATATTTAAATCACTATAGGTGCCTATAATATTTTAAGAGAGAGGACTCCAGGATCTCGTCATCAGATCCTGACCTGACAATGGGACCAACTGTCTAGAATAGTCTTTTAAATAAATAAAAAATTTCCAAATCGGTTCAGCCGTCGTCGTATAATACATAAAAAAAACCGGCCAACAGCGTGTCGGGCCACGCTCACTGTAGGGTTCCGTAGTTTTCCGTCCGTCACAGTAAGTGTCCCCACTTAAGAGTTAATAACACCGCCATGTAGGATATGATATGAGAGTTCCATGTACAGCGACATCTATCGGCAAATTGAGTAAACTATTGCGCGCGAGCATAAAGTATGGAAGATGATTTTTATGGGATAATTCTTTATTGCGTGAACCGATTTTCACCGTTTTTACTTTATTTGAAAGCACGTCATTTCATTGTAATTTTGTAGAAATTACAGGTACAATAAACACCTGCTTATACGGTTAAATTACAAACTTAGTTCAGAAATTATTTTGTATTTTTTTTTCAAAAACTATTCATCCTATCAAGTTCAAAATAATTTTTCAAGAAAGTTTTTATAAAGTTCTATTTTTGAGATTTTTTTCAAATTTTTAAAACTTATGGTTCAAAAGTTAGAGGGGGGGGACGCATATTTTTTTACTTCTGGAGCGATTATTTCCGAAAATATTTACATTATCGAAAAATGATTTTAGGAAACCCCAATTAATTTTTAAATACCTATCCAATAATATATCACACGTTAGGGTTGAAATGAAAAAAAAAATCACTCCCCACTTTACGTATAGGGGAGGTACCCTAATTAAAAAAAAAATTTCACTTTTTATTTTACCACTTTGTCGGCGTGATTGATATACATATTAGTACCAAATTTCAGCTTTCTAGTGCTAACGGTCACTGAGATTATCCGCGGACGGACGGACGGACGGACGGGCAGACATGGCGAAACTATAAGGGTTCCTAGTTGACTACGGAACCCTAAAAAACAACAAAAAATCCGACGAATTGAGAATCTCCTTCGAAATCTTGAAGTCGGTTTAGAAGATAAAAATTAGTTAGGTGTATCCTTGTATGTGAAGTCCCCAACCCGCTTTGGGCCAGCGTGGGGGCTATAGCCCAATCCCTCTCGTGTATGGGAGGAAGCCTGTGCCCAACAGTGGAACATATTATTATTATCTCTTTATATATTTTTTATCTCAGGTTAGGCTATTTACAATATTTTTATACAAGTAATATACAAAAAAGACATCTAAAGCATACAAAAACAATAGAAACATTATTAAAAAACCTTACCTAGGGTGCCGCCGGCAACATTATTATTATTATTGTAGTGTTTACGGGGGTGGAATGTAAAGTGTTTAAAGCAGTACCTGGCTTTTTGATAATAAGGATCGTCGCGGCGCGTCTCGGCCGCCGGTTTGCATCAACAGTTCATACGGATGGCCGGATTCTACGACGCGACCTCTGAAAATTAATTTATTTAACCATTGTGTAACAGGAGATGACATCTCTAAGAATTTTTTGTCCGAAAAGTTGTAGTGAAAATCACTACAAGGCTATACTACTCTTTGATTCAGTCACAGCTGTCAACCGCCAAACATGGCACACAAAATTTGTTCTAGATGTCACATCTTACTAGATGAATACATAATAAATCAATGATTTCATTAATTTTTATATCAGGGAAAAACCAACTGTAACCAAGTGTAGTGGTTAAGGCGTCTGCCGCGAATGCAGAAGACGCTGGTTCGATCCCAGCCCTGTGGCCTATATAATAACTACAAGTGACAATTTACAATCGGTAGTCTCTTCCTAACACATAGGGTTAGGAAAAAACTTCCTCTTATAAATTTTCACTAGTAGCTATATTAAATAGGCAGACACCGGAGGCCTAGGTCACTTTTTCCTTTGTATACGACATCTTATAAGTTTATAGTTATAAAATACTTAAATACATAGAAAATATTCGTAACTCAGGAGCATTTATCTGTGATAAACACACATAAATGCCCTAACCAGGATTTGAACCCGGGACATTCTGCTTCGTAGACAGACTACCGACTAGGCTACGAAGCCGTTGTAATATCATAAGCCTCTTTCACTTAGACTTTAGACAGAGTGAATTCTCAAAAAAAAAACTTTTTTTATTGTGATGGTTTCTGCAACTTTGCTTATTATTTCTACTTTTTTTTTAATAACACGACGGTGGCAAACAAGCATACGGCCCGCCTGATGATAAGCAGCTACCGTAAGCTATGGACGCCTGCAACTCCAAAGGAGTCACATGCGCGTTGCCGACCCTTTACAAAAAGGAGGATCTTCTTTTTATTTCGACACCGTTGTTTTTTCCATTCATTCCATAAAAAACAAGAAACCTAATATGAAACAAGAGTGTTTTAAAAGTACATTTCATATAGTAAACATTCCACTGTGTTACAGCCATTTAGAAAATAAATAATAACATTAATAATACAATAGGAGTGACATATTTTTTATCCTAATAAATTTACCACTCGTAGCACTGAGTTTTTCGGAACTTATGTACGGAATATTATTTGATATTTACCAGTCGCGTTTCAGAAACCGGACCTAATCCCGATAAGGCCTAGTTTCCCCTCTGGGTTGGAAGGTCAGATGGCAGTCGCTTCCGTAAAATCTAGTGCCTACGCCAATTCATGGGATTAGGTTGTCAAGCGGACCCCAAGCCGGGACAAACGCTAAGAGGAAGAGAAAGATATTCAATTACATACCGATCCATTACAATGACTCGATCGTAATCCATAACGGTGTTAAGTCTATGAGCGATGGTCAGCACCGTAGAATGTGCGAATTTGTTGCGAATTGAATTCTGGATCTGCTTATCAGTTCTGGAACAACATTAAAATTAAGAGTCAGGTAAAGTTTTTTTTCGATTTCGCTAACTTTTCGATACTATTTTAGAGTAACTAATAAGACAGACAACTTTTAGTTTGTATACATATATTGAAAGATAGTTTCTTTTTAAACTGTATAAGAGGAACGCTTTATTGATTTTATGTTTCATTTATAAAATAATTCACCTTAATCTCACAGCTGTTTCGCGATTTTTGCTTCGAGAGGTGAAAAGAGTAAGTTTTTTATTGATTAAAATGATGTTAAACTAGTATGTAAAATATATAAACACGTTGGAAAATGACTCGTTTAAGAAATAAGTGGAACAGTTTTTTTTCATTTTCATACATATTTTTAAGCAAGAGTATGTTTAGCTAGAACAATTTTAGGATAAATTGCCGAAATTTAGGTGGTATTTATGGGAATGTATTAAAGTATTTCATAAAAAAATAAATGTAGAAATAAACTTGGCTTTATTCTTTAATCAGATAAAATATAACATATTGGAGGGCATAACAAATAATAATAAAGAATCAAGCGACAAGATTGCACGAATCAACGTCCTCACTAGACATGTGCGCCGCGCCGCCGCGCCGCCGCCGCCGACAATTTTTCCACGCCGCCGCCGCCGATGATTTTGACCGGCGTAGAATCGGCGTGGCAATTTTAGACTTTATCTTGTTTTAATGCCCGGAAATGGTAGTGAGTGGCCAGTATACTACTTCTTTTAAATAAAAACACTTTTCCTTCTTCACTTATTCCTTGCCGGTGTACCAACTGACGTTATTTTACTTATCAATAATTTATGACAACGCCTGGTTTTAAACAATGTTACACCTGCAGTAAATTATAATGTACGTGCTTTTATAATAGATCGCACATTTTCGCTCTGCTAGCGACACTTAATATCACTATAAAATGATGTCAACTTAAACTATTTGGAAAAAATGGTTCAATTATGTTTAAAGTTACTCGTTATTTTTATCTGGTTCTACTGGCGTGCGTTAGGCGCATGGATTTATCGTGGTTCTTCGATGTTCATCATCACTAATGTTTTTGCTATTAACATAGAATAGAACTTTGCAAGCCGCTCGCAGCGGGGATGATTGGATGAAATAAATAACACAAGTAATTTAAAAAATCTGAATTTTGTTAGTTAATCAAGGAATCTAATACACAATTATTTTTGCATCGTTTTAGAGTGATGCATTGAATATTTCTTCATCTTAGTTACGTGACCCATAGCTTAATTGGGAACATGAGTAAAAAATATTTAATTGAATTTGTTCAATAAACACGTTCAGCAACAACACCAAATTCATTTAAAATAGTGGAAATCCGTAATAATTTTCTAATATTTTTGTAAAGATATTGCAGTTGAAAAACGTTAAATTTGAGCAATTTTTTGAATACCCCAAATATATTTTCAAAACCTCAATTCGATTAGGGCATGCCCCGGTTGTGGCCACTGTGCCGGTTTTGGCCATTTTCAACTTTTTAAAGATATACACTAATTTACAGGTCTATGGTTTGTAGTTAATATAAGAGTAAATTATTTCAGCACAGATGACACTGTTATCTGTTATGTATCAGTTGTCAGAAGCCATGGAAAAAGTGGCCAAAACTGGCTCCTGGGCCCTGTTTTGACATTTCATTAAAGAAAAAAATAAAATCTAATGTCATAATCTTAACAGCAGAGATTGATATAATTAAAGTAATATATTTTCAATGATTCAGTAAATAAAGAGTGTCATAATGCCTTATTGACACAAAATGACGGACGTCTCAATGGACAAATTCTCCTTAAAGTGGCCAAAACCGGGGCATCGGCCCTACTTGTGTTCTTACAAGAATAAAAAGTCTAACAACTGTATGGGTAAAAACGCATTGTTTCGTGCCCAAAAATTACTCATCTAAATCATTCTTCTTTCTCCGGCCTTATCCCATGTTCAATTGGGGTCGGCTCTCCTAATCGTTTTTTGCCAGCTTGTTCTGTTCTGGGTCGTCATCTAATTCTAGAGTTTCTAGGTCACTATTTACTAGAGGTAGCCATGTGAGACGGGGCCTTCCGAGACGTCTTGGGCCAGTGTGAATACGTATTTTCGCATTTTTGACATTTCAAGATTACAATACATGGTAGGTTTATTAGAGACATTTCAATTTAACGGGAAATAGAATCAAAAGACGTCTTCCTGTATGTTGCGAATCGGTAAAGCGATCGAGCCCCGGCAAGGTGTATTGATGTTAGTTCAAGCCAAGGATGATTAAGACATGGATTGACAATGCCTATACAAATCGCGTTCCCTTATTTCAGGCTAAAGCACTAGCGTCATCTATCGGTCACCACAAACACTAAATTCCTACTTAACCTTTCTGTTAAGCCCACTGGTTGACTGGTAGAGAATGCCTTATAAATAAATAAATAAATATTATGGGACAATCTTACACAAATCAACCTAGTCCCACAGTAAGTTCAATAAGGCTTGTGTTGTGGGTACTAGGCGACGATATATATAATAGATATATACATATAAATACTTAAATACATAGAAAACGTCCATAACTCAGGAACAAATATCCGTGATAAACACAAAAATAAATGCCCTGACCAGGATTCGAACCCGGGACCTCCTGCTTCGTAGGCAGGGTCACTACCGACTAGGCTAGGAGGCCGTTAATGGCATTAAGATTAAAGATTTGTGCAATTAAGATTAAATAAATAAATTCTAGTTTCTAATATTTTGTTCGGCGATTAACGCTGACAGAATAACTCGACTTCATACCCAACAGATGGTGCTGTAGCACTCAGTACCGAAAACAGACGTATAGCCTGAAGATTCGAGAAACGCGATTTCGTATAGTCATTATCCATCCATGTCTTAATCATCCTTGGTTCAAGCCCAACTGGGTTTGATTATTTTTCATTTTTTGTATTTGATTTAATAACAATCCAATCCATCCATCGAAGAACGATAAAATAAAATGTAGATTTTATTTCGTTAGCAAAATTCGGGCTACCGCTAGGGATTGCTCCCGGTACTCGTTTTCTATACAAATCCAGCATCGGAACCGGGAATTCCCGGTTCTCTCCATACAAAATCAGAACCGGTAGAATTCCCTAGCTACCGCAAGCTACCAAAAGACAAAGGTCTTTTAGAACTTAGAATCAACATTTTCTCTCACAAATTACAAATTGTAAATCAGTCTGTTCTGCACTTGTTATCTTAGGGGCTTTATGTATTATTATCGTAGTAGACTTTCAGGCAAGTGGTGTAGCCAGTTCTACACAGATAAAACATTAAGTACGGAGCTATAAATGTGGACCATAATTAGTCCATCTTTTGGAAAATTCTTTAAAATCAAGTCTTTGATTTAAAATGTGCAATGTTTGCGAGACAATCATACGTTTTCAAAGATTTGGGGTGTTTTATTGAAGCCGTCTATCCTTATAAATACTCAGTAGGCTTCAATTTAGAAGGTCATTAGTCGAATTCCCCAGGCATATTAAATGAACCACGCCGATTTCACGCCGATCACGCCGCCGCCGCCGGTCAAAAAACGATCGGACGCCGCCGCCGATGATTTTACCATCGGCGCACACCTCTAGTCCTCACTAAACAAGCTCAGCAAAAATTGAGTTTTCGGGTATTAAATAATAAAAAATATGTCCCAAAAGTATATTTTAGCAATAACAAGACTTCAAACTATCTTTCCAAATACAATTCATATGCGTTATTTCATTATTAGCGATTTTCGTTTTCAAATCGTTACCGGACTCTTAACATCGAATCAATCTTACGTTAAAAGTACGAGGTATTTTCAAGATTAAGACATTTCGTTCTTTAAAATCTGTCTATTCATACCATTTCATTCCGACATTCCGATCTGAAATCAGAACGGTGGCTTGAACAATTTTCTTCTAATAATTATTTATTTATTTATAGGAGCCGAGAGTGTCCTTCGCCAAGGCCTTCCTTCTCGTCCACGTCTTTGCCGCGACCCCGAGTTCGGTTTTTTGGGACCCATTTGGTAGTTACGTAATAGGTACGTCAAATTGCGACAACCATTATTATAATGACACCATGCAATGAGTGAATTTTTTTGCTGTTACTGCAATGTTTCGTAATGGTCCTTTAACTTCACAGGACTTATTGGCGAGATAAAAAAATGTGAAAAAAATTAAACTTTTTCTCCATAGTAAATGTATAAAAAAATTCTTCAATTTGTGGATTTTTAGTACATTACCGTAAGTTGACCCCTAAGAAACTATTGATACTGGATAAGAATGCAATACAGCATATGAAAAATATATTTTTTTATTTTCATACTAATTGAATTGGAAATGTTTTCCTCGATTAGTGGCTTTTCTAGCCGGATTTTTTTATTGATCCCATACAAGCTTTTGACCCTGGACGGGAATGGGATCGATTAGCATAAAAAAAATGTTTGTCAAAAATGACCTTTTTCTCGCAACCTGTATGTTTTTTCCGAAATCTGTAAACGCCAATCTTCATTAAATAATTTGAAATCGAGGGAATATCTTCTAAGACCATTTTCGCGTAGCAGCACGGGATCTGGTAGCTGCCCTCACTGACCCAAAAAGAAAATCCATCCCGTATACTCACTCCGTGTCGACATTAGCCGTTGCCTCGTCCAGAACCAGTACTCTACAGCGCGCTAGTACGGTGCGCGCGAGGCACTCCAGTTGCCGCTGCCCAGCGCTGAAGTTGCCTCCATTGTTGACAGCTTGGCTGGTTGTTTATCATTGTAGACAATGGACCACAGTTTGTATGTACTCACTCTGTGTCGACATTAGCAGTGGCCTCGTCTAGCACCAGTACTCTACAGCGCGCAAGCGCGGCGCGCGCGGGGCACACCAGTTGCCGCTGCCCAGCGCTGAAGTTGCCTCCATTGTTGCTAGCCCGGCTGGTTGTTTATCATTGTAGACAATGGACCACAGTTTGTTTGTATATACTCACTCTGTGTCGACATTAGCTGTGGCCTCGTCCAGCACCAGTACTCAACAGCGCGCTAGCGCGGCGCGCGCGACGCACACCAGTTGCCGCTGCCCAGCGCTGAAGTTTTCACCATTGTTGACAGCCCGGCTGGTTGTTTATCATTGTAGACAATGGACCACAGTTTGTTTGTATGTACTCACTCTGTGTCGACATTAGCCGTGGCCTCGTCCAGCACCAGTACTCTACAGCGCGCTAGCGCGGCGCGCGCGAGGCACACCAGTTGCCGCTGCCCAGCGCTGAAGTTTCCACCATTGTTGACAGCCCGGCTGGTTGTTTATCATTGTAGACAATGGACCACAGTTTGTTTGTATGTACTCACTCTGTGTCGACATTAGCCGTGGCCTCGTCCAGCATCAGTACTCTACAGCGCGCTAGCGCGGCGCGCGCGAGGCACACCAGTTGCCGCTGCCCAGCGCTGAAGTTGCCTCCATTGTTGACAGCCCGGCTGGTTGTTTATCATTGTAGACAATGGACCACAGTTTGTTTGTATGTACTCACTCTGTGTCGACATTAGCAGTGGCCTCGTCTAGCACCAGTACTCTACAGCGCGCTAGCGCGGCGCGCGCGAGGCACACCAGTTGCCGCTGCCCAGCGCTGAAGTTTCCACCATTGTTGACAGCCCGGCTGGTTGTTTATCATTGTAGACAATGGACCACAGTTTGTTTGTATGTTCTCACTCTGTGTCGACATTAGCAGTGGCCTCGTCTAGCACCAGTACTCTACAGCGCGCTAGCGCGGCGCGCGCGAGGCACACCAGTTGCCGCTGCCCAGCGCTGAAGTTTCCACCATTGTTGACAGCCCGGCTGGTTGTTTATCATTGTAGACAATGGACCACAGTTTTTTTGTATGTACTCACTCTGTGTCGACATTAGCCGTGGCCTCGTCCAGCACCAGTACTCTACAGCGCGCTAGCGCGGCGCGCGCGAGGCACACCAGTTGCCGCTGCCCAGCGCTGAAGTTGCCTCCGCCGTCGCCCACCATCGTTGACAGACCCGCTGGTAGGTTGTTTATCATTTCCGTTAGTTCCACCTTTAAAAGAAATTGGTATTTGAAGGTTTGTGAAAAAAATATCAGAGCAAGGGGTAAGGAAAAAAGAGCGCAGCATTTACACGGAGATTTAATCGTTTTTTTTATTAGAGAAAAACTCGCTGTCATATTCGTTACTCAAATGAACTTTATTTTTGTCAACAACGTAATGATTTATATCACTTATATTATTGCGCCTAATATAATTATGATAGCATAGTTACACAGAGAAAACCATTGCTACTGTTTTTCATCAGGCGCTCCTAGACCGTAATTTGACATTCGTATAATCTTCACCTGATGTAAAGCATTTTATATTTCAGCATCAGTATAAATACTCCGTGCATCCATTGTTCCTGAGAAATCATCTTTTATTTCATCTCTTCTCATTATAAACATAAAAGAAATAGAAATTGTTTATTTGGTGGTACAGAAAATAGTAATAACATATCAACTTAATCTATTTACATCTTAATCCTAAAGTACAGAGCATCCAAAAAGGATGCCGCTTAGCATATGCCGATAGCTAAAGATTAGCCATGGCGCTGGTTTTCAGGGCAACCAAGAGGAGAGAATGAAATTCAACTAAAGCTAACAACCTAAAATTAACAATTCAATACAGAGGTCGCAACGCAAGTTAATTAAAACACACAATAAAGAAGAAAACTATAACTAGAATAAAGTAAAAACGCGCGTAAATAAGTTATCTTAATATCTAGAACTAGTACAGTAGATAACCAGAAACATCAGCTCATGTGTTTGTAGTTTGAAGGTCGATCAAATACTTTTTAATGTTCATTTTGAAGGAAGCTAACGACGTACAGTTTCTAATCGGTGGTGGCCAAGCGCCAGATAAAATCTTCATGGCATCATTTATATAAAATGAACAGTGCTAGGATAATTTGTACAAGCGGTTGCACCTTAATTTCAAAAAGATCAGCTATCGATGTGTACCACCTAATATATATTACGTCACGAAGAGTGTTGTATATCTCAGCATCTGCGCAAATATGCTGTGGGTCCATATTGTCCCTTAGTAATCATACTTTCTAAACTTTCTTAGTCTTTTATAAAAATAAGCGCCTGATAAAACATTCATAGCATAATTTACACAAAGTGAAAATTGCTCAGTTTTTCTTCAGGCGCTCTAAGATTAAAATCAACATATTTCACATGTGAAGAGCGTTGTATATCTCATCGTCAGTATAGATATGCTGCGGGTCCAGAATATCTCTAAAAACCTTACCCTTGACCGTCATATAAATAACAGTTTTCATGCCGTTAAAAAAAATAGCGCCTGATAAAACATTCATAGCATCATTAACACACAGTCAACATTGCCCAGACTTCTTCAAGCGCTGTAAATTTTTTAAATTTATTTATTTATAAATGTAAACTTATATTAAACATATAACTGTAAACCTCGCCAAACTATGACGTTTGAAAAAAATACAAAGCAACTTACAAACACTTACTAACATTCTAAGCCTCTATGTAAACATTGTTGAACTTAAAATAAGTTAGGTAGTCTCTCCTCGAGTACCGCGGTGTTTTACGTTGTGGTAGAATTTGTGTATAATGTGCATTATGTCTCAACCCGCTTGTCCTCGCGAAGAGAGGCTTAGCCTCAACTTCAACCTCAACCTCAACTTTGTCTTAATATTTTAATTTTAATTTTTGGTATTAAATATGTTGACATTATTTCGCCATAGTAATAAAATCCACATAAGAGTATCTTACCTCATGAAGAGCGTTGTATATCTCAGCGTCAGTATAGATATGCTGCGGGTCCAGATTGTCCCGGAGCGGTCCCGCGAACAGCGCAGGGCGCTGCGGGAGCGCCACGAGCCGCTGTCGCCACGCGCGGAGCCCGGCCTCTTCGGGGGTCACACCGTCTACGGTGATCTTGCCCGTTGTTTTGCCTAACCTGAATAATAAATGTTGCTCTTATACCAGTAGTACAAAATCACATTTTGTTCGTTTTACTTGGGTTATTCCAAAAATTCATGGACACAACTTTGACGCAGTCTCAGTCATTATCCCTTTAACAGCCAATCACGAACCTAACTCGTTATTATAAGCTATAATCTCAACTCTATTGAAGACGTGTCAAAGTTGAAATTTAAACGAATATTATTTTTAATCGGCTGTGATAGGGTTATGCACTTCTACCGTTGAATCTGAACGGTACCCAACATATAACTGCACAGAAAAAAAACACGCCACGAAAACACCATTAATTCTCAACGTCACCATTCTCTTTCGCCAGATAAACGTGATATAAAAAAAAAAAAACATATTTTTTCTTCAATTTAGGCACATTACAATGCACTTATGAACATCAGAGAAAAATAAACTACCACTCGTTCTAACCCTACACGGGTCAGAGCCGAGAAGTATTATGACCGGCAAGAAACTCGGCGGGACTTATTTTGTCAAAACAGAAATACATTAGATCTTGAAGATACACAATAATGCGTAGTTCTTCAAGAAGACATATCAAAACAACTTATGAGACAGACAATGTGCCTATCTTATATTTAAAAAGAAAAAAGAAATAATAAAATCCAAATCTAACTGCTTCACAAAATGATTGATATGCTTTCCCAGCTGAACTGTGTCCTCTAAATGTTAGATGATTTTTCTAAAATGAAAACTGTAAAGCATCTCTATTAACACTCAGCAGTATTACCTGAATAGAGCCTGTATTAATGAACTCTTCCCAGCTCCTGTCCTTCCAACCACAGCCACCTTCTCAGCTGGCTTCACAACGAAAGTTACCCCCCTTATAGCATACGCGGGGATCTCTTTAGCTTCCACAATGGGGGCTTCGACCTCCATGTCCTTTTTATGGGGTTTCTGGAGTTCCTCCTTTTTAGGGGGTTTTTCGTATTCTAGGGATACGTCTTCAAATGCGATTTCACCTGCAATTTAATTAAAAACTAGTGACAACGGCAAGGCAAAACAAAAACTTATGGATTATGGTACAACTTTTTATGTCAAACAACGGTGTATGGATTTGACACACCCAAACCAAACCCAACGTAATCTGCGCGTTTATCCTCATCGAATATTTCCATAATTAAAATAAATAAATAAAGTGTTTGATACAATTAAAAGACGATAGTTATGAGATAAATTTAACGTTGACTCTCATGTGTAAATTTCTACAAACTAGTTAGTTATTTATTTATAGGAGCCAAGAGTGTCCCACTGCTGGGCAAAGGCCTCCACAAAACATATAAACATACCTAAATATTAAAGATATTTTGAACAATACCATACATACACAATATACACATAGTAACATTTTAATGTGTAAAATTAAAAATGCAGTTAGTATAAAATACCAGGGCAAAAAACAATTATAAGCATAGCATTTGTCAACTACGTAGTTATCTACAACTGTATATTACCTCTAGAAAGTACTTAATGTGTGTAAATGTTAAGTATTATTACAAATACCTAACATAACAAAAACATAGCGGCCGCGCGGCGAGTGCCTGCTTACTCTGCTTGCAAATACCTACCTGTTATTGCAAATGGAGTGAACAGACACTCCCACAGCCACATAAGTACGTACCTAAATGATTAGTACAATGGTGGAGGGTAAAATAAGTTTTATGCCAACAAACTGCTATGCAGTTTGGCAGATAGGTGAAATTGATTAAAATGTATCTCTCTTTTTGTCAAAAATAAAGAAAAAAAAACTGCTACTGACAAAAAATATCAACAACATAAAAGCGCAAATGTTAACTTTTTAACATTTAGATAAACGCACCTTTCTCAGGCCACAGCTCAAAGTTCAGAGCTGGGTGGTTGGACTTCAGAGCCTTCGTATCAACATCCACTGGTTTCTCCGGCTGCAGGTTTGTATATTCCAACATTCTCTCCACCGACGTCATCTGATTTTCCACCTCAGCGGTCTGTCTCATGCCGTATTGGCACATGCCAACTAGACCAATAACCTGCGTTATGGCTAGACCCACGTTGCCACCGATTGTATCTATGAATAGGAGATACAGAATTATATGCAAGAATATGGCGTATTTTCAACCGACTTCAAGATTTCGAAGGAAGTTTCTCAATTCGTCGGGATCATTTTTATGCAATTTTTATTTATTGTATGTTCTACGATTATTCGAAGACGGCTGGACCGATTTGGAAAATTGTTTTTTTGTTTGAAATTTACTTCACAGTTGATCCCATTAGGTTAGAATCTGATGATGGGATCCTGGAGAAATCGAGGGTAACCTTCAAATATTATAGCCACACCTATAGTGATTTGAGTATTTTTTACAGTACCTCGGGCATTTGCTTTTGGAAACGTGGAGGCTAAGTGAAGTCGGTTATTTTTTGTTTAAAATTATAACGCGTATGGTTGTCTCAATATTGATTTCATTAAATGTGTTGTTTCTTCTGTGATGTCATAAAACCATTCTTCCTAAAAATATACGGTTTGACTTAATATAAGATAGGTACATTACAAAAGATCCAGATATCAGAGACAAGGACTGCACACTTTACTTGTAATATTTTCAAGTCCAAGGTACGTCATTATCGGTTGTCAATAAGACGTTACTGCTACAAAAAATCATTTAGAAATAAACTCTATTAAAAACCGACAATTATGTAATTATGCCTTGAAAACGTCACACTTGTTTTCAACTCTGTCATAATTTATGAAAGTGTCATTCACGTTGTCACTTTGTCTCATATATCATACGACGGAGGTCAAAAAGTCTGTGTCAAGGATACCTAACCTAGATACGTACCTAATCTAGATATCATATAGTCATGCTGCTTAAAATGTGGCACAGAAGTTGGTATTACTAAACCGCGATTAGACTAGGATTGAGATAGCTGACAATCCATATTAGTTTTGACGTTAATCACAAAAATCCGTCAAGTCTAACACTATCATTAGACCCCGTTATCGGAGGTGCAATTTGGTAGCTTGACGTACTTAGGGATCGGTAAAAATATTTATGATGTCGATATCGATACTCTTCCATTTCTTGGCAATTCGTTTTATAAACCATTTTTAGACTAAAATTTCACATGTTTATTTTTGTTACCCATAATAATAATTGTCATCAGAAGTAGAAGCCATTATCAGTAGAACAATAACGATATGGTTGCTATTTTACTTATCATCAGATCTTGCTATTTTACTTAGGCTATCATCGCAGCTACATAATATTATATTCAAGAAACACAAATCTTACCAATAACTAACATGTGCAAAATTGCACTAACTATTATTTAATTCATACTAATATTATAAATGCGAAAGTGTGTCTGTCAGTCTGTCTGTTACCTCTTCACGGTTAAACCTATGAACCGATGTAGGTGAAATTTGGTATGAAGATAGTTTGAGTCCCGGGGAAGGACATAGAATAGTTTTTATCCCATAAATCATCCCTTAAAGGGGTGAAAAGAGGGTTGGAAGTTTGTATGGAATTGTTGCTCACTGTTGACTTAAAATTACATATGCGCTAAATTAATATTTGCTATTCGATTTTACTAAGGCGTTTTATTCATTCCTTATGGCGAATGTTAATTAGTTATAAATAAGTAAAAATAAACAAAAATAATAGCTCCTTAAGAAACATAATAGCAACATCTTGTTCATACAGTTTGCTATAATATTCCCGTCAGGCGTCCTTACCATCACTGAACAGGAAAAAGCTGAACGTGACGAAGGCCAGGTAGAGACAGCAGACCATGTCCATCCAGAAACCGAACGCTCTGTTCGTGTTGAGGACCAGAGTCCAGGAGGAACTGTGCAGATCCTGTTAAAAAAAATTGTATATATGTATTTCTAAATATTTCAATTCCGTTTCAATCGTTACGAGTAAAGCCAAAGACTAAGTTTTTCTCACATTTTAGATGCTTCAATGCTATTATATGAACTCCGGTGAAGGAACAAGTAAATGGACATAAAAGCACACTCGTATTTTAATGCGCTTCATTATGTAGCAGTCACATAAACCACTATTATTAACTTCAAAGAACAGAATTAAGCTATATGAAACTAGTAGATATAGTATACAGAATTGAGTCACAGAATAAGTAATAGTACATGAACAGAAGATTTTCCTTGACATATAGCTACAGAGACGAAATAAATAAAATAATGTGTTTCATACAAATAAAATAAATAAAAATATATTATGGGACAATCTTACTTAAATCGACCTAGACCCACCGTAAGGTCAATATGGCTTGTATTGTGGGTACTAGACGACGATATACAGTGTGGAAAGATAAGTCGGGCCCTGGAGGGAAACTACCTTAAAACGTTGAGATAGCTCAATTCGCTGAAAGGAAGCATTCTTTTATTTTTCCTAAAAACTAAAACTGCATTCACAGTCTTTTTCCCAATTTTCACTTTTTTCCATACTAATTGGCTACTTTCCTAAAAAAAAATATTTAGTCCGTCAGTTAGATTATCAAAAAATATTGAACACGTATTTTTTATTTTTTCAATCAAACAAAAATTGGTGAAGATATAGCCCGTTAAAGTTCAGCGTGACGTCACATTTTAGTACAATTTTTAGTATAATGTGACGTCACGCGGAACTTTAACGGGCTATATCTTCACCAATTTTTGTTTGATTGACAAAATAAAAAATACGTGTCCAATATTTTTTGATAATCTAACTGACGGACTAAATAGAATTATATTTTTTTTACCCAGGAAAGTAGCCAATTGTATGAAAAATATTTTTATTATTATTTATGGGTTCTCTTGTGCCCTAAACTTGGTTGGTATTTAGAAGTCTTTATCCTCGTTGGAAATAGGATCGATTGGCATCAATTGTCATAAAAAAATATTTATGGCAAAAATTACAAAATAAATAGTTTTTTTGTAAACTGTACTCTTTTCCAAAAAATTGTAAATGCAGTTATGCCCCTTTCAAAAAATTAAAGAATGTTTCCTTTCAGTGAATTGAGCTATCTCAACGTTTTAAGGTAGTTTCCCTCCAGGGCCCGACTTATCTTTCCACACTGTATATAATAAAGATAAATATATACATAGAAAACATCCATAACTCAGGAACAAATATCTGTGAAAAACACACAAATAAATGCCTTTACCGGGTTTCGAACCCGGGACCTCCTGCTGCGTAGGCAGGGTCACTACCGACTGGGCGAGGAGGCCATATATCCGTGAAGAGTATGAATGAGTTTGAGACATGTCATACGCATGTCATGAACACTGGCTGAAATTATACTATTCTCGAACGCACCCGTAACATGATAAGCGATGTGACAACCCTTCCCTCACATGCGGTAAGCGCATCGGCAACGGGTACAGTCGCCATCAAATATATCGGAGCGGCCAAGGTACTCAAAAATATCTGAACATGCACTTTACCGCCTTGACAATAGAGGCGTTGTTCAGATATTTGTGA
The DNA here is from genome assembly GCA_947086415.1 of Pammene aurita. Lineage (NCBI taxonomy): Eukaryota > Metazoa > Arthropoda > Insecta > Lepidoptera > Tortricidae > Pammene > Pammene aurita. Next base: position 11,517,476 of record OX352316.1, read on the forward strand.
CTATCTTGGCCGCTTCGATATATCTGATGGCGACTGTACAATGTAGAGAGACATAGTGAAACCCCCCTGGTTGAGTTACCTGTAGCTTGTCAAACTCTCGGGCTAGCGTGACCTGGGTCTCCTTGGTGGATCTAATGGTGGCTAGACCACCAACTGTGGCTGTGGTGTGGTTTAACGATTGACTGCGAGCTGAAACAATAACGTTACCTTACCAGAGGATGTGAGGATTTAAAATATTACGAAAGGGTTTAGCAGGCTAAGGAAGGACGTGTGGCCCCTGTGAGGAAAAGTTGAATTAGTAAATGTCAATTGTTTGTCGCCTCATAACTAGTAATCACTCCAACTTTCAGCCCTCTATCTTGAACTGTCTCAGAGATAATGTCAAAAATGTATTTTTTTAACAATTTTTTCAAACTCGTATATCTCCTAATCCATAGCAGCTAAAGCGTTGAAACAAAATCACAGCTACGTAGTTTGAGTGGGAGTATACCCTATAATTTTATTAATATTTTATACGTGAAAAATAAAAGAAATAAATGTCAATTTATTTTTTGACAGCTCTTTCCAACACGTTTTTTTGAAAGTACAATTATGAAAAAAATCACGTAAATTGCTTATAGTATTAGCTACTAGCATACAAAAAATCAATTGATTATATTTGGTGCAACATACTGTAAAAAAAAAAAACTAACGAAAGTATTCAAGTATCAAGAGTAGGCTTCTGAACTGAAAGTTCGTTTTTAAGTTTTATGTTTGTTGCCTAGCAACAAAGGGTGTATTGTTTTTAATTTGACGTATGACTGTCAAAAAAGGTCACTGAACTACTGCTGTGTTAGCATTTGTAACTAATTTTACTAACTACTAAATCAACGAAACGACGGATGTGCTATTTTGCTGTGTTTATTATTTTATAATAGTACATTACTTACCAAGGACTGTAAAAGAAAGAAAGCCCGAAATCGCTGGTATTTGTGACCCGAGCCGCAGGCGAGGGTTGTAAATATGCGATAGAGGGCTTTCTTTTTTACTGCCCGTGGTGAGTACACAATTTTACGTCTCCATCTGGCCATAATGCGAGTTTTACCGTACGCGTAGCGTGCGGCAAAACTTACGTTATGGCCAGGTGTGACGTAAACAAAATTAATTGGTTTCATTATAGTACACGTATTAACATAACGAATTAAATAACTCATTAGAGCAGATATCACAATATAAGTCACTTAGATAATGACTATCGTAATATTCGTCGTCCCAGGTATAGGACAATGTTATCCTGCAGTCATCGCAATATCCTTTTAACATAACATTTTCGTCAGAGAGCGATATCTCAATACTGGTAAAGACTGTAAAAACAGTTGCTTCGCTATTAACCGTGGCAAGTTGAGCCCAAATATTTTTGATTTTATGATTTCCATCTGAAAGAATGTATATACATGAAGTTTCCGTTTTTTTTTTTATTTACATTTAAAACTTACTTTCGCCATTATGGAAAAATCGGACTCCTCTTCTACATAACGTGTGGTATATTCCCTTAAACAATTCACTATTATGTTAAATGTGCTAGCGTATAAATTGTATAATAGTATTGTATAATTTAAAGATAGCTCATACCTAATAAATCATAATGTCTAATGTTATGTTACTCGGAATCGACAAACGCTTAGTTTATACGCTAGCACATTTAACATAATAGTTTTTTGACAGTCATACGTCAAATTAAAAACAATACACCCTTTGTTGCTAGGCAACAAACAAAAAACTTAAAAACGAAGTTTCAGTTCAGAAGCCTACTCTTTATACTTGAATACTTACGTTAGTTTTTTTTTACAGTATGTTGCACCAAATATAATCAATTGAGTTTTTGTATGCTAGTAACTATAAGCAATTTATATGATTTTTTTCATAATTGTACTTTCAAAAAAACGTGTTGGAAAGAGCTGTCAAAAAATAAATTGACATTTATTTCGTTTATTTTTCACGTATAAAATATTAATAAAATTATAGGGTATACTCCCACTCAAACTACGTAGCTGTGATTTTGTTTCAACGCTTTAGCTGCTATGGATTAGGAGATATACGAGTTTGAAAAAAATGTTAAAAAAATACATTTTTGACATTATCTCTGTGACAGTTCAAGATAGAGGGCTAAAAGTTGGAGTGATTACTAGTTATGAGGCGACAAACAATTGACATTTACCAATTCAACTATTCCTCACAGGGGCCACACGACCTTCCTTAGCCTGCTAAACCCTTTCTAAGTAATTTTAGCATGCAGGCTGAATTTTTTTTTTTTTAATATAGACATTTTTAATGAAAAAGTATGTAGGTTTAAATAATTATCTTATTACTTTATTAAAGAACCTTGTTCAGATGGCGCTTCAGACTTGGGGCCTATAAAAGTTTTTAGAGTTTGCACCTCTATTTAATAGATACTCTCTGGTATATGTGATAGTCTAGATCAAAAAGAAACATTTGGCGGTGCGCGCTTACGCTGTTATTGCTCGAACACAATATTGAATCTGTTCAACGTACAACTTAAGCGAATGGTACCTTTACCAAAAAAGCGTCACATAGCATGCCCATAGGGATCCCATAGGGATGATGACACATTTTGAATTATGCAATGAAAAGTTGATAGGATGCAAAATTATTAAAATATCCAAATAGAAAATTAAATAAATTTTTTGCAATTATTCAAAGATAGGCTTCAAAATTTTTCCGAATTTTACGGTTTTTTAAAGTACGAAATTAAAAAAAAAACAATCATACCATTCGATTTTTAACATTTTACTGTAAAATAAATTGTATAGCAACCATATAGGTACATAAACGCAAATTTTCACTGTAAAAATATAAATTGAACAGGGCGACTATTAAATCGTGACGTCACTTTTGCACGTCATTTTGTTAGGAGGGTTTTGAGAAACAAATGCAAATCTAAAACTTTAAGTCTCATTTCTGACTTTTGTGTCGCTTTAACGCAATTGGCCCCATATAGACATTTGATCCTCACAACAAAACGAATCGATTGATACCATACATGAAAAAAAACATCATGCATATTATATATATTACTATCAGGCTTACCTATAGCCTCTATCCTCTTCAGTTCCCTACTCGTACTTAGGAAGAGGCTTCGTAACAGGAACAGAAGGAAGGCGACGATGGCGGTCGGCAGAAGCAGCCACCAGTTTACCAAGCATACCACTATAAGGATGGAGACCACTTCTAGAAAGAACTGGAACAACACATACATTTTTCATTTTAAACAAAAAAGAGCCGACTTCACTTACACTCCACATTTCTAAAAGGCTAAGCTCGAGCTACTGTTAAAAATACTCAAATCACTATAGGTGTGCCTATAATATTTGAAGAGTTCCCTCGATTTCTCCAGGATCCCATCGTCAGATCCTGACCTGATGACAATGGGACCAACTGTGAAGTATACTCTTTCAAAAAAAAAAAAAATTTTCTAAATCGGTCCAACCGTCTTCGAATAATCGGTGAACATACATACATATAAAAAAAATAGCAAAAACAAAGATCCCGACGAATTGATAACCTCCTCCTTCGAAATCTTGAAGTCTGTTGAAAACATAGCTGCCAAGTGACATATTTTGAGTATATCTATCTCCTCGCAGTTTAGTTTTCAACCGACTTCAAGATTTCGAAGGAGGAGGTTATCAATTCGTCGGGATCTTTGTTTTTGCTATTTTTTTTTTTTTTTTTTTATGTATGTTCACCGATTATTCGAAGACGGCTGGACCGATTTGGAAAATTCTTTTTTTGTTTGAAAGCGTATACTTCACAGTTGGTCCCATTGTAACCATGTCAGGATCTGATGATGGGATCCTGGAGAAATCGAGGGAACTCTTCAACTATTATAGGCACACCTATGGTGATTTGAGTATTTTTTACAGCAGATCGAACATTTGGTGTTGGAAAGGTGGATGCTTAGTGAAGTCGGTTCTTTTTTGTTTAAAATTATTATCAACCGACTTCAAGATTTCGAAGGAGGAGGTTATCAATTTGTCGGGATCTTTGTTTTTGCTTTTTTTTGTTTTTTTTTTTTATTATTATTCGAAGATGGCTGGAAATTATTTTTTTGTTTGTATACTTCACAGTTGGTCCCGTTGTAACCAGGTCAGGATCTGATGATGGGATCCTGGAGAAATCGAGGGAACTCTTCAACTATTATAGGCACACCTATAGTGATTTGAGTTTTCGTTACAGCTCGAGCATTTGCTTTTGGAAAGGTGGATGCTAAGTGAAGTCGGTTCTTTTTTGTTTAAAATTATTATTTCACTCCAACCTGTCCCATTTGAGAATCGCTTGGAGGTGTATGGTGGAAGAACCACATAGGCGCGTTTGTTATACCTCAGAAATGTAACAACTTACCCCGAGACAGTCGACTAAAGCGACTGGCAGCAGTGTATCAACCTGCCCCATGTCCTTTGAAAATCGATTGAGAATCCGCCCAGAAGGATTATGATGGAAGAACCACATTGGCGCGTTTGTTACTCCCCTGAAATAAAAATACAATAAATTAAAATAAAACATTCAATAATTTAAGTAAAACATGCAATGGTTTAACCATTCATTCATTCACTCATTTTTTTTTTTTTTTTTTTTTATACCACGACGGTGGCAAACAAGCATACGGCCCGCCTGATGGTAAGCAGCTACCGTAACCTATGGACGCCTGCAACTCCAAAGGAGTCACATGCGCGTTGCCGACCCTTTACAAAAAGGAGGATTCACTGTGTTGACGACTAAAGGAACAAGAAGGTCCCTCATCGTCAACACACTGGGTCTTGAAAATAGATGTCATATACTTCAGAAAAAGTGACCAAACCCTCCGGTGTCCGAGGTCAGATTTGAACTGGCGTCTTCAGCTTCAGTGACCGGATGGTCTAGTGGTCAGGACGTCAGCCGCGAAAGCTGAAGACGCCAGTTCAAATCTGGCCTCGGACACCGGAGGGTTTGGTCACTTTTTCTGAAGTATATGACATCTATTTTCAGTTTATATATAGTAGTGTAACTACTTTAAAAATTGCAAATCAAAAAATATTGAACAAAATAATTTGATTTGCTTCAAGACACTGGGTCTTCTTTGAGCTCTTTGGCAACCTTACTCACCAGCAGGAACACAACACTATGAGTAGGGTCTAGTGCTATTTGGCTGTGGTTTTCTGTAAGGTGGAGGTACTTCCCCAGTCGGGCTCTGCTCCAGATTTGAGCGATGACATTCGCTGAACGTGCCCTACCACACTTAGCGAGATGCCATTCGCAGTGCCCATACCTCTCTTTTTGGCGTAGTTTAAGGACATACCCAGATCCGGACGTAGTTTAAGGACATACCCCGGGTCCGCAAATCCGTCATTTAATCATACTTGACTCATTATCGTATTCGTTTAAGAGTCCGGTAACGATTTGAAAACGAAAATCAATAATAACGAAATAACGCACATAAATTGCAACTGATACGATAGTTTGAAGTCTTGTTATTGAAAAAAAAAATACTTTTGGTACACTTTTACTCGTATTAGTTTACTATTTAATACCCAAAAACTCAATTCTTGCAGAGCTTGTTTAGTGAGGACGATGATTCTTGCAAACTTGTCGCTTGATTTTTTTCTCAAACATACTCCGAAATGTATGCGTTAATGTCACGAAATGAAGACATGAAGTTGCTCATTTATGGCTCCTTACATTGGCTCCCTTGGCTACCTTGGCCTCAGGCCAAGAAGTAATGTATGGAGTTAGTATGAAACGTACATTGTTGTCCGCTACTCTAACTTTTTAAATTTGCTCACTAAGGTTAGACTGACAAAGGAAATATTACATACAGCCAACGACCACTCTCTCTGTAAGTATACTTGCGACATTAAAGTTAAGAAAAAACAAAATCTATGGTACTAAATTTATAAGCGGTTAAACATGGTTCTCGAAAAGCTTTTTCAAGTGTCAAGTTTAAAAAATAAAAAAGGCGGCAATTTAAACTTATTTACTTGATTACTTAGTAGTTATTTTAATTATAATATTTTCTTACATTGTTTGAGAAAAGCACTATACAATCCTTGGCCGGAGCAGGGATTACAGGACTCGATCGCTTTATCTCAATCTCGTCCTTAAATCCCTTACTTCACGGCCTCTGCAGTAATGTACTATTATTATTATTTGTTATGCCCTCCAATATTTTTTGTATATTTTAAGCCAAGTTTATTTGTACATTTTAATTTTTATGAAATACTTTAAGGCATTCCCATAAACACCACCTGAACTTCAACAATTTTTCTTGAAATTGCTCTAGGTAAACATACTCTTGCTTAAAAAATATGTATAAAAATGAAAATAAAAACTGTTCCACTTATACCTTAAACGACTCATTTTCAAACGTATTTATATTTTTTTCACACCACCTGCTCGACAATGCCAAATTATATATCATGCAAACCTCACCGAAAGCAAATCATTATAGCCCTTGGCTTTAGCCGGGTTATAATGTTGTACTAAATCTCATTATAACCCGCTGGTTGATAATGTGATTTCACTTCCCATAGTTCTTATTGTTATGTGCTTAAAGTCTAATTTGGTAAAGTCCGCACGGTGCACAGCCCCGCGACGCCAGCCGGGGCCCGCGCCGCCGCGTCGAACTGATTTGAAAATCGAATTTATTTGGAAAATCGTGCTGGCCACCTTTTTTAAATACCTAAAACAAATGCCGCGAGTGTCATAAGACGCTGCAGTATACGGAGTAAAACTGCAGGTTCTATAAAAATTGAAGATAGAATTTGAATAAAATGGACTAATGTATCAAGAATAAATTTTTAGGGTTCCGTAGCCAAATGGCAAAAAACGGAACCCTTATGGATTCGTCATGTCTGTCTGTATGTCTGTCCATCCGTATGTCACAGCCATTTTACTCGGAAACTATACGACGTATCTGAATAAAATTTACACATAAGGTGTATTTTGTATGCCGCTACTTAGTAATGTAGATTTGAAAAAAAAAAATTAGGGGGGGGGCGCTCCATACATGTAACTATTTTTTTTGACTAAATATCAACATGTGACACATCAATGATAGGTCTTTCAAAATAACATTGAGGTTTCTTTGGCCATTTTGTGATTAAGTGAATATTTTCTGAAATAATCGCTTCGAAAGTCAGAAAAATTGTGCCCCCCCCCTGTAACTTTTGAACCGTAACTCCAAAAATATGAAAAAAATTGAGGAGATGCGTCTTATCATATACTTTCTACGCAAATTGTTTTGAACATTATCGGTTTAGCTATTTTTGAGTTATCTCCAAAAAACCATAGGCACCAGATACGACCTTTTGGTATTAGTTTGGTTCCATTGAAGGTACGGAACCCTCCTATGTGTGGTCCGACACGCACTTGGCCGGTTTTTACTTTTGATTTACTTTAATAAAAATCCGTTTCTAGTAGCCTTAGCTATTTTATTGTCTCGCAAGAGGTGAGAAAAGTAGAGTATACTCCTCGGGGATAAAGCTGTTTTTGTCACGGGCGCGCTTGAACCCCTCACTGCACTCAGGACTCAGTCTTAATTCCCTCGCTTCGCTCGGGAATTAACTCATAAACCCCTCGCTACGCTCGGGATTAAAATCTGGAGTCCTTCGTTACGTTCAGGATTCAATATTGCGCCCGTGACATAAAACAGTGCTTTATCTCCTTGGTGTACAATCTACTATTACATACTATCTACATAGTTTAACATCACTTCAATCCATAAAAATCCTACGTTTTTCACCTCTCCAAGCAAAAATCGTGAAACAGCTATGCAGCTGTTAGATTAAGGTAAATTGTTTATAAATTAAGCATAAAATCAAAAAAGTGTTCCACTTATGCAGTTTAAGAAGAAATAATCTTCCAAAGTATGTATACAAACAAACAGTAGTCTTATCTGTAAAATTGATACTATTTTAAAAGTTGAGCGAAATCGAAAAAAAACTTTACCGGTCTCTTAATACTTATTTAAGTATATTTGTCTACACATACTATCAATTATTTTATCATACCTATTTGTCACTTTTGAACAGGGCCCGGAACTGGTTACCAATAAAGGGCAATGAGATCGGCTATTTGATAGGGTTGTTGTTTAAAAAAAAACCGGCCAAGAGCGTGTCGGGCCACGCTCACTGTAGGGTTCCGTAGTTTTCCGTCCGTCACAGTAAGTGTCCCCACTTCTATCGGCAAATTAAGTAAACTATTGCGCGCGAGCATAAAGTATGGAAGATGATTTTTATGGGATAATTCTTTATTGCGTGAACCGATTTTCACCGTTTTTACTTTATTTGAAAGCACGTCATTTCATTGTAATTTTGTAGAAATTACAGGTACAATAAACACCTGCTTATACGGTTAAATTACAAACTTAGTTCAGAAATTATTTTGTATTTTTTTTTCAAAACCTATTCATCCTATCAAGTTCAAAATAATTTTCCTAGAAAGTTTTTATAAAGTTCTACTTTTGAGATTTTTTTCATATTTTTAAAACTTATGGTTCAAAAGTTAGAGGGGGGGGGGACGCATATTTTTTTACTTCTGGAGCGATTATTTCCGAAAATATTTACATTATCGAAAAATGATTTTAGGAAACCCCTATTCATTTTTAAATACCTATCCAATAATATATCACACGTTAGGGTTGAAATGAAAAAAAAAATCACTCCCCACTTTACGTATAGGGGAGGTACCCTAATAAAAAAAAAAATCCACTTTTTATTTTACCACTTTGTCGGCGTGATTGATATACATATTAGTACCAAATTTCAGCTTTCTAGTGCTAACGGTCACTGAGATTATCCGCGGACGGACGGACGGACGGACGGGCAGACATGGCGAAACTATAAGGGTTCCTAGTTGACTACGGAACCCTAAAAAAGGTAAGCGGTTGCCGAAATCAAACACCCCCAATGACAAGTGTTTTTAATTAACTAGAATGCGAGCAAGCTATTTTAATCTCTATTGCTAAGAGATTCACAAGCAAACCACTTTGAATTTGGTTAACCTTGTTCAAAATGGTTACCCTATCATTAGGGTTACCCAATGATAGGGTAACTATTTCACTGGGTAACCATTTAATAGGGTTACCCTATCAAAGAGATTAATCAAATAGAGGAGTTTTCCGGTCCCTGGTTTTTTAATGAGATTGAAGAAAAAGATATAAAGAAACCACATTCTTTGTTGTTTTGTGAGCATGAGAGAGATAGAGAGTTTTTTTTGTTATTTTATACCACACCGGCGACAAACAAGCATACCGCCCGCCTGATTGCAAGTAGCTACCGTAAACTATGGACGCTTGAGAGATATAAGAACAGTAAGTGAGTGAAAGGGAGAAACGTACCTGAACATAGTGTCGTGCAGTTTAACGGAGGCGCGTATACACGTGTTGTAGAACAAGACCAGCTTGTTCCATGTGAAAAGTATGCAGATGCCGATAAGGCTCGCGTACACGTACACACACTGCTGGCGGGTCAGGTGGAAATGGTTGCCGGTTACTTGGGTGAAGTCTGAAATTGATTTTTTCAAAGTCACTAAAAGGAAGGCAGAATAGCATCTTTACTGGTTTTAACATAAAACCAGTCAGCATGGTCCGTATAAGCGAATGCAACCTGGGTTTTTTTAGTATGGAAAAACCCAAGCTGTAATTCCTAGTCCATATACAGGATGTAACAAATATAGTGGTGATCCGTTTTAGGACATAATCGGTATCGTATTGCGACTAAGAAAAAGTAGGAGAAATTTTTTTTCACCTCAGCAGCAGGAACGAGGGTTCTTTCATACCTAAAAACAGTGAGCAAAACTCAATTTTGCTGCGAGCGTGAGACAAAATGACCTTGTTGACCTTGGAATTACAATGTCAATCCGCGCGCGAGGTCTAATACAGAAGCTATTCTTGTTGTCTTTTTCACGTCATTAGTAAATAGAGAGAGACAGAAATATTTTAAACGTCATTCAATCAAATTTTATTTTATTTTAATTCGTATTCTGAACTTTCGATTCGACCCCTGAAACAGAGTCAGAACGAAACGTTCCGAAATGCGCAGAAGTACTAATTTGTAAATATAATTTAAACAAATTTTAATTTTGAAATGTTTAACCATACAACAATTTACGTTCTTTATTTCAAGATCATATAAGTATACACGGAAAAATTATCATGTGAAAAATATTATTACTTACAACAATCTCTCGTATTGTGATCAAACAGTAGTTACCGAACGCAGATAAAAAAAAGTTGACAAAAGTCAAAATGGCGGTATAGATATTTTAAAAATATTTAATTTAATTTGATTATTTTTGTGTTATTAACTTATAATTGAGGTTTTTGAACTCAAATGTAAGAATATTATAATAAATACAAGTGAAAAAAGTGACAAAGAAGGATTAAGCATCACCCAGGTTGTATTTTCTATGTCTTCTCATTGCTGAGGTGAAAAATAGTGTGTTCAACATGAGAATAAAGTTATTTACATCTTGTGCTTTTGAGTCCCTCTCTACGCTCAAGATTCTAAATTATAATCACTCGCTACGCTCGTGATTCTATTATGGAATCTTTCGCTTGCTCAGGACTCAAAATTAGCACTCGAAGTAAATACGAACTTTCTACCCTTGTTGTACAAATATCTATTTTGCGCGTAAAAAATTTCAACCAACCTTCCATACAAAACCATTTTTTTTTTCGCGTGATTTTTTTTTTTTGGTTTTTCATAATTAGAAACGCCAAACCAAATACGCCCTTAAACGGATCACCATCGTTTTTGTTACAACTTGTATAATATCAATAGAGAACATGCATGAAAAATATTTAATTGAATTTGTTCGATAAACACATTCAACAACCCCAAATTAATATAAATAAGTGGAAATCCGTATTAATTTTTAACAGTTTTTAAAGATATTGCGGTTTAAAAACTTAAAATTTTAGGCATTTTTTTTATACCTCAAATGTATTTTCGAAATTTTAGTTCGATTACTTACAATTAAATGCAAAACTGTCCCAATAGTAGCATCTTAGTAGAATGTGAAGAAGTGGATGTCGATCGAGGAGAGGGGCACATGATTAATACATACCAGTACTATTTAAAATTTCCTACAAATCAGCCTTACATATGATATACTTAGAATTTACGGTTATTTTGTAATTTAGAAACGAAAAGTAGAAAAAAACACATTTTTATTTTTTCGAATATTTCTAGTTCCTCTTATGGAAACTCCAAATAGGGAACCATACATAATTAAGAAATTCTGCCTCTATAAAATCATCATGCAATTGCTTTAATGGGGCATATTTTTCAAGTTACTTTTAGGTGGCTTATAGTTCGGTGCAACAGTGTACCATTAAAAACAGCCATAGAAAGTGTTTGTTAGTTCAATGTTCAAGACGACCTCTGCCATAACTACAAAACTATGTTTGTGATTTAAACAGTTGATACCTTATTTTATAGAGGCTGAATTTCTTAAGTATGTACGGTTCCCTATTTGGAGTTTCCATAAGAGGAACTAGAAATATTCGAAAAAATAAAAATGTGTTTTTTTCTACTTTTCGATTCTAAATTACAAAATAACCGTAAATTCTAAGTATATCATATGTAAGGCTGATTTGTAGGAAATTTTAAATAGTACTGGTATGTATTAATCATGTGCCCCTCTCCTCGATCGACATCCACTTCTCCACATTCTACTAAGATGCTACTATTGGGACAGTTCTGCACCTAACTGCATGTTCTAACAAGAAAAATAATGTACGACAACTATATAGGTAAAAGCATTTTTTCGTGCTTAAAATTACAAAAATCTTCCAAAAACTTGTTCCTTCCAAACAGTTTTCTGCAACTTTGTGGTCGGTGACGTCACAAACCTCACACTTTTTGTATGGGGCGTTTTGACGCGCGGCGCAGACGTCTAACGTATTTTCACATTTTTGACGTTTCAGGGCTATCATAGATAGTAGGTTTATTAGAGACATTTGAATCTACAGGGAAATAGAATCGAATGACGTGTTCCAAAAAAATCATGCATGTTCCTAATTGCGCACTGCGCATCATTCAAAAGTTGTCGTTTCTTTTACTGCATGGAAATGTGACCTGCTGCGTTAGTGATGCGATAGATGGCGCCAGTGCGTCTGCCTGAATTACGGACGAACGAAATTTTGTACAGTCCAGGTATTACTATATGTTCCTTGTTTGATATTTACAACTCCTAGTGATATCTAATAAAATTATAGTATGGCAATATGCCTAGACGGGTTTGGTTGCTCTCATTATTGTGTCATATCTGACGTGACCAGCTCTTAGTCTACTAGTGCCTGTTACTTGCTGATTTAAAACGAGATTTTATAATCCAAGAAGAGAGTTAGGAATTATTTAGGTACAGTCGCCATCAAATATATGGGAGCGGCCAGGGTACACAATAGTAGTTTTTCGATACAAGTGCGAGAAGTATGTCATTTTGCACGAGTACCGATGCTACTTCAAGACTCGGGACGAGTGAAAATGACAACTCCGCACGTGTGTCGAACAACTTTTTTAAATACAATTGCGAAAAAACTACAATGAAATAAAATTACATTTATATTCTGTCGACGAAAGACAGCTTCGTTCAATCGCGCGTTGTTCAAGTAATACTATTGGGTCTCGCATAATACTCCTTTATGCCCAATCGCGCGTAGGACAGGTGGGTCATTTATAAGCGGGTCTCGCATAATACTCATTTATTTTAAATTCTGATCTGCAAATCGTGTGTAAAATCAAACTTTAGGCACGATTTGCAGATCAGATTACTTTTTAGCACTAGTGCATAAAATCAAACTTTACGCACGATTTGCAGCTACATAAACTAAACTTTTTGAACAATTGTATCAAAAAAAATATTTGAACATGCACTTTATCGCCTTACTAATAGAGGCGTTGTTCAGATATTTGTGATCACCTTGGCCGCTCCGATATATCTGATGGCGACTGTACATAAGATTATTATTTTACCTGGGGTCGGCAAGGGTGGTGTCTGGTTTTTGGCAGTAGATGATGCAGCGCTGTTGGCCTCTTCCATATTTACCCTATGAATAAAACCAATTGTTAGTAAATAAAAAATCTACGTGAATAATAGTTGTGATTGAACGAATAAACGATTGATTATAAATATTATTTGAAACGGGGTATTTACCATGTATATTAGAGTTTATGAGCACCCGATATTTCGGCGCAGTTTACTCTAATATATATGGTAAATACCCCGTTTCAAATAATATTTATAATCGAATGACCATGTGAGCTTCAAATCGTACCTATATTAAACGATGGATTACCATCCATCGTAACCCTGAATACCTTCAGGGTTCAGAAATCAAAATGATTATATTTTATGAATACTACTCACATAAAAATTAACAGTTTTTTAATATACTGGCCAACAAAATATCTATAAGTAAAAACCGACAAATTATCATAGGAGAAACAAAATCGAAAAATTCAACATTCTTTAAATAGCACCGAATAACTAAACGATTGAAAGAATAATTAAAGAATTAATAATTCCTTACGTTAGTTCGTATATGGAGTTTATTTCTGAATGATTTTTAACCTTATTAAACCCTTTAAAAAAAACTGACAATGATGTATCTTTGACTTGAAAACGTCACATCTATAACAATAACCGACAAAATATCTTAGATGAAACAAAATCGAAAAATTCAACGTTCTTAAAATAGGACCGAATAACTAAATTATTGAAAGAATAATTAACGAATTAATAATATCTTACGTTAGTTAGTTTAAAGAGTTAATTTCTGAATGATTTTTAACCTTATTAAACCCTTAATAAAAACCGACAATGATGTACCATCGGGTTCATAATTGCATACCCGATTTATGAATGAATTCATTGATAAATTGGATATGCATTATAAACCGAATTGTACCTTTGACTTGAAAACGTCGCACTTTACATTTAAATCTATCAACGTAAATGAATAAATGATTGAAATCAACGTAAATCGTATTTTAAGATCTGCATGTTCGTACGTAAAAGATATTATATTGGCTTAAGTTGTGGTTACCTATAATTAGATAAGCATCAACCTCAATTGTAACATAGATTTAAGAGCATGTAAGATGTATTATCTGTTGGTAATCCTAAATAAATAAATAATTAAATGAATAAATGATTGAACGAATAATGAAATAACTAACCATTCTTTAAGCCATATATCGGTGGAGGAGTAGAACACTTGCGCCAGTATAAAGAGGGTGAACATTAGGGTCATAGACCATTTGCTGCCACCGCTTTTTATATAAGACACGTAGACGCTGTTATCTACGGATCCCTTATGCTGAGTCTCTCCTGAAAAGGGGAAATTAAATATTTTATTGTGTCTTTAAAATAATTTTAAACAAAAAAGAACCGACTTCACTTAGCAAATGCTCGAACTGCTCAAAAAAAACTCAAATCACTATAGGTGTGCCTATAATAGTTGAAGAGTTCCCTCGATTTCTACAGGATATCAGCATCAGATCCTGACCTGGTTACAATGGGACCAACTGTGAAGTATACTCTAGATCCCGACGAATTGAGAACCTCCTTCGAAATCTTGAAGTCGGTTGAAATGCTTAAACTCCCGAAGATGAGAGTTTTCGTTTCGTTAGAACGACGACGACGACGACGAGACGACGAGAAAAATCAGGAAGAACCACTGATAAAAGTAAGACTAACCTTCATAAGCCGGGTCCAAGTGGTTGTCCAAATCCAGGTTGAAAGACAGTTGAGATGCCTCCGACATTGACCGTTGAGATCGCAACTTGTGACTATGTTCCTGTTAGGTATTGAGTGTCACATAAGACTAACCTTCATAAGCCGGGTCCAAGTGGTTATCCAAATCCAGGTTGAAAGACAGTTGAGACGCCTCCGACATTGACCGTTGAGATCGCAACTTGTGACTATGTTCCTGTTAGGTATTGAGTGTCACATAAGACTAACCTTCATAAGCCGGGTCCAAGTGGTTGTGCAAATCCAGGTTGAAAGACAGTTGAGACGCCTCCGACATTGACCGTTGAGATCGCAACTTGTGACTATGTTCCTGTTAGGTATTGAGTGTCACATAAGACTAACCTTCATAAGCCGGGTCCAAGTGGTTGTCCAAATCCAGGTTGAAAGACAGTTGAGACGCCTCCGACATAGACCGTTGGGACCGCAACTTGTGACTGTGTTCCTGTTTAAAATATTTTTGAGTACCATATAATCAGTCATGTGATAAAAATAAGACAGTAGTATCACTTAAATAACTGAGGCGGTTGGAAAATAAGTTATAAGGCTGCGTTTCCACCAAAGATGAATGAGGAATGTGTTTGTTAAGAGCCAATCCTATCCCTGCGCTGTGCGAGGATGTAAATCATCATCTCAGCCATAAGACGTCCACTGCTGAACATAGGCCTCCCCCTTGGACCTCCGCACGTACCGGTCGGAAGCGACCCGCATCCAGCATCTTCCGGCGACCTTAACAAGATCGTCTGTCCATCTTGTGGGTGGACGTCCTACGCTGCGCTTGCTAGTCCGTGGTCTCCACTCGAGCACTTTTCGGCCCCATCGGCCATCTTCTCTGCGTGCAATGTGGCCTGCCCATTGCCACTTCAGCTTGCTAATCCGGTGGGCTATGCAGGTGATTCTATTCTAGTGATGTAAATGAAGTGATTATATTCGTTCAAACACATCCTCGCACATCTATGGTGGAAACGAATCTTTATGGTCAACTGCGGAGGGTTGATTTGCTTGTAAAGGTGTTTGGTATTATGTTACGTAAGTATGAAGTAACATTTAGACTAGATTTAATTCCAAAACTACGCTAGTTTCAACGAAACTCTACCGAAGAGCTATAAATACGAGAAATAAGGAGGTATTATAATAAACCAAATTGCTATCGGGTATTATAATAAAACGATTGCCATACAAAGGTGATACAGTTGTTTTTTCCTAAGATTTTCATAAACTACACACTTCTTTAATTACATCATAATATGTGCCATTATTTTGTCAAAGGTACCAAATGGTACATACCTTAATGGTACCGATTTCTAAATAGAAAACGGCAGCTTACGCTTTTAATGCTCGAAAACAATATTGAATTTTTACAACGTACGACGTAAGCGCTGACTTCCAAATGGTACCTTTGCTAAAATAATGACACACATTAATAATTCGTACATATTATAGTTATAAAACTAAACGGTTTACCTACGTTTTGTCTAACAACTTTTCACCTAATTTCGGTTCATCTAATTTCAGTTCATCTAAATTCACGTTGCTTACGTATTCATTTCGCCTAATTTTCATTTAATCGAATTTCACTTCGTAAACTATTAATTTTGAATAATGTTGTTTAATTTTTATCACACCTAATTTTAATTGGTATAATGTCATTATGTCGAATATTCAATTTGTATAATTATATTTTGTCTCAGGCTGCACAGGGTGTTTTTGCACGAGTTTATTACGTAAAATTTCTACGCTAGCCTATCCTAACCAAATCATTTCGTTTTTGCTGAGGTCGCAGTACTAAACTAACCTAACCCAACCTACTTTAATGGCAGCCCTTTGTTTTTGTTAAGATCGCAGTCTGAACCTAACCTAACCTCGGCAGCTATTCGTATCTGCACTCACAGTTTTAACCTAACCTAACCTACTTTATTTACAGAATTTATTTTCTGTTATGGTCGCAAGTTTAGTCTAAACTGTGTAGTGAAATTAAAGTTGGTTTTGGTAGTATCCCAACTAGATATTAGACTAATAAAAATCATATTCGGTGATGAGATTAATAGTTATAAACGACAAGATTATTAGGTATAATTAATCATATCAGACGAAACAAGATTTGTATACAATGAAGTTTAGACAAAACGGTTTTCGATAAAATAATAAATAGTTAAAACGAGCTTATATAAAGTGATTTTTAAGAAAATCGATCATTATATTAAAAGTTGTTAGACGAACTGAAATTCGACGAAAAGTTGTTAGACGAACCGAGGGTATACCAAACTAAACAAATCAAATCGTCACAACTAATCTTCTAATCACAACTAGTGTTTACACAACACTAAAATTACTTTTAACAAGCACTTTACAACTGTCATTACGATATCAGACAGAAATATGTCGTAAAATAACATACACTTCGTTTGCGCTCCGCCATTACGTTTTCAGCACCAAACACACAGCTGTATACCTTAGAAATTATGTTAAGCTCTGTTATCCTCGTTTTAGTTGCAAATCTAATAGACGGAGAGTAGGCCGTTGGCAGCCCTACCTCATTGAGTAGCAAAATTAAGGTTCAAAGCGCCCCAAATTTGGCTCAGGCTACCAAGTACTCAAATACATAAATTTTGACCTTGAATTGCCCTAGATCGGCCGAATCCTGCTACTCGATGAGGTGCCGTCAACTGCTACAACTTTGTCTACGATGCTCCACTTTGCCTAGCTTGATAAACAGTGATCCCTACCGAATATATATTTAATACCTCATAATGGCCGCCTTCTCCCGTCTCAGAAATAAGGTATAAACCGCTGTTTGGAGAAGAGCACCATGTTTTTCAAGCCAGGAAAAGTTGAGCATCGAAGGCAATGTTGAAGCATTTGACGATGCTACAAAACTCGTTTGAGTGCCTATGTGTGCACGGCACGTCTGTACACACTTCAATGTGTGCGTATGTTCTTAGGGCTCCGTCATTCGATTATTTTTTTCCTTTGTCGTAAATGACGTTTGACAATACACCATCTTGCATTTATCCACGCGCTGTCAACCAGACTGATAACCTACTAATCTCCTACCAATCAGCCGCCGTGGAGTGAGGTAATTCCAATCGGGGCGGGGCGTAGCGTGGCCATTCTGTATGAAATACTATTATTTATCTGTGCCGCATGGCTACATCTAGGAGATAAGACAAAAGATAAAAATGTCTTAACGCCATTGGTCCAAAGGTCTATAATATGATCCCTCCGGAAATTAAGCAAGCCCCCAGTTACAAGTTGTTTATACATAAATTGAAGGCAAAACTTGCAAAAGATGCTGATATATATTTTATGAATAAACGAATGAAATGAATTGAATAAGATAAGATAAACAGCAACAACATACCACACTCTCCTGGTTCTCATAAACAATCTTCTCCTTCTGTTTTTTCTCTTCAATCTTCTCCCCCATTTCTATGAGCGCGTTGAACTCTTGAACGCCGTTCTGAAGTTCGTGGTACGTGCCTTGTGCGACGATCTGGAAGTTAATGAAAACGATACAGTACAACTACAAAACAATAGTAGTTTATGCGACAGTTGTATAAGAGGGGTCAAAAAAGGTGAGTGGTGTGGGTAACAATTTGAGCCGTAGGCGAAAATTGTTAAGAAAAACGCCACGAACATTTTTTTACCTACTTATACGACGTTGCATACAATACTTTTTCTACGAATTCACTTACTTTTACATAAAATGCGAAATTGAAATCTTCATGGATATCGCAGTTATTTTGTCAACATAATCAACAATCATTTAAGTTTTACCTTTTAAAACACATTTTTCAATAATACTAACATTACTAACACAAATACACACCGTCGTTATTTGATCAATTATTAAAGAGCTACAGAGATTAGTAAAAATACCTAAATTACTTTCAAAGTTTGCAATTCGCCCCAACAAGCGAACGGGAAACGTAAAAAACTACGAAGTAGGTCTGTGGTTCTTATATTTTTTTCTTTTTTAAAGTTTTTTTTTTCTAAAAACGCTGCGTTTATTTAGGTTTCTTAGGTTGGCAGTAATTTATTTTATATTAATAGCCGTGTTTGCACGCGATTCCGCGATACTATTTTGGCGCTTTTATAGAACAAGTGTTATTTTGGGGAATAGACTAGATAGACTTTTCATCGAGTGTATTATCTATGTTCTTATAAAGGTGTTAACGAATGTATAAATGACAGATAAAAGTACAGGAGTAGAAAAAATAAAAAAACAAAAGGATGATAGGTCAGATGCCCCGGTTTTGGCCACTTTAAGGAGAGTTTGTCTGTTCAGACGTCCGTCATTTTGTGTCAATAAGGAATAATGACACTCTTTGTGTACTGAGTCATTGAAATATATTACTATATTTATATCCCGCTGTTAAGATTCTAACATAAGATTTTATTATTTTCTTTAATGAAATATCAGAAAGGGGCCCAGGAGTAGGTCACTTTTTTCCATGGCTCCTGACAACTGAATGACAACTGATACATGACAGATGACAGTGCCATTTGTAACTTACTCTTATAGTAACTATAAACCATAGACTTATAAATTTACAAAATTTGTCTATACCTTAATAAAGTTGAAAATGGCCAAAACCGGCACAGTGGCGGACCAGGACATCTAAATAGGTCATAAGCATGAAATGACAATGTCTATACAAAATCGTAATCCCGTATTTCTGGCCAGTGTACTATAGCGCCATCTGTCATTTCACAAATGCATTGTCTCAGTTTCGTACCGGCCGGCCGGCACAATCGAGTTGCCCATGGCGGTGCAATGGCGGTCATGGTTTCCGAACACGTCATTTAGGATTCATAATATGTGTGTAGATAAAGCAGTGTATCCAACTGCACGTAATTAGGCCTTAAAACACTCGTGTGATCTTATTATGAAGCTCGCCTGCGGCTCGATTCGACCCTTATTTTATTACATAAGTAACATAAACTACTAGTATGCGTCACATAACTAGAGCATGCTATTATGAATGTGGCAATTTATCTAACCTTTCCCGAGCGCATGACGCACACGTTGTCCGCGTGGCGCGCATAGTGCGCATGATGTGTGACCAGCACAACCGCTGAATGCTTCAGGAATCCGCGGATACATTCTTCGTACATAGCTTGAGCGACCTACATGGAAATAAAACAATTTAGACAATATAATTTTAAATAAATAGCTCACTTCAATCAGGCTACTCTTAACCTTTCCAAGAGGAAATGCCCGAGCTACTGTAAAAAATACTCAAATCACTGCCTATTATATTTGAAGAGTCCCCTCTATTTCTCCAGGATCCCATCATCAGATCCTGACCTGATGACAATGGGACCAAATTGTCAAGTATTTCAAACAAAAAATAATTTTCCAAATCGTTCCAGCCGTCTTCGAACATTCGGCGAAATTACATACAAAAAAAAACCGGCCAAGTGCGAGTCGGACTCGCGCACCGAGGGTTCCGTACAAACCTGTAGGTATATAGGGGTAGATGGGGTGATGTAACTAAAAATTTACGGTTTTCGTAATTTTTCCTGTATCTGTGCTATAAGACGTTGCTTCGTACCAAATTTCAAGATTCTGAGTTCACGGGAAGTACCCTGTAGGTTTTTGATTCCCTTGAGTGTTCCGAAAATTTGCGGAAATGTGCGACATAAACGGCTGTATCTTTTGATTGCATTGGCTTAGAAGTTTGATTTTTTCACAGTTCCAAGGGACAATAGACCTGAGTATTTAATATAAATTTCAGCTTGACACCTTCACGCGTTTCTGAGAAAAAGGGTCTTGACAGACGGACGGGTTCCGTTTTTTCCTTTCGAGGTACGGAACCCTAAAAACAAAGATCCCGACGAATTGAGAACCTCGTCCTTCTTGAAGTCGGTTGAAAATGAATGGATAAATAAATGAAAAGAACGAATGAATCACCTTGGCATCAACTGCAGCGAGTGGGTCGTCTAGTAGATAGACGTCTGCATGTTGGTAAACACATCTCGCTAGCGATATCCTGGCTCGCTGTCCGCCGGACAACGACGCTCCTGTTTACAAAATTTCATGGTAATGTCTCCTGGGTAACTTTTTAAAAGTATGATTTTAAAGAGTGAAACCAACAAAAAAATTGCATAATTTAATTTAACAAACCAATATTTTCAAGAACTTATACCTATTTAGCCACTCAGTTGCTTTGTGTAGCTTAGTAGTTAGTTACTAGCCGTCACTCTTATTACCTAGGCAATAGAGTCCACTGAAAAATTTAAAGCAAGCGAGTGGTTAACAAGTTACGTTCCGTAATGCAGGAGACACTAGTGAAAACGTTTCTTTAAAAAGTATTGCTATGAACTGTACGGTCGCATTCAAACATATCGGAGTTTTATGATCCACTTCTTAAGCAAATATGGGATTTTATGAAAGAAAATTCTTTAGCCGAAACGAGTATACTAAACGGCATCGCTTAGCTCGGCGTTTTGTAGCATAGTCAATCTGCATTTCCATATTACGTAACCTTTATAGTAATGAACTATTATTATTATGTCTTTCCCGATCACGGAACAATTGTGTTCCGGACCTTTGGGAGGCATATGCGGAGCCGAAGCCAACGCGCAGAGGCCCTTTCGACAATTTAATGAAAAGTGAGGGGTACACTAACCGAATGCTGCCCCTACCCGGGTTATTATTATTATTATTACCTCGTTCACCAACTATGGTTTTATCGCCATGTGACAGTATTTCGAGATCACTTTTCAATTGACAACACTTAATAACTTGCTTGTATCGCCTGAGATCCATCTCTTGGCCGAATAGGATGTTTTGCCGGACCTGAAAAACAAATCGGTAAATAAAACTGAAAT
Organism: Pammene aurita; assembly: GCA_947086415.1. NCBI lineage: Eukaryota > Metazoa > Arthropoda > Insecta > Lepidoptera > Tortricidae > Pammene > Pammene aurita. The sequence goes on from OX352316.1 coordinate 11,539,100, forward strand.
CTCCCAGTATTTTAGTTATTACTTGAGCAAATTACTTTTAATTGAGTGAAGGAATTCGACAGCACATTACATCCATTTGCAATCGATTTTGTATGCCAGCTATCAGATTACTTCATTCAATTAAAAATTGCACGATATGTACTTCGCATCCTAACTTTAATTGTGACAATCTACACGAAAAGGTACAAAACGTTTGCTTTTAACCCAATCTGTATAAATCATAGGGGACAAATTTCAAATGAATCTCGACAACTATTGAATTTTTCTCTCATTTGATTAGAAGTCTGGCATTTATCCAGCAAACATTAGGTTATAATCATTTTAAAGCAAATAGTACTAAATTTACTCAACTTTGCTCTTTTCTAAGAGCAAATGTCCGAGCAAATGTAAGAAATACTCGAATCACTGTATGTGCGCCCATAATATTTAAAGAGTTCTCTCGATTTCTCCAGGCTCCCATCATCAGATCATGACCTGATGACACTGGGACCAACTGTGAAGTATACCCTTTCAAACAAAAAAGAATTTTCCAAATCGGTATACCCGTCTTCGAATAATCGGTGAACATACTTAAAAAAAAAAAAAGCAGAAACAAAGATCCCGACGAATTGATAACCTCCTCCTTCGAAATCTTGAAGTCGGTTGAAAAGAACCGAGTTCACATAAGGCTATTCCTCCTTTACAAAAGCAAGTACCCGAGCTACTGTAAAAAATGATCAAATCACAATTGGTCTGCCTATAATATTTGAAGAGTCCCCTCGATTTCTCCAGGATCCTATCATCAGATCCTGACCTGATGACAATGTCAAGTACCTATACCCTTTGAAAGAAAAAAAGGATTTCCCAAATCGGCCCAGACGTCCACGAATACTCGGTGAACATAGACAAAAAAAGATTTGAGAAACGTATTGAGAACCTCCTCCTTCGAAATCTTGGAGTCGGTTGAAAACTTACCGATGCTTCGAAAAGCCAAGGTTCTTGAGCGGCATACGCCACTGTTCCTTTGACCTCCAATATGCCTTGACTCGGTTGTAATTCGCGTAGGATAGCTTGGAGTATAGTCGATTTTCCAGAACCGACCGTTCCCACTATAGTGGTCAAAGTTTCGGGTTTTATCTGCAAAAAAAATTATTCCAAATTTGTTTTAAATTTTGGAACTTTGAGCTAGCTCGGAAAATGTGACACAATTTTGAGAGCAACAAAACACCTCTAGTTAGTTTGCTATACAATTCTTTATACTAGATCCGGGCATCTGGCAGCTATTCATCGGTGGCGGTCTCTCTACGTCTATAGATTTCTCTTCGTTAATAGATATGAAGATAAGATCAAGCTGATATGGCTACCCTATTGCATTGAGTAACCCTAATGATAGGGTAACCGTTTTGAACAAGGTTAACCATATTCAATGTGGTTACCCTGTCGAATGTCTCAGCAAAAGAGGATAAGATAGCTTGTAGCATTCTAAAAACATATTATTTGGGGTTTTTGATTTCGCTATACGCTTACCTTTGTGCTTACCAAATTAAAAGGGTTTCAAAAACAATCCTATCAAATACCCCTTTATTGGTAACCGGTTCCGGTCCCTGTCTCAACAACAGTTTTACGCCCCGCCCCGCTACACTCAAGCGTCCACGAGGGCCTTACACACAGACTACTCATCATTAAGCTTTTTCAAGGAGCACAGGGTCACCACACATAAGCACAATTTTATTCGTAAATTTCTACGATTCGAACAGCACATCTCAATAGTATTCTTCACCATTTTTGTAGTGTAACAATCCAGGTTACCCTAAAACTAGATTTTTGTGGATATTTTTAATTCACATGAGTACAACCAAACCTTTAATTCATAGAAATAAGCGGTCGTGCTCTCATACTAAATTAGTACGAGAGCGCTGATGTGTGGTGACCTCCAGTTGTACTTATGATCTATTTAGAATCTAGTGGTTGAGGTGATTTGTTAGCTGTACGTCCAATACGCAGTTCGTCCAAATGATATTTCAATTAGCATTTCGTCTAACACGCATTTGGTCAAATATGCATGTCGTCCAATAGCATTTCGGCCAAAGCGTATTACGTCAACATGTATTTCGCCTAACATAAATTAGTCCAACATGAATTTAGTCCAACCAAAGTACCTACAACCTACGATTAAATTTTTTGCTTATGTTTCAGGGCCCGCCCTGTATAAATATATACTTTTACAAGTACAAAATGGTGGTTTTACGTATTACCTGTGGCCTTACACTAATACTTACAACTAGGTTAATGTCGCTGAGCGCCAGCGTTTTCCTTTCCATAGTGTCCCCGCTGTCTCCTGATTCCGCGTTTTTCCAATAGGCTGTATAATTTTTCATTGTGATTAATATTTGTGGTTTCGCTAGTTTTTCGAGGTTGGTGTCAGATTTGATGTAGGCTTGTTGGCTGAAAATTATAAAATGGAGTCTAAAAGAAACGTTTTTTTATTATTTTATTATATGGCTTTTACTCCTCGCCGATTTTGGCGAGGTGAGTTCTGCCAATGTCTAGGTATATACTTTTATTTTTTTAATCTTTAGTAATAAATAAAAGCAACGTTGTTCGGTTGAGGCCTTGCTGATTGTAAGGTGATAGCCTCCCTACAAACACGTGGGTGGCCGAGACCCCGGATAACCGTTTGTTCAACTAAAGGGAGGTTAACGCGCGTTTTGAAACTAATTTTTCATTAGCTGCACACTTGTTCGTTAGGTCACCGCACAATAAGCTATCAATATTACACATATGAACTACGTAAATGAGCAAAAAACAAAAAACTATTCTAAACACGCTGTCACCATCTTGAGCTCAAACGGGTATCTCAAGAGAAACGTTAAAAATGTTGTCAAAGACATTAATGTCTATTGAAGTTTTCACTGAGAAAAAACACACTATGTCTACTCGTAACAAAGTTAACGAAAAAAGTTAAGACTACCACGACGTTATACCACAACAGCAAGCAAGCTTACGGCCCGCCTGATGTTAAGCAGCTACTGTAGCGTATGGACGCCTGCAACTCCTGTTATATATTGTATTTAAAGTCACAATAATCGAATTCTATGGCAAATTACGATATATCAACTACTTAAGTATGTTTGTGGTATTTATTAAACAAAAACAAACAAAAAAGGAAAAAGTCAATTTAGAAATTACAATTATTTACAATTCGAAATTCGAGACGGCATCCGTCACTTTGAAATTTATATTGTTCGATCACACTAAGGTTGCACCAAACCGTCTGTTAACATCAACGTCATCGTTATAAAAATCTTGTATGAAAAGTTTGACAGTTTTCTGTGGGATGACAGCTTCGTCGCCATATTTAACGTTGATCAGTTCGTTAGTTGTGCGTGGTGCAACCCACCCTAAGGTTGCACCAAACCGTCTGTCCGGTGTAAGTATGTAAAATAATGTGTTTTATGAATAAAAATTCTGATTCTGATTCTGATAACGTCAACGTCATCGTTATAAAAATCTTGTATGAAAAGTTTGAAAGTTTTCTGTGGGATGACAGCTTCGTCGCCATATTTAACGTTGATCAGTTCGTAAATTATGCTTGGTGCAACCCACCTTAAGTTTACATGAATTTTGCAGTGGCAATATAATATAAACTCTACAATTTGACACTTGCACTGTCGGCACTGTCGGTCCAGAGTTAGCGTGCTCTGATTATATGTAGAAGGCAATCACTTTTAACATAGGCATTTTAAACTAACTTCAAGATTTCGAAGGACGTTCTCAATTACTCGGAATTCTTGTTTTTGCTTTTTTTATATATGTTCACCGATTTTTCGGAGACGGCTGCACCGATTTGGAAAATTCTTTTTTTGTTTGAAAGAGTATACTTGACAGTTGGTCCCATTGTCACTAGGTCAAGTTCTAATGATGTTATCCTAAAGAAATCAAGGGAAATCTTCAAATATTATAGGCAGACCTATAGTGATTTGAGTATTTTTTACAGCAGCTCGGGCATTTGCTTTTGGAAAGGTGAAGGCTAATAGTAGGGGAGCCCATGACACTGAACCTAGTTCGATAAGTCTCCTAGATTAGATATATATAATTAGACGCGTATTTAATGGGGGAACACGAAATGCCGATGCTGCAATGCAAAAAAGTGGTGGCGTATTTTTATTTTTTTTTTTGAAAAAAATAATAATAATCCGGTTTCTAGTACGATAAGTCTCCTAGATTTCCTTTGTCCCTTGAAGCAGGGGAGGGGTAGGGCTACACGATAATGCGGTTCTGCAAGCCCCCGTGCGTGGCCTTGTCAGTGGCAGCAGCATCAAAAGATTGTAGATGTATGCAAAAACAAAGCGCCTGATCGTTTAAGATATATAATCATTTTAATAACGTAACATCTTCTTGCAGTTCAGGCGCTAAGTTTAGGTTACATAACATCTTGTTTTTGTTATAAAACGACTAGAAACCGGATTTTTTTATTTTTTTCAAAAAAATAATTAAAATACGCCACCACTTTTTTTGCATTGCACCATCAGCATTTCGTGTTCCCCCATTAAAGACGCGTCTAATTATATATATCTCATCTACAAGACTTATCGAACTAGGTTCAGTGTCATGAGCTCCCTTCCCTTACTATAAGTGAAATCGGTTATTTTTTGTTTGCAATTATAAGTTTTATAATTAAGGTGCTTATCTTATGTTACTTACCCATTACCAATCTTCTCAAAAACCCCATTCGCCTTAACCTTCTCTTCATCGATTTTTATCAAATCCACCTCATCCTTATTATCGACCTCCGGCAGCAACAGAAACTCTTGCATCCTCTTCACACTCACATACGCCTCGAGAGTGAAAGTGATGGCAAGCGGCAGGAAATCCACTAAGGTATACTTTAATATTTCGTAGTATGAGAATATGACGAAGACTTTGGCGGCCGTTAGTTCGTTGTCAAACGATAGAAAAGATATTATAGATAGGAAAATAGCTACTTTCGTGTTTAGTTTCACGCAGGATATCATTACTGCCCGTAGCCAGGACATTTTCTTTATTACATTCATTTCTTTTCTGTAAAGAAAAAAATTCATTAAATTAATTACTTTTATCTACCCATATCATAAATCCTCTATTCTGCGTTCGGAAACCGTATTAAATTGCCACTATTGCAACCAGTATGTAACATCTGTGTATTATCTTATCTGTGACAGTGTTGTATAAATGTATGAAAATTCATAACCACATCGATTCTAGTAACGTATTGAATATCCGGCCCTCCTCCCCGACCGCCGGCACAATCGAGTTGGCCATGGCGGTCATTCTAATGGTTTCCGAACACGTCATTTAGGATTTATAATATGTGTGTAGAACTGTAGAAGTAGATAAATCAGTGTACGCAACTGTACGTAATTAGGCCCTAAAACACTCGTGTGATCTTGGTATTTCAAATTTCGTGATCGTTTCGATTAAAATGGTCACAGATAAATTTGTTACAGATATTATAATTAGAGGAAACAAATTAGGTGGCAAATCTAAATTAAGGTTGTAGAAAATATAGTTCCCGTTTTATTATAACGTCACTTACTTCCTTGCCTCGCCTATGATTCTGGCAAAGGCATTTTCCCAAGCATACATTTTTATAGCTTCTATGCTTTGTATGACTTCATTCATAAGTCTGATTCTATGGTCTGTCCGCATGGCTGTTTTCCTACGTAGTTTACTTGATATCTTGCCAAGGTAACCTGAAAAATAAAATAATTATTAAATTTAGCAAATCTCTGTTAATGATCCCCTTCTAACAAAGACAAATGGCAACATGAAAGATAGGGACGAAAAATTATCAATCCAGTCCAATTGTTAGGTACACAATCAGCATGCTTTCTATAGGTGTTCGAACTAAATCCACCATAAATAGACAGGCCATGTCAAAACGTGTCGGTGGTTAGCTGACGCTATTTCATTTCGTGACCCAGGCGAAAATAATAATAATCTAACACTTCATAAGTATGTGGAACTAACCTTGTAATGGAATAAACATTAGTATTCCAGTAGACTCCTTGGGTTGGCTTCGTGACTCAGGAGAACAAAATGTTCCAAAAGTAGGTATGTACGTATATGGAACTAACCTTGTAATGGAATGAACATTAGTAGAAACGCGACTCCAACTAGTGTGGCCACACCTATCTGCCTATACATTAGGTAGACTATGAGCATGCTTTCTATAGGTGTTCGTACTAAATCCACCATAAATAGACATGCCATGTCGAAACGCGGCGCGTCGGCGGTTAGAAGGGTCAGAACTCGGCCGGATAGGCCGCTCTCGCTTGTTTCTAATCGTAAAAGCTGAAACAAATAGCATTGTGTATAGCTGGAAGGAGGTAGATCGTTTTATAAGAGTTATAGAGGCTTCTGGTGACCAGAGGGCTGGCTATTATTTTGCACAGTTTTTTTTAAATCCTGACTTGGGCTTTATGCTACTGGAGCGGTAAAGCGAGCGGACTGTTTGGTGGGATGGTAGCCGGGGGAAAATCCAGGCCCCTTCCGCGACCAGACGTGATAGGTTTTCTTCATTGGAATCCTCCTATGGAGCTTGTGCTTCCAGCGACTAAGCTCGACGAATGTTGCGAATAGGTATCCAGCAAAGCAATATGGACAGCCGAAGCCAACAATACCCAGAAGATACCCTGCGCGTTTTTTTATGTAATTTTAAGTACCTAGATGTATTGTATTTCGTTTTTTATGTTATATTGTACTTTGCCGTTTTTAAATATGAAAAAGACCCGCAATAAAAATAAATAAACATATTTCTAATACAAATGTGAAAGGTAAACATATCCAAACGAGTGTCTGAGTCTTCGTTTTTGTGTTACACTTGCGGATCTAATTTAGTATTATCACAGAAAAACTTAGTTATAAGATAAAAGGTAGGCGTCAAGATTCTGACGAGATTTTTTAGCTATCACTTAAACAACTGAACTAAGTAATGCAGTAATTCAAAGGCCTTTCTCGTCTAATACACTTTTTGCTTCGAAACCATATATTAGCAAAACTTCGCCTTTGCTAGTTTTATCTGTTAAAGTGACCCAGTTGACTCATTACATATATGTAAATCGGTAGTCTGTTACTAAATATTAAATAAATTATTTTGTTTTTTTTTAATATATGGGACGCTTTTTCGGAAAAGGTACCAATTGGCGGAAGGCGCTTATGTCGTAGGTTCTACAGATTCAATATTGTAAAACCAAAATATTGTAAAATAAAAAAGTGTCACATATAAATAAATAAATATTATGGGACAATCTTACACAAATCAACCTTACACAGTAAGCTCAATAAGGCTTGTGTTGTGGGTACTAGATGACGATATATATAATAGATATATACATATAAATACTTAAATACATAGAAAACATCGATGACTCAGGAACAAATATCCGTGATTAACACACAAATAAATGCCCTGACCAGGATTCGAACCCGGGACCTCCTGCTTCATAGGCAGGGTCACTACCGACTAGGCTAGGAGTTAAATACTATACGTATACTCCACTATGGGGCATTGAATATAAAATTACGTAGACACACTGACATACCTTCCTGTAAATGAGGGAGCAGCATCCAACCCTAATTTTCATGGCCATATCCAATAGCCACAGCAGCATAGGGTGCATCATACTTGCATTAATCGCCATGAAACTGAAACGCAAGGAAATCAACATTAAAAATGACTCTGCGTCCGTAGGAAACATCTTAGACACTCCTACACGTGATCCCTGGGTGGTGCTAAAAGAGTAACAAACTTGGCAACTGCATTGTCCCATCTGGACCTCGCAGCACTCACTGGATTTTCTTCATCATCTGCTTTCCCACTACTACTACCCCAGATAAGAAATGCCTATCCAATCTATCTATATCCAGTGACATGTAGCCATACGATAATTATTAACCGGCCAATCTTAACGTCAAATGTAATTAAATATGTATACTCAGTAAATTTATACACCAGTGAGCAGTTTTTCCTACAGAGGGCTTTGAATTGCTCTCCATATATTTAGGTTTAGGTAGCTAAACAGTCGCCATCATATATATCGGAGCGGCCAAGGTGGTCACAAATATCTGAACAACGCCTCTATTGTGAAGTGCATGTTCAAATATTTTTAAGTACCCTGGCCGCTCTGATATATTTGATAGCGACTGTACATAAAATCATATGAAATAAAGTCTTAAAGATAGAACCAGATGGCTCTGCAATGGATAAAAAATCTCATTTATTCTTTATACCACGACGGTGGCAAACTAACATACGGCCCGCCTGATGGTAAGCAGTTACCGTATCCTATGGACGCTTGTAACCCCGAGAGGATTCACATGCGCGTTGCCTACCCTTTAAGAACCATTACACTCCTTTTTTGAAGAACCTCATACTGTATCCCTCTGGGAAACCCTCGGCAGGGAGTTCATTCCACAGCCGCAGCGTTCGTGAGAGAAAATTCCTCTTAAACCGTACAGTACGCGATTCTTTAGGCTCCAGGGCGTGAGAATGAACACCCTGCCGAGGGCGAGCGGTGCGGTGGGCCATTTAATATATAAAATCAAAAGAAAACCATATAAAGTTGGTTCCATCTGTTCCAAGAGAGTTAAAAATAAAACCTACACAATCTGTGGGTTTAACCTCATGAAAAGTACTTAGGATAAAAACAAACAAATTGTCCCACATGTCTTTCGTGGTAACTTAAATAGGGCAGATGCGGTTTTGGCCACTTTAAGGAGAGTTTGTCTATTCAGACGTCCGTCATTTTTTGTCAATAAGGAATTATGATTATGACAGTCTTTATGTACTGAGTCATTTAAAATATATTACTATATCTATATGAATCTTCGCTGTTCAGATTCTGACATTAGATCTTTTTTTTTTTCCTTGTGAAGTGTCAGAAAGGGGCCCAGGAGCCAGTTTTGGCCACTTTTTTCCATTTTATGTAACTGTTACGTAATAAGGGACCTTAAAATACGAGTGTGGTTTTATGAATCGATCCGCAGGCTAGTTTCATAATAAGATCACATGAGTGTTTTAAGGCCTACACACATTTATAAATGACGTGTTCTAACCATTAGAATGACCGCCATTGCACCGCTATGGCCAACTCGATTGTGCCGATGGTCGGGGAGGACAAACGCGGTCGGGGAGGAGAGCCGGATTTTCATAGCGTTCCCAAAATCGATGTGGTTATGAATTTTCGACCATTATTACGACACTGGCACTGGTTGCAATAATGGTGGTTATTACATACGGTTTCCGAACGGAGAATAGAGGATTTATGATATGGGTGTAGATAAAATAATGATAGTACTTACACTACTTACCGCCCCAACCGATGGCCGTTGGGGCGGAAAGGTTCTCGAGTAGCGACCACGAACCGGAAGGCACAGCGTGGGTAGACCCCCCACAAGGTGGACTGATGACCTGGTAAAGGTCGCGGGAGTCCGCTGGATGCGGGTGGCGCAGGACCGGTCATTGTGGCGCTCTTTGGGGGAAGCCTATGTTCAGCAGTGGACGTCTTTCGGCTGATATGATGATAATGATGATAATGACTTACCCAACAACACCAGCAGCATAAAAGTACGCTAAAGTAGTGCTGACGCCAGCGTGTTTTGGAGAAAAGTAGTTTATTAAACCTTCGAGACACATTGGAATGGATAGCCTGAAAACAAACAACCACTATATTAATCTTGAAGCAAATCAAATTATTTAGTTCAATATTTTTTTTTTTTGATTTGCAATTTTTTAAGTAGTTACACTACTATATATAAACTGAAAATAGATGTCATATACTTGAGAAAAAGTGACCAAACCCTCCGGTGTCCGAGGCCAGATTTGAACTGGCGTCTTCAGCTTTCGCGGCTGACGTCCTGACCACTAGACCACCCGGTCACGGCGGAACTTGACAAATTTTCTCATGTATATGCAATCTCTGAATTAGAAACGGCTAGGCGCCGTTGATCATACTCTAAGGGCATGCGCAGTACGTGCTTGCACCTCCTATCCGAATCTCTTACGTGATTCTGGTATAGCGAGCGAGAGAGATATCTATGAATCTTGAAGCAAATCAAATTATTTAGTTCAATATTTTTTTTTGGTTTGCAAGTTTTAAGTAGTTACACTACTATATATAAACTGAAAATAGACGTAATATACTTCAGAAAAACCTGCCTCGGCCACCGGAGAGTTTGGTCACTTTTTCTGAAGTATATGACATCTATTTTCAACCACTATATTAGTCAAAAACAAGTTTTTTTATTTTATTTAAACTTTCGTGAGACATGCTAATACTATAAAAATAACGGTTGCACTCACGTCCCGCAACGCAGTTGGCAACGCGTCGTGTGCAACAGTGCGCTACGGGCCGGTTCAAATAGCACTCTTAGTGCTTGAAGATGGAGACCTAAGCTCTCCGAAACATGCGCGAAGTGACTAAAGTGACGTGAATGTAACCGATATATTTTTTTTTAACTTTGATGCTTTAAAAAATTGTCTCCTGCGTTACCGGTCAGCATCGGGTCTGATAATGAAATATTCGCAACTACTATTAGACAATAAAAATTTGCGGCCGCTAAATCTTGAGAACTTTTTTATGAAACTAGTAGTAAACGAGCAAAAGAGCAGACAAGCCGCCTGACGGGAAGCGTTCAACATCGCCTATGAACATAAACAACATCAACAGCCGCCTATGCGACCTTTGAGAGCCCTGTACGCCCGCTTCTTGAAGAACCCCATGTCAAAGCGCAATGGAAACACCTCGGGAGCCAGTTCATTCCATATTCCGCATGTTCCAGGGAAAAACGAGCGAGATGCCCGTTTATTTTTGGTATACCAAGTGTCTATAAGTTTTTTTTTTATAGGAAGTGAGGATGAACTTTGTTCCTCTGGCGAGAGGTACGATGGTAGAAACATAGAAACTTAATAATCCTGTCTCCTGTGTGACGGGGCAAACGAACCCATGGGTTTTAAAATTAAACACTCGCAACTAACACAACATTATGCAATGCTGTGGAAATGTTCAAGTAAATAAACTTTGTACAGTCGCTATCAAATATATCGGACCGGCCAAGGTACTCAAAAATATGTGAACATGTACTTTATCGTCTTGATAATAGAGGCGTCGTTCAGATGTTCGTGACCACCTTGGTCGCTCCAATATATCTGATGGCGGCTGTACTTTTGACTCGGTAACATTTTCAGCCTTAGGCATAGCCGAAGGAAAAGGCCACGTGGTGACCCAAGTAACACATCAAAGCAGTATAACGGCCGTCTTACAGCATATCTGTATGCTTTTAGCATTTTGAGTTCGTTTTATAGTAGCATTATAAACGTTTATAGTGCTGATATAGGTCTTAAATGGGCACAAATTACCCAGCTTGAGATCCTATACAGGTCATTTATTAACATTATGTCTGCGCTATTAGCATTATCGTTGTAATAGAAAGTGGCAATTGCATTAAAGAAGCATTAGTACGTTCTATTAAGTTGCCAACCGCATTAAAGAAGCATTAATACGGCCAAAAAAGCTGCTAATCGTAGTAAAGAAGCATTAGTACGCTCGATTAAGTTGCCAATCGAAATACAAAAGCATTATACTAGCATAAGAGTGTAGTAAAATAAACCTTACGTCAATGCAAAAACGTCTCTAATACCGACGGAACAAATGTTATAATACAATGAACGTTGTGATTTAACTACTTTGTCTCGCAATATAAAATGGACGACGACGGTACAAAAAACTGAATGAGTGACACGTCATATTTGTTTACATCGTAACAAAATTTATGAAAGTTTTTGACTCTTTTACGTTATTATATCCTTCAAATATTACTGCGCAATATAGTTTACTGTAAATGTATATATAAGTTTCATTGAAAATTTTCACGCGCCTTTGATTTATTGTGGTTTTGCTATAAAATATTATAAAAAGATATGCGTCAAATAAACAAAACAATTTTGTAATCCTCGTATAGAACGAGTTTTGCATTATTAACATAATAGTGTTGGTTGAGCAGTCTTAAATTAAGTTATTTCATTATTATATAGGTATTTTCCTTGTATAAATAGGTCCGCATGATTTTATTTTTAGGTTATAAATTATTTACAAAATGGCGTTGGTCTATATAGACGGAGAGCTAGCCACGTCAGATATGACACAATAATGAGAGCAACCAAACCCCTCTAGTCAGTTTGGTATACTATACTTATTTCTAGAATTGGACATCTGGCAGCTTTAAAGTGGTGGAGGTCAAAGAATGCAAACCATTTCAAGAAAACAAATCCTAGAGATCTGGGTTTGATGCAATATTATGAGAAACTATACAAATACTACACAATATTAAGAGAAATTATACAAAAGTTTATGTTGGGGGAAAGTAGTGCCAAACGATATATAATATAATTCATAGTTTGTCGCCTACTGTTTTTGTTTCCGTAATAATACACAATATTTTTTGATCTAACGTTTTTTATCGATTTTTGACCAGTTTTGAGTCGATATTCCAACATATTCACTACAGATAGAATTATAAAGCAAACGACTATCGGTTCTTGAATATTTTATCTCCATTCCCTAGAGCCGGATCTTGAAATAAATGAGCCATTATTTTTTTATGATATTTTTAAAATATGGTCTAAAAAAACACTTTTATCGATATTCGAATGGTGTAAAGAATCTTACATATACGTAATCTACATATTAGGGTTCCTCTTTGATGTCTCTAAAAACTGTAGAGAGATTTTAATTTTTAACTAATTAACACAAAATTTATGACCATAAAACCACTTTTTTAGCCTAAACCGGTTCGACTTTAATGTCGAATATCTCGAAGACAATGAATATTGAAGTAAATATAGGATACTATATTGTTTAAAGCCGTTACTAATAATATGATAAGCTACTCGTATATAAATCATAGAAAACTAAGGGAATCAGATCTAAGGTCGTTGGCGCCAGGGAGCCCCTTAAAATATAGGCCCTGTCCTTTATAACTGAGACTACTTCGGCAGTTTTTACCTAGTTTGGTACTACTATTTTCCAATTAAAACATTTTGCTAGTCTGTCACTGTGACCTCCACCTATTAAAAGCTGCCAGATGCCAGGATCTAGCAATAAGAATAGTATAGCCTATCTAACCAGACGGGTTTTGTTGCTCTCATTATTGTGTCATATCTGACGTGGCTAGCTCTTAGTCCCATAGCAGCTCAGTGACCCTTAAAAAAAGCTTATTAATGCCTACAGCACTATGCCTACTACACGTGAATAATTATGCTATTAAACAACATTAAGCATTATATACTACTTAAAATTGCTATTGTAGATCCTAAGGCACTAAAACAGCTAAAAGCTGTATATAGTGAATTACTTGGCTTTATAATGGTTTATATTATTGCTATTATACAGCATTAGGAATGTATTACCTTCTTATAAATGCTATTTTTTTTTTTTTTTTTTTATACCACGACGGTGGCAAACAAGCATACGGCCCGCCTGATGGTAAGCAGCTACCGTAACCTATGGACGCCTGCTACTCCAAAGGAGTCACATGCGCGTTGCCGACCCTTTACAAAAAGGAGGATTCACTGTGTTGACGACTAAAGGAACAAGAAGGTCCCTCATCGTTAACACACTGGGTCCTCTTTGAGCTCTTTGGCAACCTTACTCACCAGCAGGAACACAACACTATGAGTAGGGTGTATTGTACACCGTAAGGCATTAAAAATAGCTGAAAGCTGTATAGCGAATTTACATGGCATTATAATGGCTAATATTCATGCTCTTAAACAGCATTAACCATTTATTTATGCTTTGTAGAACCTAAGGCACTAAGCCACACCGAAGCATTAGTGTAGCAAACCAAAACGCAACTGTACAGCATTCAGCTGTACATTTGCATTTTGATTCGCTGCACTAAAACTAATGGCTAAACAAAAGCATTTACACATGCCATTATACAACCGTTATACAGCGTAAAGCATCATATAATGCTATTGTAGAATCTAAAGCACTATAAACAGCTGAAAGCTGTATACCGAATTTACGTGGCATTATAATGGCTAATATTCATGCTAATAAACAGCATTAAGCATTTATTTATGCTATTATACAACCTAAGGCACTAAACCACACCGAAGCATTAGTGTAGCAACCCAAAACGCAACTGTACAGCATTCAGCTGCACAGTTGCATTTTGGTTCGCTGCACTAAAACTAAAGGCTTTAAAAAAGCATTTACATATGCCATTATACAACCGTTATACAGCTTAAAGCATTATATAATGCTAATGTAGAACCTAAAGCACTTAAGTGCTTTTAAACAGCTGAAAGCTGTCCAGTTGCGTTATGGTTTGCTGCACTAAAGCTAAAGACTTTACAAAAGCATTTAGATATGCCATTATACAACCGTTATACAGCTCAAATCATCATATAATGCGTCAAGTTGCTCGGTGAACGTATATAAGAGTTTATACGGTCCTTAAGTTCTAAATAATTTAACTATTCATATGTTATAATGCTTCCTGTGTTACTTGGGGATTGTTTTTGCGTTAAAGCATGTTCTTATATAGGTGTTTAAGATCACGTATATACTCGTATATATATATGACAGATAAAAGTACAGTAAGTAGTAAGAAAAAAACTTACCTTATACTGGCATCCACGATAGCAAATAATATATTTCCTATGATAAACTTAAGCCCATATATCTTAATAATAGCACGCAGTAGGGACGGATTCTTGCCTTTGTCTGTAATTATATAAAAATTAAATAAGCATAAACAAAAAAAAAATACTTTCGTGAGACATACTAACACTATAAAATATAACGGTTACACTCACGTCACTTTAGTCACTTCGCGTGACATGTTTCGGAGAGCTTAGGTCTCCATCTTCAACCACTAAGAGTGCTATTTGAACGGGCCCGTAGAAACATGAACATGTCGCGCGAAGTGACTAAAGTGACGTGAGTGTAGCCGTTATATTTTATAGTGAGCTTTTATAAAATACTTTAGAGTGTTTTGTTATTTATTATTTACTTATTGTCTCCTGGACAACTCGTTAAAACTTTGTTTTTATTGGATATAATATGAGTATGTAGTCTACATTAACACGTTAACAGTCCCCATACAATATGTATGCATCTCCTTGTACGTCCAAGCAAATTACTTCAATCACACGTCCATGCTCCACATATGGGTCACTAAGAAACAAACAAGCACGCTTTCGAATAAGTACAATATCTTTTTCACTTCTCATGCTCAAAAAGTGTGTCGTATTATGCTTACCAAGGCGGACTAAAGTAGTACATTTAGCCTCTAGGGCTAGTATGTATACATATTTATGATTTACAAAACATTTTAAATTGACCAATCGGAACACTTCACCATATTAAATCCACCAATCACAACACACATATCGAAGTTAATCGGAACGCTAGATACTTTTTTGGTGCGTATACTGTGTAAATAATTAAAGTCCTTAAAAAAACATTGTATTTAATATCAACCAATCAGAATACAGCAATGTTAAAATCGACCAATGAGGAAACGCAATTTATTTCAAAAACGTGAGGTGTTTTTTAGTTCCTACTTCACAATCATTAAAAAGGATTGTAATTTTTTGGAAGCGCTTTAAAGCGTGTTTAAACTGTTTAAACGGCTATTAGACATGGCAATTTGTAGGGCCCAATCGGTTGTGTCCAACTCCTGTCGGCCCCAAAGCACGTTATTACACTTTCCCTACAAATCGCCCCTACCGACCCTACCTCACCAACAAATCGTCCCTACCGACCCTAGCTCAACGTTTACAGAGATGCCTTCAAAACATCAAAAAAAAGTATTGTGAAGTGTGGTGAAGCACGGTGATAGTACTCATAACAGTACACATTAAATAAAATCTGAAATTTTTTTTATTATAGATATTTAAATGACCGCTCGAGCTGCCTGAATCTAAATTCATCTGCCCATCCCTTCTATGATTTAAATACAAAACTAGATAAATATATTAATTACCAGCGAATCTACACAATTTAACTTTTATATTGAATAAAAAACCAGACGGAATGTGTAGAAAATGGCTAACATTATAAATAAAAAAGGTAAAATAACTCTAACGACCTCCATAAACAGCTGCGGGTATCGGGGCACTGCTGATCGCCCTAGATCGGGACTCCTACTCCCTAAGTACTATTACACCTACCAACCCGACAGGTTGGACCCTACAAATTGCAATGTCTAATAGCTACTTTAAAGAGCTAATTATACCGTCGTCTGTGGCATTTATTCGAGGTGCTTATATTTTGTATCTATGTCAAAGAAGTTAAAAAAATTAAAAGACCGTCAAGTCAAACCATAATTTAACCTTAGTTTAGTTCTTGTGCGTAAATAATAAGTATTTTTATCTTATTTTCTCGCAATCGAAGTGAAAAATAGTATGCATTACTCTGGTCTAAAAGCCATATTACCACTCGAACAATTTTCCCTCACTTCGTTCGGGAAAATAACCACCTCGTGGTAATATGGCTTACTTTAGACCCTTGTCAAACAATCTACTATTTGTATGCTGTTGTCTAACTAGCCAAAAACATTATCATATCAGAATTATCCCTATATTATCATGTAGTATGAAGTGATACTAACTAATCTAAGTGCGGACACGGTCGTTAGTGGCCCATCTGTGCGTCACGGGCGGGTGGAGATAGTTCAGCGTGATCCATATATGGGGCACTGGACAGTGAACGTGTTAAACACAGTATTGATAAAATGAACTTAATTAATATTCTTACCTCGATTATCCAATTCCTGTTTCCATTTCTCGGCGAGCGCGTCTCCACGAGGCGCCGCTCTGTGACCAGGTGTACATCTGCGTAAAAAAATACAACGGTTAATTTTCGTACTGACAATCACCTTTGGTGAAGGTTTACAGATGACTTTGTATATATCCCAGCGTTAGCCCATCCAGGCTGTGTCGTGACCATTTTGTGGCTAATATGTGATGTTAGGTATTTGTTGATAGTTTATTTCTTTCTTTAATGTTTTTACCTGTTTTCTTTCATTTGTTTTTATACCTGTTTACCATGTATAAAAACAAATGAAGTGATTTCTATTTCTTTCTATTTAACTTCTCAATTACATGAGAAACAATCATTGTAAGTCTAGTCTGCTACATCAACAAGCTACAAGTAAATTCTTTAGGCCTGGAGTGCGATTTTTGAATCTCACCAAGTGACTAATTCTCACCGATGTGAGTGATTTACTATCGGAAATCACTCACATCGGTGAGAATTAGTCACTTGGTGAGATTCAAAAATCGCACTCCTGGTGCCAAATGTCTATGAAAAAGTGGACAGTTCAGTACAAATCTCGCTCCAGCTTAGTGAATCAAGCTGAATGTACTGGCAAGCCCCTTTGGTGAAAATTGTCCGATGCGTTTGTAACATATCACGATCATTGTGACTTTTTCAATGAGGGTCTTAGATAGATTTTTTCTCCAGATGGCAGCACCGTGGTGAGAGATATTTATGAAAGCAGCTGTCAAAATCTTCCGATCAAAAAAATATGATTAAACATGACTGGTGGATTATAGCCCAGCACAACGCCTATTTAACCTATAAAAATGAGATAACTCACAAGTCCGATTTTATTTTGTACAAATTGCAAAAAATACTTTCTAACAGCTCTTAGTATTACGCTAAGTAATACATGTATTTGTTTGCTACACAAAGGACAGATTATCCAAGTAATATTTTTCTCCACCAGTCTATCACTTTTAACTATTACAACATAAATTCACATTTTATAACGGTTTTGTCAAGAGCATATGTCATTCGTTTTTGCCATTCGTTTAAAATCGAAGGTCACTTATATTTTTACAAATTGTTTTCAATTATGCTTACATAAGCTCATGACCATACTTGTAAAATGACAGGTGATGTTGACAGTTGAATGCAATAGTATGGTAGAGAAAAATAAAGCTTGTATAATCTTTTCTTGGTATTATTAACAAATACATATGTAATACGTAGCCCTGTTTTCAATTATGCTTACATAAGCTCTTGACCATACTTGTAAAATGACAGGTGATGTTGACAGTTGAATGCAATAGTATGGTAGAGAAAAATAAAGCTTGTATAATATTTTCTTGGTATTATTAACAAATACATATATAACTTCACTCCGGGGCAGAGACTGCTTCTATACAAGTCGCAAGTCAGACCCCACATGGAGTACTGTTGTCACCTTTGGGCGGGAGCACCTGGATACCAGCTTGGGCCCTTTGACTCGGTGCAAAGGCGCGCTGTGCGGATCGTCGACGATCCCAAACTCACGAGCGATATTGAACCTTTGAGTCTGAGGAGGGACTTTGCCTCCTTATGCGTGTTCTATCGCTTGTACAATGGGTTGTGCTCTGAAGAACTGTTTGATATGATGCCCAAGGCAGCTTTTTATCACCGCACCGCTCGCCGCCGGCAGGGTGTTCATCACCACACCCTGGAGCCCAATGGGTCGCGCACAGTACGGTTTAAGGGGAATTTCCTCCCACGAACGCTGCGGCTGTGGAATGAACTCCCTGCCAAGGTTTTCCCAGTGGGCTACAGTATGAGGTTCTTCAAAAAAGGAGTGTAAAGTTTCCTAAAGGGTAGGCAACGCGCATGTAAATCCTCTGGGGTTGCAGGCGTCAATAGGCTACGGTAACTGCTTACCATCAGGCGGGCCGTATGCTTGTTTGCCACCGTCGTGGTATAAAAAAAAAATACGTAGCCCAACATCAAAAACTGTTAGAAAATATTTTTCGCTATTTCAGATTATTCATTCTAATTAAAAAAGGAAATCGCACTTGTGCGAGTTATCGAAGCTCAAAACTGTTCGCATATAGGAGTATTATGACAAGATGTTACGACTAGCTGTCAACTGTCAGCGAACATCGGCCATTCATTACACGGCTACATTACGAACGGCCATTGTTCGTAATTTAGCCGTGTAATGAATGACCGATGTTACGACTAGCTGTCAACTATCAACTAACAATGGCAAATGGCTCAACAATCCCGTGTGGAGGTACATTCAATGTGAGAAAAACATGTATCCAAGACTTTACGCCTTGGCAATAGAGTCGTGGCTACATATTTTGGACACATTACTCGTATCCATCTTTCCAGACGTGGCTGTAACTAGTGTAAAAATATAATTTTCACTTCTCATGCTCAAAAAGTGTGTCATATTATGCTTACCAAGGCGGACTAAAGTAGTACATTTAGCCTCTAGGGCTAGTATGTATACATATTTATGATTTACAAAACATTTTAAATTGACCAATCGGAACACTTCACCATATTAAATCCACCAATCACAACACAAATCGAAATTAATCGGAACGATACTAGATACTTTATCGGTGCGTATACTGTGTAAATAATTAGTCCTTAAAAAAACATTGTATTTAATATCAACCAATCAGAATACAGCAATGTTAAAATCGACCAATCAGGAAACGCAATTTATTTCTCAAAACATGAGGTGTTTTTTAGTTCCTACTTCACAATCATTAAAAAAGATTTTAATTTTTTGGAAGCGCTTTAAAGCGTGTTTAAACTGTTTAAAGAGCTAATTATACCGTCGTCTGTAGCATTTATTCGCGGTGTTTATATTTTGTATCTATGTCAAAGAAGTTAAAAAAAATAAAAGACCGCCAAGTTAAACCATCATTTCACCTTAGTTTAGTTATTGTGCGTAAATAATAAGTATTTTTATCTTATTTTCTCGCAATCGAAGTGAAAAATAGTATGCATTACTCTGGTCTAAAAGTCATATTACCACTCGGATAATTTTCCCTCACTTCGTTCGGGAAAATAACCACCTCTTGGTAATATGGCCTACTTTAGACCCTTGTCAAACAATCTACTATTAATTTTTATTTTTTAAATACACTAAATTAAAAATATACTAACCTGTAAACATCTGATATGCTAAGCTGTCCTTTTCGCCCTTTCACGAATAGCGGTCTAGTATACCTGAAAGATTTAAAGGCCAAGTGTGAGTGTATAATGTCTATCAGACGGAGAGCTAACCCGGGAACATATGACACAATAACGAGAGCAAAGAAAGCCCTCTAGCAGCTGTTCATCGGTGGCCGTCAGAAAATGCAAAGCATTGGAGAATACAATTTCTAGAGTTCTAATAACAAGGTTTTCGCAAAAAAGAAAAATGCATAAAGTAATACGTAGATGGCGCTGCACTTGTGGCGAAAAAACATGGTTGGATATGCTTTGAATATGTCAAATCCATGCTGTTTTTACAGTAAATCTACAGTGATACCATAGATTATAAACGAAAATTGGTGGCTTTTAAAAATAACTCAAAATCGGCCAAGTGCGTGTTTGACCACGCATAATGGAGGGTTCCGTACCTTCAATGGAATAAGAACCAAACTAATACCATGCTACTAATAGATGCATATGCTGGAAATAACTATTTTTTATTTATTTTTAGGGTTCCGTACCTCGAAAGGAAAAACCGGCCAAGAGCGTGTCGGGCCACGCTCAGTGTAGGGTTCCGTAGTTTTCCGTCCGTCACAGTAAGTGTCCCCACTTAAGAGTTAATAACACCGCCATGTAGGATATGATATGAGAGTTCCACGTACAGCGACATCTATCGGCAAATTAAGTAAACTATTGCGCGCGAGCTTAAAGTATGGAAGATGATTTTTATGGAATAATTCTTTATTGCGTGAACCGATTTTCACCGTTTTTACTTTATTTGAAAGCACGTCATTTCATTGTAATTTTGTAGAAATTACAGGTACAATAAACACCTGCTTATACGGTTAAATTACAAACTTAGTTCAGAAATTATTTTGTAATTTTTTTTCAAAAACTATTCATCCTATCAAGTTCAAAATAATTTTCCTAGAAAGTTTTTATAAAGTTCTACTTTTGAGATTTTTTTCATATTTTTAAATCTTATGGTTCAAAAGTTAGAGGGGGGGGGGGACGCATATTTTTTTACTTCTGGAGCGATTATTTCCGAAACTATTTACATTATCGAAAAATGATTCTGGTAAACCCCTATTCATTTTTAAATACCTATCCAACAATATATCACACGTTAGGGTTGAAATGAAAAAAAAAATCACTCCCCACTTTACGTATAGGGGAGGTACCCTAATAAAAAAAAAATTTCCACTTTTTATTTTACTACTTTGTCGGCGTGATTGATATACATATTAGTACCAAATTTCAGCTTTCTAGTGCTAACGGTCACTGAGATTATCTGCGGACGGACGGACGGACGGACGGGCAGACATGGCGAAACTATAAGGGTTCCTAGTTGACTACGGAACCCTAAAAACGGAACCCTTATAGGATCACTTTGTTGTCCGTCCGTCCGTCTGTCAAGACCCTTTTTCTCAGGAACGCGTGCCTCCACGCTCATCAAGCTGAAGCTTATATGAAATACTCAGGTCTACTGTCCCTTGGAGCTGTGAAAAAATCAAACTTGTAAGCCAACGCAATCAAAAGATACAGCCGTTTATGCCGCAAATTTCCGCAAATTTTCGAAACTCGCAAGGGAATCAAAACCTACAGGGTACTTCCCGTGAACTCAGAATCTTGAAATTTGGCACCAAGCAACGTCTTATATAAAGGAATAATTGCGAAAACCGTAAAGTTTTAGTTACATCATATAATAAAAATATTTTTAATAATTTCAAAGTTACTACCTACCCCTATATACCTACAGGTTTCTACGGAACCCTCGGTGCGCGATTCTGACTCGCACTTGGCCGTTTTTTTATTTATTTAGTGTATGGAGCGCCCCATTAAAATATTTTTTCTGCGATTTAACTACATTAGTATTACTAAATAGCGGCATACAAAATACACCTTATGTCTAAATTGTATTAAGATACGTCTTATAGTTTTCGAGTAAAATGGCTGTGACATACGGACGGACGGACGGACAGGCGGACGAAACTATAAGGGTTCCGTATTTGCCATTTTGGCTACGGAACCCCCAAAAAACGCAATTTACTAATCTGGTTTTTATCTTCATTAGGGTAACCTTTTTGTCACGTTGCAATTTACTTAGTTCACACTTTAAAACCTAAGGCGCTACCGCGAATATCTAAATTTGCTAATTGGCTATCTGCCTCTATCGCTCTTGGTAATACAAGCGACAGAGAGGTCGTGAACGCAATGGTTCGCGGTAGGCAATCTGATCTAAAAGTGTTTTATCTACACTCATATTGTAAGTTCTCTAAAACGTGTTCGATTCGAAAACGGTAGGCAATGGCTAGCATTACCACGACCGATTTTACTATGATAAGCTTTTTATCCGTGGCAGTAACGTAATTTTAACTTTTCATGCTCAATTATTGATGTGCTATGAGTTTTGATAACATAATGTACACCTGCACCCTCCCGGGGATCCGCCGACAGCCCGAAACGCGCCCGCGCGACCGCCGGCACACGAGAGTTGGCCATGGTGGCGGTGCAATGGCGGCCATTCTATGGTTTCCAAATAAGGCATTTAGAATAAATAATATGAGTGTAGATAAAGCAGTGTATGCAACTGTACGTAATTAGGCCTTAAAACACTCGTGTGATCTTAAATGAGCCGCAGGCGAATTTCATAAAACCACACTCATGTTTTAAGGACCCTTATTACGTAACAGTTACATAAACTACTATTAAATAGCACAAAATCATAAATCACCATTTAAAAAAAAGTTTAATTTATATTATTACTCTTCCCTATTTATGTAAATTCCATAGGTATGACGTATGACCATCCCGTTCAGTTGGTATTATTATTACCTTGACCCGTTTATGATTTCTGTCTATACCAGAATTAGACCTTATATCCTTGTAATACGGTTCAGGAATAATCATTGTCCGGCATCAGCGATAATAGAATATGCCGCGGCCGTATCGACTCGCTACTCGTACTACGGCATTCAGTTACAAATCATACAGCGTGTAGCAAAACTAGTGGTGATCTGTTTAAGGGCACAATTGGTATCTTATTGCGACTAAGAAACAGTAGGAAAATAGTAGTTTATGTAACTGTTACGTAATAAGGGTCCTTAATACATGAGTGGTTTTATGAAACGAGCCGCAGGCGAATTTCATAATAAGATCACACGAGTGTTTTAAGGCCTAATTACGTACAGTTGCATACACTGCTTTATCTACACTCATATTATTTATCCAAAATGCCGTATTCGGAAACCATAGAATGGCCGCCATTGCACTGCCATGACCAACTCGATTGTGTCGGGAAGGCGCGTGTCGGGCTGTCGGCGGATGCGCGGGAGGGTGCAGGTGTACATTATGTTATCAAAACTCATATCACATGAATAGTTGAGCATATAAAGTTAAAATTACGTTACTGCTACAGATAAAAAGCTTATCATAGTAAAATCGGTCGTGGTAATGCCTAGCCATTGCCTACCGTTTTCGAACACGTTTTAGAGAACTTGCAATATGAGTGTAGATAAAATATTTTTTTATATGGGAGACATCATCCCAGCCGGCCGACCCTCCATACAAAACATTTTTTTTTTGCGTAAAAATTCTTTTTTCTCATTTTTCGTAATGAAAATACGAAACCAATTATGCCTTTAAACAGATCACCAGCGTTTTTGTTACACCTTGTATAAAATACAGAGAATTTCAGTCATTATTTGCTTGGCTGTCTTCGGCAAAATGGGTTGTATTTGGACAGCTTTTGTGCTACTTTTACGTGCTTACTTACTGCAATTCTGTATGAGCTCATTGATTACACAAACGTTAAACCAGCAAAAATGTCGAAAGAAGGTAAGGATAGCTGGAAAGAGTGGGAAAACGTAATGTATCTTTAACTTAAGGGATTGTTTGAGGGTACAGCATTCGGGTTTTGGATCCCTTTCGAGTAAGCACAGGGTCCTCGAGGTCGAAAACTTAGGATCGTCTGCCTAGTGGTCCCCCAAACAACCCTATAAAGTTCCATTGAGTTAGGAATACTTTCCAGGTAAAATGTACATAATTGCACTGCTGAACTACATTACAAAAAAAATGTATAATAGGGTAATTTCAGAAGAAAATCTACCATTTTTTTTTAAGAAACCTAACACATGTTGGGTTATTTCTACTTAGAACCACGAGCAGTATCGATTTACTTAGTCGGTTCATAAGTTCTGTCACTAGGGTTTGGACTGGTAAAATAGGAACTGTTATAGGTTGCTTACTATTTGAATATATGGTTAAAAAGCCTATTTAAGACTGATTAATTTACTATATTATTTAAGGCAAATAGTTGTGGCAGTTTTACACAATTCCCTGTAACATTCGAAAAAACGCAATAAAAAACCACGTCAAAAACACGCGCCCTGTTCGAGTTGATTTTGACCCTAATTATTTTTATTCAATTTTAAGAGGCTTCAGTCTTGCATACTGCATTAGCTTTGATATTTGATGATAATTGCGTTTATTTTAAAATATAATTAACATGGGTCTGACTGACAAGAACGCTAGTATTTTGGAAGACTACCTTGATATATGGCATCAAAATCATCGTGTTTTGCTCAAAACTGAAAAATACGTTGAAGTTCAGGGTGTGCGTCAGAATGATTGGTTGACTGTTGAATTCAGCATTGATTGCTTACGTAAAAATTGCTACCTATTTGCTAGTATTTGCTACCATTTACCAAACAATTGCTACCTCAGTATAATAAAAGATATCACTTTTTTTTTTGACCAGTCATTCTGACATCAGGATGTTTGGACAAAGTACATATTTTCCGAAAGACGCACAATTTTCATGTTATTTACCAACCAAAATTTGCTACCTAATTGCTAGCTACATTTAGCTTAAAATCAACTCTGCAGCGTTACAGATCAAAAAGTTTCGCGTATAATTATTTTTTGGACTACTTACAACATGAACGCCTGTGCGTATCAGCAGAGCAATCCAAATCTGTGGTGTATTAAATAATAAATAATTATAAAAAAATAATAAATAATTCAAACAATACAACATCACTAACTATTAAATAGATAACAAACCAAAAAATCTCAGCAAGGAGCATAATGTATTAGGTACAGTCAACCAAGTAGATTCCGTTTTATATTTATATTAATTAACTATAGTCGGTGGTGCACACGACAACAAAGGGCATTATACGGATTTTAGTGATGATGGGATCTCCTTTTGCATAGTGATACTTTAGGACCCATAGGCCATTTTAGGAAGCAGAGCCACCTAAATTTATGGTGCGGTGGGGGTAAAAAGGGGGGGTTAAAATTTTCGCGACACATAGATTGAAAACTATAAGTCTTAGCAACATACTTCAAAGGCAAGAATTGTAGAGAATTTCATGAAGAATATTTCCTTCATTGAAAGTTTTGTGTTAACTTCAACCGTTTTTGTAAAAAAATATGAATGTTCCTACTTTTGTGGGAAGTGAGAAAAATAATTATTATAGGTGTAACTCATTATCGTGCTGAGTTTAGATTTGGCTTGAAAGTCTCGTATCCAGGCCATAAACAAAATAATTAAAACAATTGTTTTCTGTTTTGACTACATACTATTAAAATATTATTATTGGTATGGTATTTATGGTATACCATGTATATTTGAGTTAGGTAAACACCCCGTTTCTAATAGTAGTTAAATTAGTATGTTATATGTTATAATTGAAAATAATGATGCAGTTAATGTACCCAAGGCTAAAATAATCGATAGGTCTTAGGTACCATTCATCACACAAATAGCGTAGCGTACCTAACCTAAGTTCATATATAATTTAATGATATTAGGCGTTGTCCGTTGATAAAAGATTCAAGCGCCCAACGATTTTAGATTTTTGTCTTTTCAATGCTCTAGCTACATTGATGAGAAGTGTGGTGTGATGACTGGTACCTAGAACCTACCGAATTATTTTTATAGTTTTTTGTACATTATCTATAGCATTGTTTATTTTCAATAAAAGCTTTTGAATTTACCTAAACAATACTTATTTTCTTTTCAAGTTGTTATGTTACTAAAACTGTCTAAACTCCGCTTACTTTATGATCCGCAATGCACTGTGTTCTACTAGTAAATCCCTTTCATTTTATACTTGATTGAGGGGGTTGTTAAGAAATATGTAATACGTGGCATTCTGTAGCGGAAGTCATCTTGGATTTACAATGATACTGAATCTATTAAAATGTAATTGTCATCAGAACTTAAGGTGTGCACCAGATATCGGATCAATTTGTCAACAGGACGGGGGTAAAATTTCAACCACAAAATTATGGAGATGTGGGATGGAGCATGTAGATATGCAGACTTGCATTTAGTTATGTAAATATTAGTTATAATAAATTAACAAATTTTCAAATAAGTTTGTGTAATGCCTAAGTAGGTATAACACAAAATTGTTATTTTTGTTTTAAAGCGCACTATTCGCCAACAGACTGTCCTCAGTTGAAGATGTATACCTACCACTTAAGTTTTCTCTCTAAAAAAATTAACGGGCCCTTATTGATAATCCCCAATGATGTACCTTTCACTTGAAAACGTCACCAGATAACAGGGACCGGAGAACTCCTCTATTTGATAACTCTTTTCCATAGGGTAACCGTATTATTTGGCTACAAAATTATATGGTTACCCTATATTCAATGTTATGTCCCTGTCTAATGTCTTAGCAATAGAGATGAAATTAGCTTGATAGGTAAGCGTCATTTTGGATTTTCATTTCGGTAAGCGCTATATTATCATTATAAGCAGCAGCAGTAGCAGCCACTATCAGTCCACTGCTGGACATATGCCTCTCCCATGGCACGCCACTGTGCTCGATCTTCTGCTCTCCTCCTCCAATCCGTACCCGACAAGCGCTTACCTTTGGCCTTTGGGTAACGCAATGTGCTTACTAAATTGATAGTTTTTAAAAACAACCCTACCAAATACTCACTCGATCTAATACCCCTTTATTGGTAACCGGTTCCGGTATCTTCTAAACGATCTCTTTATTTCACTTACGGATTATAACAAGCATACTAAGGCAAGGTAAATAATAGCGTTTAAAATGGTTCACGTCCATTTAGTTGTGAAACATATAATTAGGCAAGTATTTAGAGCTCAACCCACATCGTTTTTCCTACATAATTAATTAGATTGTGGTTGATAACAGGCCTATTAATATTTTTTTGTTTCATTAAATATATTATAACCAATGTAGGATTTATATACTTTTTATAAAGGGGAATAACAGGGCTTTATCATGAAAACATATTTTTCATGTTACGACCATAAATAAAAAAATATAGGTATTTATTCAAAAAAATATCAAACATTGATTTCATATTTTTTAAGTTTTCTTATATGGAAAGGTATAAATAAAATACCAAAAATGAATTCGGCATCCTTGCTTTACACGAAAATGATATCAAACTTGACTATATAGCTCTATTTTATTTTTAATTAATTATGGCGGGCACCCCCCACTTCGTCAAAAATTTGCATCAGAAATTTGATTGGCTTCTTAAATTAAAGGTTGAACACGCCAAAACTTGGGCACGCAAAATTTGTTTTAAAACCAGTTTGAAAATAAATAACTACATTATGAATACCACATTTAATGACAAATTTAATGAATTCTAAAATCACATTTTTAATTTTAATTAATGTTTACACAGTAAGCCATACATCGAACTTTTCTACGCACACGGCTCATAAGACTTTGCACCATCTCTTTAGAAAAGATTTTTGTCGCCCAGGTCCATATTTTTTGTAGCTGAGGGACCGATATTACTTCTCCGCCTTTCTTTTTAGAATTCCTTTCATAATACTCCAGTACTCTTCAACAGGCCGCAGTTCCGGACTATTTGGCGGATTGCATATTTTGGGTACCACCATTATCCTGTTAGCGTTGTACCATTCCATAACAGATTTTGCGCATTAGCAACTGGCTAGATCTGGCCAAAACAGCGGTGGTGAGGCATGCTGTCTTATAAAAGGCAGCAAACGCTTGTGTAAACAATATTTCTGATAAATATCGCCGTTTATTGTCCCGGTGGTGATAAACGAGCGACTTCTTTTACCACAGCTACATATTGCCTGCCAAAGAAGGTATTTTTTTGGAAATTGCCCTCATTTTTTTAATTCAAAATCTTCAGGAGTATCTGTTCGAGATTTGCTAGTATAAAACTCTTGACCAGGTATTTGTTTACAATCCAATTTTATATACGTCTCGTCGTCCATCACCGCGCATTTAAATTTTGTAAGAAAATCTTCATAGAGTTGTCGCGACCGTATCTTTGCGGATAAGTTCTGTTTTGAGTCTCGATCTGGTGCGGCCTGGGCTTTATAACTCCTCAGTCCTGCCATCTGTTTCACTTTTTGGACATAGGACTAAGACATTTTCACTTTTTTAGCAACATCACGAGATGAAATCGTATGATTTGAGGCAAAAATCTTTAAAATACTCTTTCCTGTTTCTTATTCTTGACTCCCTGCAACCCACCACTTCCTGGCTTTATATCTATTGTCAAGCGTTCACGAAAACTTTTTAATACGTGACCAACAGTAGATTGTGGATATTTCAGCCTTTTCGCGATATCTATGTAGCTTAACATGGGATTTTTTACATGTTCGTGCAAAATGCGTTCACGTTTTTGATATTGTACGCTCGACATTTTTCCAACGAATAAATAAAAGAAAATAAAACTATCATCATTTTATAGCCCAGTTCCTTGTGAGAAAATTGTTATTTCAAAAGTTTAAATATCCCCATTTTTCGAATAACTATAGCTATTTTTATATGCCCAGGTTTTGGCGTGGTCAACCTTTAATCTTAGAGCCTAAAGGATTAGCTCTGCAAATGTAAATTCCATCATCATCATTTTCCGTATAAATAAGTGTACACCACCGACTACTACGACACGGATCCACAAAACCCTCTAGAAAAAGGAGCGCCTGACACAAACAGAAATACACCACAAATTTGGATTGCTCTGCTGATACGCACAGGCGTTCATGTTGTAAGTAGTCCAAAAAATAATTATACGCGAAACTTTTTGATCTGTAACGCTGCAGAGTTGATTTTAAGCTAAATGTAGCTAGCAATTAGGTAGCAAATTTTGGTTAGTAAATAACATGAAAATTGTGCGTCTTTCGGAAAATATGTACTTTGTCCAAACATCCTGATGTCAGAATGACTGGTCAAAAAAAAAAGTGATATCTTTTATTATACTGAGGTAGCAATTGTTTGGTAAATGGTAGCAAATACTAGCAAATAGGTAGCAATTTTTACGTAAGCAATCAATGCTGAATTCAACAGTCAACCAATCATTCTGACGCACACAAGTTCAGGAGAAGAATAGCTGAAGCACAGACTTGTAAGTCAACTAAATATAGGTTTTGAAATATGCCTTAATCTTCTACTTTCATAAAAATTACAATTTGTAACTCTGGTCAACTATAACAATGATCTTAACCAACTTTTGTGAAGTACAATTTTCATAAATCATCGGCGTGTTTGGGACTGACAACAATCTTCAAGTTTACTAGGATCTATAAAATACGCGATCTTAATTATAAGTTAATCATATTATATTTTAATCTGTATGATATAAGCTTTCTAATCAGGTCTACATTTTTTAATAAAAGCGTTGTATTCTATTTTATCACTCAAAACCCTTGTGACAGAACTTAGGAACCGACTAGGTGCATAATAAAAAAGTGTCCCAAAAATTTTCGTCACTTGTGTGACGCATTTTCACATACATTTTGTGAATAATTGTTGTATGGAAAATTTGGGAAAGTTATTACAGAAATGGTACCTTTTCTTTCTGAAAACCCCGAAAGGACTTACCAAAAGCATGTTTTCGATATGAGATTAGCCCTCTCCCTCGGATTTTGTTTCCTCTCTATATCGAAGTACCCTGGGTCCATAGTAAGGTTTCCTCAACTAAGCTAAGTACACTTAGTTTTAAGTACAAATATAAGTAACACTTATGTGTAAGTTTTTGGCACTGTTTTGTATCTGGTTACGGCATATTTATCTGTAACAAAAAAGAAAGTTTATTACAAACAATTGTCAAAAATATCATTAAATAATACAAGCTTTTTACGCAGACTGTACTTGTATAAGTATGAAAATTGCGTCCCAAGTAAAGTAGTGAACTTTACATACCGTGCTTTTGCGTCTTTTACAACACAGATAAAAATTATCATAACTGTTCCGAAAAGAGTCTAATGCAAGCAAGAACCCATAGATTAATTTTCAGAACATTGCTAAGTTTAACCAGCGTTAGCCCAATGTGTGCATCGGGCTACATTCCCCCCAAGATTTCGCAAGTCTTTTGAAAATGGAAGCATCACGAAGTCAGAGGGGTTTCACTATCTCTGTCTCTATTGTTCCCGTTTTTCCCGATACGCTTACCGCACCGCAAGGGCTAATGAGGGAAGGGTTGGCACATAGCTTATCACCTTATGGGTGCGTTCGATAATGTGTGACGTTTTCAAATCATAGGTACATCATACACGATTATCCATAATAACATTTAAGACTAACAATTGTTGACATGACAGACAGTGTGAAACGTCTTGTCAGTTAAATGCAAACGATGATTATTTTTAGTCGAAATTATAGTTAATTTTTCGTTCGGTAAATGAAAACAAAAAAAAAAGAAATATTCTTAATTTCTATTTAAATTTAATTGTTTTAAAGTAAAGTATCACGTGTTAAAATATCTCCAACTAATAAAATAACACCATATAAAGCACGTTGAAAACCCTATTTTATTGTTTTACGAGCGCATGACAGCTAACGTTTTCATCTCTGTAGCTAATTAAAAACCGTACTATTACTTATTCTGTGACTAAGTATAAATCTATAAACGTCGCATGAAATAATGGTTACATTATTTACGGTTTTTAACATAAATAACTAACATAAGCATTCATTGAATGGTGTTAATAATGTGTTAAGCACGTATTGTACGTGGAAAATGACAGTTTTCCTGTTACTCATAGCAATACCACAATTTACATAACACTAGAGCAGATAAATTACTCTCATAAAAAATCTCTATAGTCCAGCCATTCTCAAAGTGTGCTCCGCGGAGCCCTGGGGTTCCGGAAAACCTCTGAGGGGGCTGCGCGATAATACTTTTAATATTGAGAATAAAAATCAAAATAATTTGATGAGGGAGCTGGACATTGACGTATTCAATAGCAACAGCTTACAGTTGTAGTAAGGCGTAATATGACAGGCGAATTATTTAGGCGATTAGGTGAGCATGCCTTGTGGTTGTGGCACAGAGATTTATAAGTAGTCTAGTATATGTAGTAGGTTCATTATAGTTATTTAGATGTAATGTACAAACCATGATGTTAATGTATAAGTCTCAGATTATGTTGTTTATATTCACTTAAATAGTAGGTAATAGTTGACAACGTGTTGTATAATTTACTGTAAACCACCAATTGTTTCTTGGTATAATGATGTAAGGCGTAATACGAATCCCACCAAAAACATAAATGTAAAAAAGGAGAGCCAAGTTCAATACAAAAATTATGCTTGGCTGTGGGCTTTGCCGCAAAAAGAATGGAGATCTAAATGAGTGCCAAGTTCTATCCAAATATGTATTTATAGGAACAAAATAACATTATGAACAAGTATTAAACTCTATTTCTTTGCTATATTGGATACCTATAACAATTGCTGTTATTTAAAAATGTGAGATCTTAAAGTAGGTTAGATTTGACTTGGCCAGTCAAATCAAGCAAGATATGTCAGTCAGTCAGTGCTAAAATTTACGACTTTTTGACGTTCATATCTTTATAACCGTTTGAGCTCGCTTCATGAAATTTGGGCTTCTAGATGTCCTTATGGATATAATTAAACACACGTAGTTTTATGTGTTTACGTTAAAGAGGTTTTGAGTTATAGAAGGGTCAAAAGTGGCACCAAGTGGTTCGTGTAATATACACTTGGCGCTGGCTAGCCAGTTCCTTTGCTTGAACTTGGCTTGACACGCTGCCGCGTGTCTAGATATGACAGGCGAATTCTTTAGGTGATTAGGTGAGCATGCCTTGTGGCACAGAGATTTATAAGTAGTCTAGTATATGTAGTAGCCGTAGTAGGTTATAGTAGTTTATGCAACAGTTGTATAAGAGGGGTCAAAAAAGGTGAGCGGCGTGGGTAACAATTTGAGCCGTAGGCGAAAATTGTTAAGAAAAACGCCACGAACAAATTTTTACCTACTTATACGACGTTGCATACAATACTTTTTCTACGAATACACTTACTTTTACATGAAATGCGAAATTGAAGACTTCATGGATATCGCAGTTATTTTGTCAACATAATCAACAATCATTTAAGTTTTACCTTTTAAAACACTATTTTTCAATAATACTAACATTACTAACACAAATACACACCGCCTTTATTTGATCAATTATTAAAGAGCTACAGAGATTAGTAAAAATACCTAAATTACTTTCAAAGTTTGCAATTTGCCCCAACAAACGAACGGAAACGTAAAAAACTACGAAATAGGTCTGTGGTTCTTTTATTTTTTAAAGTTTTTTTTTCTAAAAACGCTGCGTTTATTTAGGTTTCTTAGGTTGGCAGTAATTTATTTTATATTAATTGTCGTGTTTGCACGCGATTACGCGATACTATTTTGGCGCTTTTATAGAACAAGTGTTATTTTGGGGAATAGACTAGATAGACATTTCATCGAGTGTATTATCTATGTTCTTATAAAGGTGTTGACGAATGTATAAATGACAGATAAAAGTACATGAGTAGAAAAATATAGTTATTTAGATGTAATGTGTACAAACTATGATGTTAATATATGTCTCAGATTATGTTGTTTATATTCACTCGGTAGGTAAAATAGATAAAAGGTTGACAACATGTTGTATAATTTACTGTAGACCACCAATTGTTTCTTGGTATAATGATGCTATTGGTGGGAACCTTTAATAGGCTCTCTGTTACTTATATACCAATTACATTACTACATTATTATTATTAGCTGTTGGTTCCCCGAATAAATAAATAAATAAAATAAACAAATAAATAAAAACCAGGGCTTCTATCACTCTGACACATATAATTTATTTTATAATTTTAGGGCTCCATCAAATATTTCGCTTTCCAAAAGGGTTCCGCCAAAAAAGTTTGTAAACCGGTGCTACAGTCCATTCCATATGCATTTTCTAAACTTTAAAAACCTCAGTATCTAAACATAGGATTTATACGGCCCAATTTGTCAGACCCTATTTTTAGGACAGGGCGGAGAACCTAACGGCCAACACACATTTTAACGGCAAAAATACCAAATCTACATATTATACTAGGGTTTGCTCCCGGTCTATACAAATCCGGTACCGGAACCGGGAATTCCCGGTTCTCGCCATACAAAATCAGAACCGAGAGCATTCCCTAATGCTGACAATAACGTTTTTAAATGTACGTTGTATTTACGATTAATCATTTGGAAGAGCGAGGCCTTCTGACACAGGTACACCATACCCACTAGAAGGTCTCAACCCCTCTACATGTTGTACATCTTCAAGTTCAATGACATAAACTTTATTTATTTATTTTTTTATTTTTATTTTTTTACACGATGGGAGAATAGGGAGGGAACGAGAGAGGCAGAGTTCATGAGAACCCTGTTCCCAGTCCGGACTATTTTCCGGACCCTACTAAGTAGGTACTTACAATCGCCCCGCACTGTTAACTGCCCATTGGTGGGTCTTATGCCTTTTATAATATATAATTTATAATGTAGTGTACGTATGGGACTGGGTATGCGTCAGATTTCGAAACCGAATTCACTTTTCTACTATCTAAACATAGTCTCATGTCACCGTTGGATTTCTCCACCATGACTACCGGAGAATTCCAAGGAGAGTGAGATGGTTCTACTATTCCCGCTTTTAACATACGGTCTACCTCTTTTTCCAAAGCAGCCTGCTTAATAGGACTAAGACGATAATATTTTTCTTTGATAGGAGGAGAACCTCCAGTATCTATTATATGTTCTATCAAATGTGTTTTCCCTAAACCAACTTTATCTGTGTCGATTTGGTCGTAAAGAGTTTTAGCAGCTTCCAATTGAGATTTCTGCTCTTGAGATAAAGACTCATAAGTAATTAAACCCGTATCGGAAAGCGATAAATCGAGACTATCCAAGTGGTGTTCATCACCCTTAGGTAAATTAGTAATAAGTCCTGGGGCTAAATTATATGCCCTCCAAAAGTTCAAACCTAACACCATAGGTTGGGCGATTTGTGGATGAATATCAAAGTGTATTAATTTTACTTCGCCTTTATAATTTATAGGCAGAATCATATATTCCGTACATAACAGACGGTTATTATTAGCTACACGAATTAGAATAGGTTTTTGGTGCTTTTGAATAGCAATGCCACCCGTAGCAAATACAAGATGGCTACCTTTCCCTAGAAAACTCGTGCTGGCACCTGAATCCAACAAAGCCCTAAAATTTAGACTTAGACTAAACGGCCTCCTAGCCCAGTCGGTAGTGACCCTGCCTATGAAGCAGGAGGTCCCGGGTTCAAATCCTGGTAAGGGCATTTATTTGTGTGTTGATCACGAATATTTGTTCCTGAGTTATGGGTGTTTCCTATGTATCTAAGTATATATTTATCTATATAAGTATGTATATCGTCGCCTAGTACCCATAGTACAAGCTTTGCTTAGTTTGGGACTAGGTTGATTTGTGTAAGATTGTCCCCAAATATTTATTATTTATTATTATTATTATAATAAGGTCCACAGTTGCTGTGTACCAACCAACAGACAAAGAAATGAATGAAATGACGTTTTTATTTAATGTCGGGTCATGCAACTATATAGTTCTGTGTGCGTGCCCTTCAAGCAGATTTGACTTTAATTCACACAAATAGTTATAATGATCCAAATAAAGTCACACTCCGTGATTCCGGTGATGGTGATTATCAAGTACCTACTTGAGTAGATACAGTCATCGGCAATAGTATCTTCCTAGTTCCTACACGAAGGCCGCAAAAATATGCGACAAGCTCTTATTCAGAAAACCACAGCCAAATAGCACTTGACCCTAGACTCATAGTGTTGTGTTACTTGTGTTCCTGCTGGTGAGTAAGGTTGCCAAAGAGCTCAAAGGGGACCCAGTGTGTTGACGATGAGGGACCTTCTTGTTCCTTTAGTCGTCAACACAATGAATCCTCCTTTTTGTAAAGGGTCGGCAACGCGCATGTGACTCCTTTAGAGTTGCAGGCGTCCATAGGTTACGGTAGCTGCTTACCATCAGGCGGGCCGTATGCTTGTTTGCCACCGTCAAGGTATTAAAAAAAAATTCTTCGCCTTAAAAATGTTATATCTAGCACTAGCTGAATCGGTTATACGATACGGTAGTAGCAGTTATGGGCGATCGTTTAATAGTAGTTTATGTAACTGTTACGTAATAAGGGTCCTTAAAACATGAGTGTGGTTTTATGAAATGAGCCGCAGGCGAATTTCATGATAAGATCACACGAGTGTTTTAAGGCCTAATTACGTACAGTTGCATACACTGCTTTATCTACACTCATATTATATATATTAAATTAATTGTTCGGAAACCATAGAATGACCGCCATTGTACCGTCATGGCCTACTCGATTGTGCCGGCGCTCGCGCGGGACCAATCGAGTTGGCCATGGCGGTAACATTATGTTATCAAATTCGATGTTCCAAATTTGAAACTCATTGCTTAACAATATTTGAGCATGCATAGTTAAAATTACGTTACTGCCGCAGATAAGAAACTTATCATAGTTAAATCGTTTGTTGTAATGCTTGTCATTGTCTACGGTTTTTGAACGCATTTTAGAGTACTTACAGTATGAGTGTAGATAAAATAATCTTTCTAACATATATAAACTGCAGAAAACTATATTAACAACGATTGGTTCCAAAAATGTAAAAATAAATAATACTAATGATTATTCACAACTCTTTCAATATTGCAAAGTAGTTCCCGTACTACAAAACATAGTGAAACTATTCATTCTTACAGAAGAGTATAAACATATAGACAATTAGTCCCGTCTCGTTGGCAATATTTGGTCACAATATTTGGAGGGTTAAGTTTCGAAAATTCTAAAGTCACTTATTATTGAAGTTGGAAATACAGTGTGTACATGAGAATCTTTCAGTGCGTTTTGTGTCATATTCAATTGGTGCTTTTTTGTAATTCAATAATTTGAGGTTAACCTTTTTAGCTTGCCATAACTTGAGTAAAAGAATATTAGAGTTAGAAAATATAACTGTTTTGTATTTAGAACAGTTTTATTGTTGTACAAAACTAGTTTGTGTCATTTACGTCGAGTGCAATTTTATATAGTATGACAACGCTAAAAAACTACGTATAAAAAATTAGAGTTCATAAAATAAGGATTAACTATATCATCACCTCAAAATATGTCAATAAAATCAATATGTGTCAAATTAAGCAATGAAAATTTAAGTTTCTTGGTAATTTCGTATTTTTAGGCTGTTATCGTTTTAATAAATTATTAAAGTCATCAGAGTTCACATTCTAAAATCAAAAAGGGATTTTAAAGTAGATATTTCAATTTGTGTCACTTTCATCAATGATATTTCGTCTAAAATTAAACAGAGACAATATTTGCGTTCAGAGAAAAATCTTCTTAACGTGACCTTGATGGCACGCCTGTTCGGCTTACTTCTGAAATGACCACTAGAAGTAGACCCCCGGCTCGCTTCTTAACAAGCTAATCCATGGGTCAACCAGGCGCTGGCATCTTAGCTGTTACGATGTAGGTACTTGCTCACGGAGGCGCGCGCGGGGTGATAAAGCTGACATACTCGACAAAGGAACTGAGCGGAAGAGCGAGTCGCGGGAAGCCGGCGAGTAGGGCAATGAACTCGTGCGTGTCTCGCCAATACGTACCTTTTTGAGCGGTAGCCGCTTTGTTTGCGTTTTGACTAGACTGTTGAGTACATTTTCGAAGATTTCAAGCATCGTGAATTATGGGTAGAAAACGCAACGTAATATTTTTATTTAGTTCTGTTTTATTGGAACGAAGTTCCTTATCGGACGGTTCGCGGATGGGGAGGCTAGGCGAAAAAAAGTCACGTGACCGTCACGAAAAAGCATTGAGAAACATGTGAAATGGAATGAAATAAAAAAAAATGAAAAATAGAATAAAGTGAAGTGAAAGTGAAAGTGAGACGTGACAAAGTGAAAAAAGTCAAGTAAAAAAAATTCTATATCAAAAATTTCAAAAATCTCAAAAATCTCCAGTCTCAAAAAGCTCAAAAATCTCAAAAATCTCAAAAATCTCAAACATCTCAATAATCTCAAAAATCTCAAAAAATTCAAAAACGACAAAAATTACGAAAAAGTCAAAAATTAAATAATATTACTTCGTTCTAACCGACGACACTAACGTATTTTTTTTTTACTTTTGTTTTATTTTTGTTTTTTCTTTTCGTCTGTATTTTGTTTTTATTTTGTCATTTTGTATTGATTCTGTTTTTATTCCGTTTATTTTGTTTAATTGTATTCTTATTTTACTCTTTTTTTATACCACAACGTGGCAAACAAGCATACGGCCCGCCAGATGGTAAGCAGTAGCATATGGATGCCTGGAACACCAGAGGTATCACATGCGCGTTGCCGACCCTTTACAAAAAGGAGGAACAAGTTCAGAGTTCATTACCTCGGCCATTTTTAGGGTTCCGTACCTCGAAAGGAAAAAACGGAACCCTTATAGGATCACTTTGTTGTCCGTCTGTCTGTCTGTCTGTCAAGACCATTTTTCTCAGGAACGCGTGGAGGTATCAAGCTGAAATTTATATCAAATATTTAGGTCTATTGTCCCTTGGAGCTGTGAAAAAAATCAAACTTATAAGCTAACGCAATCAAAAGATACAGTCGTTTATGCTGCAAATTTTATAGTTTTTCGGCACTCGCAACTCGGGGCACTATAGGGTACTTCCCGTGAACTCAGAAACTTTAAATTTGGCACAAAGCAACGTCATATAGCATAGACAATGGAAAAATTACAAAAAGTGGACATTTTTAGTAAAATCATACAAAAACATATTTTTTTAAATTTTAAACTTACTACCTTTTTCCTCGTAAACGCGTAGAGGTATTAAATTGAAATTAGTAATAAACATACTACAACTTTTGCTTGTTATAGGTTTGTACGGAACCCTCGGTGCGCGAGTCCGACTCGCACTTGGCCGGTTTTTTTTATTTTAGAGCAAAGTTTTTTAAATAAAACACGCTTATTTTAGCGTATTCTATATGGAAAAATCATAAAAAAGACATGTTATAATGACGTCCCGTCGATGGTTTTTTTTCGAAATCCATATAATATATAAGTTCAAAGTCCATTATCACGGCCATTTTTGATTTGAGAGAAAAGTTTTTTAAATAAAACACGCTTATTTTAGCGTATTCTATATGGAAAACTCATAAAAAGTACATGTTATAATGACGTCCCGTCGATGGTTTTTTTTTCA
Organism: Pammene aurita; assembly: GCA_947086415.1. Taxonomy (NCBI): domain Eukaryota; kingdom Metazoa; phylum Arthropoda; class Insecta; order Lepidoptera; family Tortricidae; genus Pammene; species Pammene aurita. The sequence goes on from OX352316.1 coordinate 11,577,636, forward strand.
AAATCCAAATAATATATAAGTTCAAAGTCCATTATCTCGGCCATTTTTGATTTGAAAGAAAAGTTATAATGACGTCCCGTCGATGGTTTTTTTCGAAATCCAAATAATATACAAGTTCAAAGTCCATAGAGTAATAATAGAAAACAAGCCGCTAGGCAGCCTGGTCGGCACATGAACCCCGCCCGCGCCTTACCCTTCCCCGCGCATGCCCTTTACGCAAAACAAGTTTTCATTCTGAAAAATAAAAATAATCCATTGATCATAATGACACAAATTTCAAACATTGTTTCGATACGCTTTTATAAAAATATTGATGCAAACTTTAATAACTTTAATATTTTATTGTACTGTTAACAGGGGTCATACAAGGAAAAAAATTAAAGTAAATAAATATCATTGATTAATATGGCACAAATTTATTCAAATAATAGATACCGATATATTAGAAAGCACAGTACCTAATCGATCAACTCTAATTTTATATAGGCTTACTTTATATAGGCACCTAAAATTATAATAGTCAGAGAAACGCACACCGGTTTTTTAGCAGTTTCCTGATAACATTTATTATTTTAGTACTTTTTAATGATGTTACTTGGCAAGTTTTCACACACCACACACCTTTTCAATGCAATGAATCATCAGGAAACTGCTAAAAAAACCGGAATGCGTTTCTCTTACTATTATAATTTTAGGTATTTCTATGTAACGTGATACTTATTCAAAATGTACCTTAAAAACTGCTGGAAATCAAGTGTGTATTCCTATAACTATTTATGATTTGAGGTATTTTTATGGAACTTGGTACTTATTCAGATCTCACTTCTTTTATAGGCGAAGCATTCCCATAGTATCGAACTTGGCAGCCTTTCACATTTATGTTTTTGATGGGATTTCATTTATTTTTGTTAGGTGTATACTCGGATTTCTAATTAAATTCCAATGATTCTACTACTGTGTTGCCATTAAAATGACACGTCCCATAAATAGTACGAACAAAAGAATGCACGCATGAGTCGCATGTAGATAATAAAATACCAATTAAAAATACGATATTTTTACTCTAAGTTTACATAATCATGCTTGTAAAAAACGGTCCTTATAATTTAAATTTCATTAAAAGAATTTTGAGGTAGAAATGTTCGTATTGTAATGGCAATTATTCAGGTGTAACCAACCTTTTTAGTATTCCTTTTAAAACAATAACGTATTGTGTATATTAGTTTACCTTAAAATGAGAATGTGAAAACGACAAATGTAGGGCAGTGTCAATACGTCCTTATGGGCACCATAGTGGTTTATGGCGGCCATGACACTTGTCAAACGTCAGCTTGTGAGTCATGTCAGTTCAGAGTGTCACTTCATTCGGCATTCGGCATCTGACGTCTGTCTTGAGCGCTCGAATGTTTTCCTACCTCTCCGTGGTGTTTTCAATTGTTGAGTTTTTGTTTTTTGTTAAGTTTGTGTTGTTTTCTTTTGTTGGAACTGTGTTAAGTTTGTATCGTGAACGCGAGTTTTGCTTTCACGTAAACAAAATGGAACCTGTGCCAGGTCCGTCTCACATGAAGGAGAATGTCTCTCTTTCACCACCAAAGAAACGACCCAAGACTCATATGAGTGTTTCAGAAAAATGTATGGTGATAAATTGCTACAAACATACATGCAATACGTGGCCTGAGGACAAGTATGGATCACTTATGGAATATTCCAAGCAAGTGGCCGAAATATTGGGCATATCCGAGAGAACAGTGAGAAACATTGTCAAAGAACATAACACAAACAAAGAATTTACTCCGCCCAAGAAACCCGGCCCTAAATTGACAGTTTTAGAAAAGTTGGATGAGTTTACCTTTGCTGCAATTAGACGAACAGTTCATCAGTTTTTCCATCGCAACGAGCCACCTACAGTCCAGAAGGTATTTTTTTAACATAATTATGTTCTTGAAAATTGATTGCTCTTATATGTACTTCTTTAAAGCATGTTCAAAAAGAAAATAAGTGTATACTACATTTTGCAAATAAATACTGATTACCGGGTCACAAATACAAAAACAAAAAGATCATTAAACTCATAGCATGATCGGTAATAAAAAGATAATAATTTAATATATTTATTGTATATTTTGTCTTCAGGTGATGCAAGCTGTCAATGATGACCCGGACCTACCGGACTTGTCTGCATCTTCCATTCGACTGGTGCTCAAGCATCTTCAATTTAAATATGCAAGTCGCAAACGCCAAAGCTGTCTTATTGACAGAGCAGACATAATATTGTGGAGGAAACACTATTTGTTGAAAATAAAACAGTACCGCAGAGAGGGAATGCCAATATATTACCAAGATGAAACGTGGGTAAATGAAGGTAGTGTTTATATTTTCATATTTATTTATTATATTGAATCATAGTAAGACCAGGGATAGTAATTACTCAGTTTATATTTTGTTAGTTCACTTGTTTGTAACTGTTAGTATTACAGCATGGTTTGACTCTGTAGAGCTCTAGGTCATTTATGTTAGTCAGAAATTCCTGTTGGTAATACACATGCTCAGAGACTAAAAAAAATATGGACTGGCTTTTTAGTACTTTGTTTTATAAGCAGAAGGGCGGGGCAATCTCAACTGCAGGAAATAAAATAAAAAAATTAAACGCGTGCAGCGTGGCACTTATTTTATCATTAATACAATGTTAGGAATTATTTAGGATACCTGATTATAGTTTTTAACTTTTTATTATTTCTGTTACAGGTCATACAGTGAACAAAGTCTGGCAGGATACAAAAGTTTTGTCATCACGACAAGCTTTTTTAGATGGCCTAACTACAGGGTTGAAGGCTCCATCAGGCAAAGGAAGGCGGCTCATTATTAGCCACATTGGCAGTGACGAAGGGTTTTTGGAAGATGGACTCTTGTTATTTGAATCAAAAAAGAATACTGACGATTATCATAAAGAGATGAATTCTCAACATTTTGAAGAGTGGCTGACAGGTATACTGCCAAGGCTTAAACCAAACTCAGTTCTGGTTTTAGACAATGCTCCATACCATTCCAGAAAGTTGGAAACTGGCCCTACAAAGAGATGGAATAAGGGCCAAATTATTGAGTGGCTGCAACAGCATAACATTGCTTGTGACATGTCCATGATTAGAGCACAATTATGGAACATGGTGGAAAAGGAGAAACCCAAAAGTGAGAAAAAAGCAGTAGATGTATTAGCGGCTGCTCACAATGTCACCATTTTAAGACTGCCCCCTTACCACTGCGAATTGAACCCAATAGAGTTAGTGTGGGCACAGGTGAAGGGGCATGTCGCAAGTAATAATAAAACTTTTAAGATGGCAGATGTCAAGTCACTCTTTTATGAAGGTTTAAACCTAGTTACACCGGAACGCTGGAGATCCTGCATCGAGCATGTTATTAAGGTGGAAAATAATATGTGTCAATTAGATTATTTAATAGATGATGTTGTGGAGCCCTTTATTATTAATACAGATGAAGATGAATTGAGTGACTCAGAAATAGAAGAATAAAACTTTATTAAAAGTATCTTGTTGTTTTTATTACTTATTGGAAATATTAAGTCAAATTTCTGCCATACCATTACTATTGATAGTCTCTTTAGCTTAGTCGGTTGTGACCCTGCCTGCGACGCAGAAAGTCCTGCCCTGGGTTCAAATCCCGGTACGGGTATTTATGTGTGTTGTATCACAAATACTCGTTCCTAAGTCATGCTTTTGTTGTTATATTACAGTACAGTACCCGTAGCTTACCTACTTTCTTCATAAGCACAAATTAGTCAATTTTTTGACGTAACTTATGTATTTCGATCTAAAAACATTATCTCATTATGGTCATTATATACTTCATCTACTTACAATAAATAATCATATCTTTTATTATTACAAAAAGGTTGGTGACATCTGGTACGTCAAACTGAAGTTGTCAAATGTCACTGTGACAGTGACGTTCATGGTAGATTCATTGGAATTTAATTAGAAATCCGAGTTTAGGTTCTTTATTATTTTTTTATCACTTTTGCTTTAGGAAATGTCTCGCGTATGACGCGCGGCTGCCGAACGCTTTGGTTCGTCGACTCCCCGCCTCCCACGCGTACGCATCCCCCCGGCGGCATGAGCGGGCGAACGGATGGCATGAGCTGGCGGGCCGCGAGCGCGGCGGACGAGTGTAGGCAGCGACGGAGGGTGCGCGAGGCGGGGAACGGAATTTTTATCTAGTATCACTATACATACATATATCGGGATTGATCGGGCAGCGCGAGTACCTATAATCTATGATAAATCCTATTTTACTATTTATTTATAGGTGATTTTTACAAATAAACTGGCTCCCTACACCTATAAAATGTACCTACTTACATATAATTACATACATCAATAACGTACTTTATTCTGTTTGTAAGTACGCTACCTACATAGATAATTAATAACTTGGTAATACCTACCTACCAGTAGGTATTATAATTGGTGGCCTATTATGTAGCCCTAGAAGTGCACCATCCCATCTCATCCCGTGGCGTATCGGAGGGTGAGATGGGCAGTAGTATATATAATTCCATATATGATTTCCATGTTCTTGAATCTGCGATTTTATTAGTTGTAAAATTAGAAATTATTTAGACTATGCGAGAAAAAATAGTCTTTTCATTTTTGTTTGACTGATTTAGCGCACCTAGTGTACCTAGTGACCTGCTTTGCACTTCGTAAATCGTGGGTTCGGTTACCGCAACAGACACACACAGAGTGGTGAACAATTTTATTGTTCTTGTCTTTAAGACAAACATGTATTGTCTTAAATTGGTATGTATCTAAATTTAAATAAGTCTTATCTCATTTCCACTCCATACCTACTTATAGTAGAACAAAATTACACATTCGTTGTTTTCGAAACTGACTCACACTTGGCCGTTTTCAGATTTTTACTTTATTTCGACCTAAAGACAAACCTTCGAGCCAAATTTCAGGTCGGTACGACCATTGAAAGATAGACCCATTTAGTTCATTATGACTTCATAGTAGAACAAAGTTATACCTTCGCTATTTTTAAAACTGACTCACACTTGGCCGTTTTCAGATTTTTCCCTTTACTTTGACCTTAAGACCTATCTCCATGCCAAATTTCAAGTCAGTACGACCATTGGAAGTGGTCTAGGTTTTTGATGAGTCAGTGAGTCAGTGAGTCAGTGAGTGTATAGTAAAAATAGCGATTTTCTGACGTCAATATCTCAAGAACTGCTATAGGTAGAATAATGAAATTTTGTATTCTAGACAATTAAGGGGATGTCAACAGACACTCGAAATTTCATATGCGTAGATAAAATATGTTTTGAGTTATAGGGTGGTCGAAATTGGCCCGAAATGGTTCGTGTAACCCACGGCCGGTGTGTCGCTTTTTTTTGCTCGAACTTGGCGGACACACTGCCGTGTGTCTTAGTTACTCTGAACCATTACTGTAAATAAGCCACAAATGGCTTTAGCGGTTAAGTAGGTACCCATAAAACTCTGCGATTTAATTAATTATTTTATCTACACTCACATTGTAAGTCCTCTAAAACGTGTTCAAAAACGGTAGGCAATGGCTGCGGCTCGTTTCATAAAACCACACTCGTTTAAAGACCCTTATTACGTAACAGTTACATAAACTACTATTGATCTTTAGTACGTAAATATATAAAAAAGTGTAGGGCTATAAAAGCATGTCAAATATGTTTGCGGCCTTCGTGTAGGAAGATACTATTGCCGCTGACTGTACAATTCTAGGAGTAACTTGTGTATTCAGACGAGCCTTAACTTAAAGGCTCAAGTCGTCGAGCATTACAGTCTTTATAAAGTATGCACATGTGTGCATATATGGACAGGATAAATTCAACTTCCCTGATAAGTAAAGAATGAGTCTTCGAGAGGGGCTTTAAAGGGAGGGTACATGAACTACGTCTTAGATTATGAGCGGTATTTGGACTTCTCCTGCCCTTCTGGAGTGAGGTTTTATAGGATTTTTCTAAACCCCCCTCACCCCACCCTCCAATTCTCACGTGAGATATTTCAAGATTAAAAGTTTTAGTGAAAATACTATACTTAGAAGCATTACATTAGGGACTTAGGGATAGGGTGTGCTTCCGATACTCGATCTCTAATATATAAAACCAGTATCTGAACCGGGACCGGGAATACCGGGTTTCATACATAAACATGACCGGGAGCAGTCCCTACAGGGACCTATGTAGGAATTATAAGGAATAAAATAATTTAACTTAGCCTCCAAAAGCAAATGCCCAAGCTATTGTAAATAATTTTAAACAAAAAAGAACCGACTTCACTAATCATCCACCTTTCCAACACCAAATGCTCGAGCTGCTGTAAAAAATACTCAAATCACTACAGGTGTGCCTATAATAGTTGAAGAGTTCCCTCGATTTCTCCAGGATCCCATCATCAGATCCTGACCTAGTTACAATGGGACCAACTGTGAAGTATACATTTCAAACAAAAAAATAATTTTCCAAATCGGTCCAGCCACCTTCGAATAATCGGTGAACATACAAAAATAATTTTAAACAAAAAAGAACCGACTTCACTAAGCATCCACCTTTCCAACACCAAATGCTCGAGCTGCTGTACAAAATACTCAAATCACTACAGGTGTGCCTATAATAGTTGAAGAGTTCCCTCGATTTCTCCAGGATCTCATCATCAGATCCTGACCTGGTTACAATGGGACCAACTGTGAAGTATACTCTTTCAAACAAAAAAAGAATTTTCCAAATCGGTCCAGCCGTCTTCGAATAATCGGTGAACATACATAAAAAAAAAAAAAAATAGCATAAACAAAGATCCCGACGAATTCAGAACCTCCTCCTTCGAAATCTTGAAGTCGGTTGATAAAAACTATTCAATAAAGATACCTATATAGAATTAAAAGTCAAAATGGAGGACGCCTCAATTACGTACAAAAGTACTCAAAACTCTAATCTTCTAGTAACTATGCAGTGTTTCTTGTGGCAAAATAAAATTACGTCATATGTTCCAAGACCTAAATGACGCAATCTAATATAAGGATTAAGGATAAAGAGATGATAAACATACAGGTCACATTTTATCTGATGATAAGAAAATTTAAGATGGAGTTGTCATTAAATATCAGACACCACAAAATAGACAGACAAAATAAAAAAAGTCATGTAAAAGACCTTGCTACATTGACTTTAGGTCTAAATTCGCAGATATCAAAGTTTTATACCTCTATTTTTTCCTTAATCAATTGTTCCATTGCATATATACCTATCGGGGAAACCCACAGTCCAAATCTGTACAAATTACGCACGAAAATCGAAAATTGAACTTTACAGCATACGACTTTAGGCTTGTTTCACTTTGAAAGATTACTTCAAAACGAGACCAGAATTATTATCGTGGTCACGGCACGAGTGAAACACTGTCTAAAATTTAGATTCTAAATATACAAAGCAATCCCGTTACCTAGAGACGTATACTACACAGTACGCGAACAGTTTTGAGCTTCCATAATTCACAAGTGCGATTTTCTTTTTCAGTTCGAGAATATAATAATCAGATTACTTATAGTGGAAAATATTTTCTAACAGTTTTTGACGTTGATTGAATAACACCAATAAAAGATTATACAAGATATATTTTTCTTTACCATACTATTGCATTCAACTATTTCAACATCATTTGTCATTTTATAACAGTTTGGTCAATAGATTATGTGAGCATAATCGAAAACAATTTGTAAAAATATAAGTGACCTTGAATTCTAAACGAATGGCAAATGGCTAAGACGACATATGCTCTTGACAAAACCGTTATACAATGATGAAGTTATGTTGCAATAATTAAAAGCGATGGCCTGGTGGAGAAAAATAAAACTTGCATAATATTTTCTTTATGTAGCAAACAAATACATGTATTATACCTAGCGCAATGCTATCAATCGTTAGAAAATATTTTTCATTATTAGTACTTAACGTAATCTAACAGGTCACAAAACAAAATCGGACTTGTGAGTTAAGGTGCGACCACACCGCTGCTTAAAATACGCCGACGTTACGGAATCGCAGTGACGCATCGTATCCGCACCGTTTTTATCGCATGCCCTCCACACCGCTGCTCAAAATACGCTGACGGTACGGAATCGCAAAGACGTGCCGTAAACGTCACGACTTTAACGCATGCTCTCCACACTGCTGCTCAAAATACGCAGACGCAACGTGTACGCAGTGACGTGCCCCATACGAAATATTTTTGACGCGAACCATCCAAACTGTATTTTGAGCAGCGATGTGGAGGGCATGCGATAAAAACGGTACGGATACGATGCGTCACTGCGATTCCGTAGCGTCACCGTATTTTGAGCAACGGTGTGGAGGGCATGCGATAAAAACGGTACGGATACGATGCGTCACTGCGATTCCGTAGCTTCACCGTATTTTAAGCAGCGGTGTGGTCGCACCTTTATCTCTTTTTATTGGTTAAAAAGGGTTTTCCCGTATTCAACTTTTACAGACAAAGCGACACAGTGAATCTTTATTTATCTGGAGCTGTAGGTCCAACTATATACCTACTCCTACTGACTGTACCTTTCGCCTTTGCTGTATACCATAACAATCGGGGAAATCACTATAGGTGTGCCTATAATAGTTGAAGAGTTCCCTCGATTTCTCCAGGATCCCATCATCAGATCTTGACCTGGTTACAATGGGACCAACTGTGAAGTATACTCTTTCAAACAAAAAAATGAATTTTCCAGCCGTCTTCGAATAATCGGTGAATAATGAACATACATAAAAAAAAATGCAAAAAAAACAAAGATCCCGACGAATTGATAACCTCCTCCTTCGAAATCTTAGTCAGTTGAAAAGTTTTCAGTGTGTAGACCACAAGGGAAGGGAGGTTAAGTAAACTAACGTAGTAAAAAGTAATTTATCTACACTCATACTGTAAGTACTCTAAAATGCGTTCAAAAACCGTAGACAATGACAAGCATTACAACAAACGATTTAACTATGATAAGTTTCTTATCTGCGGCAGTAACGTAATTTTAACTATGCATGCTCAAATATTGTTAAGCAATGAGTTTCAAATTTGGAACATCGAATTTGATAACATAATGTTACCGCCATGGCCAACTCGATTGGTCCCGCGCGAGCGCCGGCACAATCGAGTAGGCCATGACGGTAAAATGGCGGTCATTCTATGGTTTCCGAACAATTAATTTAATATATATAATATGAGTGTAGATAAAGCAGTGTATGCAACTGTACGTAATTAGGCCTTAAAACACTCGTGTGATCTTATTATGAAATTCGCCTGCGGCTCATTTCATAAAACCACACTCATGTTTTAAGGACCCTTATTACGTAACAGTTACATAAACTACTATTAAACAAAAAAGGACCAAGTTCACTAGCCTACTGGACCTTTCAAAGAGCAAGTGCCCGAGCTCCCTCGATTTTTCCAGGATCCCATCATCAGATCCTGACCTTGTCACAATGGGACCAACTGTGAAGTATACTCTCTCAAAAAAAAGAATTTTCCAAATCGGTCCAGCCGTCTTCGAATAATCGGTGAACATACATGAAAAAAAACCCGGCCAAGAGCGTGTCGGGCCACGCTCAGTGTAGGGTTCCGTAGTTTTCCGTCCGTCACAGTAAGTGTTCCCACTTAAGAGTTAAAATAACACCGCCATGTAGGATATGATATGAGCGTTCCACGTACAGCGACATCTATCGGCAAATTAAGTAAACTATTGCGCGCGAGCTTAAAGTATGGAAGATGATTTTTATGAGATAATTCTTTATTTCGTGAACCGATTTCCACCGTTTTTACTTTATTTGAAAGCACGTCATTTCATTGTGATTTTGTAGAAATTACAGGTACAATAAAGAGCTGCTTATACGGTTAAATAACAAAATTAGTTCAGAAATTATTTTGTAATTATTTTTCAAAAACTATTCAACCTATCAAGTTCAAAATAATTTTCCTAGAAAGTTTTATAAAGTTCTACTTTTGAGATTTTTTTCATATTTTAAAAACTTATTTTTCAAAAGTTAGAGGGGGGGACACATTTTTTTTTACTTCTGGAGCGATTATTTCCGAAAATATTTACATGATCAAAAAATGATTTTAGTAAACCCCTATTCATTTTTAAATACCTATCCAACAATATATCACACGTTAGGGTTGAAATAAAAAAAAAAATCACTCCCCACTTTACGTATAGGGGAGGTACCCTAATAAAACATTTTTTTCCACTTTTTATTTTACCATTTTGTCGGCGTGATTGATATACATATTAGTACCAAATTTCAGCTTTCTAGTGCTAACGGTCACTGAGATTATCCGCGGACGGACGGACGGACGGGCAGACATGGCGAAACTATAAGGGTTCCTAGTTGACTACGGAACCCTAAAAAATAGCAAAATCAAAGATCCCCACGAAAAACTCATCCTTCGAAATCTTGAAGTTGGTTGAAAAATACCACCGGTTATAATTCTAATTCCACACCTCTGACCAGAGAAGAATGATGACCGCCAAGAAACTTGACGGGACTAATTTTCCAAAAACGTAATACGTCAAATCCCAAAAATAAATGATAATGCGAAGTTCACAGTAAAAAGCCTCTTAAGTTCCCTTTTTGGCGGTTATGGCCTTAACTTAATTTAATCTTTTCTTCTCGAACGAGCGGAGCGTAAGCGAAGTGAAGTTCTTTCAAACAACTTCGGGTACCTAGACGTCTGTGCATTTCGATAGCTTTTTGATTTTGGATAGTTGTTCCGCGATAACTTTAGGAACGTTTTTCTGAGCTTTATGAAATTTGTTGGGGTTGTAGCAGAGATGCATATAATTTGGGAGTTCGTTTATGAGCAGGATCGATCAAGGGGTTATGGAGCTAGAGGGCTCGAAACGATCATCATTAGGGCCTTGTTATATTTTCAACTCGTTTGCAAGGAAATCGCGAGTTCTCAGTCCGAGGCGGACTAGCAGTTATCTCATATTATATTACAAATGACAGTATTTAATTGGGTTGAACGACCTGCGTGTAGATGCCACGCCACGTGTTTTGAGGTCAGTATGACTAATTACTTGTTTTTGCATAACGCACGCCGCTCACGAATCCATGAGATGATAGTTCGATGATCTTTAGATCTGCAGACTACCTTATACTTAATGTCAGGTCGCAACCTTTTATATAATTTGTACTGTACGCTTTGAAATTTAAGTAACTAGTATGTCTTTGTGTTGTACAAACAGCAACACTCTTAACTGTACATCGGTGGACCTTATTACAAAAGGCATAAGGTACACCGATGCGCAGGTAACAATGTGGGCGATGGTACCAAATCCGCCATTTTGAAAATATGCCATTTACTGAACCAAAAAAAAACGATATAATTGATAAACTGTTAATAAATTTTCACGAGAATAGTTTGAGAAATGCAACTTATACATAGAGTTATAAAACCGGATTTCGCATAGCGAAAGCATTTTTCCCCAAGCTGAAACGAAACGTAGACGATTCACTCGTTTCGCTCGCTCAATCAATAATAAAAGTATTACTGAAGAACAAATCGATTTATATTTAAGTATAGAAGGGTTAACACAAAAGCTTTCATCCAAAACGATTTTCACGAAAACTAGAACACTAGAACAAACCGACCCAAGACCTTGTGATATGTTATCTGTACAACATACATTGGCAATACCTTGTATCACTGTTTATATTGCTATTTGGCCGATAACATGATTGATTGGCTATTAACTTATCTTTTTGATGTGATTGCTTGACTACAAATCATCGTACATTATTTAGTACATTACAACAAAAACGGCTTAGAGCATAACTATACCATAGATATAGGTTGTTTTTATAACACCATAAACATAAATAAACGCCCTGTATAAGTACTATAAGGGTCTCCCCACACCTATCGACGCGGAATCAGCAATAGCCGACATCGACAGAAATAGCTTTATGTCTACGCAATAAGATTGAAAAAGATGATCATAACAACAGAATGGAAGTAATCATAGGTTTTAAACATTATTAGTCATCTTTATCCTTTAAATAAACCAAAGTCTTATCGGTTACACGATTTATAACTGAAGTTGGTTAGTTAGGTTATTTATCCTGGGCGTTTTTCCGCCATCCAGTGCCGTGCCTATTTTGCGTGACACGGGAGTAGCACTATTCCAACCACCGTTTTCCATCTTCCATTTTCCATTATAACATTTATAACTCAAGAATGGCTGAACTGATTTTGTTGAATTATGATTTCTCCGCCCCGTATAGCAGAATAATTATAAAAATATTGGAGAAATTAAAAAAAAGTACTCGGCGGTACGAAGATGCCGGGTCAGCTGATTAGAAATATAATTAGGCAAATAAAAATGTAATTTTCATGAAGATAAATTATGTTATAACATTGTCAGTTTTTAATTAATAATATGGTTTGTCGGCAAGAGATTCATTGCTGTGGAATGGATCAAGCCTTTTTGGTCAAGTATTCTTTGAGTGCTAAAGTATAGCGTTTTTCTATCGGCTATTGCCGATTCCGCGTCGATAAATGTGGCGAGACCCTAATCCCAACCTGTCCGGTCCGTTAACAAACGGCCCGACGTTACGTCATAAAATCATGACCTTGACACGATCGATCTGACCTTCCCGAGTTGTCCGACCATAGTTACCTTAATGACGGCCTAAATAAACCTTTTATAATTGTAAAGATGGTGATTTTCAGGGTGTAAGGCAGTTGGTTGAGCTACAACAGGCGCGGATCCAGGATTTCGTTCAGGGGGGGGGGCAATTTCCTTCACAAAAAATCTTGCAGTCCGCACCTATGGCCTCGTAGTATACGCCGCTTGCGTTTCGGGGGGGGGGGGTAACTCAAAAATGGCTGAACCGATACTGTTCAAAACTAATACCAAAAGGTCGTATCTGATGCATATGGAAGAAGTTTTTTGGAGATAACTCGAAAATGGCTGAACCTGATACTGTTGAAATATTAGTAGATAGTATGGAATAACGCGCATCTTCTCAATTTTTTTCATATTTTTTGGACTTATGGTTTAAAAGTTACAGGGGGAGACACAATTTATCTGACTTTAGAAGCGATTATTTCTGAAAATATTAACTTAATCACAAAATGTTCAAATAAACCTAGATATTATTTTTGAAGACCTATCTATTGACGTGCAACATGTTGATAGTTGGTTAATTTTTTATTTATTTAGTTACATGTATTGCATACACAAGCTTCCCCTAAAAATATTTTTTTCTACCATTTAACTACATAACTAAATAGCGGTATACGAAATACACCTTTTGTGTACATTTTATCAAAATACGTCTTATAGTTTCAGAGTAAAACGGCTGTGACATACAGACGGACGGACAGGACGAAACTATAAGGGTTCCGTTTTTGCCATTTTGGCTACGGAGCCCCAAAAATGAAGATTTATTAACAACACACAGTTAGGACCATTGTCTGTGGCATTATTAGGCACTGGTCCCACCAAGAGCGAGTAAGCGAGTAAAGTTAAGCGAGTAGCATTACATTGCGGTTTGTCTAGGTATAGGGTGATCGATCGACTTTTCAAGGCCCGCGATGTAATGCCACTCGCTCAACTTTACTCGCTTACTCGCCGCCGGTGGGACCAGTGCCTTATGCTCATTCGTTTGTTTCATTTACATTCCGAAAATAATTCTATGCCATCGAGACTCAATCATGACCAAGGTTACAGAACTAAAAAAACTTCAGAGTGAATGTCACAGATGTCCAAACAATTATCACCCTTAAACAGTTTATTTTAAGGCACAAGATCCTTTGCAGATTCTTGATTAGCGTCGCAGCTATGGCTAATTAATTTTCGACGACTCTTTTGACTGGTTAAGTAACTGTTATTAACTGTACTTGCATAAGACTTGTAGCTGAGACACGGATAACCGAAGCAACTAAAATATTGAGCCATTTACGGTTATATTTTGATCAATACTAATCAAACTTACACTTAAAACTTAAACTACTTAAATATAAAGCTAAAACAAAAATTAAAATAAACTAAAATATAATTTTAAACAAAAAAGAACCGACTTCACTTTCCTCCATCTTTCCATACCTAAGCAAATGCTAGAGCTGCTGTAAAAACTACTCAAATCATTATTAATAGGTGTGCCTATAATAGCAGAAAAATTCCCTCGATTTCTCCAGGGGGACCAACTATGAAGTATACTCTTTCTAGCAAAAAAAGAATTTTACAAATCGGTTAAGCAGTCTTCAAATAATCAGTGAACCTACATTAAAAAACCGGCCAAAGCGTGTCGGGCCACGCTCAGTGTAGGGTTCCGTAGTTTTCCGTCCGTCACAGTGTCCCCACTTAAGAGTTAAAATAACACCGCCATGTAGGATATGATATGAGCGTTCCACGTACAGCGACATTTATCGGCAAATTAAGTAAAGTATTGCGCGCGAGCTTAAAGTATTGAAGATGATTTTTATGGGATAATTCTTTACTGCGTGCACCGATTTTCACCGTTTTTAGTTTATTTGAAAGCACGTCATTTCATTGTGATTTTGTAGAAATTACAGGTACAATAAACACCTGCTTATACGGTTAAATTACAAACTTAGTTCAAAAATTATTTTGTATTTTTTTTTTCAAAAACTAGTCAACCTTTCAAGTACAAAATAATTTTCCTAGAAAGTTTTTATAAAGTTCTACTTTTGAGATTTTTTTTCATATTTTTAAAACTTATGGTTCGAAAGTTAAATTTTTTTACTACTGAAGCGATTATTTCCGAAAATATTTACATTATCAAAAAATTATTTTAGTAAACCCCTATTCATTTTTAAATACCTATCCAACAATATATCACACGTTAGGGTTGAAATGAAAAAAAAAATCACTTCCCACTTTACGTATAGGCTCCCCTATACGTAAAGTGGGAAGTGATTTTTTTTATACCCTAATAAAACATTTTTTTCTACTTTTTATTTTACCACTTTGTCGGCGTGATTGATATACATATTAGTACCAAATTTCAGCTTTCTAGTGCTAACAGTCACTGAGATTATCCGCGGACGGACGGACGGACGGGCAGACACGGCGAAACTATAAGGGTTCCTAGTTGACTACGGAACCCTAAAAAGGCAATTCATAATTTATTTATTTGTTAAACATAGGTAGGTACAGCAGTAGGTCTTAAATGTATACTCGTAAATATGTATCACTATGTTTCGCCATTTAGTAGTTGGCATACAAATAGCTACAGGGCATGTAGCATGCATTTACAAACAAAGATGCCGACGAATTGATAACCTCCTTCTTCGAAATCTTGAAGTCGGTTGAAAATGAGCTCTTTTGATCCTAATACGAGAAAAAAAACCGGCCAAGTGCGTGCCGAACCACATATTCCGTACCATCAACGCAATAAGAATAGTAGTTTATCTACACTCATACTGTAAGTACTCTAAAATGCGTTCAAAAACCGTAGACAGTGACAAGCATTACAACAAACGATTTAACTATGATAAGTTTCTTATCTGCGGCAGTAACGTAATTTTAACTTTGCATGCTCAAATATTGTTAAGCACTGAGTTTCAAATTTGGAACATCGAATTTGATAACATAATGTTACCGCCATGGCCAACTCGATTGGTCCCGCGCGAGCGCCGGCACAATCGACTTGGCCATGACGGTACAATGGCGGTCATTCTATGGTTTCCGAATACGGCATTTATAATAAATAATATGAGTGCAGATAAAGCAGTGTATGCAACTGTACGTAATTAGGCCTTAAAACACTCGTGTGATCTTATTATGAAATTCGCCTGCGGCTCATTTCATAAAACCACACTCATGTTTTAAGGATCCTTATTACAGTTATTACGTAACAGTTACATAAACTACTATTATGTAACTGTTACGTAATAAGGGTCCTTAAAACATGAGTGTGGTTTTATGAAATGAGCCGCAGGCGAATTTCATAATAAGATCACACGAGTGTTTTAAGGCCTAATTACGTACAGTTGCATACACTGCTTTATCTACACTCATATTATTTATTCTAAACGCCGTATTCGGAAACCATAGAATGGCCGCCATTGCACCGCCATGGCCAACTCAACTGTGCCGGCGGTCGCGCGGGCGCGTGTCGGGCTGTCGGCGGATGCGCGGGAGGGTGCAGGTGTACATTATGTTATCAAAACTCATAACACATCAATAGTTGAGCATGTAACGTTAAAATTACGTTACTGCCACAGATAAAAAGCTTATCATAGTAAAATCGGTCGTGGTAATGCTAGCCATTGCCTACCGTTTTCGAACACGTTTTAGAGAACTTACAATATGAGTGTAGATAAAACAAATAGCAATAAGTCGTTTTTGCCGGGCAGTGAAAATGTAACCCTCTAAAATACTCTAAATATTTGGCTTAACAGACAAACATATCATTTTCCATATAGGAACGTTATGAACGATATTGCTTTGTTTTGAAAATAGTATAGACTATACGAGTCATGCTTTGAAAACTGTCCGGTCCTCGGAACGATTTTGTTTGAAACCTGTAAACCACACCTGATTGTGAGAAATCAACATTAGGTATAAGCAATGGTTCTTAATCATTCAGTTTTCAGTAATAAGGTGCCATTCTACAAAATCTCTTAACCGACTTCAAGATTTCGAAGAAGGTTCTCAATTCGTCGGGATCTTTGTTTTTCTTTTTGCATTTTTTTTGTATGTTCACCGATTATTCGAAGACGGCTGGACGGATTTGTTTTTTTTTGTCTGAAGATTATACTTGACAGTAGGTGTGTCATCAGGTAAGGATTTGATGACGGGATCTTGGAGAAATCGAGGGAACTCTTCAAATATTATAAGTTATTGAGTATTTTTACAGTAGCTCGAGCATTTTTGGAAAGGTGGAGCAGGCTTTAACGTATCAACCAGCGTTTCTGTTACATTTTGTAAACAAGGATCCATTCGACAAAATTTCTGCATTTGCAGACTATTGATGGAATTAAAAAGATTTTGTTTGAATATGAACTCTATTACGCGTACCTATAGTTAGTTATGTAACAAGGATTTCACAGCTTGAACAAATGCTGCTAAGCTGCTACACTAGTGTTGTGTCCCTGCTGGTGAGTAAGGTTGCCAAAGAGGACCCAGTGTGTTGCCGATGAAGGACCCTCTGGTTCCTTTAGCCGTCAACACAGTGAGCCCTCCTTTTTATAAAGGTTCGGCAACGCGCATGTGACACCTCTGGAGTTGCAGGCGTCCATAGCCTACGGTAGCTGCTTACCATCAAACGGACTGTATGCTTGTTTGCCACCGTCGTGGTATAAAAAAAATGCGAAGTACTTTATACATATCCAAATTATAAGAAAAAATATTGTAATCTGTAAGGCATAATGGGTAGGTATTTATACAAATACCTGATACAAGTATTCTGATAAGGAAAACTAATAATTTTAAACAAACAGAACCGACTTCACCTAGCCCTCCACCTTTTCAAAAGCAAATGCTCAAATCACTATAACTAGGTGTGCCTATAATAGTTGAAGAGTCCCCTCGATTTCTCCAGAATCCCATCATCAGATCCTGACCTCGTTACAATGGGACCAACTGTGAAGTGTGTGTGTCTTTCAAACAAAAAAATAATTTTCCAAATCGGTCCAACCATCATCGAATAATCGGTGAACACAGTCTTGTAGTCGGTTGAAAATCATGGTCTACCCTATTTTAAATTGCATTCAGGATTTCCCAAAGAGCCCTTTATCAGTAAGCAAAGTTTGATAAAGCAAGAAACAGCTACTATTTGTCGTTAACAAAGAGAAACGTTAAATCTGTTCAAATAAAACGTTTAATTGCCTTTTCTCTGTAATTTACTTAAGTTGGTGCAACCTTGGCCATTAAATAAATATAATTATCGTAAGTCTGAAGAGAATCAAATCCATACTAATATTATAAATGGGAAAGTGTGTGTGTTTGTTTGTTTGTCCGTCTTTCACGGCAAAACGGGGCGTCGAATCTCTTTCTAACCCCCCACTTCCCTAAAATGGGGGGTGGAAGTTTGTATGGAGCATTACGGGGGGCAAAGGGGAACCGTGTTACCCCGAATTTAACGCGAGCGAAGCCGCGGGCAAAAGCAAGTATTTAATATATCAGTATTTTTTTAATTAAACTTTTTTGCAAAAAGTACAAAGGGCGGACTAAATGCCTTTAGGCATTCTCTACCAGTCAACCATAGGGCCAAACAAAAATGCGTCAAGGAACCCTCCTTGCATATGCAGTGAGAAAATCTACTATACTCGTACCATACTATCTAAGATAAAATTATTTAGTTATTTACAATTATAAGCTACTTAAAATTTACTTAATGTATACATACATAAATAATGATAAATTACTATCAATACTACATATACATACATATATAATAATAATAATAATAATAATAATAAATACTCTTTATTGCACACCTCATACAGTTACAAGCACAAATTTTACAATTAGATAAATTTAGGTAGAGGTAACAACAGGCGGTCTTATCGCTAATGAGCGATTTCTTCCAGACAACCTTTGGGTAGTGGAGACTAGAGAAAAACAATAAGCAGTAGGTGGTGCATAGAACCAAAAGAGACGAAATAGATAACACAGCACATTCATATGAATATACATACTTAAATAAATACAAAATAAACATACATATACGTACATATATACATATATAATACACACAATAAGAAACAACAGTGTCAACTTAAAAACCTAAGGAAGAGATAAATAGTATTCCTTAAGTTGCGATTTAAAGCTACCAATAGATTGCGCGCGTTTAATGTTGAGAGGGAGAGAATTCCACAAACGAACGGCCTGGAACGTAAATGAGCAATTATAAAATTTGGAAGATGAAGATGGCACCTTTAGGAGCAATTTTTGAGAGGATCTAATAGAATTAAGATAAGAGAAACGCTCTTTGAGGTAGCCGGGAGTTGCAGGGTTAAAAAGTATAGAAAAGAGTAAAGAAAGTGTGAGAGTTACGGCGGTGACGGATAGGGAGCCATTTGAGTTGAGAACGAAAACTAGAAACATGGTCGAATTTGCGTAATCCAAAAATGAACCGAATGCAGGCATTTTGAATACGCTCAAGCTTATTAAGTTGCTCCTCGGTTAGGTCTAAATAGGAGATATCTGCATAATCAAGAATGGGGAGAAGTAACGACTGAGCAAGCGCAATTTTAGTAGCATTTGGCAGGAAATTCCGGAGCCGTCTGAGAGACCCTATGGCAGCAAACATCTTCCTGCTCACTTCACTCACCTGAGGCACCCATGATAGACAACGATCCATGATTACGCCAAGATTTTTCACTTGGTTGGAAAAAGGAATTTGGATACCATCGAAGACTATCGGAGGGAGCCTGAGAAAGTCAATTTTGGAGATTTGTTTAGCGCTACCCATCACAATTACCTGTGACTTTAGGGGGTTTACTTTTAAACCGTAATTTTGACTCCAATTTGATATGCGGAGCAGATCAAGATTCGTGGCTTCTATAACTGAATTGAGATCGCTATGCATACCCTGCGAATATATTTGAAGGTCGCCGGCATAGAGGTGATACGAAGAGGAGAGATCAAGAGTTATGGAATTAATGAAGATAGAAAATAAAAGAGGAGACAGCACACCACCCTGTGGAACACCAGCTGATGTGCTGCACCAGGAAGAACACGAAGAATCTAGTTTAATTCTTTGCCGACGACCAACCAAATAGCTGCGGAACCAGTCAATCGCTGCAGCCGATATGTTAAGAGACTGTAAGAACGCGAGCAAAATGTCAAAATCGACCGTGTTAAAGGCATTACTGAAATCTAGAAGTGCAAGAACTGTAAGCTTCTGGTCATTCATACCCAAACGGATGTCATCGGTAACCTTGACAAGAGCCGAGGTAGTACTATGGCCCGGACGAAAACCAGATTGAAATGGGTTTAGGAGGTCATTTCTATTCAGGAAGGAAGTTAGTTGCTGATGCACTAGCCGTTCGAGGACTTTGGATAGGAAAGGAAGAATGGAGATGGGGCGATAGTCAGAGAAGGAACTGGGGTTGGATTTTTTGGGTAAAGGAATAATATTGGCATCCTTCCACAGACTGGGAAAAGTACTTGATGAAATGGAAAAATTCAGAATACCGGTGATAATAGGAACAAACAAATCAAGGAGAGGGAGTATCATATTTCGGCTAACACAGTCAACACCAACGGCGTTAGAAGTGATATTCAATATACCCTTCCTAACATCACTCTCACAGAAATGGCTAAAATAGAAAGAAGAGAAATCTAAGGCAGGAAGTGATGAAAGATGATGAAGTGAGTTAGATTTCTTAGGACCACTGAAACAGGTGGACGATGAAAAATGCTGGTTAAGCTGGTCAACGCTAATATTGTTTAAATTGGTTGCCTGTTGAGATTTGCCAACTCCGAGACCTTTCAAAAATTTCCACACTTTGGCTGGATTTCCATCTTCAACAGAACTGTGAATATGACGCCTCTGAGCATCTCGACATATAGTGCTACAGCGATTGCGCAGGGTATGATATTTAAGTTTATTTTTCTCAGAGTTGTTAGCCTTATACTTAGATTTAGATTGATTCTTCCTCTCTATAAGGGCTTTAATATCCTCAGTGAGCCAAGGAGCAGGGAGATGCCTGACTTTTATTGCACGAACAGGAGCATGAGCGTCATAAAGTTGTATGAGGAGCGAATTAAAGAGAGAAACTTGATCGTCTACCGAACCCGCTCGAGCGATACTGCTCCAATCGATTGTTAAAGCGTCATCTCGAAGCTTTTCCACATTTAATCCACTAAAATTGCGCTGCAAAAGAATTTTTGATTTAGATTTGGGAGGACGAATTTTGTAAGAGAGATAGAGCAGATCATGATATGAGAAGGCATCCGCGGAGTATTGTCCAAATTTAGACACATGAGAAGTCGAAGAAACTAAAGTTAAATCAAGAAGAGAAGGCGAGCAATTTGGAAAATAGTGTGTGGCGTCTGAAGGGAGAATAGTTAGATTGCATGCATCTACCAGGGATTTAAGGCGCCGGGATCGACTGTCATCCTTCAGAAGACACGTATTTAGATCTCCCATAAGAATGTGATGATTATAAGAAGGCATAAGGTCCTCGAGAAGTTTCTCAAGAGAATCAAAGTAATTAACGTGAAGGGAGGGGGAATAAAAAACGCCAAGTAAAAGTTTGGAATGAGAGAGGGAAACGTCGAGAAACATATACTCTGCGGCATCAGAAGTAGAAGAGCTGGCAGATACATTAACAATTGAATAGGGGATGTAAGAACGAAGGTAAATCGCAACTCCACCGCCACCTCTTCCAAGGCGGTCGTGCCGAATTAAATTGAAACCAGGTAAAGAGTAAGACGTTGAAGGCAAAGCTGGTCTGAGCCACGATTCGGAAATTAAAATAGCATGAATGTTCTTAATGTCAAAAGAGAGTAACATATCGCTGTAATGTGCAGGAATACTTTGCGCATTTAAATGCACAACGTTAAAATTTTTAGGTACATCATTAAACTGAGATTCCAGAAAGTCGTGAAGCGAAGGAGGCAAACTATGGAAACTGTCTTCACTTACACTATCTAAGGAGGAAAAAGATAAATACTGATCACTGTTATCACTGAAAGGCATCTGAAAAATATATATAAAGTTAAAAATATAATAAGTATATAATAAGTGTATACTAATATTCAATAAATATAAAAATATATACAGTAAAAACTAAACAAAAACTCCACAATCTACCCGCCAGCAGCAAATAAATAATATATCTACTAACCCTAAACTAATTTAAGGTACCTTAGCTACCCGCCAGCATATCTGGATGGATCAAAATTAAAAACAAAACAACAAATAATTAACATTCAGAGCAGAAACGGAACGCAATAATTTACAAGTGGCAACACTGGGCTGTTCATGTCAAAGCGCCTGTCATGTCAAGTTAATGTCAAAGCAAAGCAAATGCTATTACGAAAACTAGTTAAGATAAACAAATTAATCAAAAAAGAAAGAAAGGGTAGACACAGATAAGTGCTGCACGACAAAATTAAGAAGTCAATTGTAACACGGTAACAAGAAAAGCACTACACAGTAAACAAACAAAGTAGGTACGAGTACTCTACGATCGAATCTTCGCCTTCACAGTCTCCCTCTTTGCACGCTGCTGCCTAGCTCGCGGAGCCTGGGGGACGGGCCGAGTATCAGGTTCCGACGAAGCGGCAGGATGCTCCGCGTCGGCATCGGTAGGCGTCGCCTGCGCAACCGACAGAGCTTTCACATCGGCGACGCTGTTAGCACGGCGGCGCACGCCATCTTTTCCCAGCACAAGCACGTCGCCGTTCCAGGTCCAGCAGTTGCGCACTCCAAAACGCTCACGAGCCTCCATGAAAGCATTGTGGCGGGGCTTTGTGAGAAACTCACCAAGTGTGACGCCTGAGCCCTTGAGTGCCACCTTGCCAAACCATACATCATCCCTGATGGCTATATCCTTGAACTTGACAAGAATGGCTCTAGGTTTTTTGCCGCGCCCTCCACGACCACCCAACCGATGACTGCGCTCAATATTTGCTGCGGAAAGATCGTCGGACCCGGGGTATGTCCTTAAACTACGTCCGGACTTGGGTATGTCCTTAAACTATGCCAAAAAGAGAGGTATGGGCACTGCGAATGGCATCTCGCTAAGTGTGGTAGGGCACGTTCAGCGAATGTCATCTCGCTCAAATCTGGAGCAGACGCCGACTGGGGAAGTACCTCCACCTTACAGAAAACCACAGCCAAATAGCACTAGACCCTACTCATAGTGTTGTGTTCCTGCTGGTGAGTAAGGTTGCCAAAGAGCTCAAAGAGGACCCAGTGTGTTGACGATGAGGGACCTTCTTGTTCCTTTAGTCGTCAACACAGTGAATCCTCCTTTTTGTAAAGGGTCGGCAACGCGCATGTGACGCCTTTGGAGTTGCAGGCGTCCATAGGTTACGGTAGCTGCTTACCATCAGGCGGGCCGTATGCTTGTTTGCCACCGTCGTGGTATAAAAAAAAAAAATAAAAAAAAAAAAAATCTTCTAACACGGCCTGCAGTTTGTTAACCGCAAGATTTGTTGTGTCCTCAGAATCAGATTCATCTATACCATGTACTAACAACATCTTGCGGCGAGAGCGCGTCTCAATGTGGTCCACCTGGCGAGTGACAAGCTCCACCTGCTTCTGCAAGGCATCGAGAGACCTCACAACAAAGTCCTTGAAAAAGTCAAACTTTGAAGCCACAGCAGCGACTGTTGGATTAGTGGTGCCCGCGTTGTCGAGATCTTTCTGGAACTGCGCCATCGTCTTCTTGAATGTCTCGGACAATTCCTCAATTGAACTTTTTACTGCACTTGTTTCTGACATTTTGTGAGAGTGAAGTGAATGATAAAAATCGAAGTTAACTTGTGGAGAAAATGTAATGGAAATGCTGGTAGGTTATAAAGGTTATTTAAGCATCAATATTATTAGGTTTAATTGTCCAAAAAGTGATTATAAATATTTTTTTTTAACAATAAATTTAGTGCACAAGATGTGACTTGTTTTTCTCCACCTACCCGAAAAAAAAAAGTATATATAGTATATATAGTATTATATATATATTAATTCCTACCACTACCTAAACCTGATCTAGCAGGTGTGTATCAAGCAACCGTTTGAAAACTAACTTGCTTGGGGCTTGGCTTATTGTCAAAGGTAGCTCATACCAGAGACGGATAGCTTGCATAGTGAAGGATGAAGAGAGAAAACCACTATGGTGAGGTCACTTTTGCTAGTGCCTCAGTGAGAGCCTCTGCTAGAACCGACTTGAATTAAGCTACTCTACTCCACATTTCCAAGAGCAAATGCCCGAGCTGCTGTAAAAAATACTCAAATCACTATAGGTGTTTCTCTATCCTGAACAGTGCTCAGTCCCACGGTAAGCTCAATAAGGCTTGTGTTGTGGGTAACTAGACGACGATATATCTAAATATATAAAAGAAGAAACTGACTGACTGATTGACTGACTGAC
This sequence comes from Pammene aurita, assembly GCA_947086415.1. Taxonomy (NCBI): domain Eukaryota; kingdom Metazoa; phylum Arthropoda; class Insecta; order Lepidoptera; family Tortricidae; genus Pammene; species Pammene aurita. The sequence continues at coordinate 11,601,758 of OX352316.1, forward strand.
TGACTGACTGACTGACATATCAACTCACAGCCCAAACCGCTGGTTCTAGAGATTCCAAATTTGCCACGTAGGTTCCTTATAAGGTCTAGGGATGCACCAAGGAAGGATTTTTCAAAATTCACCCCCTAAGGGAGTAAAATGGGGGTCCAAAGTTTGTATGGCGAATCAAGATTTGTTAGAATATTTTATTCGAAGCTTCACAGGAGTATTCCTAACGATAAATGAGTAAACACGTGTTTCAGGTTTTTTTGAAAATTCAACCCCTAAAAGGGGCAAATGTGGTCACAAAGTCTGAAAATCAACATGGGTATCGTATCCTTTTTGAGTACTTATAGTACGCGGGCGAAGCCGCGGGAAAAGGCTAGTATAATATATATGTCGGAGCCTGTACCTTTTTAGACATCAGAAGGTTCAGGCAATGGCTCAATAGTGGGCGGAATGATAGAACTAATCACGCACACAAATCCACTTCAATGTTTATAATTAATAATGAACTTAAATCACTGACACTGGTAATTAAGATCTTACTAAGTAACGGTAATAATGAGTTCCAAATCACACAAAGAAATTACACTAATACAAACACTGAAAACATTGAAAAATAATCAACCCAGCAGGATTTGAACCTCGCATCGATACGCCTAACCGGGGCTCAATCGCTTTACCAATTAAGCTATGGGTTCAGTTCCCATAGCTTAATTGGTAAAGCGATTGAGCCCCGGTTAGGCGTATCGATGCGAGGTTCAAATCCTGCTGGGTTGATTATTTTTTCAATGTTTTCAGTGTTTGTATTTGATTGAATAACATACTATTGTATGAGTGGAATATATGCCCCACTTTAAAAAAACATGTAAAATAATTATAAATTACACTAAGTCAATCAAAGTTCCCACACTAACTTTGTTATTAAGAAACGGAAACGATTCCGTGGTCAAGTGGTAACTAGGTACTGAAACAAACACGACACCATACAGCATGCGTCCCAACTCAACCACAGACCAATGCTTAATGCTCTCTTGGCTTGGCATCCCAACCAAATCTTAGAACAAAGACCTAATATCAAACAACAACTGCCCCGTCTCCAGGAAGTAAGGAACAAAGACGTCCTCTGTGACAACTACACCCACAAAACAGAAAAAACGGTAGAAGCGGCTTACGTCGTGATTAGTACAAGAAACAGTGTCGCCAAAACGCACACTACTTTAAACACAAACACATCAGTATCTTAAAGATGATTGGCTAAATTATCTTGTTTAAAAAGTAATATGAGCCATGACCGGTTATATAATTTGAACTTTATGATTAATATCACATAGTCGAAATTGTATTCGTAATACTTATTTCATACAAAGTAGCGTCATGTAGCGTCGAATAGCTTGACCTACGATATTTCCAGTTCAGCAACTCGACAACAGATGTCACAAATATCAAAATCTTCGTCTATATTCTTTCTCCCTTACAGTTGCGTGGTCTTAGTAAGAGTAAGCGAGATAAACATGGAGGTAGGGCTTTACGTCGTAGGATGCAATAGTGATGTAGAAGAGTCGGTGTCATATCGATAAATAATAATTAGTATAGTTTTCCAAGTAAATTAGGTACTTATTTTTTTATCAATACATACAACAATACATAGTTGCGACTTGCGACATGACGTGTGAAATATTTTTTTTAATAATATAAGTACCTAGCATAAACTTGTTTGTTTAAAAAGGTTATGTATCATAAATAAATTATATTGTCGTTTTTTAATACCACGATGAAGGCAAACAAGCATACGGTCCGCCGGATGGTAATATGGAGCTTCCGTAGCCTTTGGATGCCTGCAACTCCAAAGGTGTCACATGCGCGTTGCCGACCCTTTACAAAAAGGAGTTTCATTGTGTTGACGACTAAAGAAACGAGAGGATCCCTCGTCCTGTTACAGCTCTTTCTTTGGCAATCCTACTCACCGGCAGAAACACAACTCAAGATTTTTCGTTTTTATCCGACTTAAAAAAAAAGAAGGTTCTCAATCTGACCTGTATGTTTGTATGTATGTCCGTCTGTTCACGATTATCTCGTATTTTGCCGAACCGATTTTGACGCGGTTTTCAAAAAAGTATTTGTTACATTCTGAAGAAGGTTTTAGTATACAACAAGGCGTTCATTTATATTTATATATTATTCCTAAGACAATTTTTGCCACTTTTTGACATCTTTATGTAAGAAAAAACAAGAATAGAACAAGTAGAAGTAAGACATGGTCAATTTCCGAGTTTATTCCCCTGAATCGTCTTACGTAATAAATGAATGACAATAATAATAAATACGTAAATACATAGTAAATAAATGAATTACAGTACTTACGCACGGAAATTCAACACTATTATTATTGGTACGTTTCCTCTTTAAAAAATATTTAATTATTGAAATGCAGTGAGTGTTAGAAATAAATTATTAGGAACACATAATGTTAACATCAATCAAAAACCATTACGTATATATAAATATCGATATCGATAAGTTTTTTCTAACATTTTCTTCGCACTAGCTTGAGTAGCGGCCGATAGTTGAGACATTCGAGAAAGTTCTTTAGTGTTATGCTAAATAGATATCGACCTTATTTCTTCAAGATACAGTTGAAGTTTCTATAACGTATTAAGAAATGTTTTCCGCAAAACGAAATATGTAATAAATATTTAAAAAATAATGAAAATAAGACTTAACGATGGTATGAAATGCCACAATGGGCAAGATTTGACCTCCGGCTCTCGTTTTTGTACTATAAAATAGCACAATAAGGCATATTTGTATATTTTTCTATACTTTTCAATGCACATCAGTCTCGCTTAACCGCTCGTGCCGTCCGTGACGAACTGACTGCTATCTGTGGTCAGGGTTTGAGTTGCTACTCTTACCTTTGCCACACGCGCCGCGCATACGTTACGTTTCTATAGTTTTTTTCTGTTTTGTGACTACACCTAATGATGTTAATGTAAACTTAGACTTCCTGCGCCGACATAAAGATATAGATAAATACTTAAATACATAGAAAACATCCATAACTCAGGAACGAATATTTGTGATAAGCACACAAATAAATGCCCTTACCAGGATTCGAACCCGGGACCTCCTGCTTCGTAGGCAGGGTCACTACCGACTGGGCTAGGTAAAGTTTCTGTTGGGGGAAAGTAGTGCCAAACGACGCATAATGTAATTCATAGTTTGTCGCCTACTGTTTTTGTCACACTAATAATACGCAATGTTTTTTGTTCTAATGTTAAAATATAGGCCCTGTCCTGTATAACTGAAACTACTTCGGCAGTTTTTACCTACTTTGGTATTATTATTTTCCAATTCAAAAAATTTGCTAGTGTGTCACTTTTACCTCCGCCCATTAAAAGCTGCCAGATGCCCGGATCTAGCAATAAGGATAGTATAGCAATCCAACTAGATGGGTTTTGTTGCTCTCTTTATTGTCATATCTGACGTGACCAGCTCTTAGTCCATATGAAGCTCAAATAGGTCTCAAGTTATTGGGGGGTCAACAGTGGCCCCAAATGGTTCGTGTAAATATACCTACGGCTGATGTGTAGTCACCGGCAATAGTATCTTCCTACACGAAGGCCGCAAAAATATGTGACACGCTCTTATGGCCCTACAAATAAGAGCGTGTCACATATTTTTGCGGCCTTCGTGTAGGAAGATACTATTGCCGGTGACTGTACACTGCCGTGTGTCTAGATTTCGATAAATAGAAATGTTTGAATAGAAAAAAAACAAAACCGTTTTTCCCAGAAGAGAAGGGGAAGGGTAAACGGTTCTGGGAAAATGGTTATATTTTGAAAAACGTTATCTCGGAAACTATTGGGTCTACAGAGACAATTCTAGTCCCATATTGTAGCAAATTTAGTCATCTTTAAAAATTCCTGAGAGGATACTATCAAAAACCAGTCCTTTAGGGGTCATAATCACCAAAGTCTAAAAAAAACGATTTTTCGATTTTTGACAAAGTTGCGTTCGGCGCTCGAGGTCACAAACTTGGATTATTCATTGGGCCAACATCATAAATAAGTCTGAATAAAATCAGAACTACCGGATTTGACGCACAGTACCCCGTACTTTCATGAGACAAGGTTTCTGGATTACAAGACCAATTTTGTTATCATTTTTTTCATCGTCTTATCTCACATAGATTTATCGACTCAAAAATAGGCTAACTGATAAGAATAGTTGTATTTAACAACATTGATATTGCTTAGGAATTAAAGCAACCTACGGCTTCAATCGTATTACCACGATTGTCAGATAAGTATGCCAGTAGCCTAAGTCATATCCGCGTGTCTGGTTTTACCGTCACACAGATAAAAACCTATAAATACTTGGAAAACTATTTTACAACACTATGTGTAAATCATCGAATAGCTACGGAAGTATAGTCAATATGATATTTCCTTGTAGGTATAGTCGACTTCAGACATATATACACTTTTGCACATTACTTCTTTTGAAAAAGGTAGGTACAGTCGAATTCTCCAATATCTGTGCCGGTCGTTGAGTTGTTATCGGGTCAGGGGTTAGAACTTGTGGTAGTTTTATCTGACGTTTATAAGTGTATTGTAATGACTCCACCTCCCCTCCTCCTTGCATCGGTTTCCTCATCTCTGAGGATCGTGGTCATTCAACTCAACAGCTTTTCTCTGATGATCTGACGCCATCTTCTTCTATCTGTCGCCGAGTGAAGAACATCGTGGGCTGTAGTGTTGAGAACTGAGCGAATTTGGTCAGACCAGCGCATTGGGCTCCTGTATCTTGGCCGTTCACCTTTGACTTTGCCAGTGATGACCAGTTTCTCAAGGTTATCACTGTCTTTTCTAGCAACGTGGCCAAAATATTCAAGTACTTTGCGCTGGCAGACGGTAGATAACTTGGTCATCTATGACTTGGTTTTTATCTTGAGTTCAGCTAAGATCGACACGTTAGTGCGGCGCGCTGTCTTTGACCACAGACTATATAAAGGCCGGTTTACACCTGCAAGTAGGGACGCTGCTATATGCTAGAATGAAATAGTGATATTCATCTCTCATTCTGAACTATAGTTGCGTCCCTACTTGCCGCAAGTAAACTTGCAAGTGTACGAGCCCCTTTATATTATCTTAGACTAATGTGTGACTGTCTGTAATGATTAATGTACCTAAATTGATGCAGAAAATGTACACCGGCCTGAAAATAGTAGTTTATGTAACTGTTACGTAATAAGGGTCCTTAAAACATGAGTGTGGTTTTATGAAACGAGCCGCAGGTGAGTTTCATAATAAGATCACACGAGTGTTTTAAGGCCTAATTACGTACAGTTGCATACACTGCTTTATATCACTCATATTATTTATTCTAAATGCCGTATTCGGAAACCATAGAATGGCCGCCATTGCACCGCCATGGCCAACTCGATTGTGCCGGCGGTCGGGGAGGCGCGTGTCGGGCTGTCGGCGGTAGCGCGGGAGCGTGCAGGTGTACATTATGTTATCAAAACTCATAATCATAACACATCAATAGTTGAGCATGTAAAGTTAAAATTACGTTACTGCCACAGATAAAAAGCTTATCATAGTAAAATCGGTCGTGGTAATGCTAGCCATTGCCTACCGTTTTCGAACACGTTTTAGAGAACTTACAATATGAGTGTAGATAAAAGATATCTATTCTTCAATTTAGGCACGTTACAATGCACGTATGAACGTCAAAGAAAAAAAAATCCAAATTACCTAGTAAAAGTGACAGTGACAGGATACAAGTGATAGAGTTCTCCAAGTTTAAGGCCGCAAAGTGAGCGTATATTCAAACCGGTATATAAACTAGAAAGTATGCGAAAACGAACGTCAGCTTACGCAATGGATAACATTTCATTTGCACAGCAAGTGTATAACAAATTGATCGTATTAAACTAATCCCATCAAAAACATAAATGTGAAAGGCTGCCAAGTTTGATACTATGGGAATGCTTCGCCTATAAAAGAAGTGAGATCTGAATAAGTACCAAGTTCGATAAAAATACCTCAAATCATAAATAGTTATAGGAATGGTGCATGTGAACCTAGCATAACAAATGTTAGCATCTCACATTTTATTGACAGTTCTAGTAGCATCCACAATAGTTCTATAGTTCTAAATGGTTTTTTTAAATAGTTCTACTAATTTAAGCATGTTTTTTTAAAATTTAAAATTGGGATGCTAACTTCACACTTTGATTCTAGCATCCCAAAAGTACCGATTCGTACATCAAAAATATGAATTGAAATCGAAAGTTCTATCAGTTCTGGACACGTAGGCAATAGTTCTAGTCAATCAGAAGAAAAAAAAAATTTTAATACACATGTGACCTACATATTCGAAATCACTCATCTAATAAAATTGCATGCATGCGATGTTTGATTCGCTTTGTGCCCTGTAATTCAGCCGGTTTGGAGAGCTAGATACCTAAACATAAGCCTGGCATAAGAAAACTCCCAGTCTATCTTCTAGAACTAATTTTACGAACGTTCTAGAGGATAAATGTCGTAACGCTCATAAAATCACAGCCCTTAGATTACACTTCTCGCATCCGAGCGTATAGATCTTAGACTCAGCATCGCAGCCGTTCTAGGTAGCCAGTAAATAATCTTATACACCACAATATTACCTGTTTTAGAATCCAGAACGAAATTTCAAAGAGTTTTCAAAGACAGAAGTTGGACAATTGTTGAAAATTTCAATAAATGTAATGTTTGTCACTAGGCATACCAGAAAATATGGCACTTAGGTCCTCACAACTCAGGCATTTAGGTTGCTAGCTTCCTAACACACGTATAAACAAAAGTCCTTACTTCTAGAAGATGTTATCATAAAGTTTCTAAAATACGCTTTGAAAATCGCGTAAAGCAAAAATACATGTCATGTTCGAGAGGTATCATCCCAAAAACTTTTGCTCTGTGATTCAAGGTTTTTTGTTGTTTTGATAGCTAGCCTTCTTAATCAACAGGACATCATCAGTTCCTATCTTCTAGACCTAAATTGACAGAGTTTTAGAGGATGAACTTCATAGACAGTCTCTTGCTCAAATAAATGCGGATTCTGAGACTATAATGCCAGCATCCGCACGAATATAGATCTTACAGACAGCATCTCAGCCGTTCTAGATAGCCAGTAGTCTTAAACACCAGACTAGCACCAGTTCTAGCATCCAGAACGAAATTTCAGAGAGTTTTTATAGACAATAGTTCAAAAAATGTTGAAAATTCCCAGCAATGCTATGTTTATCACTCGGCATACCAGAAAATAGGAATCTTAGTTCTAAAACCTCACGCGTTTCAGATTGCTAGCTACCTAACACACGTCTAGACAAAAGTTCTTACTTCTAGAAGATGTTATCGTAAAGTTTCTGAAATAACTTTCGAAAATCGCGTATAGCACGAACACATGTAATATGTACCCAATGTTACAGAGATAACATACCAAAAAGTATTGCTCTAATATCAAATGTTTTTGTAGTTTTGATAGCTAGCTTTCTTAATCAACAGGACACCATCAGTTCCTATCTTCTAGACCTTAACCGACAGAGTTTTAGAGGATGAACTTCATAGACAGTCTGATGCTCAAATAAACGCGAAATCTGAGACTATAATGCTAGCATACGCACGAATATAGATCTTAGAGACAGCATCTCAGCCGTTCTAGATAGCCAATAGTCTTCAACACCAGACTAGTACCAGTTCTAGCATCCAGAACGAAATTTCAGAGACTTTTTATAAACAATAGTTCAAAAATTGTTGAAAATTCTCATGAATGCAATGTTTATCACTCGGCATACCAGAAAATAGGAATGTTAGTTCTAAAATCTCAGGCGTTTCGTATTGCTAGCTTCCTAACACACGTCTAGACAGAAGTTCTTACTTCTAGAAGATGTTATCGTAAAGTTTCTGAAATAAGTTTCTACTCGCGTAAAGCACGAATACATGTAGTATGTACCTAATGTTTGAGAGGTAACATCCCAAGAACTATTGCTCTGATGTACAATGTTTTTTGTAGTTTTGATAGATAGCCTTCTTAATATACAGAACACCAACAGTTACTATCCTCTAGACCGAAACTAAAAGAGTTTCAGAGGATTAACTTCATAGACAGTCTGATGCTCAAATAAACGCGAAATCTGAGACTATAATGCTAGCATACGCACGAATATAGGTCTTAGAGACAGCATCTCAGCCGTTCTAAATAGCCAATAGTCTTCAACACCAGACTAGTACCAGTTCTAGCATCCAGAACGAAATTTCAGAGACTTTTTGTAGACAATAGTTCAAAAAATGTTGAAAATTCCCAGAAATGCAATGTTTATCACTCGGCATACCAGAAAATAGGAATCTTAGTTCTAAAACCTCAGGCGTTTCAGATCGCTAGCTTCCTAATACACGTCTAGACAAAAGTTCTTACTTCTAGGAGATGTTATCGTAAAGTTTCTGAAATAAGTTTCTACTCGCGTAAGGCACGAATACATGTAGTATGTACCTAATGTTTGAGAGGTAACATCCCAAAAACTAGTTCTCTGATATCAAATGTTTTTTATAGTTTTGATAGCTAGCCTTCTTAATCAACAGGACACCATCAGTCCTATCTTCTAGACCTTAACTGACAGAGTTTTAGAGGATGAACTTCATAGACAGTCTGATGCTCAAATAAACGCGAAATCTGAGACTATAATGCTAGCATACGCACGAATATAGGTCTTAGAGACATCATTTCAGCCGTTCTAGATAGCTAATAGTCTTCAACACCAGACTAGTACCAGTTCTAGCATCCAGAACGAAATTTCAAAGACTTTTTATAGACAATAGTTCAAAAATTTATGAAAATTCCTATAAAAGCGATGTTTATCACTCGGCATACCAAAAAATAGGAAATTTAGTTCTAAAACCTCATGCGTTTCAGATTGCTAGCTTCCTAACACACGTCTAGACAAAAGTTCTTACTTCTAGAAGATGTTATCGTAAAGTTTCTGAAATAACTTCCGAAAATCGCGTAAAGCCCGAATACATGTAATATGTACCTAATGTTTGAGAGGTAACATCCCAAAAACTAGTTCTCTGATGTCCAATGTTTTTTGTAGTTTTGATAGCTTGCATTCTTAATCAACAGACACCACCAGTTCCTATTTTCTAGACCTAAACTGACAGAGTTTTAGAGGATGAACTTCATAGACAGTCTGATGCTCAAATAAACGCGAAATCTGAGACTATAATGCCAGCATACGCAAGAATATAGGTCTTAGAGACAGCATCTCAGCCGTTCTAGATAGCCAATAGTCTTCAACACCAGACTAGTACCAGTTCTAGCATCCAGAACGAAATTTCAGAGACTTTTTATAAACAATATTTCAAAAATTGTTGAAAATTCTCATGAATGCAATGTTTATCACTCGGCATACCAGAAAATAGGAATCTTAGTTCTAAAACCTCAGGCGTTTCAGATCGCTAGCTTCCTAACACACGTCTAGACAAAAGTTCTTACTTCTAGAAGATGTTATCGTAAAGTTTCTGAAATAACTTCCGAAAATCGCCTAAAGCACGAATACATGTAATATGTACCTAATGTTTGAGAGGTAACATCCCAAAAACTAGTTCTCTGATATCAAATGTTTTTTGTAGTTTTGATAGCTAGCCTTCTTAATCAACAGGACACCATCAGTTCCTATCTTCTAGCCCTTAACTGACAGAGTTTTAGAGGATGAACTTCATAGACAGTCTGATGCTCAAATAAACGCGAAATCTGAGACTATAATGCCAGCATACGCACGAATATAGGTCTTAGAGACAGCATCTCAGCCGTTCTAGATAGCCAATAGTCTTCAACACCAGACTAGTACCAGTTCTAGCATCCAGAACGAAATTTCAGAGACTTTTTATAGACAATAGTTCAAAAAATTTTGAAAATTCCCAGAAATGCAATATTTATCACTCGGCATACCAGAAAATAGGAATCTTAGGTCTAAAACCTCAGGCGTTTCAGATCGCTAGCTTCCTAACACATGTCTAGACAAAAGTTCTTACTTCTAGAAGATGTTATCGTAAAGTTTCTGAAATAACTTCCGAAAATCGCGTAAAGCCCGAATACATGTAATATGTACCTAATGTTTGAGAGGTAACATCCCAAAAACTAGTTCTCTGATGTCCATTTTTTTTTGTAGTTTTGATAGCTTGCATTCTTAATCAACAGACACCACCAGTTCCTATCTTCTAGACCTAAACTGACAGAGTTTTAGAGGATGAACTTCATAGACAGTCTGATGCTCAAATAAACGCGTAATCTGAGACTATAATGCTAGCATACGCACGAATATAGGTCTTAGAGACAGCATTTCAGCCGTTCTAGATAGCCAATAGTCTTCAACACCAGACTAGTACCAGTTCTAGCATCCAGAACGAAATTTCAGAGACTTTTTATAGACAATAGTTCAAAAAATGTTGAAAATTCCCAGAAATGCTATATTTATCACTCGGCATACCAGAAAATAGGAATCTTAGGTCTAAAACCTCAGGCGTTTCAGATCGCTAGCTTCCTAACACATGTCTAGACAAAAGTTCTTACTTCTAGAAGATGTTATCGTAAAGTTTCTGAAATAACTTCCGAAAATCGCGTAAAGCCCGAATACATGTAATATGTACCTAATGTTTGAGAGGTAACATCCCAAAAACTAGTTCTCTGATGTCCATTTTTTTTTGTAGTTTTGATAGCTTGCATTCTTAATCAACAGACACCACCAGTTCCTATCTTCTAGACCTAAACTGACAGAGTTTTAGAGGATGAACTTCATAGACAGTCTGATGCTCAAATAAACGCGAAATCTGAGACTATAATGCCAGCATACGCACGAATATAGGTCTTAGAGACAGCATCTCAGCCGTTCTAGATACCCAATAGTCTTCAACACCAGACTAGTACCAGTTCTAGCATCCAGAACGAAATTTCAGAGACTTTTTATAAACAATAGTTCAAAAATTGTTGAAAATTCTCATGAATGCAATGTTTATCACTCGGTATACCAGAAAATAGGAATCTTAGTTCTAAAACCTCAGGCGTTTCAGATCGCTAGCTTCCTAACACACGTCTAGACAAAAGTTCTTACTTCTAGAAGATGTTATCGTAAAGTTTCTGAAATAACTTCCGAAAATCGCCTAAAGCACGAACACATGTAATATGTACCTAATGTTTGAGAGGTAACATCCCAAAAACTAGTTCTCTGATATCAAATGTTTTTGTAGTTTTGATAGCTAGCCTTCTTAATCAACAGGACACCATCAGTTCCTATCTTCTAGACCTTAACTGACAGAGTTTTAGAGGATGAACTTCATAGACAGTCTGATGCTCAAATAAACGCGAAATCTGAGACTATAATGCCAGCATACGCACGAATATAGGTCTTAGAGACAGCATATCAGCCGTTCTAGATAGCCAATAGTCTTCAACACCAGACTAGTACCAGTTCTAGCATCCAGAACGAAATTTCAGAGACTTTTTATAGACAATAGTTCAAAAAATGTTGAAAATTCCCAGAAATGCAATATTTATCACTCGGCATACCAGAAAATAGGAATCTTAGGTCTAAAACCTCAGGCGTTTCAGATCGCTAGCTTCCTAACACATGTCTAGACAAAAGTTCTTACTTCTAGAAGATGTTATCGTAAAGTTTCTGAAATAACTTCCGAAAATCGCGTAAAGCCCGAATACATGTAATATGTACCTAATGTTTGAGAGGTAACATCCCAAAAACTAGTTCTCTGATGTCCATTTTTTTTTGTAGTTTTGATAGCTTGCATTCTTAATCAACAGACACCACCAGTTCCTATCTTCTAGACCTAAACTGACAGAGTTTTAGAGGATGAACTTCATAGACAGTCTGATGCTCAAATAAACGCGTAATCTGAGACTATAATGCTAGCATACGCACGAATATAGGTCTTAGAGACAGCATCTCAGCCGTTCTAGATAGCCAATAGTCTTCAACACCAGACTAATACCAGTTCTAGCATCCAGAATGAAATTTCAGAGACTTTTTATAGACAATAGTTCAAAAATTAATGAAAATTCCTATAAAAGCGATGTTTATCACTCGGCATACCAGAAAATGGGAAATTTAGTTCTAAAACCTCATGCGTTTCAGATTGCTAGCTTCCTAACACACGTCTAGACAAAAGTTCTTACTTCTAGAAGATGTTATCGTAAAGTTTCTGAAATAACTTCCGAAAATCGCGTAAAGCACGAACACATGTAATATATACCTAATGTTTGAGAGGTAACATCCCAAAAACTAGTTCTCTGATATCAAATGTTTTTTGTAGTTTTGATAGCTAGCCTTCTTAATCAACAGGACACCATCAGTTCCTATCTTCTAGACCTTAACTGACAGAGTTTTAGAGGATGAACTTCATAGACAGTCTGATGCTCAAATAAACGCGAAATCTGAGACTATAATGCCAGCATACGCACGAATATAGGTCTTAGAGACAGCATCTCAGCCGTTCTAGATAGCCAATAGTCTTCAACACCAGACTAGTACCAGTTCTAGCATCCAGAACGAAATTTCAGAGACTTTTTACAGACAATAGTTCAAAAAATGTTGAAAATTCCCAGAAATGCAATATTTATCACTCGGCATACCAGAAAATAGGAATCTTAGGTCTAAAACCTCAGGCGTTTCAGATCGCTAGCTTCCTAACACATGTCTAGACAAAAGTTCTTACTTCTAGAAGATGTTATCGTAAAGTCTCTGAAATAACTTCCGAAAATCGCGTAAAGCCCGAATACATGTAATATGTACCTAATGTTTGAGAGGTAACATCCCAAAAACTAGTTCTCTGATGTCCATTTTTTTTGTAGTCTTCAACACCAGACTAGTACCAGTTCTAGCATCCAGAACGAAATTTCAGAGACTTTTTATAGACAATAGTTCAAAAAATGTTGAAAATTCCCAGAAATGCTATATTTATCACTCGGCATACCAGAAAATAGGAATCTTAGGTCTAAAACCTCAGGCGTTTCAGATCGCTAGCTTCCTAACACATGTCTAGACAAAAGTTCTTACTTCTAGAAGATGTTATCGTAAAGTTTCTGAAATAACTTCCGAAAATCGCGTAAAGCCCGAATACATGTAATATGTACCTAATGTTTGAGAGGTAACATCCCAAAAACTAGTTCTCTGATGTCCATTTTTTTTTGTAGTTTTGATAGCTTGCATTCTTAATCAACAGACACCACCAGTTCCTATCTTCTAGACCTAAACTGACAGAGTTTTAGAGGATGAACTTCATAGACAGTCTGATGCTCAAATAAACGCGAAATCTGAGACTATAATGCCAGCATACGCACGAATATAGGTCTTAGAGACAGCATCTCAGCCGTTCTAGATACCCAATAGTCTTCAACACCAGACTAGTACCAGTTCTAGCATCCAGAACGAAATTTCAGAGACTTTTTATAAACAATAGTTCAAAAATTGTTGAAAATTCTCATGAATGCAATGTTTATCACTCGGTATACCAGAAAATAGGAATCTTAGTTCTAAAACCTCAGGCGTTTCAGATAGATAGCTTCCTAACACACGTCTAGACAAAAGTTCTTACTTCTAGAAGATGTTATCGTAAAGTTTCTGAAATAACTTCCGAAAATCGCGTAAAGCCCGAATACATGTAATATGTGCCTAATGTTTGAGAGGTAACATCCCAAAAACTAGTTCTCTGATGTCCATTTTTTTTTGTAGTTTTGATAGCTTGCATTCTTAATCAACAGACACCACCAGTTCCTATCTTCTAGACCTAAACTGACAGAGTTTTAGAGGATGAACTTCATAGACAGTCTGATGCTCAAATAAACGCGTAATCTGAGACTATAATGCTAGCATACGCACGAATATAGGTCTTAGAGACAGCATCTCAGCCGTTCTAGATAGCCAATAGTCTTCAACACCAGACTAATACCTGTTCTAGCATCCAGAATGAAATTTCAGAGACTTTTTATAGACAATAGTTCAAAAATTAATGAAAATTCCTATAAAAGCGATGTTTATCACTCGGCATACCAGAAAATGGGAAATTTAGTTCTAAAACCTCATGCGTTTCAGATTGCTAGCTTCCTAACACACGTCTAGACAAAAGTTCTTACTTCTAGAAGATGTTATCGTAAAGTTTCTGAAATAACTTCCGAAAATCGCGTAAAGCCCGAATACATGTAATATGTACCTAATGTTTGATAGGTAACATCCCAAAAACTAGTTCTCTGATATCAAATGTTTTTTGTAGTTTTGATAGCTAGCCTTCTTAATCAACAGGACACCATCAGTTCCTATCTTCTAGACCTTAACTGACAGAGTTTTAGAGGATGAACTTCATAGACAGTCTGATGCTCAAATAAACGCGAAATCTGAGACTATAATGCCAGCATACGCACGAATATAGGTCTTAGAGACAGCATCTCAGCCGTTCTAGATAGCCAATAGTCTTCAACACCAGACTAGTACCAGTTCTAGCATCCAGAACGAAATTTCAGAGACTTTTTACAGACAATAGTTCAAAAAATGTTGAAAATTCCCAGAAATGCAATATTTATCACTCGGCATACCAGAAAATAGGAATCTTAGGTCTAAAACCTCAGGCGTTTCAGATCGCTAGCTTCCTAACACATGTCTAGACAAAAGTTCTTACTTCTAGAAGATGTTATCGTAAAGTCTCTGAAATAACTTCCGAAAATCGCGTAAAGCCCGAATACATGTAATATGTACCTAATGTTTGAGAGGTAACATCCCAAAAACTAGTTCTCTGATGTCCATTTTTTTTTGTAGTTTTGATAGCTTGCATTCTTAATCAACAGACACCACCAGTTCCTATCTTCTAGACCTAAACTGACAGAGTTTTAGAGGATGAACTTCATAGACAGTCTGATGCTCAAATAAACGCGTAATCTGAGACTATAATGCTAGCATACGCACGAATATAGGTCTTAGAGACAGCATTTCAGCCGTTCTAGATAGCCAATAGTCTTCAACAACAGACTAGTACCAGTTCTAGCATCCAGAACGAAATTTCAGAGACTTTTTATAGACAATAGTTCAAAAATTAATGAAAATTCCTATAAAAGCGATGTTTATCACTCGGCATACCAGAAAATAGGAAATTTAGTTCTAAAACCTCATGCGTTTCAGATTGCTAGCTTCCTAACACACGTCTAGACAAAAGTTCTTACTTCTAGAAGATGTTATCGTAAAGTTTCTGAAATAACTTCCGAAAATCGCGTAAAGCCCGAATACATGTAATATGTACCTAATGTTTGAGAGGCAACATCCCAAAAACTAGTTCTCTGATGTCCAATGTTTTTTGTAGTTTTGATAGCTTGCATTCTTAATCAACAGACACCACCAGTTCCTATCTTCTAGACCTAAACTGACAGAGTTTTAGAGGATGAACTTCATAGACAGTCTGATGCTCAAATAAACGCGAAATCTGAGACTATAATGCCAGCATACGCACGAATATAGGTCTTAGAGACAGCATCTCAGCCGTTCTAGATAGCCAATAGTCTTCAACACCAGACTAGTACCAGTTCTAGCATCCAGAACGAAATTTCAGAGACTTTTTATAAACAATAGTTCAAAAATTGTTGAAAATTCTCATGAATGCAATGTTTATCACTCGGCATACCAGAAAATAGGAATCTTAGTTCTAAAACCTCAGGCGTTTCAGATCGCTAGCTTCCTAACACACGTCTAGACAAAAGTTCTTACTTCTAGAAGATGTTATCGTAAAGTTTCTGAAATAACTTCCGAAAATCGCCTAAAGCACGAACACATGTAATATGTACCTAATGTTTGAGAGGTAACATCCCAAAAACTAGTTCTCTGATATCAAATGTTTTTTGTAGTTTTGATAGCTAGCCTTCTTAATCAACAGGACACCATCAGTTCCTATCTTCTAGACCTTAACTGACAGAGTTTTAGAGGATGAACTTCATAGACAGTCTGATGCTCAAATAAACGCGAAATCTGAGACTATAATGCCAGCATACGCACTAATATAGGTCTTAGAGACAGCATCTCAGCCGTTCTAGATAGCCAATAGTCTTCAACACCAGACTAGTACCAGTTCTAGCATCCAGAACGAAATTTCAGAGACTTTTTATAGACAATAGTTCAAAAAATGTTGAAAATTCCCAGAAATGCAATATTTATCACTCGGCATACCAGAAAATAGGAATCTTAGGTCTAAAACCTCAGGCGTTTCAGATCGCTAGCTTCCTAACACATGTCTAGACAAAAGTTCTTACTTCTAGAAGATGTTATCGTAAAGTTTCTGAAATAACTTCCGAAAATCGCGTAAAGCCCGAATACATGTAATATGTACCTAATGTTTGAGAGGCAACATCCCAAAAACTAGTTCTCTGATGTCCAATGTTTTTTGTAGTTTTGATAGCTTGCATTCTTAATCAACAGACACCACCAGTTCCTATCTTCTAGACCTAAACTGACAGAGTTTTAGAGGATGAACTTCATAGACAGTCTGATGCTCAAATAAACGCGAAATCTGAGACTATAATGCCAGCATACGCACGAATATAGGTCTTAGAGACAGCATCTCACCCGTTCTAAATAGCCAATAGTCTTCAACACCAGACTAGTACCAGTTCTAGCATCCAGAACGAAATTTCAGAGACTTTTTATAGGCAATAGTTCAAAAATTAATGAAAATTCCTATAAAAGCGATGTTTATCACTCGGCATACCAGAAAATAGGAAATTTAGTTCTAAAACCTCATGCGTTTCAGATTGCTAGCTTCCTAACACACGTCTAGACAAAAGTTCTTACTTCTAGAAGATGTTATCGTAAAGTTTCTGAAATAACTTCCGAAAATCGCGTAAAGGACGAACACATGTAATATGTACGTAATGTTTGAGAGGTAACATCCCAAAAACTAGTTCTCTGATATCAAATGTTTTTTGTAGTTTTGATAGCTAGCCTTCTTAATAAACAGGACACCATCAGTTCCTATCTTCTAGACATTAACTGACAGAGTTTTAGAGGATGAACTTCATAGACAGTCTGATGCTCAAATAAACGCGAAATCTGAGACTATAATGCCAGCATACGCACGAATATAGGTCTTAGAGACAGCATCTCAGCCGTTCTAGATAGCCAATAGTTTTCAACACCAGACTAGTACCAGTTCTAGCATCCAGAACGAAATTTCAGAGACTTTTTGTAGACAATAGTTCAAAAAATGTTGAAAATTCCCAGAAATGCAATGTTTATCACTCGGCATACCAGAAAATAGGAATCTTAGTTCTAAAACCTCAGGCGTTTCAGATCGCTAGCTTCCTAATACACGTCTAGACAAAAGTTCTTACTTCTAGGAGATGTTATCGTAAAGTTTCTGAAATAAGTTTCTACTCGCGTAAGGCACGAATACATGTAGTATGTACCTAATGTTTGAGAGGTAACATACCAAAAACTATTGCTCTGATATCAAATATTTTTTGTAGTTTTGATAGCTAGCCTTCTTAATCAAAAGGACACCATCAGTTCCTATCTTCTAGACCTAAACTGACAGAGTTTTAGAGGATGAACTTCATAGACAGTCTGATGCTCAAATAAACGCGAAATCTGAGACTATAATGCCAGCGTACGCACGAATATAGGTCTTAGAGACAGCATCTCAGCCGTTCTAGATAGCCAATAGTCTTCAACACCAGTCTAGTACCAGTTCTAGCATCCAGAACGAAATTTCAGAGACTTTTTATAGACAATAGTTCAAAAAATGTTGAAAATTCCCAGAAATGCAATATTTATCACTCGGCATACCAGAAAATAGGAATCTTAGGTCTAAAACCTCAGGCGTTTCAGATCGCTAGCTTCCTAACACATGTCTAGACAAAAGTTCTTACTTCTAGAAGATGTTATCGTAAAGTTTCTGAAATAACTTCCGAAAATCGCGTAAAGCCCGAATACATGTAATATGTACCTAATGTTTGAGAGGTAACATCCCAAAAACTAGTTCTCTGATGTCCAATTTTTTTTGTAGTTTTGATAGCTTGCATTCTTAGTCAACAGACACCTCCAGTTCCTATCTTCTAGACCTAAACTGACAGGGTTTTAGAGGATGAACTTCATAGACAGTCTGATGCTCAAATAAACGCGTAATCTGAGACTATAATGCTAGCATACGCACGAATATAGGTCTTAGAGACAGCATTTCAGCCGTTCTAGATAGCCAATAGTCTTCAACACCAGACTAGTACCAGTTCTAGCATCCAGAACGAAATTTCAGAGACTTTTTATAGACAATACTTCAAAAATTTATGAAAATTCCTATAAAAGCGATGTTTATCACTCGGCATACCAGAAAATAGGAAATTTAGTTCTAAAACCTCATGCGTTTCAGATTGCTAGCTTCCTAACACACGTCTAGACAAAAGTTCTTACTTCTAGAAGATGTTATCGTAAAGTTTCTGAAATAACTTCCGAAAATCGCGTAAAGCCCGAATACATGTAATATGTTCCTAATGTTTGAGAGGTAACATCCCAAAAACTAGTTCTCTGATGTCCAATGTTTTTTGTAGTTTTGATAGCTTGCATTCTTAATCAACAGACACCACCAGTTCCTATCTTCTAGACCTAAACTGACAGAGTTTTAGAGGATGAACTTCATAGACAGTCTGATGCTCAAATAAACGCGTAATCTGAGACTATAATGCTAGCATACGCACGAATATAGGTGTTAGAGACAGCATCGCCGTTCTAGATAGCCAATAGTCTTCAACACCAGACTAATACCAGTTCTAGCATCCAGAACGAAATTTCAGAGACTTTATAGACAATAGTTCAAAAATTAATGAAAATTCCTATAAAAGCGATTGTAGTTTTGATAGATAGCCTTCTTAATATACAGAAAACCAACAGTTACTATCCTCTAGACCGAAGCTAAAAGAGTTTCAGAGGATTAACGTCATAGACAGTCTGATGCTCAAATTAATTCGTAATCTGAGACTATAATGCTAGCATCCGCACGAATATAGTTCTTAGAGACAGCATCTCAGCTGTTCTAGATAGCCAGGAGCCTTCAACGCCTGACTAGCACGAGTTCTAGCATCCAGAACGAAATTTTAGAGAGTGTTTATAGGCAAAAGTTCAAAAATTGTTGAATATTCCCATAAATGTAATGTAAGTACTGAAGATAACAAAACAAACGAGCCCAAACTCGACTGCCATAGCACTTTTCGTGATAGATTTCCAGTGGCCATCTTCCGGCTCTATAATGAGAGCCTTCGCCATCAGGTGCAATAGTAAGTACTGAAGATAAAAAAACAAACGAGCCCAAACTCGACTATCATAGCACTTTCCATCATAGAGCTCCAGTCCGGCTCCATCATGAGACCCTCGCCATCATGTGCACTGGTAAGTGCTGACAAAAACAAAACAAACGAGCCCAAACTCGACTATGATAGCACTGTCTATCATAGAGTTCTAGTGGCCATCTTCTGGCTCCAGCATCAGATCAGCTAATTGGTGACAAAGTATTGCATTCTTACCAAACATACATAAGTATTCCAAATTTCAGCTCAATCGGATAACGGGAAGTGACTGAAAAATGGATTGCCAATTTTGACGGACAACTTACTTACATATTTACATACATACGAACAGTGCAAGTTAAATAAAAGCTTGTTATATAATAATATAATTAAAGCTATGATATATAATAATATAAGCCTTGTTTTTCGAAATGTATCTAGATTCAATAAAGCATTATAGCTACTAACTTAAAATTACAACAATATTTACAAATACCTAGTTTAATACAACCGCGTTCTAATTTGCCGCTAGATGTCGCTGTACTTGGCGAGTTAAATCGTAGATCGCGGTGATGAAATGTTTTCGTAGTTTAATAAGGTCTGGCTGGAAGTCAGCGGCGATGTCGTTTGTAGGTTGTTAGTAATTTGAATGGTTCTGTCGCGTTCTTAGGAAGCTTGATGCCATTGGGTTTTCTCCTAGGTTGCTAAACCTTTTTGCCAGTTACTTGCGCGATCGGCAGCAGTTCGTTCGACATGGTTGTTTTGTCTCGACCCCTTACCACACCCGGTCTGTGGTCAGTCAAGGCTCCATATTAGGGCCATTATTATTCGGCATCATGGTTAACGATCTTAAATCAGTTCTTCAA
Source organism: Pammene aurita (assembly GCA_947086415.1). Classification (NCBI taxonomy): domain Eukaryota; kingdom Metazoa; phylum Arthropoda; class Insecta; order Lepidoptera; family Tortricidae; genus Pammene; species Pammene aurita. The sequence goes on from OX352316.1 coordinate 11,621,965, forward strand.
GCGGCTCAGTGTCTGTTGTATGCTGATGATCTGAAGCTATAAGCTACGGGGTAGAGCAGAGAGCTGATTGCGAGACGTTAAAGGACATCGACTTGGTGTTTCGGTGGAGTATGGAGAACAAGCTCCATTTTAACCCAGCTAAGTGTTGTGTCTGTACATTTAACCATTCTCGAACTGCTTTACATGCTCAATATACGTTAGGGTCAGAGCCAATAAATCGTGTCTCCTCCATTAAGGATCTGGGTGTGGTGTTCGACGCGCAGCTTACTTTTCACGGGCATATTTCCTCTCTTGCCACGAGCTGTTTCCGAAGGCTGGGCTTTGTAATCCGGAACCTTCGCCACTTTCATGACCCGGTAGCCATAAAAAAGGTTTATAATGCCTTGGTAAGGAGTAAGTTAGAGTCTTCTTTGATTATAAGGAACCCCTACGAATCGACGTATGCCTTACTTCTGGAAAAGGTACAGAAAGCATTTTTAAGGTTCCTTTATAAGAAAACCTGCGGATATTACCCGTATTTGTACCCAACAAAGTATCTTTTGGGCTCCCTTGGGTACAATTCCCTGGAAGTGAGGCGTAATTTCCATTTAATGATAATGGCTTGCCGAGCTTTGCGTGGAGAGTCCGACTGTCCCGAGCTGGTTGAGCGTCTCGTGCGTTTGTTTGTCCCGGATATCCCGAGGATAGCCTTGAGACCACGGCGACGCGACCTATTGGCCGTGCCGTCAGCACGCACCGTGTCGTGCAGGAACTCGCCGCTGCCTATTTTCTGGTATGCCGAGTGATAAACATCGCTTTTATAGGAATTTTCATAAATTTTTGAACTATTGTCTTTAAAAAGTCTCTGAAATTTCGTTCTGGATGCTAGAACTGGTATTAGTCTGGTGTTGAAGACTATTGGCTATCTAGAACGGCTGAGATGCTGTCTCTAAGACCTATATTCGTGCGTATGCTGGCATTATAGTCTCAGATTTCGCGTTTATTTGAGCATCAGACTGTCTATTAAGTTCATCCTCTAAAACTCTGTCAGTTTAGGTCTAGAAGATAGGAACTGGTGGTGTCTGTTGATTAAGAATGCAAGCTATCAAAACTACAAAAAACATTGGACATCAGAGAACTAGTTTTTGGGATGTTACCTCTCAAACATTAGGTACATATTACAAGTATTCGGGCTTTACGCGATTTTCGGAAGTTATTTCAGAAACTTTACGATAACATCTTCTAGAAGTAAGAACTTTTGTCTAGACGTGTGTTAGGAAGCTAGCGATCTGAAACGCCTGAGGTTTTAGAACTAAGATTCCTATTTTCTGGTATGCCGAGTGATAAACATTGCATTCATGAGAATTTTCAACAATTTTTGAACTATTGTTTATAAAAAGTCTCTGAAATTTCGTTCTGGATGCTAGAACTGGTACTAGTCTGGTGTTGAAGACTATTGGCTATCTAGAACGGCTGAGATGCTGTCTCTAAGACCTATATTCGTGCGTATGCTAGCATTATAGTCTCAGATTTCGCGTTTCTTGAGCATCAGACTGTCTATGAAGTTCATCCTCTAAAACTCTGTCAGTTTAGGTCTAGAAGATAGGAACTGGTGGTGTCTGTTGATTAAGAATGCAAGCTATCAAAACTACAAAAAACATTGGACATCAGAGAACTAGTTTTTGGGATGTTACCTCTCAAACATTAGGTACATATTACAAGTATTCGGGCTTTACGCGATTTTCGGAAGTTATTTCAGAAACTTTACGATAACATCTTCTAGAAGTAAGAACTTTTGTCTAGACGTGTGTTAGGAAGCTAGCAATCTGGAACGCATGAGGTTTTAGAACTAAATTTCCTATTTTCTGGTATGCCGAGTGATAAACATCGCTTTTATAGGAATTTTCATTAATTTTTGAACTATTGTATATAAAAAGTCTCTGAAATTTCGTTCTGGATGCTAGAACTGGTACTAGTCTGGTGTTGAAGACTATTGGCTATTTAGAACGGCTGAGATGCTGTCTCTAAGACCTATATTCGTGCGTATGCTGGCATTATAGTCTCAGATTTCGCGTTTATTTGAGCATCAGACTGTCTATGAAGTTCATCCTCTAAAACTCTGTCAGTTAAGGTCTAGAAGATAGGAACTGATGGTGTCCTGTTGATTAAGAAGGCTAGCTATCAAAACTACAAAAAACATTTGATATCAGAGAACTAGTTTTTGGGATGTTACCTCTCAAACATTAGGTACATATTACATGTGTTCGTGCTTTAGGCGATTTTCGGAAGTTATTTCAGAAACTTTACGATAACATCTTCTAGAAGTAAGAACTTTTGTCTAGACGTGTGTTAGGAAGCTAGCGATCCGAAACGCCTGAGGTTTTAGAACTAAGATTCCTATTTTCTGGTATGCCGAGTGATAAACATTGCATTCATGAGAATTTTCAACAATTTTTGAACTATTGTTTATAAAAAGTCTCTGAAATTTCGTTCTGGATGCTAGAACTGGTACTAGTCTGGTGTTGAAGACTATTGGCTATCTAGAACGGCTGAGATGCTGTCTCTAAGACCTATATTCGTGCGTATGCTGGCATTATAGTCTCAGATTTCGCGTTTATTTGAGCATCAGACTGTCTATGAAGTTCATCCTCTAAAACTCTGTCAGTTTAGGTCTAGAAGATAGGAACTGGTGGTGTCTGTTGATTAAGAATGCAAAGCTATCAAAACTACAAAAAACATTGGACATCAGAGAACTAGTTTTTGGGATGTTGCCTCTCAAACATTAGGTACATATTACATGTATTCGGGCTTTACGCGATTTTCGGAAGTTATTTCAGAAACTTTACGATAACATCTTCTAGAAGTAAGAACTTTTGTCTAGGACGTGTGTTAGGAAGCTAGCAATCTGAAACGCATGAGGTTTTAGAACTAAATTTCCTATTTTCTGGTATGCCGAGTGATAAACATCGCTTTTATAGGAATTTTCATTAATTTTTGAACTATTGTCTATAAAAAGTCTCTGAAATTTCGTTCTGGATGCTAGAACTGGTACTAGTCTGTTGTTGAAGACTATTGGCTATCTAGAACGGCTGAAATGCTGTCTCTAGACCTATATTCGTGCGTATGCTAGCATTATAGTCTCAGATTACGCGTTTATTTGAGCATCAGACTGTCTATGAAGTTCATCCTCTAAAACTCTGTCAGTTTAGGTCTAGAAGATAGGAACTGGTGGTGTCTGTTGATTAAGAATGCAAGCTATCAAAACTACAAAAAAAAATGGACATCAGAGAACTAGTTTTTGGATGTTACCTCTCAAACATTAGGTACATATTACATGTATTCGGGCTTTACGCGATTTTCGGAAGTTATTTCAGAGACTTTACGATAACATCTTCTAGAAGTAAGAACTTTTGTCTAGACATGTGTTAGGAAGCTAGCGATCTGAAACGCCTGAGGTTTTAGACCTAAGATTCCTATTTTCTGGTATGCGAGTGATAAATATTGCATTTCTGGGAATTTTCAACATTTTTTGAACTATTGTCTGTAAAAAGTCTCTGAAATTTCGTTCTGGATGCTAGAACTGGTACTAGTCTGGTGTTGAAGACTATTGGCTATCTAGAACGGCTGAGATGCTGTCTCTAAGACCTATATTCGTGCGTATGCTGCATTATAGTCTCAGATTCGCGTTTTTTATTTGAGCATCAGACTGTCTATGAAGTTCATCCTCTAAAACTCTGTCAGTTAAGGTCTAGAAGATAGGAACTGATGGTGTCCTGTTGATTAAGAAGGCTAGCTATCAAAACTACAAAAAACATTTGATATCAGAGAACTAGTTTTTGGGATGTTACCTCTCAAACATTAGGTACATATTACATGTATTCGGGCTTTACGCGATTTTCGGAAGTTATTTCAGAAACTTTACGATAACATCTTCTAGAAGTAAGAACTTTTGTCTAGACGTGTGTTAGGAAGCTAGCAATCTGAAACGCATGAGGTTTTAGAACTAAATTTCCCATTTTCTGGTATGCCGAGTGATAAACATCGCTTTTATAGGAATTTTCATTAATTTTTGAACTATTGTCTATAAAAAGTCTCTGAAATTTCATTCTGGATGCTAGAACAGGTATTAGTCTGGTGTTGAAGACTATTGGCTATCTAGAACGGCTGAGATGCTGTCTCTAAGACCTATATTCGTGCGTATGCTAGCATTATAGTCTCAGATTTCGCGTTTATTTGAGCATCAGACTGTCTATGAAGTTCATCCTCTAAAACTCTGTCAGTTAAGGTCTAGAAGATAGGAACTGGTGGTGTCTGTTGATTAAGAATGCAAGCTATCAAAACTACAAAAAACATTGGACATCAGAGAACTAGTTTTTGGGATGTTACCTCTCAAACATTAGGTACATATTACATGTATTCGGGCTTTACGCGATTTTCGGAAGTTATTTCAGAAACTTTACGATAACATCTTCTAGAAGTAAGAACTTTTGTCTAGACGTGTGTTAGGAAGCTAGCAATCTGAAACGCATGAGGTTTTAGAACTAAATTTCCTATTTTCTGGTATGCCGAGTGATAAACATCGCTTTTATAGGAAATTTTAATTAATTTTTGAACTATTGTCTATAAAAAGTCTCTGAAATTTCGTTCTGGATGCTAGAACTGGTACTAGTCTGGTGTTGAAGACTATTGGCTATCTAGAACGGCTGAGATGCTGTCTCTAAGACCTATATTCGTGCGTATGCTAGCATTATAGTCTCAGATTTCGCGTTTATTTGAGCATCAGACTGTCTATGAAGTTCATCCTCTAAAACTCTGTCAGTTAAGGTCTAGAAGATAGGAACTGATGGTGTCCTGTTGATTAAGAAGGCTAGCTATCAAAACTATAAAAAAACATTTGATATCAGAGAACTAGTTTTTGGGATGTTACCTCTCAAACATTAGGTACATATTACATGTGTTCGTGCTTTACGCGATTTCCGGAAGTTATTTCAGAAACTTTACGATAACATCTTCTAGAAGTAAGAACTTTTGTCTAGACGTGTGTTAGGAAGCTAGCGATCTGAAACGCCTGAGGTTTTAGAACTAAGATTCCTATTTTCTGGTATGCCGAGTGATAAACATTGCATTCATGAGAATTTTCAACAATTTTTGAACTATTGTTTATAAAAAGTCTCTGAAATTTCGTTCTGGATGCTAGAACTGGTACTAGTCTGGTGTTGAAGACTATTGGCTATCTAGAACGGCTGAGATGCTGTCTCTAAGACCTATATTCGTGCGTATGCTGGCATTATAGTCTCAGATTTCGCGTTTATTTGAGCATCAGACTGTCTATGAAGTTCATCCTCTAAAACTCTGTCAGTTTAGGTCTAGAAGATAGGAACTGGTGGTGTCTGTTGATTAAGAATGCAAGCTATCAAAACTACAAAAAACATTGGACATCAGAGAACTAGTTTTTGGGATGTTACCTCTCAAACATTAGGTACATATTTACATGTATTCGGGCTTTACGCGATTTTCGGAAGTTATTTCAGAAACTTTACGATAACATCTTCTAGAAGTAAGAACTTTTGTCTAGACGTGTGTTAGGAAGCCAGCAATCTGAAACACATGAGGTTTTAGAACTAAATTTCCTATTTTCTGGTATGCCGAGTGATAAACATCGCTTTTATAGGAAATTTTAATTAATTTTTGAACTATTGTCTATAAAAAGTCTCTGAAATTTCGTTCTGGATGCTCGAACTGGTACTAGTCTGGTGTTGAAGACTATTGGCTATCTAGAACGGCTGAGATGCTGTCTCTAAGACCTATATTCGTGCGTATGCTGGCATTATAGTCTCAGATTTCGCGTTTATTTGAGCATCAGACTGTCTATGAAGTTCAACCTCTAAAACTCTGTCAGTTAAGGTCTAGAAGATAGGAACTGATGGTGTCCTGTTGATTAAGAAGGCTAGCTATCAAAACTACAAAAAACATTTGATATCAGAGAACTAGTTTTTGGGATGTTACCTCTCAAACATTAGGTACATATTACATGTATTCGGGCTTTACGCGATTTTCGGAAGTTATTTCAGAAACTTTACGATAACATCTTCTAGAAGTAAGAACTTTTGTCTAGACGTGTGTTAGGAAGCTAGCAATCTGAAACGCATGAGGTTTTAGAACTAAATTTCCCATTTTCTGGTATGCCGAGTGATAAACATCGCTTTTATAGGAATTTTCATTAATTTTTGAACTATTGTCTATAAAAAGTCTCTGAAATTTCATTCTGGATGCTAGAACAGGTATTAGTCTGGTGTTGAAGACTATTGGCTATCTAGAACGGCTGAGATGCTGTCTCTAAGACCTATATTCGTGCGTATGCTAGCATTATAGTCTCAGATTTCGCGTTTATTTGAGCATCAGACTGTCTATGAAGTTCATCCTCTAAAACTCTGTCAGTTAAGGTCTAGAAGATAGGAACTGGTGGTGTCTGTTGATTAAGAATGCAAGCTATCAAAACTACAAAAAACATTGGACATCAGAGAACTAGTTTTTGGGATGTTACCTCTCAAACATTAGGTACATATTACATGTATTCGGGCTTTACGCGATTTTCGGAAGTTATTTCAGAAACTTTACGATAACATCTTCTAGAAGTAAGAACTTTTGTCTAGACGTGTGTTAGGAAGCTAGCAATCTGAAACGCATGAGGTTTTAGAACTAAATTTCCTATTTTCTGGTATGCCGAGTGATAAACATCGCTTTTATAGGAAATTTTAATTAATTTTTGAACTATTGTCTATAAAAAGTCTCTGAAATTTCGTTCTGGATGCTAGAACTGGTACTAGTCTGGTGTTGAAGACTATTGGCTATCTAGAACGGCTGAGATGCTGTCTCTAAGACCTATATTCGTGCGTATGCTAGCATTATAGTCTCAGATTTCGCGTTTATTTGAGCATCAGACTGTCTATGAAGTTCATCCTCTAAAACTCTGTCAGTTAAGGTCTAGAAGATAGGAACTGATGGTGTCCTGTTGATTAAGAAGGCTAGCTATCAAAACTATAAAAAACATTTGATATCAGAGAACTAGTTTTTGGGATGTTACCTCTCAAACATTAGGTACATATTACATGTGTTCGTGCTTTACGCGATTTTCGGAAGTTATTTCAGAAACTTTACGATAACATCTTCTAGAAGTAAGAACTTTTGTCTAGACGTGTGTTAGGAAGCTAGCGATCTGAAACGCCTGAGGTTTTAGAACTAAGATTCCTATTTTCTGGTATGCCGAGTGATAAACATTGCATTCATGAGAATTTTCAACAATTTTTGAACTATTGTTTATAAAAAGTCTCTGAAATTTCGTTCTGGATGCTAGAACTGGTACTAGTCTGGTGTTGAAGACTATTGGCTATCTAGAACGGCTGAGATGCTGTCTCTAAGACCTATATTCGTGCGTATGCTGGCATTATAGTCTCAGATTTCGCGTTTATTTGAGCATCAGACTGTCTATGAAGTTCATCCTCTAAAACTCTGTCAGTTTAGGTCTAGAAGATAGGAACTGGTGGTGTCTGTTGATTAAGAATGCAAGCTATCAAAACTACAAAAAACATTGGACATCAGAGAACTAGTTTTTGGGATGTTACCTCTCAAACATTAGGTACATATTTACATGTATTCGGGCTTTACGCGATTTTCGGAAGTTATTTCAGAAACTTTACGATAACATCTTCTAGAAGTAAGAACTTTTGTCTAGACGTGTGTTAGGAAGCCAGCAATCTGAAACACATGAGGTTTTAGAACTAAATTTCCTATTTTCTGGTATGCCGAGTGATAAACATCGCTTTTATAGGAAATTTTAATTAATTTTTGAACTATTGTCTATAAAAAGTCTCTGAAATTTCGTTCTGGATGCTCGAACTGGTACTAGTCTGGTGTTGAAGACTATTGGCTATCTAGAACGGCTGAGATGCTGTCTCTAAGACCTATATTCGTGCGTATGCTGGCATTATAGTCTCAGATTTCGCGTTTATTTGAGCATCAGACTGTCTATGAAGTTCATCCTCTAAAACTCTGTCAGTTAAGGTCTAGAAGATAGGAACTGATGGTGTCCTGTTTATTAAGAAGGCTAGCTATCAAAACTACAAAAAACATTTGATATCAGAGAACTAGTTTTTGGGATGTTACCTCTCAAACATTAGGTACATACTACATGTGTTCGTCCTTTACGCGATTTTCGGAAGTTATTTCAGAAACTTTACGATAACATCTTCTAGAAGTAAGAACTTTTGTCTAGACGTGTGTTAGGAAGCTAGCAATCTGAAACGCATGAGGTTTTAGAACTAAATTTCCTATTTTCTGGTATGCCGAGTGATAAACATAGCATTTCTGGGAATTTTCAACATTTTTTGAACTATTGTCTATAAAAACTCTCTGAAATTTCGTTCTGGATGCTAGAACTGGTGCTAGTCTGGTGTTAAAGACTACTGACTATCTATAACGGCTGAGATGCTGTCTCTAAGACCTATATTCGTGCGTATGCTGGCATTATAGTCTCAGATTTCGCGTTTATTTGAGCATCAGACTGTCTATGAAGTTCATCCTCTAAAACTCTATCAGTTTAGGTCTAGAAGATAGGAACTGGTGGTGTCTGTTGATTAAGAATGCAAGCTATCAAAACTACAAAAAACATTGGACATCAGAGAACTAGTTTTTGGGATGTTACCTCTCAAACATTAGGTACATATTACAAGTATTCGGGCTTTACGCGATTTTCGGAAGTTATTTCAGAAACTTTACGATAACATCTTCTAGAAGTAAGAACTTTTGTCTAGACGTGTGTTAGGAAGCTAGCAATCTGAAACGCATGAGGTTTTAGAACTAAATTTCCTATTTTCTGGTATGCCGAGTGATAAACATCGCTTTTATAGGAATTTTCATAAATTTTTGAACTATTGTCTATAAAAAGTCTCTGAAATTTCGTTCTGGATGATAGAACTGGTACTAGTCTGGTGTTGAAGACTATTGGCGATAGCCGTTCTAGATATAGAACGGCTGAAATGCTGTCTCTAAGACCTATATTCGTGCGTATGCTGGCATTATAGTCTCAGATTTCGCGTTTATTTGAGCATCAGACTGTCTATGAAGTTCATCCTCTAAAACTCTGTCAGTTTAGGTCTAGAAGATAGGAACTGGTGGTGTCTGTTGATTAAGAATGCAAGCTATCAAAACTACAAATAACATTGGACATCAGAGAACTAGTTTTTGGGATGTTGCCTCTCAAACATTAGGTACATATTACATGTATTCGGGCTTTACGCGATTTTCGGAAGTTATTTCAGAAACTTTACGATAACATCTTCTAGAAGTAAGAACTTTTGTCTAGACGTGTGTTAGGAAGCTAGCAATCTGAAACGCATGAGGTTTTAGAACTAAATTTCCTATTTTCTGGTATGCCGAGTGATAAACATCGCTTTTATAGGAATTTTCATAAATTTTTGAACTATTATCTATAAAAAGTCTCTGAAATTTCGTTCTGGATGATAGAACTGGTACTAGTCTGGTGTTGAAGACTATTGGCTATCTAGAACGGCTGAGATGCTGTCTCTAAGACCTATATTCGTGCGTATGCTGGCATTATAGTCTCAGATTTCGCGTTTATTTGAGCATCAGACTGTCTATGAAGTTCATCCTCTAAAACTCTGTCAGTTAAGGTCTAGAAGATAGGAACTGGTGGTGTCTGTTGATTAAGAATGCAAGCTATCAAAACTACCAATAACATTGGACATCAGAGAACTAGTTTTTGGGATGTTGCCTCTCAAACATTAGGTACATATTACATGTATTCGGGCTTTAATAATAATAATAATAATATATTCTTTATTGCACCAAATAACAAATTACAACAATAAAAAGTTTACACTTAACTTAGGTAGCAACAGGCGGTCTTATCGCTAAAAAGCGATCTCTACCAGACAACCTTTGGGTAGTAGGAGATTTAGAAATAGAGTTAGGAACATGGTAGTGCACAAATAACAAAAGGGAGAAAAATAACACAAACATCTTAATTTCAAGCTTAAATACACATAGATACTAAATAAAAATACATACATATACCCACATACATATAATACACATATAAATAAATAACTATATATATATACATATATATATATATATATATAAAAGGCAACCTAAGGGAGCGATAGGTAATGTTGTTTCAACAGATTCTTAAAAATGGTAAGAGACTTAGCACATCTTACATCTACTGGCAAAGCATTCCACAATCGAACGGCCCGAAAGGTAAAAGAGCTTCTGTAAAATTTGGTAGAAGATGATGGAGTAGCAAGAATGTGCTTTTGCGACGCTCTGATAGAAGAGAGTCGGTTAAAACGCTCTTTGAGATATTGAGGTGTTGCAGGATTGAAGAGCAATCTATAGAGGAGGATAAGAACGTGAGAATCACGGCGCAGACGAATAGGAAGCCATTTGAGCTGGGAACGAAAGTGAGAGACATGGTCATACTTGCGCAAACCAAATATGAACCTTATGCACAGGTTTTGAAGTCGCTCGAGTTTATTTAGCTGGTCCTCAGAGACGTCAAGATAGCTTATGTCAGCGTAATCTAATAAGGGAAGAAGGAGTGATTGAGCTAGCGCAATTTTTGTGGCGATAGGCAAAAAGTTGCGAAGTCTACTAAGAGAACGCACCGAAGCAAACACCTTCCTGCTAACCTCACCTATCTGTGGTATCCAATTTAAATGTTCATCCATTATGACCCCAAGATTTTTTACCCGATTGGAGTATGGAATTAGAGTACCATCAAACGTTATAGCTGGTAGTTGCGAATAGTCAATCCTAGGTATGAGTTTAGGGCTACCTATGACAATGACCTGGGTTTTAGCAGGGTTAACTTTAAGTCCGTAACGTTTGCTCCAATTAGAGATGCACTCCAGGTCACAGTTCATTGAGCGAATAACCTGGGATAAATCGCTAAGAGTACCCTGGGAATAAATTTGGAGATCGTCGGCATAAAGGTGATAAGAAGAAGAAATATTTAGTGTGATGGAATTTATAAATATGGAAAAAAGAAGAGGGGACAGCACACCACCCTGTGGAACGCCGGCCAATGTGTTGCACCATGTAGACCGGGATGAATCCACCTTTATGCGCTGCCGACGACCTTCTAAATAACTTTGAAACCAAGCAATCACCGCAGGAGATATGTTAATGGAGCGTAATATCCCAAGCAAAATTTGGAAATCGACAGTATTAAATGCGTTGCTGAAATCTAACAGAGACAGTACAGTGACTTCCCTGTTATCCATGCCAGACCGAATGTCATCTGTTATTTTCACGAGAGCAGTAGTCGTACTATGACCTGTTCGGAAACCAGACTGAAAGGTGTTCATGAGTTCGTTTCTGTTCAAAAATGATATCAGTTGCTGGTGGACAAGGCGTTCAAGGATTTTAGAAAGGAAAGGAAGAATGGAAATCGGGCGATAATCAGAGAATGAGGAAGGATTGGATTTTTTTGGCAGAGGAATAATGTCAGCATCCTTCCACAAAGTGGGGAAAACACAAGAAGAAATGGAACTGTTTAAGATGCAAGTAACAATAGGGACAAGTAAATCGAGGAGAGGAAGGATCATTTTACGACTAACGCTGTCGACTCCAACGGCATTGGAAGTGATGGACAAAACGCACTTCTTAACATCACTGTCGGTGAATTGCGCAAGACAGAAAGGAGGAAAGTCTGGAGTTGGGATATTCGAAAGAAAGTTAAGAGTCTCGTTTTTTACTGGACCAGTAAAATCAGTTGAAGAAGAGAAATGCTGGTTGAGCAGGTTTAAGTCAACGTTATTAGTGATCGGATTCTCTGAAGATTTCCCAACTCCCAACGACTTTAGAAATTTCCAAACTTTTGAAGGCTCGCTATTCTCAACAGCCGAGTGAATGTACCGCCTTTGGGCATCACGACATACCGTACTACACCGATTTCGCAGGGCATGATATTTGGCCTTATTTTTCTCAGTAGATTTCCCTTTATATTTTGATTTGGCCAGATTCTTTTTGACTATTAGTGCCCTTATGTCCTCAGTAAGCCAGGGAGCAGGAAGATGCTTAATTTTAATTGGGCGTACTGGAGCATGAATGTCGTAGAGTTGAGACAAGGTGGAGTTAAAAAGAGAAACTTTCTCATCTACGGTATCAGCCCCAATAACTTTTTGCCAATCTAACTTTAGGGCATCCTCACGAAGTTTTTTAGCATTCATCCGACCAAAATTGCGCTGGAGAAAAACTTTGGGCTTAGCTTTTGGGGGACGGACTTTGTAAGACAAGAATAACAAATGGTGATAAGAAAAAGCATCAGCAGAGTATTGGTTATATCTCGCAACATGGTCAGATGAACTGACAAGTGTAAGATCAAGAAGAGATGGGGAACAGTTTGGAAAATAGTGGGTCGGGCCTGAAGGAAGAATAGACAAGTTACAAGCTTCAACAAGCGCTTTTAGAGATTTTGATCTGGAATCATTTTTGAGCAGGCAGGTGTTGAAATCACCCATAATAATGTGATGGTTATAGGAAGGCATAAGATCCTCGAGAAGCTTTTCAAAAGAAGTAAAATAGTTGACATGGAGAGAGGGCGAATAAAAAACACCAAGAAGAAATTTAGAGTGAGATAAGTTTACCTCTAGAAACAAGTACTCTGCAGTATCTGAAATAGGTGATTGAGGCGAAAAGCTTAAGACAGAGAACTGGATGTGAGACCGAAGATATATTGCAACCCCACCACCTCCCCTACCACAGCGGTCATTCCGAATCAGGCGAAAACCAGGCAGAGAAAACAGGGCTTTACGCGATTTTCGGAAGTTATTTCAGAAACTTTACGATAACATCTTCTAGAAGTAAGAACTTTTGTCTAGACGTGTGTTAGGAAGCTAGCAATCTGAAACGCATGAGGTTTTAGAACTAAATTTCCTATTTTCTGGTATGCCGAGTGATAAACATCGCTTTTATAGGAATTTTCATTAATTTTTGAACTATTGTCTATAAAAAGTCTCTGAAATTTCGTTCTGGATGCTAGAACTGGTACTAGCCTGGTGTTGAAGACTATTGGCTATCTAGAACGGCTGAAATGCTGTCTCTAAGACCTATATTCGTGCGTATGCTAGCATTATAGTCTCAGATTACGCGTTTATTTGAGCATCAGACTGTCTATGAAGTTCATCCTCTAAAACTCTGTCAGTTTAGGTCTAGAAGATAGGAACTGGTGGTGTCTGTTGATTAAGAATGCAAGCTATCAAAACTACAAAAAAAATGGACATCAGAGAACTAGTTTTTGGGATGTTACCTCTCAAACATTAGGTACATATTACATGTATTCGGGCTTTACGCGATTTTCGGAAGTTATTTCAGAAACTTTACGATAACATCTTCTAGAAGTAAGAACTTTTGTCTAGACATGTGTTAGGAAGCTAGCGATCTGAAACGCCTGAGGTTTTAGACCTAAGATTCCTATTTTCTGGTATGCCGAGTGATAAATATTGCATTTCTGGGAATTTTCAACATTTTTTGAACTATTGTCTATAAAAAGTCTCTGAAATTTCGTTCTGGATGCTAGAACTGGTACTAGTCTGGTGTTGAAGACTATTGGCTATCTAGAACGGCTGAGATGCTGTCTCTAAGACCTATATTCGTGCGTATGCTGGCATTATAGTCTCAGATTTCGCGTTTATTTGAGCATCAGACTGTCTATGAAGTTCATCCTCTAAAACTCTGTCAGTTAAGGTCTAGAAGATAGGAACTGATGGTGTCCTGTTGATTAAGAAGGCTAGCTATCAAAACTACAAAAAACATTTGATATCAGTGAACTAGTTTTTGGGATGTTACCTCTCAAACATTAGGTACATATTACATGTATTCGTGCTTTAGGCGATTTTCGGAAGTTATTTCAGAAACTTTACGATAACATCTTCTAGAAGTAAGAACTTTTGTCTAGACGTGTGTTAGGAAGCTAGCGATCTGAAACGCCTGAGGTTTTAGAACTAAGATTCCTATTTTCTGGTATGCCGAGTGATAAACATTGCATTCATGAGAATTTTCAACAATTTTTGAACTATTGTTTATAAAAAGTCTCTGAAATTTCGTTCTGGATGCTAGAACTGGTACTAGTCTGGTGTTGAAGACTATTGGCTATCTAGAACGGCTGAGATGCTGTCTCTAAGACCTATATTCTTGCGTATGCTGGCATTATAGTCTCAGATTTCGCGTTTATTTGAGCATCAGACTGTCTATGAAGTTCATCCTTTAAAACTCTGTCAGTTTAGGTCTAGAAAATAGGAACTGGTGGTGTCTGTTGATTAAGAATGCAAGCTATCAAAACTACAAAAAACATTGGACATCAGAGAACTAGTTTTTGGGATGTTACCTCTCAAACATTAGGTACATATTACATGTATTCGGGCTTTACGCGATTTTCGGAAGTTATTTCAGAAACTTTACGATAACATCTTCTAGAAGTAAGAACTTTTGTCTAGACGTGTGTTAGGAAGCTAGCAATCTGAAACGCATGAGGTTTTAGAACTAAATTTCCTATTTTTTGGTATGCCGAGTGATAAACATCGCTTTTATAGGAATTTTCATAAATTTTTGAATTATTGTCTATAAAAAGTCTTTGAAATTTCGTTCTGGATGCTAGAACTGGTACTAGTCTGGTGTTGAAGACTATTGGCTATCTAGAACGGCTGAAATGCTGTCTCTAAGACCTATATTCGTGCGTATGCTAGCATTATAGTCTCAGATTTCGCGTTTATTTGAGCATCAGACTGTCTATGAAGTTCATCCTCTAAAACTCTGTCAGTTAAGGTCTAAAAGATAGGAACTGATGGTGTCCTGTTGATTAAGAAGGCTAGCTATCAAAACTATAAAAAACATTTGATATCAGAGAACTAGTTTTTGGGATGTTACCTCTCAAACATTAGGTACATATTACATGTGTTCGTGCTTTACGCGATTTTCGGAAGTTATTTCAGAAACTTTACGATAACATCTTCTAGAAGTAAGAACTTTTGTCTAGACGTGTGTTAGGAAGCTAGCGATCTGAAACGCCTGAGGTTTTAGAACTAAGATTCCTATTTTCTGGTATGCCGAGTGATAAACATTGCATTCATGAGAATTTTCAACAATTTTTGAACTATTGTTTATAAAAAGTCTCTGAAATTTCGTTCTGGATGCTAGAACTGGTACTAGTCTGGTGTTGAAGACTATTGGCTATCTAGAACGGCTGAGATGCTGTCTCTAAGACCTATATTCGTGCGTATGCTGGCATTATAGTCTCAGATTTCGCGTTTATTTGAGCATCAGACTGTCTATGAAGTTCATCCTCTAAAACTCTGTCAGTTTAGGTCTAGAAGATAGGAACTGGTGGTGTCTGTTGATTAAGAATGCAAGCTATCAAAACTACAAAAAACATTGGACATCAGAGAACTAGTTTTTGGGATGTTACCTCTCAAACATTAGTTACATATTTACATGTATTCGGGCTTTACGCGATTTTCGGAAGTTATTTCAGAAACTTTACGATAACATCTTCTAGAAGTAAGAACTTTTGTCTAGACGTGTGTTAGGAAGCTAGCAATCTGAAACGCATGAGGTTTTAGAACTAAATTTCCTATTTTCTGGTATGCCGAGTGATAAACATCGCTTTTATAGGAAATTTTAATTAATTTTTGAACTATTGTCTATAAAAAGTCTCTGAAATTTCGTTCTGGATGCTAGAACTGGTACTAGTCTGGTGTTGAAGACTATTGGCTATCTAGAACGGCTGAGATGCTGTCTCTAAGACCTATATTCGTGCGTATGCTGGCATTATAGTCTCAGATTTCGCGTTTATTTGAGCATCAGACTGTCTATGAAGTTCATCCTCTAAAACTCTGTCAGTTAAGGTCTAGAAGATAGGAACTGGTGGTGTCTGTTGATTAAGAATGCAAGCTATCAAAACTACAAAAAACATTGGATATCAGGGAACTAGTTTTTGGGATGTTACCTCTCAAACATTAGGTACATATTACATGTATTCGGGCTTTACGCGATTTTCGGAAGTTATTTCAGAATCTTTACGATAACATCTTCTAGAAGTAAGAACTTTTGTCTAGACGTGTGTTAGGAAGCTAGCAATCTGAAACGCATGAGGTTTTAGTACTAAATTTCCTATTTTCTGGTATGCCGAGTGATAAACATCGCTTTTATAGGAATTTTCATTAATTTTTGAACTATTGTCTATAAAAAGTCTCTGAAATTTCGTTCTGGATGCTAGAACTGGTACTAGTCTGGTGTTGAAGACTATTGGCTATCTAGAACGGCTGAGATGCTGTCTCTAAGACCTATATTCGTGCGTATGCTGGCATTATAGTCTCAGATTTCGCGTTTATTTGAGCATCAGACTGTCTATGAAGTTCATCCTCTAAAACTCTGTCAGTTAAGGTCTAGAAGATAGGAACTGATGGTGTCCTGTTTATTAAGAAGGCTAGCTATCAAAACTACAAAAAACATTTGATATCAGAGAACTAGTTTTTGGGATGTTACCTCTCAAACATTAGGTACATACTACATGTGTTCGTCCTTTACGCGATTTTCGGAAGTTATTTCAGAAACTTTACGATAACATCTTCTAGAAGTAAGAACTTTTGTCTAGACGTGTGTTAGGAAGCTAGCAATCTGAAACGCATGAGGTTTTAGAACTAAATTTCCTATTTTCTGGTATGCCGAGTGATAAACATAGCATTTCTGGGAATTTTCAACATTTTTTGAACTATTGTCTATAAAAACTCTCTGAAATTTCGTTCTGGATGCTAGAACTGGTGCTAGTCTGGTGTTAAAGACTACTGACTATCTAGAACGGCTGAGATGCTGTTTCTAAGATATATATTCGTGCGGATGCTAGCATTATAGTCTCAGATTTCGCGTTTATTTGAGCATCAGACTGTCTATGAAGTTCATCCTCTAAAACTTTGTCAGTTTAAGTCTAGAAGATAGGAACTGATGGTGTCCTTTTGATTAAGAAGGCTAGCTATCAAAACAACAAAAAATATTTGATATCAGAGCAATAGTTTTTGGTATGTTACCTCTCAAACATTAGGTACATATTACATGTATTCGTGCTTTAGGCGATTTTCGGAAGTTATTTCAGAAACTTTACGATAACATCTCCTAGAAGTAAGAACTTTTGTCTAGACGTGTATTAGGAAGCTAGCGATCTGAAACGCCTGAGGTTTTAGAACTAAGATTCCTATTTTCTGGTATGCCGAGTGATAAACATTGCATTTCTGGGAATTTTCAACATTTTTTGAACTATTGTCTACAAAAAGTCTCTGAAATTTCGTTCTGGATGCTAGAACTGGTACTAGTCTGGTGTTGAAGACTATTGGCTATTTAGAACGGCTGAGATGCTGTCTCTAAGACCTATATTCGTGCGTATGCTAGCATTATAGTCTCAGATTTCGCGTTTATTTGAGCATCAGACTGTCTATGAAGTTAATCCTCTGAAACTCTTTTAGTTTCGGTCTAGAGGATAGTAACTGTTGGTGTTCTGTATATTAAGAAGGCTATCTATCAAAACTACAAAAAACATTGTACATCAGAGAATTAGTTTTTGGGATGTTACCTCTCAAACATTAGGTACATACTACATGTATTCGTGCTTTACGCGAGTAGAAACTTATTTCAGAAACTTTACGATAACATCTTCTAGAAGTAAGAACTTCTGTCTAGACGTGTGTTAGGAAGCTAGCAATACGAAACGCCTGAGATTTTAGAACTAACATTCCTATTTGCTGGTATGCCGAGTGATAAACATTGCATTCATGAGAATTTTCAACAATTTTTGAACTATTGTTTATAAAAAGTCTCTGAAATTTCGTTCTGGATGCTAGAACTGGTACTAGTCTGGTGTTGAAGACTATTGGCTATCTAGAACGGCTGAGATGCTGTCTCTAAGATCTATATTCGTGCGTATGCTAGCATTATAGTCTCAGATTTCGCGTTTATTTGAGCATCAGACTGTCTATGAAGTTCATCCTCTAAAACTCTGTCGGTTAAGGTCTAGAAGATAGGAACTGATGGTGTCCTGTTGATTAAGAAAGCTAGCTATCAAAACTACAAAAAACATTTGATATTAGAGCAATACTTTTTGGTATGTTATCTCTGTAACATTGGGTACATATTACATGCGTTCGTGCTATACGCGATTTTCGAAAGTTATTTCAGAAACTTTACGATAACATCTTCTAGAAGTAAGAACTTTTGTCTAGACGTGTGTTAGGTAGCTAGCAATCTGAAACGCGTGAGGTTTTAGAACTAAGATTCCTATTTTCTGGTATGCCGAGTGATAAACATAGCATTGCTGGGAATTTTCAACATTTTTTGAACTATTGTCTATAAAAACTCTCTGAAATTTCGTTCTGGATGCTAGAACTGGTGCTAGTCTGGTGTTTAAGACTACTGGCTATCTAGAACGGCTGAGATGCTGTCTGTAAGATCTATATTCGTTCCGATGCTAGCATTATAGTCTCAGATTCCGCATTTATTTGAGCAAGAGACTGTCTATGAAGTTCATCCTCTAAAACTCTGTCAATTTAGGTCTAGAAGATAGGAACTGATGATGTCCTGTTGATTAAGAAGGCTAGCTATCAAAACAACAAAAAACCTTGAATCACAGAGCAAAAGTTTTTGGGATGATACCTCTCGAACATGACATGTATTCTTGCTTTACGCGATTTTCAAAGCGTATTTTAGAAACTTTATGATAACATCTTCTAGAAGTAAGGACTTTTGTTTATACGTGTGTTAGGAAGCTAGCAACCTAAATGCCTGAGTTGTGAGGACCTACGTGCCATATTTTCTGGTATGCCTAGTGACAAACATTACATTTATTGAAATTTTCAACAATTGTCCAACTTCTGTCTTTGAAAACTCTTTGAAATTTCGTTCTGGATTCTAAAACAGGTAATATTGTGGTGTATAAGATTATTTACTGGCTACCTAGAACGGCTGCGATGCTGAGTCTAAGATCTATACGCTCGGATGCGAGAAGTGTAATCTAAGGACTGTGATTTTTTGAGCGTTACGACATTTATCCTCTAGAACGTTCGTAAAATTAGTTCTAGAAGATAGACTGGGAGTTTTCTTATGCCAGGCTTATGTTTAGGTATCTAGCTCTCCAAACCGGCTGAATTATAGGGCACAAAGCGAATCAAACATCGCATGTATGCAATTTTATTAGATGAGTGATTTCGAATATGTCGGTCACATGTGTATTAAAATTTTTTTTTTCTTCTGATTGACTAGAACTATTGCCTACGTGTCCAGAACTGATAGAACTTTCGATTTCAATTCATATTTTTGATGTACGAATCGGTACTTTTGGGATGCTAGAATCAAAGTGTGAAGTTAGCATCCCAATTTTAAATTTAAAAAAAACATGCTTAAATTAGTAGAACTATTTAAAAAAACCATTTAGAACTATAGAACTATTGTGGATGCTACTAGAACTGTCAATAAAATGTGAGATGCTAACATTTGTTATGCTAGGTTCACATGCACATAGGAATGCACACTTGATTTCCAGCAGTTTTTAAGGTACATTTTGAATAAGTATCACGTTACATAGAAATACCTAAAATTATAATAGTCAGAGAAACGCACACCGGTTTTTTTAGCAGTTTCCTGATAACATTTATTATTTTCAGTACTTTTTAATGATGTTACTTGGCAAGTTTTCACACACCACACACCTTTTCAATGCAATGAATCGACACCTTTGGACTGCAATGTGTCAAGTATATAATTTTCTATTAAATAGACCCATTTAGTTCATTATGACTTCATAGTAGAACAAAGTTACACCTTCGCTATTTTTAAAACTGACTCACACTTGGCCGTTTTCAGATTTTTCCCTTTACTTTGACCTTAAGACCTATCTCCATGCCAAATTTCAAGTCAGTACGACCATTGGAAGTGGTCTAGGTTTTTGATGAGTCAGTGAGTCAGTGAGTGAGTGTATAGTAAAAATAGCGATTTTCTGACGTCAATATCTCAAGAACTGCTATAGGTAGAATAATGAAATTTTGTATTCTAGACAATTAAGGGGATGTCAACAGACACTCGAAATTTCATATGCGTAGATAAAATATGTTTTGAGTTATAGGGTGGTCGAAATTGGCCCGAAATGGTTCGTGTAAATATAACCCACGGCCGGTGTGTCGCTTTTTTTTGCTCGAACTTGGCGGACACACTGCCGTGTGTCTAGATAGTACGCCTCTAACTGTGAACTCGCGATTTTCTTACAAACGAGTTAACAAAAATAACAAGACCCTAATGATGATTTTTTCGAACCTTCTAGCTCCATAACCCCTTGATCGATGATGCTCATTAACGAACTCTCAAATTGTATTGAGCTCTACTACAACCCCAACAAATTTCATGTATATTCATCACAAAAACGTTACTCAAGTTATCGCGCGACAAGTATTCTAAATCAAAAAGCCATCGAAATGCATAGACGTCTAGGTAGCCAGCTGACAGTTCTGTTATGTCCGAAGTTGTCTGTAAGAACTCACTTCGCTTACGCTCCGTTCGTTCGATTAAGTAAAACTGTGGAGTAACCTATCCCCGCTTATGGGGTACTCGGGCACGAAGGATTCCGTACCATTATCTATATAAACGTCAAAAAAATCATGTCTGTTGTATGGAAACCCCCTTAAATATTTATCAACCGACTTCGAGATTTCGAAGGAGGAGGTTTAGTGCAGTCATTGAAGCATTATTGCTCCGAATTTTTTTACTGTGAACCGAATTGCATACAATTTTGGAATTAGGTTCATCTTACCCTTAACTTCAAAAGTGAAAATGATTTGAACTCCGCAACCACCCTGGGGGTGGTTGCCACCCCTTCTCGGGGGTGAATTTCTTTTTTTTTCAAAATAACCTCGGATATCGATAGAAGGCCTAATTTTAAGCAAAAAATCATCTATAAAGTTTTTCAAAAAATCCAATACTTTTCAAGTTATTGGCAATTGAAAATTCGCAATTTTTTCACGTTTTTCATCGGTTTCTTGCAAATATCTCCAAAAATATACGTTTTATCGAAAATTTTATTAAAAACAAAATTGTAGCAGGTAAAACAATGAACAATTTGGTTTTTTATAAAGTATTCTAAGTGCAATATTAAGCTAGATATTAAAGATCAAAGCCGTTTTTTATTTTGTCTGAAATTTAATCGATGTGGTCAATGCCATCTAGCGGCGAGCAGATGCATTTTATGCATTCTAATACAATAGGGTTTTGTAGTGCTTGAAATAAGCTTTAAAATGAGCACTATTAAAAGTCTTTTGCACGTAAAATAAGTGAGCTGTATTGCAAATAAGGGGAGCATCTAATGTTTTTTCTTTTAAATCAATGGGTTTCATAAGTGCCATTTCCACCAAAATTAAAATTAATCGTATTCCGCCTAGAATTAACTTTATTATGAAGAGTTTGATAGATAATATCAGTTTGGCTGCTTCAGGACATATATTTTTCAAAAAAGTCACGATTTAAAAAAAAACAAAATTTCAAATTTTTTAAAAACCCACTTTTTTTTCATAATATCTCAAAAATGACGACAGATACGTATAAAAGTGTATGGATTAAAAATTTAGGTATTTTTCTGACAAACAATTTGGTTTTTTTGTTTTTTCTGTCAAACAAAAATTGACGGAGATATGATTGTTTAAAGAGCGCGTGGCAGCGCAATCACAGCCTCTCTTAAGCCCTTTAACCCTTCACCGTTTTAGAAAAAGGTTTTTTACTATATATTGCAATGAAGGATGTTGTAGCTCTCTTAATTACCTTTACAATGGTTTTTTATAAATTGTGATAGCATGAAAATTGAAGGAGTTATGGTCCTAAACAAACCTGGAGTGCGATTTTTGAATCTCACCAAGTGACTAAATCTCACCGATGTGAGTGATTTACTATCGGAAATCACTCACATCGGTGAGAATTAGTCACTTGGTGAGATTCAAAAATCGCACTCCTGGTAAAAACTTATCATATTTTTTTCTACTTAGTAACTGAAAATTTCGGAGTGTGAATATTTGGAGCAATGTGAAAGTACGCAGTATAATAGAGACCCACAACTATTGTAATGTGTATATATTGAAATGATTCTTGGTTTTGTAAAATGAAAATCCCAGGTTGTGCGACAAGATTTATTAAACATCCCACACTTATATTCAGCATTTGCAGTAAATACCCCTCCACTACACTTCTTTTATATCTTAACTCCCTAATTAATAACAAACAGGGTTTGTGCTTACAGTTGGTCAGTATATTCTCGGCTGCGGAATCCCGCGTTAGCTAACGGTTCGGTACCTGGTTACACTACGGCAGGCCTACAGCTGTCGCAGGCCCACGGCGTACCCGTTGAACTCTCGTGCTGGACAACCGGCACGTCGAGCGCCAGCGTCGCCGACAGCCTGCTCGCAGGAACAGCGAGCCACCGTCGTGCAGCTTCCATCAGTTTGACGCGACGTGGTCTATAAAGACCATAACTAAACACCTCCTACGAGGGAATACGAAACCCGCGTATGCCGCTCGTTGTTCCGATGTCAACCTCCGGAGGTGTTAGGCCTTTAGGGACGCTACCGCATGCGGCCCAGCGTCCGCATCACCGCCTGCGCTACCGGCAGGTTACAGTTTTGGGCTAAGCGAAGAAGGATAACACTTTATTCAGTGTCATGGATCGATTCGGAATCGTAGAAGACTTTCATATTTCATCAATCTAGAACGAACCATAGACTATAATATTTTTAAATTATTTTTAAATATGTAATCATATATATTTACTGTTTTAATTTAGGGGTAGTTTTAAGGGTAGAAAAGCTTAAGAATATGATAATCATTTTCGAGAGTGTGAAATAATATTTAAATCCTTTTCATTTTATAAAAAAAAAAAAATTTTTTTATCACGGGGTAGTTTTCAAGGGTTAAAAGGGGGTTAAAAATTTGATAATTATTATAGAGAATATAAAATATTACTTACTCTATACTTACATCTTTTTATGTCATACCAAAGTATTTTTTTGTGATTTTTTCAATTTAGGGGTTGTTTGCAAGGGTTGTAAGATTTTCAAGGGGTTGAAAATGATTTTAATATGAGGTAATTATGTTAGAAAATACTTTACAATTTCACCACTTACTATTAGACATGTTTTCTTGCGATAAAATGGCTCAATGTCAATTTTTCCATTAAGGGGTTGTTTACACCCCTTAAAAATAATAGGCGGAGTTCAGATCATTTTCACTTTTGAAGTTAAGGGTAAGATGAGCCTAATTCCAAAATTTCATGCAAATCGGTTCACAGTAAAAAAATTCGGAGGTAAGACCGTATTTTTCGCTTCAATGACTGCACTAGTTATCAATTCGTCGGGATCTTTCTTTTTTTGCTTTTTTTTTATGTATGTTCACCGATTATTCGAAGACGGCTGGACCGATTTTGAATTTTTCTCGTTTGAAAGAGTATACTTCACAGTTGGTCCCATTGTCATCAGGTCAGGATCTGATGATGGGATCCTGGAGAAATCAAGGGAACTCTTCAAATATTATAGGCACACATATAGTGATTACAGTATTTTTTACAGTAGCTCGAGCTCGTTTTGGAAAGTTGGAGGCTAAGTGAAGTCGGTTCTTTTTTGTTTAAAATTGGCTACTTTCCTGGGTAAAAAAAATATAATTATATTTAGTCCGTCAGTTAGATTATCAAAAAATATTGGACACGTATTTTTTATTTTGTCAATCAAACAAAAATTGGTTAAGATATAGCCCGTTAAAGTTCCGCGTGACGTCACATTATACTAAAAATTGTACTAAAATGTGACGTCACGCGGAACTTTAACGGGGTATATCTTCACCAATTTTTGTTTGATTGAAAAAATAAAAAATACGTGTCCAATATTTTTTGATAATCTAACTGACGGACTAAATATTTATTTTTAGGAAAGTAGCCAATTATTTTATTCTGTTTTTTAGTATTTGTTGTTATAGAAATTGTACTAAAATGTGACGTCACGCGGAACTTTAACGGGGTATATCTTCACCAATTTTTGTTTGATTGAAAAAATAAAAAATACGTGTCCAATATTTTTTGATAATCTAACTGACGGACTAAATATTTATTTTTAGGAAAGTAGCCAATTATTTTATTCTGTTTTTTAGTATTTGTTGTTATAGCGGCAACAGAAATAGATCATCTGTGAAAATTTCAACTGTCTAACTATCACGGTTCATGAGATACAGCCTGGTGACAGACGGACAGCGGAGTCTTAGTAATAGGGTCCCGTTTTTACCCTTTGGGTACGGAACCCTAAAAAACGTTGAAGCATTAGTTAACATAACAATTAACACCCTAGGAGCAAAGTACGGCCAATTTTAGGGTAACCAGAATCACGGTTTCGGCAATCAAGATTTTCACAGGTTGAGAGGTTTAGCTGTCATCATCCACCAATCATGTTTATCATATTTCTTTTTTTAGGGTTCCGTAGTCAACTAGGAACCCTTATAGTTTCGCCATGTCTGCCCGTCCGTCCGTCCGTCCGCGGATAATCTCAGTGACCGTTAGCACTAGAAAGCTGAAATTTGGTACTAATATGTATATCAATCACGCCGACAAAGTAGTAAAATAAAAAGTGGAAAAAAATGTTTTAGTAGGGTACCTCCCCTATACGTAAAGTGGGGGGTGATATTTTTTTTCATTTCAACCCTAACGTATGATATATTGTTGGATAGGTATCGAAAAATGAATAGGGGTTTACTAAAACCATTTTTTGATAATGTAAATATTTTCGGAAATAATCGCTCCAGAAGTAAAAAAAAATGTGTCCCCCCCCCCCCTCTAACTTTTAAACCATAAGTTTTAAAAATATGAAAAAAATCTCTAAAGTAGAACTTTATAAAAACTTTCTAGGTAAATTATTTTGAACTTGATAGGTTGAATAGTTTTTGAAAAAAAAATACAAAATTATTTCTGAACTAAGTTTGTTTTAACCGTTTAAGCAGGTGTTTATTGTACCTGTAATTTCTACAAAATCACAATGAAATGACGTGCTTTAAAAAACTCTTAAGTGGGGACACTTACTGTGACGGACAGAAAACTACGGAACCCTACACTGAGCGTGGCCCGACACGCTCTTGGCCGGTTTTTTGATTGGTGGATTTTGACAGCTGCTGTCAAAAAGACGTCTCGCCACGGTGCTGCCATCTAGTGGAAATCTCGATCGCGGAAACTCTCATTGTCATCATAGATAAACAAAAAGTAAGATGAGTGATGTTCATAGTAAACAAAACTGAAATGTGTTCCAGCACCTACACACTTGTAAAATGCTACACACCGCTATAATGTATGTGCATCATGGGCAAAAGAGATAAACCTATATAGTTAACACGGGTATGCAAGGGAGACCTCCATATTTTGTGCATTGTACACAGTGTGACTGAGAGACTCTGCCACACGACTAATTCAATATATGTAGGTGCCGGAACCTATATTTGATGGCACAGAATCGAGCCCCTGGTACAGTCACCGGCAATAGTATGTTCCTACACGAAGGCCGCAAAAATATGTGACACGCTCTTATGGCCCTACAAATAGGAGCGTGTCACATATTTTTGCGGCCTTCGTCTAGGAAGATACTATTGACGGTGACTGTACCGCTATATCCGCTTTTGTATAAATCAATTATTGTAATTGTATTGTCGAGTGCTGTCTAATCCAGCCAATATTTTTGACTACCTACTATACCCCTAGTGTCGTAAAAATATTGTTCGCCAGTTAAAAAATGAAAACTTTAAAACTTGATAATAATGAAAGCAAGCACAGCCCTCAATAGTCAGGCTTTCGTCATTAGTGTCATTACTGAAAACTTAATAATACTGTTGACACAGTTGAAACAATTGAATTTTAATTGTGAGAACAGCTGTCCATGCATGTCGGATATCCAATGTCAAAAACGGCAATGACCTTGAAATATATCTGCCAATGCCAAGCCAAAACAAATCTATTCGATATTTTTTTTGTACGTAACTGTTGTTTTATAATATTGGAAAAAGAGCTGGCTACGTCAGATATGACACAATAATGAGAGTAACAAAACCAGTCTGGATCATCAGTCTGGATCCGAATTTTTGAATTGGAAAATAGTAATACCAAGTGGTAAAGGCGTCTGCCGCGAATGCAGAAGACGCTGGTTCGATCCCAGCCCTGGGCACCGGAGGCCTAGGTCACTTTTTCCTTTGTATATGACATCTATATAAGTTTAATACCAAAATATGCGAAAACTGCCGAAGTTGTTTCAGTTATAACGGACAGGGCCTATATTTTAACATTAGAACAAAAAACATTGCGTATTTAATAATTGCGGAAACAAAAACAGTAGGCGACAAAGTATAAATTACGTACGTACGCCGTTTGGCACTACTTTCCCCCAATAGAAACTTTTAGCAATGATATAATAATATAACTTCTCAAACTCTAGCATTTCTTTTCTAGAAGTGGTTTGCATTCTTTGATCTCCACCACTTTACAGCTGCCAGATGTCCAGATCTAGAAGGAAGCATAGTAAAGCAAACTCACTAGACGGGTTTCGTTGCTCTCATTATTGTGTCATATGATATGACACAATAATGAGATATGACATATGACTCATATCTGACGTGGCTAGCTCTCCGTCTATATGTGAAGGTATTCCTTTAAGTCAAGTCACATTGACATTAGACAACGGTTGAGAAAAATGAATAAAATAACACAATATGTTTTTTTGGCATGTATTTCACCAGGCGGCAAAATAATTGTATTTAGGCTACTAAAAAAATAGAAATTGGCATTAAAAATAATTGGTTGGCGCCTAGTTCCAGGCGACTAATTATTTAAATATGGGCTGCATTTTAATGCTTTTACAGGTATCAATAATTATATTGCCAACTGAATTAATAACAGGGAAGTATTTTAAGAAGCCTTTTTTAAATAGAAAACTATCAGCTAATAATTTAAAAATCAGGATCTTTTAAAATATTTAGGAAGCAATTAAAGTAAATACGATATTCAATATAAGTACAATGGGCAACTTTACACGAGCTGTAATTATAACATAAAAACCGGCCAAGAGCGTGTCGGGCCACGCTCAGTGTAGGGTTCCGTCGTTTTCCGTCCGTCACAGAAAGTGTCCCCACTTAAGAGTTAATAACACCGCCATGTAGGATATGATATGAAAGTTCCACGTACAGCGACATCTATCGGCAAATTAAGTAAACTATTGCGCGCGAGCTTAAAGTATGGAAGATGATTTTTATGGAATAATTCTTTATTGCGTGAACCGATTTTCACCGTTTTTACTTTATTTGAAAGCACGTCATTTCATTGTAATTTTGTAGAAATTACGGGTACAATAAACACCTGCTTATACGGTTAAATTACAAACTTAGTTCAGAAATTATTTTGTAATTTTTTTTAAAACTATTCATCCTATCAAGTTCAAAATAATTTTCCTAGAAAGTTTTTATAAAGTTCTACTTTTGAGATTTTTTTTATATTTTTAAAACTTATGGTTCAAAAGTTAGAGGGGGGAGTTTACACATTTTTTTTTTACTTCTGGAGCGATTATTTCCGAAAATATTCACATGATCAAAAAATTATTTTAGTATACCCCTATTCATTTTTAAATACCTATCCAACAATATATCACACGTTAGGGTTGAAATGAAAAAAAAAATCACTTTACGTATAGGGGAGGTACCCTAATAAAAAAAAATTGTCCACTTTTTATTTTACCACTTTGTCGGTGTGATTGATATACATATTAGTACCAAATTTCAGCTTTCTAGTGCTAACGGTCACTGAGATTATCCGCGGACGGACGGACGGACGGACGGGCAGACATGGCGAAACTATAAGGGTTCCTAGTTGACTACGGAACCCTAAAAAAAGGAATCTTAAAAAGTGACTGTGGTCTATGAATATTGATAGGTAGGTGCCTATACGTAGGTTAGGTGCCTATACGTAGGTTAGGTGCCTATCAGATATGTACTACCAAAATTCATAGACAGGGAAATTTTACAGGTGCCTCTTGTCTATACTTGTTTAGACAGGTAGTTGTTTAGATGACGTTTATGGAATATACAACAAATTGAAATCATGGAATAAAAATATCATATTAGTCTGGCTAACCAAATAGCGCAGTAACAGTAGAAGTAATAGGTTAGCTATTCGGGTCTACAATTATGGAACCCTACACTGAGCATGGCCCGACATGCTGCTGGCCGGTTTTTCGTGGTAAAGGTACTAGCGTAACAAAATTACAGTATAATTCTCTCTGTCTATGCTTGAAGTGAGACAGACTCTAATTTTGCCAAACTATACCTACCTTACTTCGACACAGACAAAAAAGGTTTATGACCAAATTTCTATTTGTAATGTAAATTGGTTCATACTTAACCTAACTAAATGCTTAATACAAATGTACCATGATGCTAGAGCAGGGGTTTTCAAACTGGGGGGGGCGCCCCCCTAGGGGGGCGTGACCACATTTTAAGGGAGGCGCGGGGCGTCGGGAAAATTGAACAGGGCTAGCTAGACCATTTACTTCCGTTTCCTTACATCGAAGCGAAGGGGGGCGTGAGAATATAATTTTAGGCTACAGGGGGGCGTGCCTAAAAAAGTGCTAGAGCTTACCATAAGGCGACTATTTTGTTTTGTTGTTTATTTTTTTTATTTAGTCTAGTCACCGTCGTAGTATTAAAAAAAACCGGCCAAGTGCGTGTCGGACCACGCATAATGGAGGGTTCCGTAGCTTCAATGGAATAAGAACCAGACTAATGCCAAAAGGTCGTGTCTGATACCTATGGAAGAAGTTTTTTGGAAATAACTCAAAAATGACTAAACCGATAATGTTCAAAACAATTTTCGTAGAAAGTGTATGATAACGCACATCTTCTCAATTTTTTTCATATTACACAATTTTTCTAACTTTCGAAGCGATTATTTTTGAAAATATTCACTTAATCACAAAATGTTTAAAGAAACCTCGATGTCATTTTTAAAGACCTATCGATTGATGTGCAACATGTTGATTATTTAGTAAAAAAAAATTTTTTGTAATGTTGTAATGTAACATGTATGCGCGCCCCGCAATTTATTTAACTACACAACTAAATAGCGGCATACAAAATACACCTTATGTCACAATTTTATTAAGATACGTCTTATAGCTTCCGAGTAAAATGGCTGTGACATACGGACGGACGGACTCACATACGGACATGACGAAACTTACGTATGTCCGCCAGCTGCGTTTTATTTTTTTTGACAAGAAATCGACCATTTGAATAAGAGTGACAGACAGAGTGATTGACAAACTAGCTATTTCTCTACTGACAATTTTTTTGTAAATTTAAAACAGTAGTGTTACTGTTTTAAATTTAGTAGGAACATACATTATTATCGTATGACTATTTGAGAATCGCCACAGCGGAAATCTGTTTTTTTTTTAAGAGAAGTTGTCGGGCACTGGCACTGTTCCCACTACACTGTTCGCAGTGTTCTCACTACCGACACAATTACCCTGGTTTGCAAAAGTTTATTTTATTTTATAAATTACCTCCTTAATCCTTTGACCTTGCGCGATATCACATTCAAAATATAACCGAGTGCGCTCGCGCTCTGGCGGCAGGGGCCCTATACTTCTGTCCGATGGTTGGCGGTCAAAAGGTTAAAGAGGACCTGCATCCTGCATCCTACAATATTTCGGAGCAATTTTGGAGCAAATATGTGTTGTGACAGACAGACTAGGTACAGGGGTTCCTTTTTTACTATTTTTGTACGGAACCCTAACAATATTCCACTTTTCTGAAATTTGACTGCCTCTGTTATTAAAATGATACCTGCCGTGATACACTCAAAATGGTTAATTAGGTGTAAACGAATAGCTGGCAACAAATATTTAAAACAAGCCTACTTTCAATAATAGATGCCGAGTCATTATTTTTGTTGCCAACCAATTATTTAAAGTTCCCTGTTAATTTTTGGTCAACTGTATATTGCTGCCGTTTTTGAAAAATAAAGATGCCTAATGTTTGAGGCTTATTTAATTTTATTGCCCCTTAAATATTATAACGTAACCAATTTATATTATTAGATGCCTTAGAAAAGCTGCCGGTTCAATATTTAGATACCCGAAAAATTATACCCTTTTTTTTTAATGTATGATATCAATCGATTCGTTTTGTTATGAGGATCAAATGTATATTAATTGCGTTAAAGCAAAACATAAAAGTCACAAATGTGACTTCGGGCCTGTTTCACAATGTCTAAGTAAAGTTTTGGATAGCTAATTAACAAATAAATGAACTGCCAGATAAAACTACCTGCAAAACTTAGCACTTTATCTACCAGTTAAGCTTATTTGAAGATTGTGAAACGTCACGTTCACATTGCGTCAGACTAATGTGAACGCAACCATATTAAATGTATGAAACCGATTACTTTTCTGAAGCGTCACGACACAACACGTCAGAAAAATGTGAACCGGGCTTGTAGGTATAAGTAGAAACATGTCGCGCGTAGTGACTAAATACACGTGAGTTAACCCGTAAACTTTGACAGTATTAGTAATGTTAGTGTTTCTCACAAAAGTTTCAGTTCAATAGTCAAATTCAATTGTTTTATAAGCCCTGTGATCCATGTGATTTGTGTCAAATATACGAGTACATGTAAACCTTTGACACTCCTCAATTAATTATGTGTTTTCATCATCTCGCAGCACTCACTGGATTTTCTTCATTATCTGTTATCCCACTACTACTACCCCAGAGAAGAAATACATATCTATATCCAGTGACATGTAGCGATACGATAAATAAATAATTATAGAGTTATGTAAAAGGATCTTTGTTAAACCAAATATTTCTTGGTAAAGTAATTGCCATAACTTACAATTTAACATAAGAATTATATTGGATGTTCTTCTGTAGGAAAGCAGCGTCTTCATTATACATTTTTATTTATTTATATTTATATAGCCCTTTATTCTGAACATGAATTAAATTGTTTCTGTGTTAAATTAAGTCTCTTAGTTCAGTGTGCCTATTGGCAAAGGCCTCCTCCAGCTCCTTCCAGTATCTCCTATCTCTTGCCACCCTTGTCCAGAGTGGTCCTACTGTAGATACGATTTCATCTTCCCATCGTTTTGGTTGGGAGCCTTTCGATCTTGACCCGTCTATTGGGTGCCACATGAGAATTCTTTGACTCCACTTTTCAGTCTTACATCTTACAGTGTGTCCTACCCACCTCCATTTTTGCAAGTCTATGTGGATAAGAATATCTGCCACTTTGGTTCTGCTTCTTATGTCAGAGCTGCGGTTTCTATCTTGTAATTTTCATTATACATAGTTGAATGAATTATAATAAGCATATTAAAAAGCACACTAAGTAGGTGACCCACATCGGAAAAAAAATCAGATGAAGGTGGGTGACGAAGTATTATGTTTTATCCGTATAAATAACTACTTATGTCCTTGGTCAAATAGTCAAACACCCAAACATGATAGGATGCTGCAAGTCGTAGGTACCGAAACGCCTAGAGGAGCTATTGGTCCGTAAAGAAGTATGAGTAAGGTAGGTAGAAATGAAGTCTTCGATGCCTGTGTGCTTTACTTATTCCGTTCTTAAGGCGCTAGGCGCTAATTATGGCCAAAAACTGTTACTTTCTAAGGGATATATCTCAATAACGGGTTATTCAAAAATTTTGAAAAAAATATATGTTAATTACCATTTCATGTACAATATTGTCAACGTTTGAATAACTCGTGTAACGTATAGTTTCTCCGTTATTTAAATGTAACGAAATGTCGTTTTACGGTTAATTTTGCTTATATCTACTGAACGGCTCATTCGATTTAAAATATTGTTGAACTAAAAAATGTGTACTACAGAACACTACAAACTCAACGTAGGATATTTAAATTGATTAAATTTTCTTAAACAACTTGATCATAATTCCACATTTCGTGCATTGGTAGCTCGAAAACGGCGTTGCTGGCAGTCGTGAGCTAGCTTTGAGACGAGGAGGCTGTGTCGCTCGTCGCTCCGTGCTTCCCTTGTACTACAAATACTTGTGCTTGGCCCGTGAGCAATAATATCGGACTTACTGTGCCTAAAGACTAAATAACTGCAGAGGGTTCATGCGGTGCGGGCATAACGTGTCTTGTCGGAATCAATAGCGCATAGACGTTATCTTTTAAGATAATATACCCGTATGTGTGTTCATGTATTTACGTTCTTATAAAAAGTGTATTTTATTTAGATGACCTATATTACAAATTAAATAAATAAATGAAATAAAAATGGAGAAAAAACAGAACTCATGCATCTTATAATGCCCTGAAAACAAATGTAATCTTGTAAGTACACTACAATTATTATGTATTAGTACTTATTCTGATGAGTCACGCAAAACAGGCGTTAGTTGTCGAGTTGCGGAAACCTGCTATTGCTACAATACAATGGACTAATAAGTAATTTTCGGAGTTATTATTTACGAAAATATACGTTTTATCCAAAAGTTGTTTAAGACTTATTCTTTTTGGAAGACCTGTCCAATAATACCACACACTATCGTCTATCGTATCAATCGCGTGGGTTAGAGCGAAAAAAGTCGCCTCCACTTCATTTTATTTTTCTGATTTTGATTTACCATATTGTCGGCGTGATTAAAACACATACAAATTTCAGTGTACTAACTATCACTGAGCGAAGCCTGATCGAGATTCTAATTAAAAATTGCTCATATTTAAGAGTTTAATGTAAGTAAGAATAAAGGAAAAAAAGCTTTACTATCTCGCTGAAATACAAATTTATATTAATTATCAACACAAGTAAATAAATAAATTACTACTAACGGTTAATACTACATATCAAATATCTTTAAAAGACCGGCCAAGAGTGTATCGGACCACGCATAATGTAGGGTTCCATAGAAAGTAGTTTCTTGGAGATAACTCAAAAATGGCTCAACCGATAATATGTAAAATAGTTTTCATATAAATAAGTACTAAGCCGTATCTTCTTTATTTTTTTCATATTTTTTGGACTTACGGATTAAAACTTAGATGGGGGGGGGGGACTATTATTTAGACTCGCGAAGCGATTATTTCTAAAAATATTGACTCAATAAAAAAGGTTTTAAAAATCCTCTATTATATTATATATAGAGGATTTTTAAAACCTTTTTTATTGAGTTAATATTTTTAGTCTTAAGATATTTTTAAACCCGTATCGATAGATGTACACAATGTTCATATTTGCAAAAAAAAATTGTTTTGACATTTAGTTCGGCATATGTATGTATGGAGTGCCTCCCCTTAAAGTTTTTTTTTTCAGCAATTTAGCTAAAAACTAAGTAGCGGCACAAGGCACACCTATGGATAAAATTTCATCAATATATATTTTATAATAAAATGGTTGTGACATACGTATGGACGGACGGACAGACGGACATGTTTCAAGAAACTTTTTTAGTTTTGTTAATTTTTCCTAATTATATAAGTGATTTTTACGGTTGATATTCAAAACAATAACCATCTATTAAACTCACTTGCGCAGCAAAAAAACTAAATTCACATGAAAACATCGCTTTGATGTGCATTCAGTTTTTTCTGATATGCAGAATATTTTTACCAATATTTTGCCGCTGACTGTACTTATAATTCAAAATCTAGGTTTTATTCTGTTACATAAAAATCTACTAATTGAGATCGTTATTACTTATCTTATTTAATAGGTAAGTAGCATTCCTAAAAATATCACCATTGCAGTACTTAATCACAGTATTCAAATCAAAAAATATCCGCAAAAGGATTATAATTATTATAAAGCTGCCCGCGCTCCTCTGTGTAAAGTCATATTCTTTGAACATCATTCTGGTGCAGTGTGGCGGATTTACGTACGATATCGCAATGAGAGGGTAAAGCGGGTAGCGCGGGTACACAGCGCCCAAACGCTCAAGGACACTCTGGCGACAATCGTCTTAATGTATTATGGCGAGTTATCGATGTACACATTTTGTCATTGAACGCGTCAAAATTCAGTTAATATTTGACACAAATCACATGGATCACAGGGCTAATAAAACAATTGAATATGACTATTGAACTGAAACTTTTGTGAGAAACATTAACATTACTATATAATACTGTCAAAGTTTACGGGTTAACTCACGTGTATTTAGTCACTACGCGCGACATGTTTCTACAAATGAATTTCACGCTCGAATACATAAAAAATAAAATAATTTTTCCTTGGTTTTTTAACACGGCCTATGCGTTATTGCATAGGCCGTGTTGAAGAATACAGAGTAACTTAACACCTATTTGGAGATTTTTCAAGACAAGGTTAGTTACGTGAAACGAAGGGAATGAACACGTTTGTATTGTAGTAAGACTCCCATACAGAAAAATAATGAGAATATGGCATTTTTAATATAAAAAATTGGATTACTAGTAAAAAAGATATAGGTGCTGGATCCGCGCTGGATCCAGCTGGATTTATGTCAATCCAGCAAAAATCCAGCTGGATTGAAAATGGTGCTGG
Organism: Pammene aurita; assembly: GCA_947086415.1. NCBI lineage: Eukaryota > Metazoa > Arthropoda > Insecta > Lepidoptera > Tortricidae > Pammene > Pammene aurita. The sequence goes on from OX352316.1 coordinate 11,656,595, forward strand.
ATTGCAATCCCTAATAAGTACCTATAACCAAAGAGTATTTATAAATAGAGCAACATAGTCTAAGAAATGTTTGTGTCTCATGCTCTGAAGCGCCATCTGAACCGGAGCAAACCAGAGTTACCGCATAATGTTTGGGGCCGTACAGCGCCATCTAGTAATGCTATCAACTTGGAACAAATATTTCTTAGGGTGTTCGTCTATATTGATACACCAGCGACCCGCCCCGGCTTCGCACGGGACTTTTTTGTAGACCTTTTTTAAGGTGTACAATACTGTAGTACATTATTTTGATCTATCTCGTATAGTTCAGTCATTATAGATTTTGACCCGTGAATAATCAGTTTTTGGATTTTTTTTTCGTAGGTCCCTCGGGGGGGTCACTGGGAATGTAAATTCAAAAAGCAGACTGAATCAGGCTCCTGTATATATTCGAAAAATGTTTTTTTCCAAATAAACGGTTTTTGATTTTAAAGTAAAACCGTGAGGACAAAAATTGTAGGAAATTTGATTCTCTACAAGTTTGGTCCTCACATTTTTTCTTCTATGATCGATATTTTGAAAATTAAACCTGAAAAACGCGACAAATTCAAAATATTATCATTATCTACTATGTTCCACGTTTTACGGCATGAATGAAGAGAAACAAAGTTGTAGAGAATCAAATTCTGAACAATTTTGGGGGAAAAAAGGTGGGAACCAAAATTGTTCAGAATTTGATTCTCTACAACTTTGTTTCCCTTCATTCATGCCGTAAAACGTGGAACATAGGAGATAATGATAATATTTTGAATTTGTCGCGTTTTTCAGGTTTAATTACCAAAATATCGATCCTAGAAGAAAAATTATGAGGACCAAACTTGTAGAGAATCAAATTTCCTACAATTTTTTCCTCACGATTTTACTGTAAAATCAAAAATGGCCGAGTTATTCAAGAAAAACCGTTTTTCGAATATACACAGGAGCCTGATTCAGTCTACTTTTTGAATTTACACTCCCAGTGACCCCCCCGAGGGACCTACGAAAAAAAAATCCAAGAACTGATTATTCACGGGAAGGGTCGGTTTTTTGGATATAATGACTGGCCTAGTAGGGTTCAGCCAGCGTTTGCAATGTAAGCGCAAAAAAAATGTGTTTATTTACGACATCATATTAGAAACCTCTAAAATTATAAGTGTTATACTATATTATACATTTATTATCGAAATAAACCTTCCTCCTGAATCTATCTATTTGAAAAAAGCGCATCAAAATCCGTTGCGTAGTTTTAGAGATCTAAGCATACATAGGGACAGGGGAAAGCGACTTTGTTTTATACTATGTAGTGAAGTGATTATCTTTGGTATGACTGCGTGCCACTGCCCAAGCGCCCATACAGAGAAATTCACCTCGATTGAACCACCATTCTCGTAACGAGTTTAGATTAGTACAATTACTTTGATACCCACATGTCAATTGATTTTAATTTATGTATAGGGCCTATGACGCATCAGCTTAATCATTTATGCACATAGAACTGTCATGGTAATAACAATACCAAGATCGAACGCGATGGTCTTATTAGACTTTCAATAGGTACAACAGAGAAGGTGCCATTATCGTTGGTCCTTGTCATAGTCTCACCTTTTTTTTACCCTCCACGCCATTACTTATAGCAGTGGAGGGTCACAAACAGATATAATTCGCGATTTCTTCAAGAATTTCTGTGTTTACTACGAGAAAACCTGATATTTTTCTTAGAAAGTTGTGTCGGTTAAGGAAACAATGGTAAATTGTTCTGTTTTGTGCTGTAGAAGTGATTTTATCGTCATCTATGTCTATCCCTTACGGTAGTACGCGTGTGCGGTCTGTAGTTAAATTCTTTCTTTGAGTTTATGCATTACGACTCTCTCTCTTGCTCTCTACTCGCTTACGCCCGCGACTCCGTCTGTGTAGGCATCGTGAAATTGCCAAACCACTCCAGAACCTTACTATCAACCTCTCATTTTACCTCTTTAGGAAGTGAATTCCGGAATAAAAGTGTATCTGTGTGCCTAGTGTTGACAGACCTATATTAGGCGCCAATAGGAACATAAAATAAGGGAAAGGAATATGGCAGCGTTTCTAGGCGAAATAATTTAAAATACAAAAGAACCGACTTCACTCTTTCCAAAAGGAAATGCCCGAGCTACTGTAAAAAATATTTAAATAACTATAGGTGTGCCTATAACATTTGAAGAGTTCCCTCGCTTTCTCCAGAATCCCATCATCAGATCCTGACCTGGTTACAATGGGATCAACTGTAAAGTATACTCTTTCAAATTAAACAAATAAAGAATTTTCCAAATCGGCCAGCCGTCTTCGAATAACGGTCAACTTACAGAAAATAGCAATAAAGAAAGACCCCGAAGAATTTAGAACCTCCTCCTTCTAAATCTTGAAGTCGGAATGCTTGAAATGCTTTTGTGCCTAGACATGCAGCCATATTTGTTTACCTTATGTTATTTTTCTATTGAATTACTTTACAGCCGCTTAGTTCGGATACGGTTTCACACTCCATGTAAGGAACCCAAAACATTTATGTAAATACAAGGTTACATCTACAAATTGTTGATAAAACCGTGTTTACTCTAAAAAGTACAAGATTGCGGAGTAATAAAGATACGGAGTAGTTGTTTGTTGACATTTTTAATTTTTATCGGTGCACTGTAGTGACGTTTATACCCGTTTGTAAAAGATGCCACTATTGCAAAGATTATGGACATTGCCCTCTGACTTTATCTGGCAAATTATTGAGTTACTCACCGACAAACCTGATGATTTTTATCTCAACAATGACAGCGAGACACTTGGTAATTTTTTACAGTAAAATATTAGTTACGCACCGTAGTGACGTAGGTAGGTACTATCGGGTTGATAATTGCATACCCAAATTATGAATGAATTCATTGATAAACTGGGTATGCAATTATGAACCCGATGGTACCTAGTGGAAATAGTGCATTAGTGCATTAGATTGTGCAATAAGGTTGTCTGGAGGCAATTGCCCTTTAGCGATATGACCGCCTGTGGCCTATTTTAATCGAACGAGCGGAGCGTAAGCGAAGTGAAATTCTTATACAGACAACCTCGGGCACAACGGAACTGTCAGCTGGCTATCTAGACGCCTGTGCATTTCGATGGCTTTTTGATTATGAATAGTTGTTCCGCGATAACTTTAGTATTGTTTATCTAGTTTCTATGAAATTTGTTGGGGTTGTAGCAGACATACATATAATTTGAGAGTTCGTATATGAGCAGGATCGATCAAGGGGTTATGGAGCTAGAAGGCGCGAAACGATCTCCTTAAGGGTCTTGTTATATTGCTCAACTCGTTTGCAATTAAATCGCGAGTTCTCAGTTCGAGGAGGACTACTAGTAAGCTACAAGTGACAATTTACAAGCGGAACTCTCTTTTTAACACTTAGGGTTAGAAAGAGACTTCCGTTTGCAAATTATCACTTGTAGTTTTATTAAATAGGCCACTGGTTGTCTGCTTCTACTTTTAAAGTACATTTATCCTGTCAAATACATAATCATCATCAGTTTTTGCGTCAGCCTGAAAAATTGGCTATTCAACTTTTCATAGAGGGGGAAAAGCTAATAATTCACCTACCGTAATAAAATAATGTAAAATTCTATTAGCAATATAAGTGAAGTTAATTACTGAGTGTAATTAATCTCGATACCTACCTACTATTCGCGAGCACACCACCCGGGTATTTAGTAACGGAACAACAAAGAGATTTCATAGCATTAAATATGAGTCAGGCTACTAAAAATAAATACATAGTAGGTAGGTATCTTTTATGAACTAGCCCTTCCAACGGCTTCGCCTGCGTGAATTTTGGAAAACTACCCCCTAAGTTGCAGCGAAGTATACATAAACTGTTACAATACAGTTCATGAAATGATGTGCAGTAGTTTATGCGTAGTTCGCGAGCACACATATTTCTCCTTACGCGTTTATTATATGTATAAAATATAATTTTAAACAAAAAAAGAACCGACTTCACTTAGGCTAGAGCAAATTCCCGAGTTGCTGTAAAAAATACTCAAATCACTAAATTTTTTTGGACCTAAGGTTCAAACGTTAGATGGGGGGACGCCCTTTTTTGAACTTTCGGTTCGGAGCTATTATTTACGAACGAAACTATTAGTTTTATCCGGAGAACGTTTTAGAAGACCTTTATTATTTTTGGAAGACCTATCCAATGATACCCAACACGATAGGGTTGCAGCGAAATAAAAATTCACCCCCTACTTCATGTGTACGGGAGGGTATTAAAAATATTTTTCCAGTTTTTATTCTACCACTTTGTCGGCGTGATTAATGCACATACTGATATCAAATTTCAGCTTTCTAGCTCTGGTGTAAGAACTGTGTACCTTCGCCACCTAGATTCTTTAGGAGACTAGCGCATATACCATCAGTACCAACGGCATTAACTTTCAGACGTCTGATAGCGTCTTCCACTTCGGAAATAAATATGTCCGGCTCTAGTGGATGCACAGCGTCATTTCGCACTAAAAGATGTTCCGGAACTTCTCGATAGAGTTGTTCCGAATAGTCTCTCTATCTAGCCAACACTTTGTCCAGGTCTGATAAAGTGTTTCCATCAGTATCCGCTATCTGCCAGCTTCTAGGTTTGTAGTCGCGGGTGAGAAGTTTGACTTTCTGGAACAAGTCTTTAGAATGGGCAGTTGCAGCATGGTTTTCGATTTCGTCACATAAACTACACAAAGCATGGATTGAATTATTCTTATCGCGTCTGCATGCCCTTTTCATGCAAGTGTGTAGCCTGGAATACTCCTTTCTTGCGATGTCTGTGTTAAGGCCTTGTTCTTTGAGAGTCCTCTTAGCATCAGAAATCCAGGGTTTCCGTCTTGGTTGGCTCCCAGGAGTGGTGATGACTTCTTTCGCTGTTTCGGACACAACCGCCTTAAAGCCTTTCCATGTTGTCTCTGTATCTTCAAAAGGATCCTTTATCTTTAGAGGCAACCTTCTGGCGAGCTCCCTCAAGACATTTCTTGGTAGCTGGCCTTGGTACACGCTTTAGTTGGCGTTGGCTTTAAAAGGATCTTAATTTATCACAATTATGAAATACATCAACATAAAAGCGATGTCCGAAAAATAGGCAGGACTGAAGTGTACTAGAATAAAACCCTTAAGTAAGCAAACGGCCTTAAATATCGTTTTATGTTCCTTGTTCCTAAAAAGTTTTTGATATTTAACATATTTTTAATGCGAAACGTGACCCTGCGAGTGTAGCCAAAAGTGACCTTGCGCCAGGGGGGTGTCACTACGCAGTTTAGGTACATTTGGCCGGCGCGCCTCCCGGGCAGGCGTATAGCAGTGGGCTGCCGCTCGGCTCGCACGATAGTCGTGTCACTTGATTTGGACTATACAAGGTTTACTCACTACAAAGCTTATAATAAAAGTAAATAGTTTTATGGAAATCTCAGGAAATGAATGAGTTCAAAAATTGAGACTGAGATTTAATAATCGAAATTTTAAATTGGGGAAAAATATCAATTAAATAATACTTAAAAGTAAAACAATTGTAAGATAATTTTGTAATAAACACATTTGATTTTTGTACTTATTTGTATTTTATTTCGCTACAAATACCCAGTTAAACGCTCATCGGTCCAATAAACTAACTTAACATGAATAAGTTGCCAGCTCTTCGACTATGATTATGGCAATGTTTGTAATTCGTACATATTTATCTTAAAAAATATAAATCAGTAGGTACCAAAACTTGTCAAGTGACAACCCTCTCACAGCTCGGTCATAAAACTACGGCGCGCAAAGAAGATTCACGGTTCGTGCGCGGTTATAAGTTTCAATTTTGCTTGCAGACGGCAAGTATAGGTATAATTTTATACCTAAATCTGACCTTTGTGAAGGAGTGAATTTTCTGTACGGTAGTACTATTATTTATTATGTGCTTGCGCCACGCCGCCAAAAATTCCCGGCGCGCCGCCGCCGCGGATTTTTATGGCGGCGCACACGTCTAGTTGACTATGCGGAACCCTAAAAATGGGATGTGTGTGACCATCATCAATTGACTGATAAGATTAATATTTCAATCATGATTCACAATTTATCTTGTCTTGGAGTGTTCTTTGTTACCTACTTTGTTAAAACTTGAGTGTAAAATTTTAAGCTTGCAATACATTTAGGCATATTATTTGTCAGTATGCAGAAGTGATTTAGGCGATTATCACACTGGCGCCGCAACCGGGTGCGGCTACGGTGTGCAAGCGTGACAGCGCTATACACATGCAGAGCGCTATCTCGCTCGCGCACCGGCACCGCATGCGGAAACCGCAGCAGTGTGAAAGCCGCCTTAGGCGCAATTCATTTATTACGTAAGATGATTTGACGACGGAGGGGGGCAAGCAAGACCATGTCTTATTTTGTGTAATGGCTTACGATGGAAAACACATTTGATTGGTTTGGTCACTGTAGGTATGAAACAGCCGAAGCAGTGTTGGCCGAACGTTAGTGTAATTGAAAATTAAAAATTGAAGATTGAAACACGTTAGTTAAAATTGAACACTAATAGTTTAGTGCAAATTGATTTCAATTAGAATTGAAATTAATTGTAAGTAACGTGTTAATCCTTTGCGAATAACTAATAATTGAAGATATTTAATTTTTAGTCTTTCTCAAAAATTTAAACATTAATTTAATTTTTAGTGTAGATTGAATTGGTAATTGACATTAATAATTTACCTAACTAAACGCGAATTTAGGTTAAGCTACGAGGTTTTGATTTTTGTTTCGATTTTGACTCTGGACTCGGGGGCTTGTATTAATAAGCAATGGGACCGGTATCAAAATCTGGAGCTCATGCTGGACCCTGGGGATCCCTGTCCCGACTTCCGAACCCGAGATGCAGTTTTAAAATTAATTATTAGTGTAAGACAGGATTAATTTAGTTACACTAACGTTAATCTAATTAACTGTAATTCTTATTAAATTTTCGAGACGTTAGTGTAACTAATAGGTTAATTCTAATTGACGGTTAGTGTAATTGACGACGTCACAAAATCAATGCGAACTAACGTTAGTAAAAATTGATGTTAGTGTAATTGATTAGTTACGGAATTAATCTTCAATCTTATTGATCAATTTTCAATTCTAATTGAAATTAACGGCCAACACTGAGCCGAAGTCTTTAATGAAGTTTTGGATTTCATCCCATGCATAATAATTTTAAACAAAAAGGAACCGACTTCACTTAGCCTCCACCTTTACAAAGGGAAATGCTCGAGCTGCTGTAAAAATACTCAAATCACTATAGGTGTGCCTATAATAGTTGAAGAGTTCCCTCGATTTCTCCAGGATACCATGACTGACCTGATGACAATGGGGCCAACTGTGAAGTTATAGGTACTCTTTCGAACCTGACCTGATGACAATGGGACCAACTGTGAAGTATACTCTTTCAAACAAAAAAATCGGTCCAGCCATCTTCGAATAATCGGTGAACATACATAAAAGAAAAAAAAAACCAAAGATCCCATTGAATTGAGAACTTTCTCCTTTGAAATTTTGAAGTCGGTTGAAAAGCTGACCAGCATCAGCAAAATAATCATGCAGATAACTATTATTAAACGTTAAAAAAAGATTTTTAGTTATTTATTTTTTACATGGAACATGACACCCCCCCCACACCCCCCAAAAATTCATACTCCCCGTCCCCCTCAAAAAAATCATCTCTGCATTAGTGACCCCCCCAAATTTTCAGGCTGCGACCACGCCTGTATGGGGTAATACCCTACCTTGAACTATGACCACAGAATAACTAATAGTACTATCGTACAGAAAATTCACTCCTTAACAAAAGTCAGATTTAGGTATAAAATTATACCTATACTCGCCGCCTGCAAGCAAAATTGAAACTTATAACCGCGCACGAACCGTGAATGTTCTTTGCGCGCCGCAGTTTTATGACTGAGCTGTGAACGTCGGCACGGGGTTGTCACTTGACACGTTTTTGTACCTATACTTACTGACTTATTATTTTTAAGATAAAGATGTAGGAATTACAGACGTTGATTATGTAAACATGAAATTTTTATCCGGAGATAGAAATTTTTATAGAGATTATGTCTGATTCTCACGGAAGTAGGTATGCCACAGCCGTATTCCTTTGAAAATATGTCGGTCAGTTCCTAATATTGTTTCTGGGCAACCGATATTCAATAAATTAAGGATGTTTATTTTAACTATTACTAAGTAAGGACTTCGGGACCTTTCAATATCGTCCGCAATTTAAAAATGTTATTTCTGCTTCCTTGCTCTTCTATTTATTCAGACATCCGTAAATCCATATTTTATACGGATTAGATCGAGATAGGTTTCGAAGCCTTTGTGTATTTTAAATTTTGCGCGAGCGCCACGTGACACGAGTATCGTGCGAGCCGAGCGGCAGCCCACTGCCATACGCCTAGCCTACCCGGGAGGCGCGCCGGCCAAATGTACCTAAACTGCGTAGTGAAACCCCCCTGCTATGACAATAAAGCAGAGGTTCCCAAACTGTGCGCCGTAGCGCTCTGGTGCACTATAGAAAGCACAGAGGTGCGCCGTGAGGCAACCATCTTGACGTCTAGGCTGGTTGAGAACTGCAGGCAATTACTAAACGACCTTGGAGCCAGGAACAAGGTCGTTTTGCTTTGGGTCCCACAGGGCATGCGGGTATCGTAGGAAATGAAAAAGCCGACGAACTTGCGCGAGCGGGGGCCAAGGGGAATCACTGTAGTCCTGAGCCTTTTTGTGGCATCCCCAAAAGCCTAACGAGGCTCACCCTGAAGACCTACTGTCAATATAAAACCATTCAACTCTGAACTCTGGAGAGAAACACCAGATATGAACTATTCCAAAGCGCTTATCAAGGCCTTCAGCAAAAAGGCGTCCACGAACGCTTTGGCGCTGTCCAGGAACCAATTGCGCAACTTGGTAAGGGTGCTTACTGGGCACTGCGGCCTAAACCACATGCATACTATGGGGAAATTTGACATTGGGCAGTGCTGACTCTGCATGGAGACAGAGGAGACGCCCTTGCACATCCTCGCAGACTGCCCTTCCCTAATGCGCACTCGTAACTTAATTCTGGGTAGGCACATACTACGCCCGGAGGAGTTAAGTCCCTTAAGATCAAAAGGATCCTGGAACTGTTTGAAGTTGCAGGGTTAGACCGAGAGTTGTGGTAGGTGACGATCACAATAGATCAGTAATGGTCGCAGTGATACATAGGCTTGGGAGCCTTACATAGCCCCTAACAACAAGAAAAAGAAGAAGAAGAGGCAACCATCTTTGCCAAATTATATGTATCTATTTCAAATTAGCCTAGCTAGGTTAGGGTGCCGAAAATTTTTAACTTACAAGTGCACCGCAGACTGAATAAGATTAAGAACTGCAATAAAGTACCTTACCTTTACTTACTGCTGGCCTAACTTAAATTCAAGTTTGGGGTTGAAGTTAGGGTTAGCTTAGTACCAAACAAGGTTAGCAGCCCTAAGTTATTTATTTTTCATTATAAAAAACACATATTAAGTAGGTACATAAAACCTATCAGTTAAGGTTTTTCTTTATCTCGTTCTCATTTCGCAATATTATTTTCATTAATAAGAAACTTACGCCCATTTCAGATTACTGAACAACATTGTGAAATATGTAACACTAGCGACCCGCTCCAGCTTCGCATGGGATAAAAAATGGTTATTGTGGGTTATCCCTAAGAGATAGACATATACCATCGCAAACTTTTTTGTACACCTTTTCAAGGTGTACAATACTGTAGTACCTTATTTTGATCTATCTCAGAGGGCTCAGCCAGGGTTTGCAATGTAAGCGCAAAAAATGAGTTTATTTACAACATCACATTAGAAACCTCTAAAATTATCAGTGCTTCTCTGCTAAATTATGCATGTATTATACACGTAAACATTCCTCTTGAATCACTCTATCTATTTAAAAAAACCGCATCAAAATCCGTTTCATAGTTTTAAAGATCTAAGCTTATATAGAGGCCATTAGGGGCAGACAGACAGCGGAAAGCAACTTTGTTTTTTATACTATGTAGTTAAGGCAATAAGTATATTTCATAAAATTATTTTAGTAATTTATCGTTTTAAAACACGATCCCGCCGATCTCGGTCATAAGGCCATATTTTTCCTAAATATTCCAGAACTTCTTAATTAAGCACTATCTTACTTTTCAGCGTTTAAAAACCAAAAAAATATTTTCGGCACTTTTGAAGACGCAATGTAGAATAATGTAGTACCCTTAATTAGTTTATAAAATAATTAATGGTAGGGTATTCAAAAAACTTACCCAAATTAAAAAATATCGGATGTCAGCTGATTCCAAGATGACAAAGAATCAGACGAATAGATGCACTTGGAACACAGAACACATCACCAGCACTATGTTTAGATTAAAGTTATAACAGTTTATTGCAACACCTTACGTAAAGTATTTATGATATAAATAAAATAATTTGTTGGAACAAAAGCGCACAGCCGAAGTAAAAGCAATTTTTCAAATAATGCCACTTGTCAATGCCACTGCCACTGTCAGTTCCGGAATGAACGAATGATTTTTGCTCTGCTAATGAATGAGTGAATGACTTGTAGAAAGGTCTTTTGCGTTCGGAAATATGGTAACTTTTTTGATAAAAGTAGTTTTCTGAGGGAACTTTGAATTTGTTTTAAATGTGAGGTAAATATAAATACTTATTTAATTATTTCTTGGGAATATTACAAAATAATTTAGACTATTTAGTAATAAAGTAGTGATGCACGTTCGATATTAATATATATATATTATGCCTTCTTTCTTAGAGCATAGATAGAGAAGAAATTAATACTGTCTTTTTCTTACGCTTATTCCATCACAATGCTGGAGCCGACCATACTGAACATTTATCAAAAATCTTAGCCTGACTGACTGACGTTCACTCCGAAGGCCGCGGCTTCAAACCCCGGCTCGTACAGTCGCCATCAAATATATAGGAGCGGCCAAGGTACTCAAAAATATCTGAACATGCGCTTTATCGCCTTGAGAATAGAGGTGTTGTTCAGATATTTGTGACCACCTTGGCCGCTCCGATATATCTGATGGCGACTGTACCACTGAGTTTTTAGGAACTTATGTACGAAATATCATTTGATATATACCAGTCGTTTTTCGGTGAAGGAAAACATTGTGAGGAAAACGGATCTAATCCCAACAAGGCCTAGTTTCCCCTCTAGGTTGATTTAACCAGTTAAACTGCTGGTAATGAAGACAACAGCCTCCGAAATCAAAGATATCTAAGCCGATAACTCAACATTAATCGAATGAATTATATCAATTATAGGTTCTGAATTAATTAGTTACGTTCCCGTCCCTGAACGGTTTCATAAAGACGCGAGACTCGAGAAAACTCGAAAAATAGGGGTCGAGAATAAAAATAGGTCGAGAAACCGGAAACTATTAAATCATTTAAAACAAAAAAGAACCGACTTCACTTAGCATCCACCATTCCAAAAGCAAATGCTCGACCTGCTGTAAAAATAATTTTAAACAAAAAAAGAACCGACTTCACTTAGACTCCACCTTTCCAAAAGGAAATGCCCGAGCTACTGTTAAAAATATTCAAATCACTATAGGTGTGCCTGTAATATTTGATGAGTTTCCTCGATTTCTCCTGGATCCCATCATCAGAACCTGACCTGGTTACAATGTGACCTGGACCAACTGTGAAGTATACACTTTCAAACAAAAAAAAGAATTTTCCAAATCGGTCCATCCGTCTTCGAATAATCGGTGAACATACATAAAAAAAAATAGCAAAAACAAACATCCCAACGAATTGATAACCTCCTCCTTCGAAATCTTGAAGTCGGTTGAATACTCTAATCAATCACTATAGGTGTGCCTATAATAGTTGAAGAGTTCCATCGATTTCTCCAGGATCCCATCATCAGATCCTGACCTAGTTACAATGGGACCAACTGTGAAGTATACTCTTTCAAACAAAAAAAGAATTTTCCAAATCCGTCCAGCCGTCTTCAAATAATCGGTGAACATACATAAAAAAAATGAAAAAAAACAAAGATCCCGACGAATTGATAACCTCCTCCTTCGAAATCTTGAAGTCGGTTGAATAGTGAAATGTATCTAGAATAGAGAATTTTTAGAACTTTTTTATTGATTTTTATCCGCTCACTTGTGTAAAAAAAACAATAAAACAAGCACCAACATAATACTATCCTTTATTGTCATTCACTTAAAAAACGCATATATGAGACATTAACACAATTTTACACGTAGAAGGCTTAAAACAGTCTAAGTTAAGGAAGCAATAACTAGGAGCTTAGAGAAACGAAAACACAGTCACAATTCCATAGAGAAATACGAAGTACCATTTCTAGAAGACATTTTGGTACATAAAAGTAAAAAGAAAACGAAAGAAGCATCCCTTGTCTATGTCGAATTGGTTATTTTCCTATCGAGTCAATACGGTTACTCTTTATAAGGGCGTCCGCTAGATGACGCGGTTGCACGGAGCTTTGAGAATTCAACCAACCAGTTGACGTTCCCCTCCCCCGCAAAAATCGGCAGACCTTTTTGTATAGAAAATAATTTTGAACAAAAAAGAACCGACTTCACTAAACATCCACCATTCCAAAAGCAAATGCTCGAGCTGCTGTAAAAAATACTCAAATCACTATAGGTGTGCCTATAATAGTTGAAGAGTTCCCTCGATTTCTCCAGGATCCCATCATCAGATCCTGACCTGGTTACAATGGGACCAACTGTGAAGTATACTCTTTCAAACGAAAAAAGAATTTTTCAAATCGGTCCAGCCATCTTCGAATAATCGGTGAACATACATAAAAAAAAAAAAAAAAAAAATAGCAAAAACAAAGATACCGACGAATTGATAACCTCCTCCTTCGAAATCTTGAAGTCGGTTGATGACAGACATGGCTACTCCACCCGGGCATAGCCTAATTATATTAGGCTATGCACCCGGGTTGAATTCTCTAAGGCACGGAGCGGTCGCACGCGCGCGGGTACACAGTATAGATGTGGGTCGTTCACGAGCGAGTGATTTAAATGAACTATATTTTGATTCAACTCACTCAGTAACTCATCTCAGTGATTACAGTGTTACTTGCTCGCTCTTTCTCACTATGATTAGAATGAGCCGGCCGAGTCAAACGAGTGACACGATGCGATCGAGGCGAATATGCGAGCAGATCCACTGAGCGAAACGAGTGATACATATCTCCGCGAGCGAAAGATATAAATCAATCTTTTCAATTCAGTGAAGCGTTTTGCGGATCTCTAACAGTATGAGCGGCGCTAACAGGCGTTCGCGAGACGTATTGTTCCTGAATTCGTACGCGCCCGCTCCGTGCGATCGCGCCAGTAGCGGACGCCCTAAAACGTCTTGTTGCTGAAATTGTAGTTTCTAAAGGAGCCTTAACTGTGACGTCACGATGTATTATAATGAATTCATCTCCATACCGATTTTAACATAAAAAAATATGTTTGTCCCGCAAATTCGATGGATTTATAATTACACGTTATTACTACATACAGTATGTAACAAAAATGATCCGTTTAAGGGCATAAATAGTATCCTATTGAGACTAAGAAAAACTAGGAGAAAAAAATTATAGGCGAAAATTTTGTTTTTGTTTGGGACACGTAGTGGACCGTAAGCCAGGAACAAATTTCATGACGAATCGCGTCCCAGGCGATAACTTGTGAAGTGGTTAAGGGCGATGTATAATGCAGCCTCGTGAAGGTCAGCTGCCGCTCCGTTGGTGGGTTGAGGAACGGCAGCTATTTAATCAATTAAAAAAAAACGGTCATCGCGTCACGATTGAAAATTTGTCAGATGATAGTTTATATGCTCTTACAAACATGAAAAATCGTCAGCCGGCTATAGCTAGGTGGAAAGACCGTCAGCTGATGCCCTGAAGATCGTATGTTCACATGACCAGCTGACGGTCTTTTCACTGCGATACAGCTGACTGACGATTTTTTATGTTTATAATAGGATATAAACTATCATCTGACAAAGTATCAATCGGGCCGCGATGACCATTTTTTTTAAATCGATTAAATGTCTACCGTTCTTCAACCCACCAACGGAGAGGCAGCTGACCTTCACGAGGCTTCATTACACATCGCCCTTTACCACTTCACAAGTTGTCGCCTGGGACGCGATGACCAACGAAATTTGTTCCTGGCTTACGGTCTATAGTCTCAGTCGGCCAACCATCCATACAAAATCATTTTTTTTTTCGCGCGAAATAATATTTATATCAGTTATTCATAATCAGAATGCGATACTTACCACCATTTTTATTACAACTTGTATACGAGGAGAATTTCTTAAGTTTTTTTTAAATTTATAAGCAGGTCATAACAAATCTCACTGTAATTTTAATTTATATACATTCAATAAAACTTACATCTAAAATACGTTTTATCATAATTATTAAGCGCAATTCAATTGCGTTCATATATTAAAAAGCATAAAAAAGCGTTTACGTCAAGCAAACTAAATTATTTTCGAACACAATCAGTTAACACTTACCACAGAATAATTGTGACAGTCCATAAAAAAGGTACCACTTGCGGCCAGCGCTTGCGGTTTAATTACTCGAATAAAATATTGAATCAAAACAAGGTACGACGTAAGCGCCTTCCGCCTGGTACCTTTTCATGTAGACTGTGTCACATATTTTAAGTTATTCAAAGAGTTGAGAGGCGTTATAAATATAGGTATCGCCTCGAAAGTTGAGGTGAATGAATAGAATTAATGAGTGAAATGAATGTAAAATGTAATTAAAAGCACAACAAACAAAAACGGAAAATAACAAAATATCAAACCTTTATTTATTATTCAGATACCACTTCATTTAACACTTTGACCGCCAAAGACGTCAAATCACGTGCACGGAAAGGCGTGCCCTCAGCGCCAAGCCGTGATATCACGTCCAAATAATAAGCGAGTTTCGTTTTTGGCACTGGGGGCACGATTTTTCTGTCCGGTCCTTGGCGGTCCCCGGTATAATAAAATGTTGCGAATATTTTGACGAATATAAATATATATTTATAGTATATACGGGTGATATGTTTTGTATTAGAGCTCCCGCTACACGTGTTACACGCGGAGACGAATACCCGTGTACTTAAGACCGGCGGCGCTAAGGAACCGGTTTACACGAACCACCGTCTCTTGGTAACGTTTCCTGGAGACGTTTCTCAGACACGTTTCCACCGGTATACGGGTTAATGCCGGCCCGAACTAGTCAGAACCGATTTAAAAAAGATTATATTTATTTTCACACCACCTAGTCGTATACGGGCTTTTTCTTCCCTGCTAGGAGGGAACAAAGTGGCACTTTTCTGTTCTAGGACATTCGTTTTTTTTTCAGCCAGTCCGTCATCACAATCAAATTTCTTATTAAATTAATAGATTCATTATAATCAAGAAGCACACTAAGCACATATAAAGTTAAAATAAATATTATTCAACAATAAAAAAAATATTTTCCCCTAAGGTGGTGTGAAAAGCAGTATGTGTCACATAGGAGCAAAACTATTTTCAACTTGGGCGTTAACACTTGAATCCCTCACTACGCTCAGGAGTCTACTTTAGAATCCCTCGCTACGCTCTGGATTCTATTATAGACTCCATCGCTTCGTTTGGGAATCAATATACGCCCTCGCCGTAAATATTTCATTTTGCTCCCTTGTTACACAATCTACTATTTATTCGTTTCTTATACACGTTTCGACCCGTACCTCAAGCCACTCGTCAAGGACGTTTCCAGATCCGCGTGTATTTAAGAAACGTTTCTTCGGCTACCCGTTTACCCGCAGAAACGGATCCTAACTACACGTTTCTTGATTGCACGTGCGAAACGGGCCAGAAAACCGTGGTAGCGTGTTATTCAGAAACGGGTACACGAGTCCCGGATACGACCGGGAGCCCTATTTTGTATAAATAAGATATAGGTATTTCCCTAAGAAAAAGGAAATTTATCAACTTAAGTGTCAATCTTGCAGTTCACTGTTGAACTTGCTATCGCTACGAAAAAAGAACAGTAATTTCAAAATTTCGCTGTAATTATCATTACATGACGTGTTGTTGTGTGCGTGACCTCAACTAACGTGGCAATATTTATACCGAGGCAATCGATCATCATCATTAGTGTCATATTCGTCTAGGGTGTTACATAAAGTAGCATTGGGTAAAAACACCACAGTTTGTCCCATAAGGCCAGCTTAGCTTGCCTCACTGAAGAATATATTTATACAGATGCTTTTGGCATTTTCTGAACCTTTCAGTGTGTGCTAAGTGTTATATCAATACATTGGCCTTGAAAGAGTTAAGGGTGTTATATAAAGTAGTATTGAGAACAAACACCATCTTTTCCCCTATAAGGCCAGCCTGTCTAACTGATGAAGATATACATATGTAGAGATGTTTTTGGTGTTTTGTGACACAAAATGGTTAGCCAGCCTTTTTGCGGACACTATATAAGTTCTTAATGCTTATCACCCAATGGCACCATTGGCCTTCAAAGAGTTAAGGGTTACATAAAGTACTATTATGTAAAAACTTTGTCATTTTCGTCTAAGGGCTGTTACATAAGGTAGCATTGGGTACAATTTGGTGTTTTGTGATATATCAATACATTTCATGGCACAATTGGCCTTCAAAGAGTTACATAAAGTACTATTATGTAAAAAAGGGGTGTTACATAGGTAGCATTGGGTACAAACACCACCTTTCCTCCCATAAGGCCAGCCTGCCTCATTGAAGAACATATCTGCAGAAGTGTTTTTGGTGTTTTGTGCTATATCAATACATTTTATGACACCATTGGCCTTCTAAGAGTTACTTAAAGTACTATTATGTAAAAACTTTGTCATTTCGTCTAAGGGGTGTTACATAAGGTAGCATTGGGTACAAACACCACCTTTTGCCCATAAGGCCAGCCTGTCTAACTGATGGACATATCTGTAGAGGTGTTTATGATGTTTTGTGACGCAAAATGGTTAGTCAGCCTATTATGTTGGCACTATAATAGTTCTTAGTGCTATATCAAATTTTATGGCACCATTGGCCTTCAAAGAGTTACATCAAGTACTATTATGTAAAAACTTAGTCATTTTCGTCTAAGGGGTGTTACATAAGGTAGCATTGGGTACAAACACCACCTTTCCTCCCATAAGGCCAGCCTGCCTCATTGAAGAACATATCTGCAGAAGTGTTTTTGGTGTTTTGTGCTATATCAATACATTTTATGACACCATTGGCCTTCTAAGAGTTACTTAAAGTACTATTATGTAAAAACTTTGTCATTTCGTCTAAGGGGTGTTACATAAGGTAGCATTGGGTACAAACACCACCTTTCCTCCCATAAGGCCAGCCTGCCTCATTGAAGAACATATCTGCAGAAGTGTTTTTGGTGTTTTGTGCTATATCAATACATTTTATGACACCATTGGCCTTCTAAGAGTTACTTAAAGTACTATTATGTAAAAACTTTGTCATTTCGTCTAAGGGGTGTTACATAAGGTAGCATTGGGTACAAACACCACCTTTCCTCCCATAAGGCCAGCCTGCCTCATTGAAGAACATATCTGCAGAAGTGTTTTTGGTGTTTTGTGCTATATCAATACATTTTATGACACCATTGGCCTTCTAAGAGTTACTTAAAGTACTATTATGTAAAAACTTTGTCATTTCGTCTAAGGGGTGTTACATAAGGTAGCATTGGGTACAAACACCACCTTTTGCCCATAAGGCCAGCCTGTCTAACTGATGGACATATCTGTAGAGGTGTTTATGATGTTTTGTGACGCAAAATGGTTAGTCAGCCTATTATGTTGGCACTATAATAGTTCTTAGTGCTATATCAAATTTTATGGCACCATTGGCCTTCAAAGAGTTACATCAAGTACTATTATGTAAAAACTTAGTCATTTTCGTCTAAGGGGTGTTACATAAGGTAGCATTGGGTACAAACACCACCTTTCCTCCCATAAGGCCAGCCTGCCTCATTGAAGAACATATCTGCAGAAGTGTTTTTGGTGTTTTGTGCTATATCAATACATTCTATGACACCATTGGCCTTCTAAGAGTTACTTAAAGTACTATTATGTAAAAACTTAGTCATTTTCGTCTAAGGGGTGTTACATAAGGTAGCATTGGGTACAAACACCACCTTTTCTCCCATAAGGCCAGCCTGTCTCATTGAAGAACATATCTGCAGAAGTGTTTTTGGTGTTTTGTGCTATATCAATACATTTTATGGCACCATTGGCCTTCAAAGAGTTACATAAAGTACTATTATGTAAAAACTTAGTCATTTTCGTCTAAGGGGTGTTACATAAGGTAGCATTGGGTACAAACACCACCTTTTCTCCCATAAGGCCAGCCTGTCTCACCGAAGAACATATCTGTAGAGGTGTTTTTGGCGTTTTCTGGTGCCGAGGAGTTTTCTGAGCCTTCCAGTGTGTGCTGAGGCGCGCGCTGCGACGAACCGGCGTCATGGTGTGCGTGTGGTCTGATTGATTGGATTGACGTCTGGAAAGAGTATATGGACGGTGAGTTTAGGGCGAGAACGGGTAAGTCTCGGTAGCTTAGTTGGTTGACCGAGTAGATTTACAAAATCTGGGAAAAAATAATAAAAAGTATATGGACGGTGTGAGTTTAAGGCGAGAACGAGTAAGTCTCGGTAGCTCAGTTGGTTGAGCGAGTTGATTTAAAATTAATTACACATCCATTGGACCCGGCTAGGTCCTTAAACTACGTCCAAAAAAGAGGTATGAGCAGATAAGGACTGCAAATGTCATCTCTCTTTGTGTGGTGTGGTAGCACACAGTTCAACAATGTCATCTCGCTCAAATCAGGAGCAGAGCCCAATAGGAGAAGTACCTCCACTTTGTTTCTACAACTTCTTTTCTGTTTATAATTGAAAGAAAAATGGAAAAATGTACCGCGTCGAGCAAGATTCTAACTTGCGACCTTTCGGAACACCGTTCCGATAGCTCTGACCAACTGAACTTCGATGCCGTTAACGTGTATATGCACTTACGGTAGATGTCGCTACACGTTACCCTCTGACGTAAGCAATGAAGGAACTGATGGAAAGATTCACCGAGGTTGAGTTAGCGTCGATGGCCCAGTTGGTCAGAGCGATCGGACCGGTGTTCCGAAAGGTCGCAAGTTAGAATCTTGCTCGACGCGGTGAATTTTTCTATTTTTCTTTCAATTATAAAAATAGTAGATTGTGTAACAAGGGAGCAAAATGAAATATTTACGGCGAGGGCGTATATTGATTCCCAAACGAAGCGATGGAGTCTATAATAGAATCCCGAGCGTAGCGAGGGATTCTAAAGTAGACTCCTGAGCGTAGTGAGGGATTCAAGTGTTAACGCCCAACTTGAAAATAGTTTTGCTCCTATGTGACACATACTGCTTTTCACACCACCTTAGGGGAATTTTTTTTTTATTGTTGAATCATATTTATTTTGACTTTATATGTGCTTAGTGTGCTTCTTGATTATAATGAATCTATTAATTTAATAAGAAATTTGATTGTGATGACGGACTGGCTGAAAAAAAAAACGAATGTCCTAGAACAGAAAAGTGCCACTTTGTTCCCTCCTAGCAGGGAAGAAAAAGCCCGTATACGACTAGGTGGTGTGAAAAATTAATTTAACTTCTTTTCTTCTTGGTTTTCTAACCACAGCCAATTAGCAGTAGACCCTACTCATGTTGTATTACTGTTGGTTAGGTTGCCAGAGAGCTCAAAGAGGATGCAGTGTGTGACGACAGGGGACCCTCTTGTCTTTACACGGGCCGGCAACGCGCATGTGACACCTCTGGAGTTAAGCCGCACCGTCTATAAGCTAAATTAGCTACTTGCCATCAGACGGAACGTATGCTTGTTCACCACCGTCGTGGTGTAAACAAAAGATCTATCTTTGGGTCACCAACTTACACAGGTATGTGTAATTTCAACTCGATCGGTTCAATCTGACAGACGGAAGGTCGGACGGACAGACAGACATACGGGACCCTTAAAGCTATTTTATATACTTATAATTTAGCCTGCTGCATCGCAAATCTGATGATAGTGCTCTTGAACACGTTCTTCGCGTCAACCAGTTTGGGGTCCACGCGGGCCCTCTGCCCACTGTTGGGGCTGATCTTCAGCTGCATGAACTTGTCCAGCAGATGGTCTAGGTTCGGATAATTATCAAATACTATATCTTGATAAATGAACCCTGACCGGGGGCTGGTCTATCGAAACTATCGAAAGTGATGCCTCCATTTGTCCAATACCTGAAGTTCCAGTTCCAATGGGCTATACATGTCTGCTTTTATTAATGTGTTACTCCAAACAAAAAGGTCCCACTTTTTCAATATGGAATCTTTACAATTAATTTTGTATGAAGCAGATCGTCTGCTAACGATACCACAATGCCAAGGATGATATAGACATGGATGGACAATATCCATACAAAATCGCGTTCCATTATTTCAGGTTAAAGCACTAGCGTCATCTATCGGTCACACCAGACACTAAATCCTAGTTTCTAATACTTTGTTCGTCGCTTAACGCTGACAGAATAACTCGACTCCAGACTGACAGATGGCGCTGTGGCACTTCGTACCGAAAACAGACGTATAGCCTGAAGGTTCGAGGAACGCGATTTTGTATAGACATCAAGGATGATTAAGACATGGATTGACAATGCCTATACAAACTCGCGTTCAGGCTATACGTCTGTTTTCGGTACACAGTGCCACAGCGCCATCTGTCGAGTCGGGAGTCGAGTTATTTTGTCAGCGTTAAGCGACGAACAAAGTATTAGAAACTAGGATTTAGTGTCTGGTGTGACCGATAGATGACGCTAGTGCTTTAACCTGAAAAGAGAACGCGATTTTGTATGGATATTGTCCATCCATGTCTATATCATCCTTGCACAATGCTTAGCAATAAAGGAAAAGTAGAAAAATCCACTGTCTCAGGCGAGACTCGAACTCGCGACTCTGGGATACATGCCCATCGCTCTGACCAACTGAGCTCACCTGATGGCTGCGAATTTCTCCACTATATCCTTTTTGCGTCTTAGGGGGCGTCTTACCTGATGGTCTACTCCATAATCCATAATCTACGATCTCCACGTACCATCAAGTGGACCATGTGCTCATTGCTGTCAATAATTATTATCTAATATTTGACTTACAATTTAGCCTGCTGCACCGCAAATCTGATGATAGTGCTCTTGAACACGTTCTTCACGTCGACCAGTTTGGGGTCCACGCGGGCCCTCTGCCCACTGTTGGGGCTAATCTTCAGCTGCATGAACTTGTCCAACAGCTGGTCTAGATTTGCGTCCACTACGGAGTGCTGGAAAACAGAAAGGATTCCGTTACAATTACTTTTGACACTACCTAGTCGGTTACTAAGTTCTGTTACTAGAGTTTTACCTAAATAAATAGGAATAGGTAGCAATATTTTAATTATTGATGTACATCATTTAAAAGCTTATTCAATAGTCAATAGATTACAATATATTGAATTGAAAATTATTGTCAGTTTTTCAGAATTCTTTATATAACTCGGAAAAAGGCGTGAAAAATATACGTCAAAATTACACTCCATGTTGATTTTAAATCCTATTTATTTTTAA
This sequence comes from Pammene aurita, assembly GCA_947086415.1. NCBI lineage: Eukaryota > Metazoa > Arthropoda > Insecta > Lepidoptera > Tortricidae > Pammene > Pammene aurita. The sequence goes on from OX352316.1 coordinate 11,678,356, forward strand.
TCACGTTTAAGACGCATCAGTCTTGCACAATTCGGTAGCTTTATTCTTTAGCTTCAATTTGGTATATGTATAGTTCACGTGGGTCTATCTGATAAAATACGAGACCATACGTTGCAAGTCTGCTTGTTCCATAGTAATCTATGTCTTTTGTGCAAAACTTAAAAATAGGCAATGTTTTAACTGGGAACATCTGTGGGATAAAATCGCAAGAAAATTAAATGGTGGCCACGCAATTACCTCTAATAAACAAGTTTATTACAAACAAGCATGGAATGGAACCTTCTGAACAAAGGTGCAATATTGATTTGATCCACTTTTGTACAGTGTAATTTTCTTAAATTTACCGCGTGTTTGCGTCTTCAGGCAATCTTGTGCTTTACAAGGATTTTCAATCAATTTCCCATCTGATTTGTATATTATTATACCATATTATGTTCTTTAGAAATTATGCTATTAAATAATTACTTTAAATTTTTATTTAAAGCTTTATTTTATGAGTCAGAAATCTGGTAGCAGAACTTAGTAACTAGGTATAGTTGTTGACGCAATAGTTTCTTCACAGCACTGCACAGAAGCGGACAAGTCTCCGTGAGTCTCTTCCAGCGCTGCACGACACTCCCCGTAAGCGGTTAGATTCGGTGCGAAAAAGAGCCAGAAGTGTGAGGGTGGAAGTGAGTGAGGTGGAAGGAGGAACCGTGTGAGGTGGAAAGAGGAACCGTGTGAGGAAGGGACAGATGAAGGGCGAGAGAACTAGAAGGTGGGTTACCTGTGTCCCCTTAGCAATAGCTTCTTCCCAGCACTGAACAGAAGCGGGCAAGTCTTCGGTGCGAAAACTAGAGTGAAATGTGTGAGGGTGGAAGTGTGTGAGGTGGAAAGAGGAACTGTGTGAGGATGGGAGAGACGAAGGGAGAGAGAGTCGGTATGATGGTGAGATAACTAGAAGGCGGGTTACCTGTGTCCCCTTAGCAATAGCTTCTTCCCAGCACTGCACGGAGGCGGGCAGGTCTTCGGTGCGAAAACTAGAGTGAAATGTGTGAGAGTGGAAGTGTGTGAGGTGGAAAGAGGAACCGTGTGAGGTTGGGAGAGACGAAGGGCGAGAGAGAGTCGGTATGATGATGAGAGAACTAGAGTGTGAGGTGAAAAGAGGAACCGTGTGAGGATGGGAGAGACGAATGGCGAGAGAGTCGGTATGGTGATGAGGGTACTAGAAGGTGGGTTACCTGTGTCCCCTTAGCAATAGCTTCTTCCCAGCACTGCACGTGCGGGAACTAGAGTGAAAAGAGTGGGTGGAAGTGTGTGAGGTGGAAAGAGGAACCGTGTGAGGATGGGAGAGACGAAGAGCGAGAGAGTCGGTCTGATGGTTTGAGTACTAGGTGGGTTACCTGTGTCCCCTTAGCAATAGCTTCTTCCCAGCACTGCACGGAGGCGGGCAGGTCTCCGCGGGTTTCCTCTAAGGCAGCACGACACTCCCAATAAGCGGCTGGATTCGGTGCGAAAACTAGAGTCAAAAGTGTGAGAGTGGAAGTGTGTGAGGTGGAAAGAGGAACCGTGTGAGGATGGGAGAGACGAAGAGCGAGAGAGTCGGTCTGATGGTAAGAGTACTAGGTGGGTTACCTGTGTCCCCTTAACAATAGCTTCTTCCCAGCTCTGCACGGAAGCGGGCAAGTCTCCGCGGGTTGCCTTTAAGGCAGCGCGACACCCCCAATAAGCGGCTGGATTCGGTGCGAAAACTAGAGTGAAAAGTGTGAGGGTGGAAGTGTGTGAGGTGGAAAGAGGAACCGTGTGATGGGAGAGACGAAGGGCGAGAGAAAGAGAATGATGGTGAGAGTACTAGAAGGTGGGTTACCTGTGTCCCCTTAGCAATAGCTTCTTCCCAGCACTGCACAGAAGCGGGCAAGTCTTCGGTGCGGGAACTAGAGTGAAAAGAGTGGGTGGAAGTGTGTGAGGTGGAAAGAGGAACCGTGTGAGGATGGGAGAGATGAAGGTCGAGAGAAGAGTCGGTATGATGGAACTAGAAGGAGGGTTACCTGTGTCCCCTTAGCAATAGCTTCTTCCCAGCACTGCACGGAGGCGGGCAGGTCTCCGCGGGTTTCCTCCAAGGCGGCGCGACACTCCCAGTAGGCGGCCAGAGAAGGCGCGTGCGGGAAACGGGTGCGGATAGCGCGCAACCAGCGCGCACATTGCTCCCAGTCGAAGCCCTGAAAAATCGATGATTGGTGATTATGATTAACCACAGATTAATAAAACTAAACTCTATATGACAGATCCTATTAAATTTTAACTTTCTTGCGGCATGCTAAATTCACAATGTCCAAGTAATTAACTGCCAGATATTGGGGATCAATGTTACTCTGCGTCCGTAGGAAACACCTTAGACAACCCTACACGTGATCCCTGGGTGGTGCTAAAAGAGTAACAAACTTGGCACAGCTCCACTGTCCCCTCTGGACCTCGCAGCACTCACTGGATTTTCTTCATCATCTGCTTTCCCACTACTACTATCCCAGGGAAGAAACGCCTAGCTATATCCAGTGACATGTAGCCATATGATAAATAAATAACTGCCAGATAAAACTACCTGCAAAACTTAGCAATTTATCTACCAGTTAAGCTTATTTGAAGATTGTGAAACGCCAACGATGACTTTCTTCGTCAGATAAGTGGCAAGTAGCTTATTCAGGACTTTACTTGGACATTGTGAAACAGGCCCTAACACTATAAAATATAACGGTTACATTCACATCACTTTACGTCACGTGTGCTATATTAGTTTAGTGCGCTGCGCCGAATGCAAGCCGGCAGTCGGCAACGCGACGTGCAACAGTGCGCTACGGGCCGGTTCAAATAGCACTCTTAGTGCTTGAAGATGACTAAAGTAATGTGAGTGTAACCGTTCTATTTTCAACCGACTTCAAGATTTCGAAGGAGGAGGTTATCAATTCGTCGGGATCTTTGTTTTTGCTATTTTTTTTTTTTTTTTTTTTATGTATGTTCACCGATTATTCGAAGACGGCTGGACCGATTTGGAAAATTCTTTTTTTGTTTGAAAGCCTATACTTCACAGTTGGTCCCATTGTAACCATGTTAGGATCTGATGTTAGGATCTGATGATGGGATCCTGGAGAAATCGAGGGAACTCTTCAACTATTATAGGCACACCTATGGTGATTTGAGTATTTTTTACAGCAGCTCGAGCATTTGCTGTTGGAAAGCTGGATGCTAAGTGAAGTCGGTTCTTTTTTGTTTAAAATTATATGACATCCTTTTTGGGCAAACTTTTTGACTCTGACGAAGTAGTGTCTTCTAGGAAATTTAATTAATTCCCGAGGTATTGGTGCCCTTCGAAATGTGGTTCCCAAGCAAGTGCGTTCCGTGCCTATTGATTAATCCACCATTTATTTGATTACAGATTACAGAAGCATTCTTGAAGCGTTTTCCCGATTGCCAAAAGGTCAGTTTTAGACAACTTACACCAATAATTGGCAAAGAGACAAGTTTTTACACTGTTTAGGCTCAATTCACACCGGAATGGCAGCGATCGGCAGCGGAGGCCGCCGGCGCCTCCCAACTCCGCTCCTCCCAACTCCCAACTCTTGATCAGTTTATAAAGCGCAGGCGCAGGGAGCGCGCTGTCGCAAGACCTTGCAGAGCTTTTCAACCGACTTCAAGATTTCGAAGGAGGTTATCAATTCGTCGGGATCTTTGTTTATGCAATTTTTTTTTTTATATGTATCTTCACCGATTATTCAAAGTAGGCTGGACCGATTTGGAAAATTCTTTTTTTGTTTAAAAGAGTTCACAGTTGGTCCCATTGTAACCAGGTCAGGATCTGATGATGGGATCCTGGAGAAATCGAGGGAACTCTTCAAATATTATAGGCACACCTAAATTCTAAATTTGCTCGTCGTTTTCAAATAATCGGTGAACTTACATGAAAAAAAATAGCAACAACAAAGATCCCGACGAATTGAGAACCTTCGAAATCTTGTCGAGATCTTGTAGTCGACTGAAAAATGTTTTTTTTTTTGAGAAATCCATATTTCAAGTTCTCTTACAATATCAAAATTATGCGTTACCTCACGCAACAACTCCGTAAGATCATTCAGCGCTCCCAACAGCACATCATCAACAAGATCATCAGAATTCAACGTGGTATCATGTTCACTATCATTCATACAAACACTGTCGCTTGCAAAGCTAACCCGGCCCCTCCACTTAGTCTTGTCATCAAAATCATCATCGTTCATACAATCAGTGTACGACTCATTATCGCTATCATGTTCCAACTCCACATTCTCTTTATTTTCTTCGTCAAACTCTTTAACGTTAACTTCTGGTTTCAGGAAAAGCGGTTTCAACGGTTTGTCTAAATGATGGATTCCGAAGCATTGTAAGTGGTGGTAGGAGTCTATGGATTTTCCTCGTGATTGCAGCCATTTCTGCAGTCGGTTCTGGAGCTCCTGCGGACGGGGTGTGAATGATATGGGGGTTTGCAAGCGGACCCGTTTGCGTTCGCTCTTGATTGCTGATGTTACAGTGTCTTGTTTGACATGGTCGTCTTCGTTTGTGTTGTTGACATCGACTTCGTTCAGTTTTTCACCTGTAAACATTTGAACTTTTGTAAAGCCATGTGTAGATTATACGGGGGATGTTTGACCGTGGCAAACCAGCTACAGTTCACGCTGCGCGAAGGCGTAGCTAGGATTTTGATAAGGGGGGGCAGGCGTAGACAAGCGAAGAATATATTTAAGGTAGTACTTTACGATTTGTGAGCTGTTTATTTTTTGAACCTAACTTGGGCTTAATGCGTCTGGAGCGCTAAAGCGAGCAGACTGTTTGGTGGGACGGTAGCCGGGGGAAAATCGAGGCCACTTCCGCGACCAGACCGGATAAAGTTTGCTACACTGGAATGCTTCTGCCGAGCTTGCACTTCCAGCGTGATCAGTTCCTGACCTGGTTACAATGGGACCAACTGTGAAGTATACTCTTTCAAACAAAAAATAACTATAAAAATTAAAAAAAAAAGCACAATCAAAGTCGGTTAAAAATGGTCCTTACCAACAGAAGACCACTTATGGAAGCAGTTCCCCAGCTCACTCTTGCTGATTCGTTTGAAATGAACAGCGGAGATGGACCTGCGCACCTGGTCCTTAGTCACGGGCTTGGCAAAGTTGGCTCCGAATATCGTGTGCCGTTTGCTGGCTACCAAGCTTCCTTGCTGCAGTACCTAGGCCAACAGAATTTGTAAAAAATAGTGAACAATAGGGAACATGCAAACTCTGCGTAGGGTGCGACACTAGCAGAGGACCGCCATACACGAAAACCGAAATTTTGGTACCTGTCTCTCTATCACTCTTGCATATTCAAGCGATAGAGAGGCATAATGAAATTTTGATTTTCGCATTTCGTGATTGGCCCTCTGTAAACAAACCACCTTGATGCAAATCATCTGTGACAACTAATCAAAAAACTGATTTCAAAACTATTGTTGTGCTTTCATATATGAAGTGATCACTCACACGCCAAGCACTTTTGCGTTATCAAAAAAGACGAATCTCGTAGTGCTGTGCAAAACAATTCATAATAGATTTTATTCATGATCTAAGTACACCTAATCCAACCCCTCTATGGGTTGTTGACGTGGTGGGTACGACAACACAAGAGACCTCTAGGGGTTCATGGCGTTTCAAGGGTTAAGGCCTAGTATGTATAAGTACTCTATGGTTTACAATATGTGCTAGCTGCACTCTGGTGGCAGAACATTGCAGTAATACCCCCTATTAGGACATGCTTTCAGTTGAGACGGAATCAGGAAACGACTAGATCTTTCATATCTGTATGAACCAGTCATGGGCGTATTTAACCTAGGGCCAAAAGGGCCATGGCGTCTGCCGCCCTATGCGCTGGGTTCAGGGCGCCGGTCAGTCAAGTACTGGCCCATAAGGCCTTTATGGTCCGGACCTTCCAATTTAAAAATACAACTGGAACCAGTACCAGGAGCATGCAATGCAATCAGAGATTTTAGAAGTATAGATCTATGTGAGTACCTATGCTAAAATTGTAGTATGTCCTACAGATCCACCTCACCGGAAGAGGCAGAATGTGCACTGGTAGAAACACACTTCCCGGGCTGCGAGATATCCAGTCCAGCTCGGTGGCTACCGGAAGACGTCACTCCGACGGAAGAGGAATGGCAGCTGGCCCATAAGGTAATCAGCCTGCAGAGAACTGAATGGGCAATTAACAGCTTTGACTCATTTAAATCGCCAGGACCGGATGGGATTTTCCCAGCCCTATTTAAATGGGGCGGGGAGATACTTATTCAAGGGCTAACCTCCGTCCTGGATGCCTGTCTGGCACACAAGTATGTGCCGACACAATGGAGAGATGTCAAAGTTATCTTCATACCAAAACCAGGTAAAAGTGACTACTCGGACCCCAAATCCTTCAGACCAATAAGTCTAACCTCCTTCCTACTTAAGACACTGGAGAGGTTATGTGAAAGGCACCTGAGGGAGACGGTACTAGCACATGTGCCGTTACATCCGAATCAGCATGCCTACAGCCCAGGTAAATCTACAGACTCAGCACTTCATGCGGTCACGACCAAAATTGAAGTAGCAATCAAGAACAAGACTACATAGTCTTAGGCACCTTCATCGACATCGAGGGAGCCTTCGACAAAACTAAATTTACCAGTATAACTGCAGCGCTGAGAAGACGCGGAGTGCACGCAGTTATAACGGAATGGATAAACAAGATGCTGAGCCAGAGAACCATCAGACTCGGTACGGACAAAACAAAACAGGCACTAGTAGCTAAGGGCTGTCCCCAAGGGGGCGTCCTGTCCCCTCTGCTATGGAACCTGGTGGTGAACGACTTGATCGCCAATCTAAACGACAATCACTATTACACAATCGGATATGCAGATGACATAGTGATACTGACAAGCGGGATGCACGCAGGTACGGTATGCGATGTTACACGCTCAGCGCTGGCGATAGTGGAACGCTGGTGCTTTGACAACGAATTATCGGTCAACCCAAAGAAGACAGAGATGGTAATGTTCACCAACAAACGGTCTTTGGGAAACTACCGCCTCCCAAAACTGTTCAATACAGAGCTCCAGCTGTCACCTGAGGTAAAGTATCTAGGGGTAATACTCGACAGCAGACTAAACTGGAGCACCCATCTCAACAACAAAATTGATAAAGCGACGGTCGCTTTCTGGCAATGTCGTAGAATGGTAGGTAGAACGTGGGGATTAAACCCCAAGATCACTCTATGGCTATACCAGGCAGTAATCTGACCAATCATATGCTTCGGCGCAATAGTATGGTGGCCACGCACCAAGCTAACTACGGTCGAAGCCAAATTACAACGACTACAGAGATTGGCCTGCATGGCAACCACGGGCTGCATGAGGACTACACCGACTGCGGCCCTGGAAGCAATGTTAGGCCTACCACCACTGCACCTCTTTGTTAAGCAAGAGGCTATGGCTACGGCGGTACGGCTAAAGAAGCTAAATCTCTGGAAGGCGCCTAGGACACCGCACACCGAAATCCTCATTGAGGCCGTAAGTAAGGAACCGCTCATAGAGGTGGCAACTGATGCGATACCTAGGCAGTTCGTTTTTGAAAAGAAGTACAAAATCCAGCTGTACGAAGACCCGGACGAGGGCCTCAACCCCAGGGAGCTGAGGCTCTTCACAGACGGGTCCAAAACAAGGTCTGGCACTGGCTCGGGAGTTTTCTCAGAGGACCTAAACATACACATCTCTCCACCATTAGGTGCCCACAACACGGTTTTCCAGGCGGAGTGTATGGGCATAATAATGGCTGCTCACGCTATCGCCTCTAGGAAGGTAACGGAATACCCCATCCGAATACTCTCCGACAGTCGATCGGTTCTACAAGCCCTGCAGAGTCACAAAATAACCTCAGGTCTCATATACGAATGCCACAAAATCCTAACAGAGGTATGTACCACCAACAGCATAATCCTGCAGTGGATCAAAGGGCACAGCAACTCACGTGGCAACGACGCAGCTGATGTCTTAGCGAGAGGGGGCTCAGAGACGGAAGTGGTAGGTCCCGAGCCCATATTACCTCTACCTGTTGCATGGCTGCGGAGAACACTGCTACATAACACCAAGGTAGAGCACCAACATTATTGGACTAACCTAAGTACATGCAGGCAAGCCAAGGAGGCCCTCCCGACGATCTACCCCGGATTGTCTCGGAAGCTAATACAGCTCAAGAGGCCGCAGCTCAGACTATTTACCGGAGCACTAACTGGTCATGCCCATCTAAACAAGCATCTTTTCACTCTAGGTGTCACAGACAGTCCCCTCTGCAGAGCCTGCATGGAGGAGGACGAGACAGCCGCTCACGTCATCATCACATGTACGGGGGTGGCAGAATACCGGGCGAAACATCTTGGTTCGCCGAGGGCACTCCCGGAAGTCGTCGGCAACGTAAAGGGTCTGCTAGGCTTCCTGGAGGAATTGGGATGGCACGAATAGGCCACCCAGCACGCAAAATAGGCGCAATATACAGTCGTCGAGTTGCGGAAAACAGCCCGCGTAAACCTATAACCTATGTCCTACAGATATTAAAGGGCAAGGACCCTATACAGGGTGTTTCCTGTAATAAGAGCAATAAATTAAAACGTAGATTCTACTCCTCAAACAATGAAACGTTTGTTCTACAATTTAAAAAAAAATGAAGTTTTTATATTATAGTATGTTATTCAATCAAATACAAACATTGAAAACATTGAAAAAATAATCAACCCAGCAGGATTTGAACCTCGCATCGATACGCCTTAAGCTATGGGTTCAGTTGCTAAGTTGACGAAATTCTCAATGCCTTCAATCATCTTTTTGCATTTATTTTTACATCGACTTTATAGCAGTCGTAAGCGACATCTAGGTGCTATGTTAGATGCCCCACTTTAAAAACATGTAAAATAATTATGAGCTTTTATATGGTTTTTATATTGTCTCTTTTTCATACATACTAAATAGTATTTTCAATGCACGTTAAAATCCGTCTAATTGACATTGCTTGTCACTGTTGTCACCCAACAGAAATAATCAATTTCGCAATAAATTGCGTGTTCGAATAAACTTTAAAGTGAAATAAAAATCAAATCATAATTTATTTTTAAAAGTCGCTGAACTAGACGTGTGCGCCGCCATAAAAATCCGCGGCGGCGGCGCGCCGGGAATTTTTGGCGGCGTGGCTGCGCCACGCCGGCGTCAAGGTCACTTTTGGCTACGTTTGCAAGGCTCACGTTTCGCATTAAAATAATAATATGTTAAATATCAAAAACTTTTTAGGAACAAGGAACATAAAACGATCTATACTCGTATAATGCCGTTTGCTTCGGTACTGCCTATTTTTCGGAAATCGCTTTTATGTTGATGTTTTTCATAGTTGTGATAAATTAAGATCCTTTTAAAGCCAATTCCATCTAAAGCGTGTACAAAGGCCAGCTATCAAGAAATGTGACAAGCTAGACGGTCCTGTCTTGCGGGAGCTCGCCAGAAGGTTGCCTCTCAAGATAAATGATGTTATAAGGGATCCTTTTGAAGATACAGAGACAGCATGGAATGGCTTCATGGCGGTTGTATCCGAAACAGCGAAAGTCATTCCCACTCCTGGGAGCCAAGCAAGACGGAAACCCTGGATTTCTTATGCTACCTGGGAACTTATTGAGCGACAGAGGACTCTCAAAAAACAAGGCCTTAACACAGACATAGCAAGAAAGGAGTATTCCAGGCTGCACGCCTGCGTGAAAAAGGCATGCAGACGCAATAAGAATAATTCAATCCATGCTTTGTGTAACGAAATCGAAAACCATGCTGCAATTTCCCATTCTAAAGACTTGTTCCAGAAAGTCAAACTTCTCACCCGCGACTATAAACCTAGAAGCTCGCAGATAGCGGATACTGATGGAAACACTTTATCAGACCTGGGCAAAGTGTTGGCTAGATGGAGAGACTATTTGGAATAACTTCATCGTGAAGTTCCGGAACATCTTTTAGTGCGGAATGACGCTGTGCATCCACTAGATCCGGACATACTTATTTCCGAAGTGGAAGACGCTATCAGACGTCTGAAAGTTAATGCCGTGGGTACTGATGGTATATGCGCTAGTCTCCTAAAGAATCTAGGTGGCGAAGAAACAGTTCGTATACCAGATTTGCTGTAAAGTGTGGAGAACTGGCCAGTGGCCGAGAGACTGGACTGAATCCATGGTATGCCTCTCCATAAAAAAGGCTCTACGCTAAAATGTGACAACGATAGAACTTTATCTATTATATCGCATGCCAGTAAAATATTTCTTTACATCATGAATTCGCGATTGACAAAGTTCCTGGAGCGGCAAATGCAGAGCAGGCTGTCTTTGTGTCTGGACGAGGGACACGGGAGCAGATTTTCATCGTGCGCCAGATCATCGAGGGATGTCGTGAATGGAACAAGCCATTAGTCCTAGATTACGCCAAAGCATTCGACTGTTAGATGGAAAAACATGCTGTACGTGCTCCTGGAGATGGGTGTCCCTGCTCATTTAGCTCACCTTACTGAGAACTTGTACGTTGAAAGTACTGCCAGAGTGCGCATCGAGAAAACCTTGTCGGACCAGTTCAAGCCGGAAAGAAGAGTAAGACAGGGCTGTATATTGTCTCCGAAGCTCTTTAATATCTACGGCGAATACATCTTACGTAAGGTCACCGAGAACTGGGACGGTGGCATATCAATTGTCGAAACGATCTGCAACCTACGCTATGTTGACGACACAACGCTTTTGGCTTCCGATGAAGAGGAGATGTGTCTTTTGTTCCGGCGAATAGAAGCGGAGAGCATCGAATTAGCACTTCACGTCAACCATGCAAAAACCAAGTTAATGTTCGTACACCGGAAACAGTCTCCTTCACGAAGCCTAAAACTGAAAGACTTAGAATGCGTCAGCGCCTTCACCTACCTCGGCTCATTTATGTGTAGTGATGGTAGCTGTGAATGTGAAATCATCCGGAGGATTCAAATAGCGAAGGGTGCTATGACTCGGTTAGATAGGATCTGGAAAGATCGCGGCATACAGAGGCAGACTAAGGTTAGACTTATGCGTTCCCTGGTGTTTCCAATTTTCCTATACAGTTCTGAAACTTGGACTATCAAGGCAGATCGGAAAAGGCGTATCGACGCGTTTGAGATGTGGTGTTGGCGACGGCTTTTACGGATTCCTTGGACTGCGATGCGCACTAATCAGTCCATACTAGAGGAGCTACGCATAAAACGCCAGTTGTCTACGACGTGCCAGGAACACATACATACCCTCCCCCTGCAAGATCGTGTGCCCAAATCACTGCACCCATGCAATTAAAACTGCAAGAAGCCATGCGCTTAGCGAGGGATAGAAGCCTATGGAGGAACCTGGTCTTCAACAGAAGGACATGATCACATGATCCTCAGCTCTGAGGGAACGACTAGTGATGATGAAGATCCTTGTTTGACTTGCAGTAGGTCCAAACATACCGTTCAGTATTAAGGATCAATCCTGCCACCGAAAACACTTTTTTCTCAGGTTAATTTAGTTGGTGGTACAATTTTGATGGCAGGGTTATTATTTTCGTTACCAATCTTATTAATTAGGCCATCGACTTCATATATTTTGTTAGGTGAGCGGTTAGAAATAGAAATAGAAATTTTCGTCAATAATTTTGCCGAATTCTGAAATTTTGGCCCACGGCGTGGATTTTGAAATCCGCGGCGGCGGCGGCGGCGGCGTGGGTCCCACGGCGCGGCTACGCCACGCCGGCGCGGCGCACACGTCTATGCTGAACTAATATTGTCCAGTTTGAGGAGTAGAATCTACGTTTAATTTGTTGCCCCTATTACAGGAAACACCCGGTATAATAAATGTTTTTCTATATTTTTTAAATGAAATAAGTAACAAACAAGTCCTACTGATGGAACAGTTGTCACTCATGGACAATCGCCATCAAACATATCGGAGCGGCCAAGGTGGTCACATATATCTGAACAATGCCTCTATTGTTAAGGCAGTAAAGTGCATATTCAGATATTTTTAGTACACATGACATGTAGTGGACATGTTTTATAAAAAAAACTAATCTGGGAAAAATGCTACACTCAGTCTTGTGTAATGAGTCTTATATGTAGGACTTATGCCTAATGAGAATTGAAAATATGCACTACATTCTTAATTTATAAAAAAAGTAACTTACCTTTTGCAAAAATATCGGGTCTCTTTGAAGTCTATCGGCATTGCTTATTTCAGACTTTTGTACTGTTTTTGGCTTATACAAGCGATCAAAGACAGATTCTCTATTTTTCGTAACACTGAGTGGCCGCAGTGGTATCATACTCTTTCTAGACTCCATAGGTTTTTCAGACAATTTAGTTAAGGGTGCCATAGTTTTTCTGGAAGTTTCCTTGGGCTTCTCACTCAATTTAGACTGATTCATAGGCATCATAGTTTTTCTAGTACATTCTTTTGTTTCATCAGACGGTTTTGACAAATTTTCTGGTAATTTAAACTGGTTAGTATTCTTGATGGGAGCTAAAGATTTCCTCGCAACATTTTTAACTGCATTCATGGGCTGTTTGTTAACAAATTTAGGAATAATTTTGTTACTATTAATAAAGTCTTTTGTCTCATTCTTAAGAGGAACAGTGCTTTTTGTCACCGTTTTAGAGTCTTTCTTTACTTCTGCTACTTTCTGGGTATTTCCGTTTAACAAAACTGGCTTTCTCTCTACAGCAGGTTTTAGAGAGCCTGTTAGAGGTCGCTTGGAAACGCCATTAACACTGAAATTGTTCTTGACCTCTCTAGTTAAGTTGGGGCATGTGAATTTTCTCTTTGTGAAGTCATTTTTAGGTTTAATGCTACTATTGAGTGTTTTGTTAGCAAGTGAGAGAGTCGATGGAGTCTTGAAATTACTCTGTGCGTCAATTTGATTGTATTTCTTGAGGTTTAGCTCTCGTAACTGTAATTATTAAACAATATTTAGCATTAATGTATTACTTTACTTATAATATTGTTAAAGCAAAGGAGTAACTATCCCATAAGAATAGAGATTAAAAACAAATAAAATGGATCAAAATATACCTTATCGATTCTGGCCTTTTCTCTAGCAATGCGCTCTTGACGAGCTTTGTTTAGACGTTCTTCAACAGATTCCATGATTAAATAACACAAATACGACACAAAAACACTTATTCCACTTGCAAATGCCGATTAAAAATGCAAATACTGGAAATCAAACAACACAACACAACCGTTTTTCAACATTTGGCGGTTGACATAGACATACTTGCTTTGCGGCGGTTAACCTATTCGAAAATTCGAAAATATGAATTTACTATGTAGTTGTCGGGTGGTTTAGGCCACTGTTTTAAACGCGGCGTGTGGCGTTTGCTGCAACAAGACTATAGAGGGCGCTGATAAAGTGCGCATTTCATAGACAATACTTGCTTTGAGGGGCAATAGGCGCATACAGAACACAGACTAATAAGAGATACTACGTGGCGGTGGAGGCACATTCTTAGCACAAGGAGCCTATAATATAATAGCGTGGCCCCTGCATTAAAAGCGCAGAAGCATCTGTATCACTATATAAAAATAAAGATACTAACGAAACACAATTTCCAAAAAAATGTCGTCAACAAAAGAAGAGCTTCTAAGAAGATTTAAACAAGAAAGAATCGCAAGGGAAAAGGCAAGAATACAGATGGTTAGTACTCGCCATTTTTTTATGATCTTTTAAGTACAATCTCTAATTATAATGATTAAATAATGAAATATTTTACAGTTACACAATATGAATCGGAATAAATACAACAAAAATGATGAGAACGCTCCTACATCTTCGAATCTACCTGCCGAAAACTCGCCGGCTAAAAATGCAGCTTACCAAAAAGGTTCTAATTCTGCAAGAGCTATCAAGAATCCGATTAAGAAAGTGAGATTTCGGAAACCTTGTAGTCTAACTAGCTTCGGTGAGAATTATTTAAATGTGTCCGCGCCTGGGTGCAGTAATGCATCTTTCTCTCGTGATCTACACCCACAAAGAAGAAGTATCCATAATCCGTCAAATGAGCAGAATGAATCCTTCGAGTATTGCTCACCAAACTCAAACCCATTTGTTTAATAATAATAACATTTTCAATTTATTTATTTTAATATAGAACGAAATTCTGTGAATAACTTTGCATTGTGCCCAAAATGATGTTACTTATGTTAATACAGGATGTTTTTTCAATAACTAGCCATTTTGTGAAAGGTGATTAGGTAAATCATACTAAACAACTTTTTCTATGGGACCATCCCCATCAGTCATCAGACGTCGGGCCAAAACTCTCTTCCATAGGAAACGTCGACATCTGATCGGCCGAAGTGTATGAAACAGCCAAAAAAATCTTGATTTCAGAGTTGGTCCCATAGTAAAAGTTTCGTATGGGCTACCAAATCACCTAGCACGATATTGTTAGTTATTGAAAAAACTTCCTGTATAGTTTCAAAAATGTATTTTTATCAAATGTATTGTATGTTTTAAGAGAAATGACGTTGCATGTATTGATTGTAGTAAATTAATAAGCTGGAACTTACAAGTAATTGAATCTAAAAAAGGTAAAGGTAGACAATAATAAAGAATATGAAGATTGATATCAGTTTTTGCTTTCTATTCAGATTCAGTATTGATTTAAGGAGTATGAGGGTAGTTTTAAAAACAAAAACCGGATATACATACATATTACTTACCCTCAAAATGTGGTCCATTCATTTTCTTCAATTTATTTATTGATTTTTCTTAAGGATAGTAATAATAGGGTAGAATAAATTTTGTGTTGCTAAAAAAACGGTATTTGAAAACAATAATGCACACAACTGACTTTTGAAGGCGGTTTAATACGTAACTGAAATGGTCTGCCGAAGATTTGATTCTAGGAGAACATTTTTTTTTTATTTTATGAAAATGTATATTAAACTCTCAATTATAAAAATATTTATAACGAGATTAGATTATTACTGTTATTTGCAATATAATTAGAACGATATATTAAATAATATCACCTTTATTGACACTGGTAACACTTCTGGCACAATCACCATATTGATAAACACCGTTGCGTTGGCAGTACCGCAAGTGTTAATGCCCGGTCGGTCACGAGTCCGCCAGACATAGCTCTTTTAAACACATGTGTTATCAGAATTAAGTGAAGGATTAAACTAGTGCAACGAAATCAACCAAACGTAAGTACTTCTCCTATTTTCTCGATATAATTTAAGTTTGCATTTTACTTTTCACTGATGCGGCATGTAATAAAGTTGTCGGCCTATTAAAAAAGAAAAAAAAAAGTTGCCTCGCCGGCCGCGCGAATTCGCCGATAGTGAGATTTTTGCGAAACAGGTTTTCAATAGCCTTTGTTAAAAACCTTAAGATTTTTACACGGATTCGTATAAATTTAAGTGTTATAATGGGTTTTTAATTTTAACGAGGTATTAATATCGAAGTAGTTTGTGGGTAGACGAAAGTATTTACATAATAACTGTAAACATAAGGGTATTTCTACAATTTAAACCTTTGAGTCCTAAAACCCTATGATTTCCGAATAATTCATGAATTATCGCAAATGTAAATACCTACGCACATAATAAACAATTAATTCTTATATAGGTACATTTATGAAATATAAATATAGGTAAGTATTGTTCTTGGAAGCGTCATTATAGCATGAATATTTATAACAATTTTATTGTTTTCGGAATGCTAATAAAACAGAACGAAGCTATTGTTAATAGGTGCTGTTTTTACCCCGACAGAACGGAGACAGTATAGATAGGTACCTAAGTACTTTTAATGTTTTTGTTCTCATTTTTCTCTAAAACGGCTTGACCGGTTTGATTACGATTCGGCAAAGTTTAGGTGATACACAAACATACAGTTGTCTGTCCCCGGTTCGCACCGATAGGTAGAACGCGTTGCCGTTAGAATTTTTATTTTATTTGAATATTAACTTATTATTATTTATGTTTTGTTATAATGTACCTACCTACTTGTAACTATCACAACTAAGGCGATTATCACACTGGCCGCTGGCGCCGCAGCCAGATGCGGCGACGGTGTGCAAGCGTGACAGCGCTATATACAAGCAGAGCGCTATCTCGCTCGCGCACCGGCGTCGCCTGCGGAAACCGCAGCAGTGTGAAAGCCTCCTAACCATCGAACACCAACACCACATAGAACCTATGTGTTGAATCTTTAGCGGTCCAGACACTATCCATAATAATATTATAAATGGGAAAGTGTGTGTTTGTTTGTTTGTCCGTCTTTCACGGCAAAACGGGGCGACGAATTGACGTGATTTTATAAGTGGAGATAGTTGAAGGGATGGAGAGTGACATAGGCTACTTTTTGTCTCTTTCTAACCCCCCACTTCCCTAAAATGGGGGTATGTATTGTGTATTACGGGGGGCAAAGGGGAACCGTGTTACCCCGAATTTAACGCGAGCGAAGCCGCAGGCAAAAGCTAGTCAGTAATATTGACATTATTTCTGTACCCGTCCTTTTTCAACCGACTTCAAGATTTCGAAGGAGGAGGTTATCAATTCGTCGGGAGTTTGTTTTTCTTTTTTATGTATGTTCACCGATTATTCGAAGACACCGGACCGATTTGGAAAATATTTTTTTTGTTTGAAAGAATATACTTCACAGTTGGTCCCATTGAAACCAGGTCAGGATCTGATGATGGGATCCTGGCGAAATCGAGGGAAGTCTTCAACTATTTTAGGCACACCTATAGTGATTTGAGTATTATTTACAGCAGCTCGAGCATTTGCCTTTGGAAAGGTGGAGGCTAAGTGAAGTCTGTTCTTTTTTGTTTAAAATTATGTATGTATATGAAGAACTAGCCTTTTCCCGCGGCTTTGCCCGCGTACTATAAGTACTCAAAAAGGATACAATACCCATGTTGATTTTCAGACTTTGTGACCACATTTGCCCCTTTTGGGGGTTGAATTTCAAAAAACCTGAAACACGTGTTTACTCATTTATCGTTAGGAATACTCCTATGAAGTTTCGAATAAAATAGTCTAACAAATCTTGATTCGCCATACAAACTTTGGACCCCCATTTTACCCCCTTAGGGGGCGAATTTTGAAAACCCCTTTCTTAGTGCATCCCTAGAGCTTATAAGGAAACTACGTGCCAAATTTGGAATCTCTAGAACCAGCGGTTTGGGCTGTGCGTTGATATGTCAGTCAGTCAGTCAATCAGTCAGTCAGTCAGTTTCTTCTTATATTTAGAAGAAGAAGATAAGAAGGATGATTAGAGAAATAATTTCATTATTACTGACAATGTCTGGTCAGTTTTTACCAGTAGTAGGTACAGTCACTGGTATTAGTATCTTCCTACACGAAGGCCGCAAAAATATGTGACACGCTCTTATGGCCCTACAAATAAGAGCTTGTCAGATGTTTTTGCGGCCTTCGTGTAGAAAGATACTAATACCGGTGATTGTACTAACAACGTATCAAATCAAGATAATGATTACTATACGATATGTATACCGCCTTTTAGATGTGACGCCTTATTTATATCCGACAATGATGTACATTTGACTTGAAAACATCACATACTGCAGTAACAACCGTAACTAAAGATAAGACATGTCATGAACATATAAATTAAACGTAGTAAAATACTTACAAACTTTGTAGGTAGGTAAGTACTTGGTATTGGTACCTATAGGATTTCGCGAAAAAGAAACTGTCGCGCGAAGACATAGGGTGATTGTGCCAGTTTTCGTCCACTCATGTCAGTTTTCCGTCCATACATATTTATATGTTTATCTTCAGGTTTTCCCAAATTAAAAGCTTAAAATTAAAAAATGTACCAAAGAATAAACTATAAATATTAACTATGTTGACCTTAAAAAGCTTTTCCCATTTATTTGCAGCAGTTTAATCAAGTGGACGGTAAACTGGACCTGGACGGGAAACTAGCACAATCACCCTATATAGTTTCATTTTCGCGTTTCTGAATGAATTCAGATTTGTAAGCCTATGGTTCTGGCTGGCTATGATGAGATTTGTTCAAAAACTCAAATATATGACATGATTAATGGATAAGATTACACTTGACCTAAATAGCTTTCTAAATGATTTATTCACTAAATTTAGTCCAGTGTATTTAGCAAGAAAAGTTAGAACACTAAAAAAAGTTAAGTGTGACAGGGCTCTAAGCCCTAAGCTCAAATACACCCGTAAGAGATAGACATAGATGACGATAAAATCACTTCTACAGCACGATACAAAACAATTTACATAGATGACGATAAAATCACTTCTACAGCACGATACAAAACAATTTACCATTGTTTTCCTTAGCCGACAGAAGTTTCTAAGAAAAATATCAGGTTTTCTCGTAGTATACACAGAAATTCTTGAAGAATCGCGAATTATATCTGTTTGTGACCCTCCACTGTTATAAGTAATGGCGTGGAGGGTAATAAAAAAATGTGATACTATGACAACGATAGTAGCGCCTTCTCTGTCGTACCTATTGAAAAAGTAATAAGACCACGCTTTTCGATCTTGGTATTGTTATCAGTGTTATCAGTATCACCATGCCCCGTCTTAAGCCCTTCTATACCTTTTATCCCCCCCCCCCACCCCGAAACGCCTCGTATACTACGGGGCCCATAGGTGCGGACCGCGAGATTTTTTGTGAAGGAAGAAGGAAGGTGCCCCCCCTGAACGAAATCCTGGATCCGCACCTGCCTTTTATCCTATGTCTATGGCCCTAAGAGGTAAAATCTACCTAAGACTGAATGGACCAATTAGAAGCAAAAGTAGAAGACGCTGCTGGTTCGTTACCAGCTCCACCGGACGGTTTGTAAACTCATTTCATTTCGGGCGGTTAGTTAATCTGATATTGATAAGCTAACACTTTCATCTCATTTCTTATCATACCTACGAGCTACGAGTTCTGTAAATGTGTGAAATTAGCAGAGCTTGAATAAACGGTGGTAAAGCAAAACAAATAGCATAAAAGGTCAGTTAAGGCGATTATCACACTGGCATAAATTTCGTCAGTCATCGAGTCACGGGCGAACCTGGTGAAGGTCAGCTGCTGCTCCTTTGGGTTGCCAGATATTTATCGGGCAGGAGGCGTGCCTACCAAAGTTTTACAACGGCGCCCTATTCTTGCCCTGCTCGCTCCTCCCTCAGCCCCTTAGCCGCCTAGCCTTCATAATGTCAAGCTTTCGGGCTAATAGCTAGTTGTATGTAGTGAGCTCTCTATGCTTGCTTATTTATATATGATATTGAATAGTATTATAAACACCAATCATATAACACGCACAGTTCAAAGACAATGGCGCACTTTATTTTGTGATTTTCATAACACAATGGCTTGCATGTCCTCTCTGACTCATTCATGTTTCTTGTATATACTAATACTAATGTCTTGAGTGCCATGGACCAGATAATAACTGGACTGAATGGTCACTTTTTCGCCGTAGACCAACTATATGTGACTGTCTACATCAAAAGATACCCTTAAGCGGCCGTCGCTAACGCGCCTTCTGCAAAATGGTACCTTTTTATGTAGACGTCACGCCGTGTTATTTACACTTTCCAGTTGAAAAAAGACGTTGAAAATAGGTATTTATTAATATTATACAAGGGAGCAAAGTTGTTCTTTGACGTCTCGTGCTTATTTGAGACCCGAGGTAGCGAAAGGTTCCAAAATAGAGCCACGAGCGCAGCGAGTGATTCGTGGTGCCAAAAATAGAATCTTGAGCGTGCGAGGGCCTCAAGGCAAGAGAGGTTGAACAACCTTTGCTGCAGAGTATAATACAAACATTTTCACCACACCACCGCGAGAACAATTAGAACAATACGAGTTATAAAATATTTCATCTCTTTTAAGTCCATCCTGCCAGATAAGGTATAATAATGTGAAGAAAGATGTCAAAACTTGTACCAAATAAAAAAACCAAATTACATAACATAAACATAACATAAATACTCTTTATTGAACACCTCAAATTATAGACACAAAGTATACACAAGTCACAAAAAAAACAGAAGCAAAACAATTGGCGGTATTATCGCTAAAGAGCGATCTCTTCCACACAACCTTTGGGAAGCGAAAACCTTAAATTAACAGAAAAGTAGGTGTACTGGTGTAGGTGTGGTACTTTCCTCACATGTGGATAAAATGCGTTTTCCCCACCACTTTCAAGTGATAAATTAACGCCTTTCCGAGTTGGGTTGGTGAAAAATCTATATATCTGCGTTATCGGGGTAAAATTCGGTTGAATCAGCTCTATCGGTGTGTCACTGTCTGAGTATTAGTCTTACAGCTTTGACGTCATATCTTATCATACAATGGCATTTTAAAAGGCTCGCCGATTGTGCCTATGCATTAACATTACCACCTAACACGTAGACCTCCCAAAGATGTTAATCTTCAGGGTATTAGTAGATAGTTAACCGAGGGTTGAAATACACGTATTTTAACTAAATTTATTAAAATCAACAATTTTAAAAGTTTTAAAACAGTAGTTTTGAAGAATAACAAGTAAAGTCAAACTTTTAGACTAAACAACTAACATATAAATCTATTCCTATTGAATTCGATATAATTATTATAACTTTTAACATTATCAAATTTATTATTCTTTTTAACTATTTATTTTTTGGAATTCAAACATTTTAAAATGAATACCAAATAAATTTATTTTTGTTGTATTCACTCTTTCACTAGTCAATTAGAATGACCGGGCGAAAAGCGTCTCGTGTTTTAGTTTCGGGGAGGGGAATCCTGGAACTGTTTCGGTACCATGCGTCTCGTATTATAGTTTCGGGGTTTCCCCGAAACTGTTACGCTATGACTCGCTTGCACATGTGTGCGTGCCGTAGTGGTCCGGGAAATTCCCTAAACAATTTTGGGCCGATTTGGTTGTAGTAATAATTTAATGATTTATATCAATGATTTTTTTGAAAAAATCCCTTGATTAAAATCACGATTTAAATCACTGATTTAAATCAAGTCATTTAAATCACATACGTTAAGTAAGTGAAAAATATTTTCTAACAATTGTTAGCATTGCGTTTTGTATGATACATGTATTTGATTGCTACACAAAGAAAAGATTATGCAAGTTTTATTTTTCTCCACCAGGCTATCGCTTTTTACTATTGCGACATAAATTTTTTTTAAATTTTTTTTTTTTTTTTTTTAAGCTGAAGACGCCAGTTCAAATCTGGCCTCGGACACCGGAGGGTTTGGTCACTTTTTCTGAAGTATATGACATCTATTTTCAGTTTATATATAGTAGTGTAACTACTTAAAAATTGCAAATCAAAAAATATTGAACAAAATAATTTGATTTGCTTCAAAAATTCATAGATGGCAGCACCATCTCTCTCGCTATACCAGAATCACGTAAGAGATTCGGATAGGAGGTGCAAGCACGTACTGCGCATGCCCTTAGAGTATGGTCAACGGCGCCTAGCCGTTTCAAATTCAGAGATTGCGAAGAAGATTGATTGATTGATGATTGAAGATTGATTGAGAAGTTCCACCGTGACCGGGTGGTCTAGTGGTCAGGACGTCAGCCGCGAAAGCTGAAGACGCCAGTTCAAATCTGGCCTCGGACACCGGAGGGTTTGGTCACTTTTTCTGAAGTATATGACATCTATTTTCAGTATTGCGACATAAGTTCACATTTTATAACGGTTATGTGAAGAGCATATGTCGTCTTAGCCATTTGCCATTCGTTTATATTATAATTCAAGGTCACTTATATTTTTACAAACTTAAATTATGCCCACATAATTTATTTTATAATTTTTTGAGATTTATGTGTTAGAAACCCTTGGTCCGTGGGGCCCAGGTGCCCTTAAGCTTTTTAAGGAGCTTAAGAAGAGGTTGGTGGAAGCTGCAGGTGACCGTAGGGCTGGCTTATTTCTCGGCCAAAGACTGGGTATCGCCATCCAGAGGGGAAATGTAGCCAGTGTTATGGGCACCCTTCCCCAGGGGAGTGATTTGGGGGACATCTGGGGGCTGGGTTGTTAATTTAGGTTTTTAGTGCTATTTGTCTGCTTTGTTAAATTTAGATTACTTATATACTTATACATATTTTTGTGATGTTCTAGTTAATGTTATTTTTAGGCTTAAGTTTTCTGTTAATTTGACTGTCTTGTAAAGTGTGTAATTTGTAAAATATTGTAATGTAATATTAAATAAATATAGAAAGTAAAAAAAAAAGATTAAAAATTTATTGACCAAACTGTTATAAAATGACAGATGATGTTGAGATATTTGAATGCAAGTATGGTAAAGAAAAATATATCTTGTATAATCTTTTCTTGGTGTTATTAACAAATATCTATATAATACTCGTACCTAGCGCAACGTCAAAAACTGTTTGAAAATATTTTTCACTATCATAATCAAAATATTGTCTTCGGTTGCCGCGATAGTTATTCATAAAATAAAACAATTAAAAACGGATTTTATCGCGTGTACTGAGCTTAAATTACATCCCGACGTTTCGAACACTTTACAGCGTTCGTGGTCAACGGGTCGACTGAATGTAATTTAAGCTCAGTACACGCGATAAAATCCGTTTTTAATTGTTTTATTTTATAAGTAATCAAATTATATTATCTAACTAAAAAAGAAAATCGCAGTTATGAGTTATCAAACCTCAAAACTGTTCGCGTACTTTAGTATAGTGGTAATTTTTTAAGATGTTGGAATCTTACTAAAGAATTCTACCGACAATACCAACATCTTAAAAAAATCGTACTATATACATAGGTACATAGATATGTGTTCCAAAAATCGGGTGAAAAAATTACAAAGTATAATACCTACGGAATCCCATATGGAAGCCCTAACCGTAAGCGCCTTCCGTCAAGTGGTACTTTCTCCAAAAAGTGTCAGATTTATAGTCATAGAGGTACATTTTTCCAACACATTGTTTGGGTTTGGCATAAGGGACATTGCAAGCCAACATACCTATTAGTTAGGACCTCCTTTTGTTGGCATAGTCAAAGTGTTATATTTCAAATACCTCTTAGCTTAGGAATGAGTATCAACTTATACCGGTAGCATTAACAAAAAATTCTAGTTTATTTATACTATCTATGTCTAGTATATGTATATGAGAAACCGCAACCTTCCACCGACATAACCACAAGTAAATCCTTGTACAGTCGACTGCAAAATGCAATAACAGTATAACAAAACTAGCTTAAGACGATTTTGAAGAGACCTAGCCAAAAACGCGTCGCATAGGGCCATTTTTTAGGGTTCCGTAGTCAACTAGGAACCCTTATAGTTTCGCCATGTCTGCCCGTCCGTCCGTCCGTCCGTCCGTCCGTCCGTCCGTCCGTCCGTCCGCGGATAATCTCAGTGACCGTTAGCACTAGAAAGCTGAAATTTGGTACTAATACGAGTATGTATATCAATCACGCCGACAAAGTTGTAAAATAAAAAGTGGAAAAAAATTTTTTATTAGGGTACCTCCCCTATACGTAAAGTGGGGAGTGATTTTTTTTTTCATTTCAACCCTAACGTGTGATATATTGTTGGATAGGTATTTCAAAATGAATAGGGGTTTACTAAAATCATTTTTCGATAATGTAAATATTTTCGGAAATAATCGCTCCAGAAGTAAAAAAATATGCGTCCCCCCCCTATATATGCGAACCATAAGTTTTAAAAATATGAAAAAATCTCAAAAGTAGAACTTTATAAAAACTTTCTAGGAAAATTATTTTGAACTTGATAGGATGAATAGTTTTTGAAAAAAAATTACAAAATAATTTCTGAACTAAGTTTGTAATTTAACCGTATAAGCAGGTGTTTATTGTACCTGTAATTTCTACAAAATTACAATGAAATGACGTGCTTTCAAATAAAGTAAAAACGGTGAAAATCGGTTCACGCAATAAAGAATTATTCCATAAAAATCATCTTCCATACTTTAAGCTCGCGCGCAATAGTTTACTTAATTTGCCGATAGATGTCGCTGTACGTGGAACTCTCATATCGTATCCTACATGGCGGTGTTATTAACTCTTAAGTGGGGACACTTACTGTGACGGATGGAAAACTACGGAACCCTACACTGAGCGTGGCCCGACACGCTCTTGGCCGGTTTTTTGGATTCATAGTTCAAAAGATAGAAGGGGTGGGGAGATGCATCATTATAAGCTTTTGGGGCTATTAAATTAATGCTATTTTACGAATTACGAAACTTCTATAGTTTTGTCCAAAAATTGTTTTAGAAGACCCGTATTCTGTTTAAAAAAACTTATCTGACGCCATCCCCCACTGTAGAGCCAGGTTAGAGTGAAAAAAAAAAACATCCCCACTTCAAGTGCACGGGAGGTATACTCGTAGTTTGTCCGGCGGCTTAAGGACAAATGTGCCATACTTTAAGTATGGAGCATTTTTTAGGTTTTATTTTACCACTTTGTTGGCGTGATTAATACAGTAATACACGTAATCATACCAAATTTCAGCTTCGCGCGTTTGCAGTGCTAACTGATACTGATGAACTAAACCGCGGACGGACGGATGGGCAGATGACTAC
Source organism: Pammene aurita (assembly GCA_947086415.1). Lineage (NCBI taxonomy): Eukaryota > Metazoa > Arthropoda > Insecta > Lepidoptera > Tortricidae > Pammene > Pammene aurita. The sequence goes on from OX352316.1 coordinate 11,703,009, forward strand.
AGAAACGGCTGAACCGATTTATTTAAAACATCACTATAAAACGTGCTTTCAAATAAAAAACCTCAATTCAAAAAAGTTCAATTCGGTTTACCCACTTTAGAGCTACTGCGGCAGACACACAGACAGACAGACATATAGCAGTCAAAAATTACACAACAACCCCTAGTATTATTAGTTATTCTGTGTCCTAGCCCCAAAACATTGCGTAGTGGAATCCGGGCTTTAGTAACAAATGTCAAATATTATAATTTTAAACAAATAAAACCGGCCAAGAGCGTGTCGGGCCACGCTCAGTGTAGTCACAGTAAGTGTCCCCACTTAAGAGTTAAAATAACACCGCCATGTAGGATATGATATGAGCGTTCCACGTACATCGACATCTATCGGCAAATTAAGTAAACTATTGCGTGCGAGCTTAAGGTATGGAAGATGATTTTTATGGGATAATTCTTTATTGCGTGAACCGATTTTCACCGTTTTTAGTTTATTTGAAAGCACGTCATTTCATTGTGATTTTGTAGAAATTACAAGTACAGTAAACACCTGCTTATACGGTTAAATTACAAACTTAGTTCAGAAATTATTTTGTAAATTTTTTTCAAAAACTATTAAACCTATCAAGTTCAAAATAATTTTCCTAGAAAGTTTTTATAAAGTTCTACTTTTGAATATTTTTTCATATTTTTAAAACTTATGGTTCAAAAGTTAGAGGGGGGGGACACATTTTTTTTTACTTCTGGAGCGATTATTTCCGAAAATATTTACATTATCAAAAAATGATTTTAGTAAACCCCTATTCATTTTTAAATACCTATCCAACAATATATCACACGTTAGGGTTGAAATGAAAAAAAAAACACTCCCCACTTTACGTATAGGGGAGGTACCCCAATAAAACATTTTTTTCCACTTTTTATTTTACCACTTTGTCGGCGTGATTGATATACATATTAGTACCAAATTTCAGCTTTCTAGTGCTAACGGTCACTGAGATTATCCGCGGACGGACGGACGGACGGACGGGCAGACATGGCGAAACTATAAGGGTTCCTAGTTGACTACGGAACCCTAAAAAGAACCGACTTCACTTAGCCTCCACCTTTCCAAAAGCAAATGCTCGGGCTGCTGTAAAAAATACTCAAGTGTGCCTATAATAGTTGAAGAGTTCCCTCGATTTCTCCAGGATCCCATCATCAGATCCTGACCTGGTTACAATGGGACCAACTGTGAAGTATACTCTTTCAAACAAAAAAATAATTTTCCTAATCGGTCCAGCCGTCTTCGAATAATAATCGGTGAACAAAGATCCCGTCGAATTGATAACCTCCTCCTTCGAAAACTTGAAGTCGAGAACTGCGATTAGCTCTGTAATAAACCAATAATAGTACATTACTTACCTAGGGCTGTAAAAAAAAGAAAGCCCGAAATCGCAGGTATTTGGGACCCGAGCCGCAGGCGAGGGTTGTAAATATGCGATAGAGGGCTTTCTTTTTTACTGCCCGTGGTGAGTACACAATTTTACGTCCCCACCTGGCCATAATGCGAGTTTTACCGTAAGCGTAGCGAGCGGTAAAACTCACATTATGGCCAGGTGGTGACGTAAAATTCATAGAACACCCAATCACATATCAACATATCCGCTAGTATTCGTGACTCAGTAACTCTTACCGAACAAATTGCTTGTAATTAGACCTTATCGTCTTCGTAATAAAGGTGAGGTATGATTCGTCAGTCAATACTAGACGATAGTAGAAATCAATTCGCCTCGCTTCAATAGTGCATGAATCAGCCACACTGTATAAAAACCGGCCAAGAGCGTGTCGGGCCACGCTCACTGTAGGGTTCCGTAGTTTTCCGTCCGTCACAGTAAGTGTCCCCACTTAAGAGTTAAAATAACACCGCCATGTAGGATATGATATGAGCGTTCCACGTACAGCGACATCTATCGGCAAATTAAGTAAACTAGCGCGCGAGCATAAAGTATGGAAGATGATTTTTATGGGATAATTCTTTATTGCGTGAACCGATTTTCACCGTTTTTACTTTATTTGAAAGCACGTCATTTCATTGTAATTTTGTAGAAATTACAGGTACAATAAACACCTGCTTATACGGTTAAATTACAAACTTAGTTCAGAAATTATTTTGTATTTTTTTTTCAAAAACTATTCATCCTATCAAGTTCAAAATAATTTTCCTAGAAAGTTTTTATAAAGTTCTACTTTTGAGATTTTTTTCATATTTTTAAAACTTATGGTTCAAAAGTTAGAGGGGGGGGGACGCATATTTTTTTACTTCTGGAGCGATTATTTCCGAACATATTTACATTATCGAAAAATGATTTTAGGAAACCCCTATTCATTTTTAAATACCTATCCAATAATATATCACACGTTAGGGTTGAAATGAAAAAAAAAATCACTCCCCACTTTACGTATAGGGGAGGTACCCTAATAAAAAAATAATTTCCACTTTTTATTTTACCACTTTGTCGGCGTGATTGATATACATATTAGTACCAAATTTCAGCTTTCTAGTGCTAACGGTCACTGAGATTATCCGCGGACGGACGGACGGACGGACGGGCAGACATGGCGAAACTATAAGGGTTCCTAGTTGACTACGGAACCCTAAAAAGTGGAAATGGTTCTGTATAACAATTAGAGGTGTTGTAAAGTAAAATATTTCAGCACAATTTGGATCAATAAATAAAATAAATATTATGGGATGATAATTTAGCTATCAGACAAATAAGGCGGAAGTCGGAAACTTGTCTATGGTAAGCTGAATTTGTGTATGAAGCGGAGCCCATAGACAAAATTCAGCCAGAAGTACGATTTCCGTCTATGATAGCTGAATACCGCTAATTCAGCACAAGTGCGTTTTACGCGCTATATGGAAGTAGCATACAGGAAAATCAAATATAATAGCTATGTTAGAATTAAGATACAATAGGGGGTGGGTTTCTGCTATGCTCTGCCGCCAGACTGCAGCACTGAGCACATATTGCAAACCATAGAGTACTTATACATATACTAGGATTACTAGGCCTTGACAGTTTTTTGACAAGTTCTCATGATAATTTGTCACGAATAAATATGTCATTTGTGAACCAAGGTGGTTACAGAGGGCCTACCGTGAAACGTGTAAATCGAAATTTCGACATCTGTCTCTCTCTCTATCGCTCAAATATGCGAGAGTGATAGAGAGACAGGTAACGAAATTTCGATTTTCGTGTTTCGCGGTAGGCCCTCTGTTTGATAGTGCCGCCCCCTACGCAGAGTTTTGCGTAATATTCCCTATTGACAGCGATTTGTAAAATTAACCACTTAATAAATCAGACCTAAACATCGTTTACCAGTAATTTTGCAAAGTAATACATCAATTTATCTTGTCTACTTAAACTAACGTAGTTCTTGAACTCTAAAATTTCTACCACTTGAATGAAGAACTGCTGACTCAGTATTGCCAATTCATAAGCCTTATCTCAAGGACTTAATTCTTAAAGTCGAGAATAGTTCAGTTTTTACGGCATTCACATTATACGGGAAAAACGGCGCGCATGTTGCAAAGAAAGCTGAACCTTTCATTTTAGTACTTACATTCCATATTTGAGTAACAACGCTGCGCGCGACATAGCCACGGAGATTAGAATCAAATGGAGTTTGCAATTAGCATCTCCGGTTGATGAAGAGTTTATTCAGATTCACCCGTGTTTTGACTCTTTTTGCAGCGTGATTTTGTTTAAAGAAAGAAGCATAGTAGTCGCCATTGGAGCGGCCAAGGTGGTGTGTGGCCAAACATCTGAACAACGACTCTTTCAAGGCGATAAAGTACCTACATGTTCAGATATTTCTGAGTATTTTATGACGACTGTATATAAAGCACCGTTGGCTCCCGTCAAGACTATCTGGGGAATGAGAGCCGGGATTTCCGCGATTGAGATTGTCACTAGATGGCAGCACCGTGGGAAGAGGTGTAGCTGTCATAATCCACCAATCATGTTTAATCATTTTTTTATTGGTGGATTTTGACAGCTGCTGTCAAAAAGACCTCTCGCCACGGTGCTGCCATCTAGTGAAGAACTCGATCGCAGAGACCCTCATTCCAACGCGACGTCATGCAATGACTATATTTCGTGTTTCAACTTTCGCTTTACCATGGAAACTCCATTGGTCCTAATATCATTGCTCGCGTCCACTGCTATTTAAATATGAAATGTAACTGGTGTATAGAAAGTTCAAATTCCTTCGGCGCTACTAAGTCGCGCACTGACTGAGTTTTACTGTTACGTGGTGTAAGCGAGATGTCACTCTCATACGAAGCAATAGGGTTCAAAATGCAGTGTTGTAGCATGAAGGTGTAGCATGCAAATAAATTTGCATCTCTATTCAGGTTAACTACATTACTATTTGTCTCGTTTTGTTTTAAATGGTTCAAGTAAATGTGCAAATGTGTTCCCGTACTGGGGTCCCACAGAGCACCGAAAACTTTAGTTTGTCAGAGTCAGACTTACTGATGTGTATGTTTTGTAGAAGATTATTTGATAAAAAACGCTGCACATCACATCTACTTATATGGATATTCTTAAGAGCAGATAATTAATAATTATTTCATTCTAGTTGTCGCCCGTGTGGATTTTATAAAAGTTATGGCAATTTCACCATATTCTAACGCAAACCCTTCCCCAGTTCAGAAAGTCTAAAAATGAACATTTAGGCGCGTAACTTAATAGGTATTTAAAAAAATCTATACAAAATTCACCCCTTTTAACTTGAGTTGTCTTAGAGTATCAATGAAAAAAGTTTTCTTTTAAATTATTTAAACACGAAGTTTCTGCCACATGACCTGTGTTTTCATATTTTTTTGATGAGGTCACGCAATGTAATCATCAATATGGATTTAAATCCGAAATAAAGATTTTCAATTTCAATGTAGTCAATTAAAAAAAAGTATATTTTAAATCCCCTAAGTAAGTATAAATAATAATAAATAAATAAATACATATTATAGGACATTCTTACACAAACAGACCTAGTCCTACAGTAAGCTCAATAAGGCTTGTGTTGTGGGTACTAGACGACGATATATATAATAGATAGGTATTGATAAATACTTAAATACATAGAAAACATCCATAACTCAGGTACAAATATCTGTGATAAACACTCAAATAAATGCCCTTACCAGGATTCGAACCCGGGACCTCTCCTGCTTCGTAGGCAGTGTCACTACCGACTGGGCTAGGAAGCCGTTATATTTGTGGCTACTTTAGAAAATCCTAATTATTGTAGACACCTATATATACTGATACCTGATGACTTGAATGTGACTTAAAAACGAACTTAAGAATAAAAGTAAAACCACACGAAGTCTTCTTCCTCCTAGCGTTTGTCCCGGCTTGGGGTCCGCTTGATAACCTAATCCCATGAATTGGCGTAGGCACTACATTTTACGAAAGCGGCTGCCATCTGACCTTCCAACCCAGAGGGGAAACTACGGCTTATCGGGATTAGGTTCGGTTTCCTTACAATGTTTTCCTTCACCGAAAAGCGACTTGTAAATATCAAATGATATTACGTACATAAGTTCCGATAAACTCAGTGGTACGAGCCGGGGTTTGAACCCGAGACCTCCGGATTGAAAGTCCGATGTATTACCGCCAGGCTACGAGCGCTCATAAAACCAGACGAAGTAAAAGAAAAAGTAAAACCACGCGAAGTGAAATTGTAATTCGGAACCGGTGATAAAAGAAATGCAAGTTGTTTTTAGTCCTGTCCCGAATTATATAATTAACGAGCTGCATTCAAATTCAAACTAGTTTGTTGACAGTCGAAAACTTTTGCGTAACAAGTGCACTGCGCCTGCGTGAGAAAGTATTGACAGTATAAATATGTGGCGTAAAAGCATTATTGGGCTGGCGGTAAGACGTCACACTTTCAATCCGAAGGTCGCGGGTTCAAACACTTCAGACCCCGGCTCGTACCACTGAGTTTTTCGGAACTTATGTACGTAATATCATTTGATATTTACCAGTCGCTTTTCGGTGAAGGAAAACATCGTGAGGAAACCGGATCTAATCCCAACAAGGCCTATTGGTAGTGTCCCCTATTGTCACGATTGGATGAAATCGGCTTGATAGATTATAATTCCGAAGTTAGGTCTTAAAATTAGGTTTAAACAGTTTTATGTCTTTAGTTTCTTGACTCTATACGTCTAAAATTAAGACCAAAATTTCAACACTCTTAGTAATCTTTTTCAATATGGCTTTTCTATTTTTTTTTCTGACGTAAGCGCTGTGTTTGCGTAGAAAATAGTACATAGTGCACCAAGGGTGGGAAGAAGGAAATTACTAACGAGAGTCTATTAGAAGCCCGACTTCGCAGGCGGAGGGCTTTTGATGACTCGAGTTTGTAATTCCCTTCCTGCCCGAGATACACATAGACGTGTGCGCCGCCATAAAAATCCGCGGCGGCGGCGCGCCGGGAATTTTTGGCGGCGTGGCTGCGCCACGCCGGCGTCAAGGTCACCTTTGGCTCCGCTCGCAAGGCTCACGTTTCGCATTAAAAATATGTTAAATATCAAAACTTTTTAGGAACAAGGAACATAAAACGATATATAATGCCGTATAGAATGCTTCTGTACTGCCGTTTTTTCGGAAATCGCTTTTATGTCGATATCTGTGATGGATTAAGATCATTTTAAAGCCAACTCCATCTAAAGCGTGTGCCAAGGCCAGCTACCAAGAAATGTGACAAGCTAGACGGTCCTGTCTTGCGGGAGCTCGCCAGAACGACCTGCTGAAGCCAGGTACGTTTGGATATGCAGATGACACAATGGTTGTTGAAAGCTACATACCCAGTCCACGAGCTAGTGGAACACAAATACAGTCCTTAAGGGAGGCAATGGTCGAACGCATGAACGTGTCACTGATAGCAGTCGCCGATTGGGGTGAAGCCAATTTGGATTCGTTCAATGCTAGTAAGACTCAGGCGTGTCTTATCTCCGCTAAACGGAGTCCATTCCATCTGACTCCTACTTTCCGAAATGTAAATGTATTGAGCTTCTCGGAATCTCGCTGAGTTCGAAACTCAACTTCGGCCCACACATTGAGTCGAAAGCGCAGTTAGCAGCAAAAAAGCTGGGCATCCTTAACAAGGTGAGGCAGTATTTTACACCTAGGCAGCTGCTCGACCTTTACCAAACACAAGTCCGGTCGTGTGTAGAATACTGCTCACATCTGTGGGATGGTTCAGCAAAATACCAGCTTGAGGCGCTCGAGTCAGTCGAGAGGAGGGCCAAGAGAATCATCAATGATGACAAGCTGACGAATGCTCGACTTCAAAGTCTGGAGCATCATCGCAAGGTTGCCAGCCTATCCATCTTTTATAGGATACATTTCGGAGAGTGTGCCGAGGAACTGCACAACCTTATTCCTCCGTCTCCATTTTACCATCGGACTACCAGACAATCGGCACTCCGGCATCGCTTCATGGTAAGTATTCCACATATACGCACGAAGCGTTTTGCTTCAACATTCTTTATGCGAACTGCCAAGGAGTGGAACGGCCTGCCCGAGTCTGTGTTTCCACTTGAGTACAATTTGGGTCTCTTCAAAGCGAGAGTAAATAGGTATCTCATAGGTAAGCGTGCTCCACCGTAGACCGCATCATCACTTACCATCCAGTGAGATCGCGGTCAAACGTCTGCCTATTCTCAATAAAAAAAAAAAAAGAAGGTTGCCTCTCAAGATAAAGGACGTTATAAGGGATCCTTTTGAAGATACTGAGACAACATGGAATGACTTCAAAGCGGTTGTGTCCGAAACAGCGAAGAAGTCATCCCCACTCCTGGGAGCCAAGCAAGACGGAAACCCTGGATTTCTGATACTACCTGGGAACTTATTGAGTGACAGAAGACTCAAAGAACAAGGCCCTAACACAGACATAGCAAGAAAGGAGTATTCCAGGCTACACACTTGCGTGAAAAGGGCATGCAAATGCGATAAGAATAATTCATCCATGCTTTGTGTGACGAAATCGAAAACCATGCTGCAACTGCCCATTCTAAAGACTTGTTCCAGAAAGTCAAATTTTTCACCCGCGACTACAAACCTAGAAGCTGGCAGATAGCGGATACTGATGGAAACACTTTATCAGACCTGGACAAAGTGTTTCCATCAGTATCCGTTGGCTAGATGGAGAGACTATTCAGAACACCGGAAACAGTCTCTTCCACGAAGCCTAGAACTGAAAGACCTAGAATGCGTCAGCGCCTTCACCTACCTCGGCTCACTTTTATCTAACGATGGTAGCTGTGAACCTGAAATCATCCGGAGGATTCAAATAGCGAAGGGTGCTATGACTCGGTTGATAGGATCTGGAGAGATCGCGACACACAGAGGCAGACTAAGGTTAGACTTATGCGTGTGTTTCCAATTTTCCTATACGGTTCTGAAACTTGGACTATCAAGGCAGATCCGAAAAGCCGTATCGCGCGTTTGAGATGTGGTGTTGGCGACGGCTTTTACGGATACCTTGGACTGCGATGTGCACTAATCAGTCCATACGCATAAAACGCCGGTTGTCTACGACGTGCCAGGACCACATACTCACATACTTCCTGGTAGAGAATGCCTTAAGGCATTAAGTCCGCCTCTTGTACACTTTTTATTTGTGCACTAAAGTTTAAATAAATAAATACTTCGGACCTATCTCGACGCTCCTCGGATAGCCTAGAGAGGATCATCATGACGGGAAAAGTTGAAGGCACGAGACTTAGAGGCCTTCCCCCTGCAAGATCTTGTGCCCAAATCACTGCACCCATGCAATTAAAACTGCAAGAAGCCATGCGCTTAGCGAGGGACAGAAGCCTATGGAGCAACCTGGTCTTCAACAGAAAGACATGATCCTCAGCTCTGAGGGAACGACTAGTGATGATGAAGATCCTTTTTTGACTCGCAGTAGGTCCAAACATACCGTTCAGTATTAAGGATCAATCCTGCCACCGAAAACACTTCTTTTCTCAGGATAATTAATTGGTGGTACAATTTTCATGGCAGATTTATTATTTTCGTTACCAATCTTATTAATTAGGCCATCGAGTTCATATTTTAGGTGAGCGGTTAATCATACTCATTTATTAATCTCCCGAAAGAGAAGGAATTGACCAAACCCTCAATATTTCAATGTGTAGATGTTTTTATGGTTTAATTCGTCAATATACGTTGTAAAATTTTCAACTGACTTTCCTTCAACGGTAATTGTCATTGGCAATTTTTTGCCGAATTCTGAAATTTTGGCCTACGGCGTGGATTTTGAAATCCGCGGCGGCGGCGGCGGCGTGGGTCCCACGGCGCGGCTACGCCACGCCGGCGCGGCGCACACGTCCAGATACACACAATGTTTTTCATCACATTTGCGAGGAAATTAAAAAATGTCAAAAAAAAACATTTATTAAAGTTCAAAGTAATCGTACAATTAGTAGTTATTAATACTGTTCAATATTAATAGTAAGCGATTAAAACCTTTTCCGAAAATGAAGTGGCCTTTTTTTCGATTTTCTATTTCAATAAGTTTTTGTAAGCTTGATTATACTTTTCTTTTGACTTTTCTGGAAACAAATTGTCGTTGATCACTTGAGTCATTTAAGTTGATCATCTAAGTCTGATTCTGACGAGGAAGTCATGTTTAGTTATTTTTTTGCGCCTAAACAACGAAATATGCGTGAAAACAACAATAAAATTAATAGTTTGAGTAGTTTGCGCTAAAAGTGATTGTCAACTTTTTTCAACAAACTCTTCCACAGATAATGTCAAGAACTGCGTTTGGTTTTCAAACCTACACTAACAGATTATATCTATCGATTTTCAAAATTAAATTTGTAAAAAAGAATTGTAAAGTCACTGAAGAAAAATAACATTTTAAATATAATGTACTTACCGTATAAGTTTAATATCCGGTAAAAATGGTTTGTAGCAAAATTTTCAAGATAGGAAATAAACCTTGGCACGAATGTAACCTCCTTAGTCGCAAATGACGTGAAGTTTCTATGTATATTTTAAAACTAAACTTTTCCACCCGTGGGAAGTAAATCGGCCATAACTGCTCTGTAAGCCTGCGTGTAATATCACTATTGACGAGCAAGTGTGATGAAAAGGTAAAAAAAACTTGTATATTTGTACCAGGGACCGGAAAACCCCTTCATTTGATTAATCATTTCGATAGGGTAACCCTATCAAAGTCTTACCCTAACGTTAAGGTTACCCTATCATTGGGTTACCCTATCGATATGGAAACCATTTTGAATAGGCTTAACCCTATTCAAGTGGTTTCCAAGTCCAATGGGGTAAATATTTACCGCTTACTGTTTAATATGGCTACTCTATTCCTGTCTCTTTTCCGCGCAGGCAGGCGGTTCTATTCTTCTCATTTGAAATGGAACGGGAGAGGTGGCGGCGGAGCAAATTGAGTTAATATAAGATTCGCTGTTGTGTATTCATTCAGGAATTTTAGTCACACTCACAGTCCAGTTACCTGCTCGCGTACACAACTTAAGATTAATTTTAAAGATTTGACACATACGACTACATCTATTGTAGCGTTTGTCCCGGCTTTTGCCACAGCTTAGTTGAGCCTGGGGCCCGCTTGGCAACCTAATCCCAAGAATTGGCGTAGGGACTGGTAGTCCTTTAATTTTTTTTTTTTAATTTTATTATTATTATTATTCTCTTTATTTATTTTTCTTCTTAGTCAAGGGTTTTTACAATTTTTATAAAAGTAAAATATTAAAATACATCTAAAAGATACAAAAACAATAAAAACATTATAAAACCATTATTATTATTACAAATAATTTTATTACAATGTTTTTTTTTAATTTTTTTTTTTATATATTTTTATTTTATTTCTATTTTTTTTTTATATATATATTTTGTTTGATTTTTTTTTTCATTTTTTTTTTTAATTTTTTTTGTTTTTTTTTTGATTTTTTTTTATTTTTTTTTTCATTTTTTTATTTATTTTTTTTTATTTTTTTTTTATTTTTTTTTAACTTTTTTTTTTATTTTTATTATTATTTTTTTTATTATTTTTTTTTATTTTTTTTTTTTTATTTTTTTTATTTTTTTTTTTTATTCTTTTTTTTTTGTTTTTTATTTATTTATTTATTTATTTTTTTTTTATTTTTTTTTTTTTATTTTTTTTTTTTTTATTTTTTTTTTTTTTTTATTTTTTTTTTTATTTTTTTTTTATTTTTTTTTTATTTTTTTTTTATTTTATTTTTATTTTATTTTTATTTTTTTTTTATTTTATTTTTATTTTATTTTATTTTTATTTTATTTTTATTTTATTTTTATTTTATTTTTATTTTATTTTTATTTTATTTTTATTTTATTTTTATTTTATTTTTATTTTATTTTTATTTTATTTTTATTTTATTTTTATTTTATTTTTATTTTATTTTTATTTTATTTTTATTTTATTTTTATTTTATTTTTATTTTATTTTTATTTTATTTTTATTTTATTTTTATTTTATTTTTATTTTATTTTTATTTTATTTTTATTTTATTTTTATTTTATTTTTATTTTATTTTTATTTTATTTTTATTTTATTTTTATTTTATTTTTATTTTATTTTTATTTTATTTTTATTTTATTTTTATTTTATTTTTATTTTATTTTTATTTTATTTTTATTTTATTTTTATTTTATTTTTATTTTATTTTTATTTTATTTTTATTTTATTTTTATTTTATTTTTATTTTATTTTTATTTTATTTTTATTTTATTTTTATTTTATTTTTATTTTATTTTTATTTTATTTTTATTTTATTTTTATTTTATTTTTATTTTATTTTTATTTTATTTTTATTTTATTTTTATTTTATTTTTATTTTATTTTTATTTTATTTTTATTTTATTTTTATTTTATTTTTATTTTATTTTTATTTTATTTTTATTTTATTTTTATTTTATTTTTATTTTATTTTTATTTTATTTTTATTTTATTTTTATTTTATTTTTATTTTATTTTTATTTTATTTTTATTTTATTTTTATTTTATTTTTATTTTATTTTTATTTTATTTTTATTTTATTTTTATTTTATTTTTATTTTATTTTATTTTTATTTTATTTTATTTTTATTTTATTTTTATTTTATTTTTATTTTATTTTTATTTTAATTTTATTTTATTTTTATTTTATTTTTATTTTATTTTTGTTTTTATTTTGTTTTTATTTTGTTTGTATTTTGTTTGTATTTTGTTTCTATTTTGTTTCTATTTTGTTTCTATTTTGTTTCTATTTTTATTTTATTTTTATTTTATTTTTATTTTATTTTTATTTTATTTTTATTTTATTTTTATTTTATTTTTATTTTATTTTTATTTTATTTTTATTTTATTTTTATTTTATTTTTATTTTATTTTTATTTTATTTTTATTTTATTTTTATTTTATTTTTATTTTATTTTTATTTTATTTTTATTTTATTTTTATTTTATTTTTATTTTATTTTTATTTTATTTTTATTTTATTTTTATTTTATTTTTATTTTATTTTTATTTTATTTTTATTTTATTTTTATTTTATTTTTATTTTATTTTATTTTTATTTTATTTTTATTTTATTTTTATTTTATTTTTATTTTATTTTTATTTTATTTTTATTTTATTTTTATTTTATTTTTATTTTATTTTTATTTTATTTTTATTTTATTTTTATTTTATTTTTATTTTATTTTTATTTTATTTTTATTTTATTTTTATTTTATTTTTATTTTATTTTTATTTTATTTTTATTTTATTTTTATTTTATTTTTATTTTGTTTCTATTTTTATTTTATTTTTAATTTTATTTTTATTTTATTTTTAACATACAAAATGTTTGACATATACACGCCCTAATTATTCAAAATGACTACCAATATGATTTCTCAGTAAAAAGAACAACTTTTGCTAGGCATAAGGGAAACTACGCCTTATTGGGATTAGGTCGAGTTTCCTCACGTTGTTTTCTTACGCTAAAAAACCCAGACTATATTCTTATACGAGGAACATTATTTAAAATAAAAATCATGAATAAATAATTCCGTTAAATAATTTTTGCCGCATATGAATTAGTCCCGTCTAATAATTAGGACTGTTTTGAATAATTTTAACTGGAATAAAATCAACATCTTTGAGTGCCCAACACTGACTATATGTTGATCGTTTCATTATACTAGAAGTACCACCGGTGAACGGCATCACATTTTGCTGGTGCCATTTAAACAACCAGCCAGAATCAAACAAAGTACTACCTATAAAATATAACTGGAATAACACAAAATATGCATTTGATTTTGGTACCTATAAGTCTCGGTCTAAGATTCAATCGACACGAGCCGACACGTTCGAATGGCAAAAACAAAAACACCGGCACCACACAACGATCTTTTAGCGCACTAACAAGCAATAATAGCGTCTAGGTCAAAGGCGTAAGTACGAAAACATATGCATAAAGTTTCTTGTTTGTGTGCAGGCTCGATCGTGCCACCACACCGGCAGCTATACGCTCGTAGGGTGCTCGAATAATAAATAAGCCAAATGTATTGGTCACAGAGTTAAAAATAGCTTAATCGCATTTGAAAAACCCTATCGATAGGGAAACCATATGCTGGGTAACTGGTTAGCCTATGGTTAGCCTTTCGTTCGGGTAAGTCAACGATACGCTTACCGAATTGTTAGGGTTTTTAAAAACAACCCTATCAAATACCCTATCTAATACCCCTTTAATGGTTACCGGTTCCGGTCCCTGATTTGTACAAACATGACGCCCTGCGAATATCATACTTGCGTCATATTTTCTAAAATCTGAATATGCCTCCTTCCCTTTGACTATGCTTGTATGGATTAGAAACGTAGGTATTGGGGCTGCTGACTTAACGGACAGCGGCAAAGCCGAAAGAGATTATGCTTAAAGTACTTCCTCAAATACATGGATGACATATTACCTGGACGCACAGTGTCTAATCACTTTTCTTCCAAAATTCAGGCTATGGACTAGTGGAGTACGGGAACGCCTTTTTAACCTATAAAAATGACATCAATCACAAGTCCAATTTTATTTTGTGATCTGTTAGAATACAATCGATTGTTATTAAATCAAATACAAACATTGAAAAAATAATCAACACAGCAGGACTTGAACCTGCATGGATACGCCTTACCGGGGCTCGACGTTTTACCAAAAATCGTTTTAAAAAAAAACATGCAAAAATAATTATGAGTTGATAGCAGCGCCCTCTATATTTCCGTTGTGACACTTGCGATAGTGTCGGCGGGAAGGGTATCTAACTCTAGTAGTTAGTACCCAGTGCAGTAAAACACTTCTATAATTGCATTAACACGTTTAATTTTGAAGATAAAGTAAATTATTTAAAATTAGCAACAATAATCAGAATGTTTAAATTTAGCACTTCACATAAAAATGACGATAACGGTATCTATATAAAGATATTTCACATTCAATAGTTACCTTAGTATCGTAAACGTCTACTTTCCGCACAAAAGGAAAATAAAAAGGATGGAGTACTAACAAAACTGGTAAGTACAAATAAAGACTCGGCTGGTAATTTGGCTGCAGGAAAATAATGGATTATTGAGGCGGGTGATATGGATGGTGACAGATGATTCGCTGGCTGAACGTAGCCTAAATTAAAGAGCCAGGTCTTTGTACGCCCGTCAAACGAGGCAATTAGAATTTTAGGTATTTTTTAGCAAAACAACAAAAAAAAGCTATTATGGCACAAAAACACTGGATACAAAAAAAGGAATCGGATTTACAACGTTTTTAAAAAAATGTAAATAATATGATATTCTCGAAAGACAAGATGGCTAAAACTGTAGTTAAATTTGAATAGAGTTCGTGGGCAAGCGTCCCCTTTGGTTTAGGCGGACCCAACAGCTCGCTGAACTCTCTTTCTCACTTGGAGAGCCCGCTGGATGCGGGCTCTAATTCTCCGACGACGGTGAAGAATCACGCGGAACACGCGGCGGTTGCAGACCGTCTCGCCGGTCCGGCACCCACAAGCGCCTTCCGGAGTCCTTCCGGCTCAGGCGGTCCAACTGGTGGTCTTTTTGTCCGGCAACGTATTTGGTTTAACAAGAATTTTGGTTTAATTCAATAATGTATTAGCACTTTCTATATAATGTTTGAACGCAAAGATCTAGAGAAATATATCGCACTTCAACACGATGCAACTAAGCAAATTATAGCAAAACCCTCAGACTAAACCAGAATATGTTTTTTTTTCTTTAAAAATCTCCTCGTCCATCTGACACACTCAATCAAAATCAACGTTTTTTTTTGACAATCTCGAAAACCTCAAAAATTCATATTCAAAATTAGCGCGAATATTATCTCAATTTTATAACTGCCAGTCGTGTATCACAAAATGCGGACTGATATAAGCGCCATCTACCCGTAATGTCGTGAATCACAATGTACGCTTTTTTATATATCAACCGTGACCTAGCCTTAGACCTTCCTTAGACACAGAAGTTCAGAAGTTCTAAAGAAAGTCGACAGATGTCGTACGATAAACGTAGCGTCATGCTACACCAGATGTCGCTTACGGCTGCTGTAAAGCCGAAGTAAATCAAAATAAATGCAAAAATATAATTAAAGGCATTGAAAATTTCGTCAACTTAGTAACTTGACCCATAGCTTAATTGGTAAAACGATCGAGCCCCGGCAAGGCGTATCGATGCAGGTTCAAGTCCTGCTGGGTTGATTATTATTTTTTCAATGTTATCAATGTTTGCATTTGATTTAATAACAATCTAGTGTATGAGTGGAATGCCCCACTTTAAAAAAAAACATGCAAAAATAATTATCTGTTAGAATACGTTAAGTACTAATAAAAAAATATATTTTCTAACAACTGTTAGCATTGCGCTAGGTATAATACATGTAGGGTTTGCGATCTGGATACCCGGATACCCGAAATATCCGGATACCCGCTCACTTTCGGATCCGGATCCTACGTCTCAGGATTCGGATATTACGGATACTACGGATCCATTCAATTATTATCACTAAAATGATTAATTCATAACTCGTTATGCTCATATTTTGTTTTCGATTACTATATATTACTCTACAGTCTACATTGTGTGAATATACCGTATATACCCCATATAAAATAAATTGAACACGTAATTTCTGATAAATAACTCTTACTATTGCTATTGCTACATATTATGAAGTATGAGTACTCAAACTTGTCACTTACCGCACATTTCACATCTCAATCTAGGGATTGCTCCAATTGTTATTATTATTACTTTTAACTTAAAAGTTTTAAGAGAAACCTTTACTTTGCTAATCACTCAGTGTCAGTCGTCTTTGGGTTGTCTAAGTTAGACTGATTGTTATTATTTAATAAAGACCAGAGTTTACCGAGTGTTTATATCATATAATTGTATTATTTGTGATGACATTGATAATTTTTTCTATATTGATTTTAGAAAAAGTAATAAATCCCATTGAACCAATGATTTTCATCGTTTAATTAACGGAATCGTTTACCGTAACGTCAGAATTTAAGATTTTATTTTTCGGATCCGTAATATCCGTATTATCCGAATACCCGGATCCGTAAATTTTTTGGATCCGTAATATCCGGATCCGAAAAACTGACGGATCTTGCAAACCCTAAATACATGTATTTGTTTGCTACACATAGAAAAGATTATGTAAGTTTTATTTTTGTACACCAGGCTATCGCTTTTTACGATTGCAACATAACTTCACATTTTATAACGGTTTTGTCAAGAGCATCCGAAGTACCACACAAGAATTTAAATAAGCGCTAAAAGAGCGGTATAAGGGCTGTTTGTAACGGCTAAGCCTGCACAAGCAAGCTCCATATTAGCGATATAGAAGTTCTATATCGCCAAAAAGGGCCCAGTTTATACAGGCTTAAGCGTCATATATCGCTAGAGCCGCTTTAATACGAGCTTAAGCGATACAACAGAGAAATGGCTAAGAGATATAATGGCGCGTGAAGAGCGTTAGTAAGAGCTTAAGGAGTTATAATGGCGCGTGAAGAGCGGTAGTAAGAGCTAAAGGAGTTATAATGGCGCCTGAAGAGCGATCGTAACAGCTAAAATAAGAATAAGAGTTATAAGACACCTCTATGCCCCTCTTATAGAGGTTTAAGCAGTACTGTCACTCTAATATGCAACTTAAAGGGTTTTCTATCTCCTATTGATTTGAAATTAGTGATATAAACATCCTAAATTGTATATGATAATATGTAAAAACATTCTACAAAGTGTGCGGTGTCATGGTGGTTAAAAAATAATTATATTATACATATAGCAGTCCTAAAGTATGTTTTTTTTACTTGATTACTTGAATTATTTGTGCGAACATCAGTTTACTGTCAAAGTATACCGTAATCTAGTTATATTTTTCACGCGCCCCTCGAAATCGTAAAATCTGCATTGTAAAAATATATTGAAGTGTATTGTAAAATTAAACGTAATCTTGAAATGGTTCACACATGTCAGACAGAGCCTTGTGATAAGTTTATAAATACATTATATGCAAATTAAAAGTGTGTATGTTGGAAATTATAGTGTATTATATAAGAAAAGTAATATATTAAATCTACATGAATACAAATTTCATCAAAATAGCAATGGCGACTTGTTAGAACAGCTTTAAGCATCTACTATCGCTACTATAACTGTGTTAGCGGTAGTATAGCGATAGTAATCGCTATTGTACAGCCTAAGGATCTACTATAGCGATAGTAACTGTTTTAAGCATCTACTAAGCGATAGTAATCGCTATGTTAGAGGCTAAGGATCTACTATAGCTATAGTTATCGCTATTGTAGAGCCGTAGGATTTAAGAAGAGGTTAAAAACTCCTTTACTCATATAAGAGAGAAAAATTCAGGCTATAGTTCTAAATAGGCGTTATTATTCCCAGATATACCACTTTAAGAGATTTAAATTAAATTTTTAATTTATTATTTTTAAGTAGTTTTATTTATAGTTAATTTAATTTTAAGATTTATTATTAGTATGTTTTATAATTAATTATTACAATACAATATTTATTTACTTTAAGAGATAGTAAGGAGTTATAATACTCTACTACGGTAGAGGTGGTAAAAAGGATCTCAATATCTCTATTGTACCGCTTTAACCTATGTATTAACAGTAACTCTTTAAGTGGTATAACGCTGGCTTATAAGTCTGTTGTAACGCTTTAGATTTTATAGAGTTACATGGGATCCTTATACCCCTCTTATGCAGCTGATGCAGGTACAAAAGCGCTGTAATACCCTCTTATACTGTCAAAGCCGTTACTTTGACTATTGTATCGCGATTATACCACCTTAGCCTTTTTAAAGTTATTTATATCCCTTATATACAGCTGAAGGAGTATACAAACTCTATTAAACCGCTGTTGTACAACCTTTAAGCGGTATAATGTCTGCTTATACCGCTAGTGTGCTACTTGGGATATGTCGTCTTAGCCATTTGTAATTCGTTTAGAATTCAAGGTCACTTATATTTTGACAAATTGTTTTCCATTATTCTCACGTAATCTATTGACCAAACTGTTATAAAATAATTTTAAACAAAAAAGAACCGACTTCACTAAGCATCCTTTCCAACACCAAATGCTCGATCTGCTGTAGAAAATACTCAAATCACCATAGGTGTGCTTATAATAGTTGAAGAGTTCCCTCGATTTCTCCAGGATCCCATCATCAGACCCTGACATGGTTACAATGGGACTAACTGTGAAGTATACGCTTTCCAACAAAAAAAGAATTTTCCAAATCGGTCCAGCCGTCTTCGAATAATCGGTGAACATACATAAAAAAAAAAAATAGCAAAAACAAAGATCCCGATGAATTGATAACCTCCTCCTTCGAAATCTTGAAGTCGGTTGATGACAGATGATGTTGAAATAGTTGAATGCAATGGTATGGCAAAGGAAAATGTATCTTGTATAATCTTTTCTTGTTGTTATTAACAAATATCTATATAATACCTAGCGCGACGTCAAAAACTGTTAAAAAATATTTTTTACTATAAGTAATCATATCATATTCTATAACTAAAAAAGAAAATCGCACTTGTGAGTTATCGAAGCTCAAAACTGTTCGCGTAACTGTGTGTCTAGACGAGCCGTTTGCTTGTTTGCTATACCGTCGTGGAATCAAAAAGGCAATATCGGCACAGAATAACTAATAGTACTACCGTACAGAAAATTCACTTCTTAACAAAAGTCAGATTTAGGTATAAAATTATACCTATACTCGTCGCCTGCAAGCAAAATTGAAACTTATAACCGCGCACGAACCGTGAATCTTTTTTGCGCGCCGCAGTTTTATGACCGAGCTGTTAGCGTCGGCACAGGGTTGTAACATGACAAGTTTTTGTACCTATACCTACTGATTTATTATTTTTAAGATAAATATGTAGGAATTACTAAAGTTGATTCTGTAAACATGAAATTTTTATACGGAGATAGACATTTTTATAGAGATTTGTCTCATTCTCACTGAAGTAGGTATGCTACAGCCGTATTCCTTTGAAAATATGTCGGTCAGTTCCTAACATTGTTTCTGGGCAACCGATATCAATAAATTAAAGATGTTTATTTTAACTATTACTAAGTACGGACTTCGGGACCTTTCAATATGGTCCGGAATTTAAAAATGTTATTTCTGCTTCCTTGTTCTTCAGACATCCGTAAAGACATCTTTTATACGGATTAGATCGAGATTTAGGTTTCGAAGCCATTGTGTATTTTCAATTTTGCGCGAGCGCCACGTGACACGAGTATCGTGCGAGCCGAGCGGCGGCCCACCCCACTGCCATACGCCTGCCCGGGAGGCGCGCCGGCCAAATGTACCTAAACTGCGTAGTGAAACCCCCCTGATATCGGTCCAGTTCCAGTGTAATTAAATCGATGTTAAGGGGCTGACAACAGCTAAATTCCCTCCCTATCTTATTCAGCGCGAGTGAAAGAGAAACACTGTGTTACGATTAGTATGGGAGCTCATTGCAAATTTTACAAAATAATGAATTAAAAAAAAAACGACGCATTAATTGAGAAATATAAGGCAACGAAGTTTTTAGTATTAGTGTGGTGGAATTTTGTCCTTAGTTACAGACGTATAAGTCAAGAAACTAAAGACATACACCTGTTTAAAGCTAATTTTAAGATGTAACTTTGGAATTATTTTCTATCGAGCCGATTTCGTCCAATCGTGTATCGGACGCAACGAAGTTCTTCCAAATATAACGAATATTAATATACATTTTTTTTACTTTCTCAAAACAAGTAGTTATAGCTGAAACACTGTTTGAGTAAAGTCAATTTGAAGGTCATCGGGTGTTGTCAGCCTCTTAAGATAGATCTTTTGACATGTCAACTTCGGTCTACATAATAAATACATCATTATATGTTACCATTAATGCGTATTTTTTTTAATTCGTTATTTTTCTGAATTTTCAATGGGCTTCCATACTAATCGTTACACAGCGTTTCTCTTTCACTCGCGCTTATAAAGATAAAGACGGAATTTAGCTGTTGTCATTCCCTTATTTTGTTTGGAGAAGATCTGTGGAATAGCCGTCTCTTTCTGATGCATAAGTACCCAAGTAATGTTCTGTTTTCGATTTTATATTTTTCCGTATAACTTAATTGTCCTTGTTTATTTAGATAAAGCTATATCTATCTACCATAGACATATAAAATAGGAAGACGTGGTCCCACGAAGATAGAACTGTGATTCCATAATAAGCCACCATACACAAGATATCTCTATACTCCGCTTATCGCGTTATTTCTTTGAAACCTAAGCTGCCAAAACGAAGGGGTGCGGGAGGGGAACCCGCAATGCTAGACAGGGAACGCGCGATTCTTCCATGGAGCGTAAGAGAGAGTCGGACATTAAAGGTTGCCATGGAGACGTACTATGTTTACTGTCACTTCCAATATTTAGTGTCTCACTATAGGGTGAAATTACTCCGAGCGTGGCAGCGGGGGTCGCCCGGCTATGCGGGGTCTTGGGTTATTAGTCTATGTAAGCCACACACTCACTTATGACGTTTGAACCAATCATTGCTCGTCCACGAGTTGTATATGTGTGCGTGTCGCGCGTAAACACGACGAAATCGGCTTATTATGCAATCACAATTTTGTCTTCACTATGGTCTTCACGGCACCGAGTCTTCTTATTTTTAATCGACTTCAAGATTTCAAAAGAGGAGGTTCTCAATTCGGCGTTTATGTTCTTTTATGTTTGTTACTCCATAACTCTGTCATGTCTGAACCGATTTTGAAAATATTTTTTTTGATTGTAAGTATATATATACGATTGGTCCCGTTTTTGTCAAAACGCAACTCTGATGATGGGATCCATGAGGAATCGAGGGAACTCCTCAAATCTTAAAGGCATACATGAAGTAATTTTTGTATTTTTATCAACAAATCAAGCATTTTCATTCAAAAGAGTGACATTTGTTGAAGTGGAACTGATGATGATGATTAGAACGGAACTCTTCAACGACGCATGGTTCACGTTTGACGATTTGTCCTCTCCGCTGCGTTTGTTGAGCAAGTTATTTCATTGTATGGAATCTAAGTGCACCATCTACAATATTTTTTCACCGGCTTCCCCATTGAAGTCGGTTTTTAGGGTTTCGTAGTCAACTAGGAACCCTTATAGTTTCGCCATGTCTGCCCGTCCGTCCGTCCGTCCGTCCGTCCGTCCGCGGATAATCTCAGTGACCATTAGCACTAGAAAGCTGAAATTTGGTACTAATATGTATATCAATCACGCCGACAAAGTGGTAAAATAAAAAGTGGAAAAAAATGTTTTATTAGGGTACCTCCCCTATACGTAAAGTGGGGAGTGATTTTTTTTCTCATTTCAACCCTAACGTGTGATATATTGTTGGATAGGTATTTAGAAATGAATAGGGGTTTACTAAAATCATTTTTTGATAATGTAAATATTTTCGGAAATAATCGCTCCAGAAGTAAAAAAAAATGTGTCCCCCCCCTCTAACTTTTGAACCATAACTTTTAAAAATATGAAAAAAATCTGAAAAGTAAACCTTTATAAAAACTTTCTAGGAAAATTATTTTGAACTTGATAGGTTGAATAGTTTTTGAAAAAAAATACAAAATTATTTCTGAAGTAAGTTTGTAATTTAACCGTATAAGCAGGTGTGTATTGTACCTGTAATTTCTACAAAATTACAATGAAAAGACTTGCTTTCAAATTTTTTTTTTTTTTTATACCACGACGGTGGCAAACAAGCATACGGCCTACCTGATGGTAAGCAGCTACCGTAACCTATGGACGCCTGTAACTCCACAGGAGTCACATGCGCGTTGCCGACCCTTTACAAAAAGAAGGATTCACTGTGTTGACGGCTAAAGGAACAAGAGGGTCCCTCATCGTCAACACACTGGGTCCTCTTTGAGCTCTTTGGCAACCTTACTCACCAGCAGGAACACAACACTATGAGTAGGGTCTAGTGCTATTTGGCTGTGGTTTTCTGTAAGGTGGAGGTACTTCCCCAGTCGGGCTCTGCTCCAGATTTGAGCGAGATGACATTCACTGAACGTGCCCTACCACACTAAGCGAGATGCCATTCGCAGTGCCCATACCTCTCTTTTTGGCATAGTTTAAGGACATACCCAAGGTCGGACGTAGTTTAAGGACATACCCCGGGTCCGGGTTCAAATAAAGTAAAAACGGTGAAAATCGGTTCACGCAATAAAGAATTATCCCATAAAAATCATCTTCCATAATTTAAGCTCGCGCGCAATAGTTTACTTAATTTGCCGATAGATGTCGCTGTACGTAGAACGCTCATATCATATCCTACATGGCGGTGTTATTTTAACTCTTAAGTGGGGACACTTACTGTGACGGACGAAAAACTACGGAACCCTACACTGAGCGTGGCCCGACACGCTCTTGGCCGGTTTTTTTTCTTTAAAATTTATATGTCTTTGCTATCTACTAGTATTTACTACATACTCTTAAATACATACGACATACTACAAATATGCAGAACGATAACATAACTCAATTATCTGTAATCCGGATTAAAGATAATATAAAACGACTAAGTTATTTTTATTCTAACGAAGGCCGCACCGCAGGTAATATATGTAGGTATGCATTCATGCATATTATTATGTTTATCTACACTCATACTGTAAGTACTCTAAAATGCGTTCAAAAACCGTAGACAATGACAAGCATTACAACAAACGATTTAACTATGATAAGTTTCTTATCTGCGGCAGTAACGTAATTTTAACTATGCATGCTCAAATATTGTTAAGCAATGAGTTTCAAATTTGGAACATCGAATTTGATAACATAATGTTACCGCCATGGCCAACTCGATTGGTCCCGCGCGAGCGCCGGCACAATCGAGTAGGCCATGACGGTACAATGGCGGTCATTCTATGGTTTCCGAACACTTAATTTAATATATATAATATGAGTGTAGATAAAGCAGTGTATGCAACTGTACGTAATTAGGCCTTAAAACACTCGTGTGATCTTATTATGAAATTCGCCTGCGGCTCATTTCATAAAACCACACTCATGTTTTAAGGACCCTTATTACGTAACAGTTACATAAACTACTATTATCATGCATGAAGCCCGTGTACATACAGGTGAACCTGTAATAGGAGCAGATCCTTAAACTAATCAGTTATAAAGTCCTGGTATAAATTTTATACATATATTTATACCACAACGGTGGCAAACAAGCATACGGCCCGCCTGGTGGTAAGCAGCTACCGTAGCCTATGGACGCCTGCAACTCCAGATGTGTCAAATGAGCGTTGCTGACCCTTTACAAAAAGGAGGATACACTGTTTTGACGGCTAAAGGAACAAGAGGGTCCCTCGTCGTCAATAGTCAATATTTGAGCTCTTTTGGCGACCTTACTCAACAGCAGGAACACAACACTATGAGTAGGGTCTAGTGCTATTTGGCTGTGGTTTTCTGTAAGGTGGAGGTACTTCCCCAGTCGGGCTCTGCTCCAGATTCGAGCTAGATGACATTCGCTGAACGTGCCCTACCACACTTAGGGAGGTGCCATTCGCAGTGCCCATACTTCTCTTTTTGGCGTAGTTTAAGGACCCCCGGTACACCGGGTACAAAAATCCACCAATCATGTTTAATCATATTTTTATGATTGGTGGATTTGGCAGCTGCTGTCAATAAGTCCTCTCGCCACGGTGCTGCCATCTAGTGAAATACTCGATCGCGGAAACCGTCATTGTTTGCACGTTTGACTTTATTCGGTACTTCATTGAAGTGGAGGCGAAAAGGTAAAACAATTGAATAAACAGAGTTTTATGCAAATGTTAAGAAACAGCTTTATAAAACGTAAACTACACGAAGTAAATAACGGGGGCCCATCTTGCGGAGGGCGAGTCACCGTCTGCCGGAAATAAAATTGGATACCGTTTTATTAGGCAGGCGTCCGGTTCTTCATCCAGTAGACCAGTAGTTAATAGTCCATACTCTTCACCCAGTACATTTTAGACTCCATTAACTCTCAACAGTCCTTACATCATGGCGGGTGGTGCCTCTGCGTGCGTCCCATGCCACGGGTAGGGGCAGCATCCGCGTAGTGTACCACTCACTTTTCATTAAATTGTCGAAAGGGCCTCTGCGCGTTGGCTTCGGCTTCGCATAAAGCGTCCAAAGGTCCGGAACACCATTGTTCGTGGTCGAAAAAAACAGATAAGAAACAATAGTATGTTATTCAATCAAATAGAAACATTGAAAACATTGAAAAAATAATCAACCCAGCAGGACTTGAACCTTGCATCGATACGCCTTTCCGGGGCTCGATCGCTTTACCAATTAAGCTATGGGTCAAGTTACTAAGTTGACGAAATTGTCAATGCCTTCAATCATCTTTTTGCATTTATTTTTTGATCTACATCGTCTTTACAGCAGCCGTAAGGCGTATCGACGTAAGCTTCAAGTCCTGCTGGGTTGATTATTTTTTCAATGTTTTCAATGTTTGTATTTGATTGAATAACTTACTATGGTATGAGTGGAATGCCCCACTTTAATTACATGTAAAAATAATTATGAGATAACAAACAGACAGTAAATAACAACATTAATATAATCAAAATGTTTATTGAGTCCAAACAATGCATGTCTTAGTTTTTTTTGAGATGTGGAGGTTGTTTACTGTATGGCCGTCAGCATCTCAAAATTAAAATCCAAACCAACCTGTTATAGATCATTAAGAAATATATTGAAGACACAGCATAAGAAAAATAACGGAGATTGCTCAAAATTAATATTAATGAGACCGCCGATACGCAAACACTTTCTCTTTCTCTCATCCGAGAATGATCGGAATTTACTGCAATATAACATGTTTACAGGCGCGGATACAGGGGGGGGGGGGGCAATAGGGCTAATTGCCCCCCTGAAACACAAACCTCGTATACTACGGGGCCCATAGGTGCGGACCGCGAGACTTTTTGTGAAGGAAAGTGCCCCCCCCTGAACAAAATCCTGGATCCGCGCCTGCATGTTTAACGGAGAATCTGTGTGTGTTTGTGTGTTCATCATACATACGCTCCAGATACTCGTACTGCATTGCCCATTGATCTCTTCACTTTTATATTTACTCGTAGACGTCGAATCGATATTTTCACGATACCTATACAAGGTGTAACAAAAATAGGTAGGTAGGTGTAGGAAGATACTAATATGCAGGTGCCTGTATCTGCTAGTTATTGCTAACTTATTCTATGATAAAGATAAGAAACAAGTTTCTCAACTTTCTCACAAACATTTTGAGTGCCTTATCTGATATTGTCGACGCGATATCAAAATGTATATACAACGTGTTACTTCCAAGACTAAAAACCTGAAAACTGTTTATTGAGAATCGAGAGTGGAATCGATTGCAGTATATCTTAACATGGGTATACTTTCTCGTTAATTTTCCAATTTTTTACGTGTCGAGTCTAAAAGTTGCTAATACTACAGTTTACCAATCTATTGAGAGGTTAGGAGATAGAGGTTGAATATTTAATAATGGCTGGCAGCTTTGATAAATTTGTTTTTCATTGTCAAAGTACGTCATCTTATGTCATGTTATACAAATTGACAAAAAGGTTGATAGGTTGACATAACATGACACATGTATAGATGTGACAACACCGCAACAAATGTACAGTTAACAATTGAATAGAATTGCAAGGATAAGAATATCTTTCCAAATAATTAACCGACTGAAAAATAAATACTCTAGATTAATTAGCAATAATAAAAATCATTTGGGTTGTCTGGGATTTTTAGTGGCTCAAGTAACACGTTGTATATGATGTTATAGCATATGATACTCTTTAGAATCTCATTTCAGTATATAAAATTCTAAAAAGGATCATATATATAGTATCTAAGAAACAATTTTAATAGCAAATGTAATCTGTGCCTTAAAAACAAATCTATCGTCGTGTATACTCACCAAAATCGGCTCAGTAATTGCTTCGATTGCGAACGTGAGATCAGTTAAGCTACAAGGGTCAAGACAATGGACATAGAAGCGCCATCTACTCAAGCTTTTAAACTCGTCTATTATTATTAATTTTATGATTATTATTTATATCTCCTTTGAGAATCACGGGCCTTTATATCCCGGTCTTTTGGTAGGCTTGCGTGGGGATACAGATCCAATACGCAGAGGCCTCTTGGAGAAATTTGCTATGTTATACACCTGCTAGAACCCATTCACGGGTACATTAATAGATACCCGTGAACCGGTTCCAGCAGGCGTTGTGGCTAAAATGGACAGAGTAATGGGATATGGTATTAAAGTTTGGCTGGTCAAAGATTAGGCTATTGAAAAGAGGCCCCTGCCTGCCATAACAGTTTTATAACATATTATCGAGGCAGGCGGTGACTTGCCGTTGCCGCCGACTATACTCTATGTCTTTAGGTATTTAAATAAAAGTAAACAAACAATTTTTACATTTTCGGGTAGTTATAAATTTTATTGGTTAACCAATCAAATACAAAACTGCCTGGATCTGTCACTTAAAAAACGACCTGGCTTTAACCAATATTATTTGATCGTGTAATGTTTTCATCTACCCTCAACTGGCTTAAGGAGCCATTTGAGGGTAGATCTTATTTACTTTTATTTAAATACCTAAAGATACAGAGTATAGATGGGCCCCTGAAACTGCCGTCGCAAAAACGGCCGGGAGCAACATTATGATTATTATTATTATTCAATGAGGTTTTCCGCGATCGAGAGCTAGATGGCAGCACCGTGACGAGAGGTATTTTTGACAGCAGCTGTTAAAATCTATGGATGGTACAAGAAGGATGGGTCTCTCTTATAGGAAAACGGTCGAAAAAGTGTCCGCTAAGCAGTAAACAATAGTTCCAAATATCTCCGGGTGGCGCTAGGTATATTATTATTATTATTTGTATCTCCTTTGAGAATCACGGCCCTTTAATATAACCCGGTCTTTTGATGGGCTTGCGTGGGGATACAGATCCAACACGCAGAGGCCCCTTGGATAAAATTGCTATGTTATACACCTGCTAGAACCCATTCACGGGTACATTAATAGATACCCGTGAACCGGTTCCAGCAGGCGTTATAGATATTGTAAATAAAATGGACAGAGTAAAGGGCTATGGTATTGAAGTTTGGCTGGTCAAAGATTAGGCTATTGTAAAGAGGTCGGACACCTGCCATAACAATTTTATAACATGTTATCGAGGCAGGCGGTGACTCGCCGCCAACTAGATGGGCCCCTGAAACTGCCTTTGCAAAAACGACCAGGAGCAACATCGGTGTGATTATTATTATTATTATATTTACATTCTAAATAAAATTAATATACAGAGTGTTTTTCTTCTCCGCAAATAATTATTTTGTAAATATGTATGGATTTCATTTTTTAATATCAAAATTTATTTCATCAAATTTAATATCGTTGTGGCGCCATCAGTTTATCGCCTTCTGACGGACACTTTTGTAACATAGAGATTTATATCCTCCTTATACCGTCCATATTAAAATCTATCAATCAGAAAAATATGATTAAACATGATTGGTGGATTATGACAGCTAGACCTCTCGCCACGGTGCTGCCATCTAGTGAGAAACTCGCGGAAACCGTCTTTGTCTTTAAAATCATTCATAGACAATAAGTAGATTATGTCTTGAGCCTTGTTTGACTTCGTAATAAAAGTCACTATCCTAGGGTTTCAGTCAAGGACAAAAGGTAAATTGTCACTTACATATTTCAACATAACAATGAAAAACATATTATATTAATCCATGACAAAATATTATACTGTAGTTAACGCATTAAAAACAAAGAGTGACCCTTTACTAAAAAACCGGCCAAGTGCGTGTCGGACCACGCATAGGAGGGTTCCGTACCTTCAATGGAATAAGAACCAAACTAATACCAAAAGGTCGTATCTGATGCCTATGGAAGAAGTTTTTTTTGGAGATAACTCAAAAATGGCTGAACCGCTAATGTTCAAAACAATTTACGTAGAAAGTATATGATAAGGCGCATCTCTTCAAATTTTTTCATATTTTTTGAACTTACGGTTCAAAAGTTACGGGGGGGGCTACACAACTTTTCTGACTTTCGAAGCGATTATTTCAGAAAATATTCACTTAATCACAAAATAGTCAATAAACCTCAATGTTATTTTGAAAGACTTATCGATTGATGTATCACACGTTGATATTCGGTTTTTTTTTTTTTTAATTTAGTTACCTGTATGGTGCGCCCCCTAAAAATAATTTTTTTTTTAATCTAGACACACGGCAGTGTGTCCGCCAAGTTCGAGCAAATAAAAGCGACACACCGGCCGTGGGTTATATTACACGAACCATTTCGGGCCAATTTCGACCACCCTATAACTCAAAACATATTTTATCTACGCATATGAAATTTCGAGTGTCTGTTGACATCCCCTTAATTGTCTAGAATACAAAATTTCATTATTCTACCTATAGCAGTTCTTGAGATATTGACGTCAGAAAATCGCTATTTTTACTATACACTCACTCACTGACTCACTGACTCATCAAAAACCTAGACCACTTCCAATGGTCGTACTGACTTGAAATTTGGCATGGAGATAGGTCTTAAGGTCAAAGTAAAGGGAAAAATCTGAAAACGGCCAAGTGTGAGTCAGTTTTAAAAATAGCGAAGGTGTAACTTTGTTCTACTATGAAGTCATACTGAACTAAATGGGTCTATCTTCTAATGGTCGTACCGACCTGAAATTTGGCTCGAAGTTTTGTCTTTAGGTCGAAATAAAGTAAAAATCTGAAAACGGCTAAGTGTGAGTCAGTTTCGAAAACAAAGAATTTGTAATTTTGTTCTACTATAAGTAGGTATGGAGTGGAAATGAGATAAGACTTATTTAAATTTAGATACATACCAATTTAAGACAATACATGTTTGTCTTAAAGACAAGAACAATAAAATTGTTCACCACTCTGTGTGTGTCTGTTGCGGGAACCGAACCCACGATTTACGAAGTGCAAAGCAGGTCACTAGGTACACTAGGTGCGCTAAATCAGTCAAACAAAAATGAAAAGACTATTTTTTCTCGCATAGTCTA
The DNA here is from genome assembly GCA_947086415.1 of Pammene aurita. NCBI lineage: Eukaryota > Metazoa > Arthropoda > Insecta > Lepidoptera > Tortricidae > Pammene > Pammene aurita. Next base: position 11,732,717 of record OX352316.1, read on the forward strand.
AATAATTTCTAATTTTACAACTAATAAAATCGCAGATTCAAGAACATGGAAATCATATATACTCTAACATGGAATTATATATACTACTGCCCATCTCACCCTCCGATACGCCACGGGATGAGATGGGATGGTGCACTTCTAGGGCTACATAATAAGCCACCAATTATAATACCTACTGGTATGTACAGGTACAGGTTTAATAGAAAATTATATACTTGACACATTGCAGTCCAAAGGTGTCGTCGATTCATTGCATTGAAAAGGTGTGTGGTGTGTGAAAACTTGCCAAGTAACATCATTAAAAAGTACTGAAAATAATAAATGTTATCAGGAAACTGCTAAAAAAACCGGTGTGCGTTTCTCTGACTATTATAATTTTAGGTATTTCTATGTAACATGATACTTATTCAAAATGTACCTTAAAAACTGCTGGAAATCAAGTGTGCATTCCTATAACTATTTATGATTTGAGGTATTTTTATGGAACTTGGTACTTATTCAGATCTCACTTCTTTTATAGGCGAAGCATTCCCATAGTATCGAACTTGGCAGCATTTCACATTTATGTTTTTGATGGGATTTAACTACATAACTAAGTAGCTGCATACAAAATACACCTTATGTGTAAATTTTATTCAGATACGTCGTATAGTTTCCGAGTAAAATGCCTGTCACATACGGACAGACAGACAGACAGACATGACGAATCCATAAGGGTTCCGTTTTTTGCCATTTGGCTACGGAACCCTAAAAACCGGCCAAGTGCGAGTCGGACTCGCGCACCGAGGGTTCCGTACAAACCTGTAGGTATATATAAAAGTTCACCCATTGCGTTGACATAGAAGTTTGATTTTGTTACAGCTTAAAGGTATTATAGACCTGAGTATTTGATAAAAATTTCAATTTAATATCTCTACGCGTTCATGAGGTAAGGGGTAGTAACATTAAAATTATTAAAAATTGTTTTATTATATGATGTAATTAAAAATTTACGGTTTTCGAAATTTTTCCTTTATCTGTGCTATAAAACGTTGCTTCGTACCAAATTTCAAAATTCTGAGTTCACGGGAAGAGGTTTTGATTCCCTTGCGATGCGAGTTTCGAAAATTTGCGGCATAAACGGCTGTATCTTTTGATTGCGTTGGCTTAGAAGTTGGATTTTTTCACAGCTCCAAGGGACAGTAGACCTGAGTATTTGATATAAATTTCAGCTTGATACCTCCACGCGTTCCTGAGAAAAAGGGTCTTGACAGATGGACAGACAGACGGACAACAAAGTGATCATATAAGGGTTCCGTTTTTCCCTTTCAAGGTACGGAACCCTAAAAACGTTACTGTAACTTCATAAGTCGTAACATGTTGGTAGGTACTTACTAGGTTTCGTTTCAGTCCAAAAAAGAAAGTGCAGTTTTATTTATAGCACTGCTCCTGTCAAAACTGATTTCCAAAATATGTTACAGAATCTTTTTAGGGTTCCGTAGCGAAAATGGCAAAAATGGAACCCTTATAGTTTTGTCATGTGTGTCTGTCCGTCCGTCCGTTCGTCCGTATGTCACAGACATTTTACTCGGAAACTATAAGACTAAGACGTATCTTCATCAAATTTAGACAGAAGGTGTATTTTGCAGGTCGTTATTTACTTATGTAGTTAAATTTCAGAAAAAAAATTATTTGGGGGGGGGGGCTACGTACATGTAAATGTAACTAAATTTAAAAACAAAATTTTTACCTACTATCAACAAGATGCACATCAATCGATAGGTGTTTAAAAATAACATCGAGGACGATACGCCACGGGATGAGATGGGATGGTGCACTTCTAGGGCTACATAATAGGCCACCAATTATAATACCTACTGGTACGTAGGTATTACCAAGTTATTATGCTATGTAGGTAGCGTACTTACAAACAGAATAAAGTACGTTATTGATGTATGTAATTATATGTAAGTAGGTACATTTTATAGGTGTAGGGAGCCAGTTTATTTGTAAAAATCACCTATAAATAAATAGTAAAATAGAATTAGACGCTTAGTATAAAGGGTATAGTATAAAGTACATACCTAAGTGGAATGAGACATTTCCTAAAGCAAAAGTGATAAAAAAATAATAAAGAACCTACACCTAACAAAAATAAATGAAATCCCATCAAAAACATAAATGTGAAAGGCTGCCAAGTTCGATACTATGGGAATGCTTCGCCTATAAAAGAAGCGAGATCTGAATAAGTACCAAGTTCCATAAAAATACCTCAAATCATAAATAGTTATAGGAATGCACACTTGATTTCCAGCAGTTTTTAAGGTACATTTTGATTAAGTATCACGTTACATAGAAATACCTAAAATTATAATAGTCAGAGTACTTTTTAATGATGTAACTTGGCAAATTTTAATAGAAAATTATATACTTGACACATTGCAGTCCAAAGGTGTCGATTCATTGCATTGAAAAGGTGTGTGGTGTGTGAAAACTTGCCAAGTAACATCATTAAAAAGTACTGAAAATAATAAATGTTATCAGGAAACTGCTAAAAAAACCGGTGTGCGTTTCTCTGACTATTATAATTTTAGGTATTTCTATGTAACGTGATACTTATTCAAAATCTACCTTAAAAACTGCTGGAAATCAAGTGTGCATTCCTATAACTATTTATGATTTGAGGTATTTTTATGGAACTTGGTACTTATTCAGATCTCACTTCTTTTATAGGCGAAGCATTCCCATAGTATCGAACTTGGCAGCCTTTCACATTTATGTTTTTGATGGGTAACTATATTACACGAACCACTTGGTGCCACTTTTGACCCTTCTATAACTCAAAACCTCTTTAACGTAAACACATAAAACTACGTGTGTTTAATTATATCCATAAGGACATCTAGAAGCCCAAATTTCATGAAGCTAGTTTAAACGGTTGTAAAGATATGAAGGTCAAAACGTCGTAAATTTTAGCACTGACTGACTGACTGACATATAGTACCTAAATCTAACCTACTTCCAGATCACCTAGAAGGATGAAATTTGGAATCCAGCTCGGTAATTGTGTGTAAGCGTAGGAAAAAAATTAAAAATAAAAAAAGTTAAAAAATAGGGGGGGTCCCCATACAATTTTTTATTTTATTGTATCGTTGGAACCGTTACAAGCAGATATTTGAAACTATCCCAATTATGTATTATTATATTCTTTACAAAAAGTAATTATAACCCACCAAAAACATAAATGTAAAAAAGGAGAGCCAAGTTCAATACAAAAATTATGCTTGGCTGTGGGCTTCGCCGCAAAAAGAATAGAGATCTAAATGAGTGCCAAGTTTTATGCAAAATCCAAATGTGTATTTATAGTAACAAAATAACATTATGAACAAGTGTTAAACTCTATTTCTTTGATTTATTGGATACCTATAACAATTGCTGTTATTTAAAAATGTGAGATCTTAAAGTAGGTTAGATTTGACTTGGCCAGTTTTTATCAGAATTTAAAAAAAAATATATATAATATATATATATGTTGAATTACTTTATAAAATGACTGATGTCATGAAAACTGGCCAAGTCAAATCTAACCTACTTTAAGATCTCACATTTTTAAATAACAGCAATTGTTATAGGTATCCAATAAAGCAAAGAAAATAGAGTTTAATACTTGTTCATAATGTTATTTTGTTCCTATAAATACACATTTGGATTTTGCATAGAAATTGGCACTCATTTAGGTCTCCATTTTTTTTGCGGCGAAGCCCACAGCCAAGCATAATTTTTGTATTGAACTTGGCTCTCCTTTTTTACATTTATGTTTTTGGTGGGATTGTTTTTAACATTATCGGTTCAGCCATTTTTGAGTTATCCCCAAAAATCTTCTTCCATAGGCATCAGATACGACCTTTTGGTATTAGTTTGGTTCTTATTCCATTGAAGGTACGAAACCCTCCATTATGAGTGGTCCGACACGCACTTGGTCGGGTTTTTTTTTCAGCTTTCGACGTCTATGAGGAGGCTATGATTGATTGATATATCTAAAGGACCATGCGTCAAAATGGACCCAGAACCAACAGACATGAGAGTTGGGCTATTTAAATAGGTCTTTAAATCTACTAACTACTTCATTTAATTATATGGGCACAAAGTCGAATTCCATTGCAGAACTGAGATATTCATATTTTAATTTAGAGTGAAAACGAACTATGAAGAATCTGTGGCTAGGGTCTACATTCGTCAGCGTCGTCGGTTAACTAGTCATCTTTTTTGAAATATCTTGATTTATTATCTAAAAGCGTTTAAAGACGTTTGAAGTACATAGTTTATCTACGCTAGGATTTATGCGTACCTATAATATTTTAAAGTGTTATACTCGTAGTGTATCATTGGTACTTAAATAGCTATGTCACCTTTATTTTTTTTTATTTTTTTTCATTTTTTTGTCGGTGTGAAAATGCTTTACGCATCCCCCGGGGGCCTGGGGAGGGCCCATAGTGGGGGGTATGTGGGACTCTCCTCTCCCTTAACTCCCTCTGCTAGACAGAGGGAGGGGAGAGGCCTACCCACTAAAAACACACCGGCGTCATCCGCACCGCACTACCGTTAGGGGGGAACGCCACGGGATAACTTGCGCATTCGTCCGCGGCGCTCCCCGGTAGCCCAGCCGGTATTGCCGGGCACCCGCACCTTGGGAGAAGAGAGCCATGACGCTTGACTTTCTTCTCAGACGGATAGGGCCAATTGGATGCTGTAAATACTGATTATATTAATAAATAAAATAATCACCCGGACAAATATTTCGGTATCTGTCAAACGCTCGGTTCTACTCGTATCATGTCATTTTAACTTTTTTCCGCTACATAAAGGTTGTTTGAAAGAGATCGCTTTTTAGCGATTAGACCGCCTGTTATCTTCCTCTAGTTTTAGTACCTACTTATTGTTTTCTGTGTATCGCTTTTATATTATTATCCTATTGATTACTCGTAATGATTGGTAGTCAATTATTAAGAGAAACCCGTTTTTATAGACCTTTTTCTACTCCAGCACTTCTATATGCCAATTAAATGACTGATAGTGGTATCTAAAACTACATCATTTAAGTGAAGGCGCTAAAGTCTATTTGTCTATAGGTACTTTCTATAACTGCTAGCAGTCACACAAAACATATTGTGCAACTGTTTTTGTTTTTTTAATACACTGACTTCCAGGTGCCATGTCTAAAAAGGGTTCGTTCTTGTTTACAATATAAATTATATTTTTATACTTGAAATTATTTTTGCACAAACTATGATAAAAACATTATCATGTCTTTTTTAAAGTATTAATATCTTAAATAATTTAGTTTTCATATTTATGAAAAGCATAATAGTACTTTAATGTAAGCTTTTGCATTGAGAGTTACTTGAACGAAGCCATATTTTTTTGCAATTGAAAACCAACTCGTGGTCTGTCTATGACATTTAGTCAAAAAGTTAATATTTAAAAAGTTTCAACACAATGTACGGCTTAATTTTTGTATTTAAACTCGTATATTATGTTAATATCAAGAAGTTTATGTTAATTTTCATAAAATAAGTGACAAGAAAACTTCACAGTGAATATCCGAAGACTTCGGCACAAAAGTAAGTTATTAGTTGATAGATAAATCTTAAAACAAAATTGATTTATGTACTCGTGATACTTAAGAACTTTAAAATTATTTATTAATTACGTTCTTGCTACTGTCGTAGAAAAAGTTTCGTGTGCAACGGTACATAATTAGGTCTTAAAATTCTCGGGTCTGTTATTACAAAATTCGGCTTCGCCTCATTTTGTAACTTCGACCCTCGAATCTTAAGAACCCTTATTATGTACCTGTTGCACAAAATACTATATACACACTGACTGAAATATAAATATCTCGGTTCTGCAATGGAATGCAACTTGGTGCCTATAGAACAAAATGAAGTATATGAAATAAAACAATTAAAAACGGATTTTATCGCGTGTATTGAGCTTAAATTACATCCCGACCCGAGTCGACCCGTTGACCACGAACGCTGTAAAGTGTTCGAAACGTCGGGATGTAATTTAAGCTCAATACACGCGATAAAATCCGTTTTTAATTGTTTTATTTCATGAATAACTATCGCGGCAACCGAAGACAATATTAAAATGAAGTATATTTATAGATCTTTTTAATGACCTAACTCTCAGCTGTGTTGGTTCTGGGTCCAAGCTCCATACTAAGTTGCCCTTGGTCCTTTTGATATTATGTATAAAACACACCGAATCATTACGGTTATCTACCTACGTCTGAAAATATGTATACAGATACACGCGATAAAATCCGTTTTTAGGGTTCCGTAGTCAACTAGGAACCCTTATAGTTTCGCCATGTCTGCCCGTCCGTCCGTCCGTCCGTCCGTCCGCGGATAATCTCAGTGACCGTTAGCACTAGAAAGCTGAAATTGGGTACTAATATGTATATCAATCACGCCGACAAAGTGGTAAAATAAAAAGTGGAAAAAAATGTTTTATTAGGGTACCTCCTCTATACGTAAAGTGGGGAGTGATTTTTTTTTTCATTTCAACCCTAACGTGTGATATATTGTTGGATAGGTATTTAAAAATGAATAGGGGTTTACTAAAATCATTTTTTGATAATGTAAATATTTTCGGAAATAATCGCTCCAGAAGTAAAAAAAAATGTGTCCCCCCCCCTCTAACTTTTGAACCATAAGTTTTAAAAATATGAAAAAAATCTCAGAAGTAAAACTTTATAAAAACTTTCTAGGAAAATTATTTTGAACTTGATAGGTTGAATAGTTTTTGAAAAAAAATTACAAAATAATTTCTGAACTAAGTTTGTAATTTAACCGTTTAAGCAGGTGTTTATTGTACCTGTAATTTCCACAAAATCACAATGAAATGACGTGCTTTCAAATAAAGTAAAAACGGTGAAAATCGGTTCACGCAATAAAGAATTATCCCATAAAAATCATCTTCCATACTTTAAGCTCGCGCGCAATAGTTTACTTAATTTGCCGATAGATGTCGCTGTACGTGGAACGCTCATATCATATCCTAGCCTTTTCCCGCGGCTTCGCCCGCGTTCTATAAGTACTCAAAAAGGATACGATACCCATGTTGATTTTCAGATTTTGTGACCACATTTGCCCCTTTTAGTGGTTGAATTTTCATAAAACCTGAAACACGTGTTTACTCATTTATCGTTAGGAATACTCCTGTGAAGTTTCGAATAAAATAGTCTAACATATCTTGATTCGCCATATAAACTTTGGACCCCCATTTTACCCCCTTAGGGGGTGAATTTTGAAAAATCCTTTATTAGTGCATCCCTAGACCTTATAATGATCCTACGTGCCAAATTTGGAATCTCTAGAATCAGCGGTTTGGGCTGTGCGTTGATATGTCAGTCAGTCAGTCAGTCAGTCAATCAATCAGTCAGTCAGTCAGTCAGTTTCTTATTTTATGTATTTAGATAGATGGCAGTGTTATTTTAACTCTTAAGTGGGGACACTTACTGTGACGGACGGAAAACTACGGAACCCTACACTGAGCGTGGCCCGACACGGTCTTGGCCGGTTTTTAATTGTTTTATTTCATGAATAACTATCGCGGCAACCGAAGACAATATTAAAATGAAGTATATTTATAGATCTTTTTAATGACCTAACTCTCAGCTGTGTTGGTTCTGGGTCCAAGCTCCATACTAAGTTGCCCTTGGTCCTTTTGATATTATGTATAAAACACACCGAATCATTACGGTTATCTACCTACGTCTGAAAATATGTATACAGAACATGTAGGTATCCAAGACTTGACGCCTTAGTAATACAATCGTGGCTACATATTTTTGTCACATTAAATGTATCCATATTTTACTATACGTATGTATGCTGTTTCTGGTTCCCACAAAAACTCAAAACAAACGGCGGAAGTGAATCTCAATCGGAACCACGCACTAAAAGCCGATGAACTTTCATGCTAATTTATATTATAAGTATTATAACAATTGTGATTTATCTCAACTATTATGAGAACTTTTTGCTTGACTATAAACTACTAGTAGTCCGCTTCGAACTAAGAACTCACTGCAAACGAGATGACCAATATAACAAGACCCTTCTGAAGATTTCTTTTCGCCTTCTAACTCCACAACCCCTTGATCGATCCTGCTCATAATTCATATACGAACTCTTAAATTATACCACGTGTCCCAAAATTCAACGATAAGCTGGCACCAGAAGATGGACCTGATGACTAGGTACTCAAGGAAAAAAAAACCGGCCACTAGCGTGTCGGGCCACGCTCAGTGTAGGGTTCCGTAGTTTTCCGTCCGTCACGGTAAGTGTCCCCACTTAAGAGTTAAAATAACACCGCCATGTAGGATATGATATGAGCGTTCCACGTACAGCGACATCTATCGGCAAATTAAGTAAACTATTGCGCGCGAGCTTAAAGTATGGAAGATGATTTTTATGGGATAATTCTTTATTGCGTGAACCGATTTTCACCATTTTTACTTTATTTGAAAGCACGTCATTTCATTGTGATTTTGTAGAAATTACAGGTACAATAAACACCTGCTTATACGGTTAAATTACAAACTTAGTTCAGAAATTATTTTGTAATTTTTTTTCAAAAACTATTTTACCTATCAAGTTCAAAATAATTTTCCTAGAAAGTTTTTATAGAGTTCTACTTTTGAGATTTTTAAAACTTATGGTTCAAAAGTTAGAGGGGGGGGGGGGGACACATTGTTTTTTACTTCTAGAGCGATTATTTCCGACATTATTGACATTATCAAAAAAATATTTCAGTAAACCCCTATTCATTTTTAAATACCTATCCAACAATATATCACACGTTAGGGTTGAAATGAAAAAAAAAATCACTCCCCACTTTACGTATAGGGGAGTTTTGGTTCGGCAACCTAAGTAGCACTGCTAACCACCACAACCCTTAAAAATACCAGAGTACAAGTAGTTTTTACTCAAAAATTAATCGAGGTTAGTTATTCCCTAAAATTTTAACTTTCCCTCTACTTTCACTCAAAAAAGTAGTTGCACTACTGTGGAGCTTTTAGAAAGTTGATGCAACTAACCAAGATTTTTTTTCCCGAGTAGTCATGAGACTCATGAGGTCCATCTTCTGGTGCCAGCTTATCGTTGAATTTTGGGACACGTTGTATATATCTCATGAATGACGCCCGAAGCGATGACCAGCCAGCAGCAAACGCCTACGCCTAGCCTGCGGGCCTACCGCGAACCTCGAAAACCGACTCCGTCTCTATCGCTCTTGCGTATTCGAAAGAAAGTGATGCAAATAGACTGTCGAACGAACAAAGTGGTGGCTATTCCACCGATCTTTTCCAAACAAATTAAGGGGATGACAACTGCTAAATTCCATCCCTATGTGTTTCAGCGCGAGTGAAAGAGAAACATTGTGTTACGATTAGTATGGGAGGTCATTGCAAATTTTGCAAAATGATGAATTTAAGAAAACTACGCATTAATTGAGAAATATAAAATAATGAAGTTTTTAGTATTAGTGTGGTGGAATTTTTTCCTTAATTACAGACGTATAAGTCAAAAAATTAAAGACATACAACTGTTTAAAGCTAATTTTAAGATGTAACTTTGAAATTATTTTCTATCGAGCCGATTTGGTCCAACCGTGTATCGGATTAACAAAGTTCTTCCAAATGTATAGTACATTACTGCAGAGACCAGTAGGTAAGCTGATTACGGTCGAAGCATGTATAGTGCTTTTCTCAAACATGTAAGGAAATAAAATTACTTGTTTAGTGCTTCAGTTACTGGCTGAGTGATTTAATGTTGTATGAAAATCCTTTACGTACGTCGCGCTGAACCTGCCTTGGAATAGAGTCCCTACTGGTCTCTAATTACTAACGTAACAGGAACATTTCCGAGCATGTTTGAGAAAATGAATATTAACATATCTTTTTTTTTACTTTCCCAAAACAAGTAGTTATAGCTAAAAACTGTTTAAGTAAAGTCAATTTGAAGGTCACCGGGTGTTGTCAGCTGTCAGCCTCTTGAAAGGATATCTTGGGGCTATTTTTCGTAGTATTTGACATCTGTCAACTTTAAAAAAACAAATGTGCCTCTCAGCTTTGCCACTTACGTATATGCTAATAATATATCTTATAAACAGGTTTAATTATAAATATAATTTATTTGCAGTCAAGATGATACCGGCGGTCAATGCCTTCTTAGACGACTTGCGGTAAGACCAATGTTGCTTGGACTTGCTTTGTTTAACCTTGAAAGTGGTGGCAGCTCTAATTACGTTGGTTAATCTTTGGTGTTTGATGTTTATTGCTAATGATGGGTGATGCATTCTGTAACTAACCTTTATTTAATTTTAAATTAAAACCTAAGTATACTTACATCTAACGTCCAATATTTTGAAAAATCTATTTTTTTTTAACTAAATATGTGTTATACCGATTGATGATGTGATGCCCTTTAAACTGATTATAAGTATTTTCGTTCGCCAAAGTACCCTACCATTTGTATAAAATATATATATATATATATGATAGCACAATCTTACACAAACCGACTTAGTCCCACAGTAAGCTCAATAAGGCTTGCGTACTAAACGACGATATATATAATAGATACAATAGATAAATACTTAAATACATAGAAAACTTCTGTGATAAACACACAAATAAATGCCCTTACCAGGATTCGAACCCGGGACCTCCTGCTTCGTAGGCAGGGTCACTACCGACTGCGCTAGGAGGCGGTTGGGTGTTTATTATAAGAACAATAAAATGTATATAATTGGGACAATCTTACGCAAATCAACCTCAAACTAAGTGATAGTTTGTATTATAGCTAAAGGTTGGAGTACCCCTGCATCTCCAGCTTCGTAGGCAGGATTACTACTGACTACTGACTAAGATACTAAGACAATCTAAATATATAAAACCGGCCAAGAGCGTGTCGGGCCACGCTCAGTGTAGGGTTCCGTAGTTTTCCGTCCGTCACAGTAAGTGTCCCCACTTAAGAGTTAATAACACCGCCATGTAGGATATGATATGAGAGTTCCACGTACAGCGACATCTATCGGCAAATTAAGTAAACTATTGCGCGCGAGCTTAAAGTATGGGAGATGATTTTTATGGAATAATTCTTTATTGCGTGAACCGATTTTCACCGTTTTTACTTTATTTGAAAGCACGTCATTTCATTGTAATTTTGTAGAAATCACAGGTACAATAAACACCTGCTTATACGGTTAAATTACAAACTTAATTCAGAAATTATTTTGTAATTTTTTTTCAAAAACTATTCATCCTATCAAGTTCAAAATAATTTTCCTAGAAAGTTTTTATAAAGTTCTACTTTTGAGATTTTTTTCATATTTTTAAAAGTTATGGTTCAAAAGTTAGAGGGGGGGGACGCATATTTTTTTACTTCTGGAGCGATTATTTCCGAAAATATTTACATTATCGAAAAATGATTTTAGTAAACCCCTATTCATTTTTAAATACCTATCCAACAATATATCACACGTTAGGGTTGAAATGAAAAAAAAAGCACTCCCCACTTTACGTAAAGGGGAGGTACCCTAATAAAAAAAAAAATTCCACTTTTTATTTTACCACTTTGTCGGCGTGATTGATATACATATTATTTAGTACCAAATTTCAGCTTTCTAGTGCTAACGGTCACTGAGATTATCCGCGGACGGACGGACGGACGGGCAGACATGGCGAAACTATAAGGGTTCCTAGTTGACTACGGAACCCTAAAAAGAAGAAACTGGCTGACTGATTGACTGATTGACTGACTGACTGACTGACTGACTGACAACGCACAGCCCAAACCGCTGGTTCTAGAGATTCCAAATTTGGTACGTAAGTTCCTTATAAGGTCTAGGTGTGCACTAAGCAAGGATTTTTCAAAATTCACCCCCTAAGGGGGTAAAATGAGGGTCCAAAGTTTGTATGGCGAATCAAGATTTGTTAGACTATTTTATTCGAAACTTCACTGGAGTATTCCTAACGATAAATGAGTAAACACGTGTTTCGGGTTTTTTGAAAATTCAACCCCTAAAAGGGGCAAATGTGGTCACAAAGTCTGAAAATCAACATGGGTATCGTATCCTTTTTGAGTACTTATAGTACGCGGGCGAAGCCGCGGGAAAAGGCTAGTAGGGGAATAAAATTAATCAGTAGTTTTTTTTTGAAAATGTATTTTAGTTCAAAATTATTTATTTTATTTATTAAATTATATTACAATCTCTTTCTTAAAATATGTGTTAAATTAGTGGGCCACAAAACACAAGTGGGGAGTCAGGTATAGGTACGTCTCTTATTATGCATGTGTGTATACAAAGAACAAACCTTACAAACCTTTGAGTCTTAGGAGGGACTTTGCCTCCTTATGCGTGTTCTATCGCTTTTGTTTGCCACCGTCGTGGTATTAAAAAAAAACAGGTAGGTAATAACACTTAATTTCTAAATAGTAAATATTATGTACATATGTAATCCCTAACCGACTTCAAGATTTCGAAGGAGGAGGTTCTCAATTCGTCGCGATATTTGTTTTTTTTTTTAATGTATGTTCACCGATTATTCGAAGACGGCTGGACCGATTTGGAAAATTCTTTTTTTATTTAAGAGTAGTTGCTCCCATTGTAACCAGGTCAGGATCTGATGATGGAATCCTGGAGAAATCGAGGGAACTCTCCAACTATTATAGGCACACCTATAGTAATTTGAGTATTTTTTACAGCAGCTCGAGCATTTGCTGTTGGAAAGGTGGATGCTAAATATAAAACTGTAAGCCTGCGTCCATTTTATTCTAGGAACGGCTGGAGGGCTCGCAAGGTTAAACGTCTGCCCTCTATTCGCTTCATTGGATAGCAACCCTATTCTAAAAATATGGCAACGGTAAATGGGGCAATAAGCGTGGCTATTGGGTTTAATAAAAAGTTACCGCAAATATATTTAAAACTACTTAATTAAAAAAAGTAACAAAGCGATGAACCATGATTTTAGTCTTACAATTATGATTATAAATATGTATTTATTTATATAATATTGTAACATTTAGGTATGTATGACAAAAAATAGTAGTTTATGTAACTGTTACGTAATAAGGGTCCTTAAAACATGAGTGTGGTTTTATGAAATGAGCCGCAGGCGAATTTCATAATAAGATCACACGAGTGTTTTAAGGCCTAATTACGTACAGTTGCATACACTGCTTTATCTACACTCATATTATTTATTCTAAATGCCTTATTTGGAAACCATAGAATGGCCGCCATCGCACCGCCACCATGGCCAACTCTCGTGTGCCGGCGGTCGCGCGGGCGCGTGTCGGGCTGTCGGCGGATGCGCGGGAGGGTGCAGGTGTACATTATGTTATCAAAACTCATAGCACATCAATAATTGAGCATGAAAAGTTAAAATTACGTTACTGCTACGGATAAAAAGCTTATCATAGTAAAATCGGTCGTGGTAATGCTAGCCATTGCCTACCGTTTTCGAACACGTTTTAGAGAACTTACAATATGAGTGTAGATAAAATACGTGAGTGTCGTGGAACACTCGGTTGGAACTAAGTTGTGTTATTTAATTTTTGTCTTTTTTGACCTTTGTGACTTTTCACTTTGTCACTTCCCACTTTTCACTTCATTTAACTTTAATGTTTCTTAATCGTATGGCTTTGTGTCGCGTTTTCGTGACGGTCACGTGACTTTTTTTCGCCTAGCCCCCATCCTCGAACCGTCCGATAAGGAACTTCGTTCCAACTTGCAATAAACCTAACTAAATCTAAAATAATTCTAAATACTAGATATCATCTTCACACTTCCAGGCACGAACTAATTTGCATAAATTAACTGTAAATACTTACTGAGTTTTTTTTAATACCACGACGGTTTCAAACAAGCATGCGGCCCGTCTGATGGTAAGCAGCTACCGTAGCATATGGACGTCTGCAACTCCAGAGGTGTCACATGCGCGTTGCCGATCCTTTAATATAAAGGGGGATTCACTGTTTGGACAAGAGTTTAGGTACTAATTTTTACGCATCTCATTATTATTAGTAAGCGAGTGAAACGTCTGCCGTAACATTATTTAATCTGTGACACAGTCGTGACACCACCATGGCGTCTCTTATTGAATATTCTATTTGGACATTTGTATGGTAAAGTCAACGTCAAAAAAAATTATACTATTTTGAACCTTATCACAATGGGGTAAGGTGCAACTGTGTATACAAATTTTTGGCGTTGACTTAAGCTACCCGGCCTGGCGCTAACATGCTTAACCTTGCAAAGTGATGGCGTGCGTCGAATGGCAATGACGACCTAATTACTGGCCATGCACTGGTCCCACCAAGAGCGAGTAAGCGAGTAAAGTTAAGCGAGTAGCATTACATCGCGTTCCACAATGCTTGAAAACTCGCCTCTTCAATCTATGTGTCCTGCCCACCATGACGTACGGAGCCGAGACATGGACGCTCACTAAGGAGACTGTGCACAAAATCCGAGTGGCACAGAGGGCCATGGAGCGCGCCATGCTCGGTATCAAGCTTCAAGACCGAGTGAGGAATGTCGAGATCCGCCGTCGCATCTAAGGTGCAAGACGTGGGATACGCGGCATTACCAAACTTAAATGGAGTTGGGCAGGACACGTTGCCAGACAGAGTGATGGCAGGTGGACTAAAACGTTGACGAAGTGGTGGCCGCTTTCAGATGAATGAAGCCCCTGGCGTCCGTTGGCTCGTTGGGTAGATGATATTCGGAAGGTTGCGGGTCACTTCTGGATGAAATTGGCACAGGACCGGGACAAGTGGCGTACACGAAGAGAGGCCTATGCTCAGCAGTGGGCGATAAAGGGCTGATGATGATGATGATTACATCGCGGGCCTTGAAAGGTCGATCGATCACTCTATACCTCGACAAACCGCAATGTAATGCTACTCGCTTAACTTTACTCGCTAACTCGCTCTTGGTGGGACCAGTGCTTATTATCCTTTCTTATATGGAGCTAGCAAAGACATTATAGCGTCCTTTTGTGACTTAACGATTGCGATTAGCGTAGGAAGAAGAAGACAGTCATCTTCTTATTCCTCCTAGCGTTTGTCCCAGCTTTTTGCGCTATTGAGCCTGTGGTCCGCTCGGCAACCTAATCCCAGGAATTGGCGTAGGCACTAGGAAAGCGACTGCCATCTGACGTGCCAACCCAGAGGGGAAACTGGGCCTTGTTGGGATTAAATCCGGTTTCCTCACGATGTTTTCCTTCACCGAAAAGCGACTGGTAAATATCAAATGATATTTCGTACATAAGTTCCGAAAAACTCAGTGGTACGAGCGGGTTTGAACCTGAGACCTTCGGATTGAAAGTCCGCCAGGCCACCAGCGCTTTTCTGACTGTATCAATTAAAAATAGACGGGTAGTCTATCTCGCGCGCGAGATACTGTCGCGTCACTCTTGTGCTCAAGGCAGTCTTAATACGTGACGGGGCCCTAGGGCACTTGAGAATCAGGGGCCCTCAGGCGCTCAATTAGGGACAACATTGACTGTAAAAAAAACTTTCGGGGCCCCCCTGAGGATGGGGCCCTGGGCACGGGCCCCGTGTGCCCTTATGGAAAAGACTGCCCTGTTTGTGCTAAGTGTGCTGTCCTGTCCTATGTCTGGACCACCATTTTGACAAGACTTCTTTAAAAAAAAATACCTGGCTTTGAAAAAAGAGCTGGCCCCGGGAAGTACTACGTATTTTGCTCGAGGGTTTACTTTACTTACACCATAATTTCCAACATGACATTGAAAATTACGTAACTTGTACAAACTTACATTACAGTTTGATATGTTATTTTAAGCGATTTAAGCCGCTAAGGCTTAGGAGATAAGGCTGTTATTGTGTATGGTTGACTGTAAATTATAACGAGCTATGTCTAACTAAATTTACACCGATTTATCACGTCAACTCTTCAAAGAATGATAATTGATCGTGAAAATAGCTTGGCTGTTCAGTTGCAACCTAAGTCTTCATCGCTTGCGGTCCAGTTGGAAAAAAATCCGGCCGCGTTCCAAAAATTTTAAAATCAATATTGTGGTCGCGTCTCTAATTTCGAATTTTGAAAATCAGTGTTGCCCGTTTAGTGTTTGGTAGTTTTTAGTAGTTTATGGCCAGGAATCTAGAAGAAATATTTATTTTAAAACGAACCGCTTTACGTTATTTATTCGCAAGAGAATCTAAATTGTTAGCGTTAGGTAAAAAGCCTGTGAATAAGAAAATTGCTAATATTATAAGAAATCATCAAGAAAATAACGTGTGGAGTAGCTTTCTGGACTCTTTGAATGAAGATCTGACTCGGAGTATAAATGTGTATGAATGGAAAGTGGTAGAAGAACATAAAAGTGTTGCAAGGAGATTAAGATTGGATTCTACTTCGAGGGATATTCTCACGCACTACGATATGGGTTTTTGGTAAGATGAGAATATTATCTTAGTCATAGACATTCGTTAAAATTTACAAAACCGCATGCGTAGGAAGGGTCAGAGTATTAACCTTTAGGTACCAGACTGTAGCGTGGCAAGGTTGTCCCGTCTAGGGCTCGATTCGACATGCCAAACTGTGAGACGTGGATGTCACACTTGTATCGCTAGTGGATAGAGTGATATCCATCTGTCCACACGTGTCCACAACTAACTGTCAATTTGGCAGTAGGTCTCGCTAGGGCGTTTTGTCAAAGGCTATGGCCACCATTTTAGATATCACTCATGAGTGATTCCACTCCAAATTTCAACTGTCACAAAAGTGTGATATCATAGTTGTCTCGCAAGCGACTGTCAGTTATGCCATGTCGATTGTCTCGCAAGCGACTGTCAGTTATGCCATGTCGATTGTCTCGCAAGCGACTGTCAGTTATGCCATGTCGAATCTAATTACCCTGAGTAGATGAAAGATCGCGTGTTTTAAAAATAATAACGTAAATTATCATATTTCCCACGGGTCTATGGTTTTCGATCATATTGTCTATATTGTCTGTTAATCGACTTCACTTACCTTACCTAATTAATGTCAGAAGCAAAAGCAGTTCAACAGACGACGAGCTCAAAATGATCTACACGCTTCCGTGCTCTTACGAGTAACAATAAGGTTGAGTCAAGTAGATTTGTACCTGAATCTAATGAACATTGGTTTTTGAAATTTCGCGAATACGAATATAGGATGTAATTTAAATTAAGCATACCTACGTGATATAATCCGTTTTTGGTTATTTCAAAAAACTAAAATATTTGCAAGGAATCTTACAAAATCGATTAGGAATATGAATATCGTTTCATCCCTAGTGCCAAGCCCATTATGAACTTTAAACACATCACCTGTTTGTCTAGCTTAGTCACTGGCAATAGTGTCAACTTACTACACGAAGACGGCAAAAATATGTGACACGCTTTTATGGCCCTACAAATAAGGGAATGTCACATATTTTTGCGGCCGGTGTAAGAAGATAGTATGTGTGAATGTACTACTACTGCTGATACAGTCAAATGCAATAATATATTATCTTGCACAACGAAGGTCACAAAAATATATGACGCACCTTATATGACTTGTATTGTGATTGATGGGAAATCATAAAATATTCTTAGTTCAGACTTGCGCGATAATTATCAGAACAAAAAACGTAATTTTTATTGTTACACTAAGGTTTGTACATAAATGGCATCGTTATAAAGTTTGTTAAGGATAATGGCTTCCTTTCCTAACCTTACTAATAAGTGCCAGGAATAACTATATTATGTGCAAGTCAGTATTTAGGTTATGGCTATTGTTTCTGTTGTGCATTTAAATACGGCATGGCTGCTAAATAATTGAATTTGGGTAGCTTTAAAAAATAAAAACCGGCCAAGAGCGTGTCGGGCCACGCTCAGTGTAGGGTTCCGTAGTTTTCCGTCCGTCACAGTAAGTGTCCCCACTTAAGATTTAAAATAACACCGCCATGTAGGATATGATATGAGCGTTCCACGTACAGCGACATCTATCGGCAAATTAAGTAAAGTATTGCGCGCGAGCTTAAAGTATGGAAGATGATTTTTTTGGGATAATTCTTTATTGCGTGGACCGATTTTCACCGTTTTTACTTTATTTGAAAGCACGTCATTTCATTTTGAGTGCTTATACGGTTAAATTACAAACTTAGTTCAGAAATTATTTTGTAAATTTTTTTCAAAAACTATTCAACCTATCAAGTTCAAAATAATTTTCCTAGAAAGTTTTTATAAAGTTCTACTTTTGAGATTTTTTTCATATTTTTAAAACTTATGGTTCAAAAGTTAGATGGGGGGGGACACATTTTTTTTAACTTCTGGAGCGATTATTTCCGAAAATATTTACATTATCAAAAAATGATTTTAGTAAACCCCTATTCATTTTTAAATACCTATCCAACAATATATCACACGTTAGGGTTGAAATGAAAAAAAAATCACTCCCCACTTTACGTATAGGGGAGGTACCCTAATAAATTATTTTTTTCCACTTTTTATTTTACCACTTTGTCGGCGTGATTGGTATACATATTAGTACCAAATTTCAGCTTTCTAGTGCTAACGGTCACTGAGATTATCCGCGGACGGACGGACGGACGGACGGGCAGACATGGCGAAACTATAAGGGTTCCTAGTTGACTACGGAACCCTAAAAATGGGTACCAAAATTAATAGGTTGGCGACTAATTTGGGGCCGTACATTATCTCAATATGGGCTGTTTTTTAATGTCTTAATAGCCACTGTTTAACTATAGGTAGGTATCAAATAATTATATTGAAAACTGAATTTATAACTGGGAAGAGTGGGAAGCATTTTAAGAAGCCTTTTTTAAATCGAAAACGATTACCTATTAAATTAAAAATAAGGTACTTTTAAAATATTTAGGAAGCAATTAAAGTGAATTACATATTCAATATTAGCGGGCAACTTTACACGAGCTGCAATTATAAGATAAAATGGATTCTTAAAAAGTTACTAGGGTCTATGAATATTGTTAGGTAAGTATATATAGTCAGATATCTAGAACCAAAATTCATATGCCACATATGATTTAGAAAAAATTAAAGGTGCCTTTTGTATAGTATTACCAAAATACCAACCTAGTTAATAGAGCATAATGAATGAATGGTGCCTTTTGTGTAGGTATTACCTAAATACCTACCTACCTAGTGAATAGAAAATATGAAGGGTGCGTTTTGTGTAGGAATTACCTAAATATCTACCTATACTTACTTCCTTTTTTTTAGATTTGAAAAATCGTGCGATTGTCCTAGTTTTCCCTCATATAGGGCTGAAAAAAAGATACATAGGCGAAATGGATCGTTAATTTTCTATTGTGAAAAAAAAGAGGTATAGTCGCCTACCTTACTTCTACACAGCTTCTTAAGTTTTAAAGGAAAAGAAAAAAACATATTGCAGTTTATTATAATCAATACCTGTTGTTAATTGACATTTAAATAAAACAAGTTGAATAATGTAATGTCGTAGTGTTACTACTATAAAATAAATGGTTAAAATATTCAATGAAATTATTTGATTATACCTAGATAGTAGTCATCTTGCCATATGTTGGCTAAACATGTGATACAAAATGACATCAATCATGACATGTATTTTACCATGTTTAAGCAAATAAATGATTTCTATTTCTATTTCATGTGCCTACCTTTTGGAAGTAGGTATTACCTAAAGCTCAAGTGCTCAATGTATACATTCAAAATACTTCATAAAGAGAGGGAAAATTGCATACTATGGGTTCCATATAGATCAAAATTTTTATTATATATTTTTGTTAGCAATTTTTTTATGACAAATGCACTGAACTTTAACTTTTGATCAAATTTAAGCTCCTTGTTCCTTTGCTCGTCTTCGCACCTAAATCTTCCTAGGCTTATTTAAAAATGCAAATTACTCAGAATTTTAATTTTTTTAAATATTTATTGCCATGGAAGATTCATGTGGAAAACGACCATTACCTAACCAACATACATACCGGTCCCGCAGACAAAAAAAAATTATACCACGACGGTGGCAAACAAGCATACGGCCCGCCTGATGGTTACTAACAATGACCCTATGGCTTGCAAAACATTTTATTTAATTTTCTTAATTACCCCCTTAAAGCACCAGGGGACATACAAGCTACAAAATTTCAACTCAATCGATCTAGCAATTTCGGAACAAATAGACATTGTGACAAGACAGAGTAGTACTATGCTTCCTTTTAAACCATTTTGGTACGGAACCTTAAAAATATTCCAGTTTCCTGAAATTTGAGTGCTCCCGTAATTAAAATGATACCAGCAATTGATACCCAAAAAATGGTTAATTAGGTAGAAACAAATAGCTGGCAACAAATATTTAAACCAAGCCTGCTTTGAATAATAGATGCCAAGTTAATATTTTTGTTGCCAACCTATTATTTTAAGTTCCCGGTTAATTTTTTGGTCAGCTATATATTGCTGCCGTTTTTCAATAATATGATGCCACATGTTTGAGGCTTATAAAAAAATATTGTCGCTAAAATATTAATTCACGGCCAATTTTTATTATTATATGCCTTAGAAAAGTTGCCGATTCATGTTTTAGATACCCGGAAAATTATAAGCCTTTAAATACTGTAGTAAAAATAGTGGGTCTGCGAACCGTAGACTTCGGAGCATTTCCTATGAGTGAATTTAAGGTATATTTTGTTTTTTTGATTGCCGATTTTTCTTACCTATTCGAAATCCTTCTTTTTGTAAAGGGTCGGCAACGCGCATGTGACTCCTGTGGAGTTGCAGGCGTCCATAGGTTACGGTAGCTGCTTACCATCAGGTAGGCCGTATGCTTGTTTGCCACCGTCGTGGTATAAAAAAAAAAAAAAACCCTAACCTCATGCAAAGAAGCTTCATAGTACCTATCCTAATCAGTCGGTCCAAATCGAAAGGCTGCAAAACAATGTCAGCCAGCCGTCGAGAACGGGAAACAGCAACGTAGGAACAACCAGCTGCCAGTCCCCTAGCCCCAATATCTACAACTACCCTACGCAAAGTCAAGCCCTGCGATTTGTGGATCGTTACCGCCCATGCTAACAAAATAGGGAATTGAATCCTAGAACAATTGACCTCACCGGAACGCCATGTCCTCGTAACTGCTGCGACTGGCACTGAGCCTCCTATCGTGGGACCTGTATAACTATCGAAATCTACCATGACTACCAAAGGTCGATCGTTTGGTGGGATGCCTGAATTGTCAATCAAAAAAATGTCACCAGTGATAAAATAACTCATTATTAAAAATAGGTATAGGACTTTTATTTTTTTCGTCGCAGAAATAAATTTGCAAATAAAACCCACGCCGCGGTGGGGGTGTTGTCAGAATTGAGATTGTATGTACTCCTAACACTGTCAAAAAGGGCGATCTTTACTTGTAAAAAAAAATTAATAGATTAAAATTCGCCAATGAAATCTAGAATCAGATTATTGGGTAATTGCCTTGCTCTAGAATATTTTGGTTTATCCAAAAAAAACATTTACCCCAATGAAGTAGTCTATTGCTTCAAATAATAAAAACCGGCCAAGAGCGTGTCGGGCCACGCTCAGTGTAGGGTTCCGTAGTTTTCCGCCCGTCACAGTAAGTGTCCCCACTTAAGAGTTAAAATAACACCGCCATGTAGGATATGAGCATTCCACGTACAGCGACATCTATCGGCAAATTAAGTAAACTATTTCGCGCGAGCTTAAAGTATCTTCCATAAAAGATGATTGAACCGATTTTCACCGTTTTTACTTTATTTGAAAGTACGTCATTTCATTGTGATTTTGTAGAAATTACAAGTACAATAAACACCTGCTTATATGGTTAAATTACAAACTTAGTTCAGAAATTATTTTGTAATTTTTTTTCAAAAACTATTCAACCTGTCAAGTTCAAAATAATTTTCCTAGAAAGTTTTTATAAAGTTCTACTTTTGAGATTTTTTTCATATTTTTAAAACTTATGGTTCAAAAGTTAGAGGGGGAACCACATTTTTTTTTACTTCTGGAGCGATTATTTCCGAAAATATTTACATTATCAAAAAATGATTTTAGTAAACCCGTCTTCATTTTTAAATACCTATCCAATAATATATCACACGTTAGGGTTGAAATGAAAAAAAAATCACTCCCAACTTTACGTATAGGGGAGGTACCCTAATAAATAAAAAATCCACTTTTTATTTTATCACTTTGTCGGCGTGATTGATATACACATTAGTACCAAATTTCAGCTTTCTAGTGCTAACGGTCACTGAGATTATCCGCGGACGGACGGACGGACGGGCAGACATGGCGAAACTATAAGGGTTCCTAGTTGCCTACGGAACCCTAAATAAAAATGATGCCAGATAAAAATGAAACGATAAAAATATCAAATTTGTGGCATTAACAATTTTTTTCTTCAAGGTAAATTTCGCCCCGGCCTGTTGGGCAACTCTGCCGCTCGCTGCGTGGCGGGCTAGCGCATGCGCTCAATGCGCTGTTCTAATGTTTACTTCGACACTCATTGTTATTGTCATCCTACAAAGCCTTTTCACCCGAAAATTAACAAAATCGAGCAAAAAATAACGATATGGGAAGGTTCCTCCTTTTTCCCCCCTTTCCCCCTCCATTGAAACTTTTTTTTTACAACAACCTCTAAGGAAGTGTGGGCTTGACCTTTTACCCGAAAATGATTGAAATCCGTCCATAAATAACGCGAAAGCAAACTTCCCCCCTTTTCCCCCTCATTAAATCCCCAATCAAAAAAATGGCTCGACAATTTTTGGCAAATAAATCAAGGAACGTACATGCCAAGTTTCATCGAAATCGGATGAAAAATGCGACCTATAGACCGACACTGACCAACCAACCAACCAACCAATACACACACGTCAATCTGCCAAATCGTCGTACCTAAAACGTTCGTCGCCTCGCTTCGCTCAGCTCCTCAGTCAATTAGCCGTCTTAATTTAGCATTCAAGCAAAAACATCAACACTGTTCTGATAATTCTCTATGGGCTCCATGCAAAGACCCAGGACCCATTGGCAATTTTTAGAATAATGCTGTTTTTTTTTATCTGCATACCGAACTCGGACCAAATGTGCAGCGCGTCCTACGCTAGGACGGCAATATTGTATGAATATTCATTGATGGCGCGTTTCGCTAGTACCTGCAATGTATAAAAGTGAGTGACGAAATGTCACATTAAAAAAATATTCATACAAGAACTTATTAAGCGTAATCCTGCAGTTACCACAATTCACGAATTCTTTCTAAATAATAAATAAATAAATAAATTAATATAATGGGACAATCTTACACAAACCAACCTAGTCCCACAGCTCAATAAGGCTTGTATTATGGGCAATATAGTTGCGACCAACCAGATATAGCATTTAATAGTGCTATAGTTTTTTAATGACACTTAATTATGACCCCGTCCTTAATACATTTTTTAAAATTTACGGAGCAGCAATGTACTACAAACAATATTGACGTGAAGTAAGTAGCTGTCAATGTCAACGTTTAAACTATGTTTTACTATTATAAGTATTATTCTGTGGTAGACCAAGACGGAGATGATGGCAGCACGACCTGATACATACGTTGAAGAATGGCGGGAAAGAGGGGAGGCCTTTGCCCAGCAGTGGGACACCTTACCAGGCTAATATAAAAAAAATTTCGTCGTAATTTTAAGAAAATGCTATCTAAATATTTCTTGTCATATGCTAACCACAGTTCAATGGTTCGCCCGTATTGGTTTTACACACTATAAATTATATAATAGATGGATCAGATAGATGTAGATAAATACTTAAATACATAGAAAATATAAGTCATCCATAAATATAGTGATTCATCATTTCGTAACTACAATATGTTATATTATCTTATCATATCAATGACTATCTGCCTGAAATTCAGTGTGTATCATATTCTTCTTGGTGTGACTGTGTAAAGTATTTCTGGTGAGTTTTTTTTAATTTTGAACTATTGAATTTATAAACGAAATTCACTAATTAAAGGTGTAGAAGTCGACGGTATCGTCACGTTTTACGTCACGAGAAGGCGCAAAACACACATGAACTGAATTCAGCTATCACAGACTGGAGAAAAATCTGCTGGTTTCCATCAATAGGCACCTAGGCGACTTGAATCAACTTTTTGACCGATATTAATCTATCCACGACATTTAAACTTCAATCGAAAAATTCCCTTTATAAAATATATATTTTTTTATATAATTTTATGTCATACGTTAAAACAAGCTATTTGCTCTCTGATAGGCCCAAGACAAATATTAAATTGGGAACGTGATTTTTACTACTATTGGCGTAAAAGTTCGTGCTGTCCTCATTTTGTACATTTATGATTAAATGAAAGACTGCAGTGTAAGCATGTGCGGATCTAGGATTTCGTTCAGGAGGGAGGGGTGGGAGGGCACTTTCCTTCACAAAAAAACTTGCGGTCTGCACCTGTGGACCCCGTAGTATACGAGGTTTGCGTTTCCGGGGGGGGGGGGGGGGGGATTGCCCCTGTTGTCCCCCCCCCCTGTATACACGCCTGAGTGTAAGCTAGATAAATATAGATTTTTATAGAATTATTTTATGTCTCACATGTGCTTTATACAGTCTGTAATAATAAAAATATCATGGTGGTTTAGCTGGAAAGACGCTACCAGTGGAACCACAAAAATATACGATACCGGTACCTCGGAACCGGACCCAATCTTATACCGGGTCATGGTTCAAAGCCACGATACCGGTTCCGGACAATACCTGTATTTTGAAGCACTGCATGAATACGATGTATATCGAAACTATTGTAACTTTTTAAAATGATTATATAATTTATATATTCAATATAATTTAACGGCCTGCTAGCCCAGTCGGTAGTGACACTGCCTACGAAGCGGGAGGTCCCGGGTTCGAATCCTGGTCAGGGAATTTATTTGTGTGTTTATCACAGATACAGTTATGGATGTTTCCTGTGTATTTAAGTATTTATCTATATCTATCTATTATATATATCGTCGTCTAGTACCCACAACCAGGGCTTGAAATACCGGTATTTTTCGGAACCGGTATCGTGGCTTCGAACCAGGAACCGGTATATGACTTGGTACCGGTTCCGTGGTACCGGTATCCAGGGATCGAATTACAGGTATTTTTCGGAACCGGTATTGTGGCTTCGAACCAGGAACCGGTATATGACTTGGTACCGGTTCCGTGGTACCGGTATCCAGGGATCGAATTACAGGTATTTTCCGGTGCCGAGGTACCGGTATTCAGGGCTTGAATTACAGGTATTTAATGGGAACCGGTATTGTGGCCTTGAACCATAAACCTGTATTAGACTTGGTACCGGTTCCGA
This sequence comes from Pammene aurita, assembly GCA_947086415.1. Taxonomy (NCBI): domain Eukaryota; kingdom Metazoa; phylum Arthropoda; class Insecta; order Lepidoptera; family Tortricidae; genus Pammene; species Pammene aurita. The sequence goes on from OX352316.1 coordinate 11,758,133, forward strand.
ATCACGCATAGGTACCGGTATTACTTGTCGCCGCGTATTAAAGGATTTGTTCTCTCTCTCTGACTCGTGGCGTCGGCTTTGTCCGCTTGGCGCTCGCTCACTCGCTGCGTTCATTTGTTTCGTTCGTCAGTTGGTGATCGAACCTGGACTCCCATATTGGACCCCCCAAATAACAGGGATTAGTATGTTTTTAAAGGTTTTTATTTAGTTTCACCTGTCCGTTGCCCATGGTTCAAATGACCAACTTCCCGATTTCCGATTGAGCTGAAATTTTTCACGCATGTATATCGAGTGACAATGCAATATTTTGATAATATAAAATAATGTCCATTTAGAAATCCAAGATGGCGGTCAAACACTTTTTTGGTAAAAATCGTTATGGTAGTCATTTTCGATTAATTCAGGGGTGTAGATTTCGAAAATAATATCCGTTTTAAAATCAAAGATGGCGGAAATGGACAATTTTGTCAAAATCGTCATGGTAGTCATTTTCGACTAATTTGGGTGTGCAGATTTCGAAAATAATGTCCATTTTGAAATCCAAGATGGCGGTCATACACTTTTTTTGGTAAAAATCCTTAAATCGAAAATGGGTCTTCTTCGTTTTAAAATCCAAGATGGCGAAAATGGAAAATTTTGTCAAAATCGTTATGGTAGTCGTCTTCGACTAATTCGGGAGTGTAGACTTCGAAAATGATGGATGTTTTAAAATCCAAGATGGCGGCCATACACTTTTTACTTAAAAATCGTAATAGTAGTCATTTCCGATTAATTCATAGGTGTAGATTCCGGAAATAAGGACGGTTTTATAAATAAATATGGCGGAAATGGAAAATTTTGTCAAATTGGTCATGGTAGTCATTTTCGAATAATTTGGGTGTGCAGATTTCGAAAATAATGTCTATTTTGAAATTCAAGAGGGCGGTCATACACTTTTTTGGTAAAAATCGTTAAATTGAAAACAAAGACTGTTTTAAAATCCAAGATGGCGGAAATGGAAAATTTTGTCAAAATCGTCATGGTAGTCGTCTTCGACTAATTTGGGGGTGTAGATTTCGACAAAATTGTTTGTTTCAAAATCCAAGATGGCGGCCATACACATTTTACATAAAAATCGTAATGGACGTCATTTTTGATTAATTCCGGGAAGAAGACTTTGAAAAAAAGGACCGTTTTAAAATCAAAGATGGCGGGAACGGAAATTTTTGTCAAAATCGTCATGGTTTTCGTCTTCGACTAATTCGGGTGTGCAGATTTCGAAAATAATGCCTATTTTAAAATCCAAGATGGCGGTCATACACTTTTGTGGTAAAAATCTTTAAATCGAAAATAGAGACCGTTTTAAAATACAAGATGGCGGAAATGGAAAAATTTTGTCAAAATCGTCATGGTAGTCGTCTTCGACTAATTTGGGGGTGTAGATTTCGAAAAAAATGTTTGTTTCAAAATCCAAGATGGCGGCCATACACATTTTACATAAAAATCGTAATGGACGTCATTTTTGATTAATTCAGGGAAGAAGACTTCGAAAATAAGGACCGTTTTAAAATCAAAGATGGCGGAAACGGAAATTTTTGTCAAAATCGTCATGGTTTTCGTCTTCGACTAATTCGGGTGTGCAGATTTCGAAAATAATGCCTATTTTAAAATCCAAGATGGCGGTCATACACATTTGTGGTAAAAATCTTTAAATCGAAAATAAAGACCGTTTTAAAATACAAGATGGCGGAAATGGAAAAAATTTGTCAAAATCGTCATGGTAGTCGTCTTCGACTAATTTGGGGGTGTAGATTTCGAAAATAATCTCGGTTTTGAAATCCAAGATGGCGGCCATACGCATTTTACTAAAAAATCGTAATGGACGTCATTTTTGATTAAATCAGGGATGAAGACTTCGAAAATAAGGACTGTTTTAAAATCAAAGATGGCGGAAATGAAAAAAATTGATAAATTCGTAATGGAAGTCGTTTTAGACTAATTCGGGAACTATAGATTTCGAAAATAATGTCTATTTTAAAATCGAAGATAGCGATCACATACTTTACTTGTTATTTTAGCCATTTTCGATTAATTCAGGCGTGTAGATTTCAAAAATAAAGTCCGTTTCAAAATCCAAGATGGCATAAATTGTCATTCATTTATAAAAATCGTCGTTATTCTGATATGTAGATTTCAAAAACAAATTCTGTTTTAAAATTCAAGATGGCGGCTATAGACTTTTTTGTATCCCCGATTAAATCGAAAATGACTACCATAACGATTATCCAGAAAAAAGTGTATGGCCGCCATCTTGGAATTTAAAACAGACCCTTTTCTCAAAATCTAAACACCTGAATCAGTCGAACAAGATTACCATGAAGATTTTCACAAATAGGTCATCATTGCTATCTTATATTTTAGAACAGAGTTTATTATAGGAATTCACATTGCCGAATTAATCAACAGAGACTACTATAACGGTTTTTACTAAAATTGTATGACTGCCGTCTTGTATTTTAAAACAAAAATTATTTTCTAAATCTACACACATGAATTAGTAAAAATAATAATAATAAATAATAAGAATAGCTTTATTGTACATATACACGATGATTTTTAATCCGTGAACAGGAGTGGAATAATATTAAAATTTAGCCCAAATTAAACTTATTCGGCGAGGTCTCGCGTTATTTCTTCACTGTTTAATAAATTAAAAGTGAAAACATAGTTAAAACAAGTAACCATTGAATACATGGTCATCCTACAGTATAATAAAGTTTAACTACGATACGTCAAGTGCCATCAGTATGGCGGGAAATTTGATGGATCTTATGTCAATAAATACTTCTATGTACTTGTAATCTTATCAGTGCTGCACTGATAACGACGAAAATAATTAGTAGGTGATTAACATAAAGTGCATTACCTAAACTTTTATTTGCAAGCTACTTAACAAGTTAAATTTTGAACAAGTAAAACGATTTGTTTTTAAACTGTACAATTTAATAAATAAATACAAAACAATAAAAGCAACTGCATACCTGACCAACTAAAACATAAAAAAGATTATTTTAAACATAATTTAACAGGTGTTCAAAATGACCACCGTGTTGTTATTGACACAGCTCCGCTCGACGCCTGTGATTATTTTTAATTCTGCGAAGAGAATTGCTAGCCCTTATTTCGTCAAATGCGTTGCATATTCTTTGGCGGAGTTCTAGTACAGTATTGGACTCTTGTTCATAAACAATTCGTTTTACGTCACTCCAAAGGTAAAAATCCAATGGAGTGAGATCTGGACTGCGTGGAGGCCATGCGATAGGGCCGCCGCGGCCGATCCACCGCCCAGGGAATTCCGCGTTCAGGTAGTCGCGAACCCTATGTTCAAAATGTGCAGGGGCACCATCATGCTGGCAATACAGGTTATTCAAATTCCGCAGTGGCACTTCATCCAACAGCTCTGTTACCATATGCCTTAGCAAATTTAGGTAGTTTCCTCCATTTAATCTCTCTTCTATGAATATGGGTCCAATTAATGTCTCATTAATTATCCCTGCCCACACATTTACGTCCGAGGATTTTCGGCAGCCCAAAAGTGTTCATTATGGACATTAAATTGACCGACACGCGTGAAGGTTGATTCATCCGACCACAAGATATTGGTTTCGATGTTTCTCTCGAACCACTGACAGAGAGCAACCCTCCCTGCAAAATCTGTTGGTAGAATATCTTGCACAGGTCGAAAATGAAAGGGATGTAAATCGGACAAGTTAAGCAACCGCCACACGAAGGATTGACTCACTCGAAATCTTCTCGCTGCTTGCCTAGTGCTCCTTCGAGGATCCCGAGCAAAGAATCTTAAGATTCGTCGATCCAGATCGTCAGGATGACGACGAGGTCGTCCGGGTGCTTGAGCATGTTGCGGCACTGTAAACTGTCCGAAGTCACGTAGGTTTTGGTGCATGCGGTTTATCAAATTGTGTCTGGGAATCGGGACGTTTGGATGAAATTCGTGAAATAACTGTTGGGTTCGTCTTGTGCTGTTCGTTTGTATCGACAAACGTACAATGTCGTAACGCTCGATATTTGAGTACGGATATGGTGGAGGCATGATTTTTGGAAAATTAGTTATAATTTTCTCATTCAATATCCACGACTCTGACTTTGTTTATGCGTATAACAAAAGTGATTGACAATGTCAAGGACAGGGTTTACTCATAAATTGTCAATTGCTAATAAGTTTGTAAAGAGGTTACAAACTCATTAAAACCGATAAGGGTTTGAGTGACAAGGGTTTTAGGATAAAATTTAACTCAAAATTAAAATTATGATTTAAAAAAAAACAAGTTTGTTTCCACGTAATTACTACTTTAACGTAATCTCCATCAATTACTGAGTTAGAAAAGATGGTTCCTGTTCACGGATTAAGAATCATCGTGTAGACATCATGTTACGTAATAGTTACACAACAGGATTTTTGTACAGACAAGTCGGTGTGGAGTGGTCAAACTTTCGACCCCTAGACTAGGTAAAAACCTGTGCCTTAGGGGGTTGAGTTCTTCTAGGTTCAATGTCAGCATAACACTCATAACAATTTGAGTTTGGTGGAAAATTACTACTATGACCATTTTTACAATAATTGTCCTTTAACACCCATCTTGGATCTCAAATCGGTCCTTATATCGAAATCTACACCCCTCAATTAATCACAAGCGACTACCATAAAATTGTTTTCGAAAAAAGTGTATGGCCGCCATCTTGGATTTTAAAACATACAATATTTTCGAAATCTACACAGTACACATCCAAATGAGACAAAAAAGACTATCATGACGATTTTAATAAAATTGTCCATTTCAGACATCTTCAATTTTAAAACGGTATTTATTTTCGAAATTTAAATCCCCAAATTAATCTAAAACGACACTCATTCGATTTTCACCAAATAAGTGTGCGAGAGCTAACTTGGATTTTAAAAAAAACATTATTTTCGAAATCTGCACACCCGAATTAGTCGAAAACGACTACCATGACGATTTTGACAAAATTATCCATTTTCACCATCTTGGATTTTAAAACGGTCTTTATTTTCGAAATCTACTTCCCTGAATTAATCGAAAATGACTACCATGACGATTTTTACTAAGAAACTGTTTGACCGCCATCTTGGATTTCTAAAGAGACATTATTTTCGAAATCTGCACACCAGAATTAGTCGGAAATGACTACCATGACGATTTTGAAAATTTTGCCCGTTTCCGCCATCTTTGATTTTAAAACGGTCATTATTTTCGAAATCTACACCCCTGAATTAATCGGAAACGACTAACATGATGACTTTTACCAAAAAAGTGTATGACCGCGGTCTTGGATTTTAAAATAGACATCATTTTCGAAATCTGCACACCCTAATTAGTCGAAAATGACTACCATGACGATTTTGACAAAATTAACCATTTCCGCCATCTTGGATTTTAAAATTGTCTTTATTTTCGAAATCTACATCCCTGAATTAATAGAAAATGACTACCATGACGATTTTTACTAAAAATGTGTATGACCGCCATCTTGGATTTAAAAATAGACATTATTTTCGAAATCTGCACACCCGAATTAGTCGGAAATGACTACCATGACGATTTTGAAAATTATGCCCGTTTCCGCCATCTTTGATTTTAAAGCGGTCCTTATTTTCGAAATCTACACCCCTGAATTAATCGGAAACGACTAACATGATGAGTTTTACCAAAAAAGTGTATGACAGCGGTCTTGGATTTCAAAATAGACATCATTTTCGAAATCTGCACACCCTAATTAGTCGAAAATGACTACCATGACGAATTTGACAAAATTATCCATTTCCGCCATCTTGGATTTTAAAATTGTCTTTATTTTCGAAATCTACATCCCTGAATTAATAGAAAATGACTACCATGACGATTTTTACTAAAAGTGTGTATGACCGCCATCTTGGATTTAAAAATAGACATTATTTTCGAAATCTGCACACCCGAATTAGTCGGAAATGACTACCATGACGATTTTGAAAATTTTGCCCGTTTCCGCCATCTTTGATTTTAAAACGGTCCTTATTTTCGAAATCTACACCCCTGAATTTATCGGAAACGACTAACATGATGAGTTTTACCAAAAAAGTGTATGACAGCGGTCTTGGATTTCAAAATAGACATCATTTTCGAAATCTGCACACCCTAATTAGTCGAAAATGACTACCATGACGAATTTGACAAAATTATCCATTTCCGCCATCTTGGATTTTAAAATTGTCTTTATTTTCGAAATCTACATCCCTGAATCAATAGAAAATGACTACCATGACGATTTTTACTAAAAGTGTGTATGACCGCCATCTTGGATTTAAAAATAGACATTATTTTCGAAATCTGCACACCCGAATTAGTCGGAAATGACTACCATGACGATTTTGAAAATTTTGCCCGTTTCCGCCATCTTTGATTTTAAAACGGTCCTTATTTTCGAAATCTACACCCCTGAATTAATAGGAAACGACTAACATGATGAGTTTTACCAAAAAACTGTATGACAGCGGTCTTGGATTTCAAAATAGACATCATTTTCGAAATCTGCACACCCTAATTAGTCGAAAATGACTACCATGACGAATTTGACAAAATTATCCATTTCCGCCATCTTGGATTTTAAAATTGTCTTTATTTTCGAAATCTACATCCCTGAATCAATAGGAAATGACTACCATGACGATTTTTACTAAAAATGTGTATGACCGCCATCTTGGATTTAAAAATATACATTATTCTCGAAATCTGCACACCCGAATTAGTCGGAAATGACTACCATGACGATTTTGAAAATTTTGCCCGTTTCCGCCATCTTTGATTTTAAAACGGTCCTTATTTTCGAAATCTACACCCCTGAATTAATCGGAAACGACTAACATGATGACTTTTACCAAAAAAGTGTATGACCGCGGTCTTGGATTTCAAAATAGACATCATTTTCGAAATCTGCACACCCTAATTAGTCGAAAATGACTACCATGACGATTTTGACAAAATTATCCATTTCCGCCATCTTGGATTTTAAAATTGTCTTTATTTTCGAAATCTACATCCCTGAATTAATAGAAAATGACTACCATGACGATTTTCACTAAAAATGTGTATGACCGCCATCTTGGATTTAAAAATAGACATTATTTTCGAAATCTGCACACCCGAATTAGTCGGAAATGACTACCATGACGATTTTGAAAATTTTGCCCGTTTCCGCCATCTTTGATTTTAAAACGGTCCTTATTTTCGAAATCTACACCCCTGAATTAATCGGAAACGACTAACATGATGACTTTTACCAAAAAAGTGTATGACCGCGGTCTTGGATTTCAAAATAGACATCTTTTCGAAATCTGCACACCCTAATTAGTCGAAAATGACTACCATGACAATTTTGACAAAATTATCCATTTCCGCCATCTTGGATTTTAAAATTGTCTTTATTTTCGAAATCTACATCCCTGAATTAATAGAAAATGACTACCATGACGATTTTTACTAAAAATGTGTATGACCGCCATCTTGGATTTAAAAATAGACATTATTTTCGAAATCTGCACACCCGAATTAGTCGGAAATGACTACCATGACGATTTTGAAAATTTTGCCCGTTTCCGCCATCTTTGATTTTAAAACGGTCCTTATTTTCGAAATCTACACCCCTGAATTAATCGGAAACGACTAACATGATGACTTTTACCAAAAACGTGTATGACCGCGGTCTTGGATTTCAAAATAGACATCATTTTCGAAATCTGCACACCCTAATTAGTCGGAAATGACTACCATGACGATTTTGACAAAATTATCCATTTCCGCCATCTTGGATTTTAAAATTGTCTTTATTTTCGAAATCTACATCCCTGAATTAATAGAAAATGACTACCATGACGATTTTTACTAAAAATGTGTATGACCGCCATCTTGGATTTAAAAATAGACATTATTTTCGAAATCTGCACACCCGAATTAGTCGGAAATGACTACCATGACGATTTTGAAAATTTTGCCCGTTTCCGCCATCTTTGATTTTAAAGCGGTCCTTATTTTCGAAATCTACACCCCTGAATTTATCGGAAACGACTAACATGATGAGTTTTACCAAAAAAGTGTATGACAGCGGTCTTGGATTTCAAAATATACATCATTTTCGAAATCTGCACACCCTAATTAGTCGAAAATGACTACCATGACGAATTTGACAAAATTATCCATTTCCGCCATCTTGGATTTTAAAATTGTCTTTATTTTCGAAATCTACATCCCTGAATCAATAGAAAATGACTACCATGACGATTTTTACTAAAAATGTGTATGACCGCCATCTTGGATTTAAAAATAGACATTATTTTCGAAATCTGCACACCCGAATTAGTCGGAAATGACTACCATGACGATTTTGAAAATTTTGCCCGTTTCCGCCATCTTTGATTTTAAAACGGTCCTTATTTTCGAAATCTACACCCCTGAATTAATCGGAAACGACTAACATGATGAGTTTTACCAAAAAACTGTATGACAGCGGTCTTGGATTTCAAAATAGACATCATTTTCGAAATCTGCACACCCTAATTAGTCGAAAATGACTACCATGACGAATTTGACAAAATTATCCATTTCCGCCATCTTGGATTTTAAAATTGTCTTTATTTTCGAAATCTACATCCCTGAATCAATAGAAAATGACTACCATGACGATTTTTACTAAAAATGTGTATGACCGCCATCTTGGATTTAAAAATAGACATTATTCTCGAAATCTGCACACCCGAATTAGTCGGAAATGACTACCATGACGATTTTGAAAATTTTGCCCGTTTCCGCCATCTTTGATTTTAAAACGGTCCTTATTTTCGAAATCTACACCCCTGAATTAATCGGAAACGACTAACATGATGACTTTTACCAAAAAAGTGTATGACCGCGGTCTTGGATTTCAAAATAGACATCATTTTCGAAATCTGCACACCCTAATTAGTCGAAAATGACTACCATGACGATTTTGACAAAATTATCCATTTCCGCCATCTTGGATTTTAAAATTGTCTTTATTTTCGAAATCTACATCCCTGAATTAATAGAAAATGACTACCATGACGATTTTCACTAAAAATGTGTATGACCGCCATCTTGGATTTAAAAATAGACATTATTTTCGAAATCTGCACACCCGAATTAGTCGGAAATGACTACCATGACGATTTTGAAAATTTTGCCCGTTTCCGCCATCTTTGATTTTAAAACGGTCCTTATTTTCGAAATCTACACCCCTGAATTAATCGGAAACGACTAACATGATGACTTTTACCAAAAAAGTGTATGACCGCGGTCTTGGATTTCAAAATAGACATCTTTTCGAAATCTGCACACCCTAATTAGTCGAAAATGACTACCATGACGATTTTGACAAAATTATCCATTTCCGCCATCTTGGATTTTAAAATTGTCTTTATTTTCGAAATCTACATCCCTGAATTAATAGAAAATGACTACCATGACGATTTTTACTAAAAATGTTTATGACCGCCATCTTGGATTTAAAAATAGACATTATTTTCGAAATCTGCACACCCGAATTAGTCGGAAATGACTACCATGACGATTTTGAAAATTTTGCCCGTTTCCGCCATCTTTGATTTTAAAACGGTCCTTATTTTCGAAATCTACACCCCTGAATTAATCGGAAACGACTAACATGATGACTTTTACCAAAAACGTGTATGACCGCGGTCTTGGATTTCAAAATAGACATCATTTTCGAAATCTGCACACCCTAATTAGTCGGAAATGACTACCATGACGATTTTGACAAAATTATCCATTTCCGCCATCTTGGATTTTAAAATTGTCTTTATTTTCGAAATCTACATCCCTGAATTAATAGAAAATGACTACCATGACGATTTTTACTAAAAGTGTGTATGACCGCCATCTTGGATTTAAAAATAGACATTATTTTCGAAATCTGCACACCCGAATTAGTCGGAAATGACTACCATGACAATTTTGAAAATTTTGCCCGTTTCCGCCATCTTTGATTTTAAAACGGTCCTTATTTTCGAATATTTTTTTAGGAAAGTAGCCAATTGAGAACCTCCTCCTTCGAAATCATGAAGTCGGTTGATAAATACACAACAATGAACTTCCACTTTCCGCCGTGTGTTCAATTCGAACTGAATCACCGCGCATCGGCCATCGCTGATTCGCCTGGCATGCTGGCAACGCGCAGCGCAACGCCGCGTTCGTTTGTAGTGTAGGTATGTTCCGCACCGAATATGCGTACCGCACTAAACGACAACGTCGCGTACACGTGGAAGAACCTTTATAGAGAACCGGTATTTTTCGGTGCTAATTCCGGTATTTGTTCTTTACCGGTTCTGCGGAACCGAAATGAAAAAAACTCATAAATATGGAACAGGTACCTTCGGTACCGGTTTCAAGCCAGGAACCTTTATAGAGAACCGATATTTTTCACTGCTAGTACCGGTATTTTTTCTTTACCGGTACTCTGGAACCGAAATGAAAAGAACCTATAAATACCGGTATGTAACCGGTATTTTTGGTACCGGTTCCAAGCCCTGCCCACAACACAAGCCTTATTGAGCTTACTGTGGGACTAGGTCGGTTCGTGTAAGATTCTTTCATAAGTACAGTCGCCATCAGATAGTTTAAGCTGCAGGACAAATAATAATGACATAAAATATTACAATGCACTTAATTTGCATATAAAATGTGAATAAGGGCAAACTCAGAGCTGTAACCGATTGTGTTAACCGATGTTTGATAATCGTAATACACAATCTCACTTGTGATCTTATAATTTATTTTCGATAATCGTTCATTCAATTTATGTCCTTTATCAATGATCAGGTATCAGGTTGGTAATAAATATTTGTGATAGTCAGGGCTTGAAACCGGTATTCGCTAAAAACCCAATAAGTACCTATATTTCATTATCAACCGACTTCAAGATTTCTAAGGAGGAGGTTATCAATTCGTTTGGATTTTTGTTTTTTTGTTTTTTTTTAATATATGTTCACCGATTATTCCAGACTGCTGGACCGATTTTGAAAATTATTTTTTTGTTTGAAAGAGTACCTACAATGAGACCAACTTCACAGTTGGTCCCATTGTAACCAGGTCAGGTGAAATCGAGGGAACTCTTCAACTATTATAGTGATTTGAGTATTTTTTACAGCAGCTCGAGCATTTGCTCTTGGAAAGGTGGAGGCTAAGTGAAGTCGGTTCTTTTTTAGGGTTCCGTAGTCAACTAGGAACCCTTATAGTTTCGCCATGTCTGCCCGTCCGTCCGTCCGTCCGTCCGTCCGTCCGTCCGCGGATAATCTCAGTGACCGTTAGCACTAGAAAGCTGAAATTTGGTACTAATATGTATATCAATCACGCCGACAAAGTGGTAAAATAAAAAGTGGAAAAAAATGTTTTATTAGGGTACCTCCCCTATACGTAAAGTGGGGAGTGATTTTTTTTTTCATTTCAACCCTAACGTGTATAATATTGTTGGATAGGTATTTAAAAATGAATAGGGGTTTACTAAAATCACTTTTCGATAATGTAAATATTTTCGGAAATAATCGCTCCAGAAGTAAAAAAAAATGTGTCCCCCCCCTCTAACTTTTGAACCATAAGTTTAAAAAATATGAAAAGAATCTCAAAAGTAGAACTTTATAAAAACTTTCTAAAAAGTTTATTGTACCTGTAATTTCTACAAAATCACAATGAAATGACGTGCTTTCAAATAAAGTAAAAACGGTGAAAATCGTTTCACGCAATAAATAATTATCCCATAAAAATCATCTTCCATACTTTAAGCTCGCGCGCAATAGTTTACTTAATTTGCCGATAGATGTCGCTGTACGTGGAATTCTCATATCATATCTTACATGGCGGTGTTATTTTAACTCTTAAGTGGGGACACTTACTGTGACGGACGGAAAACTACGTACCCTACACTGAGCGTGGCCCGACACGCTCTTGGCCGGTTTTTGTTTAAATAGTACATTACTGCAGAGGCCGTGAAGTAAGGGATTTAAGGACGAGATTGCGGTAGACGGCCGAGTCGTAGACGAGGCCGGATAAAGCGAGTCCTGCAATCCCTGTTCCGGCCAAGGATTGTATAGTGCTTTTCTCAAACAATGTAAGAAAATATTATAATTAAAATAACTACTAAGTAATCAAGTAAATAAGTTTAAATTGCCGCCTTTTTTATTTTTTAAACTTGATATTTGAAAAAGCTATTCGAGCACTATGTTTAACCGCTTATAAATTTAGTACCATAGATTTTGTTTTTTCTTTTTTAATTTGAATGTCGCAAGTATACTTACAGAGAGAGTGGACTCGTTGGCTGTATGTAATATTTCCTTTGTCAGTCTAACCTTAGTGAGCAAATTTATAAAGTTAGAGCAGCGGACAATAATATACGTTTCATACTAACTCCCTACATTACTTCTTGGCCTAAATAGCCAAATAAATGTGCTCACTGCTGCTGTGTGTACTTCATGTCTTCATTTCGTGACATTAACGCATACATTTCGGAGTATGTTTGAGAAAATTATTTTATGGTATTTATGTTAACGGCCTCCTAGCTTAGTCGGTAGTGACCCTGCCTACGAAGCAGGAGGTCCCGGGTTCGAATCCTGGTCAGGGCATTTATTTGTGTGTTTATCACAGATATATGTTCCTGAGTTATGGATGTTTTCTATGTATTTAAGTATTTATTCATATTTATCTATTATATATATATCGTCGTCTAAGTACCCATAACACAAGCTTTATTGAGCTTACTGTGGGCCTATGTCGATTTGTGTAAGATTGTCCTATAATATTTATTTATTTATGTAGAACTCAGTATTGTATTTAGGAAATGACATCGTATTATAAGATTGTTGTTCGGAAAAAAACCGAAAAAATATCGGGTTTCAAGTCCCGGTGATAGTCTTCTAGATCAAAAGGTACCATTTGGCGTTATTAATGCTTTAGGTTTTAATTGCTCTAATACAATATTGAATCTGTACAATTTATGTACAGCTTAAGTACTTTTACGCCAAATGGTCCAAGTCCGTCTAGGCTAAGGTTTAGGAGCGCCGACGTCATTTTTGACTCTTAAGATTAAAATCAATGAAGTTTACATGTAAAATAAATATAAGGGATCCTGAATATGGAATATTACGAAAGCGAGACACCAATAAATATCTGACTTTCCAACCCACGATGATTCCAACCACAAGACAATTAATCAAAAATTTACCTTTCTTTTCTGTAAATTATTGTTTTTTGAGATAGATTTTTAGGGTTCCGTAGTCAACTAGGAACCCTTATAGTTTCGCCATGTCTGCCCGTCCGTCCGTCCGTCCGCGGATAATCTCAGTGACCGTTAGCACTAGAAAGCTGAAATTTGGTACTAATATGTATATCAATCACGCCGACAAAGTGGTAAAATAAAAAGTGGAAAAAAATGTTTTATTAGGGTACCTCCCCTATACGTAAAGTGGGGAGTGATTATTTTTTTCATTTCAACCCTAACGTGTGATATATTGTTGGATAGGTATTTAAAAATGAATAGGGGTTTAGTAAAATCATTTTTTGATAATGTAAATATTTTCGGAAATAATCGCTCCAGAAGTAAAAAAAAATCTGCTCCCCCCTCTAACTTTTGAACCATAAGTTTTAAAAATATGAAAAAAATCTCAAAAATAGAACTTTATAAAAACTTTCTAGGAAAATTATTTTGAACTTGATAGGTTGAATAGTTTTTGAAAAAAAATTACAAAATAATTTCTGAACTAAGTTTGTAATTTAACCGTATAAGCAGGTGTTTATTGTACCCTGTAATTTCTACAAAATCACAATGAAATGACGTGCTTTCAAATAAAGTAAAAACGGTGAAAATCGGTTCACGCAATAAAGAATTATCGCATAAAAATCATCTTCCATACTTTAAGCTCGCGCGCAATAGTTTACTTAATTTGCCGATAGATGTCGCTGTCAACGTTGCACGTGGAACGCTCGTATCATATCCTACATGGCGGTGTTATTTTAACTCTTAAGTGGGGACACTTACTGTGACAGACGGAAAACTACGGAACCCTACACTGAGCGTGGCCCGACACGCTCTTGGCCGGTTTATTTTTAAATCTCCTGGGTTTCGTCACGATGTTGTTCTTTACTTTGAGAGCAGAAAATAAGGTTGTCAGCTAAGTACTTAAGTTATAGACGGCCTAGGCCGGGAATATTGTATGATTAATGGATATTAACCGACGCGTTCACTATGGCTACATTATGGCTTCAAACGCATAAAATTCTATGTCAAGTCCTAGAACAGAATAGTTTGATCTTTCAGAATCCGAATATACCGAATAGTTATGAAAATGTTTTTTTTTTTTCAGGGGCGGCAGAATGACAGAGGCACCAGTAGTAAGAGTGGAGCATGGGGAGCTGCAAGGACGTGTGGCCACAACTCCTAGCGGGAAGAGTTTCTACAGCTTCCAGGGCATCCCTTACGCAAAACCACCGCTGGGAACGCTTAGATTCCAGGTACAATATTCACTTCTCACTAGGGCCACTAGTAACACATTCCTGGCCTGTCGGCTGATGATGATTATGAGCGGAGGAACTGGTAGTAAGCGTGAAGTAGGATCCGCGGTCACAGGTAAATAGGTACATACATATGGGCCCGGAGTATGTCCTAAAACTACGGCCAAGACCACCGGGGGATGGGCAGCAGCATCCTCGGAGTGCGGTGGAGATACTGCGATCGCCAACCCGCATGCCAAGCGTGGCGATTACGGCATTCACCCCCCATGGAAAGAAGACAAAAACCACGGCCCCGAGTGTCCGGCGACCCCCGGTGCCCTGGTTATGGTAGCGGCCAGGGTACTAGCGGGGTCAGGGGTGCTAAGAATCTCCGGCGAAGATCCGGCTACCACCACCGACGACTTCTGGCCCTGGCAACTTATAACACGCGTACACTGCGGACCGACGAAAAGATAGTGGAACTGGAGGAAGGATTGAGCAAGTTGCGTTGGGATGTCATAGGGTTATCTGAAGTCCGAAGAGAGGGGGAGGAAACGATAATCCTAAAGTCCGGCAACTTGCTTTATTTCCGGGAGGGCGACCAACAGTCCCAGGGAGGTGTCGGGTTCATCGTCCATAAGTCCCTTGTGAACAACGTGGTGAAGATCGAGAGTGTGTCGACTAGGGTGGCGTACCTTATACTCAGAGTATCCAAGAGGTACTCGTTGAAGGTCATACAGGTGTATGCGCCGACTTCGGCACACTCCGATGACGAGGTGGAGGCTATGTATGAGGATATATCGAAGGCCATGCATAGCTCCAAAACCTACTTCACCGTTGTTATGGGGGACTCCAACGCGAAACTGGGCAAGAGAGATGGTGAAGAGCTGAGAGTGGGGCAATTTGGATTTGGAAGTCGGAACCACCGGGGCCAACTACTGCTGGCTTCTTGGAGAAGGAGGGACTCTACATGATGAACTCCTTCTTCAAGAAACGTGAGCACAGGAAGTGGACCTGGATGAGTCCCGACGGTGCAACTAAAAACGAGATTGACTTCATCATGTCAACGAAGACGCATATATTCAATGATGTCTCTGTGATCAATACGGTTAAAACCGGAAGTGGTCACCGTCTGGTTAGAGGCACATTGAATATATGTGTTAAGCTAGAGCGCTCTCGACTGATGAAGTCTACGCTCCGTCCAGCAGCACTTCAAATCCAAAACCCTGAGAGCTTCCAGCTGGAACTCCAAAACCGTTTCGATTGTCTAGGCGGCGATATGGACGAATTCAACAACGGGTTTGTGGAATCTGTCCATAGCACTGGGTCTAAGTTTTTTAAGGCCCAGCGGAGCAACAGAACCGAAGGGCTCTCTGACTCCACTCAAAAACTCATCGTGGAAAGGAGAGAAATGGTTCTGCAATCCTCAGGAGATGCGGCATTATACCGGCAGCTCAATAAATGGATCTCTAAGTCCCTTACCCGTGATTTGCGCCAATTCAATACAAATCGTATTGAAGAGGCCATTGAGCAGAATAAGGGATCTAAAGTTTTCGCAAGGGATCTGTCTATTGGGCAGAGCCAGCTCGCCAAATTAAAAACTGAGGATGGTAGAATCGTTTCATCCAGACCCGAGCTTCTGGGGGAGATAGAGGACTTTTATGGACAGCTGTACACATCAACTAGCAGACCTGAAGTTGATCTGGCGGAAGACCCTAGAGCTAGACTGACCCGACATTATACCGAAGACATCCCGGACATCAGCCTGTACGAGATTAGAATGGCTCTTAAACAGCTCAAAAACAATAAGGCACCTGGTGAAGACGGAATTACAGCCGAACTTCTGAAGGCGGGTGGTAAACCGGTCCTTATGGCCCTTCAGAAGTTGTTCGACTCCGTTTTACTAGAAGGGAGAACGCCTAAGGCATGGAACAGAGGTGTGTTGGTATTGTTCTTCAAAAAGGGCGATAACGCGTTACTGAAGAACTACCGACCCATTTCACTTCGGAGCCATGTCTATAAGCTGTTTTCAAGAGTCATTACGAACCGTCTCGCACGCAGGCTAGATGACTTCCAGCCTCCCGAACAAGCCGGTTTCCGAAGAGGCTTTAGTACCGTAGACCACATCCATACGCTCCGTCAGGTTATACAGAAGACTGAGGAGTATAGACCTGCCCCTCTGCTTAGCGTTCGTGGACTACGAGAAAGCCTTCGACTCGATCGAAACCTGGGCTGTACTACAATCTCTCCAGAGGTGCCAAGTGGACTATCGCTATATCGAAGTGCTGAAGTGTTTGTACGAGAACGCCACTATGTCAGTCCGACTCCAGGACCAGAACTCGAAGCCTATTCCGTTGCAGCGGGGAGTCAGGCAAGGAGATGTTATTTCTCCTAAACTGTTTACCGCTGCACTGGAGGATGTTTTCAAGACTCTGGACTGGAGAAGGCTAGGCATCAACATAAACGGCGAGTACATCACTCACCTTCGGTTTGCTGACGATATAGTAGTCTTGGCTGAGACCATGGAGGATTTGAGTACGATGCTCGATGACCTCAGTAAAGCCTCCGAGCGAGTTGGTCTAAACATGAACATGGATAAGACGAAGATCATGTCAAATACCCATGTAGCACCAACTCCCGTTACAATCGGAGACTTTACACTCGAAGTTGTGGACGATTATATATACTTAGGACATACTGTCCAGTTAGGTAGATCCAACTTCGAGAAAGAGGTCAATCGACGAATCCGACTCGGTTGGGCAGCGTTCGGAAGCTACGGCACATCTTTTTGTCCAATATTCCGCAGTGTCTCAAGACGAAAGTCTTTGACCAGTGTGTGTTGCCAGTGATGACATATGGAACTGAAACGTGGTCGCTTACAATGGGCCTCATAGTCACCCAAAGGGTAATGGAGAGGGCTATGGTTGGATACTCTCTGCGTGATCGCATCAGAAATGAGGCCATCCGCAGCAGAACCAAAGTAACCGATATAGCCCTCCGAATCGCTAAACTAAAGTGGCAGTGGGCGGGGCACATTGCTCGTAGAACCGACGGCCGTTGGGGCGGAAAGGTTCTCGAGTGGCGACCACGAACCGGAAGGCGCAGCGTGGGTAGACCCCCCGCAAGGTGGACTGATGACCTGGTCAAGGTCGCGGGAGTCCGCTGGATGCGGGTGGCGCAGGACCGGCCATTGTGGCACTCTTTGGGGGAGGCCTATGTTCAGCAGTGGACGTCTTTCGGCTGATATGATGATGATGATGATGACATGGGCTGGAACCAACGTAAGGTTTTGGCGTCAGGTTCACGGATACGGAAACCGAATCAGGCTACCTGAAAGTGCAAAGGAAAATCTAGTACATCTATAAAAACTATTTCAATAATCGATGTCACGCACTTTCGTCATCGCTGTCGATGGATAACAAGCTCCGTGAAAATACCCTTATGCGCTGTTTTTGGATGTAAACAATGTTATATTTCGTCTAGTTTACAAGAAGATGAAATACCATTTCAGATGTAAGTAAAGTTTTACTTTATTTATCATTACTTTCGTAATAAAAGATTTAACCTAAATCGAAAATCAAGCTTCGTTTACAGAATCGATTCAAAGACAATCGTTTTCTTTCTGACGGGCAGTAACTATTTGACGTTTGACATTTCTCCATATTTAACGCGCTTAAGGATTGCTGTCTTCTATATTTTGTTTGAAAATACAATCAAAAATGATCCTTGACTTTTTTGTTTGACATTTGCAAAGACTGCATCCAATAATGAACCATATGTTAACGTATGTACAGTCGACTATCTATTGCTCCATTTAGTGTTATGAAGTATAAAAAGAATATGTCAAATATGTTTGGTGTTTTCAAGTCTAAGGTACATCTTTGTCGGTTATCAATAAAGCGTTGCTGCAATAAAAATTCATTTATTAGAAATAAACTGTATTAACAATCGGCAATGATGTACCTTTGACTAGAAAACATCACATGCGTGCTACCTCGCCCCCCTCATATTTTGGCAGACTTTTTTGTTTGGAAAGATGAGGTGAAGCGTACTCCATTTATAGAGCTTTATGGATCTTAATAATCATTTAAACGACTATACAGGATGTAACAAAAATAGTAATTGGTATTGCGACTAAGGAGAAGTAGAAAAAAAAATTTTGACCCAAAATTTTGACCCAACATTTTTTTTTGTATGAGACACGACAGTCACGACACGTTACCCCAGCCACCTTCCAAACCAGACCTTCCACACAAACCAATTTTTTTTTGGCGTGAAAAAAAAATTCTTCTACTTAAAAAAAAATAGGTATTGTTGATTTGGAATATTATATTGTTTTTATGCAAAAGTGAATTTTTCGCCATTTGGTGGACTGCGTGCGTCATAATGGCGACTATTTATTTGCTTCTGTTTTCCTAATCCTTAAATCTTAAAAAACGTATTATAGCTCTTTAATTGCGTAAGAATCATAATAAAAAAGACTTAAACGAGTGACGCTATAACTGCAAGACTTTCAGCAAAGCAAATATTTGCCGAATGCTCGAGAACGATAACTTTATCTGAGCAAATACGTGATAAGAGATACTTGGTGATAGCCAGCCTCCTGGGGAAAACGCTGCTCTAGATTAGAACACTTATTTTTAACCGATTTGTAAAAATGGAGTATTTATTCCAACGAGTTTATGTTTTGGCTCATTCTACTTTTTCGTGACCATTAATATATTGCCAGAAAAAAGTGTGATAGACATTGAATTTCGTGTATAAAATTGTATTCCCAAATTGTAACTGAACCAAATAATAGGAATTTGTTAACCGAAATTCATATATTAATATTGATTAAAGTAAAATGGTAACGCAGTGGTACCTAAATGCCTTATTTTCATACAAATCGGGAGACAATCAAGGACCATTGAGTTACTGTGATTAAGAATATTTACAGTTGTTATTATTAAACTAAGCTATCGGGATTGATAGCCTAAGTAAGCCTCTTTCTCTGTCACAAAACAGCAAATGAAAGTAATGGCCAAGTATTCTATAATATGCATGTTACGAAAAAGTGTCAAAAACTAATGTACTTAAAGCCTGACCAGAAATATATGATTATTTGTCAAGAGGGCGCTATTCTCATTTATATGGCAACAGTTCAGTATAGTCATTCTCTATGGTATGGTGACATCTTGATTTGTTTACCTGTCAGCTCTATTAATGTTAATTTGAAAATGATTCACAGCGAAATAGTTTCATTTCCCAAACATATTATTTACACAGCAGTTTATTATATACACTATTTACAATGTTTCGCTCTTGACTATGGATAATTTTGGGTTTTTTGTCGTTTATTATTTAATATTCAACACTTTATAAGTAAAAAAAAAGTAAATTATTAGTAAATTTTTTTTTTACTAACTTTAAAAGTAAACCGTCTCAATGACACTGTCAACTATGACAGTCTATCACATTTGTATTTCCACATGCACTCACACATGCATATCATCCTGTCATTAAAATTATTGCCAGTGTAAGAAATTAGTTCCAATGAAATTCCGCAACATGGCGCCACGGATCAGAAGACAATCCGGATAGTACTTTTACTATATTTCCCTAACCACAGTTGAACCTTATTACCGAGCAAAACAGTCGTTCATAGGTCACTAGTAAAAAGTAATAAAAACGGTACGATAGAGAGCATAATGTAGGGGGCGGTGTCTCACTCGTACTCGTTACAAAATTGTCACATTTGACACATATTGACATTTTGATTGTCTGATGACGTCATTACCTCCTTAGTCAAAACGAGACACAGTCCCCTAGATAACCTTCTCTTTCGGCCTCACTTTGTGACCGATGTATTCGATCCACTTCATATAAATCCATGCATGGCGCACAGAGAGTTCTAAACCAGGAGAGGCCTTAGGTACGAGTATCATTTCCCCTCTGTCAAAAGTATTGGCAGGAAAATCTAGTACATCTATAAAAACTATTTCAATAATCGATGTCACGCACTTGCCACTTTCGTCATCGCTGTCGATGGATAACAAGCTCCGTGAAAATGCCCTTATGCGCTGTTTTTGGATGTAAAAAATGTTATATTTCGTCTAGTTTACAAAAAGATGAAATACCATTTCAGATGGAAGTAAAGTTTTACTTTATTTATCATTACTTTCGTAATAAAAGATTTAACCTAAATCGAAAATCAAGCTTCGTTTACAGAATCGATTCAAAGACAATCGTTTTCTTTCTGACGGGCAGTAACTATTTGACGTTTGACACTTCTCCATATTTATCGCGCTTAAGGATTGCTGTCTTCTATATTTTGTTTGAAAATGCAATCAAAAATGATCCTTGGCTTTTTTGTTTGACATTTGCAAAGACTGCATCCAATAATGAACCATATGTTAACAGTTGTACAGTCGACTATCTATTGCTCCATTTAGTGTTAGGAAGTATACAAAGAATATGTCAAATATGTTTGGTGTTTTCAAGTCAAAGGTACAACTTTGTCGGTTGTCAATAAAGCATTGCTGCCATAAAAATTCATTTAGAAATAAACTGTATTAACACCCGACAATGATGTACCTTTGATTGAAAGCATCACATGCGTGCTACCTCGCCCCCCTCAGAATTTGGCAGACTTTTTTGTTTGGAAAGATGAGGCGAAGCGTACTCCATTTATAGAGCTTTATGATGGCGCATGATCATATATTTCTGGTCAGGCTTTACAACGAAAAGTGGAATGTCCCAAATACTCTTTGGGAATGATACTAAATACTCTTTAAATTGCTAGTAAAAGAGAAGAAAACACTGCCAGAAAAATAAAAATGGTGACATTAGGAGTTCACGTTTGGTTGTCATTAGAAAATATCATCAAAAACTGTTTAATTCGTAACTTTAGGCAGGTTATTGTAAAATTAATACGTATGGGCGTAGACTTGGTAAGTTCCTTAGTTTCACTCAGTAGGTATAATAACCAAATCAATTTTTTTATAACAACCTTACACCGATCGACTCAGCTTCAAACTAAGCAAAGCTTATCTAGACACGCGGCAGCGTGTCAAGCCAAGTTCAAGCAAAGGAACTGGCTAACCAGCGCCAAGTGTATATTTACACGAACCACTTGGTGCCACTTTTGACCCTTCTATAACTCAAAACCTCTTTAAAATAAACACATAAAACTACGAGTGTTTAATTATATCCATAAGGACACCTAGAAGCCCAAATTTCATGAAGCTAGCTCAAACGGTTATAAAGATATGAAGGTCAAAAAGTCGTAAATTTTAGCACTGACTGACTGACATATAGTACCTAAACC
Organism: Pammene aurita; assembly: GCA_947086415.1. NCBI lineage: Eukaryota > Metazoa > Arthropoda > Insecta > Lepidoptera > Tortricidae > Pammene > Pammene aurita. The sequence goes on from OX352316.1 coordinate 11,780,006, forward strand.
TAACCTACTTCCAGATGACCTAGAAGGATGAAATTTGTGAAGGATGAAGGTGTAAGCGTAGGAAAAAAATCTAAAAACAAAAAAAAAGTAAAAAAATAGGGGGGTCCCCTTAAAAAAAAAAAATTTTTATTGTATCGTTGGAACCGTTACAAGCAGATATTTGAAACTATCCCAAAATATGTATTATTATATTTGCTATATAACAGAAATATAAAAATAAAGTTGAGTCAAAAAATAAGTGGTGTCCCCATACAAAAAACTTGTAATACACGCTAAACGACCGGCCAACGGTGTGTCGTCGGCGGCGCGCTGCACCACATAATTATACACAGAACAGAAATAAAGATAATGTAGACAATAGCATAAAAAAGAAAACCATGCAGCGGAAACGCAAGAAAAAACATTAAATCTCAATACCTGCCTAGTTTTCTTTACAAAAAGTAATGATATCCCACCAAAAACATAAATGTAAAAAAAGAGAGCCAAGTTCAATACAAAAATTATGCTTGGCTGTGGGCTTCGCCGCAAAAAGAATGGAGATCTAAATGAGTGCCAAGTTCTATGCAAAATCCTAATATGTATTTATAGGAACAAATAACATTATGAACAAGTATTAAACTCTATTTCTTTGCTTTATTGGATATCTATAACAATTGCTGTTATTTAAAAATGTGAGATCTTAAAGTAGGTTAGATTTGAATTGGCCAGTTTTTATCAGAATTAAAAATATATGTGTATATATATGTTGAATAACTTTATAAAATGACTGATGTAATGAAAACTGGTCAAGTCAAATCTAACCTACTTTAACATCTCACATTTTTAAATAACAGCAATTGTTATAGGTATCCAATAAAGCAAAGAAATAGAGTTTAATACTTGTTCATAATGTTATTTTGTTCCTATAAATACATATTTGGATTTTGCATAGAACTTGGCACTCATTTAGATCTCCATTCTTTTTGCGGCGAAGCCCACAGCCAAGCATAATTTTTGTATTGAACTTGGCTCTCTTTTTTTACATTTATGTTTTTGGTGGGATATTCATTACAGGTAACCAAATGCGATAATGTAGCAAAAGAGTAACTTATATCTATTAATTATAATGAATATTATTAACCTACTGGCTTACTGTAACTTTTATAACAAAATATGTGTAATGCTACTTTTGTAAATTCACTCAAAGTACAGGAGAATAGGTCTATGTCTATATGCGTGGCTATAAGGTTTATGATGGATCCGGGGTATGTCCTTAAACTACGTACGGACTTGGGTATGTCTTTAAACTACGCCAAAAAGAGAGGTATGGGCACTGCGAATGGCATCTCGCTCAAATCTGGAGCAGAGCCCGACTGGGGAAGTACCTCCACCTTACAGAAAACCACAGCCAAATAGCACTAGACCCTACTCATAGTGTTGTGTTCCTGCTGGTGAGTAAGGTTGCCAAAGAGCTCAAAGAGGACCCAGTGTGTTGACGATGAGGGACCTTCTTCCTTTAGCCATCAACACAGTGAATCCTCCTTTTTGTAAAGGGTCGGCAACGCGCATGTGACTCCTTTGGAGTTGCAGGCGTCCATAGGTTACGGTAGCTGCTTACCATCAGGCGGGCCGTATGCTTGTTTGCCACCGTAATAGTGGTATAAAAAAAAATTATTCACGTCATCGGCGCCTCTCGCTGTAGGTTATGCGCCAGCGCCAATGCGGCATGGCATGTTACGACCACAAACAATATATACATTGTGAGGATGTATTTTCTTACTTGATACTGTATGTTTTTGATAAGTGGGTCGGTTATGAACCGCACAGTAACAAACGCTTACCATCTTTAAAGTGTCAAAATACCTCGTTAGTATCCCGCCCCTAACTATTATGATGATGTTGTGTAGGGCAAGGGCTGTCGACCACTCGTTGCAAAAATTCAGCCCGGTTCCCTTGATTTGGAGTAAAAAGGTTACTGTCCCGGCAGCCTCCCCACACAGTCTTCTGCCAGTTTTCCGATTTTCCTGCAGAAGAGAAGGTCATTTTTAAGGGGCTACATTGAACAATTATGCATTTTTTCGAACGCTCTATTGACTAAACGGGAAATGGGACTGAATTTATTTTCGAATATATGTTTTTAGACTATATACTCTTGTGTATGGCACAGGCCGAAACTGCATGAATGCTGAAAGTTGGCCCGATAAAAAAAGTTGGTTCTTTTTTCCCCTTATTTTCCTTAGCTTACGTAAACTATAAGATATTCAGCAATATAACCCACCTAAAAATATGGCACTCTGGTTTATCTAAAAACTCACAGAAGCAAAATTAGACGAAACCTTTTAGATTCGCGTATTTTTCGTAATTAGTTCAAAAAAGCCATAAACGTGTGTCTAACGCGGTGGCTTCTAAGAATCGAGAAAGGGCCTATATTTACACGCTTGTCTAGACTTGGCATTGGCAAACGTCTACAAGCTCCAAGCCTGTGTTAACGCTTGAATGCCATTTACAGATTGCGCGTGCTAATGTGTTCGGACAGGCAAACATAGCAGACGCGTAAATGTAAGATGTGTTACCTCAATTCATTCTCCATTTCTGAACATAAATTAACCAGACAATTGTAATTCCAGGCACCCCAACCTCCGGAGCCATGGGACGGCGTCCGTGACGCCACATCGGAAGGAAACATAAGCGCTCAAAAAACTATCGAGTCTGACGAGTACTTAGGCGACGAAAACTGTCTATACCTCAACGTGTACACCCCTAACCTGGACGGTGAATTCCTCCCAGTAATGGTCTATATCCACGGAGGTGGTCTCCAGTTTGGGTCAGGCAGCGCTAGTGTCAGAGGCGCAGATTATCTAGTCGAAAAAGATGTCGTTGTGGTCACATTTAACTATAGATGCGGAGCGCTCGGTTTCTTAAGTCTAAACACTCCGGAAATACCTGGTAACGCTGGATTGAAGGATATGGTTGCGGCTCTGCGCTGGGTGAAAGAGAACATCCAGAATTTCGGCGGTAATTGTGGGAATATTACGATTTTCGGAGAAAGCGCTGGCGGTGCTGCGGTATCCGTCCTCACAGCTAGTCCTTTGAGTAAGGATTTGATCAGCAAAGCTATCATACAATCTGGTTGTGGCCTATCAAGCTGGGCATGGCAGAGGCAGCCGCTGGATAACGCTAAAAAACTAGCACATTTACTCGGATGCGAGTCAGACGACGTTGACGATATCCTGGAATTCTTAAGAGCCACTCCAGCAAAGGAAATTGTTGAGGCAACAAGGAAACTCTATCCACTTGATACATTCTTCGAAACAGCAGTTATAGGCTTTACTTTAGTCGTCGAAAAGGAATTCCCAGGTGTAGAATCAGCGATAACAGAGTCTTTCACAGATCTATTGACATCTGGTCGTGTTGCTGAGGTCCCTGTCATGATCGGCTCGACAACTTTGGAATTTCTGCGCAAAGTAGACACCGATGACTTACAAGTATTCATTCCTCAAGGATTAAATGTGGAGAGGAATTCCGAAGAATCTTTAGAGATAGCCAATAAATTCAAGAGCTTATATTTCAAAGGGAATCCTGCCGCTGTTGAGAACTTGACTGGATATTTCGAACTGGTTTCAGATAGACTTATAAATGTGGATACCCATAGATATGTCAAATATCTAGTACATGCGACAACTAAGCCGGTATACTATTATAAATTTGACTACGTAGGAGAGTTGAATTTATCGAAGAAACTTATGGATTCTTTGGACGTCCACCACGCTGGGCATACGGATGAATTGGGGTATCTGTTCAAGTTGGATTCTCATGATGGTTTGGAGCCATCGCCGCAGGATATTAAGATGAGGGAGAGGGTCCTACGACTCTGGACGAACTTCGCCAAGTCTGGGTAAGGATATACATATTACTTGTAATTTAATAAACATATATTGAGATGTTTGATTTCTTTTGTACAAAGGAACTCGCAGCAAACATAGGGAAAAAGTGGTTTCAGTCAAATCGCATGAAATTTTAGTATGATCTAGATGCAGGTCTCCTTATTATTTTTTTACAAGGGCGCAACTCCCTCAGAAGTACATTGTCAGAAATAATCAAGTTTATATTATTATTTTTCAATGACGTGTTTCTTAAAATCGATACTTTGAATTGACTCACACTGAGACTTACTGGCGTTAAATATGATCTTAATAACGTTTCTGTCACGTTGAAATCGCATTTTGTTAGTTATTTATATTATGCAAAAGTAAAGAGAAAGATTTTACGAAAACTTGGTATGTTACATATGTTTTGTATGAAACAACTGTACTTCATTATTTCTAAAAGTATACTTCTGAGCGAGTTGTGCCCTTATAAAAAAAACATCAGGAGACTCAAAACTGCATCGTATTAAAATTTCGTGAGATTTGACTGAAACCACTTTTTCCCTATGTTTGCTGCGGGGTCCTGTATTTTTCTTCTCAAGAGAGAAGAATCAGATGTAGGTGATTTATTTTGGAGTTATCATCAGTCAATATTCGATCGGTCTAGAAAGGAGTTCTCGCCTTATCTTATAGTTACTTAAAGGATTTTTAAATATCCCGGGTCAAAAGCGTCACGTGAAAAAAAATTATAAAATGCGGATTAAATTCCGCTGTTCTTTTCTTTTTGAGCAGTTGGAAGTGCTCAACTTTCTGCAGAATTACGCAAGCTCAACTCAAAAACCGCTCAACCGATTTTATTCAATACTAGCCTTTTCCCGCGGCTTCGCCCGCGTACTATAAGTACTCAAAAAGGATACGATACCTATGTTAATTTTCAGACATTGTGACCACATTTGCCCCTTTTAGGGATTTAATTTTCAAAAAACCTGAAACACGTGTTTACTCATTTATCGCTAGGAATACTCTTGTGAAGTTTCGAATAAAATAGTTTAACAAATCTTGATTCGCCATACAAACTTTGGACCCCCAAGGGGGTACCCTTAGGGGGCGAATTTTGAAAAATCCTTTCTTAGTGCATCCCTAGATCTTATAAGACACCTGTGCTAAATTTGGAATCTCTAGAACCAGCGGTTTGGGCTGTGCGTTGATATGTCAGTCAGTCAGTCAGTCAGTCAGTCAGTCAATCAGTCAGTCAGTCAGTCAGTCAGTCAGTCAGTCAGTCAGTTTCTTCTTTTATATATTTAGATAGTTTTCATTGAAAGTACTTATCAGGCTTCATTTCCATGATTTTTTTTTGTACCCACGGTTCAAAAGTTGCATGTTACATGGAAGGAGACTTTCAGAGATATTATTTACGAAACCATTAGTTTTATCCAAAAAATGTTTTAGAAGATCTCAAATCTTTTTGAAAGACCTATCCATACGATACCCAACACGATAGGGTTGTAGCGAAACTCTAATATAAAATAATTTTCCAGTTTTTATTCTACCACTTTGTCGGCGTGATTGATGCACATTCACTTACCAAATTTCAGTTTTCTAGCGCTAACGGTCACTGAGCTAGACCACGGTCAGACAGACATGGCGAAACTATAAGGGTTCCTAATTGACTACGGAACCCTAGAAACGAAAATTTTGATTAAAACTATTTTTTTAATTAATTTCCTGAATGGTTTTCTAATACGAAAAAACTATAACCATGCAGGTTAAAACAATAGTTGTCTATTCTATGTATATATTTATTTCCCTATCTTATTTCCAGCAACCCGACACCAGATGAGAACCACTACATAACCGTCACCTGGCAGCCGGTCACAAAAGACAACCTCTACTACCTAAATCTGTCCAACGAACTGTCACTCAACACCAGCCCTGACCAGGAGAAGATGGCGCTATGGGATGACCTGTACAGCAGATACTTCAAGATCTGGGAACATCCGCAGGTCAATAATGAAGAGTCGCCTGTTAGGGCACTGAAGACAGAACCCATTATTGGTAAGGCTTTTGAAATCTTACCACAGGGCGGACACGTCATACTACAAAACTCGTTTTATCGCCTTTGTGTGCGCGGCACATCTGTACACGCTTCAATGTGTGCGTGCGTCTTATAGTTCAAAATCTGTAAGAATGAACTTTTGACACTTCAGTATTGACGTCATTAGTGATGGGGCTAAGACGTATCGTTTGTCAAATTTAGCGATTATTTATGAATTGTTCGAATCGATTTTACTACAACCGATTTTTCTTGTTATATGCCTATATATTTTGTATCACAAATCTTCTCAAATTATAACAATAAGAATAAGGGAATAAGAATAATGTTTATTGACTTAAACCTAATACAATTATACGTAATATTTGCACAGTACGCTAATAGCTTAAGAGAGACTTATGTATTAGGTTTGAAACAGTTTCACCGGAACTGAGCTTCTGTCTCCCGAACTAGGTGGATGCCTGTGACTCGGAAGTTAGTGATTCCACCGAGAATATGAGTTGAGATGAGGTGTATGCAGTTGTCTACTATACAAAAATAAATTAAAAAAGGAAAACTTAACTATAACAAAGCAGAAAATAAAATTATTTAGGAAATGATCATTTAATAATTGTTATCTACTAATTATGTATGGCATTATAATAATTCCATAATTAATACAATATGATAAGAAAGTCTTATGATGCTCCATAATTATCTTATAGTTATGAATTACGGTCTTTGGTAAGCATTTTTGTAAAGCCTGATCAGTAGGTAATATAATTATAATCATTGTCACAAGAGTGCTGTTATTCTCATATACAGGATGGAAAAAATCATGGGCCCCTGGAGGGGAACTGCCTTAAAAAGTTGATATAGCTCAATCCACTGAAAGGAAACATTTTTTAATTTTTTAAAGGGACTTAACTGCATTTACAAAATTTTGGGAGAAAGTACAGTTCAATAAAAAACTATTTATTTTATAATTTTTGCCAAAAACAATTTTTATGACAATGGATGCCAATCGATCCTATTTCCAACAAGGATAAACATTTCTTAATACCAACCAAGTTTAGGACACAAGAGAAGCCATAAATAATAAAAAAACCGGCCAAGTGCGTGTCGGACCACGCATAATGGAGGGTTCCGTACCTTCAATGGAATAAGAATCAAACTAATAGCAAAAGGTCGTATCTGATGCCTATGGAAGAAGTTTTTTGGAAATAACTCAAAAATAGCGAAACCGATAATGTTCAAAACAATTTTCTTAGAAAGTATATGATAACGCGCATCTTCTCAATTTTTTTCATATTTTTTGTACTTACGGTTCAAAAGTTACAGGGGGGGACGCTATTTTTCCGACTTTCGAAGTGATTATTTCTGAAACTATTCACTTAATCACAAAATGTTCAAAGAAACCTTTATGCTATTTTTAAAGACGTATCGATTGACGTGCAACATGTTGATATTTGGTAATTTTTTATTTTATTTAGTTACATGTATGGAGGAAATATTTATTTTCTGCAATTTGACTATATAGCGGCATACACCTTATGTCTAAATTTTATTAAGATACGTCTTATAGTTTCCGACTACTAATCCACTACTACTATACAAGTAATCAAAATACGACAAAGCTCAAAATATCTCGAACAGTTCTGAAATTTGGTACGTAGGTTAAATAGATGTATCTGATGATACGACCTTTTGGCATTAGTCTGGTTCTTATTCCATTGAAGCTACGGAACCCTCCATTATGCATGGTCCGACACGCACTTGGCCGGTTTTTTCACATCGTTCTTTATTTTATTTTCATTTTGTTTTGTTTTTTATTATTATATATTGTCTATTGATTACATAATCGATTTTATCGACTTACGGAAATGTTATATGAATCGGAACAGCAGACATGGTCACAACACTAAATTTAAAAAAAAGGAGGCGTAGACCGTAACTGTTTGCATGCTAAATTATTATCGTAAAATATTCAATAACTAAGATATGAAAAAATGTAACTTTAATTAAGTTATGTTTATTAAAAGTGAAATATTGTGTTTACTTACGTACATCACAAGTTGTAAAATCGTTATAGGATTTTGTTTATAATCTCAAAGTGTCTTGCGCGTTTACCCGAATTGACATTTACCGTAATACTGACGTTTGCAATGTTTTTTTTACAGAAGCAGAGCCCATCGAAGTCGAACCAGCAATCGCCGCTCCAGAGCCAGTCATAACCAGCTCAGAACCGGTCATAGAATCAGAACCAGTCATAGAATCAGAACCAGTCATAGAATCAGAACAAGAAGAACCAGTGGCAATCGCAGAACCAGCGCCTGTCGCAGAACCAGAAATCCAAGTAGCTAAAGAAGAGACTTTAGTTGACATAACTCCAGAGCAGAATGGTAATCATATTAATGGCAATGGAGATGTAGACAGGAAGTCAAGACCATCAAATGAGATCAAAATGGTCCAAAATGGCAATGGGGTCCCCAAAGATGTCATCCGTGCCAATGACCCGCCGGAAGATGACTTGCCGAAAAATATTGGGGTCAATAAGTTTGTGAATTTCTTCGAGTCGCTAGGAGGCAAAAAGTGATGCCATTTTATTTATTTATTTTGTATTGTAATTTTAGTTTCGTAGGTTGTGTATTTATTGGATTGGATTATTTGATATTTTGAATAAGGTTGTTTGAGACAGTTTTTAAAACACTCAGTAAGTCCGCTTATATTATATAATGAACCAGGGACTGTTTTCGTTAAGGTATAAGCGGTACGGTAGCGCTATAGAATTTTGATACCTTTATGTCATAAAGATAGAACTATACCGGTTAAAATATATTGGTACGCTACCCGTATATAATTACAATATCGCTATTTTTCGATACGGCACTTATACCTTTATTATTAACGATATCCAACCGGTATTATTTCGGTATCGTAATTTTAGGTCGTAGCTTGTACGGCGCGCGCGGCGATAAAGGAACTGTGCGGGGAGCGAGACGCCTTCTATCTATACCTTTATGAAAACGGTTGAGGTATCGAAAAAAATAACGGTACCGTTATATTTAGATACAGAAAAATATCGGTTGCGCTACCGGAATCGTACCGAAACAAACTATGACGTCATATCGTTTCAAAACGGTACCTGTATTTTTCCGATATGAAGTCTCTGTAACGGACATTCCAGTAAAGTAATTTAATTTATTAATTCCTAATTTGAGGTCACTTATAGAATTATCAAACATTTAAATTAAATAAAACCTAGTACAGTCAACAGAAAAACAGTGATTATAGTTTGCGCACGAGCTCTGAGGAATTATATGTTTGTTGATGGGGAAGGCAACTGACTAAGTTCTGGCCAAATGGCGCCAGTGTAGGTTGTACCTTTTATTAATATTATTCTATGGGATTTCGCTTCAAAGACAAAAAAATACGATTTAATATTAATATAAATACTTGGTAGGACTGACAGGTACAATTAACATACGCTGACGTGACATTGGCTTCTTTACTAAAAGCCACAACAAGAAAAAAAACATGCTGGCAGACAATCCCATTAAATGTATGATAAATACGATTGAGTACAAGATGTATCAAAAATAGTGGTGATTCGTTTAAGAGCATTAATGGTATTGTATTACGATTAAGAAATAGTAGTTTATGTAACTGTTACGTAATAAGGGTCCTTAAAACATGAGTGTGGTAATAAGATCACACGCGTGTTTTAAGGCCTAATTACGTACAGTTGCATACACTGCTTTATCTACACTCATATTATTTATCCAAAATGCCGTATTCGGAAACCATAGAATGGCCGCCATTGCACCGCCATGACCAACTCGATTGTGTCGGGGAGGCGCGTGTCGGGCTGTCGGCGGATGCGCGGGAGGGTGCAGGTGTACATTATGTTATCAAAACTCATAGCACATCAATATTTGAGCTTGAAAAGTTAAAATTACGTTACTGCTACGGATAAAAAGCTTATCATAGTAAAATCGGTCGTGGTAATGCTAGCCATTGCCTACCGTTTTCGAACACGTTTTAGAGAACTTACAATATGAGTGTAGATAAAAGTAGAAAGAACATTTTTTGGACGCATTTTTTTTTTCTATGGGACATGTCATCCCAGCCGACCGACCCTTCCATACAAAAAGTTTTTTTCGTGTGTAATTTTTTTTTTCTTAGTTTTTTGTAATTAGAATATGATATGAATTGGTTTATTTGATATTTTGAATAAGGTTGTTTGAGACAGTTTTTAAAACTCTGGGACTCAGTAAGTCTACATATATGATATTGTTACTGTTTTCGTTTAGAAACATTTTTTGGACACTTAGATTTTTTTTGTATGGGACATGGACATGTCATTCCAGCCGGCCAACCCTCCATATAAATCCAAAGTTTTTTCGCGTGTAATTTTTTTTTCTGTTTTCATAATTAGTAGATCCCGGACTCTTGTGGCAATGACGTCACAATAGGGTGATTTGGGGAGTAAACGGGACGGTGCTATGAAACACGGTTAAAAACTCGGTTGTTAACCGAATACATTTTAATTAGATATTTTCAACAAAATTATCTAGTATCATCATCATCATTTATTTAAGAGCCATGCTCTTGTCGGTGGAGTAATTTCCAATCCTACAAGAAAAGATAAAAAAAAATAAAAAAAAATCCAATTTCCTTCCTTTTCCTTTCCTTTCCTCCTTTTCTATTATCTAGTAAGTTGATCAATATTATTTTTTAGTGCAAACCATACAATTGTACTTTAAACTGGCTTGGTGACATTTGTGACGAACAAGGAGCGAGTGGCCGACAAAACCAATGCCAGTTTAACGTACAAATGCATGGTTTGCAAGTAATATAGCAAACGATAATATTGATCAACTTACTAAGTAATATTGTTAACCGTGTTTCATAGCACCGTCCCACCGTCCCGTTTACTCCCCAAATCACCCTATTGTGACGTCATTGCCACAAGAGTCCGGGGTCTACTAATTAGAATACGATACCAATTATGTCCTGAAACGGATCACCAGTTATTTTGTATCAGTCCTGATGTTTTTTGGTCCTTGAACTTACGCTTGAACAAGATAATGTTTATTGTTGATTGTATTTAATATAAAATATCCTATTCCTGAACATTCTAAAATATTTTCAATTTGAAACTAGTCTTTTAGTTATGTGGTTGTCATTAGGCATTATCTATTATTAAGAACAACATGCCATTTAAATTTGAATTATTATAACAATATTCGACCATTCGAAGTATTTACAGTTGTTAATAAGACCATGGATTACACAGTATTTGAATAGACATGCCATTGGTGTTTTGTTAGTTATTTTATTACACTAATTTTGTATATCAATTTGGTTTTTTGTAAGCTAAACCATTGAGTAACAGGAGATGACATCCGTAAGAATTTTTTCTCGCCATGAGTTAAAAGGCCCTGTTACACTTTACGTTTTTTAGTGTCCTAACTAGCATCCTAATTAGGATCCTAACTAGTTTTCATAGTAAATTTACTTGCTAAATGCGATTAGACTTGACTAAATTTAGAAACTAAATCATTTAGGAAGCTAACTAGGACAAGTATAACAGGGCTTTTAAAGTACATTCGCTCTTGAACCACTGACATGATGCCAAGAAACTGACAGCTGTCAACCGTCAAACATGGCGCACAAAATTTGTTCTATATAGCCGATCTAGTAGAATACATGGGTATTTGTAGGGTGGATGGATACGCTACCGAACACCGCACATTACCGTACAGCGAAACGACATACTGGCCGTGTTTTATCCAACCTCGACACTGGCGGAATCATCAAGGCCTGATGGAGCCATAATACGCAAAGATTGATTGATTGATAGTGGAATACACAATAAATCAATGGGATAAACGCGCAAAAACATGCGCAGATCGCGTCGTAATCGCAAAAAAACAAACATTTCGTTAGTTATGGTTTGGAACTGTCAAATCCATACAGTCTATGGTACAGAAACTCTAGACCTCAGAAAATGGTTCCAATATGGCGGAAAAAAGTACCTGTGAGTTTATCCTCATTAGACGTTAATTTTATGTTCAAATTAGAAACTGCAGTGGTATATCTGCTGAGTACTATGTAATCTATAAAGGTTTTTAAAATAACTTTTTATCTGTTTTCATATATAAATAATGGTAATAATTAATAATTATTAAAAGGCGCATAATCAGCATTCCAAAATTATATTATTTTGATGTATATTGTACATGTGCTAATAATTGATTAGTATTGACTTTATAAATAGTTTGCGAAAATGTGTATTTTTATATATCTACCTTTAATTAATTAGTAAATAAATAAAGAAAGTAACTTATTAGCGTTTTTAATTCAATTTCGACCGTCGACTAATAGCGAAAAAGGTTTTCCTATAAATCTAGACAACTTTTTTGCCAGATCTGGACTTGTTTGGGCTCATTCTACTAATTATAAAAATATCCCAAATTTTTAGGAGTTAATTTACGTTTCTACGTCACTTTCATAGGAATACAAAACCGGCCAATAGCGTGGCGGGCCATGCTCAACGTAGGGTTCCGTAGTTACCGGCCCGTCACAATACAACCAAAAAGGTTGTTTTTTATATGATATTTTGCGACACTTACGTCATTTCACTATGCGGCTCTTACGTCCTATAACTCAAAAACGAATCAACCGATAAACTTTCGGAGCTATTATTTACGAAACTACTTGATTTATTCAAAAAAAAACCCCCACTTCATGTGTACGGGAGGCACCCAAAAATTTTTTTTTTTCAATTTTTATTTTACCACTGTTGGCGAAATTAATCCACATAATCATACCAAATTTCAGTTCTCTAGTACTAACGGCACCTGAGCTAGACCGCGGACGGACATGGCGAAACTATAAGGGTTCCCAGTTGGCTACGGAACCCTAAAAAGTTCATAAAATCGTGACGTAATGGAACGGAAATTTTTGGGACAATTATCTATTGGTAGAAAAGAGAGAGGATTATCGATAGAATGATTCAGATAAGACTACTTCTGAAAGAAACTGCTTTTTGAGTTTTTTTAATACTTCAAACTGGTTTATTTCGAGCAATGACGCGTACTCATGCGTACTTTGTTGGAGTATTCTAGAAGCAGCCGAATGGCTCGCGGGATTTGAACTTTCGACGTGTTATGGAACTGCCATGTGCGACCCGTGCAACTGCAAACTGGACCTTTTTTGTGTCTCTACCTTCTTTTCTACCTACTTTACTCTACAGTACCTACCTTTATTATACTCTACTCAACCTACCTACCTACTCTACTCTACGCTTTTTCCATAATTAGAGGGTATAGAATTTGACATATCCAAACAGATTTTTTTGAACTACAACAGCACCCTCTTCGCGTTTACCTTCATTTATGCTCTGGTGAAATATTAAAAAGTACAATTTTCAATTATTATTTCTTTCCTATTGAAAAATATTATTTATACCACGACGGTGGCAAACAAGCATACGGCCAGCCTGTTACCGTAGCTGCATGCCTGAAATTCCAGAGGTGTCACATGCATGTTGCCAACCCTTTAGAAAGGACTATTAACTGTGTTGATAGTCCTTTCTAAAGGGCAAAGCCTTAAAGCTTCCTAACAACCGCCGAAGAAAATGGTTCCCGAAAGTTTGTGAAACGCGTCCCTTGCTTTGCCTTGGCATGGAAAAAATCATACGTAAGAGTGTGTCCGGAAAAAGAAATGAAGTGTCGTAGAATGTATACGAGCATGAGCTCCCATGTAAATAAACCACGACACTTCTCTTTCCGGGCAAACTATAGCTACTAGAGCATTTTCTCGCTTGCTATGGAAAAATTTAGAAAGTGCTGAAAGGATAACTTTATCAGAACTAGGGCGGATTAAAATTAATTGAAACCATAAATATAAAATGTATATAGTGGATTTTTTCCAGCTAAAGAAGTTCAAGCTGTGATTTTCGTCTTCCCCATAGAAATCTAAAGATATGACAGTGGTCTTCCCCAACCATAGGGTAGAGTTTTTCCGAAAGAAAAGTCTATACATTCTACCATATGTTAGTCCTTTACCCCAAAAGCATACATTTTTTGTAGTAATGAGGGTTTCCGCGATTGAGATTTTCACTAGATGGCAGCACCGTGACGACAGGTCTTTTTGGCAGTAGCTGTCAAAATCCACCAATCAAAAAATATATGGTTAAACATGATTGGTGGATTGTGACAGCTAAACCTGTCGCCACGGTGCTGCCATCTAGTGAGAAACTCGATCGCGGAAACCCTCATTCACCGAATCGTTTTTCACCTACACTTCTCTTTCCGGACAGACTAAATAATAGTACCCACTTCCCAACAAAGAATCTAGGATTATCACACTGCTGCCGCAACCGGATGCGGTGACGGTGAGCGAGCGTGACAGCGCTATACACAAGCAGAGCGCTATCTCGCTCGCGCACCGGCGCCGCATGCGGAAACTGCAGCAGTGTGAAAGCTGCTTAAGACCTTAAAGTAAAAGAAAACCTAACATCTACAGCATTATTTTTTGAAAAAAAAACTAGTTTTAAAACTTGCCATATCCAAAAAAAAGACAACAACATGAGATAATGCTACCAGTACCAAATTTTCTACTAATTTCGTAGAAAATTAGTCGATCAAGACAATAACATCAAAGAATATAATACTCACTAGGAATAACATTCAAAGTTACTAGGTTAATTTTTAAAATACTAAACCCAGCGTCAACTACTCGTATTCAATTTTGTTTATTATTTTGCGTTGTTTCCCACCACCCAAAGGTTGCCTGGAAAAGATCGCTTTTTAGCGATAAGACCGTCTTTTTTCCACTAGCTAGTCTCTCCTTTTGTGAATTATTTACTATTGGCGAACAACACTTTTCAACCCATACAACACAATACAATATTCTTTAATATTGTATTGTGTTGTATGGGTTGAAAAGTGCTTTATTAAAATAAAAGTTAATAATAAAACTAAATTTATATTAAAATTAACTAAATTAAAACTAAATACAACTATAAAAAATAAAATTTTTCGTCTCTCCATAGAAAACAACAACATGTGATCGGCCGAAATTTATAAAACTGCCAAAAAAATTTTCGCGATTTCGGAGTTGGTCCCATAGTAAAGGTTGTTCAGTATAGCCTTGTGTATCATGCCTTGATCGCTTGCTACATGACCCCGATTTCAACCTGTATAGATAACTTTTGTCTCATTCTAACGATAGTTCCCTTTTACTCTAATCGGTTGACCCGTCGACCCAATCATTGCATACTTTTAAATACATTGTACCTTCGTACCATCTATTTTCTACCATCAAGTTTAGAAGATTTTTACATGACAAATAGAACTATGGTAACCCAGCTATAATGGCCGCCGCCATCACTGTTGCAACGTTATTTGTGTGACAAGTCATGTCATTTTTGTCCATGATATATGAGAAAATCCAATGGCAGATTATTTCTTCGGGTTCGAAACTTCGTCATCGGTAAGCTCAATCAGTCTTCTATCCGTAAGAATTGCACAATAAGCGAGTAACAAGCCATTTCTCTCTTACATAGTGGTCATGCCAGCGTGCTATATTGCTAAGTTATGACTCAATTCGAGCCAGTTTTCGTAACTTTCTAGCGTTTCTCGCGTTATTTGTTAGCATTACAGCCCCTTTATTCCGACCTATAGCTTTTTGCCCCCTAATCTCAATGTTTGCCGTTGCAACATTCTGAAATGCTGTCTCGAATATTTGTAACATATATGTACCAAGTGTCTATTACTTGTTTACATCCAACCTGCACACATATTCGTCATTTATGAGGGTTTCGAGTGTCTCCGCTCGTCTTTCATCCTTGAAATCTTTAAAAACATCTGTCAACAAGTTGGTTGCTTGTTCTCAATGTGATTCTAATTTGATTCAATCTTACTACTGCAACATAAATTATATTTAAAAGATGATTTCATCATTGCGAAACGCATAATAATAGCACTATAATATACATATATTGCTGTAAGTATGTCCTGGGGCAATTTCCATACTTACTTACATAAATAAATAAGTACCAATGTAATAATATTGTAATTTGACATGTAATATTTTAAATATTATAAATAAATGACTATGACGAAACCCAATACTAACTAATAACATTATGTTTTTTAACAGATGTATTCAACAATCCTTGAATGTTTATAAAATATCACCAGGTCAAGTGAATCCCATTGCTTTAAACATATTAAATCCTGTTTTATTTCAATCATTTTTAGTGTTCCATACCCAAAGGGTAAAAACGGGACCCTATTACTAAGACTCCGCTGTCTATCTGTCCGTCTGTCACCAGGCTGTATCTCATGAACCGTGATAGACAGTTGAAATTTTCACAGATGATGTATTTCTGTTGCCGCTATAGCAACAAATACTAAAAAACAGAATAAAATAAATATTTAAGGGGGCTCCCATACAACAGACATGATTCTTTTTCTATTTTTATAGATAATGGTACGGAACCCTTCGTGTGCGAGTCCGACTCGGTTTTTTGGTTTGTGACCTGCTTGGTATGACACTTTTTTGACCTCCCGTAGAATAAAAACTTTTACAGGCTCCTTTGTGGTATTTGTATCACAGATTGATTGCACAGACTTAATTGTTAAGTCTGAGCGTTCGAAAACTAATGCTTAAAAACAACACTGCTTGAATTGTTAAGAAGTTTTGTCTTGTTGTCATTCATTCAGTTATTGTGCTAGTAAAAGTCCTTATGTTTAAAAACTGGCACAGTAAAAGGCGTTGCGCAGTTGCTGACTTTAACCATAGACATATCTTGTCACAAAGGACCAAAAATGTGCTTCGTTAAAATTAGTCCATCATAAACAAGACTACCGAGTAAGCGCGATGCTCAATTGCATTATATTAGTCAATTACTTGTGATATAATATATAGGTTTTGTGAATGTAATTGGAATTTACACTAGCTGAGCTGCGTCGCGCGGCAATTTCCTCGCGAGGCGGTGCGTCAGGTGGGACACGCCTATTGACATAGCCATGGTAGGGTAGGGCAATGGTATTTTAAGGTAGAATATTAGCATTTTAAAGTAGGGCATTGGCGTTTTAACCCGTTGACCACCAAAGACGTCAAACCACGCGCACGGAAAGTCGTGTCCTCAGCGCTAGCACGTGATATCACGTCCAAAATATAGTTCGCTCGCGCGCTCTGGCGTCAGTGGCACGATTTTTCTCTCTGATGCTTAGCGGTCAAAGGGTTAGAGGTAGGGCATTGATCCATAATGCCCGTCTACGGGCATTTGGATTTATGTTGATGATGATAATTGATTTTTCCAGAACTTAAATGACGACGAAGGGGCCGGCGACCCGTCCGAAGATGAATATGATGCACTCAACGATGAGACCTTTGGGCAGGGTAAGTTTTTTAAATATTTGTACCAAGGATCATATAATTGAAGGGATGTTTTGTTAACAAAATGTCATTATGCTCGTCTACAAAGCGGCTATGAAATGTGAAAGAATGTTTGTCCAAAAACTATTCCGTGTGTCAAAATCTCCTGCATAGTACTATATCCTTAGAAAGTGACGATAAAAACAGCAGAATATACTTGAAGCTTCTGGTTAAGCCTGTCTTTTCTATAAATAAACATGTCTTATATTCTGCAGCGGACGGCTTCGATTTTGAGGAGCATGAACACATGGCTTCTCAGCTGGAGAGCAGCCGCCGCCACCACAGTACCCTGGACGATGCAAACTCACAACTGGGTAAGACTCGTAAAACAAATTATGTGCGCCATGTTTGGCGGTTGACAGCTATGACTGAATCAAAGAGTAGTATAGACTTGTAGTGATTTTCACTACAATTTTGGGACAAAAAATTTCTTAGGGATGTCATCTCCTGTTACTCAATGACTAATATATATATTTTTTTGTGTTTTCAGAAGCTTCACTATCCCAGCTAGTGCTCGACGAGAGCGACCATACGTCGGCACTCGGATCAAGTGTGTGGAGGCACGACGCGCCATTCTCATACCAACCACCGCAGACGGTAAGTTTTGTTTGAAAAAGATTTGGACAAATCATATCTGGCGCCTAGAAGCCATCAAGTGATTAAGAGGCTGACAACACCCGATGACCTTCAAATTGACTTTACTCAAACAGTGTTTTAGCTATAATATAACTCCTTGTTTTGAGAAAGTAAAAAAAATATATATGTATGTTATTATTCCTTATATTTGGAAGAACTTCGTTGATTCCGATACACGGTTGGACGAAATCGGCTCAATAGATAATAATTCCAAAGTTACATCTTAAAATTTGCTTTAAACAGTTGTATGTCTTTAGTTTCTTGACTTATACGTCTGTAACTAAGGACAAAATTCCACCGCATTAATACTAAAAACTTCGTTGTTTTATATTTCTCAATTAATGCGTAGTTTTTTTTAAATTAATCATTTCGCAAAATTTGTAATGAGCTCCCATACTCATCGTAACACAGTGTTTCTCTTTCACTCGCGCTGAAAAAGATAGGGAGGGAATTTAGCTGTTGTCAGCCCCTTAACAAGTATTTTGTCAACAATTTCATTTTCGAGATAAGCTTAGCGTCAGCGTTGCCGACCCTTTACAAAAAGGAGGATTCACTGTGTTGACGGCTAACGGAACAAGAGGGTCCCTTATCATCAACACACTGGGTCCTCTTTGAGCGGCAACCTTACTCACTACCAGGAACACAACACTATGAGTAGGGTCTAGTGCTATTTGGCTGTGGTTTTCTGCAAGGTGGAGGTACTTCCCCAGTTGGGCTCTGCTCCAGATTTGAGCGAGATAACATTCCCAGTGCTGTGCCCTACCACACATAGCGAGATGACATTCGCAGTATCCATACCTCTCTTTTGGTCGTAGTAGTTTGGATGATATGTTTTTTTATGTTTCCAGCCCGCACCACTCCTCAAGAATGTGTGTACGGTGGAAGAGATCGAGAGGCAACTCCGGCAGAAGCAGGCGCAAGCGCCGTTCCCTCAGCAGAGCTACTTTCAGGTGAGTTGTATGCAACAAAATGAATGATGAAATATCGAAACAACGCCTTTATTATCAATGCGATAAAGTTCATGTTCTGATATTTTTTACTACCATGGCCGCTCCGATATGTTTGATGGCGAATGTATATGTAATTACCTAAACTGTTTTTAACCGAGTTCAAGATTTTGAAGGAGGAGGTTTTCAATCCGTCGGGATCTTTGTTTTTGCTATGTATATTACACTTAGGAGCAAAACTGTCCCAATAGTAGCATTTCATTCAATTTCATTTCATTTATTCATTGCTTTGTGTGTACAATAGGTCTTATATATACATCTTAGCAGAATGTGGAGAAGTTGATGTCGATTAAGGAGAGGGCACATGATTAATACATAACAGTACTCTTTAAAATTTCCTACAAATCGGCCTTACATATGATATACTTACCCCCTTATTCATAAACGCCCACTAAAGTTAAGAGATCGCTAATAATCGTTTGTCCCTTTCCCTCATATAGGTTGGACGGAAAGGGACCAACGATTATCAGAGGCCTCTTAACATTTATGAATAAGGGGGTTAGAATTTACGGTTATTTTGTAATTTAGAATCGGAAAGTAGAAAAATACACATTTTTATTTTTTCGAAAAAATCTAGTTCCTCCTATGGAAATTCCAAATAGGGAACCATACATAATTAAGAAATTCAGCCTCTATAAAAGGAGGTATCAACTGTTTGAATCATGAACATAGTTTTGTAGTTATGGCAGAGTAACAGTCGTCTTTAACATTGAACTAACAGACACTTTCTATGGCTGTTTTTAATGGTACACTTTTGCACCAAACTATAAGTCACCTAAAAGTAACTTGAAAAATATGCCCCATTAAAACAATTGCATAATTATTTTATAAAGGCAGGATTTCTTCATTATATATGGTTATTCGGAGTTTCCATAGGAGGAAATAAAAATGTTGGAAAAAATAAAAATGTGTTTTTTTCTACTTTTCAATTCTAAATTACAAAAAAACAGTAAATGCCAAGTACATCATATCTTACGCTAATTTGTAAAAAAATTCAAGGAGTACTTTATGTATTAATCATGTGCCCCTCCTCTTGATCGACATCAACTTCTCCACATTCTACTAAGATGCTATTATTGGGACAATTTTTCACCTAAGTGTGTGTATTTTTATGTATGTTTACCGATTATTCGAAGACTGCTGGACGGATTTGGAAAATTCTTTTTTTGTTCGGTCCCATTGTAACCAGGTCAGGATCTGATAATGATATCCTGGAAAAATCGAGGGAACTCTTCAAATATTATAGGCACACCAATAGTGGTTTATATATTTTTTACAGTAGCTCGGGCAGGTTCTTTTTTTGTATCAAATTATAATTTTTATTAATCTCTCATAGATTACTTACCCTTATTTTTGGATATAGATTTATCGAGTTGGACTTTTTCTATATATTCAGTAAATGCTTGCCCTAAAAATGGTTCTTTTTACCATCAGTTACATAGTTATCCAAGCGCGCATGCTAAAATGTAAGTGTCAACAGCATTATATTACCGCTAATGTTTCTATTTCAGCCTCGATTCCCTCCCGTCATCCTACAAAGACCTCCGGGCCTCCAAGCGCCTGTCCCGCTCCCATACGCCCCCCAAAACATGGCCATGAACCAACCAAACATGATGCCTAACATGGGCCACCAAATGGGACCCAACACAATGGCGCCCAACCAAATGGGACCCAACACAATGGCGCCCAACCAAATGGGACCGAACCAAATGGCGCCCAACCAAATGGCACCAAACAACCAAATGGCGAACATGCCACCGAATCAAATGGGCCAAAACGTGAACCAGTTCATGCAAAACGCTAATCAGATGAACTACCAAAGCATGCAGAACAACATGCATCCGAACATGCATATGAATCAACAAGTGAATCACATGAACATGAATATGGGGCAGAATCAGATGATGCCGAATGGCAACCAGTTCGGGCCGGGGATGAACCAGTTCCAGCATATGATGGGGCAGCCGAGGATGATGCCGCCGCCTGGTATGGGGATGCCCAGGCAGAATTTCAATCCAAACGTGGGACAGTTCAATCATAATTTTCGTGTAAGTATCTTATCCCATCAAAAACAAATGTGAAATTAGAGCCAAGTTCAATATATTATATCGGGTGGAACAATACGATGGACTTTTACGAAAATGGGGGTTTGTGTAGCTCTAGTTATAACTTTTAAGCCAATGAACCATGTTAATATTCCTAACCGTTTTCAAGTTAGAGCTTGTTAAAATAAAGTGCAAAACACTGCCTGTTACAACCCTAATTAGTAAACGGGGTTTAATGACCTGTATAGTAAACAAACTTTACATGACTGACAAGAAATGTCATCATAAAGTCGACTTTTGCTTGCTAGGCGACATTGACAACCACAGAGCTTAACGTTAAGAAACATAAGGTCGATTTAACACAACACATACAATAATATTAATAATAATCAATTTCCAACATCACTTAAGTGTTTCCAATTAGCCATATTTTTTAATTCTCGAGGTTTAAATTTTTCCTTTTTTAGTAACGAAATACCCTAGTAAAGCAATAAATTACATTATTAAGGAATTAACATACCTTTTTGGTGTGTGTCATTTTGATCAGTAATAACCATCGACATATAATATCAAGACGAGTAAAGACAAGCAAAGTTCATGTGAAAACACGACCCATATTCACGTTTACAAAACTAAAATGTCTTATGTCTTAGTAACCAATCAAGTACTCATTCTTTAAGCATATTTTTTTGTGTTAACCTTAATTCCGCAAAGGTTTCATGCCATTTCACCAATAAGAAAAGTTGCCGTGTTGTGAGTGGTCAAAATAAATTTGACAATGAAGTTTAATTGGACAGGAGATACTCAAATGAAATAACTAAAATGTCAAGTTAACGTATAATAAATACGCCTAAGTTTGACGTGGATGGATTCACGTAATAAATAATAATGCAATCAATTAACAATTTATTTTTAGTGCATTTTTCATTACTTATGTAATATACGTAAATTTAATCGTTCTTGGAATAAGGAATAATATGAAAGCCCATCATCATCTTTCATTTATTTAATAAAAGTACTTAATTACAATATAGCGACTTACATACTACAAAATAAGCATAAATTAACATAAAATAGTAAAGATTTTGAACTTTTTTACAATTTTATATTAAGTAGGCTTAGAAAATTAGATTTTTTTGAAGAATTAATTCCCAGCAGGCTTGAAATCGTTTTAATATCTTCACGTGGTCCTAAATGCATGTGATCTGAGTTTGCCCAATCCCAGGAGGTGTGCATAACTTTTTAGCGAAATTTTTGCTGTTTGTCAGTTTTTTGCTTCTAGCTCGAAAACGGTACGTCCGAAGGAAAATATCACGTATATCAATATTAAAGATGGTTAAATTCTACGTCGAATGAGCATCTTAACTTGTAATTCAATTCAGCGGTACAGCCAAAATCAAAAATTATAAAACGGGGAAATGTCTCATTTATTTGAAAAACTAATATTTTGACTTACATACCACATATCTTTGAAACAGATGACTCCTGTTGAAAAACCTATAGCATAAAAGTTGAAGAGAATACAATTTCACGATATACACGATGATTCATAATCGGTGATCAGGAACCAATTTTTATTATTTAGTTATGGATACTGAACAACATTTACTATGGGACCAACTCCGAAATCGCTATTTTTTTTGTCTGATCAGGTGTTGTCGTTTTCTATGGGGAGCCAAAAAAAATTTTTGCGATTTCGAAGTTGGTGCCATACTAAAAGTTGTTCAGTATCGATAACAGAATTAGAAAATTTGGTTCCTGATCATCGATTCTGAATCATCGTGTATAGACATCTCAATTTTTAAATTCAGCCAGTTTGAAAGGCTAAATTGGGCATGAATTCAAAATCGTTTTTTTTCTAAATCCTTCTAAGTTGCATATTTTCCATAAATATGATGTGTGAGGCTTACATTTAATCCATTGTTATAACTAAGAACATTTAAGTGCAAATTTCTAAAACTTACCCAATCAGAAAACTATTTATACACCGTGTTTTTTTTATTTCCGGTAATTTCAAGGGTATATTTCTGAGCTTAACTTAAGTTTATTTCTCAAAGACGCCAGTGTCATAATTCGCCCCAGTTCTGAGGTAATCGATATTTCATTTATGTCTTTCTAATTGTGTAAACCTAGATTAAATTATTTTTTTACTCTGAGCACCCGCTACAAAATGATGCACCTGTGTGTTAAGCCTAACAATATGCTTCCTGTGTATCTCAGGCTGTTAATTTTTGAAAACGAATCACATTGACATGTCTAGTTTTCAATTGTTTGGTTTAGGGACCGATTGAGGAATCAATCAGTAACTGCTGAACCTACTTAGATGAAACTATGTATAGAGATTGAGATAGTTTGAGTCCGTAAAAAGTACATAAAAAGTAGTTTTCATCCAAAAATACCAACTCTTAAGGGGCTGAAAAGTGGGTAAGAATTTAGTATGAAGAGTTATAAATATAGTTAAACCGATTTAGATGAAATTTGGTCCCTATGAGAATGGGATGGTTCTGGGGAGTTTTTATCCCAGAAACTATCCCTGAAGGGTGTGAAAAGGGGGCAAAAGTTATTTGTATGGGGAATCATTATCCACTGAACTGATTTAAGTCCATAGATAAAATTTGGTATGGAGATAGTTTAAATTCTGGAAAAGGAAACAGAATAGTTTTTATCTTAGAAGTTATCCCTTAAGAGATAAAAAGGGGAGTGGATTACTATCTCTATACTAAGTTTCATCTAAATAGGTTCAGCAGTTATTGATTGATTCCCCAATCGGCTCCTAATGTAAATAAGGTATATTAACTCAACCAAACAATTGAACATTATGACATGTCAATGAAATTTCGAACATTAATAATCCGAGATACAAAGGAATCATATTGTAGTGACTTAACACACAGTTACATGATTTTATAGCGGGTTCTCAGACTTAAAGAATAATTAAATGTAGGTTTACATAATCGGAAAGACAAAAAAGAAATATCGATTACTACAGAACTGGAGCAAATTAGGGCACTGGCGTCTTTGAGAAATAAACTTAAATTAAGCTCAGAAATATACCCTTGACATTACCGGAAATAAAAAAAAACACGGTGTATAAATAGTTTTCTAATTCGGTACGTTTTAAAATTTGCACTTAAAAATGTTCTTAGTTGTAACAATGCATTAAATGTAGGCCTCACACATCATATTTATGGAAAATATGCAACTTAGAAGGATTTAGAAAAAAAAAACGATTTTGAATTCATGCCAAATTTAGCCTTTCAAAGTGACTGAATTTGAAAATTGAGATGTCGATATAACGTGAAATTATATTCTCTACAACTTTTATTCTATAGGTTTTTCAACACGAGTCATCTGTTTCAAAGATATGTGGTATGGAAGTCAAAATATGAGTTTTTCAATTAAATGAGATATTTTCCCGGCTTATAAACTTTTGATTTCGGTTGTACCGCTAAACCGAACGAAAAGATAAGTTTCTCAATCGACGCAGAATTTAACCCTCTTTAATATTGAAATGAATGAAATTTTTCGTCGGACGTATCGTTTTCGAGCTACAAGCAAAAAACTGACAAAGAACAAAAATTTCGCTAAAAAGTAATGCACACGTGGTGGGATTGGGCAAACTCGGATTACATGCATTTAGGACCACATGAAGGTATTAAAGCGATTTCCAGCCTGCTGGGAATTAATTCCTCAAAACACTTTTTATAGATCTTATTTGCTTGGCCTATAGGGAGACCCTCTTGGTCTCAAGCAACATAATGTTAAGCAATTAAGGTTGATTATGGCAAAAAAAACGATTATTTTTTAACTTTATTTATGACCAGACTAGAAAATAGTAGCATACCTTCAATATAAATAGTTAAAATTCTCTTTGCTTCCTCGTTTTTTAAAACTAAAAAAATAACGGATGAGTTCGTTTATGTGTACTATTTAATTTAGCAGGCTTAGGGAAATACAAAGATAAATTTACATTTTGTATCCATTTTTTTATACTACAACGGTAGCAAACAGGTATACGGCTCACCTGATGGTCAGCAGTTACCGTAGCCTATGGACGCCTGTAACTCCAGAGGTGTCTCATGTGCGTTGCCGACGCTTTCATATAAATGAGGATCCACTGTGTTGACAGCTAAAGGGACAAGAGGATCCCCCGTCGTCAACACACTGCATCCTCTGAGCTCTTTGGCAACCTCACCGGCAGAAACACAACACTATAAGTAGGGTCTAGTGCTAATTGGCTGTGGTTTTCTGTAAGGTAGAGATAGTTCCCCAGTCGGGCTCTGCTCTAGATTTGATTATTAAAGACTATGAAGTTATAGCATTCATTATTAATGAATAATAAGAGTCATACCTATTAGTCAGTTGTACTAGAAATGTCATACTGTATATCGAAAAAAAAAAACAAACTGAAAAAAAGATTCTTTGTTAACAACGGAAACCTAACTTTTATTACTACTAGGTAATACTTATAAATGAACATTCATTATACTTTTCCTCAAATGAGTTATGTTTACTTTTCCAAAACTTATATTGCATAACATCGACCAAGTCCGTAATGTATGAGAATATCTATGCGTGATTTACTTACCAATGAAAAGAAATATCACCATCTTTGGCGCCTGTATGGCTCCTGCACCAATGCACGGCACAAGCTGGCATTTTAATAATGATATTTTACCGAAATTTCATGAATAGAAAAAACTTATATTTTGACGACATGACAATTTCAAAATGTTTGACATGACATTAGGGCACCGCTGTCACAAGCTCCGCCCACTTTGGCACCAGGAAAGTGGAGCACATTTTGAGCGTTGATTACGCTTCCTTACTTATTATTCTTCCAAGGTAATAACATGGTAACGTTTACGTCATGTCATGTTTAATGTCATAATGTTTTGCTATAAATAGATAAAATGATCTAAATTATTTTTATTTGCGGAAGTAAAATTGGAACTGTAATCGTAACGCACGTTAAGAAAAACTACATCGTTGGGAACAGCTGTTTCGATTATGTAGACAACAGAGAAATTGTGGTGGGTAAAACTCAACATCGTGTCTTACATGCTCATCTTCACAAGATATGAAATTATGATTGAAAGTTGTGTGTTGTGTGTGAAAGTCTACCTGTTAAAGGAATAACGACATAGGCACCACAAGGAAGTCATCAAAAACACCGACTGAAATTAATAATATTTTTGTTCTTTGAAAATGTAAACATTACGTAGGAGCACTAGGGTTGACAATGCAATATAAAAAACATCATTCTAATTTATTTGTCTGTTTTAATTGCGAGGGCTATTATTAGTATAAATCAATTGTAAAACATTTATAAATAACAATCCTTTCCGCATAGTTCTTAAAATTGCACCACCCGGTATATGACTTGGTTGATGACTTCAACGACAAACGATGTTTTGGCTGTTTCATACATTTCGGCATTTCATTTGATAAGTCTCCTAGATGAGATACCTAGTTGGTTACTAAGTTCTGTTACCAGATTTCTGACTGATAAAGTATAAAATAAAGTTTTAAATAAAAAATTTAAGTAATTATTTAATAGCCTAATTTCTAATGAACATAATATGGTATAATAATATACAACTCAGATGGGAAATTTATTGAAAATCCTTGTAAAGCACAAGATTGCCTGAAGACGCAAACACGTGGTAAATTTAAGAAAATTACACTTTACAAAAGTGCATAAAATAAATATTGCACCTTTGTTTAGAAGGTTCCATTGCTTGTTTGTAAGAAACCTGTTTATTAGAGGTAATTGTGTGACCATCATTTAACTTTCTTGCAATTTTATCCCACAGATATTCCCATTTGAAACATTGCCTATTATTAAGTTTTGCACTAAAGACATAGATTTAGACTGCTATGGAACAAGCATACTTGCAACTTATAGTCTTATATTTTATCAGATAGACCCACGTGAACTATACATATACCAAATTAAAGCTAAAGAATATAGCTACCGAATTGTGCAAGACTGATGCGTCTTAAACGTGATTAAAGATAAATAGGATTTAAAATCAACATGAACAAGGAGTGTAATTTTGACGTATATTTTTAACGCCTTTTTCCGAGTGTTATAAATAATTCTGAAAAACTGCTACAATAATTTTCAATTCATTATATTGTTATATATTGACTATTAAATAAGCTTTTAAATTATGTTCATGAATAATTAAAATGTTGCTACCTATTCCTATTTGTTTAGTGAAAACTCTAGTAACAGAACTTAGTAACCGACTAGTCACGTCGTTAATGGGGGAACACGAAATGCCGATGCTGCAATGCAAAAACAGTGGCGGCGTATTTTTTTTTTTTTAATATAAAAAATACGTTTCCAGTACGATAAGTCTACATCTACAATCTTTTGATGCTGCTGCCCCTGACAAGGCCACGCACGGGGGCTTGCAACCGCATTATCGTGTAGCCCTACCCCTCCCCTGCTACGACGAACAAAGGAAATCTAGGAGACTTATCATTAGGCATCGGAGTTTTTGTCGCATGGTAAGACTAATAGCAAGCTATGGAGTCGACATTTCCCATAAATGTAAACTCTTATTCATACTCATACTCATTAAAAAAAAATTATTAAAAAATAATTAAAAAATATCCAAATTTCAACAGAGAGGATGGTTTTTCGGTACCACCAGCTTGGGATCCAGTTATTCATTTGGTTAAGGAGCAAGCTAGACATAGGACTGTGAGACCATAATGGTGGACAGTGTGGACACTAATAATAATTTAATACTAATTTAATTTCTAAATTATTTGAAATTATTTATTTGACCCTATTAACATTCTTTATATTTATATTTTTTGTAACTTAAAATTATTTGACGTTGTAAATTAGGTATTTGACATAATTAGCATTTTTTTTTATATAAAGGCCCCTCTGGCATGTGCAAACACTAAATTTGTCTAATATTTAATATGTGGGTAGGTTTGCATATTGTGATAGTTTTTGAACGGAGGTAATTGTATATTTTTCCTCTGTCGACCCGTTGACCATGAACGCTGTAAATTGTTCGAAACGTCGGGATGTAATTTAAGCTCAGTACACGCGATAAAATCCGTTTTTAATTGTTTTATTTCAGGAATAACTATCGCGGCAACCGAAGACAATATTACATACTCATACTCATTTATTTAATTAGTTAGGTATTTTTTTTTGTAATGAAGGACAACAACGTTGACGAGTTTAGAAACGATTATTTAATGTTATCTTTGGAAAATAAGTATTGCAATAAAAAATAATTACCATTTTTATACTGATTTAATTACGAAAATTCATAAACAAACAAGATACATTAAAACACGTAAAAAATATGTATATAAAAATAGGAGAACATGCTCAATATATGGTTCCGCAGTCGTCATTTTTACAAGGACACTACGAGTAGACGTATCAAAATAAAACGAGCTTAGTACACCGCGATATAAGTGCAAAAGTAGGAAATTCGCAACGAATGACGATGCGATGAATTAAAACACGACAGAAGGGAATATTTTAGTCCACACTAGTGGCGAATTGCCTATTCGCAGGTGTATTGTTTTACAGTACATCTGAAGATTTAGACATAGGCACGTAAACTGATATTTAAATTTACAATTATGAATTCATCCGGACTTAGTTGAAATGAGAACCAAGACATATTTTAGGCAATAGAATGTTGGATCTTTTAATTAGTTGAAATTTCCATAGAACATGAAGCTACAGGAATAAGAGCTTCAAAGTCCTGATATGACATGATATATGCATCATCCTTTTCATAATTACAGTTATGAAATGAGTAAAGAACTGCGACCTTTTCCATATTTTCGGGGGTAAATCGGGTTCTATGATGATCAAATATCCACTTGTGACTAGAAAACGATCGTTCTACATCAACTGATGTTAACGTCGCGTATTCTAATATTCTTTCGAATTGCTGAGAATTTGCCATGGCTCTAACCTCTACGAGGTCCGGATTTCTGTAGAGTACTTTATCCAGTGGCGGTACTTCCATACAAGCCCAAAAGCCGGGCTTGCCCTAGTTGCCTCACCGAAATTACGTATTTTAATCGTCGCGCTAAATAACCCGTATTAATTATTTCGAGCACGGAGTATATGGAGACGGTATCAGCCGTAGTTTGTTCCAAAACCAGCGTAGCCGGCATTTACACGCACACATTCTCATTAAAGTACGCACGAGGTGATACACACAAAGAAATGTCAGTCTCTCACTCGCTGTGTTGATGTGTGCGTACACTTGAAAATACGTAACCACTACCATTGCCTCGTGTCAGCCATGTTACCCAGCAATCGTGTGACGAAACTGACGAGCGACGATCGTATTTCCAAATACATTGCGCGTCACTCGCGTAATCCTGCGACCGCCAGCAATAGCCAGCGAGCAATTGATGTGAATACTGTTGTACCATCAGATAATGGGTGAATGTCGTAATAAAAGCCTAAAATTTTTGGAAAAAATGTGAAATACTCGGTTTTTATACTGCCAGAGGGTGGCATGTGCAAACACTAAATTTGTCTAATATTTAATATGTGGGTAGGTTTGCATATTGTGATAGTTTTTGAACGGAGGTAATTGTATATTTTTCCTCTGTCGACCCGTTGACCATGAACGCTGTAAATTGTTCGAAACGTCGGGATGTAATTTAAGCTCAGTACACGCGATAAAATCCGTTTTTAATTGTTTTATTTCAGGAATAACTATCGCGGCAACCGAAGACAATATTACATACTCATACTCATTTATTTAATTAGTTAGGTATTTTTTTTTGTAATGAAGGACAACAACGTTGACGAGTTTAGAAACGATTATTTAATGTTATCTTTGGAAAATAAGTATTGCAATAAAAAATAATTACCATTTTTATACTGATTTAATTACGAAAATTCATAAACAAACAAGATACATTAAAACACGTAAAAAATATGTATATAAAAATAGGAGAACATGCTCAATATATGGTTCCGCAGTCGTCATTTTTACAAGGACACTACGAGTAGACGTATCAAAATAAAACGAGCTTAGTACACCGCGATATAAGTGCAAAAGTAGGAAATTCGCAACGAATGACGATGCGATGAATTAAAACACGACAGAAGGGAATATTTTAGTCCACACTAGTGGCGAATTGCCTATTCGCAGGTGTATTGTTTTACAGTACATCTGAAGATTTAGACATAGGCACGTAAACTGATATTTAAATTTACAATTATGAATTCATCCGGACTTAGTTGAAATGAGAACCAAGACATATTTTAGGCAATAGAATGTTGGATCTTTTAATTAGTTGAAATTTCCATAGAACATGAAGCTACAGGAATAAGAGCTTCAAAGTCCTGATATGACATGATATATGCATCATCCTTTTCATAATTACAGTTATGAAATGAGTAAAGAACTGCGACCTTTTCCATATTTTCGGGGGTAAATCGGGTTCTATGATGATCAAATATCCACTTGTGACTAGAAAACGATCGTTCTACATCAACTGATGTTAACGTCGCGTATTCTAATATTCTTTCGAATTGCTGAGAATTTGCCATGGCTCTAACCTCTACGAGGTCCGGATTTCTGTAGAGTACTTTATCCAGTGGCGGTACTTCCATACAAGCCCAAAAGCCGGGCTTGCCCTAGTTGCCTCACCGAAATTACGTATTTTAATCGTCGCGCTAAATAACCCGTATTAATTATTTCGAGCACGGAGTATATGGAGACGGTATCAGCCGTAGTTTGTTCCAAAACCAGCGTAGCCGGCATTTACACGCACACATTCTCATTAAAGTACGCACGAGGTGATACACACAAAGAAATGTCAGTCTCTCACTCGCTGTGTTGATGTGTGCGTACACTTGAAAATACGTAACCACTACCATTGCCTCGTGTCAGCCATGTTACCCAGCAATCGTGTGACGAGACTGACGAGCGACGATCGTATTTCCAAATACATTGCGCGTCACTCGCGTAATCCTGCGACCGCCAGCAATAGCCAGCGAGCAATTGATGTGAATACTGTTGTACCATCAGATAATGGGTGAATGTCGTAATAAAAGCCTAAAATTTTTGGAAAAAATGTGAAATACTCGGTTTTTATACTTACCGGTGGAAAGCAACTACTCCAGTGGCCTCTTTTAATTCGTTGCTTCGTATAGGATACGACAAAATTGTACAACACGGCATTTTTACATGTTTTTTGGCACTAAATTCGTCACACGTGGTCGAACGACGACTGAACCGCGCGGCGTGAGGTTTCGACAAGTTTATGCGCATCTGATCATAAACCATGTAACGCGCGCCCGGCTCATTACCGCGTCCATAGTATTTATCAAGTCCGTGATTTCGAGTGAGCTGTTTATAAATTTTGCCACACGCAACAAAGTGTCGCCACTGCCGCGCAAACGACTGAGGCAAACGAAACTAAACGTAGCGCATGCTATCCCGCTCGCACTCACCGCCGCCGCCGCCTTGCAAGCGGCATGTAAGCGGGCATTCATTTCGCCTATACAAATCGCCCTATTGGTGTCTGTACAACGAGCAACAATTTTTGCCCGGTGTACCTATAGCAAAATACGGCGATTTAAAACCAGCTTTTTGGTGTGAAGTTGGCCGCATGCCGTAAGATCGCGCGACGCAAGTGAGCGTTAACGGACAACTTCAAGTGTATTATATTACAAAAGTCGAATTTGATATGCAAATCAATTGTTTGAGCAAGTAAATGTGAATAGAATGGTATTGTGGTGAGGTGAGGTTACGAGTTAGTAAAAGTGCTTAATTCTTTTATAAAACTTGTAAAAGTGTTAAAATTACTTATTAATAATGGATGAAGCCGTTCTTTGTGACTGTTTGAGGTACGTCCAAGTGTTGATCATGATCAACAAAGGCAAGGTAAAATCTCTGAAGTATGTTCAAAATCAATGTGTCGTTAAACCTAATACCCGGCTAGTGTTATTTGTAGGCATGTCTCAGATAAACCAGTTGCATAAGCGAAAATTTAGTAGGGCTGCTTACAAAATACACTAGGCTAGATTGTTAGTTGTTTTCATTCTAAATAACTTATATTGCTGTTGTAGCATATTTTTTTCGAAAGATGATGACATTTTGAGTATATAAAGATTGAATAGTTAGTACGAAATCATGTCTTTAGGCTTGCCCTACTCCAAACCTCTGGGCACGCTACTGACTTTATCCAATTTATCTTGAACTGTTTCAGGGCCGAAACATGTAAAATACTTCTAATTTTGTCTAATATACGGAAAGTTTGCTTTATGGATATGTTGGTACATTCTAACATTGTAATCAACTCGACAATAAGTTCATGATATTGCAATAGCTTCTCTGCCATTTAATTCAAATATAACTCTTTTTATTTTTTCATAATAAGTTTCATAATAGAAAGCAGCACTCAGCCAAGTAACCCACCTCGTTATTACTGGTTGCGGGGGTAATGGCACATCGGTAACCATCTCTTTAAATAGCCTCGTTCTTTGTGGCGATTTGAGAAATATATTTTTGACGTTTGAGACCAAAGTGAAGAAATAAGATCTGAGCATGACGAAGTTAATCGTCATGCTCAGATCTTATTTCATCTGCAACTCGATGGAGTGCGTGTGCTAAACACGTTATATGTTTCATATTGTAAAATTTTCTTTTTAAAATTTTGCCAGCGAAAAGCATGTATGCAGCACTATCCGTGGAAAATATCAAAAATTTGTTAATGTTCTGTGTATAGTTGTATGTTAAAATAGTTGAAGTTATGAATTCATAATCTAATAGAAAAAAAATTTTTTTTATATAATTCGACTAAGATAATTATACACGACCGACCGCTCTAAAGGCATTTTAAGATAAATGAAATAAATGAGTATGAGTATGAATAAGAGTTTACATTTATGGGAAATGTCGACTCCATAGCTTGCTATTAGTCTTACCATGCGACAAAAACTCCGATGCCTACTTATCATACTAGAAACAGGTTTTTTTTTAACAATTAATATACGCCGCCACTTTTTTTGCATTGCAGCATCGGCATTTCGTGTTCCCCCATTAACGACGTGACTAATTATATATATCTTATCTAGGAGACTTACCTAACTAGGTTCAGTGTCGTGGGCTCTTATACTATATGGGGAAGACAAACTTTTTTTTTTGCCATTGCCATCGTAAAACCTCGCCCAATATGACCGGTGGTTAAAATTTTACCCTGTATATATTGGCCAATCATTTTAACATTATTTAGAGGCTTAAAAGTCTTATATCAGACTGCTGGTAGATTTTCGTCCTTACGTATACTTATTAAGTCTTTTCTTTCCAGGGCCCAGCCATCCCATCAAAACCCGAACCAATGATGCACATACAGAATAGCCAGCCGAACCAATCGCCCCCCAAAAACGGCAAAACACCACCGAAACTGCAAAAGAGTCGCGTCTACAACAACTCAAAAACTCCGACTCAGAACATGACGTCGCAAAACCTCGTTCAATTGATACAGAATACCCACCCGATGTTGCAGTTTAACAACAGTTTTCATAACGCCAGCCATCATCCGATGCTGAATAGGGGATATGGGAATAATCAGTTCACTAATAATATGGTGTTTGGACAGAGGCCGAATGGGGTTTATAATAATAATCATGGGTGAGTGATTTATATATTTATTTTAAAGGTGTCATGGGCTGTCTCAACCGAACAATGTTATTTAAATTCAATAAAATCAAAAGTACACCTTGACATTGGCAGAATTCCCCTCGCTAAAACTGGCGAGGAGTACAAGCCATTTAATAAATAAAAAAAAGCTCATCTGGAATTCGAATGAAACAATCAAATTTTCAAAAATCACTCATATTCCAATGTCGGAATACTCATAATCATAAGAGTCCATTTATCTGATAGATAGATTATCATAGGCTTTTTTAGTATTTTTCGATCGAAAACACCTATCAATAGTACATTGTTGTAGAGGCTTGAAAGTAAGCTATAGGTGGATCGAGTTAGTTCGAGGGCCGACCCGCGAGGGGAGGCCCTCGAAGATACGAGTCCACCTATAGCGCTTTCGGCCGAGATATTACATAGTGCTTTTCACGACTACTGTGAGGAAATAAAAAAACATTTGTCATAATAATATAAATGCTTTAATAGAATATCCAATTCAGTATTCCATTCCCGCCTTTTTACTTTTTTTTTCACTTTCAAGAAGCGTTTTTCTGTTGTTTGCTTCAAACCGACTAAGTAATGACTTAGAGGCGTTTTTGATAGAAAACCACAAACGGCTAAAAAAGTAAAAACGCCTTAAGGGTGAATAAATGGTTTTGACGTTTCTTTTTTTTTAAAATAGGTAGTTGGCCCGATAAACAACCTTATTTTATTTTTGAAACATTAAGTTGTGCCAAAAAAAGACCTTTTAATGTTTTTAATGAATGCAATGACATAACTGGACAATTTACTTTCTTTAATGACATTTCATCGCTACAATAACATTGCTGTAGTGGTGGTTCAGGTGCTACAGCAAATGCTTACTTTCCAGCTTGGATTTTGACCATCTTTTGTCACATTTCCGAACAGTAGCGTGAAAAAATTATAAATGGATTTAAAGACTACGATAAAAGTT
Organism: Pammene aurita; assembly: GCA_947086415.1. NCBI lineage: Eukaryota > Metazoa > Arthropoda > Insecta > Lepidoptera > Tortricidae > Pammene > Pammene aurita. Next base: position 11,814,654 of record OX352316.1, read on the forward strand.
TCAGGCATATGAACGGAGACGACATAACCCCATCATGCGAGGACGAGTACAGCGGGCTCATGACGCAGCGAGAGAAGCAGTGGCTGATCAACATACAGATGCTGCAGCTGAACACCGGCACGCCTTACATACACGACTTCTACTATACGGCAAGTTTACTGACATATATACATTTCATTTCAAGATTTTAGGGTTCCGTAGTCAACTTCAAGGAACCCATATAGTTTCGCCATGTCCGTCCGTCCGTCAGTCCGTCTGTCAGCAGCTTAGCTCAGTGATCGTTAGCCATAGAAAGCTGAAATTTAGTATGAGTACGTGTATTAATCACGCCGACAAAACGGTAAAATAAAAACTAAAAAAGTAAAATACTCTTTTTTTAATACAATTGCTCAAAAAGATTAGTTTATGTAGCTGCAAATCGTGCTTAAAGTTTGATTTTATGCACTAGTGCTAAAAAGCAATCTGATCTGCAAATCGTGCGTAAAGTTTGATTTTACGCACGATTTGCTGATCAGAATTTTAAATAAATGAGTATCCCATCAAAAACATAAATGTGAAAGGCTGCCAAGTTCGATACTATGGGAATGCTTCGCCTATAAAAGAAGTGAGATCTGAATAAGTACCAAGTTCCATAAAAATACCTCAAATCATAAATAGTTATAGGAATGCACACTTGATTTCCAGCAGTTTTTAAGGTACATTTTGAATAAGTATCACGTTACATAGAAATACCTAAAATTATAATAGTCAGAGAAACGCACACCGGTTTTTTTAGCAGTTTCCTGATAACATTTATTATTTTCAGTACTTTTTAATGATGTTACTTGGCAAGTTTTCACACACCACACACCTTTTCAATGCAATGAATCGACACCTTTGGACTGCAATGTGTCAAGTATATAATTTTCTATTAAAACTTGCCAAGTTACATCATTAAAAAGTACTGAAAATAATAAATGTTATCAGGAAACTGCTAAAAAAACCGGTGTGCGTTTCTCTGACTATTATAATTTTAGGTATTTCTATGTAACGTGATACTTATTCAAAATGTACCTTAAAAACTACTGGAAATCAAGTGTGCATTCCTATAACTATTTATGATTTGAGGTATTTTTATGGAACTTGGTACTTATTCAGATCTCACTTCTTTTATAGGCGAAGCATTCCCATAGTATCGAACTTGGCAGCCTTTCACATTTATGTTTTTGATGGGATTTCATTTATTTTTGTTAGGTGTAGGTTCTTTATTATTTTTTTATCACGGACGGCGCGAGCGCGGCGGACGAGTGTAGGCAGCGACGGAGGGTGCGCGAGGCGGGGAACGGAATTTTTATCTAGTATCACTATACATACATATATCGGGATTTCGGGATCGATCGGGCATCGCGAGTACCTATAATCTATGATAAATCCTATTTTACTATTTATTTATAGGTGATTTTTACAAATAAACTGGCTCCCTACACCTATAAAATGTACCTACTTACATATAATTACATACATCAATAACGTACTTTATACTGTTTGTAAGTACGCTACCTACATAGATAATTAATAACTTGGTAATACCTACCTACCAGTAGGTATTATAATTGGTGGCCTATTATGTAGCCCTAGAAGTGAACCATCCCATCTCATCCCGTGGCGTATCGGAGGGTGAGATGGGCAGTAGTATATATAATTCCATCTTAGAGTATATATGATTTCCATGTTCTTGAATCTGCGATTTTATTAGTTGTAAAATTAGAAATTATTTAGACTATGCGAGAAAAAATAGTCTTTTCATTTTTGTTTGACTGATTTAGCGCACCTAGTGTACCTAGCAGTGTTGGCCGAACGTTAGTGTGATTGAAAATTAAAAATTGAAGATTGAAACACGTTAGTTAAAATTGAACACTAATAGTTTAGTACAAATTGATTTCAATTAGAATTGAAATTAATTGTAACTAACGTGTTAATCCTTTGCGAATAACTAATAATTGAAGATATTTAATTTTTAGTCTTTCTCAAAAATTTAAACATTAATTTAATTTTTAGTGTAGATTGAATTGGTAATTGACATTAATAATTTACCTAACTAAACGCGAATTTAGGTTAAGCTACGAGGTTTTGATTACTTTTACTTTTACTTTTACCTTGACCTTGACCTTGACTTTCACTTTCACTTTTACTTTCACTTTCTTTAACTTTCACTTTTACTTTCACTTTCACTTTGACTTTTACTTTGACTTTTACTTTGACTTTCACTTTCAATTTGACTTTCACTTCCACTTTGACTTTGACTTTCACTTTGACATTCACTTTGACTTTCACTTTGACTTTGACTTTGACTTTAACTTTAACTTTAACTTTGACTTTCACTTTGACTTTCACTTTTACCTTTGACTTTCACTTTGACTTTGACTTTCACTTTGACTGTGACTTTGACTTTCACTTTCACTTTCACTTTCACTTTGACTTTCACTTTGACTTTCACTTTGACTTTGACTTTGACTTTGACTTTGAATTTGACTTTGACTTTCACACAAAGAAAGTAAAAGTAAAAAGAAGCTAGCTCCAGATTTTGATACCGGTACCATCTGCTCATCAGTACAAGTCGAATGAGCCCAAACAGCATGAGTCTATGATGCGCCAAACCAGAGATCCAGTAGGTAGCCCTTGGGTCCAGCATGAGCTCCATCTTGTGATATTGGTCCCGACTTCCGAACCCGAGATGCAGTTTTAAAATTAATTATTAGTGTAAGACAGGATTAATTTAGTTACACTAACGTTAATCTAATTAACTGTAATTCTTATTAAATTTTCGAGACGTTAGTGTAACTAATAGGTTAATTCTAATTGACGGTTAGTGTAATTGACGACGTCACAAAATCAATGCGAACTAACGTTAGTAAAAATTGATGTTAGTGTAATTGATTAGTTACGAAATTAATCTTCAATCTTATTGATCAATTTTCAATTCTAATTGAAATTATCGGCCAACACTGGTACCTAGTGACCTGCTTTGCACTTCGTAAATCGTGGGTTCGGTTCCCGCAACAGACACACACAGAGTGGTGAACAATTTTATTGTTCTTGTCTTTAAGACAAACATGTATTGTCTTAAATTGGTATGTATCTAAATTTAAATAAGTCTTATCTCATTTCCACTCCATACCTACTTATAGTAGAACAAAATTACACATTCGTTGTTTTCTAAACTGACTCACACTTGGCCGTTTTCAGATTTTTACTTTATGTCGACCTAAAGACAAACCTTCGAGCCAAATTTCAGTTCGGTACGACCATTGGAAGATATACCCATTTAGTTCATTATGACTTCATAGTAGAACAAAGTTACACCTTCGCTATTTTTAAAACTGACTCACACTTGGCCGTTTTCAGATTTTTCCCTTTACTTTGACCTTAAGACCTATCTCCATGCCAAATTTCAAGTCAGTACGACCATTGGAAGTGGTCTAGGTTTTTGATGAGTCAGTGAATCAGTGAGTGAGTCAGTGAGTCAGTGAGTGTATAGTAAAAATAGCGATTTTCTGACGTCAATATCTCAAGAACTGCTATAGGTAGAATAATGAAATTTTGTATTCTAGACAATTAAGGGGATGTCAACAGACACTCGAAATTTCATATGCGTAGATAAAATATGTTTTGAGTTATAGGGTGGTCGAAATTGGCCCGAAATGGTTCGTGTAATATAACCCACGGCCTGTGTGTCGCTTTTTTTTGCTCGAACTTGGCGGACACACTGCCGTGTGTCTAGATTATGCGAGACCCGCTTATAAATGACCCACCTGAACTACGCGCGATTGGGCATAAAGGAGTATTATGCGAGACCCAATAGTATTACTTGAACAACGCGCGATTGAATGAAGCTGTCTTTCGTACACTGACAGAATATAAATGTAATTTTATTTCATTGTGGTTTTTTCGCAATTGTATTAAAAAACGTTGTTCGACACACGTGCGGAAGTGTCAAATTCACTCTTCCCGTAACCTCGGTACTCGTGCAAGATGACATACTTCTGGCACTTGTATCGAAAACTACTATTTCCATTCGGAAACCGGAAAATTAAGTGTATTCACTCTAAAATTAAAATACTGTGGAATTAAGCTACATGGAAGAATTTTCACTAAGAAAAGCCTTCTGACTGTATACACTATACAGTTTCCGTACATTGTTAAGGACCGAAGGCTGAGCGCCCTCTACAATAAGTTTTCAACGGCCTGCCCCGCTACTATAATAGTCCTAGCGGTACACCAAAAAACGCTGCAAATGGTGTTAAAAGTGAAAAAGTGAAAATAGATTGATAGATCACACTTTGTAATAATGAAAAATATAAATAAATACGAGTACTAATTGAAAACATTTTTAAAATTTATTTCTTAGTGTTAGATATGAGGATATTAGGTATCATTTGACGATTTTACAAAAAATATTAAACCGTATCGTATCTGGAGGGGCCCAAACTAGGTATGCTTTGAAAATTATTTTTATTTTAGTATGTTATTTAATCAAATACAAACATTGAAACATTGAAAAAATAATCAACCCAGTTTGACTTGAACAAACATCGATACGCCTTACCGGGGCTCGATATCGCTTTACCAATTAAGCTATGGGTTCAGTTACTGAGCTGACGAAATTCTCAATGCCTTCAATCATCTTTTTGCATTTATTTTTACATCGACTTTATAGCAGCCGTAAGCGACATCTAGGTGCCAACTACTACAGTTAGCTACCCTTCCCGCCGACTCTTTTTACAAGTGTCACAACGGAAATAACAGATGGCGCCTGCTATCAACTCATAATTATTTTACTTGTTTTTAAAGTGGGTATTCCACTCATACATTAGTATGTTATTTAATCAAATACATACATTGAAACATTGAAAAAATAATCAACCCAGTTTGACTTGAACAAACATCGATACGCCTTACCGGGGCTCGATATCGCTTTACCAATTAAGCTATGGGTTCAGTTACTGAGCTGACGAAATTCTCAATACCTTCAATCATCTTTTTGCATTTATTTTTACATCGACTTTATAGCAGCCGTAAGCGACATCTAGGTGCCAACTACTACAGTTAGCTACCCTTCCCGCCGACTCTTTTTACAAGTGTCACAACGGAAATAACAGATGGCGCCTGCTATCAACTCATAATTATTTTACTTGTTTTTAAAGTGGGTATTCCACTCATACATTAGTATGTTATTTAATCAAATACAAACATTGAAACATTGAAAAAATAATCAACCCAGTTTGACTTGAACAAACATCGATACGCCTTACCGGGGCTCGATATCGCTTTACCAATTAAGCTATGGGTTCAGTTACTGAGCTGACGAAATTCTCAATGCCTTCAATCATCTTTTTGCATTTATTTTTACATCGACTTTATAGCAGCCGTAAGCGACATCTAGGTGCCAACTACTACAGTTAGCTACCCTTCCCGCCGACTCTTTTTACAAGTGTCACAACGGAAATAACAGATGGCGCCTGCTATCAACTCATAATTATTTTACTTGTTTTTAAAGTGGGTATTCCACTCATACATTAGTATGTTATTTAATCAAATACAAACATTGAAACATTGAAAAAATAATCAACCCAGTTTGACTTGAACAAACATCGATACGCCTTACCGGGGCTCGATATCGCTTTACCAATTAAGCTATGGGTTCAGTTACTGAGCTGACGAAATTCTCAATGCCTTCAATCATCTTTTTGCATTTATTTTTACATCGACTTTATAGCAGCCGTAAGCGACATCTAGGTGCCAACTACTACAGTTAGCTGCAGTTAGCTAGTTTGTATTTGATTAAATAACATACTATTGTATGAGTGGAATACCCACTTTAAAAACAAGTAAAATAATTATTTTTATTTTACTTTAAAACAAGTGACTGAAACGTACTGATGTGATTTATTTTTAGAATCAGCTCAAAAAGCCATTTCATTTGATGCCACACACGATAGGTTTCAAAACAAACAAAAAAATCCATACAAAAAAGACGACGTCATAACTGCTCTCGTTTTTTGTTTTTTTTTGGGGCTACTGGCTAAATTCAATGGCCTAAAGATCAATCGATCCAATTTTCATGCTTTTAACACAGTTTGCAGCATTTTCTTGAATTTCGGGGTGTATACTATAATTGTTGTTTTTGCCACAGGTATTCTTAGAGAGGCAGTCGCAGAAAGAGAAAGAGGGAGTAAAGGAAGCCCACAAAGCTAACCAGCAGAATCATCCCTTCTACAGCGGTGGTGAGATGTATTTAAATTAATTTAAATGAAATTAAATAATCATTTATTTCCAGCAAAGCCCATAAAAGTGTTAGTACATACAAAAAAACTTACAGAACTATTGTTAGGCAAAAGTCAGAAACACAAACACGAAGCACAGATAACAGCACAGAGCCGTAACCGGATGAGCAATAAACAATAATAGTAAAAATAAAAATAAAATAACAATAAAATTTTTATTATCAATTGAATCCAGTAATGAAAATATAATCAACTAATCGCAAAAAGAAATAATAATAATAATAATAATTTGATCTGAAATGTCAATATTAAAAAATAATAAAAAATGTCAACATAAGTAAATTAAAATAATAATTATAAAAACAAAAACATTACTTAAATTCAAATAATAATAAATTTAGAGTAATATAATTTAGTCAAGCGTCTTGTTTGGGCTCGTTGGGTAGTTATGGATTGTACAAAAAAAATATAGTTAGCAATAAAAGCTTATCACGAAAATCATTTTTTCACTTCTCATGCTCCTAAAGTTCGACTTGTGGACGACATAAAATCGCTTTTTAAGTTATAGTGCATAAAGTAACATTTTCTTCTAAGACTAAGATTGAGGCTCAACAGCCAAACACAGTCAAAATATACACAATTTAATTGAGCACTTTAATTTGGTAGAATACTGAAACTTCTTCTTTTATCATATTCTTCCTATAATAGTTTCAATTTTGTGTTTTCTATAATTGACTAAATGAAATCAGATGAAATAGGAGTTGATAATAGTTTAAATATGCCTCGAAATGTTTTTATGACTTGGCAGAAAACAAGTATCTAATGTCTAAATTCACATGTTGACAATTAAAAATAAAACATTAAAAAAATAATTAGTAGGCACTATATTAATACTATATTTTTCACAAGTTTTTCAAGTTGTAACTTGAAATTATTTTACGATTAACGATAAATAATTTCCTCGCAATTGAAGTGAAAAGTAGAGTGTAAAACTCGTCCATAAAACCCATTTACACTCGAATTTATATTAAATATATTTATATATTTTTTTGTTTTATGGATGGAAATGCTTCGCGTAAAATGGTGCGTTTTATGCACTTGTTGTACGATCTACTATTTTCAACCGACTTCAAGATTTCGAAGGAGCAGGTTTTCAATACGTCGGGATCTTTGTTTTGGCTATTTTTTTTATTTTTTTTTAATGTATGTTTACCGATTATTCGAAGACGGCTGGACCGATTTGGTAATATCTTTTTTTGTTTGAAAGAGTTACTTCACAGGGTTCCCATTGTAATCAGTTCAGGATCTGATGATGGGCTCTTGGAGAAATCCAGGGAACTCTTCAACTATTATAGGCACACCTATAGTGATTTGAGTATTTTTTACAGCAGCTCGAGCATTTGCTTTTGAAAATGTGGAGGCTAATTGAAGTCGGTTCTTTTTTGTTTAAAATTATTAATAAAACTTGTTTGTAGGTGTTAAACAAGAGAACCACGGGCGTGAGCGCCACAACTCCAACCGGCACAACTCCACCAGCGAGGACGCCCCGCCCCGCGCCTACGTGCCCACACAATTCGAGAACTCGCTGGGGAAGTTACAGGTAACTATTCATCGATGGAGCGGAGCGAAGTTCTTACAAACAACTTCGGACACAAATATCACCTGGCTTACTGGGACGTCTCGACATGGATTTTTCATTTTGAGCATTCATCCGTGATAACGTAACGAACGAGGTTTATGAAATTTGTTGGGGTTGTAGCAGAGATTAATATAATTTGAGAGTTTGTATATGAGCAAGATCGATCAAGGGGTTATGGAGCTAGAAGGCGCGAAACGATCTCCATAAGGGTCTTGTTATATTGGTCATTTCGTTTACAAGTAAATCGTGAGTTCTCAGTTCTATGCGGACTACTAGTTATATGAGTTTTATGAACTATGAGAACTATATCTAATATTATGACATCCAAGATCTATGAATCTTTTGTTCCATTTGGATACTTTGTTGAGCCACGTGTTTTCAACCGACTTCAAGATTTCGAAGGAGTTCTTTGGTTTTGCTAATTTTTTTTTTTTTTTTTATATATTATGTATGTTCACCAATTATTCGAAGACGGCTGGACCGATTTGAAAAATTCTTGTTTTGTTTGAAAGAGTATACTTCACAATTGGTCCCATTGTAACCAGGTCAGGATCTGATGATGGGATCCTGGAGAAATATAGGCACACCTATAGTGATTTGAGTATTTTTTACAGCAGTGCGAGCATTTGCTCTTGGAAAGGAGCAGCCTAAGTGAACTAGATCTTTCTTCTTTCAAATGATATTTGTTACAGTGTGGCAGTGTGACAGCACCGCGTAAGATCATCGACGTGGACATGATGGGCACCGAGCCACCCGCCACGCCCTCGCGCTCCAACAGCGTCGCCAGCACTACCAACCCCGCCGAGGTGAGTCATCATCATCTCCGTAGCGCTTGTCCCGGCCTTTGTCACGGCTCATTTGAGCCAGGGGTCCAGACGGAAGATGCAACTATAATATTTACCATTATTTTGTGATTAAAATGTTGGAAAAAACATAAAATAAACGTTTTTACTTTAGTTTATACTGATTTCAAATAATAATTACGATTTGAAGTAATGTTTTCACATTACTGAACGTGTTTTAATCCACGAATCAGCGTCTGGTTCCGTCACTCCCTGTTATGACAACTAATGGGTTTGGCAACTATCTATGGGATTTGGCTTAAAAGGCTAGCATCCAGGTCAAAAAAAAAAAAACAAGAATTTGACACTGTGGACGAACAAATATGGCGAATGACACACATGAATGACGTCACAGGAACTGTAGATCCGTTTGGGCTCGAAAATTTAAATTGTCAGTTTGGAACAGCAATTTTTGACTATGGATTATAGTGTTTTAATTTTTTAATACACTCGTGGTCTATTTTACGTGCAATTCTTTCAAATGAAAATATATCATCTTGCCTATTGGCACTAGTTGTTATGAAAGCGACTGCCATCTGACCTTAAAGCCTGGTTCACATTTGTCTGATGTGTTGTGTCGTGACGCATCAGAACAGTAATCGGTTTCATACATTTAATATGACTGCGTTCACATTTGTTTGATGCACACTGCGTCAGACTAATGTGAACGCAACCATATTAAATGTATGAAACCGATTAATTTTCTGACGCGTCACGTCACAACACGTCAGACAAATGTGAACCGGGCTTTATACCCAGAGGCACGGGGCGGACACGTCATACTACAAAACTCGTTTGAGCGCCTTTGTGAGCACGGCACATCTGTACACGCTTCAATGTGTGCTTGCGTCTTAGGGCGTTGTTTCCACTGTTGTAAATGACGTTTGAAAATACACCGCCATTTTGCTTTTTATCGGTGCGCTGCCAACCTGACGGATTACCCTACTAGTTCCCTACCAATCGGCCGCCGCGGGGTGAGGGCATTCCGTTCGGGGCGGGGCGGAGCGTGGCCATTCTGTATGAAGTACTATTATTTATTCTATGGCAGAGGAGAAACTAAGCCTTATTGATACTAAGTCCGGTTTCCTCACGATGGTTTCCTTCACCGTAATCCTCATTTACAGTAAACATTATAAAACTGGTCAATATTGGCCGCCATTTTGAATTTTTAGTGTCAGTAACATCTTATACATATACAGATATCTTAAAACTTTATATTTAAAAACAAATAATAGATGGCAGATGGCACTGTAATCGCTTAAAACACCATCTCGTTGGACTTGACAAACACATACTACATAGACAAAAAAAAACCGACCAAGTGCGAGTTGGACTCTCGTACGAAGGGTTCCGTACTATGATTTATACAAATTGCAAAAAAATCATGTCTGTTGTATGGGAGCTCCCTTAAATATTTATTTTATTCTGTTTTTTTTTGTATTTGTTGTTATAGCGGCAACAGAAATACATCATCTGTAAAATTTCAACTGCCTAACTATCACGGTTCATGAGATACAGCCTGGTGACAGACGGCCAGCGGAGTCTTAGTAATAGGGTCCCGTTTTTACCCTTTGGGTACGGAACCCTGAAAAGTGTAATTTTTAGCAGGAATAATGTGTTATTTCATTAGATAAAAGAGATCCCTTAACACTTTCCGTACCACCTAGTGCTACGCGCTACGCTGGTAGCCCGTAACCACGTATTTGTCGTATGTAATACGTAGTAGCTACGAAGAGAGAACCCGATAGTCGGGTTCCTGGTCGTGAAAGTGTTAAATGGATAAGCTCGCCCTTTTATTTTTCCTATTTTATGCAATAAAGTGTTTATTACCTACTTAATATTTTCAGGTCCCAAGAGAAATGCGTAGGACGAAGCAATTACTTCTAGACATTGAGGCGCTCTACCTTATACTACTTAGGCTTGAGGAGCTGAACGACCCCCTGGCGATATCCAACGCGCTTATTCTCAAGGTATTACAACTTACTTTTAATAAAAAAAAATTAATACCACGACGGTGGCATTCAAGCATACCGCCCGCCTGATGGTAAGCAGCTACCGTAGCCTATGTACGCATGAAACTCTAGGTGTCACATGCGCGTTGCCGACCTTTTTACAAAAAGGAGAACATAACAACATAATTCTAAACTAATAATTTTAAACAAAAAAGAACCGACTTCACTTAGCCTCCACCTTTCCAAAAGCAAATGCTGGAGCTACTGTAAAAAACACTCAAATCACTATAGGTGTGCCTATAATAGTTGAAGAGTTCCCTCGATTTCTCCAGGATCCCATCATCAGATCCTGACCTGGTTACAATGGGACCAACTGTAAAGTACACTCTTTCAAACAAAAAAGAATTTTCCAAATTGGTTAGCCGTCTTCGAATAATCGGTAAACATAAATAAATAATAAAACAAGCAAAAACAAAGATCCCGACGAATTGATAACCACCTCCTACGAACTCTTGAAGTTGGTTGAGAAAAAGAACCGACACATTTAATAAAAAATACTTCTGTATTGCAGGAAAGAGAAGAAAAACAGAAGCAGCTAGAAGCAGCGCAGAAGGAAGCCCTAGAGAACGAGCTGGAAGAAGACACGAACGTGTTCCTGAGGAACATAGAGTCGGTACAGCGGAGGCCTAAGCAGGACAGCCCCAAGAGCGAGAGCGTTGATAAAAGACAGGTATTTAGAATCAATACTCGTCCCGCAAATGCCCCATACTCCGCCTCGACAATAATGCGTTTTCCTAACGTATAAGAGAGTTACAAACGGGAGACTAATAAACGCCCGAAAGCGAAGCCGAGGGTTTTATGACTCGAGTGTATCAATATTCTTACGCTCCTTAATACACAGAATGTTAATTAATACACACAATGGTTATAATCATATGTGTAAACAAAAAAAACTAAGTAAATGTTTAAGACTGAAATGAAAAGTTTTCGTCCGCCATTTTGTTTATTCTATGACAGGTTTGGTATGAAAGGCACGAACCCAGACCCAGACGTAAAAATAAAAGAAGTAAAAATGTTTAAATCGGTAGTTAAATCAGTTAATCATTGATGAACAAAAAAAAACTTTAAAAGTAGGACTCGTATTTTTGATAATTATTTGACTTATAACTCTTGGTTTCCATCTGTCCGTCCTAGTAACATGTTTTAAAAAAGGTCATTTTCCGTGGGGTTGCCGTGAAAATGGGCTTTTACTCCCGCTATGATTGCGTGAAATACCACTAAACAATTATTTAATGTACAAGCATTTCCTTCTAGGTGGTGAATCTAGCAGTAAACCAAAAGCCGGCCCCAATCAAGAACCTTCTAGACGAAAACAAAGACGAGTTGATGGACAAGATGTTCGCGGGCTTACTACACGCGGACAGGCTCGCGCAAATGCTGAGTGTTAGAAAAGGACGGGTGAGTTTCATCAACTGTCTGCCTCTTTGTCTTGCAAACTTAAAGCAGGAATTCTTAAACAACAGGGAAGGCAACTGTCAAAGTGACATCTCCAACATTGGTCCTTAGAAAAGCTAAATTTGGAGTGATCGTTTGAGCTTCAAGATGGCTGCATCGTCTTTGGAATAGTTTTTTGTTTTTTGCTCATTTACGTAGTTCAGTGTGTAATATTGATAGCTTATTGTGCGGTGACCTAACGAACAAGTGTGCAGCTAATGAAAAATTTGTACCAAAACGCGCGTCTTAACCACCCTTTAGTTGAACAAACGGTTATCCGGGGTCCCGGCCACCCACGTGTTTGTAAGGAGGCCTTAACCGAACAACGTTGCTTTTATTTTATTTTACGAAAATGAATAAAATCCTAAGTGTACCTTGACATTGGCAGAATTCACCTCGCTAAAATAGGCGAGGAGTAAAAGCCATTAATTAAAAAAAAAAAGCTAAATTTACAAATTTAGCTTTTTGGCGCGAAGTAGTTTTTATTTATTTTCGTGAAGATGACTCAATGTTTTGTCTCGAATTACTCCGAAATTGAATCCAGCGGTTTCTGAAATACACTGTTATTCATAAAAATAAAATAAAATTTCTTTATTTCGGACATACATGTATCCATAGAGTGTTAGTAACTAACAAAAAAAATCTTAATCTAGTTTTAGTCTTAATAATTTAACTTAATTACAATTACCTAAGAAAAGCTTTTTGGCTGACTCGCTCATAGGCCGGCGAGTAAGCCGCCGTGTTGATGACGGGGGACATTTTGAATCTATGCATTTTGATACCGCTCTGTTCAAGCGAATGTATCAAAATGTATACACTCGAATGCACCAGTTTGGACGACAGCGGTGACCTTCACCGCCCCGCTCGCCGCGCCACAATACGCTGTTCGCGTCTACTCGATTTGCGAGACGAGCGGACGCCGCTTTCATCCAAAACAGGTCCATTGGATTCTATAGATTTTAATCGTGCCGCTCGGAACGGTGTGCTCGAGCGGCAGTCTCACGCGACTGGATCAAAATGTATAGACTCGTATGAACCTGTTTTGGACGAGAGCGGTGACCTACACCGCCCCGCTCGACGCGCCACGATTCGCGGCTCGAGAATGTAAGCGAAAAAACTCTGTTTCGATTTATAATAAATTGTAACTAATCTTTTGTATTTGTACAACAGGTTAAGTGCAACACTAGACATATACCCACTTAGCTATGCCTGTTGTAAGAATACTCTACGACGCGCCCTTCAAAAAATGATACAGAGAAATTACTATTAGTCATAAAATAACTACCTATCCTTTCCTTTGATATTTAATACTTAAGAACCTACTTATTTTGTTAAGGAGATAAGAGTTATATTGTGTAATACTTATTGTTTATAATTAAGTGAATAATTAAAAATTAACTAATATTTTCCTTCGCTGCCTGAAACACAGGGAATCCTAGTTCAGGCATTTGTTAACCACTTGTCGTTAAAAAATCTTAGTCCGTAAGAGCAAACACTGTACTATACTTATCTCAATAAATTATTTGTATTTTGCCCACAGACGCTGGTAGCGCGCTTCCTTACACGCTGCGGCGCGCACGCGCTAGTGCGCGCTGTGTGGTCGCGTGCGTTACGCGCGCTCCCACAGGCCGCCAGGCGAGACCCTGGCAGCTTGGCGCTGTTGGCGCCACATTATAGGAAGTGAGTACATTATGTATACACGCTGGTAGCACAGTGGTTATACAGTTATACAGGGTGTAACAAAAATACTGTGACTAAGATAAAGTAGGATAAAAAAATGTTTGGACAAAAATAGTAGTTTTCGATACAAGTGCCAGAAGTATGTCATCTTGCACGAGTACCGAGGTTACGGGAAGAGTGAAAATGACACTTCCGCACGTGTGTCGAACAACGTTTTTTAATACAATTGCGAAAAAACTACAATGAAATAAAATTACAATTCTGTCAGTGTACGGAGGACAGCTTCATTCAATCGCGCGTTGTTCAAGTATTACTATTGGGTCTCGCAGAATATTCATTTATTTAAATATAAAATCGTAAAATCAAACTTTACGCACGATTTGCAGATCAAATTACTTTTTAGCACTAGTGCATAAAATCAAACTTTACGCACGATTTGCAGCTACATAAACTAAACTTTTTGAGCAATTGTATTAAAAAATATATTTTGTGTTGGGCATGTCGTCCCAGCCGGCCAACCCGCTCCGTATGGTTTTGTATAAAACCATTTTTTATTCGCTTGAAAAAATGTTTTCAACCGACTTCAAGATTTCGAAGGAGGTTATCAATTCGTCGGGATCTTTGTTTTTGCAATTTTTTTATTTTTATGGATGTTCACCGTTTATTCGAAGACGGGTGGACCGATTTGGAAAATTATTTTTTTGTTTGAAAGAGTATACTTCACAGTTGGTCCCATTGTAACCAGGTCAGGGTCTGATGATGGGATTCTTGAGAAATCGAGGTTACTCTTCAACTATTATAAGCACACCTATAGTGATTTGAGTATTTTTTACAACAGCTCGAGCATTTGCTGTTAGAAAGGTGGAGGCTAAGTGTGTAGTGTATATTAGATATAATTATGTAGCTCATAGGATGTATATATGAACCATTTACTCGTGTATTGATGCCAGTAATAAAGTATCACTTAAGCTGAACACTCGTTTCCACTCAACACCGAGCCCTCACCTTACATGGCGACCTTGCCAGGAAGCCTTGCCTTGCCTTGCCTTGAAGTTGGTTATTTTTTGTTTAAAATTATTGCTACACCTTGTCTTTTCAATTATTTTAAAGAAAGAAACATTAACTGAGTTTACTTAATAGTTTTCTTTAATATTTTTTTTTCGCTTACAGATACATTCAAAGTGCAACAGGCTGGAACCCTATCCTGGAGTCGTGTGGGCTGTTATCAGAAGCGCTGGACCCCGCGAGGACGCCCTACGCTCTCACGTCACCTGTAAGTTATCTCACAAAGTCCTCAGTCCCTACCAAGGACCATGTAATACCTGGACATCAATATGTTATCAATATACCTTACTTAAGATAACATTGGCCGACAAACCCGAAAAGTCCGAACTGTAGAATTGATTGATATAACTATTGACTTTTTTTATGACAACTTTTTTTCTAAACACTCATCTGATATATTCTGCCTTGCACCTACTCATACGATTATTTTCGATTAGATTTCCGCTACCCAAAGGGTGTCTGGAAGAGATCGCTCTCCAGCGATAAGACCGCCTGATGACTGCCTCTACTTTTAATCTGTGTACTGTACTGTTCTATTTTATTGAGGTGTGCAAAAAAGAGTATTTGTATTGTATTGTATAGTTTTCAACCGACTTCAAGATTTCGGAGGAGGAGGTTATCAATTCGTCGGGATCTTTGTTTTTGCATTATTTTTATTTTTATTTATGTTCACCGATTATTCGAAGACGGCTGGTCCGATTTGGAAAATTCTTTATTTGTTTGAAAGAGTATACTTCACAGTTGGTCCCATTGTAACCAGGTCAGGATCTGATGATGGGATCCTGGAGAAATCGAGGGAACTCTTCAACTATTATAGGCACACCTATGATGATTTGAGTATTTTTTACAGCAGCTCGAGCATTTGCTTTTGGAAAGGTGGAGGCTAAGTGAAGTCTGTTCTTTTTTGTTTAAAATTGTTAGAATTGAAATGAGGAAAAACAAATAAGTAGTATACTAGAATAGTTTGTATACCCGTTAACCAAAAATACGGTAACACCGTTACCCTTTTGATTTGTTGATTCAAACGAAAATCATTCAACATCTATATAATATTTTCCCTTTGTTTTTCAGCTAACCCTAAGCTGCGTGTGCGCTTTAATAGAGAAAGCATCGCTTCTCGTGAACACCCCCGAAGCGACCTCCAACGAGCGCCAATGGTCCAAGTTCCTCAAAACCCTGGCCCGGGCGCTCAAGACGACCACTTTAACGGTCGCCAAACCAGTCACACCGCTACCAGAAAACAAACTACTGTTCCACTTAAAACAGCTGGATTCCAGGACCACTATAGAGATCCTACAGAGAGGAAAGAGCGCGGAATTCGCTGATTTATCTAAGGCCGATGTCCAAGAGCAACTAATAAAACATCTGTGCTGATAATGGAAGACAATTTACACGTGCGTCATAGTTAGCACGTGCGGAGAAAAATGTGCTTTATGATATGGGAATAAAGGTAAAAACCGCGTCACATTGTTATCGTAAGAGATAATATATAATTTGAAAGAACTGAACTTGAGGATGACTAGAGATCATAAGAGGCGCGGAATTCGAAGATCTGTCTAAGATTCCAAGAGTAATATAACGTGCGTCATAGTTAACACATGTAGAGAAAACGGTACTTTATGATATGGGAATAAAGACGAAAATCGCGTCAGATCGTTATCGTAACAAATGTGATATTGGATTTGAAACAACATACTTTACTCTATGGTTGACTATGGGTCCCCAAGGAGGAAAACATCGAATGATACACAGCATAAGTCATCTCAGTGGATGGGAGCAACTAACGTGCGAAATATGACGCAAGCGTCATAATGTACGCAGAAGGTATAAAACATATGCGCTGAGAAAATTATTTGCGTCATATTTAGCGTCCCTAGGAAAGGGAAGCCACTGCCAACGAAAGACAGGCGAAAAATTGAAGATCTTATTAATTTCTTATCGTTTTATTGTAATTAAAAAAGGAATTCTACAAAGTGCACTAAAGAATGATTAAAACAGGTAATTTCCTATAGCAATTTTAATACAAAGCGAACCGTTTTTATCACTCTTCAGTGTCGCATATTTGTGTGGTCACGCCGGCTTGCATGCTTTAGATATATTAGACGATAAAGCGTCATTTTTAGCAATAATCAACGACCATTGCTTAAAAACTTATTGTACGTCACACAGGCAAAGCATACATCTAAAAGTACATTGTCATTAGTTAAATTGCGTCATTTTTAGCTCAATCTTTGCGTCATACTAAGCCGACAATACGTAACGTCGTTATAAGACACATTTTTAACCGGAAGTCCAAAACTAAGTAATGACATGTGTAAACATTACATATAATTAATTACGGACTATAATAATCGTTTCGCAAAATCATATTAAAATTTTGTTACATAGGGTAAATCGCCAGTAACTGGCCACCATTCCGTTACTGGCCACCTATACTAAAATGAATTCTGTGTATAGGTGAATAGAACTCATTTTTGTAAGAGGCGGCCAGTTATTGAACGAGTGGCTAGTAGGCAAATCTCCAGTAACTGGCCATTTTCCTCATACTAAAATGAGTTCTCTTCACCTTTAAATAGAATTCATTTTTAGTATAGGTGGCCAGTAACTAAAATGTGGCCAGTTATTGAAATTTTTACTTAATTTATACCTTGTACTAAAATGAACTTTATTCACCTATAAATAAAAATCATAAGGTGGCCAGTTACGAAAAGGTGGCCAGTTACTGGCGATTTACCCTATGACATTATTATTTTTACGGTGCGAATTTTTGATGTTTCATTTCACGTCTTGTGAAAAATCATTCGTGAAAACATTGATCTCGAATTTTCTTCAGCAAAAGCATATTAAACGACAGCTAGGGATGAATTCTGTATAATTACAAGCTGTTATGCAACAGTCTCCAGAATAACTTTCCGGAACAGAAGAAAAACTTTCTTTCAGTACCAGTTATTTAATTGACATGGTTGTATTTTCCTGGCAATTTGCTGTTTGTTTACATCCTGACTTAATCTTTCCAGTTTGCAATGTATTTCTACACTAATTATTACTTAAATACATACACGAGTGTGTTAAATGTAATTAACTGCTTACACACACATATATCGAGGGGTGAGGTCAAACCCGATAAGTCTAATTGGTTTTGAAATTAGATCCACACCAGGGGTGTTTCACTATGTCTCTCCAATGCACCCGTTGTTCCCGATGCGCTTACCGCACCGTGAGGGCTAATAAGGGAAGGGTTGACACATAGCTTATTTTTATCACCTTATGGGTGCGTTCGAGAATATGTGACGTTTTCAAGTCATAGGTACATTGTCGGTTGTTAGCAGAGTCTACGTCTTAATGACAACCAACAATGATGTGTACTTTTAATTGAAAACGTCAGGTATTATCATTTCAGCCAGCGTTTATGGCATGTCTCAAACCTGCATGGATATATGAAGCACGTTGAAAACCCTATTTTATTTTTTTAAGAGCGCATGACAGCTAACGTTTTCATCTCTGTAGCTAAATGTCAAATTGAGGAAGGAGAATCTTCTGTCCTTGTACTATTACTTATTCTGTGTGTATTTAAGTGAGTTCCTATAATAATGAAAAGGACCCCGCAGCAAACATAGGGAAAAAGTGGTTTCAGTCAAATCGCATGAAATTTTAGTATGATATAGATTCAGGTCTCCTTATTTTTATTTTATAAGGGCGCAACTCCCTCAGAAGTACACTGTCAGAAATAATCAAGTTTATATTATTATTTTTCTATGACGTGTTTCTTAAAATCGATACTTTGAAATGACCCACACTGATACTTACTGGAGTTAAATATGATCTTAATAACGTTTTTGTCACGTTGAAATCGCATTTTGTTAGTTATTTATATTATGCAAAAGCAAAGAGAAAGATTTTACGAAAAATTGGTATGTTACATATGTTTTGTATGAAACAATACTTATTGATTATTTCTGAAAGTATACTTCTGAGCGAGTTGTGCCCTTATAAAAAAATAATCAGGAGACTCGAATCTACATTGTACTAAAATTTCGTGAGATTTAACTGAAACCACTTTTTCCCTATGTTTGCTGCGGGGTCCTTTATCTCGAGTTATCGTGTTTGACCGTTCACCCCACGATATGTTCATTGTATTTTATATATTTACTTTGATGTCTCGAACCTATTTAATACATATAAGAAAACTTTGAAAAATCTTTATAACTCCGTTGGTATTTTGGCTCAAAAATGGTACAATAATTTCTGTTATTCTTTCTGAATATACTAAAATGGCAGCTCGATCTGTCCACTCTAACTGTACATTTTGGTATAAAACCAGATGGACACGGTAGAAACTTATAATCTCCATACAAAATAGTAATCCTCTGTCCAATATATGAGACTTAAGCGTCTTTCACACTGCTACGGTTTCCGCATGCAGCACCGGTGCGCGAGCGAGATAGCGCTCTGCGTGTGTATAGCGCTGTCAAGCTGTCACTGTGGCGATTACCACACCGTCGCCGCAACCGCATGCAGCGACGGTGTGGTAATCGCCACAGTGACAGCTTACCTTCGTAAATTATGACAGTTATAAAATTTATTAAATATATCGTTTTTTTTGGTAGAAACACTACTATAGTCTGGCTGGTCACAAAGTGCAGTAACAGGGGAAGTAATAAGCTATACTCATTAGGGTGGGTCATTTTTACTTTTTTTAATTTTTTTAGGAAGCACAGTTAAAAAAAGGTGCCGTTTGATAATTAATTATTGCACGTATTTTTATTTCATTTTTTTTATTAGCTTTAATTTTACTGCCTCCGGGTTTAAGTTGAAGTTTTCGAAAAAATTAACGGATACTATGGATATCGTTAAAATAAAATGTCTCGTTTTGATTGCTTTTTTTTTCAATTTATTGGCATGGTAAAGATTCAGAAATCTTTACCATGCTATTTCGAGCCAACAATGGTATATATTTTAAGCTAAAGTTTGAATAAAGTGACAATACATAGATATTCTCCGAAGACCATAGAAAATGTAATAATATTTATATGAAAACTTTGAGAATGGATCCAGAGGCAGAAAATGAATCCCGTTTGCAATATAATTTTAAATACTGTTTATTGGCATTAATACGCACCTTTTTATTACTGTGCCCGAAGGATAACTAATACTTTTTTTTCCTCCACACATGAGTGACCCACCCTAATACTCATCCCTTTTTTTAATAGCGAGGGTACTAGCGTAAAAAAGAGACAGCATCTTTCTTTCTGACTATGCTTGAAGTAATTTTCTCGTGTATAATGCAATCTTTGTAAATGCAAAGTGTCATTTACAAATATTGTAGCCGGGTAGCATACGGGTTAGGGCGTCTGCCGCGAATGCGAATGAGAAGATGCTGGTTCGATTCTAGCCCAGGTGCAGTATTTTAATTTTACAATACGTTAAAAACGCAATCTATTTCAAACATAACTCCAACACAACACATAATCAGCCACCATTGAAGTTGTATTGGAGTTGCATCGGAATAATTCGCAAGCAAATTCTGATATATCTGATTCGGACGTTTACGCGCTAGCCGTATTGCGTAGTTAATGCATTGGAGTTGTATTGAAGTTGGATCGTGTATATACGTGTTTTAAAGTTAGAATACCGCCACTGGGCACTAAAGGCCTTGGCAGGGAGGTGTCACTCCGCAGTTTTGGTACATTTGGCCGGCGCGCCTCCCGAGCAGGCGTATAGCAGTGGGCTGCCGCTTGGCTCGCACGATAGTCGTATTAGGTGGCGCTCGCGCAAAATTTATAATATACAATGTCTTCGAAACCTAAACCTCGATCTAATCAATATAAAGGATATAATATTGGTTGCCCAGAAACAATATTAGGAACTGACCGACATATTTTCAAAGGAATACGGCTGTGGCACAGGCGCGGATCCAGGATTTCGTTCAGGGGGGGGGCACTTTCCAGAATTTCGTTACGGGGGGGGGGGGGGGGGCGCTTTCCAGGATTTCGTTCAGGGGGGGCACTTTCCTTCACAAAAAATCTCGCGGTCCGCACCTTATGGGTCCCGTAGTATACGAGGTTTGCGTTTCAGGGGGGGGCAATTGCCCCTGTTGCCCCCCCCCCCCTGTATCCGCGCCTGCTGTGGCATACCTACTTCCGTGAGAATCAGACACACTATCTCCGGATAAAAAATGTATGTTTACAGAATCAACGTTTGTAATTCCTACATATTTATCTAAAAAAAAAATAGTAAATCAGTCATTGGTCACAAGAACTTTTCAAGTGACAACCCCGTGCCGACACTCACAGCTCGGTCATAAAACTGCGGCGCGCAAAGAAGATTCACGGTTCGTGCGCGGTTATAAGTTTCAATTTTGCTTGCAGGCGGCGAGTATAGGTATAACTTTATACCTAAATCTGCCTTTTGTGAAGGAGTGAATTTTCTGTACGGTAGTACTATTAGTTATTCTGTGGCCTTGGTCACTATTTGGTTGGTTATTTCGTATGTACAGTCGCAATCAGGTATATCGGAGCGGCCAGGGTGGTCACAAATATCTGAACAACGCCTCTATTGTTAAGGCGATAAAGTGCATGTTCAGATACTTTTGAGTACCTTGACCGCTCCGATATATTTGATGGCGACTGTATTTCAGTTTTGATGAATGGCGGTTAAAAGCACGGTTCGCATATGTCAAGATTATTTTGAGCTTTGGTAATTATCGCGATAATTATCAGATAAATTTACCGTTTCAGTTTTTTTTTCTTATAGTTCAACAATTTACGTTCAAATTCATGCGCGATTTTTTTAGTATTCCGCCTTTACGAATCTAAGATTATTATATTATCAAATCGATAATTATCAGACTGTAAAAATCACGATAATTATCAAGATAACTATCATTGATAATTATCCTTTTGGACCCTGGTTAAAAGTTTAATGCTAGTAAACTAAGGAATTTACTAACAGTGGGGAAATTAGAAGTTTCTATTTTGTCTGGTTAAATTGTACAGTCGCCATCAAATATATCGGAGCGGCCAGGGTACTCAAAAATGTCTGAACATGCACTTTATCGCCTCGACAATAGAGGCGTTGTTCAGATATTTGTGACCACCTTGGCCGCTCCGATATATCTGATGGCTATTGTACGTTACGTAAATATTTTGAAAAGTGTACCTTTTATGACATATTTTAAATGTCTAATAACCTATAACAATAGACATTTCGATAATAGGCGAGATTACTAATAAATGAAAACTCCACAGAAATAATCGTTTTACGTTTACGAATATGTGACAGTGTACATCAAAAGGTACCATTGGTGGCCTGCGCTTACGTATTGCTCGAATACAATATTGAATTTGTACAAGGTACGACCAGAGGCTATTACATATATAGACAGCCCCAGTCTAGGAACTTTTTGAAACACCAAGTCTGAAGCGCCATCTGAACGAGAACAACCAAAGCTGCCGTATAATGTAGAATACTCTCTGCCCCTCAGCGCCATCTAGTAATTGATAGCGTTACTATTATAACGGTATTACTACAGAAACTTTGGGTTGCTCTAGTTCAGATGGCGCTCCAGACTTGGTGTTTCAAAAAGTTCCTAGACTGTGGCTGTCTATACAAATGTATAGTCTCTGGTACAGTCGCCATCATATATATCGGAGCGGCCAAGGTACTTAAGAATATCTGAACATGCACTTTACCGCCTTGAGAATAGAGGCGTTGTTCAGATATTTGTGACCATCTTGGCCGCTCCGATATGTCTGATAGCGCCATCCGCCAATGGTAGCTTTTCATGTAGGATGTCACTGTCAATAGTAATTTGAATAATAGTAAGTACTTTGAATAGTAAAATGGCCTATTGTTAAAAGAAAATATTGAATTTTTTCGATACCTAACACGACTGCAAGGCACTCTATTTGATAATATGAAACGAAAAATTAAAATGTAAAAAGAAATATGCACCAATCTCGTAATTGGTTGGTTAAATTGACACTTAAAGGTAGGTTATGGTTTCTCACTTAGGCTTGATCGTTGTTAATCGAAACGCACTTTTGAGTACGTTACACAAATCGTGAACTATTTTATGTAATTTAACATTTTACGTAGAATTCGTATCAATTTTCATTAGAAAAAGATTAATCATTTAATGTTGCTGTCCTTATAAAACATTAAAAAAAAAATTTTTTTTGGGATATGCAAAAAAAAAATTTTTTTTGGGATGATATGCAAAAAAAAAAATTTTTTTTGGGATAAAATGCAAGAAAAAATAATGAAAATTGATAGGAATAAAAAAACTGGCATTATATTATTAAAACAAAGCCTTTTAAATCATTAATTCATTTATTTATGTAAATATTAAGAAATAAAACAGGTAACATGTAACTTAGATTATTAATTGATTTAACGTCGCTCTGTTATAGATCTATTTATTATAGCACGGGGTTTTTAAATAATATAAAAAAAAAAATCAACAAAAAATATCCATTGAATTTACATTATGGAGGATATATGTTTTCAGTCCATAAAAATTCTTGGATTAAATATGAAATGAGGATTGACTTTTTCAACTATCGTGATTTTTCCCGCTTAAAAAAAGCGACGTATTTTTTTTAAATTCGCTTTTTCCAAAAAGTCAGTCCTCAGGCAACGGCAAAATCACATTTCGACATTTGTTTAACTTAATGTGACTAGCTTAAAGTAATGTAAAAAAAAAACTTTTTTTTCTCATGTAAAAACGACTCAAAAGTTTAGACTAAAATTAGTCTTTACGTAGAAACATTTATTGCTATTGTATGTAAGAAATACCTCAGTCCTTTAAAAAACTGTATAAAACGACTTCTGATCTGTTTAATGTGAAACTATAATTGCTATTATAAATTTAAAAAAAAACTCCAAAACGGTTGAACTGATTTTGATAAAACCTGCTTGCGAATAAAAAACTGCATTTAAATCGGTTCAACCGTTTTAGCGCTACGGTAAGATAGACAGATACACAGACACATAGCTGTCAAACTTATAACACCCCTCTTTGCTTCGGGTGTTAAAAAAAAGAGTCTTTACGTCACACCTGGCCATAATTTGAGTTTTTTCGCACGCTACGCGTACGGTATAACTCGCATTATGGCCAGGTGGAGACGTAAAATTGTGTACCCACCACGGGCAGTAAAAAAGAAAGCCCTCTATCGTATATTTATAACCCTCGCCTGCGGCTCGGGTCACAAATACCTGCGATTTCGGGCTTTCTTTCTTTTACAGTCCTTGGTAAGTAATGTACTATAAAAGGCACCACCTCCATGCACGTAGCCAATCAAGTATATCATTCTCAACAGATGTCGCTTATTCTATTTGATTATATTAAATTTGAACATTGTAATAAGGTCCAAAAGTGGATATATCTTTTTGTAGTCGACTGTACAAACGCCAATATATGTGGCACTGCAGGGAAAAGGCCCCACCTCATCTATGTGGAGTTACAAGTACAGTCGCCATCAGATATATCGGAGCGGCTAAGGTACTCAAAAATATCTGAACACGCACTTTATCGCCTTGACAATAGTGGCCGCTCCGATATATTTGATGGCGACTGTACATGTCGCTTGTGAAGTATTGAGGAGCGTTTGTCCCGGGTTTTTGCCACGGCTGGGGTCCGTTCGGTAACCTATTCCCATGAATTGACGTAAGCACTATTTTTTTTAAGCATTGAGGTATTTCGTTAAATAATTTAAAATTGTATATATTATATATTATATAATGAAAATCAACTGCCAATTCGCGTCATGTACGTTTTACGAAGTTTGTTAGAGCGTTTTTTAACCGACTCCAGAAAAGGGAGGGTACTGTGTTTTCGTTACACGGACAACGGAAGTTAATTCTTTTTTTTACTGTTGGTAGTTTTTAGTTTTTTTTTATCCGTGAAATAAATGAATAGAAATTTGTTTATTGTAACTTGAGTTTTATTGTGGGGCCCTAGAGGGGAGTTTTGCAGTTACTCGAGGGCGTCAGATTAAAATATGATGATATCTTACAACCCCTGCACGGCTAGCACGTCTTACGCGACAAGAGACAGATCTGCGCGACTTCATGCCTTGTCGCTTAGTTGGCAGCTTATCTTGCGCGTGAAAGGTTCAAAGGAGCGACAGACTGGCGATCAAATGCCACTGTCATAGCATGACGGTGACTCGCGACTTTGAACTAAAATTCTTAGCAGAACTTGAGTTCTCTTCGCGTCAGTTGCAGCCGCGAGTGCATGTTATGCTACCGGAAAACGAGATTTTTGACAGGCGCGAGAAGGTCTTCCCTACTCGCGGCTTTAGTCGCTCTTGCAAGACTTGCTAGCCGTGCTGGAAATCTCCCTCAACATTGGTGGGTTGGCCGGTGGAGGCTTGGTGGGCAGTTAACCCTTTGACCGCCAAAGACGTCAAATCACGCGCACGGAAAGTAGTGCCCTCAGCGCCAGCACGTGATATCACGTTCAAAGTATAACCGGTTTGTCTTGCGCATGATTTTTTCCTTCCGATGCTTGGCGGTTAAAGGGTTAAAGAATTGATTGGTGGATTGTGTTCGGTCATTGTTTCAATTTTTTTTTTAAACTAATGGCTTTTACTCCTCGTCGGTCTTGGCGAGGTGAATTCTGCCAATGTCAAGGTGTACTTATGATTTAATTTATTTTTGTTTAAAAAAAAATCAACGTTGTTCGGTTAAGGCCTTGTTGATTGTAAAGTGATAGCCTCTTTACAAACACGTGGGTGGCCGAGACCCCGGATAACCGTTTGTGAAACTAAAGGGTTACGCGCGTTTTGAGACTACTTTTTCATTAGCTGCACACTTGTTCGTTAGGTCACCGCACAATAAGCTACTTATCAATATTACACACTGAACTACGTAAATGAGCAAAAAAGTAAAAAACTATTCTAAAGACGGCGTGGCCATCTTGAGCGCAAACGGCTATCCCTTGTTCCAATTTGATGCTTTGATTGTGCTAATACATAATCTGACATTTGTCTTTAGGAATTTTCTTAATCTGACGGATTAAATTTTTATTTTGAGGTAATTGTATGAAAACCATCATAAATCTCGATTCCGTCATCCATTTTGTCGGATTATCATACTACATCATCAGTGATACGTCAGAAGCCTCCAGTAGCAATATCTGACGCGATCGAGTAAGTACGGTCAACCAATTTGATTCCTAGGCCACTGTAGAACCTTGTCGTAATGACAGTTGCCCGTGGATACGTATAAACGTAACCTATTCGCTACCAAACTAGCTATTGTGACAAGGTTCTAGAGTGGCCTAGGAATCAAATTGGTTGACTGTACATGTGACCTTTTGGTTGTTTAAAATCTTTGGAAGCATATACCGGGTGTGGCCTGTAATAGGAGCAAAAAATTAAAACGTAGATTCTACTCCTCAAAGTAGAAAATGTTTGTTCAACGACTTTTGAAAATTATGTAGATTTTAGATTGTCTCCTTTTCAAACAAACTAAATAGTATTTTCTATGTACATCAAGTTCCGCCTAAATGACATCGCCTGTCAGTCTCGTCACCCTACAACTACATATATTAATCAATGGCGTATTACATTGCGTGTTCGAATAAACTTTAAACTGTAATAAAATTCAAACTACAAGATATTTTAAAAAGTTGTTGAACAAACGTTGTCTAGTGTGAGGAGTAGAATCTACGTTTTAATTTTTTGCTCTTATTACAGGCCACACCCGGTATAAGCTACCCCCACCGATGAAATTATATACATTACATAAACTTATTTTTACGATGTAGTCTTCAGAATGGTCTAGGTCCTGACGACGCTCGAGTTACTGCAAATTTAGCATCATGGGGCATTTACTATTACAATTCCCCTTGTTTTAAGATTTTAGGTATATACCTCTTTTTTTATCGGACTAGATTATGTTTTTTTTTCAGCCAACTTCGGCTTCCCGGCCTAGTGTCAGGGTCCGCTATTATTTTCGGCCATATCAGGGAAAAAATTATACGAGACTACTTGCTTCAATTATTAGCAAGGTTCGGAAATGCCGATGCGTATATACTTACAGCTAGCAAATTCTCTGAAAAAGGTAAGCAAGTACGGGGTTGGCTTCTTAAAAAAAGAAAAAGATTGTTATTCAACTTCAGTATTCCGGGATTGTACAAAACTTCATGAGACTCATGAGAATGTAATGTCGGTATATTTAAATTTTTTGTAGACGTCCGTAGACTACTGTTGACCATCAAGCGGGTCCGTACCTAATACTGCAAGAGCAGGATGCCAGCTATGGAAAATACTACAGGTAGAAAGTACTACAGGTTATACAAGTAGATATTTCCTCGGGGAGAGGCTCAGCAGTGAGACGCTCAAATAGGATAGTTACGCAAGGAAAATTTTGTTACTTAGTTATCTTTTGTTAATCTGAGCAGCGTAGTGTTTTCCAATTTACACGCCTCTATAAGTAAACCACCGATATTTAAAAAACCGGGATACACAATCGGCCAAAAAAAAATGGCCCCACAATAGTGCTGTAAGAACGACTAGTACAGCAGTTTCTCTGACGGTATAATACTGGCCGGTTACAAATTTTCACGAGCCATATTTTCGGTAAATCTTGTTTGAGACTGTACCTCTACTATATCCAAACTCAATGAAGTAAACAAATGAAAATGATCGTGATTTTAAAAAGTATTTGTATTGCATAAATTACATGATTTCATTGATTTAATTTTTACAAATTTTTTCCACGTTAACGGCGTTTCATTTTATATTTTTCGTAGTTTTAAGTTGGGGCCAGACGGCATACAACCACAGCCCTCTGCCTCTGCCACGAGACCTTGGCAGAATGCTGAGGTTTTAAACCATGTAGCAAGTAGTTGGTGCCAAATTCTACATGACATTTAAACGCTCTTGGTGGCTAGGTGTTCTCTGCCAACCATTGGCAGAAGCGGTTGGTTGGTTGTATGTAGCCGCTCGCTTCAACAACTCGCTCCAATCAAGGTCACGTGGCAGAATCTGCGGCTATCTGCCGTCTGGCCCCAACTTTTATCTTAATCGTTTCACGAGAAGCTAGCCAGCTTGAGCTCCTGCAGCATCCCGAAGACTGTCTCCACGAGGTTGTACTTGATGTTGAAGGTAGCGCGGCGCGCGTCCACGGAGCCGTACGACATGTTCAGGGTGAACAAGTCTGGGTAAAACTGGAACATATATATTTATTAGTTAAACAAAGACATGATCGAACGAGCGGAGCATCTGGCTACTGGACGTCTCGGCATTTCGATGGCTTTTTGATTTTGAGAGTTTGTTCCGCGATAACTTTAGTACCTAACGCTTTTCTGATTTCATGAAATTTGTAGAGGTTGTAGAAGATACATATAATTATACTTCGCTTTGTGATTCCTTCATATTATAATAACTTGTAGTAGCTCGTCGCTTACGCCCTTTTTGTCACGATATGTTTAGAGCTGAAAAGACTCCTAAAAAAATAACACTTAGAAATACAACTCCAATACGTCAAGTGACACACGTCACTGTCAACTCCTACGCGCCAAACTCTCATCTCTCATCTTCGTGCTATCGCCCTAACGTCACGCGCTATAGTTCTTTCTTTTATTCATATTTTAAATGAATTTCCGATTGAAAGTTGAAAATCAAAATGCATTGCTGCTTAAATATAGCATATGAAGTGGTGGAGAGTGTATTTCAGGTTCCTAATTAACTTATTGCAAGAAAAATGCATTACGAAAACATTGGAGATGCCGACAAAGGACGCCGACGCCGACGAAAGAAAACGCCGAAATAAGCAAAAGTAGCTGCAATTTCGACTGTGAATGTACTATTAAAGGTTTGAATGATGTCAAGACGGTGGACTATGTAAAACAAATTACGTCAAAGAGGTAACCTTCTCTTGTCGATTATACTTTAAGGTTATGTTGGTTGAACCGTAAACGAAAGTGACTTTCTATAAGAGTGAACATCAACATCTTCGTGTAGTACATATATCCGTCACATAATATAAAAGTGCAAATAAAACATTAAAAGGCTCAATGAGTAATAAACCCTTAAATAGTCCTAGATTAGTCTCTTATAAGTAATGCAAAATAAAATAATAATGGCATGCATGTAGAATACGCATAAGAAGTCCCATATTGTACTAAACTGATAGAATTGGAACTTTAAATGATAATAATAACCAAATCAATGTCCAATAAATCAGTAAGAATATGTTATATTCATGAACAAGTATTACACAATTACATTATTTAATTTTCTTAACACATATACATAGTGTACAATGGCATACTATGATGTAACTGAGCAACCAAATTAGAAATTTATTTAATAAAATGATGTAAATCATTAAGTCTCACTTGATGAAAATACAAGAAATATGTACATATTTAAGAAAAAGCGTCTTGAGATTTATATTGACAAAATTTACATACTTGGGATACGAAATACAGATATAATTTTGACAAAATTTACATACTTGGGATACGAAATACAGATATAATTGTCATTGTGATGAAGATGCATGGAATCATTATAGCATGATCCGTCATGATGCATCAAGACCCTACTGGGCTGATTATTCATAATTCAGTTTTACATCCACGGTATACTGATCAAAGCAATGCTTGATGTAACCTATGACAGCTGTGGTCTCGCTGGATATTTATTTGAACAAGGCGGTACTCACAATATTAACCAAATCACTTAGCAAATTTTTTTGCATCCTGCTGTATTAAGCACAACATAACAACAAAGTTTATGGCACTTTTATTTATGCTAAGCCTATCCCTTGAAACAAATCTACAATGATGGCATTATTGTCTATATCTGTGTTTATAAACCAGTCAAAAAATTTAAATAAAGGCAGTACATGCTATGCCGTGCTGCCCTGGATTATGACTGTATGCTTCTGTGGTATTGCTATCCTAGGCTCTACTCGAAGCAAAAATTTAACAGTGAGGACGTTGCTGCCCTGGATTATGAGTCAGACTGTATGCTTCTGTGGTATTGCTATCCTAGGCTCTACTCGAAGCAAAAATTTAACAGTGAGGATGTTGCTGCCCTGGATTATGAGTCAGACTGTATGCTT
This sequence comes from Pammene aurita, assembly GCA_947086415.1. Taxonomy (NCBI): domain Eukaryota; kingdom Metazoa; phylum Arthropoda; class Insecta; order Lepidoptera; family Tortricidae; genus Pammene; species Pammene aurita. The sequence continues at coordinate 11,844,670 of OX352316.1, forward strand.
CTGTGGTATTGCTATCCTAGGCTCTACTCGAAGCAAAAATTTAACAGTGAGGATGTTGCTGCCCTGGATTATGAGTCAGACTGTATGCTTCTGTGGTATTGCTATCCTAGGCTCTACTCGAAGCAAAAATTTAACAGTGAAGACATTACTGCCCAGGATTATGAGTCAGACTGTATGCTTCTGTGGTATTGCTATTCTAGGCTCTACTCAAAGCAAAAAATTAACAATGATGGTATTGCAGTAGAATATGCGTGGTTCTGCTTTCCTAGGCTTTACTCGAAGCAAAAATTTAACAGTGAAAACATTGCTGCCATCGATTATGAGTCAGACTCAGACTGTATGCTTCTGTGGTATTGCTATTCTAGGCTCTACTCAAAGCAAAAAATTAACAATGATGGTATTGCAGTAGAATATGCGTGGTTCTGCTTTCCTAGGTTTTACTCGAAGCAAAAATTTAACAGTGAAAACATTGCTGCCATCGATTATGAGTCAGACTCAGACTGTATGCTTCTGTGGTATTGCTATTCTAGGCTCTACTCAAAGCAAAAAATTAACAATGATGGCATTGCAGTGGAACATAAGTGGTTCTGCTTTCCTAGGCTCTACTGATGTAATAATTTGACTGTATGCGTCCATGTATTCTCTATTTTTGGCTCTATATGATGCTAAAAACTTGAGTTTATTGCAACTACTTAATTTCCAGGCATACTTAAAATCCAGGCTGTATAATTATTACATTCATTCGGTTTTATTCCAGCTGTTGTTAAATTTTACCAATTGTTGCACTGCTGGCTATTATTATGTTTTAGCCTAATTAACAGAGAAAAATGCATCACTGTTAGAGTTACGTTAGAACTTGGTTCACGTATTTGGATAGTACTCAAAGCAACATCCAGCAATTGTGTTAAAATAAACAGAACATGATGCATTTATTATCTACTACTCTAATATTATGTTATTACAATTGTATCATTTTCAGTACCTATCAACAACAGCAGAAAGCCTGATTAATGTTTGGTGTGTCGGACTCGATATAGACACAACTACCAGTGTTAAGAAAGTCTACAACAATACTTAAATTAAATGGATCTAATATAAAAGTATTCTGCGCTGCATATATTAGCAAGTATATTGCATAACTATTCGGTTCCCTTACCATGCTGATATGTAATGGAGCCCACACCACTGTATTTGTGGGTCATAGCTACTTAATATAATTTTACATTGGATCAAATTTGACAATATATAAAGTCATTTAAAACGAATTTTTTGTCTTATAAAGACAAACAATTGCCTATTGGCACAAGCCATAACAACTGCTTGATAAAAGCAACTGTTACTTAATCCCTCTATGATTATTAGGTAACCATATGGTTACTCTCTGTTAAATCTGCTTATGGTTTTTTTTTTTTTTGTTACTCTTGAACTACTTGGCATTGTTTGCTAAAATTTTGATATGTAACAGAACTCCATATCAGCTAAGGGGGAAAAATAAAATATTGCCATGCTTAATTTGAAACATTATATACCCGACTACAATGATATATTTTTTGTTTTGTTTAATATGCCTATGCCCTTGTGGCAGTTGTGGCACATCTTTGACGGATTATGACACTCAGTGGAAATTACGCTTACCGCTTATTAGTTTAAACTATTTGTCAATTAAACTCTTTAACTGAAATAAATATTAAACCTAATCGTAACCACTAGGCGGACTAGGCCCGCTTTTAAAGGTTTAAGTATATGTAGACTGTTAAAGATAAAAACCTTTTCTTTAGGTAAAGGATTACCTTTGTTCTAGTAAATTGCAAACTGATGTGTCAAATGCTTATTTGAAATGTAAAAAGCAGTGCATACCGTTGTGAGAAAAATATGTTTCTTGTTTATATACCTAGCGTAAATTAATGCTCGATCCTGATATACTCTGTGTGTACTCAACACACACTTTTATATGAGTAAGGTTATCACAAAATTGATGCACTTGGTGTCTAATTGTCTATAAACCTAGTTATAACCTTTAATAATTATTAAAGGTATAATTATACAGCAAAATTTTTGCTCAGTAAGATAAGTTCCCTGCTCATCTTATTGATTTTATTATCATTAATATAACATAATGCAGTTAACAAATCATTAATATTTTACTTGAAGGCTATGCCACCTATTACAAATTTTGTGTACATGCCTACTTTATCTTACCTATTTTTGACATCTATTGTCATGATGTTTCAAGAAAGATGGTACTTGACATACTTAGCTCATTGTCACCATTTGGTATCAAAAGATATGGAAGTAAATGAATGGACTCTAAACAGTTGGGATTCTCTGAGCCTCCTAGCTGACGTGCCATAGAAACGATTTTTTAATGATGTAATAATGCTGTATTTTATGCTTTTATTGATTCAATAATTTATATAAGCACGTTAAAGCAAAATGCTTCAAGCACTACCTGAAATAATACTATGTCAGCATATAGGTACCTATAGTGGTAGCCAAAATATCTCTGGTCTGCTAGCAGAGTTATGCAATGAATTTTGTAATTTTAATTAATATTGTGAACCGGTGTTTTATATATATTGGTAGAATACTATCAAGGAAGTGCATTGAACCCTTGGCGGTCATTCCGCATTGGGTTTCTACATTGGGCTGCATTGTATAAAGGCATGCCTATTTATACCTATGTTGACTATGTTTTCATAACATAATATAATAATAGTAATAGTCACAAAAATAAATATATTTGTTATTTGTCATATTACATCTACTCGTATAAGATTGTGTCCTATTAAGATTTGGTTCATTATAATGATTATATACTGTCAATACTTTCATGACACATAAACAGATATAAGTATTTAATTATTTAGGGGGTTTCTCTAAATTGACTTAACAGGTGTGGTCCTCTTCAAAAAGAATTCCTTAAAACGTAATGAAACTACTTGATTTTTTTTTTCTTGTTACATTACTTAGAATTCTACAGATCATTCTTATTAAAATACGATATTATTAAAAATATTTTATATTTTAATTATTGGATCTTTACAGTCACAGGTATTGGGTTGTTTGGTTCTGTAGTGATACCATGTGCCGAGCAGGTATACTTTCATCAGATGTAAAAGTCATGATACTAATAATATATGATTATTTTCGTTGTTTAAATATTACAAATCACATTTTCTTTTGTGATTGAACATACATAAATAATATTTATAAACTTTCTTGTCCACAATCAGGTCAAGATCCACAGATTATTATGTTAATTTCATTTGTTTTGAAACCAAACATATAATTATATAATTTAACCCAATCGCTATCACGGTTGTGTAGTGTTAATCCATATGTAAATAATTATTATAATTCACTTTAATGCTACAAAGCTAACTTACGTTGATTGACCAGAAATAAAAAACTAAACCTGGCATTGTTTCATACCTTGGACCAGATAGATCTCTCTCTCTCTGATGTTCTCTAGTTAACTATACTGTTTTATATGCGGATCTAGTTCTGATTATTTTACGAGTCTCTGAACATCTACAAGTTATTATAATATGAAGGAATCACAAAGCGAAGTATAATTAGTAATTAAACGAACTTACCTTAAGTGAAGTTCCATTACAATTATACGAGCTTTGTGATTCCGAATATTAGTAACCCTCCCACCCGTGCTTAATGCTTACAATAAGCTAAACCCAGTATAAGTGTACTGTACCATACTAGACTACAGTACTATGTTGTAAAATAATCAAGTGACTATTGAGAGGTAAACATTTCTTTATACATCTCAGCGGTGCTCTGAACTAAATGAGAGTTTGGCGCGTAGGAGTTGACAGTGACGTGTGTCACTTGACGTATTGGAGTTGTATTTCTAAGTGTTATTTTTTTAGGAGTCTTTTCAGCTCTAAACATATCGTGACAAAAAGGGCGTAAGCGACGAGCTACTACAAGTTATTATAATATTCGGAATCACAAAGCTCGTATAATTGTAATGGAACTTCACTTAAGGTAAGTTCGTTTAATTACTAATTCTTATATGAGCAAAGTCGACCAAGGGGTCATGGAACTAGATGGCGCGAAAAAATCATCATAAGGGTCTTGTTATATTGGTCATCTCGTTTACAAGGAAATCGCTAGTTCTGAGTTTAAGGCGGACTACTAGTGTTAAATGAAGTACCTACAATGTTAAACGAAGTATAGGATAGCGCATTGTTATCGATGTTATTCCAATATGACTTGGAAATTCGATGGCGTTAATGTGTATACACTTACGGTAGATGTCACTACGCGTCTACTTGTGACGCAAGCATAGAATGAACATCGAAAAATTCACCGATGGTCGAGTAATCGTCGATAGCTCACTTGGTAAAAGCGATCGTACCGGTGTTCCGAAAGGTCGCAAGTTCGAATCTTGCTCGACGAAGTAAATTTTATAATTTTTCCTTCAATATAAAACTGAAATTTCGCTACCATATGTTTTTGCTTCGTACAGTCACCGGCAGTGCCGGATTAAGACCATTTGATGCCCTAAGCAATCCACGCCTGTGGTGCCCCCCTCCCTCCTATCCATGAGCAATTTAATATCGGTGTAAGTATGTAGGTATGTAGGTTTTCTTGTTTCTGGTGCCCCCCAAGACGTGATGCCCTAAGCAATTAATTGCTTAGTTTGCTTATGGGTTAATCCGGCACTTGTCACCGGCAATATTTAGGTTCTTACTTTTAGGGCCATAAGAGCGTATTTTTGCGGCCTTCGTGTAGGAAGATACTATTGCCGGTACTGTACAAAAAATAAAGTTAAGGCTCCTTATTCCCTAAAAGGTAGAAAAACTCTATTAATGAAAAAAGCCGCATAAAATGCTATTTATAAGATAGTTTGAAGTATTAGTAATACAAAAAAATAATTTTGAACCATGTTTATTATTATTAAGTACCCAAAAATGCGATTCTTACAAAAAGTGTCCTGTGAAGTGTGATTTAAGTGTCATTTTTAAAAACTCATAGTAATTTGAAATTTACTGCTATAGTCATGTTTTTTTTATCGTGATAGAAATATAGTTTAACTTTGCAATGGTAATATTTTTAGGGCAAAATATTCATAGGGTTTTCGTGGAAAAAATTAAATGTAACCGTGTTTTCATCAAAAAACTGGCATATAATCAGAAGGTATTTTGTCGATTATCCAAGATGAATCTTCGATTTTTATTTCCATGGCCGTCTCATACATGACATACTCAATTGAATTTAATTCAAATTGAATAAGAATTTTTACCCTTTTTTGCGTAATCTGAAAATGAACGGTACACCTAACTGGAAAATCCGGAAAGGCCTTCCAAGACAACCAATTTTTTTCATATTTCACTCGTTAAAATGTAATATTTGCTCCGATGGCCGTCTAGATAAAGAAATGAACTATGTGCATCAATAGTTGATTTAAAAAAACGTAGTATTTTCGCCATATCCTTCGAAGAAAATGAAGCATTTCGTGAAATTCGCGCGTTTTGGGAATCTCTTAATAAGTACAGTCGCCATCAGATATATCGGAGCGTCCAAGGTGGTCACAAATATCTGAACAAGGACTCTATTTTCAAGGCGATAAGGTGCATGTTCAGATATTTTTGAATACCCTGGCCGCTCCGATATATTTGATGGCGACTGTACTGTACAAAATATAATGTTCCTAGTAAAACCCCGTCCGTACTGAACACATTTTTTTACTACGAATTTGCGCATAATGGCAATGGCATGTACTTATATCATCATCATTTCAGCCTTTTACCGCCCACGACGCCCACTGCTGAGCATAGGCCTCTCCTCATGTACATCAGAAATGAAGGTTTCCGCGATCGAGTTTTTAACTAGACGGCAGCACCGTGGCGAGAGGTCTTTTTGACAGCAGCTGTCAAAATTCATAAATAAAAAAATGTATTGAACATCATTGGTGGATTATGACAGCTAGACCTCTCGCCATGGTGCTGCCATGTATAGTCTGGCAAACCATTTCTGTCAGTAGAAATGCGCGGCAAATTCAAAATACGTACATGTGGCAACCCTTTGTGATGAGACACGCGTAGTTCATGACGAACATTTCAATTCACATTGAACTTGTTTCTAGTGTATTTCACTCTCTCATCTTAAGCGCGAGTGAGATAGAACTCCTGCAACGTTCCCAATTAAATTTAAATTAATTTTTAAGGCATCTGTTGCAGTTGATAACAGATCAGACGAAATATATCCGTTTCCTTTCTACACACCGTAAATGTCACCTGAAAGGGGCGGAAATACCAACTAAAATTAAAAACATAAAATTTGATGATCATTGCTGCTTTTTTCACTGATTCTTAGTTTTGTCATACTTTTGTTCGCTGTACATTGCTACTGCGTTCGTTGGCTGGCCAGACTATAGTGAAAATCTCGATCGCGGAAATCATCATGATCACGACTTTTCTAACCCTAAGATACGAAGTAAGTAATAAATATTCTTGTTTAAGACGTATACGGGCTATTAACTTTATTATTATATTATTATTCTAACTGGGCTATCGATGTGCCGCGTCGACCAGATTTGATCTATTGCGGCAGCCCTTTATAAATCATTACTCATTCCCGTTGAATCCAAAAACTTCCAGATTCTTCAAGGCTGTAATGTGTTGTACGGTCACGTCTGAAAATATGGATACATTTAATGTGACATACACATGTATCCAAAACTTTACGCCTTGGTAATAGAGTCGTGGTTACATATTTTTGTCATATTCAATGTATCCATATTTTCAGACGTGACTGTACCACATCGGGTTGCAGTACATGTCGCCCTAGATGGGTACTTCTTTTATGCCTTAGTGGTCCGGAGGAGCAGAGGATGTGCAAGGCTGTTTCCTCTTCTTCCTGGCAGAACGTGCATGCTGCGTTCTGTTTCTTACCCATAAAAAAATGTATAGTGTGGCTATGAACTTACCCCCAGTCCAAGGATGGGCTCAAGAGTCAATTCCGTGCTCAGTTCGTTGCATTTCAAAATGGTCGCCTGTTTCGGGTTCACGTACAGAAGATTCAATTTGCCCTGTAATTAATATTAGTTCTTATGGTAGTAACAGCAACAGCCCATATATATATATAATATTTTTGTATAAGTATGTCTTATTAAAAAAACAAATATGTCTCCCCTACTTATTTAGAGATCATTCACAATAAGAAGCGAAAAGTAACAAAATCATAAGTTTTATATTTATGTACGAGGTGGATAAATTCCATTAAAAAAGTCCTGGAATGCTACAATATCTCTATGACGCCGACACGTCGAAAAGGAGAAAATTAAGAAGGGGGACTCTGCAGACCCCACCATCAGATGGGAATAATAATTGAATTAGAGTGATTTTTGTGGCTAAAACTAAACTTTAGTCTCGCAAATCTCGCGAGACCCCGCTTGCTGCGGGATCGGATAATAGCACGGGGCACCGAGATCTCGGGACACCGGAAATGTAAGCCATACAGTCGCCATCAGATATATCGGAGCGGCCAAGGTGGTCACAAATATCTGAACAACGCCTCTATTCTCAAGGCGATAAAGTGTAAGTTCAGATGTTTCTGAGTACCTTGGCCGCTCCGATACATTTGATGGCGACTGTAGATCAAGTACAGTCAGTAGCAGAAGTAGCTAAGCAGGTACGGTGTTCAACTTCAAAATGACCTTGACACGCTCGTACTCTCAACAACTAGTAGTCCGCCTCGAACTGAGAACTCGCGATTCCCATGCAAACGAGTTGACCAATATATCAAGACCCTTATGGTGATTTTTCCGTGCCTGCTAGCTCCATACCATAACCCCTTGATCCTGCTCATATATGAACTCTCAAATGATATGTATCTCTGCTACAACCTCAACAAATTTCATAAAGATCAGAATACCCGGGACCCGGGGTATGTCCTTGAACTTCGTCCGGACTCGGGTATGTCCTTAAACTACGCCAAAAAGAGAGGTATGGGCACTTATTGGGCACTATGAATGGCATCTCGCTAAGTGTGGTAGGGCACGTTCAGCGAATGTCATCTCGCTCAAATCTGGAGCAGAGCCCGACTGGGGAAGTACCTCCACCTTACAGAAAACCACAGCCAAATAGCACTAGACCCTACTCATAGTGTTGTGTTCCTGCTGGTGAGTAAGGTTGCCAAAGAGCTCAAAGAGGATCCAGTGTGTTAATGATGAGGGACCCCCTTATTTCTTTAGCCGTCAACACAGTGATTTCTCCTTTCTTGTAAAGGGTCGGCAACGCACATGTGGCACCTCTGGAGTTGCAGGCGTCCATAGGCTACGGTAGCTGCTTACCATCAGGCGGGCCGTATGCTTGTTTGCCAGCGTCGTGGTATAAAAAAAAAGAATAACTTTATTAAAGTTATCGCGGAACAAGTATTCAAAATCAAAAATCCATCGAAATGCAGGGAGGGACGTCTAGGTAGCCAGCTGATAGTTACGTTGTGTCCGTAGTTGTCTGTAAGAACTTCACTTCGCTTACGCTGCGCTCGATAAAGTCGTGCCAAGATCATTTTGAACACCTTACCCGCTTAGCTACTTGCTGCTGCTGTATATCAACCCACCTCTCGTTTCTTGTCAACGGCTTCTCTCAGTTGCACTACTAAGTTCCTGCTGCCAGCTCCAGTGTTCCATCTGATGACAAATAATCCAATTATAATAATTATTTGCTCCATAAAAGTAAACAAGGAGGTTGACGTAGCCCAAAAGGCGGACAAAATAAAATAGGATGATGCCCATGATGCTAAATTTGGAGTCATTCCAGCGTCGTCAGGACCCAGACCATTTTGAAAACTACATTGTAAAAAGAAAAACTTTTGTAATGTTTAAATTTGTTACTCGTAGCTACACTATGTATGTTCACCGATTATGCGAAGACGGCAGGACCGATTTGGAAAATTCCTTTTTTGTATGAAAAAGTATACTTCACAGTTGGTCCCATTGTCATCAGGTCAGAATCTGATGATGGGATCCTGGAGAAATCGAGGGAACTCTTAACCTCCACGCACAAACGACCCCACGCGATTTTTTTCGCGTTCCTACAGTTTTTATAGGTCAATAGAGTCGAGAATAGAGCTTACTATAATTATTATTGAGTGAAGGTATCTTCCAATCATAACCAAGTCATTCATTTCCGTTCACAACTAGTCTGAGCAGAGCAGGTTCGAAAGGAACGCGGATCCGCGTCGGCACACAGCGATATTGTCACTCCAGCAGTTGCGGCATCCCAAAGGTAAAACTATTATAGGAAGACCTATATTGATTTGAGTATTTTTTACAGCAGTTCGAGCATTTGCTTTTGGAAAGATAGGGTCTAAGTGAAGTCGGTTCTTTTTTGTTTAAAATTAATTTATACAGCATAATCCTGACGAAAACTACCCAAAAGTCTTATTGACCAAGCTGAAACGAAGACGCTTGTCTCACTTGACATGCTTGGTCAATAAGGGCTTGTGAAATGAAGGCTTGTACCTGCTCCATTGGAAGTTGTAGGCCCTGGACAACATAGCCATGGCGTGGTATGTGTGCCGCTCGATGACCCATTCCTTTGGACACGTGCCCTCTATGTGGTTGTGTCCGTCGAAATCAGGGAAGAAATCACATGCCGCGTCGCGCATTAACTGAAAAAATATGTTTGGCATAGGTAAGGTGAAGCGAAGGACACAACTGTCTCCTGGCTACTGGGACATCTCGGCATTTCGATGGCTTTTTGATTTAGACAGTTTGTTCCACGAAAACTTTAGTACTTAACGTTTTTCTGATCTTTATGAAATTTGTTGGGGTTGTAGCAGAGATAAGTACATATAATTTGAGAGTTCGTATATGAGCAGAATCGATGAAGGGGTTATGGAGCTTTAAGGCAAAAAACGATCTTCATAAGGGTCTATCTATACCGCATTCGCTATCCAAGAGAGTGGGAGAGAAGAGAGAAGAAGAAAGGGGGGGAGAGAGAGTCAGGGACGGGACGAAGACCCGCATGAATAACTGCATTCGCTATTCAAGAGAGTGGGAGAGAAGAGAGAAGGTTACAGGGGGAGAGAGACACAAAGACCTGAAACATCACGCGAGTAGCCACGATCGCTATTCGATAGACATTTTGACAGAGGCAGAGAGAGAGAGAGGGAGAGAGAGAGAGGGAGAGAGAGAGAGAGGGAGAGGGAGAGAGAGAGAGGGAGAGAGAGAGAGAGAGATAGAGAGAGAGGGAGAGAGAGATAGAGCGGAGTATAATTTACCTGCACCATCCTTTTAACAGAGTATTCCTTCCCGAAGTGTTCCTTGAGCTTCACCGAGTTTTGCCGATGCATACCCACGTCACTGTCACCCACGCACTCGTCACAGAGAGTGTGTGTGTGTGTGTGTGTGTGTGTGAGAGAGAGAGAGAAAGAGAGAGAGAGCGACAGGGATAGAGACCACCGCATGAATAACCGTATTCGCTATCCAAGAGAGTGGGAGAGAAGAGAGAAGGTTACAGGGGGAGAGAGATACAAAGACCTGCAACATCACGCGAGTAGCCACGATCGCTATTCGATAGACATTTTGACAGAGGCAGAGAGAGAGAGAGGGAGAGAGAGAGAGGGAGAGAGCGAGAGAGAGAGAGAGAGAGATAGAGCGGGGTATATATTTACCCTCACCATCCTTTTAACAGAGTATTTCTTCCCGAAGTGTTCCTTGAGTGCGCGAGTGGTCGCGTTCGTTATAAACTTGAGCTTCACCGAGTTGCCGATGCATACCCACGTTACTGACACACACGCACTCGTCACAGAGAGTCTCTCTCTCTGTGTGTGTGTGTGTGTGTGAGAGAGAGAGAGAGAGAGGGGTCTATATTTACCTGCACCATCCTTTTAACAGAGTATTTCTTCCCGAAGTGTTCCTTGAGCGCGCGAGTGGTCGCGTTCGCTATAAACTTGAGCTTCACCGAGTTGCCGATGCATACCCACGTCACTGTCACGCATGCGCCCGTCACGGATAGCAGGACGCCTTTACTGGACACGGAAATACAAGATAGTTTTAAATTATAGTAACTAGTTGTCCGCCTCGAACTGAGAACTCGCGATTTCTTTGCAAATGAATTGACCAATATAACAAGACCATTCTGATGATTGTTTCGCGGGTTTTAGATCCATAACCCCTTGACCACCGATGTGACGTCTTGTCCCTTACCATAAGCCGTATGTCAAAAGTCATAGGGTGACCATGATTTAACTTGAAAATAAGAAATTCTCGGTAAGCCGCTTGTTCCTGCCGGTGGGTAAGGTTGCCAGAGAATTCAAAGAGGAAGGAGTGTGATGACGACGGGCCTCCCCCCGTAACCTAGCCTGATTTCCACCGTCGTAGTATAAAAAACTCTGGCCAAGTGCGTGTCGGGCCACGCATAAAGGAGGGTTCCGTAGCTTCAAGAGAATAAGAGCTAAACTAATGCCAATAGGTCATATCAGACCCCTTATGGAAGAAGTTTTTTGGAAATAACTCAAAAATGGCTGGACCGATAATGTTCAAAATAATTTTCGTAAAAAGTATATAATAACGAGCATCTTCTCAATTTTTAGGGTTCCGTAGCCAAAACGGTAAAAATGGATCCCTTATAGTTTCGTCATGTCCGTCTGTCCGTCCGTCCGTATGTCACAGCCATTTTACTCGGAAACTATAAGACGTATATTAATAAAATTTAGACATAAGGTGTATTTTGTATGCCGCTATTTAATTTTATTTTATTTTAGTTAAATTGCAGAGTTTTTTTGGGGGGCGCTAAAAATACATGTAACTAAATTCCAAAAAATATTTTTTTTACCGAATATCAACATGTTGCTTATCAATCGACAGGTCTTTAAAAATATGATCGAGGTTTCTTTAAACATTTTGTGATTAAGTGAATACTTTCAGGAATAATCGCTTCTAAAGTCGGAAAAATAGTGTCCCCACCCATGTAACTTTTGAATCGTAAGTCCAAAAAATATGAAAAAATGGGAAGATGCGCCTTATTTGTGTTATTACATACTTTCTACGAAAATTATTTTGAACATTATCGGTTAAGCCATTTTTGAGTTATCTCCAAAAAACTTCTTCATCAGATACGACCTCTTCGTATTAGTTTGGTTCTTATTCCATTGAAGGTACGGAACCCTCCATTATGCGTGGTCCGACACGCACTTGGCCGGTTATTAATTTTAATGAGGGTTTCAGCACCTGTCAAAATCCACCAATAATAATTTTAAACAAAAAAGAACCGACTTCACTTAGCATCCACCTCTCCAAAAGAAAATGCTCGAGCTGCTGTAAAAAATATTCAAATCACTATAGGTGTGCCTATAATAGTTGAAGAGTTTCCTCGATTTCTCCAGGTTCCCATCATCAGATCCTGACCTGGTTACAATGGGACCAACTGTGAAGTGTATACTTCTTTCAAACAAAAAAGAATTTTCCAAATCGGTCCAGCCGTCTTCGAATAATCGTACGTATTTATGCATAAGGGAACCAACCCACACATCACCCAAAATTGAGTTAAGTATGCAGAAGGCCTTAAAAATGCACCTTATACCCCCCTACAAAAAGATCAAAGTCGTAGGATCATTTTGACATATAAAACCATTTAGTTAACAAAGTTACCAAGCGCCAATATAATTTATTCATAAAACTTTAAAAGATCCATGCTATATGGTTACTTGCCAATTTAAAATTTATATTTATTTGAATAGATCCATGTCACATAGTTCCTCATGAGTAATGAATTACAGTATGGTTTCATATATTTCATAAGAGTCCATGCGGGTTGGTTTCTGTTTGCGTAATAAAATAGAAGATCCATGTCACATGGTTCCTTATTACAGTATCGTTTCATTTATTTCATAAGAATCCATGCGGGTTGGTTCGTGCTTGCATAATAGAAATTGCAAAAGTTAAAATTTTCGCAACGATCCACATCCCATGGTTCCTGGTTAAAATAATTTTATTTAGTCTTACATTATGAACCAAGTTCATTGAATCTGGTTTGCATAATAGAAATTAACTTATTTTATTGTGCATAAAGGTACATATTACATGGTTCTTTATAAAATATATCATATTAAAAAAATAAGGAACTATGTACCTTGAATCTCTTTTATGTAAAAACTTTCATACAAAATATAATAAAATAATTTTAATGTGAAATAAAATAAAGCGATTGCCTCTGGTGACAAGTACACTTTATTGTCAAAAACAATGTGTATGTCGTCTTTATCGAGGCAACTTTTTACAAATAGCAACATTGAGTTTAATGTCAAAATAAATATTAGTGTTTGCTAAAAAAAGGTTCGCTGATGAAATTACTTTTAGGAAAATTTAACAATATCTGTGTAACAATGAAGAGACTTGGTTATATGGATATAATGAAAACTTGCAAGAAAACCAATCCCATGAAAGTTCATCGAATGGATAAATAATTTTAAACAAAAAAGAACCGACTTTACTTAGCCTCCACCTTTCCAAAAGGAAATGCTCAAGCTGCTGTAAAAAAATACTCAAATTACTATAGGTGTGTCTATAATAGTTCAAGAGTTCCCTCGATTTCTCCAGGATCCCATCATCAGATCCTGACCAGGTTACAATGGGACCAACTGTGAAGTATAATCTTTCAAACACAAAAATAATTTTTCAAATCGGTCCAGCCGTCTTCGAGTAATCGGTGAACATACATAAAAAAAAAACAAGCAAAAACAAAGATCCCGACGAATTGATAACCTCCTCCTTCGAAATCTTGAAGTCGGTTGAAAAGACTTTCTGTCCTCATTAATGTTGGAGAAAAATATAACGAATAGAAAAAAATATACAGTAGGAACAAAAGTATCATGGCTGACCACAAAAGAAATAGAGCTTAGAAAACATGAAATGTTTAAAATTTATATGAGATCTAATTTCGTTGAAGAACAGCTATTACCAAGCAGTTAATGGAGCCACTTTGGCCAACAGGAAAACCTGTTGCCGATGCAAAGTTAGAAGACCTGAAGAGCCTTCTTCACCTGATTCCACAGATCCATCACGATTTTTACGTTCGGATAATTCCCGACGAAAGGATCGAGGATGATCTGGAGGGCTTTTCGGGTGAACCTGACTTCTTCTTCTTTCGTGTCGAGGTTACTCATATAGTGGATGCCCAGAAAGCAGCGGTGTCAACAGCCCTGGCTGTCGCGTCTCTCAGGTCCGATTCTGAGCAAGAATACGGGCATGCGGGGCATGCCAATATATGTGCCATTGTTTGCGGTGCTGTATTGCAGGCGCATCGGGTAGAGTGACCTCGTAGCAGTCCCCATCCGACCATTATGTGCTTGCAGCGGCCAACCTGAGATCTGAGCCTGTTCAGGGTCTTCCAGATGGGCCAAGGTTCTCTATGGCCGGGCGGCAGCCGCTCCGAGACCGGTATATAAATGTCTGGCGGTGGGTATCGGCTTTTCCAAAGAGAGCGGCGCGCATCTGGGGGTTTACCGATTCCCTCTTCCCTCGGACCCACGCAAGGGGCAGACTAGGAGTGCATAAACAAGACAGTGATACTATCTGCCGGTGTCAAAGCCGCAACTTCACACTGCGCGCTCGCCACGCCGGATCTGCTACGAAAAAATTGCTTGTGTGAGTACGTCATACGTCACCTGCTACGCTTACTGCTACGCGGCGTAGCGGAACTGCTACAAGCTTCTGCGATCCTGGTACCGCATGTGTACGCGCCTGAGGGTGAGTGACGTCATCCGCACATTCAAGCATCGCGCGCAGACATCCTGCTTGCTCTGGTCCCCTGGTATTACGTATTACTGACCAAGTAATATGGAGAATACAAATATGTCAATCTGCGAACCGGAGCAGGTTAGTAGTGACGCATCCCCCGACTACGTCACACGGCGCCAGCATCAAAACAGAGACGGAGACGAGCCGCCGGGGGCGCCGGGTGTTGGAGGTGACGCGCCCACTAGTACTGGCACGCAACTAGCCGAATTTAGAATAGAAATGAGACAGTTGATTAATTATTTTATAAACAACCAAAAAGCCGAGCTCCGCGACATTAGCAAGACAATGAAAGAAATCAAACAGACAAATGAAAGTATTGAAGCCTCGATTACGGAATTAACTAAACAAAATCAGGAATTTTCAAGAAGATTTGATCAAATAGAAAAACAGTTAAAAGAAGACAACGACTACATTGTGTTTTTAGAAAACCAATTGGAAGAAAGTCAGATAGCGAACCGGAAAACCAATATTGAAATAAAAAATGTGCCAACATAGAAAAATGAAACAAAGACAGACCTCTTGGAAATAATTACTACTCTGTCCACAAACTTAGAGTGCAGTATCAACAAATCGGATATAAAAGATATTTGCCGGGTGCGAGTGAAGAATGACAACAAGAACATGCCAATAATACTGGAGACAAACTCTGCCTTACTTAAACTGGAATTAATTAAAGCTGCGAAAGCATTCAACAGAAGAAACAACCAGTCGAAACTGTATGCCAAGCACCTGGGCTTCACCTCAAATGAGGACCAACAGGTTTCGGAGCACCTGACTGCTAAAGGATCCCGCCTACACTTCCTGGCAAGAGACCTCAAAAAATCAAAGGACTACAAGCACTGTTGGACATCCTACGGCAAGGTCTATCTGCGGAAAACCGACGACTCCCAAATTATCCAGATAAACTCCGAGGAGCAAGTGCAACGCTTATTTCAGGACTGACTAGACAGTTATGTATCATATTACTCCTATAATTTGCATGTAAAATGTACAACGATCTCTCTTATCTGTAAACTACATCTCTCTCGTTCATATCACACAACTATTCCCTACAAGTATACACACATACACTCACACGCATACAATCAAAGTACTGACATATACACTGTAACTCCAAACTTACATAAATATATATTTTTTGTCTGTAAATCACCCAATTTTCCGCATATCAAACATTTACCAGAGTCTTCTTGGTCATGCACATTGCGCTATAAGAGGTATATTTTATTAGACTTTAAATACAACTATGTACAAACAATGACTTGCTTACTCCTATACTATAAAAGAGCTTGACATATTGCAAACGATAACGGAAATTGATGACATCGAGATATCGCATATTATAGAGTGTGACAATACAGAAGAGTTTATGAAACTATTACATGTAAACAAAAGTGATTTTACGATTATGTCACAAAACATTAGGAGTATATACTGTAATTATATATATATTGTAATTGTATATATTGTATATTTGTAAAAAGAGAGGTATGGGCACTGCGAATGGCATCTCGCTTAGTGTGGTAGGGCACGTTCAGTGAATGTCATCTCGCTCAAATCTGGAGCAGAGCCCGACTGGGGAAGTACCTCCACCTTACAGAAAACCACAGCCAAATAGCACTAGACCCTACTCATAGTGTTGTGTTCCTGCTGGTGAGTAAGGTTGCCAAAGAGCTCAAAGAGGACCCAGTGTGTCGACGATGAGGGACCCTCTTGTTCCTTTAGCCGTCAACACAGTGAATCCTCCTTTTTGTAAAGGGTCGGCAACGCGCATGTGACTCCTGTGGAGTTACAGGCGTCCATAGGTTACGGTAGCTGCTTACCATCAGGCAGGCCGTATGCTTGTTTGCCACCGTCGTAGTATAAAAAAAAAAAAAATTTTGAAAATTTTTTGCTTACACTATCTAGCCTTACTTTCAAAAATGACGTTATTATTCTTACAGAATGCAGACTTAATTCTAATAAGCCACTACCTCAGCTCGAAAATTATGACTCTTATTTTACTAAATGCCAACAAAACCAAAATGATGGCGTGGTTGTTTATGTTAAAAATACCTTGAAGCATAAAGTAAAGGAAATAATCTGAGTCATGCTTCCTGTCTCCAGCTAGACATTTTAAATAATACTGTTTTTTGTATCTACCGGTCCCCGTCACAAACGAATGCAGAAAACTTTATAGACTCCTTAAAAAATCAACTGGAATCCTTGAATTCACATAATAATCTTATTATTGCAGGAGATATTAACATCAATATAAAACCTAAGCTTTTCGAACCACTACACGAATATATTAAAAACAGAACGAATTATCTGAATATGCTATCGAATTTTGAGAAACACATATCTGCAGAAGTAGTGCCAATTGTAACTCACCTCATAAACCTAAGTTTTCAACGCGGTGTCTTCCCTGAATCACTGAAACAATCAAACAGAGGCGATGTCAGTAATTATAGGCCGATTTCAGTTCTAACTGCATTATCAAAAATCCTCGAAAAGCTACTAAACGCCAGATTCTTAAGCTTTTTAAATAAATTTAACCTTTTATCTGATGCCCAATTTGGATTTAGACAGCGAAAATCAACCGAAGATGCTATAATTGCACTTACGTCTCTAGTTACTGAAAACTTGGACAACAAGAAGAAGTGCTTGGCTGTTTACCTAGACCTGAAAAAAGCCTTTGACACCGTCTCTGTTCCCATTCTTGTACAGAAACTTTACAGAATGGGAGTTAGGGGAACTCCGCTGTCACTATTCGAGAGCTACCTTACTGATAGGAAACAGAGGGTTAAACTTGGAGATATCGTCAGTGGGCTCGAAGACGTCGCCTATGGTGTCCCACAGGGTAGTGTGCTAGGACCTACGTTATTCCTGGTCTATATAAATGATTTATGCAATATGACCATTCCAAATGCTAAACTGTTCTCATATGCCGATGACACTGCAATAATATTTACTGGCAAATCCTGGAATGACGTTAAGAACTATGCCGAAAATGGTTTGACACATATAGACAGTTGGCTCAAAATGAACCTGCTAACACTAAACACGAAAAAAACAAATTACATATGCTTCAGCATCTTGGAAAATACACAACCCAAAAATGATATGTCGATCAGGATTCATTCATGCCCGTCTTCAACCTCGTCTACTTGTAGCTGTCCAGCAATAGAAAAGGTTGCTCAAACTAAATACTTAGGAGTTATACTTGACGAACATCTCAACTGGTATTCTCAACTTGACCAAGTCATGGGGAGAGTAAGGAACCTAATCTGGATTTTTAAGACGCTAAGGCACATTGTACCAGGGAAAAACAATCAGTCCAACTCGCGTAATGTTTCAAATGAAATATATATATCTCTGGTCCAATCTGTCCTAGTATATTGTATCTCCGTCTGGGGTGGATCGGCAAAGACCCGTTACCCGGCCAAAGACGTGCAATAATTAAAGTAATGTATTTCAAAAAAATTAGGTTCCCTACTAATCAACTATATTTAATCAGTGATTTGCTAACAGTTAGATAGTTATATGTTCTACATATCACATTAAATAAACATAAAAAAATACCCTATAATACAAATCATAAAAATAAAAGAATAAAAGCTGTTGTAGCGGAACATGTAAAAACAGGGACCTCATTTGCTCGCGGATAGTTCTGCTCGAGATCTTCACATGTTTACAATAAATTAAACAAACAACTTGACATCACAAATTGGCTGAAGAATATGACTTAACCTATGATGAGACAGAGACTTTATTACATTGATCACACACACACACACACACACACACACACACACACACACACACACACACACACACACACACACACACACACACACACACACACACACACACACACACACACACACACACACACACACACACACACACACACACACACACACACACACACACACACAGAAAGAGAGATAAATATGCATTTCTTTATTTCTCTTTATTTTCACTTTTATGTTGGATGAAATACCCTAATTTCAAAACTAAATGTTTATGTTTATGTAATTTGTATAAACTGGAAGTTTAGCCAATAAATTAGAGTTAATTAGCTTAGCATAAGTATTATAATAGTTGTACATAAGTATTGTAACTTAAAGGAAGAGCGGCGCCACCCAACACAGGCATTTTTGCTTACCGGGTGGCTCCATCACCTTACATTATAAACAATGTGTGTCTTATGGAATAAATAATTTTAATTTAATTTTTAATTTAATTCAATTTAACCTACCAAGGGTCTGGTCCACTGGTCTGGTATACTTAAAACAACATTTTCTTGGCATATTCAAGTAATAAAACATAAGAAATAACATGTTGTATCGTATGGCAATCAAACTTTGTTAAAAAAGTTGTAAACATATTTTGTATACACTTTTTCAACAAAAAACGCTTTTTCTCAAAACTATCAATGTGTGGATTGGTTCCCTTAGGCATAACTACGTCCTCGGTGAACATACATAAAAAAAAATTTCAAAAACAAAGATCCCGACGAATTGATAACCTCCTTCGAAATCTTGAAGTCGGTTGAAAAAAATATGATTATACATGTTTGGTGAATTATGACAGCTAGACCTCTCGCCACGGTGCTGCCATCTAGTGAGAATCTCGATCGCGGAAACCCTCATTGGACTGTGTTAGGTATTACTCTTGGTACCTACTTAAATCGTGATATTTTTTTTATTGCTTTGGACGTGATATTGTGATAGTGTAAATCTAAAAAAAAAAATCTAGTCTTCCCAAAACTATTTTTACCGTAGTTTCATTTGGCAGAACCATCAGATGGCATAATAGGCCAAGCAAATAAGATCTATAAAAAGTGTTTTGCGGAATTAATTCCCAGCAGGCTGGAAATCGTTTTAATACCTTCATGTGGTCCTAAATGCATGTAATCCGAGTTTGCCCAATCACAAGAGGTGTGCATAACTTTTTAGCGAAATTTTTGCTCTTTGTCAGGTTTTTGCTTGTAGCTCGAACTACGTCCGACGGAAAATGTCAAGTTTATCAATATTAAAGAGGGTTAAATTCTGCGTCGAAGGAGGAACTTAACTTCTAATTCGGTTCAGCGGTACAGCCGATATCAAAAGTTATAAACCGGGAAAATGTCTCATTTAATTGAAAAACTCATATTTTGACTTCCATACCACATATCTTTGAAACAGATGACTCCTGGTGAAAAACTTATGGAATAAAAGTTGTAGAGAATACAATTTCACGTTATATCAAAATCTCAATTTTCAAGTACAGTCATTTTGAAAGACTAAATTTGGCATGAATTCAAAATAAGTTTTTTCTAAATCCTTCTGAGTTGCATATTTTCCATAAAATATGAGGTGTTAGGCCTACATTTAATGCATCGTTACAACTAAAAACATTTCATTGCACGTTTCTAAAACGTACCTAATCAGAAAACTATTTATACACCGTGTTTTTAGGGTTCTGTAGCCAAATGGCAAAAAACGGAACCCTTATGGATTCGTCATGTCTGTCTGTCTGTCTGTCTATCCGTCCGTATGTCACAGGCATTTTACTCGGAAACTATACGACGTATCTGAATAAAATTTACACATAAGGTGTATTTTGTATGCAGCTACTTAGTTATGTAGTTAAATTTGAAAAAAAAAATATTTTTAGGGGGGCGCTCCATACAGGTAACTAAATTAAAAAAAAATTTTTTAACCAAATATCAACATGTGATACATCAATCGATAGGTCTTTCAAAATAACAATGAGGTTTCTTTGACTATTTTGTGATTAAGTGAATATTTTCTGAAATAATCGCTTCGAAAGTCAGAAAAGTTGTGTAGCCCCCCCCGTAACTTTTGAACCGTAAGTTCAAAACATATGAAAAAATTTGAAGAGATGCGCCTTATCATATACTTTCAACGAAAATTGTTTTAAACATTATCGGTTCAGCCATTTTTGAGTTATCTCCAAAAAACTTCTTCCATAGGCATCAGATACGACCTTTTGTTATTAGTTTGGTCCTTATTCCAGTGAAGGTATGGAACCCTCCTATGCGTG
This sequence comes from Pammene aurita, assembly GCA_947086415.1. Classification (NCBI taxonomy): domain Eukaryota; kingdom Metazoa; phylum Arthropoda; class Insecta; order Lepidoptera; family Tortricidae; genus Pammene; species Pammene aurita. The sequence continues at coordinate 11,865,470 of OX352316.1, forward strand.
GTCCGACACGCACTTGGCCGGTTTTTTTTTCATTTCCGGTAATTGCAAGGGTACATTCCTGAGCTTGACTTAAGTATATTTCTTAATTAAGCTATAGTGTCCTAATTTGCTCCAGTTCTGAGTTAATCGATAATTCTTTTTCGTCTTTCTTCTTTTAGTCTGAGAACCCGCTATAAAGTCATGTAACTGTTTGTTAAGCCAATACAATATTAATTTTGTACTAAGCAGAACGCCTGCAATCGAAATCAATTTTATAATTGAAAGAAGAATGGAAAAATTAGGACCGGTGTTCCGAAAGGTCGCAAGTTCGAATCTTGCTCGTCGCGGTGAATTTTACTATTTTTCTTTCAATTATAAACTTTACAATATAAGTACAATATGTTTCCTTTGTATCTCGGATTGTTAATGTTCAAAATTTCATTTACACATAATTATGACATCATAATATTCATAATGTTCAATTGTTTGGTTGAGTTTAATATACAAATTGGGGAATCAATCAATAACTACTGAACCTATTTGAGTTCTCAGAGTAAAAAGATAATTAAATGTAGGTTTACACAATCAGAAGGCATTAATAAAATATCGATTACCTAAGAACTGGAGCTATTAGGACACTGGCGTCTTTGAGAAATAAACCTAAGTCAAGCACAGGAATATACCTTGAAAATTATATACCGGAAATAAAAAAAAACATGGTGTATAAATAGTTTCTGATTAGGTACGTTTTAAAAATTTGCACTGATATGTTCTTAGTTCTAAAAATTCATTAACCTCGTAACGCCCAAGAAAAAAAAACGCAAGTTCAGCTAAACGCCCAATGTGCAATGTATAAGCCAATATGTTTTACAGTCGTTAACGCCCACCCAAATAAATGACTTTTTTTCAGTGATAAACTTAAGTGGGATTTTTTTTATATTTTTCTGGGTATAAGTGAATACAAATAAATACAATAAAGTGAATTCTAACTTCGTATCTTTTGTTCACTTCCATGCACATTGGGTCTTTGGTTGAAGTTGTAAATAATATAAACATTTAACTACAAACCAACTTTTTATTAAGTTTAAAGGCACAAAATCACATAAAAATGCTTAAAAATGCTTGATAACAAGCTTTAAAAAAATAGTTTATAACTTGCTTAACAAAAAACTTAATTTTCTATTAATTTTTATTTTAAAAAGTTATGCAATACCTTTGAGATCAATTTTTTCAAGAGATTTAGACAAAATCACATAATACCTACTTTTATTCAGTTTTAGGCACTAAATCACATAACATTTCTCCCAACTCTAACAAATTATACATCAGTAATATCTGCAAAAAGAAAAAAATATGTTTTTAGAAAACAAAATGCTCCAAAATGCTTGAGAAAAAACTAAAAGAAATATTTTAACAACTTTTTAACTTAAAAATTACTACATTTATATTAATGGAAGTTATTTAATAACTTTGAGATCAATTTTTCCGAGATTAATGTTACAATATCACATCTTCATATCTTAATACTTTTTTTTCATGTCACACTAAGAATTATAAGCAATTACATGCTTTCTTACAACTATTTTAACAATTGTCATAACACAAAACAATTTTTATTTCAATTAACAATTATTATTTAATGCTTATAGCACTACTAATACTTAATCAGAATCACAAGCCTTCATAGTTTTTATCAAAATAATCACTTGAACAAAACCTTAAACCAAAAAAGAACATTTAGCTGCAGGTTATAATATATTTACAAAACAAACGCCCAATATGCATTACAATGTACATAATATTCTGATAAGGAATTAAAAATAGTTATTAGTACTTTTACAAACAAATAACAGGTTATTTCAGTAAAACACACATTTAGGATAATTTTTATGTCATCCTCAAAACAAAAAAAGCCATGATTCAATTAATTAATTAAGATAAATACTTACGTGTCGTGCGCGTACGCGGCATGGTGACAAAATGGCGGAGGCCTAAAACTTGTCTCTGCGTATCTGTCAAACGTCAGCTGTCAAAATGGTCGCCATTGAACCGGCTATTCACGACGTCAAGGTGAAATTCAATTACGCGCGAAAATATAAAAATGACATTTCATAAGCTTTTAAGTACAGCGTACTGTACACTGGGAGTTTACCTCATTTTATTTTTTCGAAAGTCTGGGCGTTAATGCTGAGTGTTACTTTGTACACTCTATTGCACATTGGGCGGCACGAGGTTAAATTTAGGCGTCACACCTCATATTTATGGAAAATATGCAACTTAGAAAGATTTAGAAAAAAACCTTTTTTGAATTCATGCCAAATTTAGTCTTTCAAAGTGACTGAATTAGAAAATCTATGTAACATGAAATTTTATGGTCTTCAACTTTTATTCTATACGTTTTTCTCCAGGAGTCATCTGTGTCAAAGATATGTGGTATGGAAGTCAAAATATGAGTTTTTCAATTAAATAAGACATTTTCCCGATTTATAACTTTTGATTTCGGCTGTACCGCTGAACCGAATTAGAAGTTAATATGCTCATTCAACGCAGAATTTAACCATCTTTAATATTGATATACGTAACATTTTCCGTCGGACGTACCGTTTTCGAGCTAGAAGCAAAAAACTGACAAAGAGCAAACATTTTGCTAAAAAGTTATGCACATCTCCTGGGATTGGGCAAACTCAGATTACATTCATTTAGGACCACGCGAAGGTATTAAAACGATTTCCAGGCTGCTGGGAATTATTTCTTCGAAAAAATCGAATTTTCTTGGCCTATAATATCGTTTCGCATACATATTTTTATTTGGCATAATAACCTAACCGTGCCAAATGAAAATTCGACCAAATGAAACTTTGCGAAACGATGTTTGGTAAACGTTGGTGTTGGTATGCTATTACACGTTTTACGATAAGTTGTTTGGGAAATGAAATTAGGCGAAAGGCTTTTGCCAAAATGGTACATTCTCATAGTACGGGCGGAGACCGCAAGATCTACTACGTTACGTGATACAAAGATAAGCCCCATGGCACATGTTCATAAAAGTGATGCTGATCCGAAAAAATTGTAGAAAAATTACAATTGGCCGAAAGCACAAAAAATTATCACTTGCAGTGTAAAAAATGGATGGTATTTACCTACGTCATTCGATATAAAGAAGACACTTGTGGCAAAAAACAGCAATGGTACAGAAAAACCCAGTCTGCCAGGTCCAGCATGGCCGGAAGTGCCCGGCAGACTGGTACAAAAGTGACGTAAATTTGGAGTCGGAACTCAGCATCACTTTTATGAACATGTTAACCTTAGCTTTGTTTATCCCTTATGTATAGTTATTATAATCTTGCTTTTGGCTCTTAGATAATCACTAAGGAAGAGCGGTGTCCCTTAACACAGGTATTTCCATACTTGGGGTGCTATGACGGGAAACCTCCTCGAGTGCCAGGGCCCTTCTCATTCTTTCTGATCCGGTTGATCCGGGGGAAAGGGAAGGGTTCCTGGACGGTGCATCCTGGGGGCAACGGTAAGCGATCTTTTGGTGGACCCCAAAGATTTCTTACCGGTGCTGCTAATATCCTGTGTGGGGGGGTCGGGGGGTTCCGCACAGGGAGATCTCTCATTTAGGGAGAGGACTCCTGAGTGTTGGCTGGCGGGGGCCTTTGGGCGAGGGACAGGAATGCCGCTGTCCTGTATAAAACTGCGGCCCCGTAACCTGTCTAGGCAGAGGGCCTATGATGACGGACCGGGGGTCAACACCAAGCCGCCACTTGGTGTTGGCTGCGAGGACGACAACCTCTATAAAAAACTGAGGGGCCTTCGGGCCGGGCGGCTTCGGCCGCGGTGAGGGACAGGAATGCCGCTGTCCTGTATAAAGCTGCGGCCCCGTAACCTGTCTAGGCAGAGGGCCTATGATGACGGACCGGGGGTTAACACCAAGCCGGTGCTGGGTGTTGGCTGCGAGGATGACCACCTCTATAAAAAATCGCGAAGGCAACCTGAGTGGGTGGAACCCGGGGTTTTTCCACCTGCTCCCGGCGTGGAGGTTGTCATGAGGGAGCACCGTGTGGTGTCGCCCTGCACGCTACCTTCGGGAGGGGGAGCTTCGGCTCCGGGGGCTTCGGCCTCAGTGAGGGGACAGCTTCGGCTGTCGCAGCAGGCGGTGTTCGCGGAATAATGTTCGCGCTACCGTGTCACCGTCTCCGATGCTGCTCGACGGGCATACCGTGGATGGTTTAGTTGGTAGTGTTGGCCCTTGCCGACGAGTCCAACATACCCGTCCTAGTTCCCCGGCTAGGCGGGATGCCTAAATGCATTCCTCCGCGTAAAAAAAAAAAAAAAAAGGTATTTCCATACTTAAAAAGGGGCACCGACCTGTACTTTGTTAAAATTTTCTTATTATTGAATAAATCATTTTTTTTTATGTTCAATGTTTTTTATCTTTGTATCACGTAACGTAGCAGATCTTGCGGTCTCCACCCGTACTATCAGAATAATTTTAATCTTTACTTCTGCAGTAACTTACCCGTTCGGATCAGGTCTCATGTCCCATCCTTGGTATGGCATGTTGCTGTAGCGCAGCGTCGCTATACCTATAGGCCCTGCACATAGAATAGCATCAGCTATTTTTGTAAAGGGTCGGCAACGCGCAGGTGACACCTCTGGAGTTGCAGGCGGGGTTGTAACATTCGTATGTTTTTGACTTCCACGACATAAGCCTAGTCTAGTGTGGGAGTCACTGATAATCTGTAAATCACTACATAGTATAAAACAAAGTCGCTTTCCTCTGTCTGTCCCTATGTATACTTAGATCTCGCGGCACTCTTGTCACTTTAGTTCCTTTTACAACGGATCGCAACGTACATGTGTTACTCCTAGATCTGCAGGCGTCCATAGGCTATGGTGAGCTGTGTGCTTGTTTGTCATTGCAAAACCTTTACTAAAAAGGCCCTAGGCTAGTGCCAACTCATGGGATTAGGTTGCCAAGCGGGCCCCAGTTTCAATTGAGCAGTGGCTAAAGCTAGGACAGACGCTAATAGGATGATGAAGGCTTTCAAGGAAATTTTAAGGCTTTCAAGGGCCTAGGGACTTACACAACACTCCGGTCCTAAACTGAACTGTGAGTTTATCTTCGTTGAACTTGTAATCGTTGATGTAGTTGGTGGTCCAGAGGTGCCTCGTCTCCTGCCACTGGCAGATTACTGGCGGTTCCGACCACAAAATGGTTTGGGGCAATCTGTCAAAAAATAAAGTAATCATCATCATTATCATCATATCAATTTTATAATTGAAAGAAAAATGGAAAAATTCATCGCGTCGAGCAAGATTCGAACTTGCGACCTTTCGGAACACCGGTCCGACGACGGTCTTTCAATTATAAAATTGAAATTTTCGCTTGCAGACGTTTCTGCGTAGTACAAAATTAATCATCATATCAGCCGAAAGACGTCCACTGCTGAACATAGGACTCCCCCAAAGAGTGCCACTATGACCGCTCCTGCGCCACCCGCATCCAGCGGACTCTCGCGACGTTTACCAGGTCATCAGTCATCACCTTGTGGAGGGTCTATCGAAAAAGGTAGTATGGGCTGTTTTGTTTACTTCTATTTTAGTGTATTTTTACATTTTTTACCTGTTTTTGTGTCAATTTTTTTTGACGATAAAAGTTTTTTTATCGGTTTAAGGGCGCGCCCTAATGATTCTTTATTTCTATAACAATTTTTACAATTCTGTTAAAATGAGAGTTTTCAATATTATACACACAATTACACGAGAGGAGCGGCACTAAAATTAATCGGTACTTTATTTATTTAGCCCTTTATTCTGAACATATTGTTTGCAAATATTGTTTCTGTGTCAAATGAGGTCTCTTAATTCAGTGAGCCTATTGGCAAAGGCCTCCTCCAGCTCCTTCTAGTATCTCCTATCCCTTTCTAATAGGTACTTAAGTATGTTAGATAAAATACTATACATCAAAAGTAGGTAAACCGGTAAAACTTTTTTTATTTTGTTTCACATACATACACGTAATATTGGCGTATTTTAAGACTTTTTAGGATATTTTGTTATAAATAGCTTTCATCAATTAAAAAAAAAAAACAAATTACAGCAGTGTCAATCGAATTTCGAGTTTGTTTGTTTGAGTGTCCTTAGAAGGGGCCCCGGGACCCTGAACTATACTTTCACAATTGTAGCCTATACTCACTGTATAAGCACTTAGGGCCAGCTTCTCATTCTCAGCCTCAACTCTCATCACTTCCACCCCGATCTCCGGGGTCCGAGTGACCCCAGACGGGGCCCCGGGACCCTGAACTACCATTTATGAATTGTAGCCTATACTCACTGTTTAAACACTAGGGCCAGCTTCTCGTACTCAGCCTCCACTTTCTTCATCTCCACCTCGATCTCTGGGGTTCGAGTGACCCCAAACGGGGCCCCAGGACCCTGAACTACCATTTATCAATTGTAGCCTAATACTCACTGTATAAACACTAGGGCCAGTTTCTCATACTCAGCCTCCATTTTCATCATCACCGCATTGATCTCCGGGGTCCAAGTGGCTCCAGACGGGGCCCCGGGACCCTGAACTACACTTTATCAATTGTAGCCTATACTCACTGTGTTAACACTAGGGCCAGCTTCTCATACTAAGCCTCCACTTTCTACATCTCCGCCTCGATCTCCGGGGTCCGAGTGACCCCAGACGGGGCCCCGGGGTCCTGAACTACACTTTATCAATTGTATTGTAGCTTATACTCACTGTATAAACACTAGGGCCAGCTTCTCATATTCGGCCTCCACTTTCCTCATCTCCGCTTCGATTTCCTCCGGGGTCCGAGTGACCCCAGGCGGCGGGGGCCCCGGGGCCCTAAACTGCACTTGATACGGCATGGGGGTGAGCCGTTTTGGTAGTAATACTGAAATAAATAAAAAAACACATTTATCTTTCGCTGTTGCTCATCTCTATCTTGGTTAGAAATGGTAAGATGTGTCCAGTTAGTTGTTTCTGAGAAGAAAGAGATGGGTTTATACACATCTCTTCTCAAGCAGGAGATTAGGTTAATAAAGGTCTAATGCTGACACAAAGTAGGTTGAGAATTTAAATACAATTTCATACATATTTTTGCGCTGTTGTTTGCAGGTTTCCCCATTATTTATTAATTAAGAGCCAAGAGTGTCCCATTGCTGGGCAAAGGCCTCCCTTAAGGAGAGGGTTCCACGTATCCTGGTCTTGTACAGTCTCCCACAGATTCCTCATTATTTCATGGAAAAGATATTGGTATACATAAAGTACATACCTAAGTTCTTTCAATGAAAACTTTATCGAATAAAAATTGCAAATATGCGATAGAGGGCTTTTATTTTTTACTGCCAGTGGTAAGTACACAACTTTACGTGTGACGTAAAAGATCATATAAAATCCCCCGTATTAATAAGTGTGGTTTTTAACGGACCGGCAACTACGGAACCCTACATTGAGCATGGCCCGACTATGATATATTACGCAATGGGCCCGACATGATCTTTGCCGGTTTTATACAGAGTGTAGCGAAAATACTGGTGATCCGTTCGTCGTGGTGGTATCGTATTGCGACTAACAAAAAGTAGGAGAAAAAAAATTTGACGCGAAAAATGTCTCATTATTTAGTCTTAGTTTTTCATAATTTGAATACGATACCTATTATAGCCTTATAAGGATCAACAGTATTTTTGTTACATTCTGTATATTTCTCGTGGCAACTTGATATCATTATTTTGACTAACGGGTCTATTTAAAGAGGTGACGTACTGAGGTATTCTAACATAATTATTAAAATGATATTAAACTATTGATAGACTATCTATCATTATCATCTGCCATCCCACTCAGAGTCGTTGTCATAGATAAGATAATAACAAATAAGAGATAATAATTATCACGCGATACATACGTATCGAGAATTGATCGCCAAATCCGTAGTTTTGTGACCGAAGTGCTGTGTATCGGCCGTGAAAATGACATGTGACGTACGATGACTATTTATGCCTAGTAAGTTTTTTTAAATCTCTAATCTCCTATAGTAGGTACAGTCAACCAATTTGATTCCTAGGCCACTCTAGAACCTTGTCACAATAGCTAGTTTGGTAGCGAATAGGTTACGTTTATACGTATCCACGGGCAACTGTCATTAGGACAAGGTTCTACAGTGGCCTAGGAATCAAATTGGTGGACCGTACAGTCATTTTACGGGCAGCTTACTAGCTGCCATACTTGGCGAATTGGAAATAATTAATAATAGCTAATATTTTACCGCCACAAATATGTAGGTACAGACATATTACAAGCGTTTTTCTTGTAGGATTTTAATGAATATATAGTTTTTTTAATGTGTAAGAACAAACTACCACTTATTACTATTTGTTTCTAACGAATTAGGATATATTATATCGCCCGCGCCGTACATTTTGTAAATTATGTGGTTTTAAATGGATACGGTTTCTTGTTTTTCGCTTTCAACAGAAAGAAGACTTAAGTATCCTCATATTTACAAATGAAAATAATCGATATATTTGTAAATAAAAACACACAATTTTTTTACCTTTTTAACTACTTCCGTGTGAAAAGTTTGTAGGACTTTTGCATATGTTATCTTTAAATATCCCATAAGTATGAAAAAACAAATCAGGCTATTATAAATTAATGTATATATGAAGCATCCGTATATAAGGTGCTAACAAACTAGTCACGGATATTTTAAGAGATAATACATTACATTAAAACAATTAACTTTTAACTGTAATTAAGGAACCTTTGTATTTCATTTTTTTGTTTTCATTTACGAACAAAAAAAACATTGTAATTAATTTTTTAAATAACCATCCCCTATAATGTACCTGTAAAGATGTTTAACAATGTCTGTCATGTCACGTCAATTTATTTTTTTCCTAGTTTTCTCCAAAAAACATAACAAAACCTATGATGTTTCATACTTAAATATACTCCGAAAACCGAGTACTATCAGCGGTAAAAATATCCGTGACTAATTTGTTAGCACCTTATATTTACTGGGGGTACTACTTTAATTATGATTTAAATAAGCGTATACTTGTCCATTATGTCCAAGTGTATTTGTTTAATTTCAATTATTTATTTATTTAGGCTCTAGGCACATAAGCATGTTGGTAATACAATAATACCTTATTTCAAGAACTAGAACTTGTCATTATCTAATTCAAAGTAAAAATGTAAACAAGTTTATATACTAAACAATTACCGTTGGCAAAGGTAAATAAATTAAATTAAATTAAAATGTCAAATTAATAAATTAAATTACCATACATATAACATGAAGTATTAAGTAAGTATGATGGGACAATCATACACAAATCAACCTAGTTTCACAGTAAGCTCAATAAGGCTTGTGTTGTGGATACTAGACGACCATATATATAATAGATATATACATATAATTTTTTTTTTTTTTTTATACCACGACGGTGGCAAACAAGCATACGGCCCGCCTGATGGTAAGCAGCTACCGTAACCTATGGACGCCTGCAACTCCAAAGGCGTCACATGCGCGTTGCCGACCCTTTACAAAAAGGAGGATTCACTGTGTTGACGACTAAAGGAACAAGAAGGTCCCTCATCGTCAACACACTGGGTCCTCTTTGAGCTCTTTGGCAACCTTACTCACCAGCAGGAACACAACACTATGAGTAGGGTCTAGTGCTATTTGGCTGTGGTTTTCTGTAAGGTGGAGGTACTTCCCCAGTCGGGCTCTGCTCCAGATTTGAGCGATGACAGTCGCTGAACGTGCCCTACCACACTTAGCAAGATGCCATTCGCAGTGCCCATACCTCTCTTTTTGGCGTAGTTTAAGGACATACCCAGGTCCGGACGTAGTTTAAGGACATACCCCGGGTCCAAAATACTTAAATACATAGAAAACATCCATAATTCAGGAACAAATATCAGTGACAAACACACAAATAAATGCACTGCCTGACCAGGATTCGAACCCGGGACCTCCCGCTTCGTAGGCAGGGTCACTACCGACTAGGCTAGGAGGCCGTTAAAGAAAGAAGATTATATAGAGAAAAAATAAAACATAAATTAGAATTGGTTACCTACTTAATATTAAAAATAACCGGCCTGTCACTCATGTGCACCTTGTTCCAGTGCACTATTGGGCAGTCAGTCGTACTTGTTCAACACGGCATTCAGGAGGCTGTTGGTACTTACTGTCTCTCACTCTAAATAAGACGGAGGCAACACGTTTTCGCAATATAGTTTTAAAGCCCTCCGTGTTCGCCTCCAGAAACATGTCCGAGCTACTGCATCACCGAGGCAGCCCCAACAGCATCCTAAAAGCATTATTGTACTGAACTCGCAGACTGTTATACGTTTTTTTTAATATCAATCAAAATTGGCCAGTATGGAGAAGTCAGAAACTATGAGAGATAGCGAAATCTGTTCTTAGGAACCATGGCGTCGATTTTATAATAATGAGATAATGACATACAACTTCAAGAAAACAAATCCTAGATTTTGATGCAATATTATGAGAAATTATACAAATAATTAGATAATATCATTGCCAAAGTTTACGTTGGGGGGAAGTATATAATGCCAAACGACGTGTAATGTAATTCATAGTTTGTCGCCTACTGTTTTTGTTTCCGTAATAATACGCAATGTTTTTGGTTCTAATGTTAAAATATGGCCCTGGCCTCTATTATAACTGAGACAATTTCGGCAGGTTTTACCTATTTTGGTTTGGTATTACTATTATCCAAATCAAAAATTTTGCTAGTCTGTCACTCTGACCTCCAATAAAAGCTGCCAGATGCCCGGATCTAGCCATAAGGATAGTGCCGCGAAAGTTGAAGACAGTTCAAATCCGGCCCCGAACACCTGATAGACCGTAAGCCAGTAACAAATTTCGTTGGTCATCGCGTCCCAGGTGACAACTTGTGAAGTGGTTAAGAGCGATGTGTAATGAAGCCTCATGAAGGTCAGCTGCCTCTCCGTTGGTAAGTCGAGGAACGGCAGGCATTTAATCGATAAAAAAAAATGGTCATCGCGTCCCGATTGAAACTTTGTCAGATGATAGTTTATATCCTATTATAAATATAGAAAATCGTCAGTCAGCTGTATCGCAGTGAAAAGACCGTCAGCTGATCACGTGAACGTAGGATCTTCAGAGCATCAGCTGACGGTCTTTCCACCTAGATACAGCCGGCTGACGAATTCTCATGTTTGTAAGAGCATATAAACTAACATCTGACAAATTTCCAAAGTTGACGCGATCACCCCGTTTTTTTTAAAGTGTTTAAATAGCTGCCGTTCCTCAACCCACCAGCGGAGCGGCAGCTGACCTCCACGAGGCTTCATTATACATCGCCCTTAACCACTTAACAAGTTATCGCCTGGGACGCGATTGGTCATGTTTGTTCCTGGCCTACGGTTCAGGAGGACTTGGTCACTTTTTCTGAATTATATGACATCTATTTCAGATTATAGTTTTTTATTTTATTTATTGAATAAGAAATATTAAATATAATATTATATATTACAAGATCCATCAAATAGGTATAACCTTGGAGAGGTGTGTGTAAGTTCACGTACATATTTACTTAAATAATTTCAGTGTAATATGGAACTGTTTGGCGACGGCATGGGCTTTGCAGACGGTTCTCACCTGTCTAACAGGCGAGATGGTGGACCTCCAGTCCTGGGTCGATAAAAATGGCCGCCTGAAGCCTCAAGGTAATACACACATCACCTTTTTTATGGAGGACATGCAGGCGTTTGACTACGTTCTCTCCCGATGGTAAGTGATGATGCGGTCTACGGAGCACGCTTACCTATGAGATACCTATTTACTCTAGCTTTAAAGATACCCAAATTGTACTCAAGTGGAAACACAGACTCGGACAGGCCGTTCCACTCCTTGGCGGTTCGCATAAGGAATGTTGAAGCGAAACGCCTACCTACTATGAAGCGATGCCGGAGTGCCGATAGCCCGATCAGAATTTAATCGCTAACGGCTGAGCATAGGCCTCTCATCTTGTACGCCACTCATTCCAGTCCTGAGCCAATCTTGGTATATAGGCTCTTAAATGGTCGGCAACGCGCAAGGTAAACCTATAAAGTTACAGGTGTCTATAGGTTTCCAGGCGTTATCAGGCGAGCATGCATGTTTGCCACCGTCGTGGTATCTAAAAAAAAAAAACTCATCTAGACGTGACTTGCAACCTTCCTAATGTTGTCTACCCATAGAGCTAACGGGCCAGGGGCTTCTTTCTCTGAAAGTGGCCACTACACAAGGTTGATAACAAGGACAGCCTGGTTGCTGCAGACGCCTCTGTCTCAAATGGATGGTGGACGTCCAGTCCTGGGTCTGAAGCTATGTCGTCATGTTACAACACTGATTTAAAACAATCTATGAAAGACAATTTCTATTTTACACTTTGGGGCATGATGAAATTCTAAGGATACAGTCTTTTATGAAAACAAGATACACTGCGCTGAAATGAAAATGCTTAGATGGGCCGGTGGCGTTACGAGCTTGACCGTATCAGGACCATTCATGTAAGAGGTAGTTTTAAAGTGAAACCTATCCAAGACAAACTTGCAGAAAGCCGACTGAGGTGGTATGGCCATGTGATGCGAATACCACCAGAACACATAACCAATAAGGTCCTAAATATGGTTGTTGTAGCCCAGGGAGCAGGGAGACCCCGGACAACCTGGATGGCAGTTGTTAGAAAAGACCTGCAGTATGGAAACATAAGACCTGAGACGCCCAAGACCGGTCGGCCTGGCGACGCATGATTAGAAGGGCCGACCCCAAGTAAATGGGAAGAAGCCAGGCAAAAGAAGAGAAAACAGTATTTTTAAGAAACTGCAAAAAATGTTAAAAAGAAACTAGAGAAAGTCTACTGACCATAGATTGAGATAGGAACTCTATAATAAAAAAAAAACTTTACTTTGTATCCTTAGTAGTGTAACTACTTAAAAATTGCAAATCAAAAAATATTGAACAAAATAATTTGATTTGCTTCAAGATTTTAAAAAAAACTTTACTTAGCCTATTCCACATTCCCAAGAGCAAAAGTCCAAGCTACTGTAAAAATACTCAAATACATAATAAAATAAATAATATAATAGGTGTACATCTATAATATTTGAAGAGTTCCCTCGATTTCCTTAGGATCCCATCATCAGATCCTGACTTGATGACTATGGGGGGTCAACTGTTAAGAAAACATTCAAACAAAAAAGAATTTTCCAAATCAGTCCTGTCGTGTTTGAATAATCAATGAACATAAAGTTAAAAGTATTGCAAAATCTAAGATTCAGAATCTATTGCAGAATCTTAAAGTTGGTTGAAAAATAACTTTCACTCAGAGGTATAAGTTTTCACGAAACGAATTCCCGATATTTATTGTCTGAATGAATTATACCTTAAATGGGTATACGATTCATTGAATTATTAATTTTGAATATTATGTATTTCACTACATGGGCTATCTAGTTAGATCAAATTGTATGCGCCATATTTGGCGGTTGGCAGCTGTTACTGAATCAAAGAGTAGCTTAGACTTTTAGTGATTTTCACTATAACTTTGGGATGTCATCTTCTGTTACTCAATGGTACAATTATTTAAATTCCAGTAATGTCGTCATCTGTGGACGTCTCCGAGTCCCCGCAGCCTGTGACCGCGCTACAAAATGAACTCGGCAGGCAAACGAGGTCCGCAAAGGAGATAAAGGTCTTGAGTTTGGCACGGTGTCAACTACGGGAAGTGCCGCAGGTGAGAACTTATTCTCCTGCTTTTGCTACGGCTCAATTGAGCCTGGTTCCGACAACTTCATCCCATAAATTGGCGAAGCCACTAGTTTTACGAAAGCGACTGCCGTCTGACTCAGAGGGGTAACTAGGCCTTATTGGGATTAGGTCCGGTTTCTTCACGTTGTCTTCCTTCACCGAAAAGAGAATGGCAAATGTACAAGTTCCGAAAAACTCAGTGGTACCAGACAGAGATTGAACCCGAGACCTTCGGATTGAAAGTCAGACGTTTTCCATGAATTATGAGGGAACTCTTATCAACCACGGTCATCTCTTATTACAGGTGTTTTCGTTTAAGGACATTAACGAAAACCTTCTAGCTGACACCATCGAGTACATGACGCTGTACGGCAATAAGTTCGACGACCACCAGTCCACTGGTGACAGATATGATAGCTTTATCAACGCCACGGAAGCCAGGACGCTGGCGTCGGGCATAGGGTACGATACTAGAGGTAAACATAAAGACGGAAAACCAGCTGAAAACTCTTAGCCGTGCCAATAGCAAATTTGAGTGGAGACACTCTGAAGAGGCTGAAATGCTCTCCATTTCAGCCACACACTGTTTGTTTTGTATTCTTGTTAATGCGCAACTGTGTTTGTTTTGTATGTGTTCGCATTTTTGTTAATGTGTTTTTGTAATTATGCTGCCTGGATAAATGTAATGCCTATTTACCTATTTAATTCGATGTGCCTATTTAATTCTATAACATAAAGGTACCTAATTATACTCTTTCACATCATACCTCAAAAATAAAGAAGCACAGTGGGTACAAAACGTCCGACAAGGTAATGTAACTAAGGTAACTCCAATGGAAGACCAGCGTTGGGTGAATAGGCTAGCACTATGCTGAATTGGGGTACATATTGCGGCACCTGCTCGTACCTATTATTACTGTACCATCTATTTATCATACCTCTATATTGTATTGTTTATGTAGTATCACAAAAAATATCGTTTCTGTTTATGTATTGTAAAGATTTTTTCTGACAGAGTTCTTCACAGTTGGTATTTTAATTGCACTTTCATTGTAAATTAAATTGTGTCTGTTTCTAATTTGTGGTATTTTCCACTAAATAAAAAAGCAAATTTAAATCAATACTTTAAATTCAACTAATGTTAGTTGTTGTTTGCTGTGTTATTGTTTTGGATTTGTTGTTGTTGTTTTGTTATCAAGTAAATGTTCTTTTGTGTAATTCCTCTTGCCTTCCTACTGTTAATCCCGCTTGTCACATCCCGCCTCGCTAGGTCAGCTTTTTTGACTTCTTCTGTCCCATCCTGATGTTCATCAAATCTGATATTATGCCATTCTAAACTGCCTGATGAACTATCTTTATCTGTTTACCCGAACTACGGAAATCTGAGTACATTTGTAAATCTTTGGATTTGACAATATTGACGATGTATGGGCGATGTGTATAAATATGCCAAATAGGTTACAATACAATGCAAATATTATTTATTGCACACCTCAATAAAATATAACAGATTAAAAGTAGAGATAGTCAACAGGTTATTGCCAATACCCACAATTTTGTTTGTGGCATTAAAATCATTCCCGATTATTTCTTGTAAATAACTCGTCCTCTTGTTGATGTCTCTCTGACATAAATACCATCTTTTTTCAGTGACATCATCATGGCCCGGTGGTTTCAGAGGCATCCGCTTCAAAAATCTTCGAGAATTGGACTTACGAGCGTGCCTTATAACCACAATAAGTGGAGGCACTTTTGAAGGCATGAGGTCACTCGAAGCCTTGTATCTGTCAGACAACAGCATACTCTTCATAAATGCCCAAGCGTTTGCTGGCCTGGAGAATTTACTTCACTTGGATTTAAGCAGAAATTATGACTTTGATGAGTTCGGAAACCATAAGAACTTAGCGCTAGAATCAGTGGATGTCATGGCAGATTTAAAAAATCTAGTTTCTTTGGATTTTTCTTACACTCGATTGTCGCAAAACAATCTGATGATGTTCAATCATTTTGGAAAGAACTTACAAAGACTCTCGCTCTGTGAAACGGGGTTATCGAAGTTGCGTGATAATTTCTTTGCAAATACGTCGCTCAAATATTTAGATATTTCTGGAAACAATGGGATTTTGAACCATTTTTGCGCACTGGCGGGTCTAGAAAATACCCTGGAAGTGCTATATGCCGTTAGAATCGGTTTAGTCTACCTTAACATGTTTGAACGGTTTAATCGTTTGGAAATTTTGAATGTACAGAAAAATGAGATTATTATGTTTACAATTGATGCAGCAAAAACATTGAAAAATCTACAGATACTAGATTTGGGTAATAATAGGATCACTTCGTGGTCAGATTTTAAGTTTAGTTTAATGCCACGCCTGCAGTATCTGTCGTTGCGGAACAATAATATAAACATTATAAACGAGAATATGATTGAAGATTTCAAGAGTGTAAAATACCTTGGATTTGCTGAGAACTATGTCATTTGCAATTGTCATACAAGAGACCTATTTGAATCGGCTGTTAAAGCTGACCGAAAAGCGAAAAAGCCAGCGAAGTTAAACACAATATACAAGAACAGTAATGAAAGCAGATTTAGTTTTCACACAGGCTTCGCAACTTACAACAATATTATTAATGAAAGAAAGAACGTCAGTGAAGCTTGTGACTTAGATAACGATTGTGACGGAGAAATTATCGATAGTAATATTACTGCTAACTTTGTATTATTTGATTATGAACCTTTTTTGTACAAATGCATGGAACTAGAAGGGAGCTTTGTGTCCTATTCAAAAACGCTTGGTTGCAATGCTTTACCCAGAGATTTGGATTATGAAGAGGCCATCAGTAAGAGTTGGAATAAATTGATAGCTTTGACTGTCATACCGGCCATATTATTTCCAGTGATGATTTTCGTATATATGTTCAGAAAAAACTTTAGATATTTTTGCATTACGGTGAAGAATTCTGCGCTCTTGAGTATGATAAATTCTGATGCGGTTATTGATGGTAAGTTAACAAATCTAAATATATATAACTCAAAGGTGACTGACTGACTGACATAGTGATCTATCAACGCACAGTCCAAACCGCTGGTTCTAGAGATTCCAAATTTGGCAAGGAACCTATCCTTATAAGGTCTAGGGGTGCACTAAGAAAGGATTTTTCAAAATTCTTCCCCTAAGGGGGTGAAATGGGGGTCCAAAGTTTGTATGGGGAAACAAGATTAGTTAGTCTATTTTATTCGAAACTTCACAGAAGTATTCCTAACAATAAATGAGTAAATACGTGTTGCAGGTTTTTTGAGAATTCAACCCCTAAAAGGGGGAAATGTGGTCAAAAAGTCTGAAAATCAACATGGGTATTGTTTCTATGGTTTATCGGGTCGCTGATTACGAAACCAACACTTAAGGGGGTGAAATGGGGGTTGATAGTTTGTATGGGGAATTTTTAAACATTGAACCAATTTAGATGAAACTTGGAGATAGTCTGTGTACCGGGAAACGACATGGGACAGTTTTTATCTCGAAAATCAATCTATAAGGGGGTGAAATGGGGGTTGGAGGTTTGTATGGAGATTTTCTTGCCGCGAACCGATTTAGATAATTTTGTTGTGGATATAGTTTGAGTCCCAGGAAACAATATAGAATATTTTTTAAGCCGAAAATCAATCTTAGAGGGGTAGAAAACATGTTGGTAGTTTGTATGGCGAATTATTAACCGCTGAACAGACGATTGAAATGAAACTTGGTACATATTATATAGATTGAGTCGCGGTAAACAATATAGGATAGTTTTTATCTCGAAAATCAACCCTCTAGGGGGTGAAACGGGGGTTGAAAGTTTGTATGGGAAATTAATAACCGTTGAACCTATTTAGATGATTTGGTATGGAGATATTTTGCGTTCTGGGGAAGGATATATAATAGTTGTTATCCCAGAAGTCATTCCTTAAGCGGGTAAAAAGGAGGGTGGATTACTAATTCCACGCAAATGAAGTCGCGGGGAAAAGCTTCTATTCAAGAGTAGAAATCTGTATTAATCATAATCTCTCAGTAGTAAGTCGTTGATGGCGTAACAATTAAACGATTATTGCAATAATTTCTTTAAAATAAAAAAAATGAGGGAACCGCCGTCTTCAAAACGTAGTATACCGAAACCTCCAGAATGTAACGAATACTTTTCCGAAAACCGCTATTAAATCAGTTCAGCGAAACGCAAGATGATCGAGGACAAACATACATTCCTACTTACAAACATACGAGTCTAACTGAGAACCTCCTTTTTTAGTACTTTTAGTACGCGGGCGAAGCCGCGGGAAAAAGCTAGTTGTTACATAAAATTAAGAAAACAGTTGTTCTAAAGTGTTTTCAACCGACTTCAAGATTTCGAAGGAGAAGCGTCTCTATTCGTCGGGATCTTTGTTTTTGCTTTTTTTATGTTCACCGATTATTCAAAGACGGTGGGACCGATTTGGAAAATTATTTTTTTGTTTGGGTCTCATTGTAACCGGGTCAGGATCTTGGATGGATGGGATCTTGGAGAAATCGAGGGAAATCTTCAAATATTATAGGCGGCTATAGTGATTTTAATATTTTTTTACAGTGGTTCGGGCATTTTCTTTTCGAAAGGTGGAGTCTAGGTGAAGTCGGTTCTTTTTTGTTTAAAATTATTTTAGTAATCGTTTCGCATGCAGAGTGTTCGATTTAGTGCACTAGAGCTTATGGTTTTGTAAAATTACCTATTACGAGGTCTCGCCGGAAGATCAGTGCTGGCTTTCGGGTCAGCATTATGCTGAGGCGGGCCCATTTCGAAGTAAACTCTTTTTTTAATGTTTAAATGTTCTAGTTATTTCTACTTTTGTATGCACTTCGAATAAAATTTATGATTTATGATTTACGATGATTTTTTCAGGTGTATCGCTAGATTAAGTTTGAACGTAAACTTTAAAGTGCAAAATCTAAAATTTGGTTATGCTCATAAAAAAAATCGTAACTGTAGTCTAACAGATATTTTTTATATTGCCACTTTCATGCAACAATACTCGCACGATATCGTCGTTCTTCATTCGTCCCGAGTCTTGCCGTTTACTTTTAGCTGGGGACTCGTGAACTAACGTACTATTTTCCGCCCTATCATCAAAACAGACCTACTATTTCCTTACGTTACTACTGTATTGTTTTTAGGGTTCCGTAGCCAAAATGGCAAAAAACGGAACCCTTATGGATTCGTCATGTCTGTCTGTCTGTCTGTCTGTCCGTCCGTATGTCACAGCCATTTTACTCGGAAACTATACGTCGTATCTGAATAAAATTTACACATTAGGTGTATTTTGTATGCTGCTACTTAGTTATGTAGTTAAATTTAAAAATATATATATTTACGGGGGTGGGGCGCTCCATACATGTAACTAAACTTCAATTTTTTTTAAAACCAAATATCAACATGTGACATATCATCAATAGGTCTTTAACCATTTTGTGATTAAGTAAACATTTTCTGAAATAATCGCTTCGAAAGTCAGCGCAAAATATAAAAAAAATTGAGGAGATGCACCTTATCATATACTTTCTACGAAAATGAACGATGTTTTGAACATTATCAGTTCAGCCATTTTTGAGTTATCTCCAAAAAACTTCTTCCATAGGCATTAGATACGACCTTTTGGTATTAGTTTGATTCTTATTCCATTGAAAGTACGGAACCCTCCTATGCGTGGTCCGACACGCACTTGGCCGGTTTTTACTTCTATCAAAAATCCTCTTTTGCCTTTTTCTTTTACCTTCCTCATTTTAACTAATCAAACATTTCTCTTGTAACTTCAGACTCCCGAATCTTCAACTACGACGTGTTCGTGTCGTACTGCAACAACGACCGAGGTTGGATTCTGGATCACCTGCTTCCACACCTGGAGACCAACTGCGGAGTCAGCGTGTGTCTCCATGAGCGAGATTTCCAGGTAACATCAACAGTCCATGCATTAAAGGCAACATACACCTCAGAATAAATAATAGGGCATTGCCCCGTCTTTGGCCAACTTCAGGAGAGTTTGTCGGTTCAGTCCGTCCGTCATTTTGTGTCAATAAGGAATTATGACACTCTTTATGTACTGAGTCATTAAAAATGTCTTCGGGAATATGATCACGCCTCCTCATTCCGCTCTCAGCTTGGCTGGCTTTCAACGACGTAATCTCGGCATGCTTTGCACTCTTTTATGTACTTAACGATTCGCACTCTCCTGTGCACCTCAAGTCTTTCTTTAAGTATTACGGCGTTACACGCGTCCGTCAACTTCGCTCTTCCGGCAACTTGGCTCTTTCCACCCTTATCATCGAACTGGCTTCATATCGAACTCGTTTACTGTGCAGGTGCCGCATTTGGAACGCTCTTCTCTTTAAGCTTGATTCACACACAGCGCGGGTGCGGGTCGGGCGCGTGACCGAGCGGGCCCGCGACGCTTGTATTCAGTAGTTTTATATGAACATCATCACACACGCAGCGGGCGCGGGTCGGGCGCGGGACCCGTCGTTTGCGCCCGCGCACGCCCGCGCCCCGCGCCCGCTGCCACAAACAGAGCGCGGGCGACGCGGGTGACGGGCGGTCGCTTTTTTCGTCATACGTTTGTTTGTAAACAAGCCCACACACAGAGAGCGTGCGCGGGTCGGGCGCGTGCGCGCGTTTCATTGAAGTTGTATTTTTTTACAAAAAAGATTGAAGTGAATGAAAAAATAATAGAATATGTTCGCAAACACAATTGTTTATGGGTTTAAAAACCGATCTTCATATGTAGAAACACAGTCCTTTACACAATCGATAGTACTCTCCAAATTTTAAACCTTTTTTTATTGATTTCGTGAAACCATACTCTCTATCTTTTTCGAATTCTGTTTCTCAAAATAAGCAGACATTCCTCGTCTGTGTCCGTATTCTCCGACATTGGCCTTGGAGCCGCCGCCGAGCATACCCACTGCGGCGCGGGCCCGACCCGCGCTCTGTGTGAAGCCAATAGACGCGTCGCCGGCCCGCTCGGTCACGCGCCCGACCCGCACCCGCGCTGTGTGTGAATCAAGCTTTAATGTCAGAAATTCCCCAAATAAGTTTGCATTTAAAAAATCGTTACGCTCTTTCCCAGCTGAATGAAAGTCTCTTAGTTTCTCTGCTTCGTATGTTTCATCTTCTATTTATTTATGTATTTAGTATAAGTAAATTGTATATGTATATCCGTATGTGTGTATTTATGTATTTATTAACCGACTTCAAGATTTGAAAAGAGGAGGTTCTCAATTCGGCGTGTATGTTTTTTTTTTTTTTTTTTTTTGTTTTTTTTTTTTATGTTTGTTACTCCATAACTCCGTCATGTCTGAACCGATTTTGAAAATTCTTTTTTTGATTGTAAGTATATATATACAGATTGGTCCCGTTTTTGTCAAAACGCAGTTCTGATGATGGGATCCATGAGGAATCGAGGGAACTCCTCAAATCTTAAAGGCATACATATAGTGATTTTTATATTTTTATCAACAAAACCATCATTTTCATTCAAAACAGTGACATTGGATGAAGTAGAACTGCTGATGATGATCAGAACGGAACTCTTCAACGACGCATAGTTCACGTTTGGCGATTCGTCCTCTTCGCTGTGTTTGTTTAGCAAGTTTAATTGTCAGAACAAATGTTCGTCCAGCTCAAGTTCTGATGATGGGATCCATGAAGAATCGAGGGAACTCCTCAAATCTTAAGGGCTTACACATAGTGACTTTTGTATTTTTATCAACAAATCAAGCATTTTCATTCAAAAGAGTGACATTTGATGAAGTGGAACTGCTGATGATGAACAGAACGGAACTCTTCAACGACGCATAGTTCATGTTTGGCGATTCTTCCTCTTCGCTATGTTTGTTAAGCAAGTTAGATTGTCAGGACCAATTTTCGTCAAGCTCAAGTTCTGATGATGAGTTCCACGAGGAATCGAGGGAATTCCTCAAATCTTAAAGGCATACATAAAGTGACTTTTGTATTTTTATCAACAAATCAAGCATTTTCATTCAAAAGAGTGACATTTGATGAAGTGGAACTGTTGATGATAATCAGAACGGAACTCTTCAACGACGCATAGTTCACGTTTGGCGATTGGTCCTCTCCGCTGCGTTTTTTAAGCAAGTTATTTCATTGTATGGAATCTAAGTGCACCATCTATCTACAATAATCCTTCACCGGCTACCCCCATTGAAGTCGGTTTTTTTTTCTTAAAAATTATTAATAGTAGCACCGCCTACAATCTCTCTGCTTTGCCTTAAGGGGCTGACAACGGCTAAATCCCTCCCTATCTTTTTCAGCGCGAGTGAAAGAGAAACACTGTGTTACGATTAGTATGGGAGCTCATTGCAAATTTTGCAAAATGATGAATTAAAAAAAAACTACGCACTAATTGAGAAATATTAAACAACGAAGTTTTTAGTATAAGTGCGGTGGAATTTTGTACTTAGTTACAGACGTACATATAAGTCAAGAAACTAAAGATATACGACTGTTTAAAGCAAATTTTAAGATGTAACTTTGGAATTATTTTCTATCGAGCCGATTTCGTCCAATCGTGTAGGAATCAACGAAGTTCTTCCCAATATAACAAATAATAACATTTTTTTTTACTTCCTCAAAACACTCTTTAAGTAAAGTCAATTTGAAGGTCTTCGGGTGTTGTCAGCCTCTTAAGGTTGACTGGTAGAGAATGCCTTATAGCATTGATCCGCCTTTTGTAGTTTAAGATTTTCTATTGTGCAATAAAGGTTAAATACATAAATGACTTGCAGGTTGGCCTCTCAATCCTGGAGAATATAGTTTCCTGCATGGACCGGTCGCGGAGCATCATGCTGGTCATATCAAAAGAGTTCCTGCTGAGTCAGTGGTGTCAGTTTGAGATGCATCTAGCCCAACACAGGTACGATACACGAGTCACGTTTACGTCAAAAACCTTTATGGAATCCATACTTAATATTATAAATGCGAAAGTGTGTCTGTCTGTTTGTTACCTCTTCACGCTTAAACCGCTGAACTGATTTAGATGAAATTTGGTATGAAGATAGTTTAAGTCCCTGGGAAGAACATAGGATAGTTTTTATTTCAGAAATCATCCCTTAAGGGTGTGAACAGGGGGGTGGAAGTTTGTATGGCATTGTTGCTTACAGTAGACGTAAAATGCAATTTTTTTTATACGTTTTTGTTCGGTTCAGTCCCCGCAAAGTTTACGGGCGGCTGGATCCGTAGCATTAGATTTTTTTTGCTATAATGAAATGAGTGATCTGTTATAATTATGTTTGTATGATGAATATGACGATATTGATGTTAATGAGTGGGATGTGCTGGAGAGTGAATGAAGCTATGATGGAGATATTATGTGTTGTTAATCTTTTTAGGGTTCCGTAGCTATTTTAGCAGTAAATGTACGGCCCCATTCACTGCAGGTCAGCGCCCCTCCGACAAAATTGTAGTTTATGGCCGCAGGTGGTCGGGCCTCAGTCGGAGCTCAGAGTAGAAAATGTACTTAGCCACTCTGCCATAGTCAGGCCAATAGTTATCTAAATAAATAAAACCGGCCAAGTGTGTGTCGGACCACGCATAATGGAGGGTTCCGTAGCTTCAATGGAATAAAAACCAGACTAATGCCAAAAGGTCGTATCTGATGCCTATGGAATAAGTTTTTTGGAAATAACTCAAAAATGGCTGAATCGATAATGTTCAAAATAATTTTCGTAAAAAGTATATGATAACGCGCATCTTTTCAAATTTTTTGGACTTACGGTTCAAAAGTTACAGGGGGGGGGACGCTATTTTTCCGACCTTCGAAGCGATTATTTCTGAAACTATTCACTTAATCACAAAATGATCAAAGAAACCTCAACGTTATTTTTAAAGACCTATCGATTAATGTGCAACGTTTTGATATTTGGTTAAAAAAAAATATTTTTTTTATTTAGTTAGGTACATGTATGGAGCGCCCTCCCTGAAAATATTTTTTTCTGCAATTTCACTACATAACTAAATAGCGGCATACAAACTACACCTCATGTCTAAATTTTATTAAGATACGTCTTATAGTTTCCGAGTAAAATGGTTGTGACATACGGACGGACGGACAGACGGACATAACCAAAACTATAAGGGTTTCATTTTTGACATTCTGGCTACGGAGCCAAAATAACTAGCTTTTGCCCGCGACTTCGTCTGCGCGGGATTATCATATCATTCACCATAAGGAATTCATGAAACACCTTAGTAAAATCTCATAGCAAATATTAATTTAGCGCAGAAACCATTGACCATCTTCTTCCATCGTGCCCAAAATTCACTAACCCTAGATTCAATCCTGAAATCAACTACCACAATCTTCATTTACAACCATTTAATCTCCAGGACCTCATTAGCTAAGAAAGCACTTTGACCTCGCTCTTCAAGCTAACCAGCACCATAATTACAGTTTAAAAACCGGCCTTTCGGACCACGCATAATAGAGGGTACCGTAGCTTCAATGGTATAAGCAGGGACCGGACAACCCTTTCCGCGATAAAAGCCTTTCAATGGGCGTCCCTTATATACGGCTAACCGATTGAGAGACTTTCCCTTTTGAACTGCTAACACATTCGTTTGACTAACCCTTATCATAAAACTTAGCCAAATATAAAGCTAGCCCTTAATAAGGGTTACCCTTATCATTAAGCGCTTTTTATGAGGCTTTCCCTTTAGAATGTCGTAGTTGAGCCTTGCGTGAACGAGAAAGAATTAGTGTATATCGGTAGTGTATGAAAAGGAAAGACAATACGTACGGGAAGGGTTTGTTAAATCATTATATTCGCTTACCATATATACTACATACTAGTACGACTACAACCAGTTGCTTTTGCCGCGCATCGTAGTTGAGCTGTCTGACTGAACGGATAAATAATAATAAAAAAATAAAAAATAAAAAAATGAAAATAAAATGAAAACAAAATGAAAATAAAATGAAAATAAAATGAAAATAAAATGAAAATAAAATGAAAATAAAATGAAAATAAAATGAAAATAAAATGAAAATAAAATGAAAATAAAATGAAAATAAAATGAAAATAAAATGAAAATAAAATGAAAATAAAATGAAAATAAAATGAAAATAAAATGAAAATAAAATGAAAATAAAATGAAAATAAAATGAAAATAAAATGAAAATAAAATGAAAATAAAATGAAAATAAAATGAAAATAAAATGAAAATATAATGAAAATAAAATGAAAAAAAAATTAAAATAGAATGGAAATAAAATGGAAATAAAATGAAAATAAAATGAAAATAAAATGAAAATAAAATGAACATAAAATGAAAATAAAATGAAAATAAAGTGAAAATAAAATGAAATGAAAATGAAATGAAAATAAAATGAAAATAAAATGAAAATAAAATGAAAATAAAACGAAAATAAAACGAAAATAAAACGAAAATAAAACGAAAATAAAATGAAAATAAAACGAAAATAAAATGAAAATAAAATGAAAATAAAATGAAAATAAAGTGAAAATAAAGTGAAAATAAAATGAAAATAAAGTTAAAATAAAGTGAAAATAAAGTGAAAATAAAGTGAAAATAAAATGAAATGAAAATAAAATGAAATGAAAATAAAATGAAAATAAAATGAAAATAAAACGAAAATAAAACGAAAATAAAACGAAAATAAATCGAAAATAAAACGAAAATAAAACGAAAATAAAACGAAAATAAAACGAAAATAAAACGAAAATAAAACGAAAATATTACGAAAATAAAACGAAAATATTACGAAAATAAATCGAAAATATTACGAAAATAAAACGAAAATAAAACGAAAATAAAACTAAAATAAAACGAAAATAAAACGAAAATAAAACGGAAATAGAACGAAAATAGAACGAAAATAGAACGAAAATAAAACGAAAATAAAACGAAAATAAAACGAAAATAAAACGAAAATAAAACGAAAATAAAACGAAAATAAAATGAAAATAAGTATTTGCTTAAAATGAAAAATTCACACTGAAAATGTAGAATGTGAATTAAAATAAGTTTAACTCTTTACCGGGCAAGACTGAAAAAAATCCTCATCGCCAATCCTAAAAATTCCTATAGTCCTAAAAATTATGTACAAGAAAAAAATACAAAAAGGTGATGTTCCAGGCAGTCTTTTTTGAGACCGCTGCCGTATAAAGTGTTAAAGTGCGCTCAACAAGTTTTGATAAACCTTGCTTAAAACTTATTACTAATAGGTTTTTTGAAATGGCATTCCATGCTTTCTTATTATTCTATGGCCCACGCCATCTCGTTTACCTTGCTGTATCGCTTCATATATGTATAGGTCGTATATTGCTGGCCTAATATTACAGGGTTCTATGTTAGATTTTGAGGATAGTTAAATTTAAACTTTCAATAGAGGTTCAAATTTCAATTCGATTAAAGTAAAACATGCAACCCTGTAATATTGGGCAAACGACATTAAAGCGCGCTTGACATACGGAGTTATACACTATACATACAGCAAGTAGGTCTAAAGTGTTCTAAACATAATAATTCACTTATCATGATGTTTATTTTCACTCCACTTTGACATCTAATAATAAATAATGATAACATTGGCACGTGTCTAAGACTTTAAAAAAAGCGCCGTGACGATGCGCT
Source organism: Pammene aurita (assembly GCA_947086415.1). Classification (NCBI taxonomy): domain Eukaryota; kingdom Metazoa; phylum Arthropoda; class Insecta; order Lepidoptera; family Tortricidae; genus Pammene; species Pammene aurita. The sequence continues at coordinate 11,891,935 of OX352316.1, forward strand.
CGGGTCGCTCGACCCGCGCAAAGTAAGAAACAGCCATCACAGCATTTTGCCATTGAAAATTGAACCGTATTTCATCTACAACGGCTTCGATTATTTCGAAGCGCGCGAACATCGAGCGCGTGGATTCGGAGGAATGTGTGCTTTATGAACAAGGTAGATGATTTAAATTAGCACGCAGTATGCTAAAGGGGAAGCCCTTATATAAGGCTAACACTTATAAGCGATATGTAAGGTTTGGTGAGCGGATGATAAGGGTTTCGTAAGGGTATTGGGATAGCGGTGCTAGCTTTATATAAGGGCTTTAAAAGCAATATGAAAGGGTATCGTCGGGGAAAGGGTATGGTTAGTTAAGCCTTATGCAAAACCCATACAAAACCCTTTATAAGGGATAGCGGGCCGGTCCCTGGGTATAAGAACCAAACGAATGCCAAAAGGTCGTATCTGATGCCTATGGAAGTAGTTTTTTGGAAATAACTCAAACATGGCTGGACCGATAATGTTCAAAATAATTTTCGTAGAAAGTATGTAATAAGGCACATCTTCTCAAATTTTTTCATATTTTTTGGACTTTCAGTTCAAAAGTTACAGGGGGGGACACAATTTTTCTGACTTTCAAAGCGATTATTTCAGGAAATATCCAGGTAATCACAAAATGTTCAACGAAACTACAATGTTATTTTTAAAGATCTATCGAATGATATGCCACATGTTGATATTTGGTTCAATTTTTTTTTTTTTTTAGTTACTTGTGTGGAGCGCCCCCCCTATTAATATTTTTTTCTGCAATTTAACTACATAACTAAGTAGCGGCGTACAAAATACACCTTATGTGTAAATTTTATTAAGATACGTATTATAGTTTCCGAGTAAAATGGCTGTGACATACGGACGGACGGACGGACAGACGGACATGACGAAACTATAAGGGTTCCGTTTTTGCCATTTTGGCTACGGAACCCTAAAAAGATTAACAACACATAATATCTCCATCATAGCTTCATTCACTCTCCAGCACATCCCACTCATTAACATCAATATCGTCATATTCATCATACAAACATAATTATAACAGATCACTCATTTCATTATAGCAAAAAAAATCTAATGCTACGGATCCAGCCGCCCGTAAACTTTGCGGGGACTGAACCGAACAAAAACGTATAAAAAAAATTGCATTTTACGTCTACTGTAAGCAACAATGCAATTTTTTTTATACGTTTTTGTTCGGTTCAGTCCCCGCAAAGTTTACGGGCGGCTGGATCCGTAGCATTAGATTTTTTTTGCTATAATGAAATGAGTGATCTGTTATAATTATGTTTGTATGATGAATATGACGATATTGATGTTAATGAGTGGGATGTGCTGGAGAGTGAATGAAGCTATGATGGAGATATTATGTGTTGTTAATCTTTTTAGGGTTCCGTAGCCAAAATGGCAAAAACGGAACCCTTATAGTTTCGTCATGTCCGTCTGTCCGTCCGTCCGTCCGTATGTCACAGCCATTTTACTCGGAAACTATAATACGTATCTTAATAAAATTTACACATAAGGTGTATTTTGTACGCCGCTACTTAGTTATGTAGTTAAATTGCAGAAAAAAATATTAATAGGGGGGGCGCTCCACACAAGTAACTAAAAAAAAAAAAAAATTGAACCAAATATCAACATGTGGCATATCATTCGATAGATCTTTAAAAATAACATTGTAGTTTCGTTGAACATTTTGTGATTACCTGGATATTTCCTGAAATAATCGCTTTGAAAGTCAGAAAAATTGTGTCCCCCCCTGTAACTTTTGAACTGAAAGTCCAAAAAATATGAAAAAATTTGAGAAGATGTGCCTTATTACATACTTTCTACGAAAATTATTTTGAACATTATCGGTCCAGCCATGTTTGAGTTATTTCCAAAAAACTACTTCCATAGGCATCAGATACGACCTTTTGGCATTCGTTTGGTTCTTATACCCAGGGACCGGCCCGCTATCCCTTATAAAGGGTTTTGTATGGGTTTTGCATAAGGCTTAACTAACCATACCCTTTCCCCGACGATACCCTTTCATATTGCTTTTAAAGCCCTTATATAAAGCTAGCACCGCTATCCCAATACCCTTACGAAACCCTTATCATCCGCTCACCAAACCTTACATATCGCTTATAAGTGTTAGCCTTATATAAGGGCTTCCCTTTTAGCATACTGCGTGCTAATTTAAATCATCTACCTTGTTCATAAAGCACACATTCCTCCGAATCCACGCGCTCGATGTTCGCGCGCTTCGAAATAATCGAAGCCGTTGTAGATGAAATACGGTTCAATTTTCAATGGCAAAATGCTGTGATGGCTGTTTCTTACTTTGCGCGGGTCGAGCGACCCGAGCGCATCGTCACGGCGCTTTTTTTAAAGTCTTAGACACGTGCCAATGTTATCATTATTTATTATTAGATGTCAAAGTGGAGTGAAAATAAACATCATGATAAGTGAATTATTATGTTTAGAACACTTTAGACCTACTTGCTGTATGTATAGTGTATAACTCCGTATGTCAAGCGCGCTTTAATGTCGTTTGCCCAATATTACAGGGTTGCATGTTTTACTTTAATCGAATTGAAATTTGAACCTCTATTGAAAGTTTAAATTTAACTATCCTCAAAATCTAACATAGAACCCTGTAATATTAGGCCAGCAATATACGACCTATACATATATGAAGCGATACAGCAAGGTAAACGAGATGGCGTGGGCCATAGAATAATAAGAAAGCATGGAATGCCATTTCAAAAAACCTATTAGTAATAAGTTTTAAGCAAGGTTTATCAAAACTTGTTGAGCGCACTTTAACAGCTGTCTACGGCAGTCTCAAAAAAAGACTGGAACATCATCTTTTTGTATTTTGTATTTTTTTCTTGTACATAATTTTTAGGACTATAGGAATTTTTAGGATTGGCGATGAGGATTTTTTTCAGTCTTGCCCGGTAAAGAGTTAAACTTATTTTAATTCACATTCTACATTTTCAGTGTGAATTTTTCATTTTAAGCAAATACTTATTTTCATTTTATTTTCGTTTTATTTTCGTTTTATTTTCGTTTTATTTTCGTTTTATTTTCGTTTTATTTTCGTTTTATTTTCGTTTTATTTTCGTTTTATTTTCGTTCTATTTTCGTTCTATTTTCGTTCTATTTCCGTTTTATTTTCGTTTTATTTTCGTTTTATTTTAGTTTTATTTTCGTTTTATTTTCGTTTTATTTTCGTAATATTTTCGATTTATTTTCGTAATATTTTCGTTTTATTTTCGTAATATTTTCGTTTTATTTTCGTTTTATTTTCGTTTTATTTTCGTTTTATTTTCGTTTTATTTTCGTTTTATTTTCGATTTATTTTCGTTTTATTTTCGTTTTATTTTCATTTTATTTTCATTTTATTTTCATTTCATTTTATTTTCATTTCATTTTATTTTCACTTTATTTTCACTTTATTTTCACTTTATTTTAACTTTATTTTCATTTTATTTTCACTTTATTTTCACTTTATTTTCATTTTATTTTCATTTTATTTTCATTTTATTTTCGTTTTATTTTCATTTTATTTTCGTTTTATTTTCGTTTTATTTTCGTTTTATTTTCGTTTTATTTTCGTTTTATTTTCATTTTATTTTCATTTTATTTTCATTTTATTTTCATTTCATTTTCATTTCATTTTATTTTCACTTTATTTTCATTTTATTTTCATTTTATGTTCATTTTATTTTCATTTTATTTTCATTTTATTTTCATTTTATTTCCATTTTATTTCCATTCTATTTTAATTTTTTTTTCATTTTATTTTCATTATATTTTCATTTTATTTTCATTTTATTTTCATTTTATTTTCATTTTATTTTCATTTTATTTTCATTTTATTTTCATTTTATTTTCATTTTATTTTCATTTTATTTTCATTTTATTTTCATTTTATTTTCATTTTATTTTCATTTTATTTTCATTTTATTTTCATTTTATTTTCATTTTATTTTCATTTTGTTTTCATTTTATTTTCATTTTTTTATTTTTTATTTTTTTATTATTATTTATCCGTTCAGTCAGACAGCTCAACTACGATGCGCGGCAAAAGCAACTGGTTGTAGTCGTACTAGTATGTAGTATATATGGTAAGCGAATATAATGATTTAACAAACCCTTCCCGTACGTATTGTCTTTCCTTTTCATACACTACCGATATACACTAATTCTTTCTCGTTCACGCAAGGCTCAACTACGACATTCTAAAGGGAAAGCCTCATAAAAAGCGCTTAATGATAAGGGTAACCCTTATTAAGGGCTAGCTTTATATTTGGCTAAGTTTTATGATAAGGGTTAGTCAAACGAATGTGTTAGCAGTTCAAAAGGGAAAGTCTCTCAATCGGTTAGCCGTATATAAGGGACGCCCATTGAAAGGCTTTTATCGCGGAAAGGGTTGTCCGGTCCCTGCTTATACCATTGAAGCTACGGTACCCTCTATTATGCGTGGTCCGAAAGGCCGGTTTTTAAACTGTAATTATGGTGCTGGTTAGCTTGAAGAGCGAGGTCAAAGTGCTTTCTTAGCTAATGAGGTCCTGGAGATTAAATGGTTGTAAATGAAGATTGTGGTAGTTGATTTCAGGATTGAATCTAGGGTTAGTGAATTTTGGGCACGATGGAAGAAGATGGTCAATGGTTTCTGCGCTAAATTAATATTTGCTATGAGATTTTACTAAGGTGTTTCATGAATTCCTTATGGTGAATGATATGATAATCCCGCGCAGACGAAGTCGCGGGCAAAAGCTAGTTATTTTGGCTCCGTAGCCAGAATGTCAAAAATGAAACCCTTATAGTTTTGGTTATGTCCGTCTGTCCGTCCGTCCGTATGTCACAACCATTTTACTCGGAAACTATAAGACGTATCTTAATAAAATTTAGACATGAGGTGTAGTTTGTATGCCGCTATTTAGTTATGTAGTGAAATTGCAGAAAAAAATATTTTCAGGGAGGGCGCTCCATACATGTACCTAACTAAATAAAAAAAATATTTTTTTTTAACCAAATATCAAAACGTTGCACATTAATCGATAGGTCTTTAAAAATAACGTTGAGGTTTCTTTGATCATTTTGTGATTAAGTGAATAGTTTCAGAAATAATCGCTTCGAAGGTCGGAAAAATAGCGTCCCCCCCCCTGTAACTTTTGAACCGTAAGTCCAAAAAATTTGAAAAGATGCGCGTTATCATATACTTTTTACGAAAATTATTTTGAACATTATCGATTCAGCCATTTTTGAGTTATTTCCAAAAAACTTATTCCATAGGCATCAGATACGACCTTTTGGCATTAGTCTGGTTTTTATTCCATTGAAGCTACGGAACCCTCCATTATGCGTGGTCCGACACACACTTGGCCGGTTTTATTTATTTAGATAACTATTGGCCTGACTATGGCAGAGTGGCTAAGTACATTTTCTACTCTGAGCTCCGACTGAGGCCCGACCACCTGCGGCCATAAACTACAATTTTGTCGGAGGGGCGCTGACCTGCAGTGAATGGGGCCGTACATTTACTGCTAAAATAGGCTACGTCAGTCACTTGAGAGCCCACGAACGTCGCTCTCACTAGCCAGCGCAAATCAGTCGCTATGGTGGAAATCGATCTGGACAGGATGATGAACTATTGGCCTATTTCAAATCGACTTTTTATAATAACCCTCCTTCTTTTACAGACTACTAGAAACCCGTCGAGAAGACCTCATCTTGGTCCTCCTAGAAGAGATCCCACGTCTTCTCCGACCAACGACTCTCCACTATCTGATGCTGACCAAAACCTACATAGTCTACCCGAGCGACGGAGGGGAGAACGCCAAAAAGGAGTTCTGGAGGAGATTAGGGAAGAGTGTAGTTTCTAGAAGACCAGAAAATGAAAATGATTCTCTAGCGTGATATCAAGATAACTGGTGCGATCTAGATGCAATTTTGATGTTATTCTTCTCTAAACGGCTCAGACACCCAATGTCCATGTGGAGCGGCTCACCAGACGATGGGGCACATGCTATCCTGTCCAGCGTGCCCGCACGCCTGCTCCGAGCGGGACCTCCGTGATACGACATACTACCTTTTGGTCCCGCACAGTCTGAAACCATCGACACGAGAAGAAGAAGGATATAAGTGAGGTTTCCTCACGATATTTTCGTCAAGATAAGTCAAGAATGGCAGTCGCTTTCCTGTAAAACTTGTTCTTGCGCCATTTGTCGAGAAGACCTCTGTCTCCCGTAATGAGCCGCGACGTTATAATGACTTAGGCCACAATGTGCGTAGCAGTGGCGTATCTAAAATATTCGTTGGCCAACCGGAGCCAATTTGACCCTCCTCCTCGCGACCTGCAGGAAAAGTGCTCAACGAATCAAAGTGGGAATCGAGTTTTATGGACCTTCCGCCATTGGTGCGAAATGCGTAGAGTATTGCTAAATGTTTTAAAATTAAGTGCTTAGGTATTATTTATTCGTTACAAAAAGGCTAAGCTAATAAGAATGGCCCCCACGAGTGATTCGGTCATATTTTTAGGAGGAGTAATGACAGGACCTAAGAACACTGTTTGCCTAATATTAGCCTTCAAGCCCTGTTACACTTTAAACTCAAGCCCTGTTACACTTTTAACATTTTTTCAGTGTACTAGCATCCTAATATGGATCCTACCTTTACATAGTAGTAAATTTACTTGCTAAATGCGATTACGAAAGCGTAATGCGTCCAGATAATCCCGCCATCTCCTTTTTGGTCTGCCTCAGCCCCGGCCGATTTGTTCGGTCCATTCAGTAGTATAGTTAATTTAGCCTATCGTTGCGGGTGCATGCGGCAGACATGTCCAATCGCACTTGAGCTTGGCGGTCTTGACACCCACATCCGAGATACCTATCTTGGAGCGCAGTTCGGTGTTCCTAATCCGAATGGTTCTACGAACTTCTAGCACAGGGCGGACACGTCATACTACAAAACTCGTTTGAGCGCCTTTGTGTGCACGGCACATCTGTACACGCTTGAATATGTGCGTGCGTCTTAGGACCCTGTTCGCGCTGTCGTAATACGTTTGACAATACACCGATATTTTGCTTTTTATCGATGCGCTGCCAACCTGACGGATTAGCCTACTAGTTCCCTACCAATCGGCCGCCGCGGGGTGAGGTAATTCCGTTCGGGGCGGGGCGTAGCGTAGCCATTCTGTATGAAATATTGTTATCTATTCTGTGCTCCTAGTACGCTGCGTTCCATGGCTCGCTGGCAAATTTTGAGTCGGGACTTTGGAGCCTCCGTTAATGACCATGTTTGTAGACCGTAGGTTAGGATAGGCAGTATACACATGTCGACGATTTTGCGCTTTAGTCCCAGTGGAAGGTTACCCTTCATAAGCGCTTTCATTGACTTACACTTGACTAAATCATTTAGGAAGCTGATTTAGGAGAAATGTAGCATAAGGGCTATTCGATATTCTTTTGTTTCTCTGAGATTTGTACAATTACATGTATTGTTACTCTAGTCACTCGTGACAACAAGTACCTATTGTTAAATTAGCATAACATTCATTAGTTAGTAGGTAATGATAATTTAATTTAAGTTTTAATTTAATTTAATATAGTAAACAACGTTATGAATACGAGTAATGAGTTTTTTTCAACATCTTGCCTTACAGTTTCCTTATAGCCCTTCACAAAAAGCATTATACTTCGCTTTGTGATTCCTTCATATTATAATAACTTGTAGTAGCTCGTCACTTACGCCCTTTTTGTCACGATATGTTTAGAGCTGAAAAGACTCCTAAAAAAATAACACTTAGAAATACAACTCCAATACGTCAAGTGACACACGTCACTGTCAACTCCTACGCGCCAAACTCTCATCTTCGTGCTATCGCCCTAACGTCACGCGCTATAGTTCTTTCTTTTATTCATATTTTAAATGAATTTCCGATTGAAAGTTGAAAATCAAAATGCATTGCTGCTTAAATATAGCATATGAAGTGGTGGAAAGTGTATTTCAGGTTCCTAATTAACTTATTGCAAGAAAAATGCATTACGAAAACATTGGAGATGCCGACAAAGGACGCCGACGCCGACGAAAGAAAACGCCGAAATAAGCAAAAGTAGCTGCAATTTCGACTGTGAATGTACTATTAAAGGTTTGAATGATGTCAAGACGGTGGACTATGTAAAACAAATTACGTCAAAGAGGTAACCTTCTCTTGTCGATTATGCTTTAAGGTTATATTGGTTGAACCGTAAACGAAAGTGACTTTCTATAAGAGAAACTTTCTATACATTAACATCTTCGTGTAGTACATATATCCGTCACATAATATAAAAGTACAAATAAAACATAAAAAGGCTCAATGAGTAATAAACCCTTAAATAGTCCTAGATTAGTCTCTTGTAAGTAATGCAAAATAAAATAATAATGGCATGCATGTAGAATACGCATAAGAAGTCCCATATTGTACTAAACTGATAGAATTGGAACTTTAAATGATAATAATAACCAAACCAATGTCCAATAAACCAGTAAGAATATGTTATATTCATAAACAAGTATTACACAATTACATTATTTAATTTTCTTAACACATATACATAGTGTACAATGGCATACTATGATGTAACTGAGCAACCAAATTAGAAATTTATTTAATAAAATGATGTAAATCATTAAGTCTCACTTGATGAAAATACAAGAAATATGTACATATTTAAGAAAAAGCGTCTTGAGATTTATATTGACAAAATTTACATACTTGGGATACGAAATACAGATATAATTTTGACGAAATTTACATACTTGGGATACAAAATACAGATATAATTATCATTGTGATGAAGATGCATGGAATCATTATAGCATGAACCGTCATGATGCATATCAAGACCCTACTGGGCTGATTATTCATAATTCAGTTTTACATCCACGGTATACTGATCAAAGCAATGCTTGATGTAACCTATGACAGCTGTGGTCTCGCTGGATATTTATATGAACAAGGTGGTACTCACAATATTAACCAAATCACTTAGCAAATTTTTTTGCATCCTGCTGTATTAAGCACAACATAACAACAAAGTTTATGGCACTTTTATTTATGCTAAGCCTATCCCTTGAAACAAATCTACAATGATGGCATTATTGTCTAAATCTGTGTTTATAAACCAGTCAAAAAATTTAAATAAAGGCAGTACATGCTATGCCGTGCTGCCCTGGATTATGACTGTATATGCTTCTGTGGTATTGCTATCCTAGGCTCTACTCGAAGCAAAAATTTAACAGTGAGGACGTTGCTGCCCTGGATTATGAATTTATGAGTCAGACTATGCTTCTGTGGTATTGCTATCCTAGGCTCTACTCGAAGCAAAAATTTAACAGTGAGGATGTTGCTGCTCTGAATTATGAGTCAGATTGTATGCTTCTGTGGTATTGCTATCCTAGGCTCTACTCGAAGCAAAAATTTAACAGTGAGGATGTTGCTGCCCTGGATTATTAGTCAGACTGTATGCTTCTGTGGTATTGCTATCCTAGGCTCTACTCGAAGCAAAAATTTAACAGTGAAAACATTGCTGCCATCGATTATGAGTCAGACTCAGACTGTATGCTTCTGTGGTATTGCTATTCTAGGCTCTACTCAAAGCAAAAAATTAACAATGATGGTATTGCAGTAGAATATGCGTGGTTCTGCTTTCCTAGGCTTTACTCGAAGCAAAAATTTAACAGTGAAAACATTGCTGCCATCGATTATGAGTCAGACTCAGACTGTATGCTTCTGTGGTATTGCTATTCTAGGCTCTACTCAAAGCAAAAAATTAACAATGATGGTATTGCAGTGGAACATGCGTGGTTCTGCTTTCCTAGGCTCTACTGATGTAATAATTTGAATGTATGCGTCCATGTGTTCTCTATTTTTGGCTCTATATGATGCTAAAAACTTGAGTTTTTTGCGACTACTTAATTTCCAGGCATACTTAAAAATCCAGGCTGTATAATTATTACATTCATTCGGTTTTATTCTTCTCTCTTTCTGTTGTTAAATTTTACCAATTGTTGCACTGCTGGCTATTATTATGTTTTAGCCTAATTAACAGAGAAAAATGCATCACTGTTAGAGTTACGTTAGAACTTGGTTCACGTATTTGGATAGTACTCAAAGCAACATCCAGCAATTGTGTTAAAATAAACAGAACATGATGCATTTATTATCTACTACTCTAATATTATGTTATTACAATTGTATCATTTTCAGTACCTATCAACAACAGCAGAAAGCCTGATTAATGTTTGGTGTGTTGGACTCGATATAGACACAACTACCAGTGTTAAGAAAGCCTACAACAATACTTAAATTAAATGGATCTAATATAAAAGTATTCTGCGCTGCATATATTAGCAAGTATATTGCATAACTATTCGGATCCCTTACCATGCTGATATGTAATGGAGCCCACACCACTGTGTTTGTGGGTCATAGCTACTTAATATAATTTTACATTGGATCAAATTTGACAATATATAAAGTCATTTAAAACGAATTTTTTGTCTTATAAAGACAAACAATTGCCTATTGGCACAAGCCATAACAACTGCTTGATAAAAGCAACTGTTACTTAATCCCTCTATGATCATTAGGTAACCATATGGTTACTTTCTGTTAAATCTGCTTATGGTTTTTTTGTTACCCTTGAACTACTTGGCATTGTTTGCTAAAATTTTGATATGTAACAGAACTCCATATCAGCTAAGGGGAAAGAATTAAATATTGCCATGCTTAATTTGAAACATTATATACCCGACTACAATGATATATTTTTTGTTTTGTTTAATATGCCTATGCCCTTGTGGCAGTTGTGGCACATCTTTGACGGATTATGACACTCAGTGGAAATTACGCTTACCGCTTATTAGTTTAAACTAATTGTCAATTAAACTCTTTAACTGAAATAAATATTAAACCTAATCGTAACCACTAGGCGGACTAGGCCCGCTTTTAAAGGTTTAAGTATATGTAGACTGTTAAAGATAAAAACCTTTTCTTTAGGTAAAGGATTACCTTTGTTCTAGTAAATTGCAAAAGACACTGATGTGTCAAATGCTTATTTGAAATGTAAAAAGCAGTGCATACCGTGGTGAGAAAAATGTTTCTTGTTTATATACCTAGCGTAAATTAATGCTCGATCCTGATATACTCTGTGTGTACTCAACACACACTTTTATATGAGTAAGGTTATCACAAAATTGATGCACTTGGTGTCTAATTGTCTATAAACCTATTTATAACCTTTAATAATTATTAAAGGTATAATTATACAGCAAAATTTTTGCTCAATGAGATAAGTTCCCTGCTCATCTTATTGATTTTATTATCATTAATATAACATAATGCAGTTAACAAATCATTAATATTTTACTTGAAGGCTATGCCACCTATTACAAATTTTGTGTACATGCCTACTTTATCTTACCTAATTTTGACATCTATTGTCATGATGTTTCAAGAAAGATGGTACTTGACATACTTAGCTCATTGTCACCATTTGGTATCAAAAGATATGGAAGTAAATGAATGGACTCTAAACAGTTGGGATTCTCTGAGCCTCCTAGCTGACGTGCCATAGAAACGATTTTTTAATGATATAATAATGCTGTATTTTATGCTTTTATTGATTAAATAATTTATATAAGCACGTTAAAGCAAAATCCTTCAAGCACTACCTGAAATAATACTATGTCAGCATATAGGTACCTATAGTGGTTGCCAAAATATCTCTGGTCTGCTAACAGAGTTATGCAATGAATTTTGTAATTTTAATTAATATTGTGGACCGGTGTTTTATATATATTGGTAGAATACTTATCAAGGAAGTGTTTTGAACCCTTGGCGGTCATTCCGCATTGGGTTGCTACATTGGGCTGCATTGTATATAGGCATGTCTATTTATACCTATGTTGACTATGTTTTCATAACATAATATAATAATAGTAATAGTCACAAAAATAAATATATTTGTTATTTGTCATATTACATCTACTCGTATAAGATTGTGTCGTATTAAGATTTGGTCCATTATAATGATTATATACTTTCATGACACATAAACAGATATTAAAGTATTTAATTATTTAGGGGGTTTCTCTAAATTTACTTAACAGGTGTGGTCCTCTTCAAAAGAATTCCTTAAAACGTAATGAAACTATTTGATTTTTTTTTTTCTTGTTTCATTACTTAGAATTCTACAGATCATTCTTATTATTAAAAATATTTTATATTTTAATTATTGGATCTTCACAGTCACAGGTATTGGGTTGTTTGATTCTGTAGTGATACCATGTGCCGAGCAGGTATACTTTCATCAGATGTAAAAGTCATGATACTAATAATATATGATTATTTTCGTTGTTTAAATATTACAAATCACATTTTATTTTGTGACTGAACATACATAAATAATATTTATAAACTTTCTTGTCCACAATCAGGTCAAGATCCACAGATTATTATGTTAATTTCATTTGTTTTGAAACCAAACATATAATTATATAATTTAACCCAATCGCTATCACGGTTGTGTAGTGTTAATCCATATGTAAATAATTATCATAATTCACTTTAATGCTACAAAGCTAACTTACGTTGATTGACCAGAAATAGAAATCTAAACCTGGCATTGTTTCATACCTTGGACCAGATAGATCTCTCTCTCTCTGATGTTCTCTAGTTAACTATACTGTTTTATATGCGGATCTAGTTCTGATTATTTTACGAGTCTCTGAACATCTACAAGTTATTATAATATGAAGGAATCACAAAGCGAAGTATAATTAGTAATTAAACGAACTTACCTTAAGTGAAGTTCCATTACAATTATACGAGCTTTGTGATTCCGAATATTAGTAACCCTCCCACCCGTGCTTAATGATTACAATAAGCTAAACCCAGTATAAGTGTACTGTACCATACTAGACTACAGTACTATGTTGTAAAATAATCAAGTGACTATTGAGAGGTAAACATTTCTTTATACATCTCAGCGGTGCTCTGAACTAAATGAGAGTTTGGCGCGTAGGAGTTGACAGTGACGTGTGTCACTTGACGTATTGGAGTTGTATTTCTAAGTGTTATTTTTTTAGGAGTCTTTTCAGCTCTAAACATATCGTGACAAAAAGGGCGTAAGTGACGAGCTACTACAAGTTATTATAATATTCGGAATCACAAAGCTCGTATAATTGTAATGGAACTTCACTTAAGGTAAGTTCGTTTAATTACTAACTATTTGCTATGATATATAACAATGACAGATGGGTTCTGCACTCTCCAAAAGTGAAGCACTTAAAATGAGTGAATTCAAACAATTGTCGTTAGTCGTGCACAGGCAAGTGAGAGATGCGGACGTGCCAATGAGCTCCCGTCACCCGCGTGAGAAAGAGACAAACTGTAATTTTCTAACAATGAGAGTGACAAAGATGTAATGATTGTCAAAATAAATAAATATAACTGAATCGTTGCTAGGTTATGAAATAACTCTGGAAGTATTTTTTGTGCTCATTTTGTGAGAGAGAGATAGTAAATATCATTGATTATTTGTGACAGTTACATCAAAAGGTACCAATTGGTGGCCTGTGCTCACGCTTTTGTTGCAAGAATACAATATTGTACCTTTTCATGTAGATTATTACATTTCAGGGTTGTAGATAATATAGATAAATGTATAAATACGTTGGGTCATATATTATGTCACGCATAAGTTGTCAAATTAGCTAACTAGATGGCATGACCTACAGCCGCATAAAGGTGCGACCACACCGCTGCTTAAAATACGGTGACGCTACGGAATTGCAGTGACGCATCGTATCCATACCGTTTTTATCGCATGCCCTCCACACGGCGACTGATGATATATCTAGACGTAGAACTTCAAACAAACCGTCAGCGTGAAACTGGGAAACAACTCGATATACGCATGCTCACTACGTTGCCAATCAAATGCGTCAAAATATTAGTCTGTTTTCAATTACAACAATTACTTAAAATACGATTGGTCAATCGCAAAATGAGTTTGCTGTGATTCGTCGTAGCACTGACACTTGAAAATGACAAGGCAACAGTGAGATTATTAGTGAACGATTTCATAAAATAGAGAGCAATTTTCGAATGTATATTTTTTGTTGTAAGGTGTTTGAATTTTATTTTAAAGCAAATAAGCAGATACTTAGTCACTTTACTGGTTACTTGCTTAATACGTTTACCGCAAGACTTTTATGTCACACCAGGCGCGGATCCAGGATTCCATTCAAGGGGGGGCAATTTCCTTCACAAAAAATCTTGCGGTCCGCACCTATGGTCCCGGAGGAGGAGGAGGAGGCTTATGTGTCAGGGGGAAGCAAATGCCCCTGTTCCCCCCCCCCTCCCTTGTATCCGCGCCTGTGTCACACTGCTCCGCACTTCGCAGCGACGTCCGGTGCTGCGAATTTTAGTTTAGTACTGTAGAATCTATATTTGTATACAAAAACTGCATTGTACAATTTTCAACGTTTATGGTTACGGGTCAACTGAGAAAAATATATTTATATCCGTCAAAAATTATATTGTGCATAACTACCCACATATAGAATACTCGGGAATACGTAGTAAAGTCAGGAGATAAACTGAATTTAGCATACGCCATGTAATCCGTTTTTAGTCGTTTTTTAGGGTTCCGTAGTCAACTAGGAACCCTTATAGTTTCGCCATGTCTGCCCGTCCGTCCGTCCGTCCGTCCGCGGACAATCTCAGTGACCGTTAGCACTAGAAAGCTGAAATTTGGTACTAATATGTATATCAATCACGCCGACAAAGTGGTAAAATAAAAAGTGGATTTTTTTTATTTATTAGGGTACCTCCCCTATACGTAAAGTGGGGAGTGATTTTTTTTTTCATTTCAACCCTAACGTGTGATATATTGTTGGATAGGTATTTAAAAATGAATAGGGGTTTACTAAAATCATTTTTCGATAATGTAAATATTTTCGGAAATAATCGCTCCAGAAGTAAAAAAAATATGCCCCCCCCCCCCTCTAACTTTTGAACCATAAGTTTTAAAAATATGAATAAAATCTCAAAAGTAGAACTTTATAAAAACTTTCTAGGATAATTATTTTGAACTTGATAGGATGAATAGTGTTTGAAAAAAAATTGCAAAATAATTTCTGAATTAAGTTTGTAATTTAACCGCATAAGCAGGTGTTTATTGTACCTGTAATTTCTACAAAATTACAATGAAATGACGAGCTTTCAAATAAAGTAAAAACGGTGAAAATCGGTTCACGCAATAAAGAATTATTCCATAAAAATCATCTTCCATACTTTAAGCTCGCGCGCAATAGTTTACTTAATTTGCCGATAGATGTCGCTGTACGTGGAACTCTCATATCATATCCTACATGGCGGTGTTATTAACTCTTAAGTGGGGACACTTACTGTGACGGACGGAAAACTACGGAACCCTACACTGAGCGTGGCCCGACACGCTCTTGGCCGGTTTTTTTTTCATTGAAATAAGTCAATTAAAATTTATCTTTGATTTCTTTGACTATCAGGTATCACTCATTTCCATAAACAGACTATACACATACAGCCCTGTCTTTGACCGTGGAGCTTTAAATGCGAGGACTGATTGTGCTCAATGTGCTCCTTAAACTAAGGTACTTTTAGTCTACAACTATTTGAATAAAGGTTATTTTATGATAATACTTCGTTTATATATACTAAATTTAACGGCCTCCTAGCCTAGTCGGTCGTGACCCTGCCTATTTATTTGTGTGTTTATCACGGATATTTGTTCCTGAGTTATGGAAAATGAGATGTAAACATGTGCATTTAACTTAAATCAAAACACTTATCTCATTAAAAAGTAATCAAAAATTATTGTAAGAAGTTTTAATGGTTGTTCAAAAGTTGGCATAGCACCATCCCCATATAAAATTATCCAGTAAAATAAATTTATAATAATATGTTTTCGGCTTAACTTACGTATGATAAGTGAGCCCGTCTTTTTTTATTATGTTTTCCAGTTCTACTCTGACACCATTTTACGGCGCAAGAAGGCATGTTTACTAAATTATTTAATTTTTTGATAAACTTCAGTACCGCCGTGTCACTGAACCGCCATTTGTAAACTAAACGGCTTGGCGGCTCAGTTTGTAAGCCCCGCCCCCCGCGGCTCACTTTTTGTGGGGTCATTTTTCAGAGCTACTGCATTGTCTATATATCATCAGTCGCCGCCTCCACACCGCTGCTCAAAATACGTTGACGATACGGAATCGCAATGACGTGCCGTAAACGTCACGACTTTAACGCATGCTCTCCACACCGCTGCTCGAAATACGCTGACGCAACGTGTATGCAGTGACGTGCCACATACGAAATATTTTTGACGCGAACCTTCCAAAACGTATTTCGGGCAGCGGTGTGGAGAGGATGCGATAAAAACGGTACGGATACGATGCGTCACTGCGATTCCGTAGCGTCAGCGTATTTTGAGCAGCGGTGTGGAGGGCATGCGATTAAAACGGTACGGAAACGAAGCGTCACTGCGATTCCGTAACGTCGCCGTATTTTAAGCAACGGTGTGGTCGCGCCTTAAGGGTCCACGCGTGAGCCGTCGGTGTAGACGGAGAGCTAGCCACGTCAGATATGACACAATAATGAGGGCAACGAAACCCCTCTCGTTAGTTTGCTATACTATTCTTATTTATAGATCCGGACGTCTGGCTGCTGTAAAGTGGTGGAGGTGATGGGGGAAAGTAGTCCAAAACTACGTATAATGTAATTCATAGTTTGTCGTCTACTGTTTCTGTTTCCGAAATAATACGCAATGTTTTTTGTTCTAATGTTAAAATATAGGCCCCGTCCTCTATAAATAAGACAATTCTATTTTGGTATTGATAATTTTCAACGGAATAATTTTGATAGTCTGTCACTCTGACCTCCACCCATTAAAAGCTGCCAGATGCCTGGGTCTATCAATAGTATAATTGAGTACGTTAAGCTTTGACGCACGTCGTTAATTGAAACTGACTGACTCGCCTAAAAGTTTAAAAACGCATGTGAACAGTCACTCGGCCACTTTACTGTCTCGGTCGGTCGGCATGTTGATCTTCAACTCACTGAAGATTTAATTCGCTCAGTAACTCATCTATCCCAGTGATTAAAGTGTTACTTGCTCGCTCTTTCTCACTCATGATTTGAATGAGCCGGCCGAGTCAAACGAGTGACACGATGCGATTGAGGTGAATATGCGAACGCGAAACAAGCAAAACGAGTGATATCTCCGCGAGCAAAAAATACGAATCAATTTTTTCAATTCAGTGAAGCGTTTTGCGCATCTCTACACAAGATGGCAGACGTTGCTCCTTTGTCTAAGCTAATCACTTACATGTAGAAAGCTGCCCGTTATTCCTGAGACGTTTGGGTTGAGGCGGCACGATCAGCAGATCCAGGTTCAGCGTGCCCCCACATATCCTGCGACACAAACAAGTTGGTTAGGTAAGATTTAGGAAACAAATGGGGAAGGCCGGTGAAAACTTATTGTAGAGGGCGCTCTTTTAGCTTCCCACCATGACGTACGGAGCCGAGACATGGACGCTCACTAAGGAGACTGTACAAAATCAGTACACAGTCTCCTTAGTGAGGAGAGTGGCACAGAGGGCCACGGAACGTCAAGTGGCGTCAAGCTTCAAGACCGAGTGAGGAATGTCGAGATCCAGCGTCGTACTAAGGTGCAAGACGTGGGATACGTCATTACCAAACTTAAATGGAGTTGGGCAGGACACGTTGCCAGGCAGAGTGATGGTAGGTGGATTACAATGTTGACGGAGTGGTTTCAGATGAAAGAAGCCCGCGTCCGTTGGCTCGTTGGGTAGACGACATTCGGAAGGTCGCGGGTCACTTCCGGGTGAAATTGGCACAAGACCCTTCAAATTATGGAAAAATACAGGTTGTGTTGATATATATATTACCTGTATTTCCTAAGATGAATCTCCCCTGTTCTCGTACGAGTGTTACATTTCTTTAAATACTTTTGAAACGCCAATTCTGTAAAATAAACGATTACATGGATGGATACAGTGCTCATACATAAACCATACATTGAAGCAAAAAAATGAGTAGCGTAAGCTAGACTACCGAATAAGCATGAATGCTACTTATGTAAAGGTCAAGTTACAGTGGTACTCGCAGTAGAAACCATAGGCTTTGTGGATATAGCATTTTTCTACTCCTATAATGTTCGAATTGAGATTTTGTAGACCGAACTACTAGCGCATACTTTTCGATGGAGCTTTTATTGTTGCAAATTTTAGTACCGTCGTCTAAACTATTTTCCATACAATATTATACAATGGTCGGGGAGGAGGACGGTCCTCCTCCCCGACAAGTATTGTATACAATAGTGACGTAATTAAGCTTTTCGATCTCGTACCTTACTTAGGCTACTCAGCAAGCTTCGTGGCCTAAGCACGGTACTCGACTGAAAGCTTTTTATTATGTCACGATTGTATAAAATAGTAGTCAGTGAGTTTTGTTTTTAATCTGTTCGTATATTATCCTCTATGTCTACATTCAACACGCAAAGTGCATCTGTCTGGAAAGTGTGTCTGTCGGTCTGTCTATCTGTTACATCTTGACGCTTAAACCGCTGAACCGATTAAGATGTAATTTCTTACCACGAGCGTATATCTTCGATTTTTCAATCGTAGAAAAAAAACCATTTGCTATTGATTGCTGAAACTAAACTGCTGCTTTGTCGATGAAATTATCAATTTTGTTCGTTGTTCGAGAAAAAACGCTAATAGACGGAATAGCCCCTATGTCGGAATTAGCCACATTGTTACCTTAATTTATTTTTCTGTTGACGCCGAATACACGTGATCCGTTTAAGTTCAGATTTCTTAATCGCAATACGATCCATAATTAGATCCATAATATCGTATTGCTACTAAGAAAAAATTGAGGAAAAAAATTTAGGACGCAAAAAAATTTTTTTTGTAGGGTCCATACAAAAAAATTTTCGCGTGAAAAAAATGTTTTTCTTAATTTTTCGTAATTAGAATATCATACCAATTACGCCCTTAAACGAATCATCGTCATTTTTGTTACACCTTATAGGTATATGTACACATTTATGTTAGTAGGTACCATTTTGTTGCCCAATCAGCGTCCTGGGATCCTCCATAAAAGGCGGCTCCGACATATTTAGATTGTCAAGGTCTTCCTTTTCTTTCTCGTTCTTAGCGTACCTAAAGAGAAGGACAACAAATGTGACGGTCTACATGAAAAGGTACCATTTGGCGGGAACGTCGTAAGTTGAACAAATTCAATATTGTATTCGAGCGATAAAAGCGTAAGTGCAGGCCGCCATTGGTACCTTTTGATGTAGACTTCACGAATTGTTGTAAGGTTTAAGCTAAGATTAGATCTTAATTAATTTCTATACTCTTATATTATTCAGTATGACGGTAAAAAAACCTAGCTGAATTAAATGAAGGGCAAACTTTAAATAACTATGTGGCCCGGACGGTGGCCCTTTTCACACAATAATAAGAGCAATTAACATTTAAGCATTGGTCGTGGACCGTGGTATGTAATATTGTGTACGTCATGAATAAATATTTTGATTCTTGATCTTGAATCAACAAAACACGCCTGGTTAAATTGCTATACTACTCGTATCCTTATTGATAAATCAGATCATCAGGAAGCTTTTAATGGGTGGAGGTCAGAGTGACAACCTAGCAAATATTTTTTAATTAGAAAATAGTAATACTAAAATAGTTAAAAATTGCTAAGTTGACTTATGTAGTTATAAAGGACAGGGCCTATATTTTAACATTAGAACAAAAAACATTGCGTAATATTACGGAAACAAAAACAGTAGGCGACAAACTATGAATTACATTATACTTCGTTTTGGACTACTTTCCCACATCAGAAACTTTTGGCAGTGATATAACCTAATTATTTATATAATTTCTTATAATACTGCATCAAAACCAGAACTCTAGGTTTTGTATTCTTAAATTGGTTTGTATTTTTTGACCTCCACCACTTTACAGCTGCCAGACGTCCAGATCTAGAAATAAGCATATTATAGCAAACTAAATAGTGGGGTTTTGTTGGTCTCATTATTGTGTCATATCTGACGTAGCCAACTCTCAGTTTATTAGTACAATCGCCATCAAATATATCGGAACGGCCAAGGTACACAGAAATATCTAAACGTGGACTTTATCGCTTTGGCAATTGAGGCGTTTTTCAGATATTTATGACCACCTTGACCGCTCCGATATATTTGATGGTTGTAGGTGTAGGGAATTAGTAGTTTCAGTTAGGGCAAAGTCCCATAATGCCCCCCCTCCCCTTCTAGCTACGGACTCGCCCCATAGTCAACACAGTGCACTGAGAGGTTTGGAAATAAGCTATATTACTTACTGGTTAGCTTTCAAGAAAGCTTCCAATTCTCTGATCTTCGCATTGATTTCTTTGTAGAAAGTAGTCCTGACGGCGTCCTGCTCAGTCTTGACCTTCAACACTTCCACGTGCTCCTTCACCATGAACACGAAGAGATCTGAATACCATTTTTCTTTAAATATTGTCATTATTTATCGTATGGCGCCATAGACATAAACAAAAAGGAAGATGAGTGACGTTCATAGTAAACAAAACTGAAATGTGGTCCAGCCTTGGAAGAACAATAAGTAAGGAAGCGTAATTAACGCTCAAAATCTGCTCCACTTTCCTGGTGCCAAAGTGGGCGGAGCTTCTGACAGCGGTGCCCTAATGTCATGTTAAACATTTTGAAATTGTCATGTCGTCAAAATATTAGTTTTTTCGGTCCATGAAATTTCGGTAATATATCGGTATTAAAATGCCGGCTTGTGCCGTGCTTTGGTGCAGGAGCCACACAGGCGCCAAAGATGGTCATATTCCTTTTCATCGGTAAGTAAATCACGCATAGATATTCTCATACAGTACGGACTTGGTCGATGTTATGCAATATAAGTTTTGGAAAAGTAAACATAACTCATTTGAGGAAAAGTATAATGAATGTTCATTTATAAGTATTACCTAGTACTAATACATCGACAAAACAAAACCCTTCGAATTAGTACCTACATTAATAATGAATGCTATAACTTCATAGCATTAGTCTTTAATTATCAAATCTAGAGCAGAGCCCGACTGGGGGAACTACCTCTATCTTACAGAAAACCACAGCCAATTAGCACTAGACCCTACTCATAGTGTTGTGTTTCTGCCGGTGAGTAAGGTTGCCAAAGAGCTCAGAGGATGCAGTGCGTTGAGGACGGGGGATCCTCTTGTCCCTTTAGCTGTCAACACAGTGAATCCTCTTTTATATGAAAGCGTCGGCAACGCACATGAGACACCTCTGGAGTTACAGGCATCCATTTAGTAGGCATTTTTTAGTAGCTGCTTACCATCAGGTGAGCCGTATGCTTGTTTGCTACCGTTGTAGTATAAAAAAATGGATACAAAATATAAATTTATCTTTGTATTTCCCTAAGCCTGCTAAAATAAATAGTACACATAAACTAACTCATCCGTTATTTTTTTAGTACTAAAAAACGAGGAAGCAAAGAGAATTTTAAATATTTATATTGAAGGTATGCTATTATGGTCTGGCAAACCATTTCTATCAGTAGAAAAACGCGGCAAATTCAAAATACGTACATATGGCAACCCTTTGTGATGAGACACCGTATTCGTGACGAACAATTCAATTCACATTTATTTTACATTGAATTTGTTTCTGGTGTATTTCACTCTCTCATCTTAAGCGCGATTGAGACAGAACTCCTGCAATGTTCTAAATTGAATTTAAATACGTTTTTAAGGCATATGTCAATTGCCTCTACCAGATTATCTGTTGCAGTTGATGACAGATCCGACGAAATATATCCGTCTCCTTTTTACACACAGTACATGTCACCTAATGAAAGGGGCGGAAACACCAACTAAAATTAAAAACATAGAATTTGATGATCATTGCTGCTTCTTTCACTGATTCTTAGTGTTGTCATACTTCTGTTCGCTGTGCATTGCTACTGCGTTCGTTGGCTGGCCAGACTACATTTTCTAGTCTGGTCATAAATAAAGTTAAAAAATAATCGTTTTTTTTTGCCATAATCAACCTTAATTGCTTACCATTATGTTGCTTGAGACCAAGAGGGTCTCCCTAATGTAACAGATTTATAAAATTGTAAAAAAGTTCAAAATCTTTACTATTTTATGTTAATTTATGCTTATTTTTTAGTATGTAAGTCCCTATATTGTAATTAAGCACTTTTATTAAATAAATGAAAGATTAATAGAAGGTTTTCATATTATTCCTTATTCCAAGAACGATTCAATTTACGTATATTACATAAGTAATGAAAAATGCACTAAAAAATAAATTGTTAATTGATAGCATTATTATTTACTACGTGAACCCATCCACGTCAATCTTAGGCGTATTTATTATACGTTAACTTGACATTTCAGTTATTTCATTTGAGTATCTCCTGTCCAATTAAACTTCATTGTCAAGTTGATTTTGACCACTCACAACAAGGCAACATTTCTTATTGGTGAAATGGCATGAAACCTTTGCGGAATTAAGGTTAACACAAAAAAATATTCTTAAAGAATGAGTACTTGATTGGTTAATAAGACATAAGACATTTTAGTTTTGTAAACCTGAAAATGGGTCGTGTTTTCACACGAACTTTGCTTGCCTTTACTCGTCTTGATATTATATGTCGATGGGTCCAGCACCTACACACTTGTAAAATGCTACACTCCGCGTATGTGCATCATAGGCAAAAGAGATAAAACTATAGTTAACACGGGTATGCAAGGGAGGCCTCCATATTTTGCGCATTGCACAAAGTGTGACTGAGAGCTTCTGCCACACGACTAATTCAATATAGGTTCCGGAACCTATATTTGATGGCACATAATCGAGCGCCTGGTACCATATCTCCCTTTTTGTATAAATCAATGTATGGCGCCATGTCACTGGATATAGATAGGCATTCCCTCTCAGGTAGTAGTAGTGGGAAAGCAGTTGATGAAGAAAATCCAGTGAGTACTGCGAGTTCCGGATGGGACAGTGCAGCTGCCAAGTTTGTTACTCTTTTAGCACCACCCAGGGATCACGTGTAGGGTTGTTTAAGGTGTTTCCTACGGACGCAGAGTAACATTGAGTATTGTTATTATACCAAACTACCAGAGCAAGCGGACCCCTGGCTGTAATGGAGCTTTGGAAAAAAGCCTGGACAAATCCTGGTCCTGGTAAAAAGATAATTATGTAATTTTTTTATGGATTTTTCTGGGGATTTTTATAGTTTTTGGGCGTAATTGAATAACGTTTTTGTGAATTTTATAATTTATGTCAACACATTGACGACAATCTGTCTGATCTTTGGTTATCATTATCACTGAGAACCTGTGTGTCTTTTGATTGATTGACTAACCTGTGTATCTGCATGTTGTCTAATATCTCAGTAGTTAAAGCGTAAGACCTGGAGGACTTCCTCAACAGGTCTATGCACAGCAGCTGTCTGATCGCTTATGACTGACCTGTGAGTACCATATTGTCTGATAGATTGATTGACAAAGCAAGACCTAGACGACTCGCGCAACAGGTCTATCTCTGAGCACCACCGCAGCTGTCTGATCACTCACTGACCTGTGTATCTATTGGGTATATTAGCAGCGACAGTGTAAGTCTTGGACGACTCGCTCAACAGGTCTATATCTGAGCACCACCGCAGCTGTCTAATCACTCACTGACCTGTGTATCTATTGGGTATATCAGCAGAGAGATCAAGACCTGGACGACTCGCTCAACAGGTCTATCTCTGAGCGGGTCACCGTAGCTGTCTGATCAATGATCACTCACTGACCTGTGTATCTGTTGGGTATCTCAACAGAGCAAGACCTGGACAACTCGCTCAACAGGTCTATCTCTGAGCACTACCGCAGCCGTCTGATCACTCACTGACCTGTGTATCTATTGGGTATATCAGAAGCGACAGTGTATGTCTTGGACGACTCGCTCAACAGGTCTATCTCTGTGCGCGCCGCACGCACACATACGCAGCTGCCGTCTATAGATGTAGGGAGCTTCACGCCCACGTTCAGAGCTGGAAATTCCAGCTGGACCGGTTCACTGTAAAGATATTATGGTTGTTAAGTGTTGTAATTTTAGAGCATTCAACCAACCGGAGCGGCTATGTCTGTCACTTTCTATACAAAAAAAAATCTGCCGATTTTTGCGTGAAGAAGAACGTCAAATGTATGGCTATTCGTACGTGATGAACAAATAGCCACGTTAGATAAACGTCAGTTCATACTCCATACATGACCGCCGGTCATATGTTTTCGGCAAAAGGGGAACGCCTGTTAATGGCCGCTCCGGTTGGTTGAATGCTCTAAGGTTGTGATGTTCAGTTGTATAGTTGCCCCATTTGATAGTAGATGACGTTGTTCTATCGGGTTCAAATAAAATGTCGAATAAATGTCGAAAGTTCAATGAAACACGTATTTAGGTATATTGCATGCTAAATTTAATAAAAAGTATGAAACAAAATAGGTACATGAAAAAACATTGTGTTTATGTAAAAAAAAACTTAAAAATACCTTAAAAGTATATGATTATTACTATTCCTTAAACTAGACATTTACTATTTCTTAAATATAACAGGCCTTAGAATATAAATAATAAATATACATTTTAAAATAATTCATGTAAAACAAATATCAATAAAAAAATAAGTGCATATAAAAATTTAATAATACGTAAATTCAAACATTAAATTTTACATTATTCAGTAACATCTAATAAACATAAAACTTCAATAGAGAGAGTAGATTTTTTTTTAGGGTCAACTTTCTACTGGAGGTGACAAATGGATCTGAATTCAGCAGAAGCCTGTGAATAAGATCTTTGTTAGTGAGATCCCGAGATATTTTCCGTGTGTGGTTGCGTCGAAAGATCTTTATATTTTTGTGCGTTGACTCTGCAGCCTCTTCGGACAATTCACCTATAGGAACTAAAGCGTTTTCTATAACTATTGCACCATGTACGAGCACTTTATGTACAGAAGATGGAAAAGGATACCAATCGTATACCTTCATCAGTTCTTTCGCCGTTTCTGTAGCATACTCGTCAAATTCATTTATTTACATTTATTTTATATCCAGATCATATGCACTCCAAAATAGTTTCACACCTTTCTATTAGATTAGGTTCTGTTGTATACCGGTGATTTCAGCGGATAGCGGATTGTTGATCGGATTCCACGTTCAAGGTATTTTTGGTTAACGTACATGTTTTAAGGAGATTAACACTTTGCAACTCGTTGAACCATTCGGAATGTTTCATTAGAACTTTAGATTTGGTTCTGGAACACGATTTCGAAAAAAAACACAATTCGTTCGCAAATGTACTTTATGACTTTTTCTAAATTGCTAGTATTCACGTTATCTGCATATGGGACCATTTCAATCAAATGTTGTATCACTTGGCGACGCCTTTCTACATCTGAACCACTCTTAGACAGCCACAGTTCAAATACAAAACCCCTTGTAAATGATCCGACGTACATATCATCTGAAAAAAATAAAAATAAATGGTTAATATTGTAACGTAATATTTTCGTAGTACCGCTACGCGTAGGCCCGTTAAGGCGTAGCAGGATTCTAAATACTAAAGAGGCATAATTAGGCAAACAAATTTATATGTCTATTAATCTACAAAGATCAAGCTTTCAAATGAAGGTAATTTATCCTTCAGCGAGTTTAATAACATAACTAACACTTTCATTAAAAAAATATTCTTATAATATTTCGCATGTAAGTTAGTCATGGCGTAGACCCGTTATTATTACTATATATTACATGTACAGAACAAAATCTATATGTAAAACAAAATAACGTACCTGATTCTTGAAGATACATAATACTAATAATAACTAAAATACCAACTTTCACAGGAATTCACTACTAATGACCGATCGCTTAATGAGTCGCTGATAAGGGAGCGCGCAGAAACGGGTGATATGGTCACTTTCGAGGTTCGTAAGAGAATTAAAATAGTTAATAATCCAAGATCTATTTATAACCGATTGGAGTACATTTATATGTGAATAATAAACGATCATTGGATATTTAAAAATGACACATGCATTTTTTTTATTATGACCTAAGGCCAGGGTACTGTGCAATGGTCAAAACGTGGGCTAACAACTTCGGAGAACACACATTCCCTTTCCGTTGGATTTTCTGAACCAAGATATCCAAATATAGCCGGAACGACCGTAACAATATAGCACGAGATGTAGTGCCTATTTCCAATAACTTCTCTCCAAATTATTTCAATGAGAGTTTCCGCGATCGAGATTTTCACTAGATTTTTTTTGAATTGGAAAATAGATATATCAAAATAGGTAAAAACTGAAAGAACAGGGCCTATATTTTAACACGGATATTTTAACATTATTACGGAAAGAAAGAACAGGGCCTATATTTTAACACGGATATTTTAACATTATTACGGAAAGAAAGAACAGGGCCTATATTTTAACACGGATATTTTAACATTATTACGGAAAGAAAGAACAGGGCCTATATTTTAAGACGGATATTTTAACATTATTACGGAAACAAAAACAGTAGGCGACAAACTATGAATTACATTCTACGTCGTTAGCCACTACTTTCCTCGAAAAGAAACTGCTGGCAATGATGTAATCTGACTATATTAATATAATTTCTCATAATATTGCTTCAAACCCAGAACTATAGGATTTGTATTCTTGAAGTGGTTTGCATTCTTTGACCTCCACAACTTAACAGCTGCCAGATGTCCAGATCTAGAAATAGCAAACTAACTAGAGGAGTTTCGTTTCTCTCATTCTTGTATCATATCTGAGGTACCCAGCTCTCAGTCTATAGCAGAAGACCCGTCGTTGTAGTTCCTTACGGACTACGGTGTAGTCATTCATCATTCATATGAACATACATATACATATTTCGGCGCTGCCCTCTTCACTCCTACCCAGGCCCAGCCGAGGATTTGGATGCTCTGACACCCGACGTAGTTGTCTGGCTTAACAACCTCAAAGCTGTTCTCTGATTGCCTAATTGCATGTCATACGATTAAATAATCATCATCATCATCATCATCTCAGGCATAAGAGGTCCACTGCTGAACATAGGCCTCCCCCTTGGACCTCCACACGTACCGGTCAGAAGCGACCCGCATCCAGCGTCTTCCGGCGACCTTAACAAGATCGTCTGTCCCTCTTGTGGGTGGACGTCCAACGCTGCGCTTGCTAGTCCGTGGTCTCCACTCGAGCACTTTATAAATAATAATAATTCATATGAATTAATGATCGCGATCACACTCACGGCTCAGGCTCCACAGGCTTCGGCTTCCTCGTGGGCATGCGCACAGCCACCCATATGTCCAACTTCAGCCCGGAGAACTCCCGGTGGTACGTGGCCAGCTTGATGGACTCCATTTTGAGGTTCTTCTCCATGTTGCGAAGGGTCATGTAGGATGCGCACTGGATGGTCTCCGAGAGTTGCTCGCGTAGTAGCAGTCGGACCTGGACCAGTTTCAAAGATCTTAGTAAGGTCAAGCGGGTTAGTTGCGTCAGTTGAGGTAAATGCGTCTTTTCTCAAATTACAAGAAGATCTGTCTGCCTGCGATCACGAGCGTTACGGCACGTTCGAAACGTCAGGAAAATAATAAAAGTAATTGTACGCGATTAAGTCCCGTTTTTGACAAAATAATGAGTGAAAATCTTGAAAGTTTAAATCATTCATTACAAGAAGATTGTAAGTATAAACATAGTGCTGACACGCCATATTACAAAACTCGTTTAAGCGCTTATGTGTGCATGGCACGTCTGTACAGTAAAAACTTCTTACCTGAAACCTGACTGACAACCTACTAGTTTACTATCAATCGGTCGCCGCGGGGTGATGTAATTCCAATCGAGGCAGGGCGTAGCGTCGCCGTTTTGTATGAAATACTATTATTTATTCTGTTGTATAAAAGCGAAGGAAGGTGACATGTAAGGTGTAGGGTCAGGGAGGGAACAGTCGCTAGGATTTTTTCAAGAGGCTGTAGCATGAAAAATATAAATCCCTGAACTAATTGTGGCAAGCACAGAGCACAGTGCATTATTAAACTTTCATATGTAGCAAATATATTTGCTGTTACTTTCACCAAAAAAGATATATCCATTCTTTTTTAGAAATTGGGAATCGAGCCACTGTGTACCCGTTGCTGTACACAGTGACTAGGACCCCCTAGTACACAGTGGTTCTAACAGTACACAGTGGCTCGAGTACACAGTGGTTCTAACAGTACACAATGGCTACGTAAGAATCTAACCTAAATAAACTTTATAACAAAAAACATTTTTGTTGAATAAAACAGTAATTAGAATAGGTAAGCCTAATTCCGGAATAATCGTTCCTGATTCATTCTTCATTTAAAATAGGTACTTACCTAATAAATGTCGCATGATTTATTCACTTTCATTTTATTAAAAAAAGAGTGCTAGAATTATTTTTAATAATAAAAGAACTTTTATTTTTATTCATATTCAAGTAAATTTTAGCCCAACTCTGTAAGGTGCACAGTGGTTCGCGAGCCACGGTGTACTTTACTGAAACGAACGACTGTTGACCTTCGCGCCATTTTGTATTTTAGATAGAACTAAAAACAAATAGAAACATCGAGGGCCTTGAATTATCAGCCAATACTAAGTAGATTAGACACACTCTTCGATAAAAATATAAGTAATTAAAAATCTCGTTCGAGTTAAGAAAAAAGAGGAGTGAAACTTACCTGGAAATGTAATTTTGATAGTATTCAACACAAAAACGCACCATAATACGTTCGCATGGCGCCGAAGCGGCTCACTAACTAGTTCGTACATGATAGGGTACGGAACGCTTCCGATTAATGTAGAGGACAGACATAAAGCTCTTTCCGTTTCCCGCACAGCACATTCGAGCCACTGTTCCCACCGAGCGACTGTACCCTCCCTGACCCTACTTAAGGCGACCTTTCCTCGAAGAAGTGGTCTAATTGTTGCCTTGGTAAAATTACGTCTAACCCTATCCATATTCATGTAATTCTAGAAAAGACGCATTTACCTCAACTGGCGCAGTTGTCTCGGTTGACCTACCTCTAAAGATTAGATATCAACATTTTCAATAGCGAGTCCAATTTTTTTGAGTTTCCTGGGTTGGTCCCATGTTGTTCAGTATGGCCTACATAATCACCTCGTTCATTATCTAGGCGTAATGAACGAGGTAATTATGTAGGCCATTCTGTATGAAATACTATTATTTATTCTGTGGTATAAAGGCCAAAGAAGGTGAGGTGTAAGGTGAACTTAACGCGACCTTTCGTCGGAGAAGTGGTCTAATTGTTCACTTGGTAAAATTTCGTCAATCCTATGCAACTTCGTGTAATTCTAGAAAACGAATTCTAGAACTCTATGAAAGACGCATTTACCTCAACTGGCGCAATTAGCCCGGTTGATCTAGCTTTAAAGATTCAACATTTTCAATAGCGAGTCCAATTTTTTTGAGTTTCCTGGGTTGGTCCCATGTTGTTTAGTATGGCCTACATAATCACCTTGTTCATTATGCCTAGGGGTTTGAAAAGCATCTCTGGGGCTGTTCATAAATTACGTCATCTCAAATGAGGGGGGGGGGTCTGAACATCGGATGATGGTAGCATGACGTAGGAGTAATCTATAATAAATTAATAATTATTTTACATGTTTTTTAAAGTGGGGCATTCCACTCATACAATAGTATGTTATTCAATCAAATACAAACACTGAAAACATTGAAAAAATAATCAACCCAGCAGGATTTGAACCTCGCATCGATACGCCTAACCGGGGCATTGAGAATTTCGTCAACTCAGTAACTGAACCCATAGCTTAATTGGTAAAGCGATCGAGCCCCGGTTAGGCGTATCGATGCGAGGTTCAAATCCTGCTGGGTTGATTATTTTTTTTTTTTTTTTTGTCAATGTTTTCAGTGTTTGTATTTGATTGTATAATAAATTAAGTTTGTTGTTATGTTGATTATTTTAAGAAATAATAATATACAAATCATTTTAAATAGTTTTTTATTGTACAATTAAGCTAAAAACGCATTTTTTGGAAATTACATCATTTTATTTGGCAGCAGGGGGGTGGTGGCTCATTCGAATAATGATGGTGGGATGATTTGGGGGGGGGGGGGGCGGAGGGGGGGGGGGGGGGGCAAATCTTTAAAAAAATAATGACGTCATTTATGAACAGCCCTGCTTTTTCCATGAAAGGGTCGACACAACGCTGGCCCAATATTACAGGGTTGTATGTTTCACTTTTATCGAATTGAAATTTGAACATTGTCATAATGACACTACGAGTAAGTCTAAATTTAACTACCCTGAAAATGTAACATAGAACCCTGTAACATTGGGCAGCGACAAAAGGGTTGGGATTTTACATACAACTTTGACATTTTTCGCAGATGTATGGTTTCCTTCAACGTAAAGAGACTAGCGAGTATCAAATAAATCAAATGATAATTGACAATATTTCAAAATTTCAAAATTTTATAAATCTAAAACCATTTCGAGAAATACACTTGTAGAATACAAAAACCATTTTTTTATAATTTTTTTTTCAGTAATTTTTGGAAAAATCACCAAAATATGTAAACCGGAAAATGACGTCACACGGCTGATTCAATACTACCACTATGAAAAAACGTTATCTTCCGGGTTTCAGTTTGACACTTACAACACTACTGACAGTGACAGGATAGCTGACAGTTAATTCTTTCAATTCGAATATTTACTTGTAATTTACGTTTCCTTGGATTAATTTAATTATCTACGTGTTGCGATTTGTCACGGACTCTGGACTGCTTTCTTCTACGACAGCCACAACTCGCTTTCTAACAGACCCCGGATTGCATTCTTCAACGACGACTACGATTTTCGCTTTTTCACGGATCCCGGACTGCTTTCTTCTACGACGACCTGACGATGGAATTCAGGGAATCCTCGGAAAATACCCCGGTTGGGTATTGACCAACACCTCTATAACGAAGTGGACACGAGAAACTCAGAAAGATTTGTCAAAGCTGACAGCAGGAGCTTGCCGCGTGTGAGTTTTTGCAAAGCTCGGATAAATATAATTTGCCTGGCACAAGAGGTACCGAAGCTTCGTTATCTTCGCGGAGTTCTTATGTACAAACTGGCAAAGGCCTTTATTAAGTGCAGCCTCATGTTCCTTTACTATTTGTAAACGAAAACAGTATAGAAGTGATGCTAACGTCCCAAATCTTCAAGAGTTTCTCCAAGAAGCCAACAATCATAAAATGGATGACTGTTTGTGCTTCTCCAAACGGAATCTGTGACGATTTGGCTTTCAAGTTGAAATGTACCTTTACAGATAAAACTGAGAAATTATATCAATTAAAATGTCACGAGCCAAAGTTGTTTTGGATTGTGGTAAATAAATTACATTTTATAGGAAATAAAGTACTTATTTTATTACTATGAACACTTGTCATTTTTAAACCTGTATCCTAAGTAGGTCCTTAAGCACTTTCTGATGACTTGTCAATAATAAGTTAAATATCTTTCCTGTACTTAGAATGTTACTACTGGAGAAGTAAAATTCACCATGTGTTAATCAGGGGAGAAATAAAAGGTATATTATAATAAAATTATTTTAATTTCGTTCAGTTATTCATTAGGCGGATACCTTCGTATACCTAGCACATCTGTGCTGGAAACGTGGCCTAATATAAAATATACATTCTCACACAATATAATAAACAAACCAACATAATGACACACATTGGCGCAAGAAAAACAACAAGATGGGCCTCTCCTCAGGTCTAGTCTCAGATAGTACTTCCCTCAGCTGATGCCAGAACAGTAAATAACTGGGCTATAAATATGTGTTGCTATTGTAAGTTTTCATTAGGTAATATTTAATGCAAGGCATTTTCAACAATCCTTAAGATATCTTTCGAAGTTAGCGGTTTGATATTCCATAGTTTGATATTTTAAGTTTTGACGTTTATCTTGTGCTTCAAATGTCAAACTGTTTAAGCGCACTATGGTCACGCTATGGTTTTTACGTAAATGACAATCAATGTAACTATTTCAACGTTTTTTTCAGTGTATGAAACACAACATGTAACGTCATTTAGCCGATACTTCGACGACTGTTACATACGCCCTTTCTGCCCAAGTAATAATATAAATGGATTTTTCCACTAAAAAACATGGGTCTCTTAAAATTGTGAGTTCTTTCGGGACATACAATAAAAAGTAGCACTCAAAAAAATGAAATGTTGTCAATTCGTTTAAAAGTGTTGAAAAAGTCATTGGTACAGTCAAGTGCAAAAATACGTATCGAAATAATCGTCTCATAAATATGGTACTACGCACTTATTACAACGGAATAAGATACTATGGGACATATTTTTGAGTAAGATGAGTACACCCATATTTTTACACTTGACTGTACGAGCCGGGGTTGAATTCGGGACCACTGGAGCGAAAGTCAAACTTCTTACTCCTCTAGGCTCCATTATTTTTTAGTTGCAAATATATTAAAAAATAATGGAGAAATAAATAAATAAAAACTCTTAAGTCAGCTTTTAATGTTCTGTTGTATGTTATTGAATTTTTAAGTCTTGTAATCTTTTCTTTTTTGTTCTGTAATGTGTGCTTTTTTAGAATAAAATGTTTCTTAGTCTTACTCGTATTCTTATTGGAATGTTTCGGAACATGGTCTTTGTTAGTTAAATTACCAACTTACTTCATTGTAGCTCTGAATTAGCAATGGCGAAAACTGCTTTGGATTGGCCACCATTTCCTCAAGCATAAGCATCATCTGAAAATAAAATTCACCATTTCAAGGATAATTAAAGATATCTTGTTATTATCAGAGATCTGTAATAGTAGTTTATCTACACTCATATTGTAAGTTCTCTAAAACGTGTTCGAAAACGGTAGGCAATGGCTAGCATTACCACGACCGATTTTACTATGATAAGCTTTTTATCCGTAGCAGTAACGTAATTTTAACTTTTCATGCTCAATTATTGATGTGCTATGAGTTTTGATAACATAATGTACACCTGCACCCTCCCGGGGATCCGCCGACAGACCGACACGCGCCCGCGCGACCGCCGGCACACGAGAGTTGGCCATGGTGGCGGTGCAATGGCGGCCATTGTATGGTTTCCGAATAAGGCATTTAGAATAAATAATATGAGTGTAGATAAAGCAGTGTATGCAACTGTACGTAATTAGGCCTTAAAACACTCGTGTGATCTTATTATGAATTTCGCCTGCGGCTCATTTCATTAAACCACACTCATGTTTTAAGGACCCTTATTACGTAACAGTTACATAAACTACTATTATGTAACTGTTACGTAATAAGGCCTAATTACGTATACTCGTAGTTGCATACACTGCTTTATCTACACACATATTATAAATCTTAAATGCCGTGTTCGGAAACCATTAGAATGACCGCCATTGCACCGCCATGACCAACTCGATTGTGCCGGCGGTCGGGGAGGAGGGCAGATTTTCATTACGTTACCGTAGGTAATGAATTCTCATACGTTTTTACCACACTGTCACAGATAATGCAGTGATGTTACGTTACTGGTTGCAATAATGATGGTAATTAGATACGGTTTCCGATCGCGGAATAGAGGACTTATGATATTGGTGTAGATAATAGTAGTTTATGTAACTGTTACGTAATAAGGGTCCTTAAAACATGAGTGTGGTTTTATGAAATGAGCCGCAGGCGAAGGCGAAACACTGTTTTATCTACACTCATATTATATATATTAAATTAATTGTTGGGAAACCATAGAATGACCGCCATTGCACCGTCATGGCCTACTCGATTGTGCCGGCGCTCGCGCGGGACCAATCGAGTTGGCCATGGCGGTAACATTATGTTATCAAATTCGATGTTCCAAATTTGAAACTCATTGCTTAACAATATTTGAGCATGCAAAGTTAAAATTACGTTACTGCCGCAGATAAGAAACTTATCATAGTTAAATCGTTTGTTGTAATGCTTGTCATTGTCTACGGTTTTTGAACGCATTTTAGAGTACTTACAGTATGAGTGTAGATAAAATATTTTAGCTTAGCCAAGATGACAATCGTTTGCAGAAAACGAATCGAAACGCTATCCGTCTCTCTATCGCACTAATATGGAAGAGTGAGCGAGAGCGTGTAGCGTTTCGTTTCGTTTTCTGCAAACGATTGTCATCTTGTACTACAGTCATTTTACGGGCGGCTAGTATTGGGAATTGGAAATAATTAATAATAGCTAATATTTTTAGTGTAACGGATATATCATGATACAAGTATTATTAACGCAATGAAATCCTACAAAATATCGTTATTCGCTAACCGCCACAAATATGTACACACATATTACAAGCGTTTTTCTTGTAGGATTTTAATGAATATATCGTTTCTAAGTCATTTAAAATGTGTAAGAACAAACTACCAATTATTACTATTTGTTTCTAACGAATTAGGATATATATCGCCCGCGTCGTACATTTTGTTATTTATGTGGTTTTACATGGACACGGTTTCTTGTTTTTCGCTTTAAACAGAAAGAAGACTCAAATATCGTCATTATTACAAATAAAAATCTAAATATATAAAAAAAGAAACTGACTGACTGACTGATTGACTGACTGACTGACTGACATATCAACGCACAGCCCAAACCGCTGGTTCTAGAGATTCCAAATTTGGCACGTAGGTTCCTTATAAGGACTAGGGGTGCACTAAGAAAGGATTTTTCAAAATTCACCCCCTAAGGGGTAAAATGGGGGTCCAAAGTTTGTATGGCGAAACAAGATTTGTTAGATTATTTTATTCGAAACTTCACAGGAGTATTCCTAACGATAAATGAGTAAACACGTGTTTCAGGTTTTTTGAAAATTCAACCCCTAAAAGGGGAAAATGTCGTAAATACAAACATACCAGTCTAACTGAGAACCTCCTTTTTGAGTACTTATAGTACGCGGGCGAAGTCGCGGGAAAAAGCTAGTAATTGATATTTTTGTAAATAAAAATATACAATTTTTTTATATTTTTTTTACCTATTTAACTACTTCCGGGTGAAAAGTTGGCAGGATTTTTGCATATATTATTTATAAATATTCCATAAGAATGAATAATAAAAAAATCAGGCTATTATAAATTAATGTTTGACGCAACCGTATCTTTACTGTACTATTGGCTACAGGCCCAGGGTATACCCTGGCCAAGGGTATAGGTATCACCACGTTAGTTGAGGTCACGCACACAACATCATGTCATGTAATGACAGCGGGATTTTGAAATTACTGTTCTTTTCGTACCGATAACAACTTAAAACAGTGAATTGCAAGATTGACACTAAGTTGACAAATATACTTTAAGATTTTTTTAGGATAATACGAGTAGGTATATCTCATTTATACACCGTGGGCCCTTATAACTAGAAATAATTTAATAGTGTATTCCTGATCATATTTAGGTACTAAAATGTTATAAACTTTTCTGGAATACGCCTAGTTTCAGAGTTAATACCAATTAAAAAGTTTACACATCCTTATTGACAGATATCAAAGTGACAAGGAACACTTTGCAGAAACTAAATTTTTACAAAAAAAATGTGCCAATTTATTTTAGGCGATAATTTTATTAATAACATTTACTTTTCATATTCAAAAAATTGAAAAAAAAAAG
The DNA here is from genome assembly GCA_947086415.1 of Pammene aurita. NCBI lineage: Eukaryota > Metazoa > Arthropoda > Insecta > Lepidoptera > Tortricidae > Pammene > Pammene aurita. The sequence continues at coordinate 11,927,835 of OX352316.1, forward strand.
ATTTTTTTTTTTGCGAAATTGACCTACAGTCACATAATTTATTCCTTCTTTTGGTCTCAGAAACGTGGTTAAGATCTTTCGGGTTATTCGAGCCCACGGTGTATAAAACACATCTCTTATATTATATTGCCGGCACTCCTTCTCGGAACTTGACCTGAAGGACGCGACGGCCAGGGGTGTCAACATCGCTGCCTTCTTGGCATCCATCATTTAGGAACCTCAACACGAAAGAAGAAGAATCCGGCAAACAAGCATACGGCCCGCCTGATGTTAAGCAGTTACCGTAGCCTATGGACGCCTGCAACCCCAGAAGATTCACATGCGAGTTGACTAGCCTTTAGGAACCTATACACTCCTTTTTTGAAGAACCTCATACTGTAGCCCGCTGGGAAAACCTCGGCAGGGAGTTCATCCACAGCCGCAGCGTTCGTGGGAGGAAATTCCTCTTAAACCTTACTGTGTGTGACCCTGGGATCCAGGGCGTGAGGATGAACACCCTGCCGGCGGCGAGCGGTGCGATAATAAAAAGCTGCCGTGGGCATCAAACCACCTACCGGTAATGCTTCCACACACCTCCTGTCCAGCTCGTCAGCGTCACAGGCGTTCATGTTCCGCCACACGTGGAGGTACGTGTTCATCTGGGTCGGTACCCGGGGGTCGGGGAGACCGTCGCAACGCAGGTATTGTTGCCACTGTAATTTCAAATGGGAAATAATATTTCGCATATTAATTTTTTTTGTGAACTTGGATGTTTTGACGTGAATTTGGATTTTTTTTGATGTGAATTTTGATTTTTTTTGATATGCAAGTGAGTATAATTTAGGTTATGTTTTTTTTTGTTGTGCCTTTAAATTCTAGCTTTTTTAAATTGATCAATCATATCGAAAATGCTGTTGTTTTCAACCGAATTCAAGATTTCGAAGGAGGAGGTTATCAATTCGCCGGGATCTTTGTTTTTACTCTTTTTTTATGTATGTTCACTGATTATTCGAAGACGGCTGAACCGATTCAGAAAATTCTTTTTTTGTTTGAAAGAATATACTTCACAGTTGGTCCCATTGTAACCAGGTCAGGATCTGATGATGGAATCCTGGAAAAATCGAGGGAACTCTTCAACTACTATAGGCACACCTATAGTGATTTGAGTATTTTTTACAGCAGCTCGAGCATTTTGGAAACGTGGAGGCTAAGTGAAGTCGGTTCCTTTTTGTTTAAAATTATTATTGTAAGTTGATAGCTTACTTTTTAAGGACTTTTAATGATTCCCAAGATACAGACTCAGCCTAGCTTGTGGACCACTATCAAAAAGACGCTCTTATGGTCCTACAAATAAGAGCGTGTCAGATATTTTTGCGGCCTTCGTGTATGAAGATACTATTGCTGGTGACTGTACCTTTATATTTATTTCGGAATACATTGAGAACATTTCCATTTCATACTTAATTGTTTTTGTCATATCGTCATCTTTGTTAAATTATTGTTCACCTACCTCTGCCTTCCGCTGCATTCTATTTTCATAGTCGATTTTCTCCTTTTCGAACTCTAAAACATAACAATATTTTTGGTTTAGTAATTAAAAGCTGTAAGCCATTTTATTTTAAGTTGTAGGTATACACAACTATTTTCGTTAATTTGGATTTTTTACGGGAGTTCACTCAGAAACACGAGCTCTTTTGATCCATGCACGAGTATCAAATGTCCCATGTTTTATTTTTCCATTCCGTTACCTACCTTTTTCATATACTTCGTATAGCGGTACCTAGCGAAATGGAAGTAACGAAAAATTTAGGGAAATCGTCAGACACTTTTTTCTCCTATTAGGATAAAAGAGCGCGTAATTCTAAATAGACATCTCTTAAAAAATTGGCTAAAAAAATATGCTGTTGTACGGTATGCCATAGAGAAGTAGTCGATTAGGAAACGTCTGAAAAGAGAGAAACACAAGTTTTTCTTTTTCAGAAATTCACATTTGGGACAAGTTTTTATTGCTAACATTTTGATTAGATATTTCCATTTAAATTTTTAGCACCGTCAACAGTTTTTTTTACTACATCCCGTATATATAACGTTTTAGTTTGACATGAGATTTTTCTTGAACAATGAATAATCGGGCTCTTAAAGCACCTATTATTTTTTCAAAATTAATAATTGTTTATAAGTTTTGGATTTTTTCCTTGTGAAACAGGGAATTTCAAAATTAGTTATTTATTTATTTTACATGTTTTTGCCTCGAATCGGTGTCAAAATTATACCATACATGAATTCGGATAGCGTACCGTAACTAGCCTACATAATTTTGTCGGCTTTTTGTTGCCCTTCAAAAAGCGGTGAAGGCCAACAAACGGTACGGTTTATATGATACTTAGGCTCTTTTATTAGGTAAGCAATAATGTGAAACTATGGCAAGGACCAACAATAATGCCTTCTCTGTTATACCTATTGAACGTTCTATAAGACGATCCCGTTCGATCTTGGTATTGCCCCGTGTACCTAATATCCTAAGCTAAGTCTATGTGTTACTGCGATTTGTTGTTCGCTATACTAGATATAGATACAGCCTGTAAATTTTATACGGGCGTATACTTTATCCACCTATAGTATCCAGCAATAGGACTCATATAGTATAATCATTTTGTTAAATAGTGATAGTAATTATGTGTAACGATTTTTTAAAGTCCTACCGGGCACCAATGTACGCCATCCAACTGATTTAAAACTGACATAACTGACATGACGCATCGGTAAGTTAACTGTCATGGATGCAATACATGACGGGCTGAATTATTATGTATGAAAAAAAATATCCTTATTTTCATAAAGAAATAAATGTAAATAGGTTCCCTAGGTCCAATACTAATCGCCAGTACAATATACGCCCGTATAAAATTTACACACGGTATACTTACTGTGAAACAGGACGCACGTCTTAGCCAATATATCTCTCCTTATGTCTTGCTCGGCGCTGTCTCTGGCTAAGAGATCTGCCCTCTCTTTCGCCAGGGCTATTCTTTTCTCTTTCGCACCCGCCAGAATGGCTTGCCTAAAAAAAACAGGTATAGAAAATCTTGCTTCTCAAATATAGAAGTCATGCTTCGGTGTTTTGTAAGGAGGATATGTTAGAAAAACGCTGCTGATATTTTATTTTGCCATCTATGTCTTGAATAGCAAGTTAGTAAAAAAAACTCTTAAGTTTAAAAGTTAAATAACATGTATAGCAGTCAGTGCTTTTGTATTGGTGTGACGTCTACTGTACCTACACCGTTCCTTGTATTTAGTTAATTATGTATATATATATAGAGAGAGAGAAACATGCAGAGTAGTATACAATAGGGCGAAGTTCGTAATTACTATTTTCGATTATAAAAAAAACAACATTTTAAAACACACTTGCAGTATAATGCTCCTCCCTCAGTTTCACAAGAGAGTGATTTTTTTAAAATTAAAAATACATAGTCAAACGTGAAGTAAGGTATATTTCAAAATTGAAACACTTTACCCGAGAAGTATCTGGATTTAAGGTTAAACGTGAAATATACTTTCTTTAATCTATGAAACATAGCTTATATATACCAACATATAAGTAGCTCGAGCTTGGTCATATGCTCAAGTATACTCGTATCTACTTAATAAGTACAAAGATGTTCACAAATAGTGTCATCATGATGATATTGATTATTGAACTTAAATTTACATACTACAATACTCGTCCAGAAGTAAACAGTACCTACAAATTGATGAAATAGACGAATACACTAGACTAATAAATAAATAGCATGAAACGTGACAGTAGAAAGTGGAATAAACTCTTCCACTTCCTTCTCGACTCTGTCATTACGAATACATACAAATAGAACACTCAATACTAATAAAACAATAGCATGTAATACGACATTAGCAAGAGAAACAAACTTTTCAGCTTCCTTCTCGGCGCGCCACTCCTCTATTCGATTCACGAGCCACGCTTCTCTCTCTTTCTTGTTCATTTTCTTCCACTCTTTAGGCTGTTACAATAAAAACGTTAGGACTATTTGTTACTTTTGTGAAGGGATGCTTCGCAGAAGCAGTTTCTTTTAAAATATTTGGAAAATGTATTAAAAATCCACATTAAACAATTTTACAGATTTTTGTCTATATACGTATTTTACAATAAACGTTTATTAAAGCTTGCAGCGCCATATTTGCTTTGCTTTTTATGGTTATTCACATTGACTATTTTTTAAGGTAAATAATTTAATTATGTAAATACAATTGATTAATAAAATCATTAAAAAAAAAACTAAAAGCACAGAGCCGCTTCTAAATATTAAAAACTTCAATTTAACCGAACCACTAAAACTTGGCAATAGGCATCAAAATTATCTACTGTTTTTTAGCAAAAAAATAATCATAAGTAGTTTAAAATTCCGATATAAGTTTTATTTTTTCTTTCTCGCTGTAATTTAACAATTAAAGCTTCGCGAATACTATTACAAAGAAAAGCTTCTGAATTTTATAATTGTAAATAAAGTAGAGACGCAATGTTTTGGCCAAAAATCTTTAATTTTGTCCACACTTCTTGCCGTAGCAAGCACTTATTTGTATATTTACAGGAAAATAATTATAATTCTGCTGTAATATTTTCCACTCCTGAAAAATATTCCTCTTTCCAGCCGGCATGGAGTCTACAGAGGCTTTCGGGAAACTAAACTCATACTGAAGTACCCTTTCAAAGAAAATTATTAGTCAAACTTGACACCATTTAACAGTTTTGGTTCTGTAGCCATTTGCAATATTTTTTCTACTCCAGCATAACAATTTGTCAATTAGATGACTGACAGGTATAGTATTCCATAAGATGATCGCTAAACAATGTACTTAGAGATTTTCATACAATATTATAACTACACCTAGATATTTTTCTAGCAGGAACGAATTGTTGTAAGTGATTGACAAAATAAAAACATCGACAATCCTGTTATCGATAAGTACATACTACTTCAAAATGGGTTAGTGATATTCTTAGTCAATTTGAAAGACTTATAGAGAGACAATTTGAAAGACTTAAGAGTTATAGAGTGACTTATGGGATGATTCATACAGTCACACGAATAAAGAAAGTTACGAAAGTATTCCAAATTATTTTCTGAAGTATGTAAAATATAAATAAATTGATAGTTTTGTTATTATTATCTATTTTCTAACGCACCTTATTACCCTATATATATTTGTCTTTGTATTACCTTTGACGTTGAAGTGGTACTTATCGATAACAGGACTGTCGATGTTTTTATTTTGCCAATCACTTACAACAAGTTGTTCGTGCTAGTCAAATATCTAGGTGTAATTATAACACTGTTGTCCTCCTCCCCGACCGCCCGTGTCCTCCTCCCCGACCGCCCGTGTCCTCCTCCCCGACCGCCGGCACAATCCACTGAGAGATTGAGGTTACCAAATTGAATCAGCAGGTTATAAGGCGTCGGACTCAATTCTTACCGGCTTGCCTATTTTGAACACTCGTAGAAAAAATATTGTATACAATAGAGACATATCTCGTACCTTACTTAGGCCACGAAGCTTGCTAAGAGAACACGGTACTCGACTAAAAAGCTCTTCATTATGTCACGATCGTATAATAGTATTTTATACAATCGTGACATAATTAAGAGCTTTTTAGTCGAGTACCGTGTTTAGGCCACGAAGCTTGCCGTAGTACCGTTGAGTGGCCTAAGTAAGGTACGAGATTGAAAAGCTTGATTATGTCACTATTGTATACAATATTTTTTCTACGAGTGCTCAATATAGGCAAGCCGGTAAGAATTGAGTTTTACGAAAGACCTGCTGCCTCTATATTGTATGAAAATCCTTTGTACCATCGTTGGCGATGCTACAATATGCGACCATAAAAGCTCTATCGGAAAGTACGCGCTAGTAGTTCGGTCTACACAATCACAATTCAAGCATTACTGTCGACGAATAGAAAAAATACTAATGCTTGACCAAAGAGAATAAAATGGTAGAGAACTGGTGGTGGGTTACTGGTAGAGAATGCCCTCTGGCATTAAGTCCGCCCTTTGTACTTTGTATTATTGTGCAATAAAGTTAAAATAAATAAATAAATAATAAAAATCTGAGAAAATTTGTTAGCTCTTATTGCGTGGATATAAAGCTTTTTTCCACCGGATTTTGCCGAACCCGCGTCGATGGATGGGGGGAAACCGTAAGCCGACGGAACCCTAAAAATGTATCGTAGGGGAACATGAAAAGTTATTTTTATTGACAATTCACCCATTCATTCGGCAATTGATTAATTCTTAACCCGTGACATGCATGTTTCCAACCATTGTACCTACATAAATAAACTAATTTTATGCGTCGACCACGTGACTACAGTCGTTATATCAGGTATCCACGGTACATATATTAAACTAGAAGTAGGAAGCACTATACTTATTTCTAGATCTGGACATCTGGCAGCTGTAAAGTGGTGGAGGTCAAACAATGCAATCCACTTCAAAAAAACAAATCCTAGAGTTCTGGATTTGATGCAATGTTATGGGAAATTATGTAATTAATTCGATTATTCATAGTCAGAAGTTCCTGTTGGGGGAAAGTAGTGCCAAATGATGAATAATACAATTCATAAAAAAGATAAAATAACATAACATAACATAACATAAATACTCTTTATTGCACACCTCAAATAATAGACACAAAGTATACACAAGACACAAACAAAAAGGCAGAGGCAAAACAATTGGCGGTCTTATCGCTAAAGAGCGATCTCTTCCAGACAACCTTTGGGAAGCGGAAACCTTTGTAAATTAACAGAAAAGTGGGTGTTGCAAAGCAAATAAACCAAACATTAATAAACTTACACATATAAAAGAAATAAAAAATAAGATAAGATATTGTAAAAGATTAATACTAAGTTAAGTGAAATTGTTATTAACCCATTTCATAATAATAAACAGTTTAATTATTTTTTTTCATAGTTAGTCGCCTATTGCTTTTGTTTCCGCAATAATACACAGTGTGTATTTTGTTAGGCCCTATCCTCTATAAATGACACAACTTCGGCAGTGTTTACCTATTTTAGTATATATTTTTTTTCAAATGAATTATTTGTTGGTCTGTTACTCTGACCTCCACAATTAAAAGCTGCCAGATGCCCGGATCCAGCAATAAGGATAATAAGGCAACCTAACTAGACAGGTTTCAATGCTCTCATTATTGTGTCATGTCTGACGTCACCAGCTCTTAGTCCAGTAGTTTTGTCGGATATCAGAAATATCCATAGTACAAATATTAAATAAGACGTAAAATAGACGCAAGTATGAAACCGCGCGAGCCGATTTTCTCATACTTGATACAAGTTTTTAAAGGTTCGACTAATAATCCAATAATTGGGGAATCATTTACATACATTGCCTTACAAAATGTGGTGTAGACAATGTTTTAATGGGTATTGGTAGGCTACAGGTTGGTTATTAAAAATCAAGATTTTAAACCTTGAGGGCTTCGAACGTTGGCCGCCATCTTGGTTTAAATGTGCCAAAATTCAGTTTTTTTAACCTTGACGCTTAAACGGTGGTCAGTATGACTAAGTGTCTATTGAACGTATAAAGAAGATAAAATAGTCTACAATTTTTCTATACACAATAGATCTGTAAGTTTTACAGATACAAAAATACAGGGGTGAAAAAAAGTGTCATGTTGTGAAAAAAAAGTTCCGTAGCCAAACAGAACCCAAAAACGGAACCCTTATAGTTTTGTCATGTTCGTCTGCCCGCCCATCCGTCCGTTCGTCCTTCAGTCCGTATGTCATATGATACACCCTAAAATGATACTTTTCACCCCTGAATCTTTTTATCTGTAAGACTTAAAGATCTATTGTGTATGGAAAAACTGTAGATAATTTTATCCTCTTTATACGGTCCATAGACACTTTAGTCATACTGACAACCGTTTAAGCGTCAAGGTTAAAAACCCAAATTTTGGCACCTTTCAACCAAGATGGCGGCCAACGCTCCGACCCCTCAAGGGTTAAACTCCAGATTTTTAATAACCAACCTGTAGCCTACCAATATTCATTAAAACATTTTCTACACCACCTTTTGCAAGGCAAAATGCTCCAATGACTGATCTATAAGCAACGCTCACCCCAGGCATCCATAGGCTATAGTCATTGCTTGCCATCAGGCTAGCTGTATGCTTTCCACTAATCTAAATATATAAAAGAAGAAACTGACTGACTGACTGACTGACTTATCAACGCGCAGCCCAAACCGCTGGTTCTAGAGATTCCAAATTTGGCATGTAGGTTCCTTATAAGGTCTAGGGATGCACTAAGAAAGGATTTTTCAAAATTCACCCCCTACGGGGGTAAGGGGGGGGGTCCAAAGTTTGTATGGTGAATCAAGATTTGTTATACTATTTTATTCGAAACTTCACAGGAGTATTCCTAACGATAAATGAGTAAACACGTGTTTCAGGTTTTTTGAAAATTCAACCCCTAAAAGGGGCAAATGTGGTCAAAAAGTCTGAAAATCAACATGGGTATCGTATCCTTTGTGAGTACTTATAGTACGCGGGCGAAGCCGCGGGAAAAGGCTAGTGTGGTATAAAAAGGGGGACTTAAAACCTACCTTCTCAAATTCCGGTATTTCCTCTTTCGGTTTCTTGTCCTTCTTCCCCTTCTTTTTTGTCTTCTTAGGCGCCTCTTCCTGTTCTTCTACGACTTTCTTTTCCTCTTCTTCTACTTCTGTATTTAAAAAAAAAAACAAATGAAGAATATGAATAAAAAATGTATTTGACATATTCATATAACATACATTATGAGGCGTACAGTCGCCATCAGATATATCGGAGCGGCCAAGGTGGTCACACATATCTGAACAACGCCTCTATTGTCAAGGCGATAAAGTGCATGTTCAGATATTTTTGAGTACCTTGGCCGCTCCGATATATTTGATGGCGACTGTACATGGAAAGAACATGGCTGGTCACATTTTTTGGAAAATTATATTTTTGTTTATCCCATATCAAAATGAAGAGCTCGCGTAGAACTTATTAAGTTTTACTTAGTTACTTCTGAGATAGCTGTAAATACTATCCACATAAAAATTTTCATATGTAGGTAACAGTAGTTTATGTAGCTGTTACGTAACAAGGGTCCTTAAAATACGAGTGTGGATGAATCTTATTATGAAACGAGCCGCAGGCGAGTTTCATAATAAGATTACATGAGTGTTTTAAGGCGTAATTACGCACAGTTGCATACACTGCTTTATGCACTATTAACTTCGCGTCATTGCTCTGAAATTCATTCAGATTCGGAGCAATGACGCGAAGTTTTAGTGTCCGCGAGGCAACCGGATGGCTCTACGTGTTGTGGAACCACGATGTGCAACTCGAACTGACCCACCACGTTGCACTTTGTTTTTATCCCTTACTGTTGATAAATTCTGTAGTTCAAACGACTACTCTAAAAGTAAACTACCTATTATACGAGTATTTTTGTATGGAGATACAAGTTAGATCCTGAATAATAGACTGTCCAGTGAATCCAGCTCTCGGTCCGTACGTTTGCAACTGTGGTACATACCTTGTGGAAGACTCTCCTCAGACCACTGGAAAACTTTCTCCTCTACCACGACTTCCTCTTCAACCGCCTGTTGACATTTAAAAATATAATTATGGACGTTAGGTATTACCGTAGATAAATAATGGTATTAGGTATATATAGTATAGATGCTAATTTATTAATGATAATAATGCATTAAGTTGCAATTAATTAATTATAAACTTAATTAATTAATTGCTAATAATTTTCGAAATTGATACTAATTTATAATAATTAATTTCTTATTGAAGAACAAATCAAATTGTTTTAATAAATGCCGCGAATGCAGAAGACGCTGGTTCGATCCTAGCCCTGGGCACCGGGGGCCTAGGTCAAATTTCCTTTGGGTTTTGGGTATGACATCTTTATAAGTGTTACTTTGATATACCTACACACTTAACCTTGATATCTATAGCTGCGCCATCTACTCTTTAGTTTTCAAATAAGGAATAGTGGGGTTCCAAATATGTTCTTGATGATGTTTCTATCTGTCACTCAATATACACGGTGCCCATGAGCATTGCGAGAGATTTTAACCACGCATTTCTGAGGTCAAAAGAATGAAAAAACATTATATGACTTTTGTTGTAAAACGCCAAAAAAAATTTTTTTTTTTAATTTTTTTTTTCAGTTTTTTGGAATGCTGTTCTACATAAAAAGTAAATGTCATTAGAAAAAAGTAACGGAAAAAGTAAATTGCTACATTTTTTCTCGTAAAAACTAGTCCATGAAAAGTGTTTCTTAGGTCTTTGATATCAGTCAATAAGAGATGTCTAGACTATGCCCCATACCGGTGAGATCGCCATCAAAAAATCATTTTACACTGAGAAACAATTCAAAATGCAATTTTTTGTAAGTAGTATTTACTCTGAAACTATGGCGAATTTCGGAAAAGTTTAAAGGACATTTTGTTCTCTAAATATGATCATGAATACACTGTTAAAGTCTCTCGCAATGCTCACGGGCACGTTGTATAGTCTTCGGTAGCAATGCACATATTTTATTATAATAAGTTTATAATTAATTTATTATTTATGTTCTATGAATATAAATACCTTCTTCTTCTTCTTGGGTTTCTTTTTGACCTCTGAAAAGTAAAAAAATATATATTAAAAAAACCTCAATTGTTTCTTTAAAATACATTTGTCATCAGTCATCATACTATCCCAAGGGACCAGAACCAAATACACAAAGAATTTTAAACCAAAAAGAACCGACTTCATTTAGGCTTCTCCACCGTTCCAAGAGCAAATGCCCGAGTTACTGCAAAAATATTTTTAGCCGTGTGCCTATAATATTTGAAGTATACCTTTTCAAATAACTACTATTATTTTTTCCCATTTCGGTCCAGCCGTCTTCGAATAATCCGTGAATAATTAAAAAAACCAAGCAATAACAATGATCCCGACCCGATGAATTGAGATCCTCCTTCTTCGAAATCTTGAAGTCGGTTGAAAAAATACTTATGTACAGATTGCAGCAAAAGTAGCTATGTAGGCGAGTGTTTTAATAGTACATTACTTACCAAGGACTGTAAAAGAAAGACCCGAAATCGCAGGTATTTGTGACCCGAGCCGCAGGCGAGGGTTGTAAATATGCGATAGAGGGCTTTCTTTTTTACTGCCCGTGGTGAGTACACAATTTTACGTCCCCACCTGGCCATAATGCGAGTTTTACCAGGCAATTATGGCCAGGTGGGGACGTAAAATTGTGTACTCACCACGGGCAGTAAAAAAGAAAGCCCTCTATCGCATATTTACAACCCTCGCCTGCGGCTCGGGTCCCAAATACCTGCGATTTCGGGCTTTCTTTTTTTTACAGCCCTAGGTAAGTAATGTACTATTAACACATAATAGCTGTTTTAAAAATAAGATCTTTTTTAACACCATGCCAAGCTATTTATGCTTATAATGGTTTTATACAGGTTGGCCAATATATACATGAATTCCCATGAGTTGCGATATTTTTTTAATGAAAAATAACCTCAATATTTGACAGTTTGACTTTTGTAGCCCACTTCACACTTTTGCAAATTTTATCAATGCACGTTTGACATTTCCTTGGCGAGGTCGTTGACAAGCGGCCATTACGCACTGAGGTTACGTATTTTTTTTATATGACGGGTTACAACTAAAACATATTTTCTTAGCTGTAGACCTATAGTTTCCAATACTATTATATCTTAGAAGTAAACACGATGTAGTACAAAATTTCTAACTAATTTCAAAACTTTCCGACCCTTCCAAAAATAATCGGAGAGGCGCGAATTTGTGTCATTTATTTAAATGTGGAGATAAAAAATTCGCAACTTTATATTTTTGGACCACTCTAGTAGGAATGGTAGTTTACGTCAAAAAAACTCGCAGCTCTCGAGAATTGATAACTTTCGGTTATTCTGTATAACACCGAAAATAAACAAAGCATTAAAATTCTATTAAAAATTCGTATTCGTTCATACTTGATCGGGAATCGACAAACTATAAAGTTCAATGAATTACGAGTAGGATGGTTGATTGTGTCAAAAAAACTCGCAGCTCTCAAGAATTGATAACTTTCTCGTCCATACTGTATAACACCGAAAACAAACAAAGCATTAAAATTCAATTAAAAATTCGTATTCGTTCATACTTGATCGGGAATCGACAAATTATAAAGTTCAATGAATTACGAGTAGGATGGTTGATTGTGTCAAGAAAACTCGCAGCTCTCGAGAATTGATAACTTTCGGCCATTCTGTATAACACCGAAAATAAACAAAGCATTAAAATTCAATTAAAAATTCGTATTCGTCCATACTTGATCGGGAATCGACAAACTATAAAGTTCAATGAATTACGAGTAGGATGGTTGATTGTGTCAAGAAAACTCGCAGCTCTCGAGAATTGATAACTTTCTCGTCCATACTGTATAACACCGAAAATAAACAAAGCATTAAAATTCAATTAAAAATTCGTATTCGTCCATACTTCATCGGGAATCGACAAACTATAAAGTTCAATGAATTACGAGTAGGATGGTTGATTGTGTCAAGAAAACTCGCAGCTCTCGAGAATTGATAACTTTCGGCCATTCTGTATAACACCGAAAATAAACAAAGCATTAAAATTCAATTAAAAATTCGTATTCGTCCATACTTGATCGGGAATCGACAAACTATAAAGTTCAATGTATTACGAGTAGGATGGTTGATTGTGTCAAAAAAACTCGCAGCTCACGAGAATTGATAACTTTCTCGGCCATTCTGTATAACTCCGAAAACAAACAAAGCATTAAAATTCAATTAAAAATTCGTATACGTTCGTACTTGATCGAGAAACCATAAAGTTCAATGAATTACGAGTACATCGTCTTGATTATGGGCATATTAACTAAGTTACCGACCTTATTATTTTTGTGGCGATTTGTATTCTTTTACTGTTCAATACAATGGTGGTACAGGGTGCGTTGCTATGTAGAATCGATCAGACAAGCAATATTTGGGTACAGGATGGCATTCGAGACGTGAACAGAAGTAAAAGTAATTCTATTTCGACTTGTTTGCGTTTTAATGCAAGTAATTACGTATATTAAATAAAACCTTACAAAATCAAAACAGCGACATCCAAAACTATAAACGTGTGTAAACTAACCATCATGCATACAGAATGAAACAAAAAAGTAGGAGTAAAAGTTTTTGGTAGCAAAATATTTATTTTTAGGGTTCCGTACCTCAAAAGGAAAAAACGGAACCCGTCACTTTGTTGTCCGTCAGTCCGTCCGTCCGTCCGTCCATCCGTCTGTCAAGATCCTTTTTCTCAGGAACGCGTGGAGGTATCCAGCTGAATTTGAAATCAAATACTCAAGTTTACTGTCCCTTGGAGCTGTGAAAAAATCAAACTTCTAAGCCAACGCAATCAAAAGATACAGCCGTTTATGCCGCAAATTTCCGCAAATTTTCGATACTCGCAAGGGAATCAAAACCTACAGGGTACTTCCCGTGAACTCAGAATCTTGAAATTTGGTACGAAGTAACGTCTTATAGCACAGATAAAGGAAAAATTGCGAAAATCGTAATTTTTTTGTTACATCATATAATAAAAATATTTTTAATAATTTTAAAGTTACTACCCGATATACCTACAGTGTACGGAACTCTCGGTGCGCGAGTCAGACTCGCACTTGGCCGGTTTTTTTTAATTATATGACCTTTTTTGCATTTTCGCTAATGAGCTAAGGCCTAGTCGAAATGCTTTTTTGCTGTATGGGAGTTACACAAGCGTTTCAACCGCCGGTTCAATTTTGTTAAATATTTATGACACAAAACTTGCTAATTAATTTATAAAAAAACAGAAAATTATTCGAATACTGTGTGTTACGAATTACGGCTATCACGAGTACCTAACTTTTAAGTTATCATTTCGTAACACAATTGGGATGATCGCACATGTTGAATTATGCAATAAAATTTAGTTGATAGGATGCAAAATAATCAATATATCCAAATAAAGGGAAAATTAAAAAATCTCTTGAAATTATTCAAAGAAAATTTGACGATTTTTTTAAAGTAAAAATTAAAAAAGTACAATTAGACCATTCGATTTTTTAACATTTTAATGTAAAATAAATTGTATGGCAAACATTTCACTGTAAAAATTATTATTTCATATTTTTTGTATTGCCGTGTGGTGCCGGCTTAGAATTGCTCGACCCCAACTCTTCCCGTGGGTGTCGTAAGAGGCGACTAAGGGACATACCGGGGGGCGGGCAGCAGCGCCCCTGCAGAACAATCCCACCACCAAACTGCGATCCCCAACCCGCATGCCCAGCGTGGGGATTATGGGCATTACCCCTTAATGTTAAGTTCAGCCAAGAAATGGCCCCCAGTTCCCGGCCGCCGCGCTATTCTTGGCCATGGTAGCGGCCACGGTAACGGCGGGGCAGGGGGTGCTAGGAATCCCCGGGCTACAACAGGCTACCACACAATTCCTAAATTGACCCTGGCTATGTTCAACGGACGCACTCTGAGGCTTGACCATCATCTAGCGCAGTTGGAAGTGGAGTTAGAGAACATTAAATGGCATGTTCTTGGGTTATGTGAAGTCCGTAGAGAGGGGGAGGACACCGTAACCCTAGACTCGGGCCATCTTCTCTACTTTCGCGAGGGTGATAAAACATCCCAGGGTGGCGTAGGTTTTCTCGTCAATAAGGCCCTCTCTAGCAACGTTCAAGAAATCTCCAGTGTGTCGAACAGGGTAGCGTACCTGATCCTTTGGCTTGCCAAGCGGTATAGCATGAAGGTAGTTCAGGTTTACGCACCGACCTCGGCACACTCGGATGATGAAGTGGAGGATATGTATGAAGACATATCCAAAGCCTTGCACAACACCACAAAGGCTCCCTTCAACGTTGTTATGGGGGACTTTAACGGCAAGGTGGGAATTCGAACTGGCAACGAATCCCGAATAGGCCCGCATGGTTATGGAGTTAGGAATCACAGGGGGCAAATGCTTGTCAATTTCCTTGAGAAAGAGGAGCTATTCTTAATGAACTCCTTCTTTAAGAAACAGCCTCAAAGGAAGTGGACATGGCAGAGCCCCGACACTGTGACAAAAAATGAGATCGACTTCATCTTGACGGATAGCAAGCACATATTCAGAGATGTCTCAGTGATCAACAGGTTCAATACCGGATCTGATCACCGACTGCTCCGAGGCTCTCTGAATATCAACTTGAAGCTTGAAAGAAACCGTCTGTTGAAGTCCACGCTCCGGCCTAACCAAATCCAAATCGTCACGGGCACCGAAGAGTTTCAGCAGCTTCTCGGGAATAGATTTGTTGCCTTGGAACCCACTGATGACGCTGACGAGACCCTACACAATCTGGTCGAAACGCTGAGGGACGAGGGTATCAAGTTCTGCAGAAAACAGCGTACTGGCAAGAAGTCCAAACTCTCGGATTAGACTCTGGGGCTGATGACAAGAAGACGGGAGACTACCCAAGCGACTTCGTCAGAGAGGTCAGACCTGAATAAGCGAATTGCGAAGATGGTACGGCGCGACCTTCGGAGCTCCAACACACGCCTTATTGAAGAGGCGATAGAGCGAAACCGAGGGTCCAAAGTATTCACTCAGCAGCTTAGCAGGAGCCACCTGACGAAGCTAAAAACGCACGACGGGAGGACCGTATTGTCGAAGCTGGAGATCTCCGCCTAGGTAGAGCATTTTTATGGCCGGCTGTACTCTGCACATGCCCCCCACTCCCGACGAGACGACCGTGATTCAAGAGCCACCCTGACACGCCACTATACCGACGAACTGCCAGACATCAGTCAAGACGAGATCGTGTTAGCTCTGAGGCAGCTTAAAAATGGAAAAGCCCCCGGTGAGGATGGTATTACTTCAGAGCTTCTGAAGGCAGGAGGAGCTCCTGTTATACAGGAGCTGCAGAACCTCTTCAATACCGTCCTTCACAGTGGGAGAACTCCTAAGGCGTGGAGCGGGAGTTTGGTGGTGCTGTTTTTTAAGAAGGGTGATAAAACCCTCCTTAAAAACTGCAGACCCATCACACTTCTGAGCCACGTCTATAAGCTTTTCTCACGAGTGGTCACGAATCGTCTCGCCAGGAGACTCGACGAGTTCCAGCCACCGGAACAGGCTGGGTTCCGCGGAGGATATGGCACCATAGACCACATTCACACAGTGAGGCAGATTATACAGAAGTCCGAAGAGTATAATCAGCCCCTGTGTCTCGCTTTTCTGGACTATGAGAAGGCCTTTGACTCCGTGGAAACTTGGGCTGTTCTGGAATCCTTACAGCGATGCCAAGTAGACTATCGTTATATCGAGGTGCTGAGATGTCTCTCCGAAGCCGCCACTATGAGTGTCCAAGTACAGGGCCAGCAGTCTAAACCCATCCAATTGCGCAGAGGGGTGAGACAGGGAGATGTAATATCCCCGAAACTGTTCACAAGCGCATTGGAAGACATGTTTAAGACGCTGGACTGGAAAGGTAAGGGCATAAACATAAACGGCGATTACATCTCACACCTGCGATTCGCTGATGACATAGTCGTAATGGCGGAGTCGCTAGAGGAGCTGACCCGGATGCTGGACGGCCTAGCTTCAGCCTCGCGACGCATCGGTCTTGGCATGAATTTGGATAAAACCAAAGTCATGATCAATGGCCACATTGATCCGGGACCGGTCGTCATACATGGCCACCTTCTTGAAATTGTTTCTGAGTACACCTACCTTGGGCAGATCCTGCAGTTAGGTAAAAACAATTTCGAGAAGGAGGCCAAAAGGAGGATCCAGCTAGGCTGGGCAGCATTTGGGAAACTACGCCGAGTCTTCTCGTCATCCATACCGCAATGCTTGAAAACGAAAGTTTTTAATCAGTGCGTCCTACCCGTAATGACCTACAGAGCTGAGACGTGGCCACTCACGGTAGGGCTGGTCCACCAGTTCAAAGTCGCTCAGCGAGCTATGGAAAGAGCTATGCTCGGAGTTTCTCTGAAGGATAAGATTCGTAACGAATACATCCGACAGAGAACCAAAGTTATCGACATAGCTCAAAGAATTAGCAAGCTGAAATGGCAGTGGGCCGGCCATATCTCGCGAAGAACCGACAACCGCTGGGGTAAACGTGTTCTTGAGTGGAGACCGCGACTCGGCAAACGTAGTGTAGGACGCCCTCTGGCCAGGTGGGATGACGATCTGCGAAAGACTGCAGGCAGATGCTGGATGCGGCAAGCTGAAGACAGGGCGCTATGGCGCTCATTAGGGGAGGCCTATGTCCAGCAGTGGACTAATATAGGCTGATGATGATGATGAATTTTTGTATACTTTAAACAAGGCGACTTTTTGATCGTAATGTCACTTTTGACGGTCAATTTGTTAGGAGCGTTTTGAGAAACAAATTTGTATTTCAGACTGTAAGTCTCATTTCTGATGTTTGTGTTGCTTTAACGCACTTGACCCGTTATACACATTTGATCCTCACAAGAAAACGAATCGATTGATACCATACATGAAAAAAATTCATCATCCCCATTGAACCAGCGGTTGAAACGCTTGTGAAATTCACCCCGATGCTTTTTTGTCTTTCGGAAATTTGGAACACTAATACTTTTCCCTAAACATTGCTTGTGAAGTCAAAGTCAAAAATATAAATATTTACACTTTTGTGTCTTATCGCAATGGAGTAAGATACCGAAATGTACAGATATTTTTGATGTTGACTGTACGTACTCATTTTACTAAAATATGCTGCCATTATGAAACAAGATAACTTTAGAAATATATTGTTATTTCCGAATGCCTCTAAAATATCACTCTGTATAAATTAACCTTTACTTATACGTTAACATGTTTTAGCAAAGTTTCCATTACACATTTTCGTTACATTGCAGTATGTAAAATCATTATGGTTTACATACATTTATAGGTATATTACTCGGGGAAAAGGATTTCGAGATCTAATAATGAGGTCGCCGAAAGAGAAAAAGAGAGAAATAAAATGGCTATCCATTCTGTAAGGAGTAATAAACGAAAGAAGCTAACGGAAAAGGAAAATAATAGTTCTATTCGACGAAGCAAACGATTAAATCCCGAGTACAGACTAATTGAACAAGAGCGCGATACTCAAGCTCATAAAGTTGCTCGATTAAATCCTGAATATAGGCAAGCTGAACGAGAGCGCGACACTGAGGCTCACCAAGTCGCACGACTCGACCCTGAATACAGACAGGTGGAGCAAGAACGCAACACTCAGGCTCACCAAGTCGCACGACTTGATCCTGAATACAGGCAGGTGGAGCAAGAACGTGACACTCAGGCTCACCAAGTCGCACGACTCGATCCTGAATACAGGCAGGTGGAGCAAGAACGCGACACTCACGCTCGACGAACTGTTCGAGAAAATGAAGAATATAGACAAATTGAACAAGCACGTGATACCTTAGCACGGCAAGAAATTAGATCAAATAATAAGGCATCATGGGAAAAAACTGCTACAAACTATTATAAAAACATCAAAGAAGGTTTTACTCATCCCTGTAGTTGTTGTGGAAGATTGTGGCATATAAATTCAATAAGAAAACTGTCAAAACAAGGTATTATCAATAAGTTTGGCGACGAATTTGCTACAAATACATTCAAGTTACCAAACTTAGCCAGTGAAATATATGAAATCTATTAAATTCAGTGTTATGTTTCGTTTATCTTGGATATCAGTATCTTAAATAGATAATTAACTACAATAATATTGCTTTGCTATTCCGCGGTATAATAACGTGCTAGTTGATTAGTGACAGACAGTTATACTTATTTTCGTATTTTTACGTATTAATCTATATATATAAAAGAAGAAACTGACTGACTGACTGACTGACTGACTGATTGACTAACATATCAACGCACAGCCCAAACCGCTGGGTCTAGAGATTTCATATTTAGCACGTAGGTTCCTTATAAGGTCTAGGGGAGCACTAAGAAAGAATTTTTCAAAATTCACCCCCTGAGGGGGTATAATGGGGGTCCAAAGTTTGTGTGGCGAAACAAGATTTGTTAGACTATTTTATTCAAAGCTTCACAGGAGTATTCCTATCGATAAATGAGTAAACATGTGTTTCAGGTTTTTTGAAATTCAACCCCCAAAAGGGGCAAATGTCACAAAGTCTGAAAATCAACATGGGTATCGTATCCTTTTTGAGTACTTATAGTACGCGGGCGAAGCCGCGGGAAAAGGCTAGTTAATTTATATATAATTGTCAGACCGACAACATCTCCAGCAGCTCCTGAGGATGTCTCATAAAGAGGCGGAACATGATGATTTTACCATCAACAGTAGCTGTACGCCTAGCATATATATGTCGACGAATCATTCAGACCCCATTTTCATGTCTCGAGTCATGTAAATTCGTGCGGAAACACATTTCTCTCTATACCCAAGCTAAAGACCGTTGTAAAGGAAACCATAACTTGAGGCCAAGAAACAAATTGGTGCAAATAGAAATAGCCAAACTCAAAATGATCTCGAACGGACCTCATTCCATGTCGATGAGAGTCTACAATAACTTACCTAGTCATAAGGTAGCTGAAGAAAAACACACGACTGTAGTTACAAAACTAAAATAATATTTAATATCTAAAGCTTTCTACACTCTCGAAGAATATATGAACGACGGATCGGAAAGTATAGTGTAAACTGTATAATTTATTCTCTAGGTTAAGTTATATTTTAAGATTTGTCTCGCCCTAGCAGGGTCCATGCTGTACTCTATAATATTATTATTATGTGTAAACACCTTGTAATACCATGGTTGGCATTCAATAAATTATGATTATGATTATATCTTGACAAGTGACGCGCGAGTTCTTTCTTGAAGCGCGACTCGAAGTATGAAGTGACAGGCGACAACGTAAGATGTGCTAGCCCACCTGGTGATAAGAATTCGAAGGACACGCTGGTATAAAGTGTCTCTCTATTGGATTTCTTCAGTCCAATGTCGACACCGAAGCCTGTTTATGTTCAGGTCGAGTCAAGATAAACATGGTCCTTCGAACCAGGTCATGAGGATCATCACTGAACCGCGATCAGAATAGGATTGGAGTTGACAGATTCATATATTTACATCAAAATTAGTATGGTTCAGCTAACTCAATGGTATTTTCATCCCGGATCAGTAATACGTTCAACAGGAGTTGGGGCCATGGATTCATAGGTGGCGCTGGTATACGTAGTATCCGTCTACTGGATCTCTTCCGGTCTTAGCTAGAGTCCAGGAGTTTTAATAGAGAATGTTAAAGATGGTCCTTCGAACCGGATCGTGATGGTCTTAGCCTCAACAGGAGGTAGTGGCACGGATTCATAGGACGCGCTAATATAAGAAGTGTCCGTCCATTGGATCTCATCCGTAGCCAGTTCCAGGTCCAGGTCTTAGGCCCAAGTACAAGTGTTTCAATATAGAATATTAAAGATGGTCTTTCGAACTGGATGAAGAGGATCTTACCCTCAACAGGAAGTGGTGGCAGGGATTCGTAGGACGCGCTGGTGTAGGATGTCTCCGTCCATTGGATATCTTCAGGCTCCGGTTCCAGGTCCATTGTTCCCAGTAGCATCTCATCTGGGATTTCTGGTTCTGGAACATTTATATATTATCGTTAATTTAAAAATATTTATAGCGGCTTACTCAAGTAATTTAAGTCGATTTTTGCTCGACATGTTTCGATCAATGTACGGGTAGCCAGCGCGCTGCCGTCGCGGAAGGCCGCTCGTGAGACTTATCATCGTAGATTAATCGAAACATGTCGAGCCAAAATAGACTTAAATTACGTGAGTAACCCGCTAAAAATATTTTTGATATGTTAGAGTCTCACGAAGGTTTTACAGTTAATAGATAATTTATTTATTGAACAAAATTAAGGAAACAAAATACAAATGGTGCTGCAACCGGATGCGGCAACGGTGTGCAAGCGTGACAGCGTTATACACATGCAGAGCGCTATCTCGCTCGCGCACTGGCACCGCTTGCGGAAACCGCAGCAGTGTGACAGCCGCGTTAGCTTAAGCCATTGGCATTAGTGCCAATCTTTAAAAAAATTTAACCTCCGGCGTAAAAAAGAGGGGTGTTGGGGTGTAATAAGTTTGACCGCTGTATCTGTCTGTATATCTGTCTGTGGTACCTGTGGTGTCTGTGGTGGTGGTGGTATCTGTGTGTGGCGTTGAAACAGTCGAACAGATTTTAGTGTTTTTAGGGTTCCGTACCTCGAAAGGAAAAAACGGAACCCTTATAGGATCACTTTGTTGTCCGTCCGTCCGTCCGTTTATCGAGACCCTTTTTCTCAGGTACGCGTGAAGGTATCATGATGAAAGTTATGTCAAATACTTAGGTCTACTGTCCCTTGGAGGTGTGAAAAAATCAAACTTCTAAGCCAACGCAATCAAAAGATACAGCCGTTTACGCCGCAAATTTTCGAAACTCGCAAGGGAATCAAAACCTACAGGGTACTTCCCGTGAACTGAGAATCTTGAAATTTGATACGAAGCAACGTCTTATAGCACAAATAAAGGAAAAATTGCGAAAACCGTAAGTTTTTAGTTACATCATATAATTAAAATATTTTTAATAATTTTAAAGTACTACTCCTATACCTACAGGTTTGTACGGAACCTTTGGTGCGCGAGTCCGACTCGCATATGCCGGTTTTTTTTTAATTTGAAAGCAAGTTTTCAACGAGTGATCTTAGACAAATAAATATTTTGACACTGTTGCTATAGTCGGTGGTGCACACGACAACAAAGGGCATTATACGGATTTTAGTGATGATAGGTGGGATCACCTTTTGCATAGTGAGACTTTAGGACCCATAGGCCATTTTAGGAAGCAGAGCCACCTAAATTTATGGTGCGGTGGGGGTAAAAAGGGGGGGTTAAAATTTTCGCGACACATAGATTGAAAACTATGAGTCTTAGTAACATACTTCAAAGACAAGAATTGTAGAGAATTTTATGAAGAATATTTCCTTTAAAAGTTTTGTGGTAACTTCAACCGTTTTTGCAAAAAATATATGAATGTTCCTACTTTTTTGGGAAGTGGGGAAAACAATTGTTATATTTGTAACACATAATAGTGCAGAGTTATCCAATAGAGATTTGGCTTGAAAGTCTCATATCCAGGCCATAAATAAAATAAGTGAAATAATAATTTTCTGTTTTGACTAGATACTATTAAAATATTATTATTGGTATGGTATTTACCATGTATATTTGAGTTAGGTAAACACCCCGTTTCCAATAGTAGTTAAATTAGTATGTTAAAAATCGTGTATTAAACGGTTTCATTTAAAATAATGATAATAATGATGTAATCTACTCAAGGCTAAAATAATCGATAGGTCCTAGGTACCACTCAGCACACCACTAGCGTAGCGTACCTAAAATAAGTTTATATATATTATAATGATATTAGGCGTTGTCCGTTGATAAAAGATTCAAGCGCCCCACGATTTTAGTTTTTTGTCTTTTCAATGCTCTAGCTACATCGATGAGAAGAGTGGTGTGATGACTGGTACCTAGAACCTACCGAATAATTTTTATAGCTCTTTGTACATTATCTATATCATTGTTTATTTTCAATAAAAGCTTTTGAATTTACCTAAACAATACTTATTTTCTTTTCAAGTTGCTATGTTACTAAAACTGTCTAAACTACGCTTACTTTATGATCCGCAATGCACTGTGTTCTACAAATAAATCCCTTTCATTTTATACTTGATTGACAGGTTTGTTAAGAAATGTGTAATACACGGCATTCTGTAGCGGCAGCTATCTTGGATTTACAATGATACTGAATCTATTAAATTATCAGAACTTAAGGTGTGCACCAGATATCGGATCAATTTGTCAACAGATCACACTATTCGCCAACAGACTGTCCTCAGTTGAAGATGTATACCTACCGCTTAAGTTTTCTCTCTAAAAAAATGAACGGGTCCTTATTGATAACCCGTAATGATATACCTTTCACTTGAATACGTCACTAGATAACAGGGACTGGAGAACCCCTCTATTTAATAACGCTATTATTTTGTTACAAAATTATATGGTTACCCTATATTCAATGTTATGTACCTGTATAATATCTTAGCAATAGAGATGAAATTAGCTTGATAATTAAACGTCATTTTGGATTTTCATTTCGGCAAGCGCTACATTATCATTATCAGCAGCAGCAGCAGCAGCCAGTATCAGTCCACTGCTGGACATAGCCCTCTCCCATGGCACGCCACTGTGCTCGATCTTCTGCTCTCCTCCTCCAGTCCATACCCGCCAAGCGCTTACCTTTGGGTAACTCAATGATGTGCTTACTAAATTGATAGTTTTTAAAAACTACCCTACCAAATACTTACTCGATCTAATACCCCTTTATTGGTAACCGGTTCCGGTAACTTCTAAACGAACTCTTTATTTCACTTACGGATTTTAAAAGGCAACGTAAATAATAGCGTTTGAAATGGTTGACGTACATTTAGTTGTGAAAGATATAATTAGGCAAGCATTAGAGCTTAAACCACATCGTTTTTCCTACATAATTAGATTGGGGTTGATAACAGGCCGATTATTATTATTATTTTTCGTTAAAGATATTATAACCAATATAGGATTGATATGCTTTTTATAAAGGGGATTAACAGGGCTTTATCATAAAAATATATTTTTCATTGTACGATCATAAATAAAAAAAATATAGGCATTTATTCAAAAAATATCAAACGTTGATTTCATATTTTTTGTGTTTTCTCAGTTTTTAGGGTTCCGTAGTCAACTAGGAACCCTTATAGTTTCGCCATGTCTGCCCGTCCGTCCGTCCGTCCGTCCGCGGATAATCTCAGTGACCGTTAGCACTAGAAAGCTGAAATTTGGCACTAATATGTATATCAATCACGCCGACAAAGTGGTAAAATAAAAAGTGGAATTTTTTTTTTATTAGGGTACCTCCCCTATACGTAAAGTGGGGAGTGATTTTTTTTTTCATTTCAACCCTAACGTGTGATATATTGTTGGATAGGTATTTAAAAATGAATAGGGGTTTACTAGAATCATTTTTCGATAATGTAAATATTTTCGGAAATAATCGCTCCAGAAGTAAAAAAATATGCGTCCCCCCCCCCTCTAACTTTTGAACCATAAGTTTTAAAAATATGAAAAAAATCTCAAAAGTAGAACTTTATAAAAACTTTCTAGGAAAATTATTTTGAACTTGATAGGATGAATAGTTTTTGAAAAAAAATTACAAAATAATTTCTGAATTAAGTTTGTAATTTAACCGTATAAGCAGGTGTTTATTGTACCTGTGATTTCTACAAAATTACAATGAAATGACGTGCTTTCAAATAAAGTAAAAACGGTGAAAATCGGTTCACGCAATAAAGAATTATTCCATAAAAATCATCTCCCATACTTTAAGCTCGCGCGCAATAGTTTACTTAATTTGCCGATAGATGTCGCTGTACGTGGAACTCTCATATCATATCCTACATGGCGGTGTTATTAACTCTTAAGTGGGGACACTTACTGTGACGGACGGAAAACTACGGAACCCTACACTGAGCGTGGCCCGACACGCTCTTGGCCGGTTTTTTATATGGAAAGGTATACATAAAATACCAAAAATGAATCCGGCATCCTTGCTTTACACGAAAATGATATCAAACTTGACTATATAGCTCTATTTTATTTTTAATTAATTATGGGGGGCACCCCCCACTTCGTCAAAAATTTGCATCAAAAATTTGATTGGCTCCCCTTCTTAAATTAATCTTAGAGCCTAAAGGATTAGCTCTGCAAATAGAAATTCCATCATCATCATTTTCCGTACAAATAAGTGTACACCACCGACTACTAGTACAGTCGCCATCAGATATATCGCAGCGGCCAAAGGTGGTCACAAATATCTGAACAACGCCTTTATTGTCAAGGCAATAAGGTGCTTGTTTATTTTTGAGTGCCGTGGCCGCTCCGATATATGTACAGTGAAATCTTGAAGTCGGTTGAAAAGACACACATCCCTAGCTGTCAAACTTATACCACCACTAGAGAACCCGAGTATTTTTAGTATCGGAAATCCCGTTTATCGGGTTTTTCCATACTAAAAAAACTCGGGCTGCATTTCCTAACCACCACTCTTTTTACGTCGGGGGACATTTTCTGGCGTTATCCCCTCAGGCGGCAAGCTACCTCGCATGGGACGCTCTTTAATGAAAGCACATGCGGCGGTCGCCATTTGTAAAGTCCAGAAATCACTTGTTGCTACGAGTATATAATTTAGGAAGTTTAGTTACCTGGTGGTTCTTCTTCCTGAAATAAAGCAAAAATCCAAATTCAACACAATTTAATTTAAAAAATACGCTGGTGGCCTGGCAGTAAGTTTCAAGATTCAAGATATTTATAAATGAAATAATGACGTAGTTACACAATATTACGTACAAAACAGATAAACAAAAAAAAAGAATAAGACGTAAGACGTCCGACTTTCAATCTGGAGGTCTCAGATTCAAACCCCGGCTGACAAACCACTCGGACCTCGGATTCAAACCACTGAGTATTTCGGAACTTATGTACGAAATACCATTTGAAATTTACCATTCGCTTTTCCGTGAAGGAAAACATCGTGTGAAAACCGGATCTAATCCCAATAAGACCTAGTTTCCCCTCTAGGTTCCAAGTTCAGATGGCAGTAGCGTTCTTAAAAAGTAATGCTTACGACAATTCATGGATTAGGCTACCAAGCGAACTCCAGGGTCTAATTGAGCCGTGGCTAAAAGCCGGAAGAAACGCTAGGAGAATGATGATAACTAAGAGCACAACGACAACTACCAGTTCTAGGTTAACAATAGCAATTTCTTATAAACTGCCTCATTTCATTAGTAGAATTTTACAAGGCATACTTACTTTTTTCTTTTTATCCTTCTTCGCCATTGTTGATTATTATTAATTTTATTTAAATATCCGTAAAAATACTAAATTAATCAGGTAAATGTATACAAAAATGGCAATGTCAGATTGACTTGACATTGGTGCAGTAAAAAGTTTAACATACATGTTGATAAATAAGGTTGAATGTAATTCTAAATTATCGAGATAGGTTATTTATTACACAGGTATTATATTTATTACATTGAGATAGATTATTAGCTGCTTTACTTAGGAATCACGCACTTTTAAAGAACAATCATGGTTTCATTAACAAATTATACACATAAACTTGTTATCAACCGACTTAAAGATTCGAAGGAGGAGGTTATCAATTCGTCGGGATCTTTGTATCTTTAGTGTAATTGCTTTTTACTTTATTTTATTTTACTTTACTTTAACCTATACTTCTTTTTTCAATTATGGGTCCTGCCTGCAAAATAAAACTATATTTATTTATTTATTTTATTTTATCATATTTTGTTTTTTTTATGTATGTTCGACACCGATTATTCGAAGACGGCTGGACCGATTTGGATTTTTTTTATTTTAAGAGTATACTTCACAGCTGGTCCCATTGTAACCAGGTCAGGATCTGATGATGGGATCCTGGAGAATGATGGGATCGAGGGAACTCTTCAATATAGGCACCTATAGTGTTTTGAGTATTTTTTACAGCAGCTCGAGCATTTGCTTGTGGAAAGGTGGAGGCTAAGTGAAGTCCGTTCTTTTTTGTATGAAATTATTTACATTCAGTTTTAGTAAAAATATTAAGCAGTGGAACGGCCTGCCCAAGTCTGCGTTTCCACTTGAGTACAATTTGGGCATCTTCAAAGCGAGAGTAAACAGGTATCTCATAGGTAAGCGTGCTCCACCGTAGACCGCATCATCACTTACTATCAGGTGAGATCGTAGTCTAACGCCTGATAAAGAAAGAAACGATATCCGTTTTCTTTAATAATCTATTGTTCTTTAATAATGTTTTTTTTCTTTCTTTGGTATTTTTCTTAAACTATAACCTATTTGCTTAATTTCACCTTGGTTTGATATGTTTTCTTATAGAACAACGCATTTATATGTATTTTAAGTTTTTATGTACTGTTGTTTTGAAAAAATAAGAGGTGTAGGGTTAGAACCGGTGTAGTTTTTTTTCTCTTTTACTTTGAACTATCTGACGTGTAAAAGTGCCCTTGTGGCCTATTTACTGAATAAATGTTTGAGTTTGAGTCATTTTTGTCTAGATATTCAGCCATATTTGTTTACCTTATTTTGTCTTTCTATTGACATGACACGACACTTTATGTAGTCGTCGAAAAACTATTATATGCAACAATGCACAAGTAGGTCAAAAGACGCTCGTAGTTTTTTCATAACATTTTTCGCTTTCAGTCAAATTCTTACCCACATCACCTTTTTGATCCTTCTTATACAACTATTGCATAAACTATGTATTTACAAATATATTTTTGTAGCCAATGTTCGTAGGTACCTACTTTTAACCAAAAACGGTTACATTTGCAATATGTATTTTCATGCATTGTGTTTGTAACCAAACGCCAGTAATGATTACTTAAACAGCCGTCAGCGTATTGGAAAATGCTGATTAATAAGTGTTAAGGAGAAGCTCTTAGACCGACTGAAAAACGAAAAATGTAGTCTTAAAAATCAAACACTGAAATGAGGAATGAACTTAATAACCAAAAATAAAAGTCCTATAATATTAAAAGTAAACAGTAACAGAGGTCTTGATTCCAGGACCATACCAGCATTTCCATCATCACCACTTAGGTGGTTGGCAGTCCTCAACTGTGCGTTTCTCCAGAAACTGCCTGCTGTCACACAACAAAACTGTGGAATGAACTGTCTGCGGTATTTCCGGACCGATACGACCTTCAAACCTTCAAGAAAAGAGCGTATTCCCATCTTAAAGGTCGACAACGCGTTTGTGACCCCTCTGGTGTTGCGGGCGTCCATGGGCGGCGGTAATTGCTTACCATCAGGTGATTCGTCTGCTCGTTTGCCACCTATTTCATAAAAATAGGGAAAAATCTTAGGCTGCGTTTCCATTGGAGATGAGCGAAGATGCGTTGCGAGGAATTTTTTTTTCAAGCACCAATAGAATCACTTCATTTGTTTATACTCGCACAACGTAGCCCTATGATAGGTTCTTAAGAAACACATTCCTCGCAACGCATCCTCGCTCATCTCTGGTGGAAACACAGCTTAATAGCGCAAAGTAAAATTTCGGACTGACGGAAAGCCTAGAGACCGAACGGTATGCATTTGAATGCGTGGAGTGTGGGACGGATGCTGGTTTGTAATGCAACCTGTGTAACTGTAAGCACACAAGTTTGTCAGATTCCCACCGAAGCGCCCTGAGGGTAGCGGAAGCGACAGATAAGCCAAAGGATACAGCGGTCTCGGGCCCGAATATCTGTTTGTTCCATTCGGCGTCGAAGCTCTTGGTCCATGGGGCCCTGGCGCTCTGAGTATCTTCAAGGAGGTATCGAGGAGATTCAGAGAGGAGACCAAAGAGCCGGCAGTGTCCTTGCTCAACATTAGTCTAGGGATTCAGCGAGAATATTGTGCCAGCATTTTTGGTACCATACCGCAGCGGCGATTTTTAGGGTTTTTTTCTGGAGATCTACGGTTTAAACTCTGGCTCGATTCACTGAGTTCAAACATTAAGTATCATTTTCATCTGTCCTGTTCGAAAAGTTTTATTTTCCTGGGAAGATAGCCGAGTGGAAAATTGCTTTTTCATCCTTAGGATGGAAAGTTTTTTTTTTTAATTGGAGTCAAAGATAATTGAGTTATGTCATTTTGTGGATTGAGCCGGTGCCCTCCCCCCCCAGATGACATCCTCCCCGACTACCGGCAAAACATTGAATTTGTCTTTTTAAAATTGTTGAAATTTGACTTCAAATTTTAATTGATTATTTTTTATATACTCTGTTTTATAAAATGTGCGTGTAGTATTTTACTTTTTTCACAGTCGAAATGAAAAGTAGAGTATTTAACTTAGGTGAAATTACCCATTTCACCCTTGAACTATTGGCGCTCTCACTTAGTTCGAGTGCCAGAAATATCTCGGATGAGATGGGTACTTTCAATTGTTGGTTAACAATCTACTATTACCAGTCGCTTCGAGACGGTTTACTAATCATTTCGGCGAAGGAAAACATTGTGCGAAAAGTACGAATAAGGTCTTGTATCCCCCTTTGGTTGGAAAGTGAAATGGCAGTCGCTTTTGTAAAAACTAGTGCCTACGCTTATTCTTACGATTAGGGTACCTAGCGGACCCCAGGCCTAGATGAGCAGTGATTGATAATAAACCAGGATAAACGCGAGGAAGATAATGATACTGATGATATAATAACACCAGTAATATGAAGTAATTATGTTATAAAGATTTAAAATAAATAAATATTAGGTATGGGTTATGAGACAATCTCACACAAATCGTCCTAGTTCCCACAGTACGCTTAATAATGGTTGTGTTGTGACAGTATGTATAATAGTTAGATATACACCGTGGGCTGGAATAACCCGACAGATCTTAACCACGAATTTCTAAGACCAAAAGAAGGAAAAAATATTATGTGAATTTAGGTCAATTTCGCCAATAAAACAATTTTTTTTTCGTTTTTATTCCATTTTTTGAATGTTTATTGCACATGAAAAGCAAATGTTATTAATAAAATTATCGCCTAAAACAAATTGGTAATTTTTTTTTGTAAAAATGTAGTTTCTGCAAAGTTTTCCTTGTCACTTTGATATCTGTCAATAAGGACGTGTAATCTATGTCCAATAGTGGCAACAACGCCATTGGAAAGGCGTTTTGTGATGAGTTATAATAAAAAGTGTTTTTTTTTAAAATTGGTATTAACTCTGAAGCTAGGCGTATTCCAGAAAAGTTTATAAAACTTTCTAGTATCTAAATATGATCAGGAATACACTGTTAAAATCTGTCCCACCTGTGTATGGGCCCACGGTGTATAATTAAACATATATAAAACGCAAGCAGACACAAATTCTAAAAAGTAAAAACTGTTGGGACGTGTCCTGTTATCGATTCTAAGTATCCCCAGCCAACTTTTTTTCGAATATCTTCCACGTAAAGACTTTCGACCCTGTTCAGCTTTATTATATGTAACAAATATCTATGGTAAATACATTTAAAAAAAATTCCTAACTGGATTCTAACCCGCACTGGGTTTGTAGGCACTACCGACTAGGCTATCAGCCGTTAAATTTGCATTTAATTTTCAAGCAAATTCAAGCAAATGAGAACAAGAAACCTCGACCTTCTATTTGATTATAATCCGCACGCCTGAACTAGGTTATTGCCGCTTCTTCAAGTCTATCGATTAAGTAAAGTAATTATTAACAACGCGAACCTCAACCTTGACTTTTGCATTCAATTCTAATACCATTGTCTCTGTGAGCTGAAGATTCGCGAGCATAGGAAAAACTGAACAGATGTATGGCTCCACCATTTTCTTTCACATCTAGCCCAGTCGGTAGTGACCCTGCCTACGAAGCAGGAGGTCCCGGGTTCGAATCCTGGTCAGGGCATTTATTTGTGTTTATCACAGATATTTGTTCCTGAGTTATCGATGTTTTCCATATTGAGTTTACAGTGGGCCTAGGTCAATTTGCGTAAGATTGTGCCATAATATTTATTTATTTTGTGTTATAGGCGAAAATGAGGTATTTTTTATATTTTTATTCTACCTACATCTTCTTTTGCCAGTAGGTGAATGAAACGTAAGAGGCAAGTGGTTAAGTGCATGGTACACTGCGGTACTCTAAATGATACTGCCTCAACATTTGATGTATAAAAAATATACAAGGTAAGGTTATTTAAAGTTGTACAGTGACCGGCAATAGTATCTTCCTACACGAAGGCCACAAAAATATGCGACACGCTCTTATGGCCCTACAAATAAGAGCGTGTCACATATTTTTGCGGCCTTCATGTAGGAAGATAGTATTGCCGGTGACTGTACATATATTTTTTTTTATCACAAGTGCCTTCGATCCTGATATAAGAAAAAAAGTGTCTTAAATTTTATTTTTCCATTCGGAACTTAAAACTAAACTAAACAAAACTAAAACTAATAATCGAAGGGAAGATTGAGGGGAAACGAGGACGTGGTAGAAGGAGAATATCATGGACAAGGAACTTAAGAGACTGGTTAGACGTGGACACTACAGATAAACTAATTCGCATGACTTCAGATAGAATGGCATATAGGCATAAGATCGCCAACCTCTGGGATGGAGAAGGCACTTGAAGAAGAAGAAGACAATTCGGAACTCAAAAAATGGTCAATATAACAATAAAAAATTCTACGCGAACCGAGGAATATTTGCACCTCTGAATAGAGTACCCTTTTCGTCCAAGTAACTACACAATACACAATTAAAATAAAATAAAATAAATATTATAGGACAATCTTACACAAATCGACCTAGTCCCACAGTAAGCTCAATAAGGCTTGTGTTATGGGTACTAGACGACGATATATATAATAGATAAATATGGATAAATACTTAAATACATAGAAAACACCCATAGCTCAGGAACAAATATCTGTGATAAACACACAAATAAATGCCCTGACCAGGATTCGAACCCGGGACCTCCTGCTTCGTAGGCAGGGTCACTACCGACTTGGCAGGAGGCCGTTAAATGCAACGTGTTATCAGGCTACGTCATTAAAAAAAATCAAAAATATTCATAACGAAAGAACTTACCTAAGTCATGCATGATCTTAAGAAGCAAGCTAGTTTCCAAATATAACACACAGGATTTTTTTAAACGACCTAAATGCAGTAATAAATCGCAACGTCGCCTTAACGCCCCTAACGAATAGGAATCAACGCATAGCATTACAGTCGACATTTGAACTTAGAGCGGCGCGCGGGCCGCCTCTGACGCCGCGTTTTTTAAGAATATTAATGTAACCTGCCAGTGACATATCGATTTTTATTCGCTAGCGCAACTGGCCAGTTACTTTTTTTTATTGGCTCCAAGCTGGCCAGCGCTATTGGCCAGTTATAATTTTGTTTTTTCTAAAGTTCTTGCCAGGCAGTTCTAATTTAATTCAAGATGGGGTTTCTGGAGGAGAGGGATTTTAATAATGTGCCAACTATACCGGAGTTTTACAAGGGGAAGACGATTTTGATCACAGGAGGCTCTGGTAAGTCTTGTTTCCATTACAATACGAATATAATGATAATAATAGCCTTCACTCGTAACTTCTGTTGTAATAAAGAATTTTCAGGGTATTTGAAGTATATTATGTAGAGTAAATCGCCAGTAACTGGCCACCTTTCAATAACTGGCCGCCTCATACTAAAAATGAACTCACTTCACCTAAAAACGGAATTAGTTTTAGTAAGTATAACTTGGCCAGGTATTGAAGGTTGGCCAGTAATTAAAACCTTATTCTAAAATTAATTATATTTATAAGTTTTCATTATTTATTTATATCCGATAGCGTACCTACGTTAGCCTCCTCTCCTACTCGCCTATAATTTATGGTAATGATTATCATACTACCTGAAAACTCTTACTAAACATCTAGGGCTCCATTTTCACAACGACCGATCGTGCGCTATCACCCAATGCCCCAAATGGGTTTTGGTATCTGACCTGATCGGTCCACCTTGTATAGGGCCTTGCCTTCTGCGTCTTTAGTTCTTAGGGTTCTTGGGTTGTTCCCTGGGTTTCCAACCGAATATTTTTTTACTAAAAAAATTGAATATGTATATCAGAAGTATACAGGGTGTAATCGTTAAGTGTGGCCAGGCCATAACTCCGTAAATATAACAGATATCAGAAAACTTCCAACTGATATCGAAAGTGCGTTACCCAATGAGTAAAATTACATTAATAACTTTTTTTAAATAAAAGTATTAATATTAAAAATATTAAGTTTAAACGCTCCCATACAGTTAGTACCTACGACGACTCACTCCCAAAGAAGAACGTCGGTGCCGTAAGAGATAAAACTGCTTGAGATTCATTATTTGCACGAATAAACTGTAAAAACATGATAATTGATTGATATGGAATAAAATAAAACAATTCATGAATAATTTGATAACGGTGAAATGACTAGACCGTACAAACTAGTCTTTATCCGAACGTCGGTCCGGGTTTGAAGTTAATGTTTGGGATAGTTCTGATTTTATTTAAAAAAAGTTATTAATGTAATTTTACTCATTGGGTAACGCACTTTCGATATCAGTTGGAAGTTTTCTGATATCTGTTATATTTACGGAATTATGGCCTGGCCACACTTAACGATTACACCCTGTATGTGTACGAGTTTAGTGAAAGGTCCCACTTTTGTCGGTACAAAAAGAGACTTAATTTTTTCACTAAATGAGCATATACACTTTAAAATGAGATACACGACTTTACAACTTCAAGATCTCAATTCGTCGGGATCTTTGTTCTTTTTGCTATTTTTTATGTATGTTCACCGGTTAATTCGAAGATAGTTGAACTGATTTGGAAAATTCTTATTTCGTTTACAAGAGTATGCTTCACAGTTGATCCCATTGTCATCAGGTCAGGATCTGATGATGGGATCCTGGAGAAATCGAGGGAACTCTTCAACTATTATAGGTACACCTATAGTGATTTGAGTATTTTTTACAGCAGCTCGAGCATTTGCTTTTGGAAAGGTGGAGAAGCCTAAGCGAAGTCGGTTCTTTAAGTCTCACTAAATCATTTTTATTAATTTAAGTATCCTTTTATCCATTATATATTTCAGTCATTATTTACTTTTAGAGGATTTTCTTAGATAACTAACTTAAGAGCTGAATATAATAACGTTGTACATTATGCGGTGAAGTTAGCGAAACATACAAACATACGGTGCCAGTGCCATTCAGCAGTTTCAGCATCTAAACGTAATATCATAAACGTCCTAGTGCGTGACACGCTACTGCCCAATAGTTGACACCCTGTCAACTTAGAATTAGCTGTGGTTACCTATAATTAGATAAACATCTATCTGTAATTAAGCATGATGTATTATCTGTTGGTGATCCTAAATAAAATAAAAAATAAAAATGACATGTACTGGGACTGGAACGAGTCTGACCTTACTTAGGGCGGGTTGCACCACGCACACTTAACGAACTCATCATGGTTACAGTAGACGTCAAGTCCGTTTTTCCGTTGCACCATGCACTTTAGCAGTCAGTTACGTTAACCTTAACCAGCCGTCGAGCACTGGTTAACTCAAATCTACGTTTAAATATGGCTGACAGTTTGCAAAAATGTCTCGTATTTCAAGGATAAATGCATTATTAGACAAAAAGACAGTGATATTTGATGAAAAATATTAAAATATTGTTTGTAGTAATAAATATATGCGAGTATCTGAACGTAAAAAGGCGTATACGATTGACGTTTGGTTTTATTCACAATTTTCAGATCAGATAACGGTATTAAATAATAAGTACATAAAATTCTTTGTAAAAAGTGCGTTATTTAGGTAAAATCGAGTGCCGAGTGACTTCAGGTTGAAATAGTACAGACTTCTGTTATGTATCACAAACATACCAGAACCTACAGTCATTGTCATGAAAGCCGACAGCCGTAGAATGAGCAGGACCAGAATCATGACAACCATTAAAAAACCACTCTGTTTTTGTCAATGAAGACCAAACCTTTGGAAACAACGGTTGACTTGAATACTGCAAGGTAGAAGACAAAAGGGAACGTAAACCTCCGACGCGGTGGAATGACCAGGTCAAGAAGAAAAACAAGTTTTATGACACGGTAGAACAGGCCACGAACGGGACTTGATGGGAGCAAGTCATACGATTCAAAAGATGCCAGATGATCAGAGAGGTTTCTTTAATGCTTTTAATAAGGGCATGAAGTTATACCACCAAACATTTATCGCCAATGTCCTACAGAAATCGAGCCTCGACACCTAACTAAACCATGTTCAGAACAGTACATGTAAATAAAGTGTGATGCGGAATTTACAATCAAGTAAATAAGAGTGTCATGTGCTGTGGGACAATAAAAAAATAGTTCAACAATGGTTAGGTATCCACAAATTCAAATGTGTATGAAAATTCATTATAGTAATTCATATAATTCTTGTTTTTTATTTGATTTCATTATTTGCCTTAAAACAAGCACAGTAGGCCTCTATTTAATGACAACTTGTGATAATGTCACAAAATGTCCGGTCCCTTGAGTGTTGATAAAGAGCTTACACTGTTTGCTAATTTGTGAAATAAACACAAAGATTTTACAGATCTATTGAAACATTAAACCCATATAAATAAATAAACTATCTACTGACAATTTGGTAATAGCATGGTTTAACTAATTTGACTTCATGTGTGTCGCTCTTCTATGGCAATTGTTACCTACCATTTGCTGCTCGTCGCTGCAATCAGGATTATGGCCAATCAAGTGTTTACAGATGGTGCCGGCATAGGTTGTAGTCTCAGTCCTACCAATAGTGTAAAATTCTTGTTTTATTTGGAATTTACTGGCATTAATTTTAGCCCTTTAAGCCAAATCTCATTCAACAAAACTAGTGGTAGGTGCCTACTTATGCTGGCACCTCCTGACTTTTGACAGATACCTTCCCCATTAGTATATTTTAAATCGGACATTATTATGAACATGCTTTTTTTAATCCAAATTGTACTCACTGTACAGTTCATGTAGGAAGGTACTATTGCCGGTGACTGTACGCAAAATAAGTACATGCATTTCATTTTGTAAGTATAAAAAGTAGATATATTTTCATACTTACATTTCTATAAGGGAAAAAGCTTCCTAAGATGATGTATGTATGCATGCATTTTTGATTAGTCCTAGTCCTATCATCAGTGCTCAAAATCAATTATAAAATATGTGTTATGTTATGATTTTACTATGAATTTATTAGTAATAAATAATAAAGGTCTCTCTTTATCATATATGTTTCCCAACCAGCTTAGGTACCTATTTACAAATAAAACATAATAGTAACTAGGTACCTACCTACATGGCTGTTGTATGACTTGTAAACATATATCATTACAAAGAAATAAATGATTATGATTATTAAGATACAAGTGATAAGAAAACATTTTTGGAATCCTAGCCACACTAATGTTTTATGGTCACTTTTACCTGAATAATATTTGTAACATGTATCAAGAGTAGAGTATTGTTAATAACCATTATCAAAGATCTGTGGTTCAGTATATGAAGTTTTTTGTCCGATCAATAAGCTGGCTCACTTTGGCCAAGGGTCCGCTTCACACTATCCAAGAACTGATTGACCTGACTTAAAATACTTCAAGTGTCAAGTTTCATTGATTATTTATGCCAAGTGCTAGAAAACTGGTGATTAATATTTGCAGTAGAAATATGTTTGGAGGGGGGAGGATCTTGCTTCCATCTACAAAGGAAACCTATGCCAGTGTTTGAATAATAAATAAAACAAAAATAAGGTAACTAAATAAATATAATT
Source organism: Pammene aurita (assembly GCA_947086415.1). Lineage (NCBI taxonomy): Eukaryota > Metazoa > Arthropoda > Insecta > Lepidoptera > Tortricidae > Pammene > Pammene aurita. The sequence continues at coordinate 11,964,402 of OX352316.1, forward strand.
ATGTATTTTATTATCAAAATTGAAATACTGATTGATTAGGTTAATATAATTATACTTTATTTTTACATTGAGATTCTACCAATTTCTTGAAATCACTGCATTTTTACTTTCAAACATCCTGGAATTAAGCACTGAGTAGCATAACAAGCCTCGATTTCATCTTGTCTTCAATACCAAAGGTAAATTCAAACCTGAAATAAAAAACATTGTGTATCATTATTCATTAGTGTAACATATGTGCTACTCATCATTTGTTAACAAAGATGCTTTAGAACACTCATTTAATAAGTAAGTACATGTATAAGTTCAATATTTAGGACGTTGGTTACAGTGCCAGCCATAATCAACCAGGTTCGAGGGATTCAGTACCCTATTTTTACGAATTTTCAAGAGTTAAAACTAGTGATGCGTTTGTTTTGCGATTGGGCTCCTTCTCGCCATTTGGTGCTTCCAGCAACGGCTTTACTTGTTAAGGGTTCTGTAAGTAGTAATAAACTAGCAGGATGATTTACTTACTATAATATAATGCACAATACACCAGCCGACTATTCTGGCTTTCGCTTTAAACTCCACTCTCAACACAAGTTGCATTATCCTTTGAAAAAATTTCCTCGTAAGGCGCAATGGATAGCCCACTTTTTGATTGAGTAATAGACATGTTCAGGAATGGCTAAATGTTTGTATATTCTTGATTTTCAAGCTGCAGAGTGCAAAGTTAAGTTTAGTTCGCGCTCCTTTCTTTAGATTTTTTCTTCGTGTGACGATTTTGACAAGTTTAGTTTGGCATTTATGGTTGTGTTGCCATATTGAATAAATATTCTACCATAAAAATATGAGTAGAAATGCGTTTAGACAGTGGCATCCCGCTTAACTCTTACGTTCTGTTATTTTGCACTTGGTGCAACCCATTTATGTTAGCAATCGTTAAGTAGCTCCGATTAGCGTAACATTTGGCTTACTTTTACAGGCGGTTTGGTGCAACCCACCCTTAGGCTATAAACTTTTCGTTCAAAATATTTAAAACTGCTTTTCGCGTCTTATACAAGATGTAACAAAAATAGTGGTGATCCGTTTTAGGACGTAATTGGTAACGTATTGAAATTATGAAAAACTGAGAAAAAAATTAACACAAAAAAAAAAATTTTTTTGTCCAATAAAAAAATTTTTTTTCGCGTCCAAAATTTTTTTCTTCTACTTTTTCTTAGTTCCAACCAATATGATACCAATTATGCCTTTAAACGGACCACCACCATTTTTGGTACATCTTGTACGTTGAATTAGGTAGTTACGATCATCATTAGCAACTTCATTTACTAATGAATACCATTATATATATCTAATTAATTCAATTATTGCGCAAATTAACACAACTTAGTCATACCATTTACTAAATGACATATCTCACTAAAATCTCACTAGCACATAAGTCGTTTTACTTTTAAAGCGATAATACCGTGAGTTTGCACTAGCTCTATGCAATTTATTGCATGGCCTTGATGGAACTTGTATGTAAACAGTTACACCTATTATACATAGTGTGCACCTTTTGCCTTGATTTATATCAAGGACCATATAGTACCTAGACTGCAATGTCGATACAAAATGACCCGTTCAGGAAAACGCACTGCGCCATCTGTTGGTCTCATTTCCATACATTTTTTTCGAAGTTTTTATGCTTTCAATAGATGGCGTTGCGGTTCCTAATAAGTAATATTTATATAGAACATAAAAAAATAAAATAAAATTAAAAACCTACCTAACACGGAAACCTTATTTATACGGAAAACCAACCTGAAACAATTAAAAGCTCAAAAAGTATAAAAGCATTTAGTGCGCGAAACCGAATTTTTCGGACGCTACACACTACTAAAAAAATATGTTTGTCTGTAAAGTCGGTGCGTGATAACGTCATAAGAAAACATTAGTATACTACGTTACCATGGAGGTCTGTCCACAACGTTACCATGGAGTTCTGTCCACAACGTGACACTTTTTCGTGCAAGCTACTGGGTGTCACGGATCAGAAGACAATCCGGATAGTACTTTTACTATATTTCCCTAATCACAGTTGAACCTTATTACCGAGAAAAACAGTCGTTCATAGGTCACTAGTAAAAACTAATAAAAACGGCCCGATAGAGAGCATAATGTAGGGGGCGGTGTCTCACTCGCAGTACTCGCACAATGCTGCCAACTTATGAAACTTACCAATGTGGTTTTATTTATCTACATTTATTTTAGTGACACACTAGAAGTTACTTCCTACTTATAATAATTTATTGCAAGATTTGAATTAATACTTTGTTCCCTTTTAGCTGCTTTACGACGTAAATATTATTCATTCATTAAATTAAAGAATTGCAATTAATATTGCAGACAGTAGTAAGTTTTGTAATATTTGAAATACGGTCTGGTATCCCCATCCCATCAGTCCCATCACTGACATAATATGTCACTGATATTATTTCAAATGACGCCTCAGCTCAACAACATTTGTAACAAAATTTTTAAGTAAAAATGGTCAAGATATGTTGCGTAAAAGGGTGCAGGGGTGAGACTTTACAATAAAGTAGACTTTCCTTTCACCGGTAATCCACAATCATTCAACTTTACGATTTAACAACAAGTTAAGATTGTCAAACAATAGGGTGACTATGATGTCGGCAAGCTGCGGGTCGGTTTTGTTGTTTTTACAGAAATGTACATAAGTACATGGTCTGTTCCTAAGTATTACTTACACAGGACAGGAGTGGCCCGCGGGTCTTTTTAGGCCCTTTCGAAAGGGTCCTAAAATGGCACAAGGCCATACAAAAAATTATAGTAGTGGCAGTATACGTAATAAATAAATAAATAAATATTATGGGACAATCTTACACAAATCAACCTAGTCCCACAGTAAGCTCAATAAGGCTTGTGTTGTGGGTACTAGACGACGATATATGTAATAGATATATACATATAAATACTTAAATACATAGAAAACATCCATAACTCAGGAACAAATATGCATGACCAATATTCGAACCCGGGACCTCCTGCTTCATAGGCAGGGTCACTACCGACTAGGCTAGGAGGCCGTTAAAATATACTTTATTGTACAACATTTGTACAACAAAGAAAAATAAAACAGGAAGAATATACAATATTTGTACATGGAAGAGATCTCTTCCAGTCAATCATTGAGCAGTTTAATGTTATTGATGTTTTCTTTATTTACCTTTAAGTATATTAAAGTCGGAGAACTGTCCACATCAGATATGACGCAATAGTGAGAGCCACGAACCCCCTGTACTTACTTAGTTTTAGTTTGCTACACTAACTATCCCCTATTTTAAGACGCGGACATCTGGCAATTGTTCATCGGTGTTAAGCAAACGAGTTGTAAGAAATAAATATCTTACAGTTCTAGGTTTGTTGCAGTGCAGTATCATGTAATTAATAAGATTATATCATAAACTTATATAGATGTCATATACAAAGGAAAAAGTGACCTAGGCCTTCGGTGCCCAGGGCTGGGATCGAACCAGCGTCTTCTGCATTCGCGGCAGACGCCTTTACCACTCGGCTTTAAGATTATATCATTTTCAGGAGTTTCTGTTGGGGGAAAATAGTGCAAAATGACGTTACGTTATTGTATTGTTTGTTGCCTACCTACTGTTTTCCGTAGCGATACGCAATGTTTTTACTTTTTTGTTATTATATTAGCGATAGGCTTCGACAGTTTTTACCTATTAAGTGAAATATTTTGCTGGTCTGTCACTCTGACGTCCTCCGATAAATAGCTGCCAGATGCCTGGATCTAGCAATAAGTTTAAAATAGTAAACTAATTAGAGGGGTTCTCTGCTCATTATTGCGTCAACGTATCTGAAGTGGCAAGCTCCTTAAGTCAGTAGAATGTATACGTTCCCATATGAACTATGAGACTTCTCTTTCTGGACAATACTTACTAGACGACAAGCATATTTAATTTTATATTTATCTTCATACTATCCCAATCCCACATACATCATAGTACATATGGTCACTCTACTTAGAATGAGATGCAGCCCCCCACATTACCATCTCTTTCGGCCTCACTTTGCGGTCGAAGTATGACCTCCAGATTGTATTTAGCTTCATGCTGGGTGTTCATCGATTTATAAGATGTCATCACGTCAAAAGCCGCTTTTTGAGAAACTGTATTTAAAATACATCACCCACTCTTCTGGTACAGTCGGATAACTATCCTAGGTACTTGTTTACATTAGTAATAAGGAAAATGATTAAAATTTAACTAGTGTATCGACCTTTGTGAGTCGCGACCAAATTTACGAGTGTAATAGATAGACGTGCGATGCATACCAATATTCCTTTATTAATTCAGCTTGGTTAAGTGACGTTTTTATTATTTGTAACGTTTTCAAGTCAAAGCGTACATTATTGTCGGATATTAAATAAATAAATATTATAGACAATCTTACACAAATCGACCTAGGCCCACAGTAAGCTCAATAAGGCTTGTTTTATGGGTACTAGACGACGGTATATATAATAGATAAATATTGATAAATACTTAAATACATAGAAAACATCCATAGCTCAGGAACAAGTATCTGTGATAAAAACACAAACAAATGCCCTGACCAGGATTCGAACCCGGGACCTCCTGCTTCATAGGTAGGGTCACTACCGACTGGGCTAGGAGGCCGTTAATATATTAATAGAGTATATTTCTAAATGATTTTTTATAGCAGTAACGCCTTATTGACAACCGCTCACCTTTGACTTAAAAACCTCACATTTCTGTACACGACGGGAAGAAGATGACAAGTCGGAATGAAAACTTAAAGAAATTTGAACTTAAAAAGAATTATATAAGGTTCAAGTTTGTTCAATTTTATATCTCGAGTTATCAACTGCTTCCCGCCGTGTTTTATTCTGTGGTGTTCAATTGAAATCATATCATAATACTATATAAGTAACTTATTTTGTAGAAGTGATAACATTAGGTTATATTTTATAAATTTAACCTTCTTGTTAGGTAGTTCAAAGATTGTTTTTGATATGTTTTTACGCTAAATCTAGAATATGACCTTAACGAATTTTTGCATGCCATATTTTTGGTAAATTTTGTTTGAATGTCTATGGTGGTGTTATCGCAAACGGTACCTGTAAGTTATAACAAAAAATTAAATAACTTAACAGGATACACAGACACACATATACTATATCCTGTATCAATACACGATAGTAAGTAGTGCAGTAAAACACTTCTATAATTGCATTAACACGTTTAATTTTGAAGATAAAGTAAATTATTTAAAATTAGCAACAATAATCAGAATATTTAAAATTAACACTTCACATAAAAATGACGATAACGGTATCTTTATAAAGATATTTCGCATTCAATGACTTCCTTAGTGGTTAGAATGTAATTAAATTACAATAATCAGAATATTTAAAATTAGCACTTCACATAAAAATGACGATAACGGTATCTATATAAAGATATTTCACATTCAATAACTTCCTTAGTGGTTAGAATGTAATTAAATTACAATAATCAGAATATTTAATATTAGCACTTCACATAAAAATGACGATAACTGTATCTATATAAGGATATTTCACATTCAATAGTTACCTAAGTATCGTAAACGTCTACTTTCCGCACAAAAGGAAAATAAAAAGGATGGAGTACTAGCAAAACTGGTATGTACAAATAAAGACTCGGCTGGTAATTTGGCTGCAGGAAAATAATGGATTAATGAGGCGGGTGATATGGATGGTGACAGATGATTCGCTGGCTGAATGTAGCCTAAATTAAAGAGCCAGGTCTTTGTACGCCCGCCAAACGAGGCAATTAGAATTTTGGGAATATTTTAGCAAAACAACAAAAAAAAGCTATTATGGCACAAAAACACTGGATACAAAAAAAGGAATCGGATTTATAACGTTTTTAAAAAAATGTAAATAATATGATATTCTCGAAAGACAGGATGGCTAAAGCTGTAGTTGAATTTGAATAGAGTTCGTGGGCAAGCGTCCCCTTTGGTTTAGGCGGACCCAACAGCTCGCTGAACTCTCTTTCTCACTTGGAGAGCACGCTGGATGCGGGCTCTAATTCTCCGACGACGGTGAAGAATCAGACGGAACACGCGGCGGTTGCAGACCGTCTCGCCGGTCCGGCACCCACAAGCGCCTTCCGGAGTGCTTCCGGCTCAGGCGGTCCCACTGGTGGCCTTTTTGTCCGGCAACGTATTTGGTTTTTAAAAAGAATTTGTATTTAATTCAATAATGTATTAGCACTTGCTATATAATGTTTGAACGCAAAGATCTAGAGAAATAGATCGCACTTCAACACGTTGCAACTAAGCAAATTATAGCAAAACCCTCAGACTAAACCAGAATATGTTTTTTTCTTTAAAAATCTCCTCGTCCATCTGACACACTCCATCAAAATCAACTTTTTTTTTTGACAATCTGGAATACCTCAAAAATTCATATTCAAAATTAGCGCGAATATTATTTCAATTTTATAACTGCCAGTCGTGTATCACAAAATGCGGACTGATATAAGCGCCATCTACCCGTAATGCCGTGAATCACAATGTACGTTTTTAGGGTCCCGTACCTCGAAAGGAAAAAACGGAACCCTTATAGGAACACTTTGTTGTCCGTCTGTCTGTCTGTCTGTCTGTCTGTCTGTCTGTCTGTCTGTCTGTCTGTCAAGACCATTTTTCTCAGGAACGCGTGGAGGTATCAAGCTGAAATTTATATCAAATACTCAGGTCTATGGTCCCTGGGAGCTGTGAAAAAATCAAACATAAAAGCCAACGCAATCAAAAGATACAGTCGTTTATGCTGCAAATTTTAGAGTTTTCGGCACTCGCAAAACCTACGGGGTACTTCCCACAACATATTTTTTAAAATTTTAAACTTACTACGTTTTTCCTCGTAAATGCGTAGAGGTATTAAATTGAAATTAGTAATAAGCATACTACAACTTTTGCTTGTTATAGGTTTGTACGGAACCCTCGGTGCGCGAGGTCGCCTCGCACTTGGCCGGTTTTTTTATATATCAACCGTGACCTAGCCTTAGACCTCCCTTAGACACAGAAGTTCAGAAGTTCTAAAGAAAGTCGACAGATGTCGTACGATAAACGTAGCGTCATGCTACAGTAGGTAGTAAAGATACTAAGTAATAATGAATTTCGAATAATCTCAAAAATCACTCATATCATCCTAATAAGAATTCGTTTTCGGTGTTTTCCACCTTTCTCATTCGGAATCCCGGATTGTTGAGCCACTTGCCATTGTTCGTAATTTAGCCGTGTAATAAATGACCAGAGGGCGGAATTGCTCATGGCAAAAATCAAACGTCAATAGAGTTGGAACGTTGAATTTTATCGACTATCGAATAAACTGAAATTATATTTAACTAGCGTATCTTTATTTATTTATTAACTAGCTGTGCCCGCGGCTCCGCCCGCGTGGAATTCGGTCTGTGTCAGTAAGCGGCTAATTCACCCCTTATTTCTCTCCCGCTACCCTGGAGGCGGAACTTGAAGTGAAGTTGACAGATGGATTTATCCTATTAATTTTTATTGACATGATTTAAACGACATAGAATAGTAGGTGTATATCGGACGATCAGGACCACTTTTGTATTTATACGTCCATGTCCACGGCAAATATCATCCAAATCGATCCTCCCGTCACATCAGTCTAAGCATGAAAGGTAAGAACAGGCGCGGTTGAAATGGGGCGGGGGGGGGGGTGTCACAAATGCAGAAATGATTGTTTTTCTATTTGAGGAATTAGTAATCCTTAAGGGGTGATTTCCGGGATAACAATGCAAAAAAAACCGGCCAAGAGCATGACGGGCGATGCTCAGTGTAGTTTCGTAAATGCTGCCCTGTTACGAAACATCCGTTCAAACGGTCGTTTATTAAGGGATATTTAGCGGCGCTTACGTCAGTCTACTATCCGGCACATCCTTTCACTATGCGATTTCGACTGATAATTACGGGGATTTTGATTACGTTACCGTAGGTAATGAATTTTCATACGTTTTTACCACACTGTCACAGATAATACACTGATGTTACGTTACTGGTTGCAATAATTATGGTAATTACATACTTCAAGGTAAGCACATTACAATGCACTAATGAACGTCAGAGAAAAATAAAATACACAAAATGTCGTGGAACACTCTGTTGGAACGAAGTTATGTTATTTAATTTTATTTCATTTTTGACTTTTTCGTAAATTTTGTAGTTTTAATTTTTTTTGTATTTTTATGAAATTTTTGAAATTCTTGAAATTTTTGATATTTTTGAAATTTTTAAAATTTTTGAAATTTTTGAAACTTAAAATTTTTGAAATTTATGAAATTTTTGAAATTTAGAAATTTTGCCATTTTTGACTTTTAGGTTCTCGACTTTTTCACTTTTATCACTTTGTCACTTCTCACTTTCACTACAATTCACTTCACTTCACTTTATTCTATTTTATATATTTTTTATTTCATTCCATTTTACATGTTTCTCAATCGTATGGGTGTCGCGTTTTCGTGACGTGACGCTTTTTCGTGACGGTCACGTGACTTTTTTTCACCTAGCCCCCCATCCGCGAACCGTCCAATAAGGAACTTCGTTCCAAAACTACCACCGGTTCAAACCCTACACCTCTGGCCCAAGAAGTATTATGACCGAAAAGATACTCGACGGGACTTATTTTTTTCAAAACAGTAATACATTATTAGATCTTAAAGATACAAAATAATGCGTAGTTCTTCAAGAAGACATCAAAACAGCTTGAGAGACAGATAATGTACCTATTGTTTAATTATAAAGAAAAATAAATCCTAATCTGACTGCTTCACAAAACGTTTGATATGTTTTACTACCTAAACGGTGTCCTATAAATGTTTGGTTTGGGCCATGCATCTTTGTCCGTCATATATAATACTCGAACCTGCAATAACCCTTCACATTCATGACATTTTCAAATATTTCTTAAGAGGGGGTAAAGGTAAATTTAAAGCATCGACGGGTAACATGTTATAAATATGAACACCTTGACCAAAAAATTACAAATTATTTAAATACCAAATTTCATCTAAATACAGACAGCGGTTATTGGTTGTTTCTTCCCCATGTAAACTTTCACCCCTTTTGTATCCGTTTAAAGGATAATTTCCGAGATAAAACTATTTTATTTCCTTTTTTAATTAATTATCTCCATACCAAATTTTATCTAAATCGATTCTGCGGTTAATAATTCCCTATACAAATTTCCAACTCTCTTTTCACCCCTTTAGCGTTGATTTTCGGAGTGAAAACTATCATTTTGTCCTTTCTTGAGACCCATACTATACCAAATTTCATCTTTATCAGTTCAGCGGTAAAAAAATCGTCATACCAACTTTCAACCCCCTTTTCGGCGTGAAAGGGTTTATTTTCGGGATGAAAACTATTCTGTCGTTTCTCGGGACTCAAATTATCTCCATACTCATTTCTATCTAAATCGTTTCAGCGGTTAAAAATTCTCCATACAAACTTTCAACCCCATTTTCACCCCCACCAGGGTTGATTTTCGGGATTAAAACTATATATTATCCTTTCCCGGGACTCAAACTATCTCTATACAAAATTTCATCGAAATCCGTTCAGCCGTTTTCACGTGATGCGCGGTCAAATAAACAGACAAACAGACAAACAGATAAACAGACAAAAATTCTAAAAATTGTTGGAACGTGTTCTGTTATCGATTCTAAGTATCGCCAGCCAACTTTTTTTCGATTATCTTCCATGTACAGACTTTCGACCCTCTTCAGCTTTATTATATGTATAGACAAAACTAAACCTCTAATCCATAAGCAAACAATATTAGACTTCATATGAACATTACGGAATAACATGTGGATTATTATTAACTAGCTGTGCCCGCGGCTCCGCCCGCGTGGAATTCGGTCTGTGTCAGTAAGCGGCTAATTCACCCCTAATTTCTCTCCCGCTACCCTGGAGGCGGAACTTGAAGCAAAGTTGACAGATGGATATAGAGGACAGTAGTCCTAATAAAATATTTTACAATTACCACTAAATGAAACTACACTCAAAATGAATACTTTTTTCATCATACTTTTTTTTTGGCATTATTTAAACGACATAGAGTAGTAGGTGTATATCGGACGATACAGGACCACTTTTGTATTTATATGTTCATGTCCACGGCAAATATCATCCAAATCGATCCTCCCGTGAAATCAATCTAAGCATGAAAGGTAAGAACAGGCGCGGTTGAAATTGGGGTGGGGGGCGGGGGTCACAAATGCAGAAATGTTTTTTTTTCTATTTGAGGTGCCCTTGGAGGGGGGGGGGGGGCATGACCTATGCAAATTTACCTCAATCGAGTGTAGTGGCTACCCCCCCCCTTGTAGACGTTGAATTTTTATAGGCTACGTATAACCTGGCTGGAGATTTTCTTGAATTGGAATTTCCGGGATAACAATGCAAAAAAACCGGCCAAGAGCATGTCGGGCGATGCTCAGTGTAGAGTTTCGTAGATGCCGCCCTGTTACAAAAGATCCGTTCAAAATGTCGTTTATTAAGGGATATCTGGCGGCGCTTACGTCATTTTACTATCCGGCACTTCCTTTCACTATGCGTTTTTGACTGATAATTCAAAAACGGCTGAACCGATTTTATTAACCGACGAAAAAAACGGAGGAGGTTCTCAAGTCGACGCGTATATATTTTTTTTTTTTTTATGTATGATCACGCATAACTTTTTACAGAGTGGTTCGATTTTGATAATTATTTTTTTATTGGAAAGGGTATACCCCAAAATTGGTCCCATATAAATTTGAAACGAAAATTCCAACCTTTAGGGTAGGAAAATAGGGGATGATTGATTTTTCACTCACCGATTGTAACGTATGACCACGCATAACTTTTTACAGAGTAGTTCGATTTTGATAATAATTTTTTTATTGGAAAGGGTATATCCCGAAATAGGTCCCATATAAATTTGAAAAAGGAAATTCTAACCTTAAGGGTAGGAAAAAAGGGGATGATTGATTTTTCACTCACCGATTGTAACGTATGGCCACGCATAACTTTTTACAGAGTAGTCCGATTTTTTGGATAAAAGACTTACCCTAAGGGTGGGCAAATAGGGGTAATTTATTGTTCACTCGCAGATTTTAAAGCAGAGTTTTTACAAAAAAAACCTCACGAGTTTTGACAATGAGTTTTAGACCTGCCAGTCTCTTCTTTCTATTTGCTTCCATCCTTTTTTTTTCTCATTATTAGATTCTTCTAAATATCTTTTTCTCATTCGAGCAGAATTTTTTGTAGGCCTACCCATGTTGGTATATAAAGCCTGTTCTTTTTTAAGTATTTATATTACAGAACAAAATAATAGTTAAAGAAGCTTATTAATATAACAGTTAATAGCTAAAGCAAGGTAGGTAGCTATTTTAAAAGTAATAAAAAATTAAGCATGTAATAATTTTTATAAATTATAGCCACTGTTCAAGTTAGATAAATTATTATTAATGTTTACGCCATCTACTATGTCGCTAAGATAGTTAAAACGTTCTCATTGTTCATGTTAACTTCATAATAGTATGTATAATTTACATAGTAGCGAACAGATGGCGTTACCGGTCCTAAAATCAATGCGAATCGGTTGTTATTATCAATACATGGTCTTGCACTACCTATCTGCATGAACGGTGCATTTTTATTTCTCCCACACCTCCCATCGCCCGGTACAGCCACAGAAAATTATGAAATAAAAACTTTTTAACAAAAAAATTGAACCGCCGAAAAGAAAAAAAAAAGCCAATAAAAAACCGTTAAAACGAAACGAATCGACCAACAAAAAAAAACAATAGCGCACTGAAAAGAAAAAAATAATAATTTGGTCTTCAATAACGCAAGTGCATACCTACCCTACAATTACAATTATAATCTATTTCTATACACTTTCTATATACCTAAAACAATCGCTAGGCTTATATCAATTTAATTACATCTAGAAAGTATGAACTATATACATACTTCTGAAATCAATCACACAAATCTGCGTATTTATATATTTACAATCAGTTATTTTTGGAGTCGGTGCCAGCCTCAAACAAACTTGAGCACCTTTAACCACATAATGTGTTGCGTTCAACTCTTCACTAAGGTGCTCAAGATTGTTTGAGGCTGCCACCGACTCCAAAAATAACTGATTGTAAATATATAAATACGCAGATTTGTGTGATTGATTTCAGAAGTATGTATATAGTTCATACTTTCTAGATGTAATTAAATTGATATAAGCCTAGCGATTGTTTTAGGTATATAGAAAGTGTATAGAAATAGATTATAATTGTAATTGTAGGGTAGGTATGCACTTGCGTTATTGAAGACCAAATTATTATTTTTTTCTTTTCAGTGCGCTATTGTTTTTTTTTGTTGGTCGATTCGTTTCGTTTTAACGGTTTTTTATTGGCTTTTTTTTTTCTTTTCGGCGGTTCAATTTTTTCAGTACAGTTTTTATTGATTGTTCTTATCAGGCCTCACCAAATTTCAGCTTTCTAGAGCGAACGGTAACTGAGCTAGACCGCTAGACCGCGGACAGACGGACGGACATGGCGAAACTATAAGGGTTCCTAGTTGACTATAGAACCCTAAAAAGAGATAAATAGTAGTTTATGTAACTGTTATGTAATAAGGCCTAATTATGTACAGAAGCATACACTGCTTTACCTACACACATATTAAAAATCCATTGAAACCATTAGAATGACCGCCATTACACCGCCATGACCAACCTTATTGCGCCGGCGGTCGGGGTGAGGGGGCGTGCTGGCGGTCGGGGTGGGAGGGGGGGGGCGTGCTGGTGGTCGGGGGGGGCGGATTTTCATTACGTAGGTCATGAATTTTCATACGGTTTTACCACACCGTCACAGATAATACACTTATGTTACGTTACTGGTTGCAATAATGATGGTAATTACATACGGTTCCGAACGCGGAATAGAGGATTTATGATATTGGTGTAGATCAAGATATTTATTCTTCAATGTAAGCACATTACAATGCACTAATGAACGTCAGAGAAAAATTAAATACGTGAGTGTGGAACACTCGATTGGAACGAAGTTATGTTATTTTATTTCATTTTTCGTAAACTTTGTGGTAAAATTTTTTTGTATTATTTTTTGAAATTTTTGAAATTTTTAAATTTTTTGAAATTTTAAAATTTTTTGAAGTTTTTGAAATTTTTGAAATGGGTGAAAAAGGGTTTCTCGAGACTCAAGTTATCTCCATACTCATTTCTATCTAAATCGTTGCAGCGCTTAAAAATTCTCCATAAAAACTTTCAACCCCATTTTCACCCCCACCAGGGTTAATTTTCTGGATTAAATCTATATATTACAAAATTTCATCAAAATCCGTCCAGCTGTTTTCACGTGACGCGCGGTCAAATAAACAGACAAAAATTGTTGGAACGTGTTCTGTTATCAATTCTAAGCCAACTTTTTTTCGAATATATTCCATGAACAGGCTTTCGACCCTATTCAGCTTTATTATATGTATAGATAGTTTTTATTGAAAGTACCTTTCAGGTTTCACTTCCATTATTTTTTTCAAATTTTTTGGACCTACGGTTCTAAAGTAAGATGGGGAGGGGGAGGGGGGCTTTTTGAAGATGAAACTATCTTTTGTCCTTTCTCGAGACCTATACTATCTCTATACCAATTTTTATCTAAATCAGTTCAGCGGTAAAAAATTCCTCATACCAACTTCCACCCCCCTTTTCACCCCCACAAGGGTTTGAAAACTATCCTATGACGTTTCTCGAGACTCAAATTATCTCCATACTCATTTCTATCTAAATCGTTTCAGCGGTAAAAAATTCTCCATACAAACTTTCAACCCCATTTTCACCCCCACGAAGGTTGATTTTCGGAATTAAAACTATATATTATCCTTTCCCGGGACTCAAACTATCTCTATACAAAATTTCATCAAAATCTGTTCAGCCGTTTTCACGTGATGCGCGGTCAAATAAACAGACAAACAGATAAAAAGATAGACAAACAGACAAAAATTCTAAAAATTGTTGGAACGTGTTCTGTTATCGATTCTAAGTATCCCCAGCCAACTTTTTTTCGATTATCTTCCATGTACAGACTTTCGACCCTCTTCAGCTTTATTATATGTACTAGCTGTGCCCGCGGCTCCGCCCGCGTGGAATTCGGTATGTGTCAGTAAGCGGCTTCTTCTTTCTCGTTCCCTCACTGCTGAGGATCGCGACCACATGTAGCTTGCTTTCATAATGTGCGGTCATAGGCCATGTGGACTGCACGGTTCAGGCTGCCGCCAGCCGACCTTTTTGCGGCGTTCGACCATCTCATCCGTGCCCCACCGCGAGCACGTTTGCCATTCATACGGCCCAGAACAATGTGTTTCTCCACCTCATGTGTACTAGACCGCATAATATGGCCAAAGAACCTAAGGGCACGCTCCTGGCATATTTTGGAAAGTCGTGTGGGAATATTGAGCTCTCTTAAGATGGAGATGTTAGTTCTTCTAGCTGTCCAGGGTATACGCAGCAGTCTTCGCCAACACCACATCTCAAAAGCATCAATTTTAGCCTTCTCGTAGCTTTTCAGACTCCACGTTTCGGCACCGTACAGAAATATCGAAAAGACTAGAGCTTTCACCAAGCGTACCTTAGTTGAGCGACGAATACCTCTGTTCCTCCAAATCCTGTCCAGATTAGACATTGCACTCTTAGCCATGCCAGCTCTGCGGCGTATCTCGTCGGAACAACCACCGATATTGGTTATCAACGACCCAAGATATACAAACTGGGAGACTTTTTCATACTCGCTGAGTGCGTCAGTAACTGGTAGTCTGTTTGCCCTGTCCACTACCATTACTTTGGTCTTGGAATGGTTAATTTTGAGACCTAACTTAGCGCTTTCTTCTTCAATTCTCTTCAGAAGAGCCGCCATTTCCACTTCACTTGACGCAACTACTGTCGTATCGTCTGCATACCTCAAGTTATTGATCATTCGACCACCTACCGAAACACCTCCTCCCCAACCCTCAAGAGCTTTCCTCATAATATATTCGCCGTAAAGGTTGAATAATTTTGGCGAAAGAATGCAGCCCTGACGAACGCCCCGCTCTGTGTGGAAATCGCTAGATTTATAGTTCTCCAGTTTTACGAAGCTTGAGCCGTCAAGGTACAGATTCTGTATTAAGTAAGCAAGGTGTTCCGGCACGCCCATCTCGACAAGCACATCAAACATAGCCCTCCATTGCACGCAGTCGAATGCTTTGGCATAGTCTATGAAACATAGTACCAGCGGTTTATTATACTCGCGACATTTCTCAATAAGAACTCGGACGTTCAACATCTGTTCGCGAGTACCCTTTCCAGCCACGAAACCAGCCTGTTCACCGGGTATCTGGTGATCTATGAAGCACGAGAGTCTAGCATTGATAATACGCAGGAGCACTTTGCTAGCATGTGACTTTAGTGACAATGTTCTGTAGTTTTCGCATCTTCTTGTCGAACCCTTTTTGTGCAAAGGCACCACAGCGGATTGCGTCCAATCTTTTGGCCACTGACCACTTCTCCAGATCTTATTGCAGATTTGGTGCATGATCTTCATACCTTCGCTGCCCATGTGTTGCAACATAGCCGCTGATACACCATCAGGACCCACCGCCTGTAAGCGGCTAATTCACCCCTAATTTCTCTCCCGCTACCCTGGAGGCGGAACTTGAAGTAAAGTTGACAGATGGATACGCTAGAGGACAGTAGTCCTAATAAAATATTTTACAATTACCACTAAATGAACTACACTCATAAATGTATACTTTTTTTTTATTATATTTGTTTTTGGCATGATTTAAACGACATAGAGAGTAGTAGGTGTATATCGGACGATACAGGACTACTTTTGTATTTATACGTTCATGTCCACGGCAAATATCATCCAGATCGATCCTCCCGTTAAATCAGTGGGGGGGTTAGTCACAAATGCAGAAATGATTTTTTTCTATTTTAGGTGCACTTGGAGGGGGGGGGGGGGGTCCATGACCCATGCAAATTTAACTCAATCGAGTGTAGTGGCTACCCCCCCCCCCCTTTTAGACGTTGAATTTTTGTAGGCTACGTATAACCTGGCTGGGGATTTTCTAGAATTGGAATTAGTAATCCTTAATTGGGTGATTTCCGGGATAACAATGAAAAAAAAAACCGGCCAAGAGCATGTCGGGCGATGCTCAGTGTAGAGTTTCGTAGATGCTGCCCTGTTACAAAACATCCGTTCTAAAGGTCGTTTATTTGGCGGCGCTTACGTCAGTTTACTATTCGGCACTTCCTTTCACTGTGCGTTTTTGACTAATAATTCAAAAACGGCTGAACCGATTTTATTCAATATAGTTTTTATTGAAATTTCTTGTCAGGCCTCACCAAATTTCAGCTTTCTAGTGCGAACGGTAACTGAGCTAGACCGCGGACAGACGGACGGACATGGCGATGTAACTGTTACGTAATAAGGCCTAATTATGTACAGAAGCATACACTGCTTTACCTACACACATATTAAAAATCCATTGAAACCATTAGAATGACCACCATTACACCGCCATACCAACATTATTGCGCCGGCGGTCGGGGGGGCGGATTTTCATTACGTTACCGTAGGTAATGAATTTTCATACGTTTTTACCACACTGTCACAGATAATACACTGATGTTACGTTATTGGTTGCAATAATGTTAGTAATTAATAATTACATACGGTTCCGAACGCGGAATAGAGGATTTATGATATTGGTGTAGATCAAGATATTTATTCGTCAATGTAAGCACATTACAATGCACTAATGAACGTCAGAGAAAAATAAAATACGTGAGTGTCGTGGAAAGTGTGTGAATCAAGTGCGATTGGAACGAAGTTATGTTACTTAATTTTATTTCATTTTTTACTTATTCGTAAATTTTGTGGTTTTAATTTTTTTTGCATTTTTTAAAAATTTTGCAAATTTTGGAAATAGTGGAAATTTTGGAAATAGTGGAAAATTTGTAAATTTTAGAAATTTTTAAAGTTTTGGAAATTTTGTGAAATTTTGGAAATTTTGGAAATTTTGGAAAGTTTGGAAATTTTGGAAATTTTGGAAAATTTGGAAAATTTGGATATTTTGGAAATTTTGGAAATTTTGGAAATATTGGAAATATTGGAAACTTTGGAAATTTTGGAAATTTTGGAAATTTTGGAAATTTTGGAAATTTTGGAAATTTTGGAAATTTTGGAGATTTTGGAAATATTGGAAATTTTGGAAATTTAGAAATTTAAAATTTTTGACATTTTCGAAATTTTTGACATTTTCGACATTTTTAAAATTCTCGACTTTTGAGGTTCTCGACTTTTTTCACTTTTATCACTTTGCCACTTCTCAGTTTCACTACACTTTACTTCACTTTATTCTATTTTATATATTTTTTATTTCATTCCATTTTACATGTTTCTCAATCGTATGGGTGTCGCGTTTTCGTGACGTGACGCTTTTTCGTAACGGTCACGTGACTTTTTTTCGCCTAGGCCCCCATCCGCGAACCGTCCGATAAGGAACTTCGTTCCAAAACTCCATCGGTTCTAACCCTGTAGGTGTACCTCTGGCCCAAGAAGTATTGTGACCGAAAAGAAATTCTACGGGATTTATTTTTTTCAAAACAGTAATACATTATTAGATCATAAAGATACAAAATAATGCGTAGTTCTTCAAGAAGACATATCAAAATTGCTTGAGAGACAGATAATGTACCTATTGTTTAATTATAAAGAAAAATAAATCCTAATCTGACTGCTTCACAAAACGTTTGATATGTTTTCCTACCTAAACGGTGTCCTATAAATGTTAGATGATTTTGTAGTAGTTTTTTGGTTTGCTGCAATAACCCTTTGACATTCATGACATTTTCAAATATTTCTTAAGAGCGGGTAAAGGTAAATTTAAAGCATCGACGGGTAACATGTTATAAATATGAACACCTTGACCAAGAAATTACAAATTATTTCAATACCAACTTTCAACATACAAACTTTCAACCCCCTTTTCACCCCTTCCAGGGTTGATTTTCGGGATGAAAACTGTTCATTATCCTTTCCCGGGACTCAAACTATCTCTACACAAAATTTCATCATTATCCGTTCAGCCGTTAACTAATTAAAAATACTTGGACCGTGTTCTGTTATCGATTCTAAGTATCTCCAGCCAACTTTTTTCGAATATATTCCATGAACAGACTTTCGACCCTCTTCAGCTTTATTATAGGTATAGATAGTTTTTATTGAAAGTACCTTTCAGGCGTCACTTCCATTATTTTTTTCAAATTTTTTGGGCCTACGGTTCTAAAGTAAGATGGGGGGGGGGGGGGGTTTGAAGAAGAAACTATCCTTTGTGAGAGTAGATAAATCAGTGTATGCAGCTGTACGTAATTAGGCCTTAAAACACTCGTGTGATCTTATTATGAAAACCACACTCATGTTTTAAGGACCCTTATTACGTAACAGTTACATAAACTACTATTTCCTACCTAAACGGTGTCCTATAAATGTTAGATGATTTTGTAGTAGTTTTTTGGTTTGGGCCATGCATCTTTGTACGTCATATATAGTCCTCGAACCTGCAATAACCCTTTGACATTCATGACATTTTCAAATATTTCTTAAGAGCGGGTAAAGGTAAATTTAAAAGCATCGACGGGTAACAGGCGTCACTTCCATTCTTTTTTTAATTATTTGGACCTACGGTTCGAAAGTAAGATGGGGGGGGGGGGGGGTTGAAAAAGAAACTATCCTCCAATTTTCATCTAAATCAGTTCAGCGGTAAAAAAATCCTCATACCACCTTCCGACCCCCTTTTCACCCCCACAAGGGTTTGAAAACTATCCTATGACGTTTTTCGAGACTCAAATTATCTCCATACTCATTTCTATCTAAATCGTTTCAGCGGTTAAAAATTCTCCATACAAACTTTCAACCCCATTTTCACCCCCACCAGGGTTGATTTTCGGGATTAAAACTATATATTATCCTTTCCCAGGACTCAAACTATATCTATCTAAAATTTCATCAAAATCCGTTCAGCCGTTTTCACGTGATGCGCGGTCAAATAAACAGACAAACAGATAAACAGATAAACAGATAAACAGACAAACAGATAAACAGACAAAAATTTTAAAAATTGTTGGAACGTGTTCTGTTATCGATTCTAAGTATCCCCAGACAACTTGTTTTCGATTATCTTCCATGTACAGACTTTCGACCCTCTTCAGCTTTATTATATGTATAGATAGATTATTTTTTTTCCATGGAATGTTGCAATAAACGAAAAATATTATTAAATCTAGATAAAAACTATTATCGTTCTTTACCTCTTTAAACTCAGGTGAATGTGTTTTACTCGTTATGTGAGTTTCAACTCAATATTTTTTTTTAGTTGCTTTAAGTGTACCTTACATTTAGAGCATTATATTGTTGAGTTGTTTTCGTTGTAAGTAAGACAAGGGTACTTCTTTATCCATTTGTTAATTGTTTTTCTTTTTGTATTAACCAATTTTTACAAACGTGAAATAGTTGCAAAAAGACTAGTGGCAGAAATGACAGTTAACTACCATGATATTAATTTACTTTTAATCTAATCAAAGAGGTTAATGTTAAAGTCAGAAATGTAAAAGGTGACTGAACTTATCGATAGCTGAAAAAGTCGATAAAATTCAACGTTCCAACTCTATTGACGTTTGATTTTTGCCATGACCAATTCCGCCCTCTGTAAATGACCTATGTACCTGACAGTTGACAGATACATCGGTCATTCGTAACACGGCTAAATTACTAACAATGCCAAGTGGCTCAACAATACAGGTTCGTAACTACATAATTTCCAAAAACAACATTGGTACGGGTCGAGATATGAACCTTCCGAATAACTCACGAGTACTTTACAATTAATTAATTTAATAAACAACACAGTCATCGATCTTCTAATTGACGTAATTCCCATAAACGCTTTCCCGCTCGCTCTTGTTTATTTTTTGTCCCGCTCCCACTAATAATGCACATGATGCAATTTTCCCACGTCATTACGTGAATTGAGACCTTATGCGCATTATGCAATCTTGAGAATAGTGCAGCGAAGGTGCATTCGTAGATGAATCATTCTTTGCTATACTACACCAAGAAAAAACTGAACCAATAAACGGACAGTATATTTATGTGATTTCTGAGACCTAAAAATATAATAACGGTTGACATTTGTTTTTCTTCCCAATTATAAATATTACGGGACAATGTAACGTAAATCCACCTAGTCCCACAGTAAGCTCAATAAGGTTTATGTTATGATACTAGACGACGATATACATATTTGATAGATGTATATAGAAAACATCCACAACTCAAAAACAAAAATCCATGATAAGTACAAATAAATGCCCTGATCAGGATTCCAACCCGAGACCTCCTGCTTCATAGGCAGGGGATCAATGTTACTCTGCGTCCGTCTCAGGTGTTTCCTACGGACGTAGGATAATGATCACGTGTAGGGTTGTCTAAGACTTAGACAACCCTACACGTGATCCTTGGGTGGTGCTAAAAGAGTAACAAACTTGGCAGCTGCACTGTCCCATCTGGACCTCGCAGCACTCACTGGATTTTCTTCATCTGCTTTTCCGCTACTACTACCCCAGAGATGAAATGCCTATCTATATCCGGTGACATGTAGCCATACGATAAAAAGAAATAGGCAGGGTCACTACCGATTATCCTAGCAAGCCGTTAAATTATAATTTAAACGAAAACCTTACTTACTAGCCGTACGTAGTAGGTACTAATATTTATTTATCTACACTCACATTGTAAGTTCTCTAAAACGTTATACTTATTAATTAATAAAGCCCGCCAGCTTGAACATGTCATGCTCGCTTAAAAGGCTCTGCTTATGGTGGCGTCGTTGATCGGGTCGCCACTTTCCCGAAGAAAGGTTGAGGGACGCGATGGCTGAGATATGCGTCATACTCGTGAACGGGTGCTGTTTGTGGAGACCGGTCTGTTTAGGCTAACTGGGGCAACACATTTGCGTAACTTTTTATTAATCATATTTAATTTTAGTTTAATTGGCTTTAGACACAACATTCGGTGCTTGATTATCCATATTTTTTTATTCAAGACACTTGGAGACCTTATACATCTCTAAGTATAATTTAGAAATAGTATGTTTATTGTATACTAGAATCACTTAAGTACTTTTTTTTATATTATTTAAATTCAAAGTTTGTTTCTAACTGTTGATGATGGATTATTATAATTTGGAAATTTATGTAGAAGACACAGTTCAGGTAAGAAAGTATATCAAACTTGTATGTAATTTATTTTCAATAGTCAGATTTGGACTCATCTTTTTTCTTTGGTATTTTTCTTAAACTATAACCTATTGTTGGTTAATCTAACCTTGGTTTGATATGTTTTCTTATAGAACAACGCACTATATGTATTGTTTAGTTTTGATGTACTGTTGTTTTGAAAAAATAAGTCCCGCCGAGTTTCTTGCCGGACATAATTCTTCTCGGGTCAGAGGTGTAGGGTTAGAACCGGTGTAGTTTGATTTTTTTTTCTCTCTCTTTTACTTTGACGTGTAAAAGTGCCCTTGTGGCCTACTTATTGAATAAATGTTTGAGTTTGAGTTTGAGTTTGAGTTTGACGTGTTCGAAAACGGTAGGCAATGGCTAGCATTACCACAACCTATATAGCTTGTCATAGTAAAATTACTATGATAAGCTTTTTATCTGTGGCAGTAACGTAATTTTAACTTTACATTCTCAAATATTGATGTGTTATGAGTTTTGATAACATAATGTACACCTGCACGCGCCCGCGCGACCGCCGACACGCGCCCGCGCGACCGCCGGCACAATCGAGTTGGCCATGGCGGTGCAATGGCGGCCATTCTATGGTTTCCGAATACGGCATTTAGGATAAATAATATGAGTGTAGATAAAGCAGTGTATGCAACTGTACGTAATTAGGCCTTAAAACACTCGTGTGATCTTATTATGAAACTCGCCTGCGGCTCGTTTCATAAAACCACACTCACGTTTTAAGGACCCTTATTACGTAACAGTTACATAAACTACTATTTCCCTATGGAGCGCCTGATGAATAAATTTTATCCGCAAAAACAATCAAGATCGAATACAATACGTAGTTACGTCCTCGTACTAGTGCTATTGTGTTATAAGCCCAGTAGTCGTACTAGCGGAGCGTAAGCGAAGCAAGTTTCTTACAAACAACTTCTGGCTACTGGGACGTCTCGGCATTTGGATCGCTTTTTGATTTTGAGAGTTTGTTCCGCGATAACTTTAGCAACGCTTTTCTGATCTTCATGAAGTTTGTTGGGGCTGTAGCAGAGTTACGTATAATTTGAGAGTTCGTATATGAGCAGGATCGACCAAGGGGTCATGAAGCTAGAAGGCGCGAAAAAATCATTAAAAGGGTCTTGTTATATTGGTCATCTCGTTTCAAGAAAACTGCGAGTTCTGAGTTCGAGGCGGACAGTTATGTACTATCGGGTTCAGAATTGCATGGCCAATTTATGAATGAATTCATTGATAAATTGACCATGCAATTTTGAACCTGATGGTACATTTCACCTGGAAAGTAATCCGACCTCAATGGTACTTTAACGTATAGTTTGGGGGTATACTACAAAGAGTCCTATAAGTCTTCGACCTCAAGGATCCTGTAGAAACTTAGAGAGGGGAAAAAAGCCTCAAAATTGTCTAACTTTTTCAGATTTTCGCTTATATCTCATAAACTAAGCACTTTTTGTGTACACATTGTATGGCAAAGTTAAAGAGCGATAAATTTCCTGAAAGTTAGCTGTCATATCAGATTTTCGGATGAGATGAGAGATATATGAACATTAAGTGTTTCCTTATTAGGGTTCCGTAGTCAACTAGGAACCCTTATAGTTTCGCCATGTCTGCCCGTCCGTCCGTCCGTCCGCGGATAATATCAGTGACCGTTAGCACTAGAAAGCTGAAATTTGGTACTAATATGTATATCAATTACGCCGACAAAGTGGTAAAATAAAAAGTGTTTTTTTAGGGTTCCGTAATCAACTAGGAACCCTTATAGTTTCGCCATGTCTGCCCGTCCGTCCGTCCGTCCGCGGACAATCTCAGTGACCGTTAGCACTAGAAAGCTGATATTTGGTTCTAATATGTATATCAATCACGCCAACAAAGTGGTAAAATAAAAAGTGGAAAAAAATGTTTTATTAGGGTACCTCCCCTATACGTAAAGTGGGCAGTGATTTTTTTTAAATTTCAACCCTAACGTGTGACGTTTTTTGATAATGTCAAATTTTCGGAAATAATCGCTCCAGAAGTAAAAAAAAATGTTTGTCTTCATTTCAACCCTAACGTGTGATATATTGTTAGATAGGTATTTAAAAATGAATAGGGGTTTTCTAAAATAATTTTTTAGATAATGTAAATATTTTCGGAAATAATCGCTCCAGAAGTAAAAAAAAATGTGTCCCCCCTCTAACTTTTGTACCATAAGTTTTAAAAATATGAAAAAAATTTCAAAAGAAGAACTTTATAAAAACTTTCTAGGAAAATTATTTTGAACTTAATAGGTTGAATAGATTTTGAAAAAAAAATACAAAATAATTTCTGAACTAAGTTTGTAATTTAACCGTATAAGTTTCTAGAGCGATTCAACCTCCTTCACGATAAACAATACGCATATCGGCGTAACCGCTCATGCGTGGCAGTTATTCGCGAAACAATAAATAAAATAATGCAAGCCAAAGAAAAATATTCACACGTAGCCATTCTTCTGTGCGACATGACGCGGGCTTTTGACCTCTGTGATCACTCTGTTCTAGCCACTAAATTCGAGCACCTTGGACTGCGTGGTCCTACCTTAAAACTCATGATAGACTACTTGAAAAATAGGCAACAGTCAGTACTCCTAAATAACGGGTTTGTAAGATCACGCGAAGGCGGTGTGGACATTGGGGTACCCCAGGGATCTTCGCTCGCTAATCTATGCTTCCTTATTCAAGTTAACGATTTACCGGACGTTGTAGATGGAAACATGTATATTTTCGCTGACGACGCATGTGATATCCTAATTGCTGAAGATGTTGTCAGTTTAGAAAAACTGATTTCTAGCGATGCTCATAAACTACTTAATTGCTTCTCTGTCAACGGGTTAGTTCTGAACGTCATGAAAACTCAGGTACTCCATTTTCACTTAGGCGCCCCCCCCCCCCCAAGGCCCCTCGCTGTCAAAGTAAATAATACAGTTCTCCCACAGGCAAAAAATGCCCCGTTCTTAGGAGTAACACTCGACTCTGCACTGAAATGGGACACTCAAATTGATAACGTCTGCAAAAAGTTGGCAGGGGTCTGTTTCGGCCTAAAACGACTATCTTTCATACTCCCGCAGGCACAGGTACGAAATTGTTATTTTGCACTATTTCACTCAACTTTAAACTATAGCCTAGAGTTCTGGGGACTTGCCGCCGACTGGCGCCGTGCGTTCGTACTGCAACGACGAGCAGTCCGGATAATAGCATGTGTTCCTCCCGATTCACCAGCAGTTCGACAGCTCTTCGTATCCTTACGGATTATGACGATCCCGTCTCAATTTATATTTAATATAATAAAGTTTGTTAGGACCAACTTGACTTATTTTCCCTTAAGACCGGGCAACCTACGAAACCTAAGAGATAGGAAACGAGGAATACTAGCAACGACTAGTTGCAGACTAACCAAGTCTACCAAAATAACTTATGTAATCGGACCAAAATTGTATAATGCCATCCCAAAGTATATACAAACCCTAGAAAATAATAACTCATTTTTTAAGGAATTAAAAAATGGCTAATTGAAAATGCTTTCTTTGACCTTAGAGAATTATGTGACATAAAATTATCTTAATTATAAATGTGTAGCTCTATTGTAATCAGAATTGACATCGTTTGACTTTTGTTATAAATTGCGAATTAGTATTATATAATAGCTCACTAGTATTCATTTTAGTATAAATTTTAATTTTATTTTTTCTTTTGACGTGTATTGTATCTGTGCATTTACGAAATAACTGAATATGAATATGAATATGAATATGAATATGAATATGAATAAGCAGGTGTTTATTGTACCTGTAATTTCTACAAAATCACAATGAAATGACGTGCTTTCAAATAAAGAAAAAACGGTGAAAATCGGTTCACCCAATAAAGAATTATCCCATAAAAATCATCTTCCATACTTTAAGCTCGCGCGCAATAGTTTACTTAATTTGCCGATAGATGTCGCTGTACGTGGAACGCTCATATCATATCTTACATGGCGGTGTTATTTTAACTCTTAAGTGGGGACACTTACTGTGACGGACGGAACGGAACTACGGAACCCTACACTGAGCGTGGCCCGACACACTCTTGGCCGGTTTTTTTAGATGTAGTTTTAAATAGTAAAGCGTAAGTTTTGGAGCTATTTAAAATCAGACAATGTCTGATTTTAAATAGCTCCAAAACTTACGCTTTACTATTTAAAGCTTTGAGCGCTAAATTGACCTTTACGTTTAGATCAGCAATAGTTTTGCTCGACAATACTGCACTCGTGTCGTCAGCAAAAATTACCAATTTAATTCCTGGAAACCTATAGTATGTGTTACCCACTGGTAACTGGTACCTATAGTATGTTGTTAATCTGTTTTAATTTGATAGGTGTCGGCAGGGCCGGATTAACCATCCCCAGGGCCCTACGCAATGCAATTCATGGGCCCCATTGTAAAAAATAATTTTCAGTCAATATTTTTTCTGCTACAAACAAGCATACGGCTCTCCAGAGGATTCACATGCGCGTTGCCTACCCTAAAACTTAACTTTTATATTAACTCTATTTATCTATTTTCTCTTTCTTTTCTTTTATTTTACTCCTATATTAACTAATCTAACTTTTTAGGGTATAGTACTCAACATAGTGCTTTTTGTTTCGTCATGTCCATCTGTCTGTTTGCGGTTTAGCTTAGCGCTTGAGGGTTCAAAAAATAGGAAAAAAAATTAAGAATGCTTATTGAATCTTTTATGAGTTAAGTATCGCAAAAATATATCACTTCTTATACGGCGTTTACGCTTGCATGTTCGTGCTCGCGTCAGTGCTTGTCGAATCATTCGCATACGAGTGCCAACACGAATGTTCGTTCACATATTCGTCTCCCCGTACAACCCCCCCGAATCGAAACGAGCACGAATATGCGCGCAAAACCGAGACGCATGATATGTAAACAGTCCGCACGCTATTCGCCTCGTCATTCGGCTCGTCACTCGCGCGTAAGTGTAATCGCAACATTAGTTAAAGTACTTTTAGGTGTGTGTATTTATGTATTGAGCAGGGTCTAAAATGCTCTTAGCCGATTTTTTGGATACAGAATCGTTCATAAAGAAAATCTACATAGCAATTGAAATATTAAAAGTTCAGTCAGCTGGATAATTTTGTCGTTGCTCCTCAGATGGTAGCTTCTAGTTAACGTCTTAACGTTAAACGTTTCAGTCTTCTTTTTTTACCGACACTGTTTTGTGAGAGTGGTAAAACTTAACGCTGTCCCCACTAAAAAGGACTACTCTTGTCACAATGTTTTCTGAAAAACCACTGCACATAAAAAATCGTAAGACGTAAAACACGTTACTTGTCCTCTAAAAACACTTTTGTAGTTTTTATGTATTTTTTGACCATTATTTATTTAACTGACGCTAGAAAAACTGAAAATATCATCTGATTGTCGGTGATGAAAGAGAACGGCATAAAACGAGATTTATATTTGTATGGAACTTTCGAACTTAAAAATGCATTTTTCGTAGAAAAAAGTGATCATAAAATGGGCCCAAAAGGGGTATATCGTTTAATTTTTTTACAAGCTTGATTAATTTAACAATAATTTCACCCTTGCTCACGGGGCCCCGCGTGATAGCCGATAGTTATTTTTCTCAAACATGCTCGGAAATGTTCCTGTTACGTTAGTAATTAGAGACCAGTAGGGACTCTATTCCAAGGCAGGTTCAGCGCGACGTACGTAAAGGATTTTCATACAACATTAAATCACTCAGCCAGTAACTGAAGCACTAAACAAGTAATTTTATTTCCTTACATGTTTGAGAAAAGCACTATACATGCTTCGACCGTAATCAGCTTACCTGGCTTCGTATTGTAGCCGTCCTCGTCTTCGACTCGGACGGCTACTAAATACTCAGCCAGGAAAGCTTACTTACTGGTCTCTGCAGTAATGTACTATTATTTTATTAATATTACCTATATACTGTAGGAAACATTTTCATTTTCCACTGTGCACACGCGGGCCCTGAGCCGATAAATACAGATTTTCCAATTAATATTTAACTCCATAAAACAATTTCATTTTCCACTGTTCACCCGCGGGACCCCTAGCCGACATTGGCATATACAAATTTGCCAATTTAATTTTCACTTTATTTCTGGTCGATGCGGGGCCCCTAGGCAGTTGCCTACTCTGCCTAAAGGCTAATGCGGCTCTGGGTGTCGGCCCCGTCAGGAGCGACGTTCGGTTAATTCGGATTATCCTTTATCAAGTTCATGTCAAATAGATGTCAAAATGAAATTACCTAAAAAATAAAGTCAATACGATATTAAACGTTTAAGTAACATTGGTCGTTAGAATAACACCGAAACAATTGGTCACTACTACTACAAAGCTTAATAGTACTTTTTTTTTAATACCCCGAAAACAAGCATACGGCCCGCCTGATGGTAAGCAGCTACCGTAGCATATGGACGCCTGCAACTCCAGAGTTGTCACATGCGCGTTGCCGACCCTTTACAAAAAGGAGGATTCGCTGTGTTGACGGCTAAAGGAACAAGAGGGTCCCTCATCGTCATCACACTGGGTCCTCTAGTTCTTTGGCAACCTTACTCACCAGCAGGAACACAACACTATGAGTAGGGTCTAGTGCTATTTGGCAGTGGTTTTCTGTAAGGTGGAGGTACTTCCGCAGTCGGGCTCTGCTCCAGATTTGAGCGAGATGACATTCGCTGTGCTGTGCCCTACCACACAAAGCGCATACCTCTCTTTAGATAGATAGATAGATAGATAGATAATTTCTTTATTCATACCCACAACATACATGGCATAAACATCAACACAAAGTAAAATTACAAAAAGAAACTAAAAAGGCATGCAACTTAATAACTTTTATGCACGTCAACAGGAAGCCATGTGTCATGGCAGAGAAACGGCGCTGGCTCAGCATGGTGATGCAGCAAGCCACATCGCTGGTATTCTGCCAGTACCTTATTTACAAAATGGTCGTGCAACGCTTTAAAAAAGGAATTATAAATAGACTAGACTATAAAAAATAACACAGTAATATGCTAAATTGTGCGTGAAGCGAGCGTACCTATTATAGTGTGTCTGTGCGTATGTAGGTATGTTTGAGTGTAATGTAATGTGTGCGCGGATGCCAGTATTTTTTTTTTTCCTTCTCTTCGCTGAAGCATAGAATTAAGGGAATTTATAGATTTAATTGTTTTGTTTTTGTTGGTTAAAAAGATGAAGTCGATATTTTACTTTAAATGTTGCTTTACTCTTTATCTGACGAATTGGTGGTGGTATATTATTCCAACATTTAGTTGCGAGGTATCTAAAACTCCCTTTAAATGCGGCAGACGTGTGCTGGGGGACCTGTAACACTATTGCACGTGAGGGTCTCATTTGGTGGTGGGCACTACTTTAGGACGTAGTTTAAGGACATATCCGGGTCCAATGTCCAATACTTTATGTAATTGCTACTTTAATTATGTATACACACTGCATACACTGCTTTATCTACACACATATAAGTAATTTTTTGGTCAAGGTATTCACATTTATAACAAGTTACCCGTCGATGCTTTAAATTTATCATTTCCCGCTCTTAAGAAATATTTGAAAAAAAGTTTAATGTCAAAGGGTTATTACAGGGTCGAGGACTATATGACGGACAAACATGCATGGCCCAAATCAGAAACTACTACAAAATCATCTAAGATTTAGAGGACACAGTTCAGATAGGAAAGCATATCAAACGTTTTGTGAAGCAATCAGATTTGGATTTTATTATTATTATTTTATTTTAATCAAACAATACGTACATTGTATATCTCTCAAGCGGTTTTGATATGTCTTCTTATAGAACTACGCATTATTGTGTATCTTTAAGATATAATATTACTGTATTACTGTTTTGAAATAATAAGTCCCGCCGAGTTTCTTGCCGGTCATAAATAATACTTCTCGGGTCAGAGGTGTAGGGTTAGAACCGGTGGTAGTTTTTCTTTTTCTCTCTGACGTTCATAAGTGCATTGTAATGTGCCTAAATTGAAGAATAAATATCTTATCTTTTATCTTATCTTTTACATATTATAAATCCTAAATGACGTGTTCGGGAACCATTAGAATGACCGCCATTGCACCGCTATGGCCAACTGGATTGTGCGGGCGGTCGGGGAGGAGGACGACCACTTAGATTTTTGTAACGTTACCGATATCGATGTAGTTATGAATTTTTAGACATTATTACAATTATGGCACATATAATATTATGATAATGTGGGTGTTGATAAATGTAACAAGTAAGTACACATTGGTAGCGAGTTAGGAAAAAAAATCTTATTTGTAGGCTTAGGTTTTATTTATGTTTTCTTTATTCATTTGAAATCTTAGGGTAGGTTTTATAACATGATTATATAAAAGTAAAATAAGAAAAACAACATACAAAAAAATAATACAGAATACATATAACATTACATTATAATAAACCTAATCTAGGATGCCGCCGGCAACGGACCAAGGCCCAGGCTGCCGGTGGTTAGGGCCGCAGAGAGAGGAACCTTCGGACTATGCGCGCCGTGTCCAGGATTACTGCCTTCTTAATCTGACCCTTGGTCCAACCACTTTATATTATGGTTATTTTTGTTTAGAGTCTCCTTTTGTTTAATTTGTTTTATTTAATAGCGTATGATTGTTCCAGGTTTCATGGGCAAAGTCCTGATAGAGAAACTGCTGTACTCCTGCACCGACTTGGACCGCATCTACTTGCTGATGAGATCCAAGAAAGGTGTCAAGTCTGAGGACCGGTTGGCTGCGCTGTACTCCACGAATGTTAGTGTGTAGATATTTTCAACCGACTTCAAGATTCCGAAGGATGAGGTTCTAAAAATCGTCGATCCTAATTTTTTTAATGTATGTTCACCGATTATTGGAAGACGGCGGAAGACGGATTTTCGTTTGTTTGAAAGAGTACAGGGTCATGGTCCCATTGTCATCACGTCAAGATCTGATGATAGGATCCTGGGGAAATCGAGGATACTCTTCAGATATTTAAATAATTTTTACATTAGCTCGGGTATTTCCTTTTGGAAAGGTGGAGTCTGTGTCGGTTCATTTTTGTTTAAAATTATATATTGGTTTATTCAATATTTTTTGTAACCGTATAGTATACTTTCAGTGGGTCTACGACCGCTTGAAGAGAGAGCGGCCTGGTGTGTTCGAGTCTAAGGTCCATGTGGTGGCTGGAGATATTCTGGAGACTGGATTAGGTAAGAGCCCTAATTGTGTTATTAGAGAGAGATCGGGTATGGTTGTCTCAAAGATTGGTTTTCACGCCGGACGACCTGTACGTGTTTCTGGACCCGGGGTATGTCCTTAAACTACGTCCGGACCTGGGTATGTCCTTAAACTACGTCCGGACCTGGGTATGTCCTTAAACTACGCCAAAAAGAGAGGTATGGGCACTGCGAATGGCATCTCGCTAAGTGTGGTAGGGCACGTTCAGCGAATGTCATCGCTCAAATCTGGAGCAGAGCCCGACTGGGGAAGTACCTCCACCTTACAGAAAACCACAGCCAAATAGCACTAGACCCTACTCATAGTGTTGTGTTCCTGCTGGTGAGTAAGGTTGCCAAAGAGCTCAAAGAGGACCCAGTGTGTTAACGATGAGGGACCTTCTTGTTCCTTTAGTCGTCAACACAGTGAATCCTCCTTTTTGTAAAGGGTCGGCAACGCGCATGTGACTCCTTTGGAGTAGCAGGCGTCCATAGGTTACGGTAGCTGCTTACCATCAGGCGGGCCGTATGCTTGTTTGCCACCGTCGTGGTATAAAAAAAAAAAAAAAAAAAAACAAATAAATGAGCATCCACAGATAACCTCAACCACTACATAGATCATAAGTACAACTCGAGGTCACCACACATCGGCGCTCCCGTACAAATTCAGTATGAGAGCGCGACCGCTTATTTCAGTTGAGTTAACGTTTTTGATCATTACTCATGTGAATTAAAAATATTCACAAAAATCAAGTTATAGGGGTCAGCCTGGATTGGTATCCTACAAATTGCTGTTCTAATCGTAGAAATTTACGAATAAAATTGAGCTTATGTCTGGTGACCTCGTGTTCCTTGTAAAAGCTTAATGATGAATAGTGTGTGTAGTCTGTGTGAGCATCACAATTCCATCTTTAAAAAGCTTTAATAAAGCTTTTTCTACTCGTCGACTATAATGCTTGAATTGACATCGTAGACCGTTCTAGCGCATACTTTTCGATGGAGCCGACGATGCTAAAATGGATTTATCTACTACATTATAGCACGTTTGTGGAGGAGGAGAACGTCCTCCTCGAGCGCCAGCACAATCCACCGAGAGAATGAAGTTACATAATTTTATGTAGGTTGTAAGGCATCAATTCGATCATCGAACTCAATTCTTACTGGCTTGCCTATTTTGAGGATTTGTAGAAAATGTGTACAATAGTGCCATAATTAGCTTTTCAATCTCGTACCTTACTCCCCTCAGTTTAAACACGGTACTCGACTGAAAAGCTCTTTACTATGTCACGATTGTATAAAATACTATTTCAGAGCCGGTATAATATGTATTTTCTTACCATTTTCAGTAGGTAAAAAAAGTAATTGTATACATTTCAGGACTATCCGAGGAAGATCGCACCCTCCTTGTTAACCGAGTCAACATCATATTTCACGTAGCGGCCAGCGTCAGGTAAGATTTAAGAAAATGGTCACGATATAATGGTGCGTTCACATGTATGGTCATGTTCCGTGAGCTGGACGCATCTGTCTCATAGAATGAAACCATACATGTGGACGCACCAGAATATTGTGACGGTAATTTACTGTTTACGCCAACAGATCATAACTTACAATAAACAAGTAATAATTTTAAACAAAAAAGATCCGACTTACTTTTTTGTTTGAAAGAGTACGAGTATACTTCATAGTTAGTTCCATTGACATCAGTTCAGGATCTGATGATGGGATCCTGGAGAAATCGAGGGAACTCTTCAACTATTATAGCCACACCTATAGTGATTTGAATATTTATTACAGTAGCTCGGGCATCTGTTTTTGGAAAGATAGAGGCTAAGTGAAGTTTGTTTTTTTGTTTAAAATTATTTATATTAAAGGGTTGGCAACGCGCATGGGACATCCGGACTTGCAAGCCATAGGCTATAATAAGCTAATAAGCAATAACATTTAACATTTTTTTTCAGGTTCGATGACCCTCTGACGTTTGCTAGCAAGTTAAACTTAAGAGGGACAAAAGAAATCGTCGATTTGGCAAAAGAAATTACTGATTTAAAGGTATGTTTACAATATAATAATAAAGTGTGGGAGGGCCACGCGTTTGTGACACTTCTAGATTTAAAAACATTCGCAGGCTACGATGACTGCTATCTTTCAAGCAGGGCATGCCGTTTGATTTATATTTGGAGATTTACAGAGATAGGAATATCAATTTTAAATTATATCAAATAAATATGTGTTCGAGTTCTAAAATCAATATTTTTATATATTCCAGGCTCTGGTGCACGTCTCTACTTCCTACTCAAACACTAACAGAGACCCTATTGAGGAGGTAATGTACCCTCCTCACGCTGACTGGCGGGATACCCTCAATGTTTGCGAAAGCATTGACGAACATACTCTGAGGATCGTGACTCCTAAGTAAGTATGTCAGAGACCATATTGAGTAGGTAAATGTACCCACACATTGAATGGCGGGATGCTCTCAAAGAATGTAAGAATATCGGCGAATATAATCTAAGGATTGTTACTCCTAAGTAAGTACGGTAGAGACCACATTGAGTAGGTAATGGTACCCTCATGTTAAACGAAAAAATACTCTTCTAGTATGTAATTGTATCGAAGAATACTCTCTGAGAATTGTGACTCTTAAGTTTTGATAAAGACCACATTCAGTAGGGTACACATATTCAAGTATGAACACACCAGTGGCGGAGCGTCCACATAACTCGATTCTTACTGGCTTGTCTCAGTTCAGTCAATTTAGTAATTGGACTAAGACTTACGAAGAAAAATAAAGTCAGATTTGCTCCGGCTTCCCTGGGAATATTTCTAATGCGCATCAATTGCACTAAGGATCGTTACTCTTAAGAAAATATAATATGATGCCACATTTAGGAGGTAATGGTACCTAAAATAACTTATAAGTATAAGTATGCTAGAAGAAGTTTTACGATTGATAGATACCACACACAAGGGGTACCGTCAAAGTTTGCGAGAATGTCTATCAACGTCCAATAAGGATCATATCTAACTGCTAAGTAGTTTTTATAGACTAACTTCCGAAATTGCTTTTGAAGGTACCTTCATGTTGACAGCCAGAAAAAAGCAGAAAATTTGCCTCGCAGTAGGATGCTCAGACAGGTAATTAAATTACATTTGTTACAGGTACCTCGGTGAGCTGCCAAACACCTACGTGTTCACGAAGCAATTGGCAGAACATGTGGTTTACGAGCAACGAGGACAGCTTCCAGCCGTCATCATCAGGCCTTCGATTGGTAATTCAGCCTAAGCTAAATAAATACTAAATAGAGAAATAAGTAAGCATAGTATTCACTCCATACAACTGATTAATAGCCCGAAGGCTCCATATTATGAGGGCTTGACGGCTAAGGGGTTTGAAGGAGGAGCGGGCAGGGGACGTGAATACCAAATTGTACAACGGGCGTCCTACAATTGCTCATTTTTTTTAATCGGCGTAATTTTTTACGTATAAATTGCTATGCCAGACTATATAAAGGATAGGAATAAATAATAGGATTTACAGACAGCTACCATTTATTTATTTATGCATTTAACATTATATTTTGTTTATTATTTTCAGTGATCTCAAGTGTTTCGGAGCCGATGCCGGGATGGATCGAGAACTTCAATGGACCGGTTGGGATTCTTGTCGCCTGTGGAAAAGGTACCACTTCTACTTTCAGTGTGATAACATTTTTCCGTAATTTTGTATGCTATCCTTAGTTTTCAGATACAAAAGATAAATAATAAATATAATGAAAATAGCCTTTATTCCCTATTATTACAGTTTATGAATACTTATCCTAATTTAACGTTAAAATTAACAGAGCTAGTGAAAACAAAATACTTAACTTAAAATACTTAAGTATTCCTGTCTTAACTGAAGATACTCGTAGTTTACTTGATTACTCAAAAATCAGCTGTAAGATATACCTACTATTTCAAAATGATTTACACACTAGTTTAGACGTAGTTGTGTTGACTATAAAGTTGTGTCAAGCTCATTGTGAACGTCTCATCCGCTTGACTATATGTGCTGCACTACTTTCTGGATTTATATATTATTTAATTAAAGGACTTTTTCCTTTTTCCCCCACGAAAAAACAGGGGCGTTAAAGCACTGGCCTCAAGGAGTATCTGTAACCATTTCAAATGGCTTTTTTATTTGAAAGTTTCGAGGGTTTTGCAATATTTTTAAATCCTTTGAACGCCATACGTCATATATAAAATGACACGTCACTGACACACCAAGATAATCTTGGCGACGTGATTGTCATACTTTTCTTGCAGCTGTAGGCACAGATCATCATCGGCCATGGTCATGACGCCTGTAAGTGTTTGTGGCGTCAAAAAGGGTTAAGATATAGACTTCTCAGGATATTAGGTATAGAAGGGGCAAGGTAATAATATCAAGACCAACGGGATGGTCTAATACATTACCCTATGCGCCTCACCTAACGATATGCTAATACACTACGCTCCCCTAGGGGCTGAAATGGCGAGTCAAAACCGGGCACTGTCTGCGCCGCGGTACAGGCCTTACGCTGTTTAAATACTTGAAATTTGGAGCCGCTCGCTGCGGCTCCCCTTGGATCACTCTACGCCCCCCAAGCCCACCCTGCGCGCCCCACTGGTTGGGAAACCGTGCTAATAGAACATTCCATAGATATGACAGAGAAGGCGCTATTATCGTTGGTCCTGGTAGAGATTCAAATTGAGAGTATTGCTTACTACTAAAAGGCTCTAAGTACAATATAAACGTTTGTTGCCCTCCACCGCATTTTGGAGGGTAACAACGAAACCGACTAAATTATGTAGGCTAGTTACGGTATGCTATCAGCCATCTTGAAACGTGTTTTCAGATTAGTCGCGTTGGCAGTTCTGTCCTTCGTGGGCGTTTGCATGTTTCAACTATATCTGTATATATTGCTTTGAGGTTAAAGACTAATTTTTGAATGCGTTAACGGTTGTTTTTAGGAATCATGCGAAGCCTGTACTCGGATCCGTCCCTCACAGCTGACTACATTCCCGTCGACGTGTCTATCAAGAATATCATCGCTGCCGCCTGGGCCAGAGGAACCAAACCGTAAGCAGAATTACTCTTTATCTTAACAGATAACATAACATAAACATAATAGTACATTACTTACCAAGGACTGTAAAAGAAAGAAAGCCCGAAATCGCAGGTACTTGTAATTATGCGATAGAGGCCTTTCTTTTTTACTGCCCATGGTGAGTACACAATTTTACGTCTCCACCTGGCCATAATGCGAGTTTTACTGTACGCGTAGCGTGCGGTAAAACTCACATTATGGCAAGGTGTGACGTAAATACTCTTTATCAGTTTTATCACACACCTCAAAATAAAGAAACGCATAAAATACAAGTTACAAACAGAATAACCAGAGGTAAAACAATTGGCGGTCTTATCGCTAAAAAGCGATCTCTTCGAGACAACCTTTGGGAAGCGGAAACCATTGAAAATAATCAGAAATACGTAGGTGTTGCAAATTCAAATCAACTAGCTAAACAATAATAAACTCACTAACTCACTCACTTTCCGTACCATCACTTCGCTACGCTCGTAGCCGATCCTAGCGTTTTCCTCGTATGTAGCGGATAGCGCATATGAACAGAGCCCGTTTAGCGGGTTCCTGGTCGTGAAAGTGTTACCATAGACATTAGAGCATTTAACCAAGCGGAGTCGTCATTGACAGGCGTTCCCCTCTGCTGAAAACATATGACCGGCGGTCGGTACGTCATTTATTATATGGACTGACGTTTGTCTGACGTATCTATTAGTACGTTACGTACGTCACATTTGACGTTCCCCTGCCCCGCAAAAACCGCAAAAAAAAAATTGTATAGAGAACGACAGACATAGCCACTTGAATGCTCTAAGTCATAAACCGGACAGAATCGGTTTTTGCAAAAAAATACCCGAAATAGGCATCAGTTAGAATGACTGGTTAGAATAGAAAAGAATTGCATTTATTCGAAGATACAGAGATAACACATTGCAAAAAAAAAGAGTGAAAGTGCCAGGAAATGGCTTTATCTTAGCATGGTATGATATAACACACTGGCGGGATAGGTATTTAAGACTTATTATTTTTGTGTTCCGTAGTAATACCGTAATAATAGTAACGCTATCAATTACTAGATGGTGCTGAGGGGCAGAGAGTACTCAGCTCTACATTATACGGCAGCTTTGGTTGGTCTCGTTCAGATGGCGGACTTGGAGCCTCAAAAAGTTCTTAGACTGTGGCTGTCTATACGTGTATAGTCTTTGACCGTATGGAAGGCTTAATATATTTAGACAACATTCAGAAGTTTAACAAATTTTCGACTATTAGTTATTTTTTCGCCGACCGTCTGTTTACTGTCTCTACTTTTAATTTGTGTACTGTACTGTTACATTTTATTAAGGTGCGAGGTGTGCAGTACCTAAAGAATATTTAATATTGTATTGTATTGTTTTTTTGCAGTCTAGAGCCAACAGACGACATCGAGATCTACAACTCCTGCGCGGGACACCTCAACAACATTACAATGGGTGAACTTGTTGAGACTGGGAAGAGAATAGGCGCTGAGATGCCTCTGAACGATATGCTGTGGATATTCGGAGGTTCAATCACCACTTCTAAGACTATTCATTACATCAAGGTAAGAAAATCTCCGTTACCACTGAGGGTCGAACTCAACACCCTAAGAGGGAAACTCAACATCTGGTGTATGAAGGTTGGACTCAGCAGCATGTGCGGGCCAAAATTGTTATCTGCCACTATTTCTGTGCTGGAGGGTGAGGCTGGGAAGAGAATGGGTCTTGTGCTGAGATGCCTCTGAATCACATGCATACTCGTACCACTTTTAAGACGATTCATTACATCAAGGTAAGAAAATTTCCTTGACAGGCACTCGTATTCATGTTCGTATTCTTGCCAAGAAATAAACATGAAGGTGTTACTCAACACCTATGAGGCAACATCTCAGCATCTGGGTGGCTATGAGGGTTTGACTCAACGTTGAAAATATGCGAACTTAACTCAAGATCTAGCACATTTTCTGCGCCGGTTAACCTAATAACATCAGCATGAGTGAACTGGTTGATACTGGGAAAAGAATGGGCACAAAATTCTTCTGGATGACATGTAGATGGTCGAAGAGTCTATTGCCACTTCTAAGATTATCTACTACATAAAGTATGACGGTCTTGCTCAACATCCTGTGAGAGATTTACTCAACACGTTTTTCTTTAAGGTTTCGACCTCAACAACAACGTCAAACATATTATATGATCTTACTAACACTATCACACATTCTGCCGAGATATCGAAGCCAGCGGAGTTTTGCTAAAATAGTCTAATCTAGTCTTCAATAATGTTTGGTTCAATGTTTCATGATTCATGATAGCCCGTTTAAGTATTGTTTAAATGTATGTTTGTTTCTTTTCAGGTCTTGCTTTTGCATCTCGTACCCGCTTTATTTGTTGATCTCATTTTGTGGATTCTTGGAAAGAAGCCAATGTAAGTACCAGTAACTCTTACAAGTACCTATTACTTAATTAAGTAAATTTTACTTTCTTAAGATTCTGTAGCATAAGGACCGGAAAACACCTCTATTTGATTAATATTTTCGATAGTGTAACCCTACTAAATGGTTACCCAATGTTTTTTTTATACCACGACGGTGGCAAACAAGCATACGGCCCGGCTGATGGTAAGCAGTTACCGAAGCCTATGGACGCCTGCAACCCCACAGGATTCACATGCGCGTTGCCTACCCTTTAAGAAACTATACACTCCTTTTTTGAAGAACCTCATATTGTAGCCCGCTGGGAAAACCTCGGCAGGGAGTTCCTTCCACAGCCGCAGCGTTCGTGGGAGGAAATTCCTCTTAAACCGTACAGTGCGCGACCCCTTAGGCTCCAGGGTGTGAGGATAACACCCTGCCGGCGGGAGCGGTGCGGTGATAAAAGGCTGCCGTGGGCATCATATCAAACAGTTCTTCAGAGCACAACCCATTGTACAAGCGATAGAACACACATAAGGAGGCAAAGTCTCTCCTTGTACTTAAAAGTTCAATATCGCTCGTGAGTTTGGGATCGTCGACGATCCCCACAGCGCGCCTTTGTACCGAGTCAAAGGGCCCAAGCTGGTATCCAGGTGCTCCCGCCTAAAGGTGACAGCAGTACTCCATTTGGGGTCTGACTTGCGACTTGTATAGAAGCAGTCTCTGCCCCGGAGTGAAGTATCTCCTCGCTCTATTGAGCACACCGAGCTTTGATATGGTCACATTGGGTACTTAACCATAATGAAAGGGTAACCGTTTTGAACAGGCAAACTACGAGTATATTCAATATATTTTATCTGTCGAATGTCTTGGCAATAGATATTAAAATATCTTGAGAGGAAAAGGGATTTTGGGGTTTTTGGTAAGTCAACGGTGTACTTACCAAATTAACAGGGTTTTAAAAACAACCCTATCAAATACTCGATCTAGTACGTCATTATTGGTAACTCGTTCTGATCCATGCTGTA
This sequence comes from Pammene aurita, assembly GCA_947086415.1. Classification (NCBI taxonomy): domain Eukaryota; kingdom Metazoa; phylum Arthropoda; class Insecta; order Lepidoptera; family Tortricidae; genus Pammene; species Pammene aurita. The sequence continues at coordinate 12,003,669 of OX352316.1, forward strand.
CCATAAGGCGGAAATCTTGTTCAGTCTATCCGTCTCAGTTTGTCAGTGTAATGTTAATGTATATCTATTCGTCCATGGGTTAGCTCTTGTATCCTTCTAGAAAGCTCAACTAAGACATGGATTCATTAGTCCTGATTTTGTTTTGTTCATTGTAACTTCTGAAGTGGTGATATTTTTTTCGCTTTAACCCAATATTGTGAAGATTCAGGTCTCCCGATTTCCTTCTGAAGCATTTAGGCCAATACCTTATATTGTATTTATACTTAGCTGAGGTACGTTATTTTCAGGTTAATAAAAGTACAAAGAAGAATCTACATCGCGAATCTGGCGCTCCGTTACTACGTAACCAAGCAGTGGACCTTTGCCAACCAGAACTTTGTCAAACTTAGATCCAGGTATGTCAACGCCCCGAGCGATGAAACCATCAAATGTCTGATTGATTTTATGTATTGATGGTTTTTACTTATACTTTTAAAGATATCCGAATCATAGGAAGCTAGCGTCGGAAAAATATAGACAGCGTCATTAGCACAAATTTTGATGGGCTAAAACAAAACTTTAAACTCGAACCTCATTGTATGACACACCACACTCATTGTATGATGCAGTATTTTTGTGGGGTCATTATTTAGAGTTAATAAGACTGTTGGAAGCTCTTTAGTGCCTAATATTATGGCATCTCAAAAAAAATATTACTAATCGTATGCTACTATCTACCAGTACTATCTTATTTACTACTAGCTGTGCCCGCGGCTCCGCCCGCGTGGAATTCGGTCTGTGTCAGTAAGCGGCTAATTCACCCCTAATTTCTCTCCCGCTACCTTGGAGGCGGAACTTGAAGTAAAGTTGACAGATGGATACGCTAGAGGACAGTAGTCCTAATAAAATATTTTACAATTACCACTAAATGAAACTACACTCAAAAATCAATACTTTTTTTATCCTATTAATTTTTTTGGCTTGATTTAAACGACACAGAGTAGTAGGTGTATATCGGGCGATACAGGACCACTTTTGTATTTATACGTTCATGTCCACGGTAAATATCATCCAAATCGATCCTCCCGTCAAATCAGTCTAAGCATGAAAGGTAAGAACAGGCACGGTTGAAATTGGGGGGGGGGTCACAAATGCTGAAATTATTTTTTTCTATTTGAGGTGCATTAAGAGGGGGGGGGGGGGTCCATGACCCATGCAAATTTAACTCAATCGAGTGCAGTGGCTACCCCCCCTTTTAGACGTTGAATTTTTATAGGCTACGGTATAACCTGGCTGGGGATTTTCTTGAATTGGAATTAGTAATCTTTAAGGGGTGATCTCGAATAACAATGCAAAAAAACCGGCCAAGAGCATGTCGGGCGATACTCAGTGTAGAGTTTCGTAGATGCCGCCCTGTTACAAAGCATCCGTTCAAAAGGTGGTTTATTAAGGGATATTCGGCGGCGCTTACGTCATTTTACTATTCGGCACTTCCTTTCAATATGCGTTTTTGATGATAATTCAAAAACGGCTGAAGCGATTTTATTCAATATAGTTTATATTGAACCTTCTTATCAGGCCTCACCAAATTTTAGCTTTCTAGTGCGAACGGTAACTGAGCTAGACCGCGGACAGACATGGCGAAACTATAAGGGTTCCTAGTTGACTACGGAACCCTAAAAAGAGATAAATAGTAGTTTATGTAACTGTTACGTAATAAGGCCTAATTATGTACAGAAGCATACACCGCTTTACCTACACTCATATCCATTGAAAACATTAGAATGACCGCCATTACACCGCCATGACCAACCTTATTGCGCCGGCGGTCGGGGGGCGGATATTCATTACGTTACCGTAGGTAATGAATTTTCATACGTTTTTACCACACTGTCACAGATAATATACTGATGTTACGTTACTGGTTGCAATAATGGTGGTAATTACATACAGTTCCGATAGAGGATTTATGATATTGGTATAGATCAAGATATTTATTCTTCAATGTAAGCACATTACAATGCACTAATGAACGTCAGAGAAAAATAAAATACACGAGTGTCGTGAAACACGCGATTGGAACGAAGTTATGTTATTTTATTTTATATTGTTATTGACTTTTTCGTAAATTTTGTGGTTTTAATTATTTTGAAATTTTGGAAAGTTTTGAAATTCTGGAAATTTATTTATTTATGAAATTTTTTTTTTTTTGAAATTTTTGAACTTTTGGAAATTTTGGAATTTTGGAAATTTGGAAATTTTGGAAATTTTGGAAATTTTGGAAATTTTGGAAATTTTGGAAATTTTGGAAATTTTTGATTTTTGCAATTTTTGACATTTTCGACATTTTTTACTTTTAGGTTCTCGACTTTTATCACTTTGTCACTTCTCACTTTCACTTTTCACTACACTTCACTTCACTTTATTCTATTTTATATATTTTTTATTTCATTCCATTTTACATGTTTCTCAATCGTATGGGTGTCGCGTTTTCGTGACGTGACGCTTTTTCGTGACGGTCACGTTCTAACCCTACACCTGAGCCCAAGAAGTATTATGACCGAAAAGAAACTCGACGGGACTTATTTTTTTCATACAGTAATACATTATTAGATCTTAAAGATACAAAATAGTGCGTAGTTCTTCAAGAAGGCATATCAAAAATCTTGAGAGACAGATAATGCACCCATTATTAGAAACTCCTCTTTTGAAATCTTAAAGTCGGTTGAAAATAAGATAAATACAATATTAAATTAATTTAATTCTGATTTTCTTCATCGTAGCAACGGAACAACACGTATCAAGTTAATGATACAGAAAATATTGCTATAATCGTTATTTCAAAGTCTGCTTTGCCTAAAGTCCACCCAAAACATGCTGATTGCAATTTAAAGGATATTTCTTCATACATACTCCGCTAAATATTGCTAAATTCAAGCCTTATAGCCGAAATTATTTTGACAAGCAACATATGTCGCTTAAACGACATAGAGTACGAAATCAGTGCCTTTTTGATCGAATACTACACAGTGCTACAGCACAATACATACAACCAAAGATACACCAAGGTATAGGTATATAACACCTATAGACGCTCCCTTCAAACCCGAGAGGCAAAAGACCCAGCATCCGCTGCGGACCGCGACGGCGCACCGGCCGCCGCCCGCCGCCACCCTGACAGCTGCATTGACAATTTCTTTTATATGTTCTGTGTTTTTGTGTTTGTGTTTACTTTTGTAATATCTATTTTATTTTCATTAAGTTGTTCCTAACCCCGAGCCGCATGCCACCTCCTCGCGCTAATGAGTCACTGGACGAATTCCTACAATGCCCACAGTGTCCGACCAGCAAACTGTTTAAAGGTCGCAAAGGTTTGAATATCCACATTAGTAAAGCTCACAAATGTAGCAATAGTCAGCCCGTACATAACTCAAACTTTCAACTTCCACCGACACTCGGCTCCCAGCTAATCTCGCTATCCGATAAACTTAGCAAACTCAAAGCGTCCACCGCTGTTCTAAAAAGGATTCCAAGGGGAGCCAGAGCCGCCGTTACAAAAAGCCTTATAAAAGTTCTGGACGAATGTTCCCATACGAATACTTTACTGTCATGGGAAAAATTACTTACTTTTGCCTACTGCATTTTACACGTCGATCGTATTTCTGAGAAAAGTCTTACTAGTAAAATTAAGCAGAACTGTTCTCAGCCCTACCATCCACCTCTTTCGAGTCTTTCAGACAAACAACCGCTTACAGCCAACCTAAGCAAAAAGGTAGAGGCAAAAGTCAACGATGGTGATCTCCGCGGAGCCGCACGCATCCTTTTTTCGAGCGACACATCGGCCCAAGACTGTCAAGATACCCTCGCAGCCCTTCAGAGCAAGCACCCGCCGGCTCCCGCGATGGTTGACCTCCCGGATCCACCCGATTCCGCACAGGCTAGCCTCGTTGCTTCCGAAGACGATGTACAGTTGGCGATCATGTCCTTTAACAACGGTTCTGCTGGCGGTCTGGATGGGATCACACCCCAACACCTAAAGGACCTCTTGACACCCTCATCTGGCGCTCATAATAAGGAACTACTTACCAGCATCACTCGATTAGTTAACCTGATGCTTAGTGGTAAGGTAAATGAGGCAGTAACTAAGACCCTTTACGGAGCTAACCTCTGCGCTCTCTCCAAAAAGGACGGCAGCGTGCGTCCTATCGCAATCGGTTCAACTCTCAGACGTTTGGCCTCCAAAACCTGCTGTAAACATATTCTTTCAGTTCTAGAGCCTAAATTCCAACCTATACAGCTTGGATTCGGAAGCAAGGGTGGCTGTGAGGCAGCGGTTCATGCTTGCCGCTCCTTCCTTAAAAATTCCCACAATTCAGTTCTTTTAAAATTAGATGTCAAAAATGCGTTTAATTCCGTTAATAGAAATATTGTCTTAAGTGAAGTTAAGAAAACTGTTCCTAATATTTACCCATATATCTGGCAATGCTACAGCTCCCCCTCGCACCTCAAATACAATAGTCACACTATACTATCATCTGTCGGTTGCCAACAAGGCGACCCCCTGGGCCCGGCCCTCTTCAGTCTCTCTATCCATCCATGTATCACTGAACTTACCTCAAAATTTAACTCCTGGTACTTAGACGATGGAACCCTAGGAGGTGAAGTTAGCTCTGTCATAAACGATTTCATCTCAATAAAATCAAAATTTCAATCAATAGGCCTACAACTTAATTTAAACAAATGTGAACTATATGTCGATCCAGACGACCAGAATAAATACGAAATCATCAGATCATTCGAAAATCTGTGCCCGGGTATCAAAATTCACACGAAAGACTCGCTCCACCTCCTTGGCGCGCCGGTTTTTGAGGAAGGTATCCCCGGCTTTATCAACAAAAATATAGATCAATTTAATTCGTTTTCGGACCGCCTACTCCAAATTAATCCGCATATGGCAATTTTTATTCTCCGCTACTGTCATTTCGTCCCTAAATTTACGTATGCTATGCGTTGTAGCCCGTTTTGGAAACTCAGTAACCTATGTAAGAAATTAGACCTCATTATTTGGACACAAATAGAGAAAATTGTAAACATCAAAATTGATTCCAGAATGTTCTCGATCGCATCCCTCCCAGTACGATTTGGTGGTCTTGGTTTGCGAAAAATCTCTAGCGTTGCCCTGCCGGCGTTCCTGTCCTCGGTGCATAGTACGTTATCTCTCACTGGAAAAATACTCAATCCGTCACTTTGTGGCTGTGAGATAGCGTACATGTCCGAGGCCAGGGTTGCCTGGCGGCTGGCCTGCCCAGGGAAGGATCCGCCTTTCAACACAAATAGTCAAAAACTTTGGGATGGACCGATCTGCCAGCGGGAGCAAAAAGACCTATTAAATTCTGCTACAGTTCCATCTGATAAGGCCCGCTTATTAGCGATATCCGAAAAAGAGTCAGGGCACTGGCTCAATGCCTACCCCTCGGCCAATTACGGAAACCTACTCGATCCCAACAGTTTCCGAATAGCCGTCGGCTTGCGTCTCGGGGCTAATTTAGTAATCCCACATCGCTGTCACTGTGGTACACTAGTGGACCGGCTGGGGCACCACGGCCTTGCCTGCTCGAAAAGCGCGGGCCGCCTGTCCCGCCACGCCAGCCTCAACGACATCATCCGTCGGGCTCTGGTCAGCGCCAACGTGCCGGCTACATTAGAGCCTTGTGGCCTGGTGCGTGATGACGGTAAGAGACCCGACGGGATGAGTCTTGTGCCCTGGCAACAGGGACGGCCTTTAGTTTGGGATGCCACGTGTGTGGACACCCTAGCGCCGTCCCACCTGGGCACAACTTCGTTGAGGGCTGGCGGGGCTGCATCCACTGCTGAGGCTGCTAAGCGCCGAAAATACGCTTCATTAGGTGACAGTTACGTATTTGCGCCTTTTGCAGTGGAGACGCTAGGCCCATGGGGACCGGAAGCAATCAAGCTTTTCCAAAAGTTAAGCCACTTGCTCATCCGGTCCTCCGGTGACCATAGGGCTGGCTTGTTCCTCGCCCAGCGAATTAGCATCGCTATCCAGCGAGGCAACGCAGCCAGCCTTATGGGCACCTTGCCAAGTGGCAGCGATATAGGGGATATCTGTATATATAGTTTAGGTACCAATAATTTCTAAGTTTTTGTCGGCTGTAAAAATTAAAACTATACTAGTTGTGCATTATTATTATTAATCAAAAACCCATTATTTAATTATAAATATAAATAAAATCCTAATCTGACTGCTTCACAAAACGTTTGATATGTTTTCCTACCTAAACGGTGTCCTATAAATGTTAGATGATTTTGTAGTAGTATTTTGGTTTGGGCCATGCAACTTTGTCCGTCATATATAGTCCTCGAACCTGCAATAACCCTTTGACATTCATGACATTTTCAAATATTTCTTAAGAGCGGGTAAAGGTAAATTTAAAGCATCGACGGGTAACATGTTATAAATATGCAGTAGCAACAACATTCTGAGGATGATTGCCGGTAGATTTGATTGCCCGATAGTCTACGGGTTGATCAAACTGGTAAAGTCCAATTTAGAATATAAGTTTTAGATGTTTTATGTTTTATTTTAAGTATGTTAATATGATTACTTACTAACAACTTAGAATGTATACTAATAAAATGGACCATGTTGTCTGAAATAAATATTTTTGAATTTGAATTTGAATTTGAAATATGAACACCTTGACCAAAAAATTACAAATTATTTCAATACCAAATTTCATCTAAATACGTACAGCGGTTATTTTTTGTTTCTTCCCCATGTAAACTTCCACCCCTTTTGCATCCGCTTAAGGGATAATTTCCGAGATAAAACTATTTTATTTCCTTTTCCAGAGCTCAAATTATCTCCATACCAAATTTTATCTAAATCGATTCTGCGGTTAATAATTCCCTATACAAATTTCCAACTCCCTTTTCACCCCTTTAGGGTTGATTTTCGGGTTGAAAACTATCTTTTGTCCTTTCTCGAGACCCATACTATCTCTATACCAATTTTCATCTAAATCAGTTCAGCGGTAAAAAAAATCTCATACCAACTTCCAACCCCCTTTTTACCCCCACAAGGGTTTGAAAACTATCCTATGACGTTTCTCGAGACTCAAATTATCTCCATACTCATTTCTATCTAAATCGTTTCAGCGGTTAAAAATTCTCCATACAAACTTTCAACCCCATTTTCACCCCCACCAGGGTTGATTTTCGGGATTAAAACTATATATTATCCTTTCCCGGGACTCAAACTATCTCTTTACAAAATTTCATCAAAATCCGTTCAGCCGTTTTCACGTGATGCGCGGTCAAATAAACAGACAAACAGATAAACAGATAAACAGACAAAAATTCTAAAAATTGCTGGAACGTATTCTGTTATCGATTCTAAGTATCCCCAGCCAACTTTTTTTCCATTATCTTCCATGTACAGACTTTCGACCCTCTTCAGCTTTATTATATGTACTAGCTGTGCCCGCGGCTCCGCCCGCGTGGAATTCGGTCTGTGTCAGTAAGCGTCTAATTCACCCCTAATTTCTCTCCCGCTACCCTGGAGGCGGAACTTGAAGTAAAGTTGACAGATGGATACGCTAGAGGACAGTCGTCCTAATAAAATATTTTACAATTACCACTAAATGAAACTAAACTCAAAAATTAATACTTTATATTATCATATTTTTTTTGGCATGATTTAAACGACTTAGAGAGTAGAAGGTGTGGTGTATATCGGACGATACAGGACCACTTTTGTATTTATACGTTCATGTCCATGGCAAATATCATCCAAATCGATCCTCCCATCAAATCAGTCTAAGCATGAAAGGTAAGAACAGGCGTGGTTGAAATATGGGTGTGGGGGGGGGGGCTCATAAATGCAGAAATGATTTTTTTCTATTTGAGGTGCACTTGGAGGGGGGGGGGGGGGGGGGGTTCATGACCCTTGCAAATTTAACTCAATCGAGTGTAGTGGCTACCCCCTAATATAACCTGGCTGGGGATTTTCTTAAATTGGAATTAGTAATCCTTAAGGGGTGATTTCCGGGATAACAATGCAAAAAAAACCGGGCAAGAGCATGTCGGGCGATGCTCAGTGTAGAGTTTCGTAGATACCGCCCTGTTACAAAACATCCGTTCCAAAGGTCGTTTATTAAGGGATATTTGGCGGCGCTTACGTCATTTTACTATTCGGCACTTCCTTTCACTATGCATTTTTGACTGATAATTCAAAACCGGCTGAACCGATTTTATTCAATATAGTATGTATTGAAAGTTCTTATCAGGCCTCACCAAATTTCAGCTTTCTAGTGCGAATGGTAACTGAGCTAGACCGCGGACAGACGGACGGACATGGCGAAACTATAAGGGTTCCTAGTTGACTACGGAACCCTAAAAAGAGATAAATAGTAGTCAGGGAGGGGGGGGGGGGGGCGGATTTTCATTAATTTTCATACGTTTTTACCACACTGTCACAGATAATACACTGATGTTAGTGGTTGCAATAATGGTGAATTGTTTTCATGTATGGTATCAATCGATTCGTTTTGTTGTGAGGATCAAATGTCTATATGGGGCCAATTGCGTTAAAGCAACACATTAGTCAGAAATGAGACTTAAAGTCTGAGATTTGCATTTGTTTCTCAAAACGCTCCTAATAAAATGACGTGCAAAAGTGACGTCACGATCACATAGTCGCCGTGTTTATAGTATGGAAAAAATATGAAATTGCTATTTTTACAGTGAAATATTGCGTTTATGTATATGGTTGCTATACAATTTATTTTACAGTAAAATGTTAAAAATCGAATGCTATCATTGTTTTTTTTTTTAATTTCGCACTTTAAAAATCGAAAAATTTTGAAACTTCGCAGCATATCTTAGAGCCATTTCAATAGAATTTATAGACTTTCACTTTAGTTGGATATATTGATCATTTTGCATCCCATCAACTAAATTTTAATGCATTATTCAACATGTGTCATCATGCCAATTACATACGGTTCCGAACGCGGAATAGAGAATTTATGATATTAGTGTAGATCAAGATATTTATTCTTCAATGTAAGTACATTACAATGCACTAATGAACGTCAGAGAATAATAAAATACGTGAGTGTCGTGGAACACTCGATTGGAACGAAGTTATGTTATTTAATTTTATATCATTTTTGACTTTGTCGTAAATTTTGTGGTTTTAATTTTTTTTTGTATTTTTTGGACATTTTGGAAATTTTGGGAATTTTGGAATTCTTGAAAATTTTGAAAATTTTGAAAATTTTGAAAATTTTGAAAATTTTGGAAATTTTGGAAATTTTTGAGATTTAGAAATTTTGCCATTATTGACATTTTTTACTTTTAGGTTCTCGACTTTTTTCACTTTTATCACTTTGTCACTTCTCACTTTCACTTTTCACTACACTTCACTTCACTTTATTCTATTTTATAATTTTTTTAATTCATTCCATTTTACATGTTTCTCAATCGTATGGACTGTCGCGTTTTCGTGACGTGACGCTTTTTCGTCTAGCTCCCCATCCGCGAACCGTCCGAGAAGAGAAGGAACTTCGTTCCAAAACTACCACCGGGTCTAACCTTACACCTCTGGCCCAAGAAGTATTATGACCGAAAAGAAACTCGACGGGACTAATTTTTTTCAAATCAGTAATACATTATTAGATCTTAAAGATACAAAATAATGCGCAGTTCTTCAAGAAGACATATCAGCTTGAGAGACAGATAATGTACCTATTGTTTAGTTATAAAGAAAAATAAATCCTAATCTGACAGCTTCACAAAACGTTTGATATGTTTTCCTACCTAAACGGTGTCCTATAAATGTTAGATGATTTTGTAGTAGTTTCTGGTTTGGGCCATGCTTCTTTGTCCGTCATATATAGTCCTCAAACCTGCAATAACCCTTTGACATTCATGACATTTTCAAATATTTCTTAAGAGCGGGTAAAGGTAAATTTAAAGCATCGACGGGTAACATGTTACAAATATGAACACCTTGACCAAAAAATTACAAATTATTTCAATACCAAATTTCAACTAAATACGTACAGAAACAACCAATAACCGGTTGTTTCTTCCCCATGTAAACTTCCACCCCTTTTGCATCCGCTTAAGGGATAATTTCCGAGATAAACAGATAAACAGACAAAAATTCTTAAAACTGTTGGAACGTGTTCTGTTATCGATTCTAAGTATCCCCAGCCAACTTTTTTTCATGAACAGACTTTCGACCCTCTTCAGCTTTATTATATGTATATATAGTTTTTATTGAAAGTACCCTTCAGGCATTACTTCCATTATTTTTTTCTATTTTTTTGGACCTACGGTCCTAAAGTAAGAGGGGGGGGTGGGGGGATTTTTTGAAGATGAAACTATCCTTTGTCCTTTCTCGAGACCCATACTATCTCTATACCAATTTTCATCTAAATCAATTCAGCGGTAAAAAAATCCTCATACCAACTTCCAACCCCCTTTTCACCCCACAAGGGTTTGAAAACTATCCTATGACGTTTCTCGAGACTCAAATTGTCTCCATACTCATTTCTATCTAAATCGTTTCAGCGGTTCAAAATTCTCCATACAAACTTTCAACCCCATTTTCACCCCCACCAGGGTTGATTTTCGGGATTAAAACTATATATTATCCTTTCCCGGGACTCAAACTATCTCTATACAAAATTTCATCAAAATCCGTTCAGCCGTTTTCCCGTGATGCGCGGTCAAATAAACAGACAAACAGATAAACAGACAAACAGACAAAAATTCTAAAAATTGTTGGAACGTGTTCTGTTATCGATTCTAAGTATCCCCAGCCAACTTTTTTTCGATTATCTTCCATGTACAGACTTTCGACCCTCTTCAGCTTTATTATATGTATAGATATAGATAGGTACATCTTTCCTAACATTTATTTTTGTTGCCAGTATAAAAAACGCGGACAAAGAACAGTTTTACTACGAAGTTGAGAACGTGGACAAATACGATTACTTCATGAAGTGCATCATCGGTGGACGCAAGTATTTGCTCAAGGAGAAGGATGAAGACTTACCCAAAGCCAGAGCGCATTACCGAAGGTAATTAACTATAAATAAATTTAATTTGAAAACGCGTACAAAGAGCAGTTTTTCCACGAAGTTGAGAACGTGGACAAATACGATTACTTCAGTGCATCATCGGTGGACGCAAGTATTTGCTCAAGGAGAAAGACGAAGACTTACCCAAAGCCAGAGCTCATTACAGTCATTACCGAAGGTATTATATAATTTCATTAGACATCCACTTAAGTCACAAACCTGGTCACAGAAGCCGGAAACAAGTACTTTATTGTCATTATTACTCGATAATCGCGACCATCATGAAAACAGTAGACACTTTGCTGGCTTGACTCACCCTTTTTAGGGTTCCGTAGTCAACTAGGAACCCTCTTATAGTTTCGCCATGTCTGTCCGTCCGTCCGTCCGCGGATAATCTCAGTGACCGTTAGTACTAGAAAGCTGAAATTTGGTACTAATATGTATATCAATCACGCCGACAAAGTAGTAAAATAAAAAGTGGAAAAAAATGTTTTATTAGGGTACCTCCCCTATAGGTAAAGTGGGGAGTAATTGTTTTTTTCATTTCATAACGTGTGATATATTGTTGAATAGGTATTTAAAAATGAATAGGGGTTTACTAATATAATTTTTTGATAATGTAAATATTTTCGGAAATAATCACTCCAGAAGTAAAAAAAATGTGCCCCCTCTAACTTTTGAACCATAAGTTTTAAAAATATGAAAAAATCTCTTTAGTAGAACTTTATAAAAACTTTCTAGGAAAATTATTTTGAACTTGATAGGTTGAATAGTTTTTGAAAAAAAAATACAAAATAATTTCTGAACTAAGTTTGTAATTTAACCGTATAAGCAGGTGTTTATTGTACCTGTAATTTCTACAAAATCACAATGAAATGACGTGCTTTCAAATAAAGTAAAAACGGTGAAAATCGGTTCACGAAATAAAGAATTATCCCATAAAAATCATCTTCCATACTTTAAGCTCGCGCGCAATAGTTTACTTAATTTGCCGATAGATGTCGCTGTACGTGAAACGCTCATATCATATCCTACATGGTGGTGTTATTTTAACTCTTAAGTGGGGACACTTACTGTGACGGACGGAAAACTACGGAACCCTACACTGAGCGTGGCCCGACACGCTCTTGGCCGGTTTTTATTAATTAAATGAACGTTTTTCTTTCCAGAGTATATTTGCTGGACAAATTCGTCAACTGTGTGTTCTACGGGTTTATATTCTGGAAGATCATCAATTCGAGCTACCTCCAGGACTTCGTTCTAGGTTTCGTTAATCTATTTTAAGAAAAATAACAGTTCATTCTTGTAACTTGGAGTGCGATATGCTCTTTCTCAGACTAATATTATTACGTCACAGAAATGACGTAAAAATAAGAACTAGTTACCAAAATTACCTATTGGTTAATAGTGTCCAAATAATATTAAACCAAAGTTACCAATTAAATTTTGATTCAATGTGATCGATTATATTTTAAATACTATTTTTAATAATTTATGGATGAATGTACAATATTTTTTTGTTATTAATAAAAGATGTACTTTTCAAAGGACATAATCATATTTTTGTTTTTTTGTATCAATGCAAGATATTTCAGGACACCCAAAGAAAAAAAAATCGTATCTTATTAAAGTTAATTTAATTTTTCAAATTTCTGTTTAAACAATACCAATTACCAAAACTAGATCATCTACATAATCATTTTTGTGAAAGTACATAAAAATACTTAATTTATTTATTACTATTAGATAATAATTAGTTATTATCACAATGAGTAGCTTTTATACGATAACTATTTTTATCGACATCCACATCATAAATTCTCTATTCTGCGTTCGGAAAATTTAATTACCACCATTATTGCAACCAGTAATGTAACATCAGTGTATTATCTGTGACAGTATTGTAAAAATGTATGAAAATTCATTAGCACATCGATATATCGGTAACGTAATGAAAATCCAGCCCACCTCCCCGACCGTTCGCACAATCCAGTTGGCCATGGCGGCACAATGGCGGTCATTCTAATCATCTAATGATTCCCGAACACGTTGAGGATTTATAATATGTGTGTAGATAAAGCAGTGTACACTCGTTTGATATTATTATAAAAAATCTCGCCTGCGGCTCGTTTCATAAAACACTCGTATTTATTATTACGTAACAGTTACATAAACTACTATTATATGCACGCCCCTCGATCATGTGAGTGCTCCCTCTTTAAGAAATATAATGGGCAACTCATCAATTTCAGTACTTTTGCAGTGATTTGTAGACTGAAAGGCATGTATTGTAAGGTCTATCACTATAACTCATTTAAATTTTAAAGGCTAAGTACTATAGCGGTCTTTCCTGTAGGTACTATTATTGGTTTTGAATTAAAAAACCTTACAAGGGCTTTTTTCAAAAAGGTTAAGCCGATTCCGCGTTTTCAAATCCGCACCTTGGCCAGGGCTTGTAACCGGTATTTTGCTCCATACTAAAATACCGGTTGTTTTTTCGTTCTTTCGTTTACTATTTCATATTTAATCGAAAAATCTTACAATATAAAGTCATAAACTAAAAACAATATTGAGTTCTACGTAAAAACCATAAAATATGTAAACATATTGGGTTATTTCGGGGCTTTTTGTGAAAACCGGTTACAAGCCCTGACCTTGGCACTTATACATATATGTAGATCTAAATTCAATCACCTTTAAATGTATTTCACACTTTACATTTAATCGACTAAAATTACTATTGTTTAAGAAATTTAAAAATTGTTCTTGTGTTTGTATCTTGAATCCAAAATCCATGGGACAATTTTATCAAAAATATAAAATAAATATGTTTACGTCACACCTGGCCATAATGTGAGTTTTACCGCTCGCTACGCTTACGGTAAAACTCGCATTATGGCCAGGTGGGGACGTAAAATTGTGTACTCACCACGGGCAGTAAAAAAGAAAGCCCTCTATCGCATATTTACAACCCTCGCCTGCGGCTCGGGTCCCAAATACCTGCGATTTCGGGCTTTCTTTTTTTTACAGCCCTAGGTAAGTAATGTACTATTATGTTTACCTACTTCACGATTACTGATTTGTATGCTACATCATATTATTGCATCTGTAATTTAGATTATTACTGTGTCTAGTCGGTTTTTTATTCAACAATATTACCTTCAATTAATAGTGATGTAAGTATTTAAAGTAAAATTAATAAAAAAATTCTATAATATTGACTGAAACAATTTGAACGGAATTATTCTGATTAATAGTACATTTAAATAACCTAACTACCAAAAATATTTTAGGTCATTATTATTCTATATACCTAATAAATGGAAGACATATTTATGTGTTTTCAGTTTCTAATTAAACAGATGGGATTTCAATTGTTGGACAAAGTTAAGTAGTAGACACCACAATATTAGAATTGCTACAACCATTTATTTTATTTTACCCAAGACATTTACTAATCGGAGTTGGTAAGTTAACATAACGAAAACCTATTAATAAATTTTCAAAATGTCACTGGAATTAAATCGATTAAATTAAAAGTATTTGTAATAATAATATTGAGCAAGCTAAAAAACTTAAAAACAACGTTACAATCTAACTAATAATACTTTTTTGACGTGATAACGTCTTTAAAATCGTTTTAGTCGGGTGACATGTTCAGAAACTTGTGTCACACCAAAACCTCACGAGCGCGATCGCAGGTATAACGAGAGAGAGACGGACCGATCTCCCGTCTCATCTCGAGCGCTGCCAGTCATTCCGTGAAACTTGTCACGCGGAATCCTCACGAGCGGTTAGACGTTATCACGTAAACATCTCGATCGTAAACCTACTTTACAAACAACCAATTTTTTTTATATTTACAAAATATACAAACACAATTCGTACAATTTAATATCAAAATTGAGCACAATTTATATCAGTCATTAAATTTAGAACTCTATTAAATACATTACATACAAAAGTAATCATGGCAAGACAGTTTCATTTTAAATCGTCCCAAATCACAGTTTAAAAACTAACTAAAAATATTGGATTTCATCAAATAACAAACATGAAAATTTGCAATAATTTTGATACTGCTTTATTAAATTGCTATGAATATGACATTATTAACTTCAAACAATAGTTCTGAACCAATCTTTAATACTTACAGATTGTTCATACCGGCACACGTGTTTCTACTCGGCCAGCCTTTTTTTTAAAAAGGCTTAAGCCGTTCTTTCTAAATTGATATTTTCCAATATTTGATCAACGCCATTGATCAAACTTTATTAGTTTAATCAGATATCTGTACCATTACTTCATCTTTCTTGGCATCTAAATCTTGAAACTGCAGTGATCCTCTTCTTAAATGGAATGTGTTAATAGGCTCATCAAACTCACTACCATCATCTAGAACTTCTAAATACCTGCAATCATCTTCGCTGTCCGATTGTCTAACTGCTTCATAGTTACCAGTCCTTTCATCACCAGAAGAATCACTCTTAAAACCATCATTTGTTAAACACTCATCTTTATTAATTAGAGAATTCTTTCTATTATCAAAAACTTTTTGCACATGAATAATTTCAGTAACTCTATCTTTAACACTGCCCACAGAATCATAAACTTTATCTCCTAATCTATGGCTAAGTTCTTTTAACCTATCACTGTGTGTTTTAAAGAATGATGGCCGTCGTTCTTCATCAAACTGTGGATCTGAATTATCGGATTCAGTATCGTTTAGAGCTATTTCACAAGGCGCGTAAATATTTTCGTGCTTCTTCGTTCTGTCCTTCTGATTTGTGGCTATGACGTAGTTCCGCTGTTTCTTTTTGCCGTCGAAGGTCTTGAACATGACCTTGAAGGCGAGTCGGTAGATGGAGAGAATAATGAGGACTGCACCCGTTGGAAAGAGCAGGTAGAGAGCTCCATGTTCTACTAGAGGTAGAACGTTCAAGTACATCTTGAAGCGGTCTTCTAGGGACTTCGGAAGAGAGTACATTCTCTGAAAAGGGAACAAAACTTATTGGGTTATAGAGAATATATATTATTATGTGCTAGTGCAGTTTCAATGATGGAATTTGATTACTTTTATCTACACTTTTTGTTAAATTTAGGCAATATATGTATATTAAGTGTATTGGTATTTACTTTTGCTTAGGGTCAATTAGACCAAAGTAGGGAAACATATAATTATTTTACGTCTAATTGTCTTAATGTTAGTATACCGAAATTGAATCTTTATATGATTTTTCATCATACCATGTCTAGGGAATGCAATCCGGGTTTTTTGTTACATTTCCTAATTATAACACTTAATGGAATATTGACGGTAATTATTAAGATGATCACACTAATGATATTTATTACAAAACAAACCGAAAATGAACAGGTAAATGTTTAAAGAGCGGTCAGCATTGATTTTGCTGATTTATTATATTTTGTTGGTGATAATCATGATACTTACAATATCCAACCACAGCATGGGCACGTAAAAGTTGTCGAAGATGATTCTTACATTAAATTAACGCTGATGCGTTAGTGATCTTGTTTTTTTATGATTTTGATGATATTAACAATTAATATGAAGATTATAACATTAATGATACTTACAATATCGAACCACAACATGGGTAGGTATAAGTTGGCGAAGCGATCAGCGTTAGTAATCTTGCTGATATCTCCGAGTGCCATGTTGATTTGGATCTTGGCGCTGACGTCGAGAGGAAGACCAGATTCAGGCTGGATCCAGAATCTGTGGATAAAACAAAAAATATATATTTTCGTGTATTTTGTAATTTTGCCCCCAAACCAGCTGTTATAAATGTTATATAACAAGGATAAAGCTAAGTAGCACTATGTTGTTAAAGAAAGATAGTTGCTGTTATATAACGTTATATAACAGCTAGTGCGGGACCGCCATTACTGTATATTTTTTACAATACATCATAATCCTGCTAGAGTTCGTCACGGCTCTATTGAGCCTGGGGTCCGCTTCTGCCGTGCAATACTGTATAAACTGTGGCTTTCCAACGACTTGTGTACCTAGTATATATTTATGTATATATTTATGTATGTATTTATTGTATATTTAGTTATATATACGACTATTTATATTATTATTTATATTATAGGTGTATATATATATTTAGGTATATATATTATTTATATTATATTATATAAGATATCGAATACTTTGTTATTTATTTATTTTACAGCATTTCCTTTCTTAAAGTACATATAAGTAGTGCTCGTTTGTCTATCTTGTGTATCTCTCTCAATTGCTCAAAGGTAAGCTGGAAGAGATCCCTTACAGGGATAAGTTCGCCTTTGTACGTTGTATTTTCTTTTGTTATGACTGTATTTTGTTCTGTTTTATGTACAATAAAGTGTTTACATACATACATACAATACTTAAACAACAGTAAGTGCAAAAAGTGAGTTTCGAGAAAAACGCAAAAAACCCTTTTAAACCGGTTTTTTTTGGTGTTCTCAATGATTATTTACAAATGCTTGAATGTCAAAATATAGCATGGAATACATGACATACGAGTACGTGAACACTTTTTTATTTTAACAATTATTGAATAAATCATTGCTATATTTAATTTTTTTATATTTTTACTGTACTCTCGAAAAGAACTAAAACACAATAAATGCAGAATAAAGTGCAGTAATAAAGCGGATTACTGCAAACAACCCTCGTACACAATAGCTACTTGAATTAATTGCAAGCTAAAGTACAGTATTCATAACAATTTACTGTAATTTACTTAGTATATGTATTGATTGAGTTCTTCGAGATACCAACACGTCGTGGTACAAAAAAGGTATGTTTATCAAAAATACAGTTATATATGACAAAAAAATGTAATTCACATCAATCATTAAAGTGCAATTGTCAGGGCCCGGAATTAGGTGAGCTAAAATACCTAAAGTTCGCGAGAGGACATAATATAGAGTGGTTACAACCGGATGAAAATAATATTTTATTTGGATTCCGGGTATTCGATATTCATCCGGGCACTGCAAGTAATAGTCGTAATGATGAAAAATGGTTACATTGCAGCCATAAAGTTAACATTATAATAATAAATCTGAAAATGTGACATATATTTTAAATTAGTAATCTGTATTTTCCTATTCATTATCAATGCTTGTCAGAGTGGCGTATTAGCGTCAAAATAGTGAAAGCTACTAGTACTACTATAGTATATATAGATAGATAAGGAAACAAGTACTTAGTATTAATCCAAATAAAATATTATTTTCATCCGGTTGTAACCACTCTATATTATGTCCTCTCGCGAACTTTAGGTATTTTAGCTCACCTAATTCCGGGCCCTGGCAATTAGACATAAGAAATTAAAATAAGTATTTTATCTACACTCATACTGTAAGTATTCTAAAATGCGTTCAACACCGTAGACAATGACAAGCATTACAACAAACGATTTAACTATGATAAGTTTCTTATCTGCGGCAGTAACGTAATTTTAACTTTGCATGCTCAAATATTGTTAAGCAATGAGTTTCAAATTTGGAACATCGAATTTGATAACATAATGTTACCGCCATGGCCAACTCGATTGGTCCTGCGCGAGCGCCGGCACAATCGAGTTGGCCATGACGGTACAATGGCGGTCATTCTATGGTTTCCGAACACTTAATTTAATATATATAATATGAGTGTAGATAAAGCAGTGTATGCAACTGTACGTAATTAGGCCTTAAAACACTCGTGTGATCTTATTATGAAATTCGCCTGCGGCTCATTTCATAAAACCACACTCATGTTTTAAGGACCCTAATTACGTAACAGTTACATAAACTACTAGTAACTAAGTAAGTAGTTGTAATTAGTAGTAACCCTTAGAGTATCACAAAAATCAGACATTTTCCATGGCACTTAATTTTTGTAATAAAACTAATAAATTCCTACAGACTAATATAATCTAATTTGTGACTATGTCACATACAAATTCAAAATTATAACGACTCAAAATATAATTTCTTCTTAAAACTTACGATAATATATTGAAGCCTAAGGTTTGACTTGGGGGGCGTCCATTAATCGCGTCATATTGTATAGGGGGGGGGGGGGGGAGGGGGTCAAGAAAAAATCACCAATGATCACCACAGGGGGGGGGGGGGGGTATGGACACATATCACGTGTAATTTTTTTGTTTCTTCGTGCTACTGTATTATATTCAATAAAATAAAAATTATCAACTTTTAAATTAACCAAACTGTCGAAACCAGAGTAAAATTTGCGCCCGGAAATTTGCCTCGCAGTTGGCACTACAGCGTTCATTTGAGCGGGCGGGGCGTCGCTATGCTTTATGCTCGGCGTCTTTTAGATTGATCTTATTTTTGTTAAAATCCATTACTAATGACGGATTGGCAGAATGCCCGGAAATATCCACGAGGAATCAAGGGAACCCCTGCAACCTTAAGCAGACTAATAGCGTTTTTTTTTTAATCTAAAAACCAAACAATTGCATTTAAATAGTGCTTTTTAGTGAAATAGAAACTGCTCGTGAAGACCAGAATTGAACTCCTCCACGACAAACTTTTTTACCTCTTGGGACTAATTGTTATACTTATGACTTATGAGATATACTATGGTTGTCAATAATTGTAATGGCATTTGAAATATTATTTTGTGAAGTAGGTTTTTAGGGTTCCGCAGCCAAAATGGCAAAAACGTAACCGGTTTCGTTATGTCCGTCTGTCCGTCCGTATGTCACAGCTATTTTACTCGGAAACTATAAAACATATCTTAATAAAACTTTAACATAAGGTGTATTTTGTATGCAGTTACTAAGTTTTGCTGAAAAAGATATTTTCATGGGGGACACTCCAGACATGTAACTATTTGTCAAAAAAAAATTTACCAAATATCAACGTGTTGCACATCAGTCGATAGGATATAGGTATTTAAAAATAATTTTAATCAAAAAAGAACCGACTTCACGTAGCCTCCTTTCCAAAAGGAAATGCTCGAGCTGCTGTAAAAATACTCAAATCACTATGGCTGTGCCTATAATAGTTGAAGAGTTCCCTCGATTTCTCCAGGATCCCATCATCAGATTCTGACCTGGTTACAGTGGGACTAACTGTGAAGTATAAACCTCTAAACTCTTTAAACCAAAAAAAGAATTTTCTAAATCGGTCCATACGACTTCGAATAATCGGTGAACATACAAAAAAAAAACCGGCCAAGTGCGAGTCGGACTCGCGCACCGAGGGTTCCGTACAAAACTATAACAAGCAAAAGTTGTAGTATGTTTATTACTCATTTCAATTTAATACCTCTATGCGTTTACGAGGAAAAAGGTAGTAAGTTTAGTTCAAAAAAAAAAAGTTTTTGTATGATTTTACTAAAAATGTCTACTTTTCATAATTTTTCCTTTGTCTGTGCTATATTAAGTTTCTTCGTGCCAAGTTTCATGTTTCTGAGTTTACGGGAAGTACCCTTTAAGTTTTGAGTTTCTTGCGAGTACTCAGTTTCAAAATATGCGACTTAAATTGCTATTTATTTTGATTGCGTTGACATAAAAGTTTGGTTTTGCTACATCTGAAGGGTCCTATAGCCTTGAGTATTTGACATGTATTTCAAACTCCACGCGTTTACGAGGAAAAAGGTAGCAAGTTTAAAATTAAAAAAAATATTTTTTGTCTGATTTCACTACAAATGTCTACTTTTCGTAATTTTTCCTTTGTCTGTGCTATATGAAGTTTCTTCGTGCCAAGTTTCAAGTTCGTGCGAAGTACCCCGTAGGTTTTGCGAGTGCCGAAAAACTCTAAAATTTGCAGCATAAACGACTGTATCTTTTGATTGCGTTGGCTTTTAAGTTTGATTTTTTCACAGCTCCAAGGGACAATAGACCTGAGTATTTGATATAAATTGCAGCTTAATACCTCCACGCGTTCCTGAGAAAAATGCTCTTGACAGACAGACAGACAGACAGACAGACGGACAACAAAGTGATCCTATAAGGGTTCCTTTTTTTTCCTTCCGAGGTACGGAACCCTAAAAATAGCAAAAACAAAGATTCCGACGAGTTGATAACCTCCTCCTTCGAAATCTTGAAGTCGGTTGATAACATTGAGGTTTGTTTAAACATTTTTTCATTTACTGAATATTTTAAGAATGATCAGTATCCGTAAGTCTAAAAATTGTGCCCCCCTGTAACTTTTGAACCGGAGATCCAAAAAATATGAAAAAAATTGAAAAGATACATCATTGTATATTCTTTGAAACTATGGAGTTATCTCCAAGAAAACTTCTTTCATAGGCAGATACGACCTTTTGATATTAGTTTTTCGATAGTAGGTACGCTCGATTATGCGTGATCCGACACGCACTTGGCCGGTTTATTTTCTATTAAAGATAATTTTAATTAAAACAGTGAGGTATCCATGTAGTTTCATTTTTTTACCCTTCAAGTGTACGTACGTTACGTAGGTTCATGTGTTAGAAAACTGTACTTACTTTAGTTAGCAAAAAAATTACACGTCATATTGGAGTTTCCTGAAAATATTACCAAAGATCACCATAGGGGAGGGGCGGGGTCTAAAACAAGCCAAAAACGTATGACGCGATTAATGGACGCCCCCTTGTCTAGTTCTCATATTATTAAGTATCTACTAAAACAGTCATTTATAAGCCCTATTTTCGATGGTTAGTTTCTACCAACAAGCCAAATTTTAGGAAAAATAAAATAAGAACTTGCAGCTTTAGAACTTGCGAAGGCTATAATATAATTCGTATATGAGAACTAGCCAAGTCAAACTTTAGGCTTCAATATAAATATTATCGTATGTTTTAAGAAGAAATTATATTTCGTATTGTTATAATTTTTTATGTTGTTATAAACAAATTTCAGGACTGACCATTGAACTTGGCACCCATTTAGATCTCACTTCTTTTGTCGTTGAAGTCAACAACCAATGCATATATAATATGTATATTGAACTTGGCAATCATTTCACATTTATGTTTTTGATGGGATATCATTGCTTTTTGTACAGAATTTATTAGTAGGTTGTTATTCGTAATAAAATTAATACCAAATGGTTTTTGTTAATCTACTGTATTTTTCTACGTTTACGGGGTATAATTTTCTTTGTTGTGTTCTTTTCTATATTTTCTTGTACCTTTGAAATGTGCAAGTGAATTGCCCATTTATAAGTAATGAATATCTTGCACTATTGATGTGCCCTAAATATTGAAATAATAATTAAAACTAAATCCCAGTTAATAACGTAATAAATACGAAAGTCGACTATACTTTTAGTTATATTATAACTTGTAAGTAGTTATATAATAAGTACTAAAACTGATATACGTTAAAATAAAAAAAAAGTAAGGGTAGAATACCAATTCTACTCGTTATATATTCACGTGAAGACCTTAAAATCCACATAAAGACAAGCTGTCATCACATAAGAAATCGTACGCAAAGTAGGTTGAACACTCGCTTGCCTCGGCAGTCCAGTGTTACACGCGCCCGTTCCGCCTCGCACAGCGTCGGAGACAAGACTGAAGAGCAAAATTCAACCTAATGTACAGTAAATTGCTTTCACGATTGCAGTAAACACATTTGAAAATAGCCATACTACAGTTTAAATTACAGTAAGTAAGCTTAGTACTGTACTTTAGGTTGTATTTTGCTCTCTCATTTAAGACTGTTCGACCACTAAATTATAGTAAGGAAAATTATTACTGCATTTTAATTAGTAATTATGCTAAAAAATTAATAACATTTCAAACACAGTACAATTATTTTAGAACATTTATATTGTACTGCATTTTAAACAGTTTTTGGCGTAAGTATTAACTTCTCTTTACTTGTTAATCTAGGATTGACATGAGGCCCTTATTGTATTTTAATCAGTGAAGTCTAAAAATTCAGAGTCGACAACTTTATTACGGCAGTTTAGTTAGTTTTACCTCAATAATTTACTAAATTCTTCTGATTTACTGTACATGGAGACTTCGATTTTTATATGTTCCCATTGTCATATTCGCACGTGTACTATATATTTACATGTGTGCGTGACACGGTGGTGCAAGATCAAGAAAAAACATAAAATCGCAAAAGTAGCACTTACTGTTGTTTAAGTATTGCACGGCAGGCTTGGCAATCTAATCAGTTTTTCCGAAAGCGACTGTGACCTTCGAACCCATAGGGTAAACTTTGTATGGGCCACGTCGTCCAGGCCGGCCAACCCTCCATACAACTTTTTTTTTGCGAGATATTTTTTTTTCTTACTTTTTTATTATTAGAATACGATATCAATTATGCCATTAAACGGATCACCTGCATTTTTTTTCCAACATTTTTTTTATCATTACGAAACAATGTACATTAATGGAATGCCCCTCTCTAAAAACATGCAATAGTAGTTTATGTAACTGTTATGTAATAAGGGTCCTTAAAATACGAGTGTGGTTTTATGAAACGAGCGGCAGGCGATCGCCATGGCCAACTCGATTGTACGAACGGTCGGGGAGGAGGATAACCTTATATAATTTCACTTAAGTAAATATTTTATTGTGGTTCCTAGTTTATAATGATTTTTATTTTTTATAGTGTCAACTTGTACTGTATGATTTACTTCCGCGGATAAGGTGTCGGTACAAACCCGATAGGGTTTCACGGCGCTTATCATGACAATTTGTATATCAACTTCAATAAAAAAAAAAACCGCGGTCGGGAAGGAGGGGTCGATTTTTATCACGTTACCAAAATCGATGTGGTTATGAATTTTCGAACATTATTACGATATTGGCACAGATAATACACTAATGTTACATTACTGGTTGCAATAATGGTGGTAATTTAATTACACACGGTTTCCGAACGCAGAATATTTATGATATGGGTGTAGATAAAAATGATTATGTACCTGGTTTCATGAAGCTCCTTGTTTGGACTGAGTCCTTCCACCTTGTTAAAGAGCACATCATCCCCCTTATAGAAATGGGGGTAGGAAAGGGCGATGGGGAATCCGTAGTAGCACTCAGTCACGTCGATCAGGCCTTCAGGGAGGCAGTGGTCTGAAAAAAAGGTTAGGTTAAATATCGAGACAGTAAAGTGTATAATTTTAAACAAAAAGGAACCGACTTCACTTAGCATCCACCTTTCCAAAAGCAAATGCTCGAGCTGTAACGAAAACTCAAATCACAACAGGTGTGCCTATAATAGTTGAAGAGTTCCCTCGATTTCTCCAGGATCCCATCATCAGATCCTGACCTGGTTACAATGGGACCAACTGTGAAGTATACTCTTTCAAACAAAAAAAGAATTTTCCAAATCGGTCCAGCCGTCTTCGAATAATCCGTGAACATACATAAAAAAAAAATAGCAAAATCAAAGATCCCGACGAATTGATAACCTCCTCCTTCGAAATCTTGAAGTCGGTTGAAAATGAATGAAAGGAGTGAGTAAGACTCAAAAGAAGCGACTGGAATAATGTTTTTATTGACAAAAAGCTGGAAAAGTATAAGATATTATAGCGAAGGTGTTGCAGATTTTTTCTGCCAATTCCCGACGAATTGATAACCTACTCCTTCGAAATCTTGAAGTCGGTTGAAAACAATATAAAAAGAAGCGAACTGAGTGACCCCGCACAAATAATCTCATATTAGAGATTTCGCAAAACATGTAAAATTCTAGTTATAAGTTTTTTCTATAATAAATAGTTCTAAATAAAAAATAAACATTTTTTCACAATGTCTAACTTTCGGGCTATTAGTCGTTTTTTTCTCTATGCTTCTGTTACAGAATAAATAATAAAATGCTTCTGTAATAGACGTCAAAATTTACCATTTCTGCAGAAGCACTTGTTCTCCGGTATATGCTTGCCGTTGTCAAACAAGTGTTCAGGAAACGTGTACATGTAAGCTTTAAGACCACTCTTCACACCTTCTTCCACTGGGACCTGGAAATTAACATTCAAAAGATATTTGCGTTGAGTTGAAATGGAAATAAAAGTAAAACACTAGGCGTCATAGACATAAACAAAGAGGAAGATGAGTGACGCTCATAGTAACCAAAACTGAAATGTTGTCTAGCACCTACACACTTGTAAAATGCTACACACCGCTATAATGTATGTGCATCATAGGCAAACGAGATAAACCTATATAGTTAACACGGGTATGCAAGGGAGACTTCCATATTTGAAAGTGTGACGGAGAGACTCTGCCACACGACTAATTCAATATATGTCCCGGAACCTATATTTGATGGCACACAATCGAGCGCCTGGTACCATATCTCCCTTTTTGTATAAATCAATGCTAGGCGTGGTACTCGCGGCTCTGGGATACCTTATGGGAGTTCACCAAACTATTGAATTAGTCTAGGCAAAGTTGTAAAAAAATCGATTGCTACATCCGATTAAATATGAAGCGATGAAATTGAAATGCCGATATTTCTAAGTTTCATTTAAATTTTATGCCTAAAGATTAATCCAAATTCGTACGCGCACTTTGTTTTCGGCAAGTGCTTTGTATCTTAATAGCTATCTTTAGGACTCTAGTCGTCTATTAAAGTAAAAAAAGAACTAATTCGATAAAGGTGCAACACGGCATAGACTTTTCCTGAAGGAAAACAGCGACTTAATTAGTCTACGTCAGCTCGTTACACCGCTTTCGACTTCGTTCCATCGGACACGCTTTGCATAGGTGTCAAGGTATTCTATGTAAGACTAGACAAAATAGCACTAGGCAAAATATTCCTTGTCTTTAAGTGGTATTCAAAACTCACTTACTAAGCACATAAGTATCTTAAGAGTTTTACTAGACGTACCAAAGGCGCAGCACGGCACGTCATGCCTCCTCAAAACTTCTTTCCATCAGACACCCCTTGTACATTGGAACAGTGAGGTTCATGCCATTGAGGGAAGTCCTTGGAATCTTTATAGGTGTCATCTTTAAGACTTTAGGTGACATTTGGGTGAAAATTGTAGACTTACCAAAGGCGCAGCACGGCAAAGACTCTTCCTAAAGAACAGCAGAGACTCATTCCTCGTCACGCCTCCTCTAAACTTCGTTCCATCAGACGCCCCTTGTACATTGGAGCAGTGAGGTTCATGCCATTGCGGGAGGTCCTTAGAGCCTCTATAGGTGTCGATGAGGCCCGAGTCTCGGACGTCGTTCTCGCCGGTATAAATCGTCTCGTAGTCTCCTTCGAAGTCGTACATCTGGAGGGAAATTTTGTTTTAAAATAGTTATAATATAAGTGTTTTTGTTCTTTTTTTACAACAGACTTAGAAATAAAGGAATAGTAGAAAAATCCACTGGCTCACGCGAGACTCAAACTCGCGACATTGTGGCATCGGAGACATGTTGCAAAGGTATTTTTTGTGACGAGGCTTTTTAGATTATTATGAGTCTTAAGACTTAAAACGTATGAGTTTCACCTAATCATTATAACCTAAAGAGAGACGCGGAGACGTGAAAGAAAGGGAGAAAAAACTTATTTCAAATAGAAGAAAAACACACTGTATTTACAATACATATATTTTGCCAACTTACCCTATCAATAAGACCAAGTTTATCAAAGTATATCCATCCAGGCATGAACGTGTTCCCCAGGGTCATTAGATTGGACTTGTATCCCATCATAAACTCCTTGGCCGTCATCTGAATGAGGGGTTGGATGTTGCTGATGGATATGAGGTTGTTGAGGCCGAAACGGGTGAATACGGACTGCTTGGCTACTACGTCTGCTATGCTCTGTAAAAAAAGAAATGTAGACCTTCGTCAGACCAATAACCTAAATGTGAATTTACTGGACCACTCTGTATTCTACTGTGAAATATATGCGAGCACAAATGCCCGGATCTAGCAATCAGGATGGTAAAGCAATCTAACTAGACAGGTTTCATTGCTATCATTATTGTGTCATATCTGACGTGGCCAGCTCTTAGACCATAAGTACGACATAAAATCTCTAATAACAATAACCTAAGATTAAGAGAAAATTAAATTGTCCCTGTCGCTTTATTCTAATTTTAGAGTATTTCGGAAACCTGAGAATTTCCTTTGAAGACTAATTCGAGTGACAGTGAGTCATTTCCGCTAAAATGAATAAAAACTACTTCGCGCCATACAAATATAGCTTTTCTAAGGACCATTGTTGGAAATGGCATTCTTACAGTTACCTTCGCTTCCCCATTAGAGGAAAAAACAATTATCAACGTAAATTTTTCACACGTTTGATGATGATGAAATAAAAATAAGTTTAATTAAATGCTAGCTTAATAGCTTTGGCTTTATTACCGAATAGGCGCTATAAAACTCGATATATTAAAGTCTCGACAACCTGGCTATATTTTATTGTGTCAATGACCTTTACTTTCGGCGATTAACGCTGACAGAATAACTCTACTCCAGACTCGACAGATGGCGCTGTGCCACTTAGTACCGAAAACAGACGTATAGACTGAAGGTTCGGGGAACGCGATTTTGTATAGGCATTGTCCATCCATGTCTTAATCATCCTTGCTGACAAAGTACCGCTTCTCAACTTCTGTATTGATCTAAAACCGGCCAAGTGCGTGTTGGATCAAGCATAGTGGAGGGTTCCGTATCTTCAATGGAATAAGAAACAAACTAATACCAAAAGGTCGTAAATGATGCCAATGGAAGAAGTTTTTGAAGATAACTCAAAAATCACTAAATCGTTAATGTTTTTAAACAATTTTCATAGAAAGTATTTAATAAGGCGCATCTTCTCAATTTTTTTTATTTTTTTTTATATTTGGTTCAAAAGTGTTAGGGGGCGGGGTCATAATTTTTCTGACATTCAAAGCGATTATTTCTGAAAATATTTACTTAATCACAAAATGTTGAAAGCCACCTCGACGACGTTATTTTTAAGACCTATCGATTTATGTGCAACATGTTGATATTTGGTAAAAAAAATTGTGGTTTATTTTTTTCATCAATTTAAATTAACAATTAAATAGCCACATACAAAATACACCTTATGTCTAAATTTTATTAAGATACGTCTTATAGTTTCCAAGTAAAATGGCTGTGACATACGGACGGACAGACGGACATGACAAAACTATAAGGGTTCCATTTTTGCCATTTTGGCTACGGAACCCTAAAAACTAGCTCCGTAAAAGGAATACACTAAATAGGTACGTATGGTACATATAGTATATAGTATATAGTATATATATAGTATATAATTTATTTCCATCGGAAAAAACTGGGATCTCAATCGAAATACGACTGCACCCGAAGTGTCAATCAATTATTGTATTAAATTATGGATGGTATATGGAGGATGTGAATCTCTATGTTACAAAAGTGTCCGTCAAAAGGCGTTAAACTGATGGCGCCACAATAGCATGAGCATAGATTTCTAGCCCGGTCGGTAGTGACCCTGCCTACGAAGCAGAGGGTCCCTGGTTCGAATCCCGGTCAGGGCGTTATTTGTTATTATACGAGTATATATTATGATTTATGATTATTGATATACAAAAATTAAAACCATACATGATTGCAAAATAATTATTTGTGGAGAAGAAAAACACTCTGAATAATAATTTTATTTATACATCATATAAGTATTAAATGTCGATAATTTTAAATGAAAAAAATGTCATAGGGAGGGGTATTTAATGCAGTTTTTGAATATTTACATTTTTAGGCACTTACTATATAAAGTTCATTTCATACGCTCAACTATACCTAGCGCCACCCGGAGAGATTTGGAACTATTGTTTACTGCTTACAGCTGGACACTTTTTCACCGTTCCTTATATGAGATACCAATCCTTTTACCTCTATTATCCTTGTATTAAGTGCATGAAATTTTCATATCCATTAATATGGAACTTTATTATTGGGTGTCAAATGTCAAAATTTAAATATCAAATGTCAAAGTGGCTGTACAAGTGTAGAATGCTAATCGAGAGAGCACGATAAATACGAACTTTTCCGATAACATATGATAGAAAACTGTAATGTCTATATACTTACGTCTATTTTAACTTTTACTGATCTGTAACTCCTCCACATACGAACAGCGGCTAGGTGCCCAGATAAGCTAATGAAGATAGTATATCGAACTAAGACTAAAAATATAAACTTATATAGATGTCATATACAACAGAAAAAGTGACCTAGGCCTCCGGTGCCCAGGGCTGGGATCGAACCAGCGTCTTCTGCATTCGCGAATGCCGCGAAGTGTGTCGACTTAATATAAACAAATCAAAATAATTATTAAAATAATTTGATTTGTTCTTCAGTTGTACTAAAAATATATACGTAGTTGTGCTTTTTTCAGGGCTAGCCTTCTATTTAAATTTACGAATCTAGAAAATAGAAAACATTAAAAAAATCATAAAAATCGCTTATATGTAGACCTCTGAATTGAGAAATGGTTTAAGAAAACCGGTAAGTACCTATTTTCAAAAACCCTACGCAATAGCAGTACCTAGTATTTTTTCACGGGAAAAAAAATGGTTTTGTATGGAGGGTTGACCGGCTGAGCCGACGGATCCCATACAATTTTTTTTTGTTTTGCATCCAAATTTTTTTTCTAATTTTTTGTTAGTCGCAATACCAGTGTTACGATACCAGTTATGTGCTTAAATGGATCACCAGTATATTTGTTACATACTGTATAACACAACATATACGTACAAAGGCGAACTTATCCTTTGAAGGGATTTCTTCCAGTTAACCTTATCAATATTATTAATCAATAATGTTGAAATGTTATCAATTGTTATTGATAATTAGCAAAAGAACTTAATTCAACAATTTTTTTGTTTTTTTTCAGACATTTAGCCTAGATGTCTCTAGTTCGTCTTCAATCAACGGTAACCATGTTTAAACTGCGCGCCCCACCCGCATTTTTTAAATAAAACATATCGTGTTCTACACCAAAATGTCTGTAATTTATACCACGACGGTGGCAAACAAGCATACGGCCCGCCTGATGGTAAGCAGCTACCGTAACCTGTGGACGCCTGCAACTAAAAAGGAGTCACATGCGCGTTGCCGACCCTTTCTTTACAAAAAGGAGGATTCATTCCCAACTAGCAAAATTTCGTCATATAATGGTTGCGGCAACGTAACATACGCAAACTTTTAGCTCATAATATCAATCATATAAACGTAATCAAAACGTTTATATAACGCAATTTGGGCCCATTTTATTCAGCATTTAAGTTATATAAAAGTTATTTAACTGCAACCTCGGTCACTTATTGATCTTATAATAATCACTGACGTGACTATCTTATGACTAATTATGTGTATAATAGCAACTTATATGACTTTTATATGACTAATTTGATATATTATTTAAAGTTATGTGACGTATTAGTGGAGAAATCGCATCCTAGGCTACTAAACAACAGTAGAACTTTAAAGTGTGCCGATACTATAACCAATCATGGCTGTCGAATAAAAATAAAACTATTAATGACGGTAACTCTTTTTTTAATCAGCCATAATGTTACATTATAACTCGTACGATATGAATGCTCATAAATTCGGTGTATAGTAGAAATGTATTGCGAAGGTCAGTTTACTGATGAAGTAAACTAGGTTTAATTGCAAATATTTAATGCCCCACTATAATTCTTAATTAATGTTATATAAATTTAATAAATATTTTTGATTATCTTGTAAGATACGGTTATACGCCATTTATACCAGTAATAAGGTATGTAATCACTTCTTATATAGCAAGTTTAGCGGTCCAAGCGCCATTACACTTTTTGTCGGATATATAAGGCATATAATATGTCTTTACTCGACCGAATAGTCACATAAGCATCTTGTAGAGGTAGCTTATTCAGCAATATCTTATATGACTCTTTAGGCGAGTAAGATGCTCATATATAACATGTTCTATAATTCGCAGTTATATGACATAATGAAACGTATATAGCTATTGTGCTGTATATGTTACATGAGGTCATATAATAGCAACTACTTTACGTTTACTCGACATGTCGTATGACAGTTATATAAGTCACTGTTACTCGAGTAATTAGTCATATAAGCCTCGTTTAAACGTGACTTATTCAGCTTATTCTTATATGACTCTATAGTCATATAAGAAATTGTTAATAATATGACTATTATGCTGAGTAATTAAAAAGCTGCATAAGCTGGCTTTATATGACCGGTTCTGTATAATTTGCGTTTACATGACTTTTATACGATTTATTAGCTGAATAAGCTCAATCTTATATGACTACTTTGCTAGTTGGGTTGTGTTGATGGCTAAAGGAACAAGAGGGTCCCTCATCGTCAACACACTGGGTCCTTTTTGAGCTCTTTGTAATTATAATTATGCCACAAAATGACCTGTCAAGTAGTTACCAATTCGTTTTCTTTGATTACGATGCACATCAAGTGACCTTTTATTTGCAAGACTTGCGAGAGGTAAGCGGTATGTATGGAAAATTCTAGTAGGTATAATACTTGATATTGCTTCACCAAAGTCATGTACGGTCATGAATCCAATTTATAGTTAAGATATTGATAACTTATGGCAGTTATTTGGCAGCTATTATTTGCCTATTTTTGTATTTATGCCATATGATTATATAATGGCAGTTATGACGCCCTTTTTTGAACTTTCAGAGCTATTATTTACGTAACTATTTGTTTTATCCAAAAACAAATTTAAAAGACCTCTATTCTTTTTACCTTTTTTAAAAATACCTATCCAACGATACCCTACACGATAGGGTTGGACCGAAAAAAAAAATCATCCCCCACTTCCAAATATCTTCCAGTTTTTATTCTACCACTTTGTCGGCGCGATTAATGCACATACTCATACCAAATTTCAGCTTTCTTAGTGCTAACGGTCACTGAGCTAGACCGCGGACAGACAGACAGACGAATGGACAGACGGACATGGCGAAACTATAAGGGTTCCTAGTTGACTACGGAAACCTAAAAACATGCCATTTAAAACAACGCTCAAGTTCAGTACACAAAAAATATAAAATAGATTTTTTTAAACAATATTTTCTATTATTTCAGCTGTAATTACCAGTAAAGCTATGTTGGGGAGGAACAGAAGGTCGTCCTCCTTGTTACCCTCGGAGAGTTCATCGACCCAGGTGAGGGGGTGGCGGGGGATCGCGGAGATAGTTCCGTTATCGTTGAACTTCACTATTTTGTGTTCTAGGCCTTCTCTGTAAAGAAAAAAAAAATTTTTTTGTGTAAAAAATAACACACACACAATCTCACACTACAACAATATAAAAAAAAGAAAGAAAAAACCGGCCAAGAGCGTGTCGGGCCACGCTCACTGTAGGGTTCCGTAGTTTTCCGTCCGTCACAGTAAGTGTCCCCACTTAAGAGTTAATAACACCGCCATGTAGGATATGATATGAGAGTTCCACGTACAGCGACATCTATCGGCAAATAAAGTAAACTATTGCGCGCGAGCATAAAGTATGGAAGATGATTTTTATGGGATAATTCTTTATTGCGTGAACCGATTTTCACCGTTTTTACTTTATTTGAAAGCACGTCATTTCATTGTAATTTTGTAGAAATTACAGGTACAATAAACACCTGCTTATACGGTTAAATTACAAACTTAGTTCAGAAATTATTTTGTATTTCTTTTTCAAAAACTATTCATCCTATCAAGTTCAAAATAATTTTCCTAGAAAGTTTTTATAAAGTTCTACTTTTGAGATTTTTTTCATATTTTTAAAACTTATGGTTCAAAAGTTAGAGGGGGGGGGGGACGCATATTTTTTTACTTCTGGAGCGATTATTTCCGAAAATATTTACATTATCGAAAAATGATTTTAGGAAACACCTATTCATTTTTAAATACCTATCCAATAATATATCACACGTTAGGGTTGAAATAAAAAAAAAAATCACTCCCCACTTTACGTATAGGGGAGGTACCCTAATAAAAAAAAAATTTCCACTTTTTATTTTACCACTTTGTCGCCGTGATTGATATACATATTAGTACCAAATTTCAGCTTTCTAGTGCTAACGGTCACTGAGATTATCCGCGGACGGACGGACGGACGGACGGGCAGACATGGCGAAACTATAAGGGTTCCTAGTTGACTACGGAACCCTAAAAAGGAAAAAAGAAAAAGAAAGAAAAAAGGAAAAAAAAGAAAGAAAAAAGAAAAGTATAATTAAAACTGTGTACTTTTTATTATACTTCATGCGATTGTCGTAATGTCGATTTTTAGGCCATTTTGTATCTTATTGGCTTAAGCGTATGACTATTTAATAATGGGAAAAAAGTAATCTCATTTAAAATTTTCCCTGATATGCCTGAAAAAATAAAGATACATTGACGAAATCGACGTCTATTTTTCTAATCTAAAAAAACGAGGTACTTGACCCTGTATGTTTATATGCTTCAAAAATTGTAATTGTAATTAAAGTAAGTTAAATTTCAACCACCTCCCGGTGACTGACAACGACCTCTACTACGGAGAGCTAGCCACGTCATATATGACACAATAATGAAAGCAACGAAACCCCTCTAGTCAGTTTGCTATACTATTTATATCTAGATCTGGACATCTGGTAGCTGTAAAGTGGTGGAGGTCAAATAATGCAAACCACTTCAAGAAAAGAAATCTTACAGATCTGGGTTTGATCCAATATTATGAGAAATTATATAAATAATTGTCGTCTACTGTTTTTGTGTCCGTAATAATACGCAATGTTTTTTGTTCTATTGTAAATATATAACTGAGACAACAATCCTTTATAACTGAGACAACTTCGGTAGTTTTGACTTATTTTGGTATTACTATTTTCCAATTCAAAAATATTGCAAGTGCCCGATGCCCGTATCTAGCAATAAGGATAGTATAGCAATCTTACCAGACGGGTTTTGTTGCTCTCATTATGAAACGGCCTCCTAGCCTAGTCGGTAGTGACCCTGCCTACGAAGCAAGCAGGGTTCGAATCCTGGTCAGGACATTTATTTATGTGTTTATCACTGATATTATGATGTTCCTGAGTTATGGATGTTTTCTATGTATTTATATGTATATATATATATTATATATATCGTCGCCTAGTACCCACAACACAAGCCTTATTGAGCTTACTGTGGGACTAGGTGAATTTGTGTAAGATTGTCCCATAATATTTATTTATTTATTTTATTTATTATTGTGTCATATATGACGTAGCCAGCTCTTAGTCCATAGGTACTACATGGTTGTTATTTAAAAGTGCGTGATTAGTGATTACAAAGCAAAGAAATTATATGCGTTTGTTTACATTATTTTACTATTGACGCCGAATAATAGGTATTGTACTAAGTTATAATTAATTTCATTCATACATAAACACCTTTATATGTTTAATATGTAATACGTTAAATGTCTTTGTCCGTTCTTGCCCTCTTATCTCAGTTATTAATACAAACAATTAAATGACATAATATACGCGGAGACGGTTGTATCATATCATATTATATTAATCGATATATTCCGCATCGTTGTGAAATTGTCTACAATTGTTGTCTAGGGAAGTAGGTATATAATTAATTTAATTATTATATACAGGATGTAACAAAAATACTGGTCCGTTTAAGGGCATAATTGACATCGTATTGAGAGTAAGATAAAGCAGCAGAAAACATTTTTTGGACGCCAAAAAAATTTTTTTTTATGGGAGACATCGTCCCAGCTGGCCAACCATCCATAAAAATTTTTTAAATTTATTTATTCAGTACAGACAATTTTTTTCTTCGTTTTTAGGGTTCCGTAGTCAACTAGGAACCCTTATAGTTTCGCCATGTCTGCCCGTCCGTCCGTCCGTCCGCGGATAATCTCAGTGACCGTTAGCACTAGAAAGCTGAAATTTGGTACTAATATGTATATCAATCACGCCGACAAAGTGGTAAAATAAAAAGTGGAAAAAAATGTTTTATTAGGGCATCTCCCCTATACGTAAAGTGGGGAGTGATTTTTTTTCATTTCAACCCTAACGTGTGATATATTGTTGGATAGGTATTTAAAAATGAATAGGGGTTTACTAAAATCATTTTTTGATAATGTAAATATTTTCGGAAATAATCGCTCCAGAAGTTAAAAAAAAATGTGTCCCCCCCCCCTCTAACTTTTGAACCGTAAGTTTTAAAAATATGAAAAAATCTCAAAAGTAGAACTTTATAAAAAATTTCTAGAAAAATTATTTAGAACTTGATAAATTGAATAGTTTTTGAAAAATAATTACAAAATCATTTCTGAACTAAGTTTGTAATTTAACCGTATAAGCAGGTGTTTATTGTACCTGTAATTTCTACAAAATCACAATGAAATGACGTGATTTCAAATAAAGTAAAAACGGTGAAAATCGCTTCACGCAATAAAGAATTATCCCATAAAAATTATCTTCCATACTTTAAGCTCGCGCGGAATAGTTTACTTAATTTGCCGATAGATGTCGCTGTACGTGGAACGCTCATATCATATCCTACATGGCGGTGTTATTTTAACTCTCAAGTGGGGACACTTACTGTGACGGACGGAAAACTACGGAACCCTACACTGAGCGTGGCCCGACACGCTCTTGGCCGGTTTTTCATAATTACAATACGCTACCAATTATCCCCTTAAAAGGACCACCAGCAGTTTTATGACACCTTGTATAAACATATAATAAGGATTTTAAGTTATTTTTTGATAAAATTCTGAGTGAGTAAAATAATAAGACATGGTTGACCCTGATGACAGGCGTCTTTGTTAATAATATGTATATTACATATAAAGAATACTTCAATAATATCTGGAAAGGTTTAAATTATCAGCCAAAATAAGCTGACGAGGTGTGGAATGAGTTTCCTGCCCAGGTTTTCTCGAAAAAAACTTGTAAAAAAGTGCTGGTAGTCTGGCGGTAAGACGTCCAACTATCAATCCGGAGGTCTCAGGTTCAAACTCCGGCTCGTACCACTGAATTTTTCGGAACTTATGTACGTGTCATTTGATATTTACCAGTCGCTTTTCGGGGACGGAAAAATCGCGAGGAAACCGGATCTAATCTCAGTTAGGCCTAGTTTGGAAGGTCAGATGGTAGTCGCTTACGTAAAAACTATTTTCTACTCCAAGTTTGCCGAGCTACCAAAAGTTCAATTCTGTGGCCCTAGTGAATAGGGGTATAAGTCAAATTGGCTTAGCGTAACTTAAAAGGGTACAATGGTCTTTGAACTTGTATATCATGACGTCATTATAACGTGTACCTTTTATGATTTTTCCGTATAGAATACGCTAAAATACGCGTGTTTTATTTGAGAAACTATTCTCTAAAATCAAAAATGGCCGAGATAATGGACTCTGAACTTATATATAATTTGGACTTCAAAAAAAAACCATCGACGGGACTACATTATAACGTGTACTTTTTATGATTATTCCGTATAGAATATGCTAAACTAAGCGTTTTTTATTTGACAAGTTTTCTGAAAAGTTCCGTACATTTTATAGGACTTGTAGACCCTTTTTCGCTAAGCCATTTTGACTTATATCCCTATTCACTAGAGTCACAAAATTGATCCGTGGCCAATAAACGCTAATGATGATGATGATTTAGCTTACTTGTAAACGTAAGGCCCGACTTCTTTGACAATGATCTTGTCCGCCTTCCCCGCCATATAGTCCTCAGCGTTAGTGATGTTGAACAGGAATATTCTGACGTACAAGTCCACTTCAGGCTTTTTCCACATTTCGAAGATTTCGCCGCCATCTTGAAGGACTACTTTCTGTGAAGATTAAAAATATTTTTGTAATGTTTAGAGCTTTAGTAATCACGTAATTTTTTGCTACTTTTTCACACCTTCAAGGTCTTCTTAGAGGAGGAAGGGGTGCTGAAAATATAACCAAAGATCAACATAAATAATCCCCTATGTGATTCCTAATATCATGCGTATTTTTTTGCTAACTGTGATAAGATTTTTGAATTTCCGTCCGCAAATTTAAAATCTCATTTATTTGAAGTTTAGTCGTAGGTACCTTTGAAAGATGGTCATACAAATGAAAAAATCTGATTGAGTTTAAAAAAGGTTTTACTTTATTTGGCATTAGCACGGGCAAAAAAATTACACGTAATGTTCATGATGTGAATTGTTAGATGAGGGCAGTGCAAGACCGGTCACTGTAAAAATCCTTGGGGAAGACCAATGTCCAGAAGTGGACGACTTTTGGCCAATACGATGATGGCACTGTAGTGATATTAAAACCGATAATTTTTGAGGTTGAATCGGCTAGCGTGGTACGGGAATGTGATACGAGAAAGGTACGAGTATTAAGAATGAATGTAAAATGGATCAAGACGGGTCAAGATCGAAAGGCTCCTAACCAAAACGATGGGAAGATGAAATTATATTTACAGTAGGACCACTCTGGAATAGTCTGCCAGAGGGGTGGCAAGGGATAGGAGATACTGGAAGGAGCTGGAGGAGGCCTTTGCCAATAGACACCTCTGAACTAAGAGACTTCATTCAACACAGAAACAAATTTATTTGCAATCAATATGTTCAGAATAAAGGGCTATATCAATAAATAAATAAGGAAAAGGTGGATGGACTGAGTGAGACATCATATGGAAAGAAAGGAAGTGAACGGTGAGATCACGAGCGATAGAGAATCGTTCTAGAAAACGAAGGAAGAAATGAGACAAGGGCAGTAAATGACGATAGTGAACCTGTTTAAACAAAACACATTAGGTATATATTATTACAGGGTTATTTGGACGTGATCGTCATTCAGAGTCAATTGGTTGTTGTTAGGTTCAGAATAATAAAAGAAACGCTAGATGACTGAGGGATTTACCATTTTGCGCTAAAATATTGTTTATATTTATAGAAGAAATGATACACGGGCAAGAGAATGATATTATTGTTACTAACCTGTTTGAACAAGAAATCGTAAGGACGTGCTATTAAAATGAAACAGCCGGCTCCGAGGGCGAAGAAACCCAACATGAGTAGTATAAACAGACCTGCAACAAAACAAAAATAATAATTAGGTAAGTCAGAAATAGTAATTACTAGCATAAAAAGTTAAACTCGTTTACAGCGATTTTGAAGGGATCCGAATACGCGTCCTAAGCGGGTAAGCGTTTTATGCGGGACTTTAAGTTGCAGAGACTGATATAAAATGGCGTATAATGCTAGAAATCATATTAAACATGATCAAATCTAGACACACGGCAGTGTGTCCGCCAAGTTCGAGCAAAAAAAAGCGACACACCGGCCGTGGGTTATATTACACGAACCATTTCGGGCCAATTTCGACCACCCTATAACTCAAAACATATTTTATCTACGCATATGAAATTTCGAGTGTCTGTTGACATCCCCTTAATTGTCTAGAATACAAAATTTCATTATTCTACCTATAGCAGTTCTTGAGATATTGACGTCAGAAAATCGCTATTTTTACTATACACTCACTGACTCACTGACTCACTGACTCATCAAAAACCTAGACCACTTCCAATGGTCGTACTGACTTGAAATTTGGCATGGAGATAGGTCTTAAGGTCAAAGTAAAGGGAAAAATCTGAAAACGGCCAAGTGTGAGTCAGTTTTAAAAATAGCGAAGGTGTAACTTTGTTCTACTATGAAGTCATAATGAACTAAGTGGGTCTATCTTCCAATGGTCGTACCGACCTGAAATTTGGCTCGAAGGTTTGTCTTTAGGTCGAAATAAAGTAAAAATCTGAAAACGGCCAAGTGTGAGTCAGTTTCGAAAACAACGAATGTGTAATTTTCTTCTACTATAAGTAGGTATGGAGTGGAAATGAGATAAGACTTATTTAAATTTAGATACATACAAATTTAAGACAATACATGTTTGTCTTAAAGACAAGAACAATAAAATTGTTCACCACTCTGTGTGTGTCTGTTGCGGGAACCGAACCCACGATTTACGAAGTACAAAGCAGGTCACTAGGTACACTAGGTGCGCTAAATCAGTCAAACAAAAATGAAAAGACTATTTTTTCTCGCATAGTCTAAATAATTTCTAATTTTACAACTAATAAAATCGCAGATTCAAGAACATGGAAATCATATATACTCTAAGATGGAATTATATATAACTACTACCCATCTCACCCTCCGATACGCCACGGGATGAGATGGGATGGTGCACTTCTAGGGCTACATAATAGGCCACCAATTATAATACCTACTGGTAGGTAGGTATTACCAAGTTATTAATTATCTATGTAGGTAGCGTACTTACAAACAGAATAAAGTACGTTATTGATGTATGTAATTATATGTAAACTTTCAAAATTTATTAATACCTATGGATGACTTGATTAAATCTAGTTTAGAATCTATTTTGAATTTACAGCTAAGCAAAGAGTCCTGGACCCAAGCATCCCTTCCCATCCGCTATGGTGGGATAGGGATACGCAAAATTTCAAGTGTTTCTGCACCGGCGTTTTTGTCTTCCGTTCATAGCTCGGCAAGTCTCGTAGGAAAAATCCTAAGGGCCTGCCCTTCAAACTATGAGATTGCAGGCTTGACGGAGGCCAAAAACGCTTGGTCCATTGCCTGCCCGGGTAAGGATTTTCCCGATAATTTGACCTCCCAACGGACCTGGGATGACATTTTATGCAAAATTACTTATGACACTCTCCTTAGTCACAGCACAGGTTCCGAACGTGCCAGACTCCTAGCTGTGGGGACCAAAGAAGCCGGTGCCTGGTTGCACGCCTTTCCGTCCGTGCATACTGGCACTTTTTTGGAACCCCACACTCTGCGCGTTGCGGCCTCTCTGCGGCTTGGCGTCCGGGTTTGCGCACCACATAAGTGCCCCTGCGGCACAGATGTAGACGTCCTCGGGCACCACGGTTTGTCTTGTCAGAGGAGCGCGGGGCGCTTCTCCAGGCACGCCGCACTCAATGACATCCTACGTCGGTCTCTTGCCAGCATTAATGTTCCCGCTCTTCTGGAGCCCGCTGGCATTCTCAGGGATGACGGCAAGAGGCCGGATGGGATGTCGTTGGTTCCGTGGAAGATGGGTCGGGTGCTAGTATGGGACGCCACATGTGTAGACACGCTGGCCCCCTCCCATCTCCACGGAACTTCCACCAGGGCCGGCGCGGCTGCAGAGGCGGCCGAAAGACTTAAAAAAGTTAAATATGGGGGCCTCGGCGTCGAATACAACTTCGTTCCTTTCAGCGTCGAGACCCTCGGCCCGTGGGGTCCTAGTGCCCAAGCCCTCTTCAAAGAGATTTCTAAGAGGCTAGTGGATTCCACCGGTGACCGTAGAGCTGGCAGCTTCCTGGCCCAACGTATTGGTATTGCCATACAGAGAGGGAATGCTGCCAGCATCTACGGTACCATGCCGTGGGGGGATTGGTTAGTTTAGTATATTTTTTAGTAGGGTTTTTTATTTATATTTAAGTTTACTGTATTAATGCACCAATTTATTATGTTTTGTAAATAAATATAACTTATTTATATTATATGTAAGTAGGTACATTTTATAGGTGTAGGGAGCCAGTTTATTTGTAAATCACCTATAAATAAATAGTAAAATAGAATTAGACGCTTAGTATAAAGGGTATAGTATAAAGTACATACCTAAGTGGAATGAGACATTTCCTAAAGCAAAAGTGATAAAAAAATAATAAAGAACCTACACCTAACAAAAATAAATGAAATCCCATCAAAAACATAAATGTGAACGGCTGCCAAGTTCGATACTATGGGAATGCTTCGCCTATAAAAGAAGTGAGATCTGAATAAGTACCAAGTTCCATAAATACCTCAAATCATAAATAGTTATAGGAATGCACACTTGATTTCCAGCAGTTTTTAAGGTACATTTTGAATAAGTATCACGTTACATAGAAATACCTAAAATTAAAATAGGCAGAGAAACGCACACCGATTTTTTAGCATGTTTCCTGATAACATTTATTATTTTCAGTACTTTTTAATGATGTAACTTGGCAAGTTTTAATACAAAATTATATACTTGACACATTGCAGTCCAAAGGTGTCGATTCATTGCATTGAAAAGGTGTGTGGTGTGTGAAAACTTGCCAAGTAACATCATTAAAAAGTACTGAAAATAATAAATGTTATCAGGAAACTGCTAAAAAAACCGGTGTGCGTTTCTCTGCCTATTATAATTTTAGGTATTTCTATGTAACGTGATACTTATTCAAAATGTACCTTAAAAACTGCTGGAAATCAAGTGTGCATTCCTATAACTATTTATGATTTGAGGTATTTATGGAACTTGGTACTTATTCAGATCTCACTTCTTTTATAGGCGAAGCATTCCCATAGTATCGAACTTGGCAGCCGTTCACATTTATGTTTTTGATGGGATTATCTTAACACGCTCTATTCCCTTCACAATAATGTCCTCACTCGCACAATAAAAACGGTTTTATTGTACTTAACTAAAAGTAGTTAAAATGAAACGTGACGACTTTTTTGACGTCTGACTTTCAATCCGAAATCCTTGGTTTTTTTAGGCTCCATGGTTTGAAGATGAACCCCTGCCAACGGCGAACAGTACGGTGGTAGAAAGCGGCCGTGGGCATCATGTCAAATAGCTCTTCAGAGCACAACCCATTGTACAAGCGATAGACACACGTGCCTCTCTTTAGACTCAAAGGTTCAATATCGCTCGTGAGTTTGGGATCGTCGACGATTCCCACAGTGCGCCTTTGTACAGAGTCAAATGGCTCAAGTTGGTTCCAGGTGCTCCTGCCCAAAGGCACAGGGCGGACACGTCATACTTCAAAACTCATTTGAGTGCCTTTGTGTGCACGGTACATCTGTACACGCCTCAATGTGTGCGTGCGTCTTAGGGCGCTGTTTCCGCTGTCGTAACTGACTTTTGACCATACATCGATAGTTTGCTTTTTATCGATGCGCTGCCAACCTGAGGATTAGGTACCAGTTCCCTACCAATCGGCCGCCGCGGGGTGAGGTAATTCCGTTCGGGGCGGGGCGTAGCGTGGCCATTCTGTATGAAATATTTACTATTATCTATTCTGTACCAAAGGTGACAGCACAACACTATATTAGGCTTTGCGTTTATTGTATCTAAAAATGCGACTGTTATGTATTTAGTAGATAAAGTATGGATTACATTATATACCGTGGGCCCATATAACTAGACAGATTTTAACAGTGTATTCCTGATCATATTTAGATACTAAAATGTCCTATAATTTTTTCTGGAATACGCCTTGTTTTAGAGTTAATACCAACTCATCACAAAACGCCTTTCTAATGGCGTTGTTGCCAGTATTGGACATAGTTTACACGTCCTTATTGACAGATATCAAAGTGACAAAGAAAACTTTGGAGAAACTAAATTTTTTACAAAAAAACCGGCCAAGAGCGTGTCGGGCCACGCTCAGTGTAGGGTTCCGTAGTTTTCCGTCCGTCACAGTAAGTGTCCCCACTTAAGAGTTAAAATAATACCGCCATGCATGTAGGATATGATATGAGCGTTCCACGTACAGCGACATCTATCGGCAAATTAAGTAAACTATTGCGCGCGAGCTTAAAGTATGGAAGATGATTTTTATGGGATAATTCTTTATTGCGTGAACCGATTACTATTCTATATTCCGATCTATATTCACTG
Source organism: Pammene aurita (assembly GCA_947086415.1). NCBI lineage: Eukaryota > Metazoa > Arthropoda > Insecta > Lepidoptera > Tortricidae > Pammene > Pammene aurita. The sequence continues at coordinate 12,046,391 of OX352316.1, forward strand.
TTTTTACTTTATTTGAAAGCACGTCATTTGATTGTGATTTTTTCTACTCCTGTACTTTTATCTGTCATTTATACATTCGTCAACACCTTTATAAGAACATAGATAATACACTCGATGAAAAGTCTATCTAGTCTATTCCCCAAAATAACACTTGTTCTATAAAAGCGCCAAAATAGTATCGCGGAATTGCGTGCAAACACGGCTATTAATATAAAATAAATTACTGCCAACCTAAGAAACCTAAATAAACGCAGCGTTTTTAGAAAAAAAAAACTTTAAAAAAGAAAAAAATATAAGAACCACAGACCTACTCCGTAGTTTTTTACGTTTCCCGTTCGTTTGTTGGGGCGAATTGCAAACTTTGAAAGTAATTTAGGTATTTTTACCTTTGATTAAAGTAAAAAGAGGATTTTTACTAATCTCTGTAGCTCTTTAATAATTGATCAAATAACGACGGTGTGTATTTGTGTTAGTAATGTTAGTATTATTGAAAAATAGTGTTTTAAAAGGTAAAACTTAAATGATTGTTGATTATGTTGACAAAATAACTGCGATATCCATGAAGATTTCAATTTCGCATTTTATGTAAAAGTAAGTGTATTCGTAGAAAAAACGCAACGTATGCAACGTCGTATAAGTATGTAAAAAAATGTTCGTGGCGTTTTTCATAACAATTTTCGCCTACGGCTCAAATTGTTACCCCCGCCACTCACCTTTTTTGACCCCTCTTATACAACTGTTGCATAAACTACTATTGTAGAAATTACAGGTACAATAAACACCTGCTTATACGGTTAAATTACAAACTTAGTTCAGAAATTATTTTGTAATTTTTTTTTCAAAAACTATTTAACCTATCAAGTTCAAAATATTTTTCCTAGAAAGTTTTTATAAAGTTCTACTTTTGAGATTTTTTTCATATTTTTAAAACTTATGGTTCAAAAGTTAGAGGGGGGGGACACATTTTTTTTTTACTTCAGGAGCGTTTATTTCCGAAAATATTAACATTATCAAAAAATGATTTTAGTAAACCCCTATTCATTTTTAAATACCTATCTAACAATATATCACACGTTAGGGTTGAAGTACTCGAAAAAAAAAATCACTCCCCACTTTACGTATAGGGGAGGTACCCTAATAAAACATTTTTTTCCACTTTTTATTTTACCACTTTGTCGGCGTGATTGATCTACATATTAGTACCAAATTTCAGCTTTCTAGTGCTAACGGTCACTGAGATTATCCGCGGACGGACGGACAGACGGGCAGACATGGCGAAACTATAAGGGTTCCTAGTTGACTACGGAACCCTAAAAATGTACCAATATGTTTTAGGCGATAATTTTATTAATAACATTTGCTTTACATGTGCAATAAACATTCAAAAAATTGAAAAAAAAACGAAAAAAAATTTTTTTTGGCGAAATTGACCTATAGTCACGTAATATTTCTTCCTTCTTTTGGTCTTAGAAATTCATGGTTAAGATCTGTCGGGTTATTCCAGCCCACGGTGTATAACAATATTCGTATGTATCATACCTACATCTGCAATCGTCATGTGTTCGCTAACTGAAAAAGGAACGAGTCTTTGCAAACAATATAATACTCATATCGTTATTGGTAATTGTTCACTAAGATTGCCGTTTGTTATCATTGTCGTCTTTGTTCATTAAATAATGTTAAAAGAGTCATTATGATTATGATTTGTTCTTTATTGTCTAAACTAGTAGTTCGCGAACTCGAACTGAGAATTCGCGATTTACTTGCAAACGAATTGACCAATATAACAAGACCCTTATGATGATTTTTCCGCGCCTTCAAGCTCCATAACCCCTGGATCGACCCTGCTCATAAACGAACTTTCAAATTGTACTTATTTCTGTGACAACCTCACCAAATTTCATAAAGATCAGAAAAGCGATATTAAAGTTATCGCGGGTGAACTACTCAAAATCAAAAAGCCATAGAAATGCACAGATGTATAGGTAGCCGGCTGACAGTTCCGTTGTGTCCAAAGTTGTCTGTAAGAACTTCACTTCGCTTACGCTCCGCTCGTTCGACAATAAGATCAATTGTCTTCAAGTGTATTTCACATTTAAAACTTAAAGGAAAATGTAGTTGTTCCATTTAAATATGAGTTGATAATAGGTACCTACAAAGCAGAATGCAAATGGTATTTAGAGAGTAAAGAGAGTTTGTATTAGAGTCAGGCATACATATTACAGGATGTATCACGATGAAATACCCATAACAGTTACTAAAGAAAATATCGATCTATTATCAGAACCACTGGCGCACTTCTTTAATAACTGTTTTGAGTCGAACCAGTTTCCGGATCAGTTAAAAATTGCAAAAATTTTACCTATATATAAGAATGGATCACTTCTACATAGGTATTTTACCTATGTAGAAGTGATCCATATAATTATAGGCCCATATCTCTTTTACCCACCGTATCAAAGATTTTTGAAAAAATACTGAAGTCTAGGTTACCGAGACATCTGACTGCACAAGATGTCCTGAATAAAAGACAATTTGGGTATCAAAAAAGCATCGGTACTAACGAAGCTATAGGCACCCTAATTCATGACGTAGTGACACACTTGAATGACAAACATAAAGTGGCCGGAATATTTTTAGATCTTAGTTCAGCTTTCGACACCGTAGACCACAGTATTCTGTTAAAAAAACTAGAGCACTATGGAATTAGAGACAATGTTTTCAAAATGTTTGAATCGTATTTAGCGAACAGGAAACAATTTGTTGAGCTAAGTTCAATTGTGGGTAATACGGAAGAGAAGGTCAGGTCAAAAACAGTGCTGATCAGACGTGGAGTCCCGCAGGGCTCGATACTTGGCCCTTTATTTTTCCTATTGTTTGTTAATGATTTGATCCCCTATATCGAAAATACGGTGCCGCAAGCAAATTTAGTAGTGTTTGCAGATGACACTAATGTTGTGATCACAGCAAGTAGCATAACAGTGTTAAAAAACACGGCAAATGCTGCTATAATGGCTTGTAATAAGTGGTTCACAGCTAATCATTTAAAGCTCAACACTGAAAAAACTAAAGTCGTTTTGTTTTCAGCCACTTCCAGAAATTCGGATACTTTAAATATCACTCTGAACGGTAACAAAATTATACAGACCGATGTTGTCAAATTTTTGGGAGTGCGTATCGACGCATTACTGAATTGGAAACATGAACTTCAGACACTAACCAATTCAATATGCTCCGCGTGTTATGCCCTTCGTAGTCTGCGCGATTTGATTGACACGGCTCGTCTAAAGATGGTTTACCATGCACTCGTAGAGTCTAAATTGCGATACAGCATCAAGCAGTGGGGCAACAGCTACCAGTATAATACAGAAGCTGCTTTTATACTCCAAAAAAGGGTTATCATGACAATAGTGCGCATACCTCAAATAGCCTCTTGCAGAAGTCATTTCGTTGATCTTAACATCCTTACTGTGCCGTCACTCTATATACTCGTAGTTTTGACTGACTTAATTAAGCACTTAAATAAATATGAGAGCTTAACTGAAAGAGGGATAAGGCTGTCTAGCAGACGTAAGCACATAAAATGCGACATTGTTCCCAGGCTTAACATTATGAAGCATGCAGCAGGCTATCAGGCTGTGTTCCTGTTCAACCATCTGCCCATTGAGTATAGATCTATTACTAGTAGTAAAATCTTCAATACAAGACTCAAACAGCACCTACTGAAAAAATGTTACTACTCTCTAGAAGATTTTACATTAGATAGTTAACCTTTTTTAATTCATAGATACTAATTATTGTTTTGAAAATTTTATGTGTAATGTTATGTTATGATATGACTCTTATTGTTATGACTTGTATTGAATTGTAATGTTAATTTTAAACGTAAGATTGATTTAATATAAGGTATATTTAATAATTTAAGTAATTAATGTTCAACACAATTTATATTGTTATGAATAATAATAATAAAGAATGTAACAAAAATAGTGATAATCCGTTTAATGGCATAATTTGTATCGTATTGCGATTAAGAAAAAGTAGGAAAAAAATATTTGGGACGCGAAAAAAAAATTTTAATGTATTTATTGGTCACGTCATTCTAGCCCCTCTGATAGCTGACCCTCCATACAAATCCAATTTTTTTTAATTTTTTTTTCTTACTTTTTCATAATTAGGGGTAGATGGAAAATACTCCACCGACAAGAGAATAATTCTTAACCCATAACTGAACCCATAGCTTAATTAGTAAAGCGATCGAGCCCCGGTAAGGCGTATCGATGCGAGGTTCAAATCCTGCTGGGTTGATTATTTTTTCAATGTTTTCAGTGTTTGTATTTGATCGAATAACATAATAATTCTTAAGTTTATGATGATGAAATATATTATGGGACAACTTTACACAGGAGTTCCACTGCAAGGTCAATAAAATACAATATACTTAGATGATACCTACACCAAGCACAGTTCTTACAAAAACGTTCCAAAGTCTATTTAATTTAAATACATTTTCCAGTTTACGTCCGGGTTGTCCGCGCGTAGAATTTTTTTATAGCGGTTTTCAATATTATTATATTAATTAATTATTAAGATATAGTAGGTCACCCTTAATCCTATTCTTGGCGATTACATCTTTGGGTGTATTTATAAATGTTCGATTTTGACAGCTAGTATTTTGGTCAACCAAAAATTAGGAACAACAGTTTATTATATTTATTTATTTAATAAATTAATAAACAGTTACGAGTAATCGCCCAAGTACTCTTCACTTGTCATCTTTTAACTTGAGCCATTTGCAATAAAGGTGTCAACTAGTGGGCAATAGCGTGTCGAATCCTAGGACGTGTACCTCATCTTAGTCACTAATATACTTAAATATTAGGTAGTTTTTTAACAAAAGAATCGCTACTCCCTTTAAGTGAACACCCAAAAAGTACTACAAAGTTTTTAGAAAACGATTAAATAGATTGTATAACAAGGGAGCAAACACAAGTATTTACGGCGAGGGCGTGTATTGAATCCCAAACGGAGCGAAGGAGTCTGTAATATCTCGCTACGCTCATGATTCTAAAGTACCTAGACTCCTATAAAGATTTATGATTTACTAGCTTTAGTCCGCGGCTTCGCTCGCGTTAAATTCGGGGTAAAAACCATACAAATTTCCACCCTCCATTTTAGGGAAGTGGGGGGTTAGAAAGAGATAAAATTAGCCTATGTCACTCTCCATCCTTTCAACTATCTCCACTTAAAAAATCACGTCAATTCATCGCCCCGTTTTGCCGTGAAAGACGGACAAACAAACAAACAAACAAACACACACATACACTTTCCCATTTATAATATTAGTATGGATGAGCGTAGTGAGAGATTGAAGTGTTAACGCCCAAGGTGAAAATAGTTTTGCTCCTATGTGACACATACTGCTTTTCACACCACCTTAGAGAGGAAAATATTTGGTTTTATTGTTAAATCATATTTATTTTAACTTTGTATGCGCTTAGTGTGCTTCCTGATTATAATGAATCGAATAATTCAATAAGAAATTGGTTTTTAATGACGGACTGGCTGAAAAAAAAGCTTATATCCTAGAACAGAAAAGTGCTACTTCCTCCCCTCCTAGCAGGGAAGAAAAAGCCCGTATGCGGCGACACCTATTCGTGTGAATATATTTTTTATCCCTCGACGCAAAATGAGGGGTGTTATAATACAGTTTGATCGCAATCATTGTATGTCTGTGGAACCGTATAGTTAAAAGTAATAAACCGATTTAAATTCTGTATTTTTTATTTGAAATCAGGTTTTCTAGCGAGCGATTTTAAACTCGTTATATCAGAATTGGTCCGCCCGTTACGTGGGTTTTCCTAAATTACTCGTAGTTAACTTAAGCATAACCTAGTATTTCTAGTACAGTCATCGGCAATAGTGTCTTCCTAAACGAAGGCCGCAAAAATACCTGACACGCTCTTATTTGTTGGGCCATAAGAGCGCGTCACATATATTTGCGGCCTTCGTGTAGGAAGATACTATTGCTGGTGACTGTACAACATAAACATGTATAATTAGTACATTTTATACGCTTAGCTAAGGCAGACTTAATTGGTACAGGTTATGGTTACAGCCTTAAAGGCCGTAAGTTAAGTCCTTGACAGTTGCTCACCGGATGTAATGATGCAAGTGTAGTGTTGATTTGAATATATACTGAATTAAATAATTATAGTTTCTACATTAAATATAGGACAATCTTACACAAATCGACCTAGGCCCACAGTAAGCTCAATAAGGCTTGTGTTATGGGTACTAGACGACGATATATATAATAGACAAATATGGATAAATACTTAAATACATAGAAACATCCATAACTCAGAAACAAATATCTGTGATAAAATGCCCAGACCACAAACAAATGCCCAGACCAGGATTCGAACCCGGGACCTCCTGCTTCGTAGGCAGGGTCACTACCGACTGGGCTAGGAGGCCGTTAACATTGTTCCGTATAAGTGCTTATTAAATGTAATGTTTGTATTTGTGAAATAAATAAAATTTTGGCGGGTTTATGTATTTACAACTGAATTAAAAAAAAACGGGCCAACGAGTCCACCGGATATCCGGTATCCGGCCAAACGACTATCCGTTATATCTCTAATAGTAACATAAAAGTACAGTCAGCTCCGTGAAGTTAGTATAATAATAATGAAGTTTGAAGATATGTTCTTGTCTCAAGCCAATAGATGTATACGATTTTGTTATTGAGTTCTTGACTTGCGAAGCGGAAACCAAAAAAAAATTTTTTTGCTGAAGAATGTTTTTTTTTACAAAAAAAAAAGTTACTACTACTAGTTATCGCGGATATCTGGATATTATAACATTAGATTATATCTTTTTTAATACAATCGTTATGTATAATTATGTAGGAATACAGTGTAGGTCTAGGAGGCCTAGGACAACGCAAAAAAAACTTATTATACCGCCTGATGGTAAGCAGTTACCGTAGCCTATGGACGCCTGCAACCCCAGAGGATTCATATTCGCGTTGCCTACCCTTTAAGAACCTATACACTCCTTTTTTGAAGGACTTCATACTGTAGCCCGCTGGGAAAACCTCGGCAGGGAGTTCATTCCCCAGTCACAGCGTTCGTGGGAGGAAATTCCTCTTTAACCGTATTCCTCTATAACCAGCAAACATAGACTAATTAACCCAAGACCCCGCATAGCCGGGCGACCCCCGCTGCCAGGCTCGAAGTAATTTAACTCTATAGTGAGACACTAATTATTGGAAGTGACAGTAAACATAGTACGTCTCCATGGCAACCAGTAATGTCTGACTCTCTCTTACGCCCCACGGAAGAATCGCGCGTTCCCTTTCTAACATTGCGAGTTCCCCTCCCGCGCCCCTTCTTTTTGGCAGCTTAGGTTTCAAAGAAATAACGCGCTAAGCGGAGTATAGAGATATCTTGTATATGCCAGCAAACAATAAAAACCTTATCTAACTGTTGTTTCCCTTTGCATGTATATTGGCATATACAGGGTGTAACAAAAATTGTGGTAATCCGTTTAAAGGCATAATTGGTATCGTATGGCGAGTAAGAAAAAAAAGAAAATTAAAATTGGACTCCATTTTTTTGTTTTTGTATGAGACACGTTGTATCAGCCGGCCTCCTTACAAAACCAACATAATGTATCTAATCAAGGATTACATAGTTTCTAATGAAATCTATCTACTTCATAATAACTTAGAATATATTTTAGAATGTACTGATTTAAACTTGCACGATTCTCACTCATTATTTTAAGAAAAACGGGACTTAATCGCGTACTTTTATTATTTTCCTGACGTTTCGAGCGTGCCGTAACGCTCGTGGCCGCAGGCAGACTTTTAGAACTTGGATAAAATATTTACTAGTCACTATATGGTCAGTCAGTATATAGTCAGTGCCCATTAAAATATTATCTAGTTCTAGAATATCTAGACTTACTGTACTTATAAAAAGTGATCTAGTTTTTCTGAACTCGCCTTGAAAAACTTCTGTACACATATGGTAGTATTAAGTTTTCTGCATTTTATCTCATTAAACCTTATATGTATTATATAAACTATTTAGGTAGGTATATAATTTGTTTGGCTACCTATGTTGGAGCAGATAACCACGTATATTTAGTATTGAAAATAGACTTCAGAAAAAGTGACCAAGCCCTCCGGTGTCCGAGGCCAGATTTGAACTGGCGTCTTCAGCTTTCGCGGCTGACGTCCTGACCACTAGACCACCCGGTCACGGCGGAACTTGACAAATTTTCTCATGTATATGCAATCTCTGAATTTGAAACGGCTAGGCGCCGTTGACCATACTCTAAGGGCATGCGCAGTACGTGCTTGCACCTCATATCCGAATCACTTACGTGATTCTGGTATAGCGAGAGAGATGGTGCTGCCATCTATGATTCTTGAAGCAAATCAAATTAATTTGTTCAATATTTTTTGATTTGCAATTTTTACCTAACCGTTTCAAATTCAGAGATTGCATATACATGAGAAAATTTGTCAAGTTCCGCCGTGACCGGGTGGTCTAGTGGTCAGGACGTCAGCCGCGAAAGCTGAAGACGCCAGTTCAAATCTGGCCTCGGACACCGGAGGGCTTGGTCACTTTTTCTGAAGTATATGACATCTATTTTTAGTTTATATATAGTAGTGTAACTATTTAAAAATTGCAAATCAAAAAATATTGAACAAAATAATTTGATTTGCTTCAAGATTCACGTATATACGTACGTATATCACGTATATCAAGATAAATGTTATTGACAAATCAACCCCCATACCATTTTTTTTCGCAACCATTTTTAAACTGCACCCCTTTTATAGTTCTATGGCGCCACTCTACCACACTTGATAAATTACCCATTATTTGTCGCAATATCCCTCGCACATATGCAAAAGAAGTGTCTTTCGGCAGTTTATAAACTAGAGAATGAATTTCGGTCAAAAATATTGCAGAAAAGTTTCCACAATTACTCGAAAATTAATTGTAAAAAGAAAAATTGTTTCAAAAACTAGGTCGTAGACTTGGGCCGCGATTCGACATGGCATAACTGACAGTCGCTTGCGAGACAACTATGATGATATCACACATTTGTGACAGTTGAAATTTGGGGTGGAATCACTCAAGAGTGATATCTAAAATGGTAGCCATAGCCATAGACAAAACGCTCTAGCGAGACCTACTGACAGATTGACAGTTAGGTGTGGCACGTGTGGACAGATGGATATCACTTTGTCCACTAGCGATACAAGTGGGACATCCACGTCTCACAGTTTGGCATGTCGATATGCCATGCCTATGGCATGCCGCTCTGCATATGTATAGCGCTGTCTCTTTCACCAGAGCGGGACCCGGCGCCAGTGTGAGATCCGCCTAACTAGCATACGGCCCGCCTGATAGTAAGCAGTTACCGTATCCTATAGACTCCAGTGTCAAGTTGTTGCCCTGATATTATATATCTGACCTTTAAATTTTAAGATAGCAACAAGTGACATTGTTTTGGCTACGCTATCTTCGGCACTATAGATTTACTATAATGAGCTTTATGGCGAAGACGATAAGGTCTAAAGATGCTCGGCAAAGTGTTAATAGTATTGATATTACATTAGTAAATATAATATTTGGATCGTGACAATGTCAATATTTGTTTTCGGGACACGTGCTTATGTTTAACAATTATCTCGTGCTATTAAACGATCTACACATAAAAATAAAACGAATTAACTTTATTACAATTGGTTTTTTATTAAATCTAATACAAACATTGACAAACATTGAAAAAATAATCAATCCAGCAGGACTTAGCACCTAGATGTCGCTTACGGCTGCTGTAAAGCCGATGTAGATCAAAATAAATGCAAAAAGATGATTGAAGGCATTGAAAATTTCGTCAACTTAGTAACTTGATCCATAGCATTGGTAAAGCGATCGTGCCCCGGCAAGGCGTATCGATGCAGGTTCAAGTCCTGCTGGGTTGATAATTTTTTCAATGTTTTCAATGTTTGTATTTGATTTAAAAACTTTGACCCGGGTACATACCCGGACATTCCTTAAACTACGTCCGGACTTGGGTATGTCCTTAAACTACTTAAACTACGCCAAAAAGAGAGGTTGGGCACTGCGAATGGCATCTCGCTAAGTGTGGTAGGGCACGTTCAGCGAATGTCATCTCGCTCAAATCTGGAGCAGAGCCCGACTGGGGAAGGACCTCCACCTTACAAAAAACCACAGCCAAATAGCACTAGACCCTACTCATAGTGTTGTGTTCCTGCTGGTGAGTTAAGGTTGCCAAAGAGCTCAAAGAGGACCCAGGGTGTTGACGATGAGGGACCTTCTTGTTCGTTTAGCCATCAACATAGTGAATCCTCCTTTTTGTAAAGGGTCAGCAACGCGCATGTGACTCCTTTGGAGTTGCAGGCGTCCATAAGTTACGGTAGCTGCTTACCATCAGGCGGGCCGTATGCTTGTTTGCCACCGTCGTGGTATAAAAAAAATAACAAACTATTCTATGAGTGGAATGCCCCACCTTAAAAACATGCAAAAATAATTATGAACATTATTAACTACTTACTTACAGTTAAGAATAAACAGTACGATTGTATCGTGACATAATAATGAGCTTTTCAGTAGAGTACCATGTTTAGGCCACGAAGCTTGTGAAGTTAATAATATCACTATTGTTTTTAATACTTTTTCTACGAGTGGTCAAAATAGACAGACCGGTAAGAATTTGTCTCCTCATAAGCACGCCATTTTCCACGGTTTTAGGCTTGTTGCATCCAGTTCTTTCCAACCACTCTGGCAATGGCGTCGGCCCATCTTGCGAATTACCTTTTTTTGGCGGTGGCAACCAAGCATACGGCCCGCCTGATGGTAAGCAGTTACCGTAGCCTATGGACCCCTGCAATCCCCAGAGGATTCACATGCGCGTTGCCTACCCTTTAAGAACCTATACACTCCTTTTTTGAAGAACCTCATACCGTAGCCCGCTGGGAACACTTTGGCAGGGAGTTTATTCCACAGTCGCAGCGTTCGTGGGAGGAAATTCCTCTTAAACCGTACAGTGCGCGACCCATTAGGCTCCAGGGTGTGAGGATGAACACCCTGCCGGTGGCGAGCGGTGCGGTGATAAAAAGCTGCCGTAGGCATCAAACAGTTCTTCAGAGCACAACCCATTTTACAAGCGATAGAACACATAAGGAGGTTAAATTCTCTCCTTAGACTCAATGGTTCAATATCGCTCGTAAACGCTGCTCCGGCGTTACTAGTTCCTAACCAAAAGTGGCTTACCATCTTGCGGGCCGTATGTTTGTTTGGCACCGTCATGGTATAAAAAAACAAATGTGTAACTCGAGACTTACCTAAATAATATTAAGAAGACCAACTACCTACGTGACGATAATCACGGTTTGTCGCCCTAAAATGATGTATGGAATATTTTTACATGACATAACATTTTATCTATCAAGGTCATTGGACATAAAATAGTTCGATAAACAATATTTGATATATGATGTTGAAAACAAAAATATTAAAGTAAACCAAGTTCAAGTTAATATTTGTATCAAGTACAACACAAATAAAACGCAAATGTTTTGTATTACGAGTTATGCACCAATATCAGGTGTGCAACAACACTCAAAACAGTTTCGAGGCTTTTACACTACATTTACATTTAATATTTAAACTAAAATTAACTACATATATAGATAGTTAAAGCAATGGCGCGTAGTTTCAGTGTCCGAGAGGAAACCGGATCGCTCGCGGTATTTAATCTCCCTATTACGTGTTGTGTAACCACTCTGTGCAACCCGAACTGACCCACGTTGGACTTTGTTTTTCATCACAGATATTTGTACCTGTTTTCTATGTATTTAAGTAATTTATCAATATCTATCTATTATACATATCGTCGTCTAGTACTCACAACACAAGCCTTATTGTGCTTACTGTGGAACTAGGTCGGTTGGTGTAAGATTGTCCTATAATATTTATTTATTTATTTATTTATTCCTACTCTGAGGGATCGATTACCAACCAGCCGGTGTGAATGGCAATTTACATGCTCGTTTTTTTAGCATTTGTTGTTATAACGGCAACTAAAATACATCATCTGTGAAAATTTTAACCGTCTAACTATCACGGTTCATGAGATACAGCCTGGTGACAGACGGACAGCGGAGTCTGAGTAATAAGGGTCCCGTTTTTACCCTTTGGGTACGGAACCCTCAAAACTCACTAAGTATTGAATTCAACCAAGGAACCACTAAAAATATAATTTCAAATAAAATTTTCTTTAATAATCGAAGTTACGAACGAATAATCGCAAAAATAAATGACATTACGATGTGTAGATTGACACATGTTTATTTACAATTAAAATGCAAACTTCATTTAGTACTTATCAACACTAATTAATATGAGTATATTATTATATAACGTACAGAGCACGATTTCAAATATAAGAAGTATTAAACGACCTCCTAGCCCAGTCGGTATATAGTGACCCTGCCTACGAAGCAGGAGGTCCCGGGTTCGAATCCTGGTCAGGGCATTTATTTGTGTGTTTATCACAGATATTTGTTCCTGAGTTATGGGTGTTTTCTATGTATTTATCTATTATATATATCTTTAAATACAAAAATACAAAATACAAATAATTTATTGTACGAAAGTGAGTATTGGTAATGATATTATTTTACATGTAGTGCATCACTATCAGCCAGTGTTTGGCGTACAATTTGTTGTTTCTATTGCATGTCATTGAATATCTAGTATGTCAACACTGAGTGTAATATAGGCGGATGTCAAAAAAAAGGGTGGCACTCCGGGAGTGCCGGCAGAAGTGAAAACTTGAATATTAACTTTGTGCATTTTTTGGTTAGGGAATAATTTTGCACGAATTGCTTTAATTATCAGTATACAAATTGTATGTGGTAAAATACAATATTCATTTATTGCGCTATCGTACACAAACATGACAATTTATATTACATAAAAAAATTTACACTTCAGAACTATTACAATTATTTAACATTAAAAAGTTTATCTCTCAGAAATATCAACGTCCATCCATAATTTCAACGACTCTTACACCATCATCATTACTAGAACCATCATCGCCAGTCTCTAAAACGGATACGATAGGTTTATGGTAGCTGAAATAAGAAACGAACAATTTTGATTCTAACCTATTTAAATGTCTAATAAATACCGCATCAATAGTAGTTTTGTATTTCGTAGTGCTAAGATTACGATTTCGAACGAAACAGCAGGCGCAGGCATACATTTTCGCCGCGCGGTAGAAAGAGAGGGGAATACTAGCTCTCCTACGCCGCGCCGGCGGTCTATTGGCTTCAATGACATTGTAACCATTTTTCGATCAGGTCACGTGTCCGTCTTACGAATTTTCATGAATTTTATGTTATTTACATTTATTTTCAGTAAAAATATCAATTTGTACTTAAAGCCTGACCAGAAATATATGATCATACATCATGTTGCGGAATTTCATTGGAACTAATTTCTTGCACTGGCAATTATTTTACTGACAGAATGATATGCATGTGTGAGTGCATGTGATAGGCTGTCAGTTTCATTGTCGTGGTTTATTTGAATTACAGTAAAGTGTTGAATATTAAATAGTACAAGACAGAAATATTCCAAAATTATTCATAGTCAAGAGCGAAACATTGTAAATAGTGTATGTAATAAACAACAGTAAATAATACGCTCGGGAAATTTAACTATTTCGCTGTGAAACATTTTCAAATTAACATCAGAGCTGACAGGTAAACAAATCAAGATGTCACTATACCATAGAGAAATAATACGCTCTATGGCTATACTGAACTGTTGCCATATGAATGAGAATAATAGGACCCTCTTGACAATAATCATATATTTCTGGTCAGGCTTTACCTATATTTCAGTGAAAAGAAAACTAATTTCTGTAAGAATATATTTTGTCGTGAGTCAAATGCTTTTCTTGCCTTGTCAGTCAGCCGGGTTTTCTTAATTTATTTACTTTCGTCCTTCTTTTGACCCACTAACCTGTCAAATATGCCGGACGTAAACATAGTTCACAATTTCCGATCGCACCCCTCACTGTCAAGTTGTCAACCACTAAAATATGTAATATGGATGGTATAGGAAGCACTAAACAATAGTTCCAAATATCTCCGGGTGGCGGTAGGTATATTTCAGCACTTGAAATGAATTACCGATATTTAATACTTATATGACTTTCTAAATAAAAATAATATTCAGAGTGTTTTTCATCTCCGCAAATAATTATTTTGGATTTAATTTTTTTTAATTTCAAAATTAATTTAATCAAATTTAATATCATTGTGGCGCCATCAGTTTATCGCCTTTTGACGGACACTTTTGTAACATAGAGATTTATATCCTTTTTGTACCATCCATAATAATATGTAATATGGCCCACCATTTGTCATTAAATTAACACTTTTAAATGCAAAATACGCGACAATCCGAATTTTGCCCATATATGTCTTCAATTCAAAAGTGTTATTTTTTACGCTTTTTCATTTGAGTATAATTTCAATCGGGTCTACCGTACCCCTCGACGGAATTATTAATATAGATTTATTCGATCAGGTCACGTGTCCGTCTTACGAATTTTCAACATGACCAGTGTTGCCAACTCCGCATTTCAATCAGTGCTAAAACTATAATGAAAAAAGTGCTAAAATAGTGCTAAATAAAAAAGTTATCCATTCGAATGTGTTTATTATATCTTCCAATGAAGCGAGTCATATAATATCGATTGAACTTCACTTACGCGACAAGTACGCGATTAGTTTGATTACTAGATCTGCTCCAATCTACCTAGACACCGCCCCTTATATTATGCTCTCTATCGGACCGTTTTTTCTAGTCACCTATTAACGACTGTTTTGCTCGGTAATTAGGTTCAACTGTGGTTACGGAAATAGAGCAAAAGTTATGTCCGGTTCTCTACTGGTCCGTGTGTACAACTCCACAAAGTGACAGCTACGGCCTTGGTTAGTGATCGGATACTTTTCGAGGTTGTCAAAATCCCCTTCGTTTATTTGCAGATAAGATAAAATATTTAAGTAGTTTATAGTAGTAGTTTTGTTTGTACTAAAATTACAGTTAAATTGGGCAAATGAGGTAATATATCAGACATTTATTTAGTTTTGTATTAAAACTACTGATAGCGTAGGTAGATTGAGGCAGATTGGAGCAGGTCTAGCAATCAAACTAATTCCATACTTGACTTGTCAACCCTATAAAGTCGAAGGCAAAATTGTATGAAGACCGCATGTGTCACCGTTGATATTTCAAAGTTCTGTCAAACACTGATTTTATAGGGAAGATAAGCATCTTTATGTAATACTATTATATTATTCTGTGCTACTACTACTGACAATTTTGGTTTGACAGACTACAAATAAAATGTATCAAATTTTGGAAAATTATTTTTTATAAAATTGCAATTTCCAAAAAGTGCTAAAAATAGTGCTAAGTGCTAAATGCAAAAAATTAGGACTAAGTCAGTCTAAATAGTGCTAAATTTAGCCCCAAAAGTGCTAAATTGGCAAACCTGAACCTGTCGAATCTGTCGGTCACGTGACCCTGTCGCGAGTTTAACATTTTTTCCTCATCACAAAAAGTGCACAGCGCCGCTAAAGAAGTTTTCACTTCAAAGAAAAAATATAATTCTTAAATTAATATAAGTCATAATAATAATATGTCAATGTAATGCTATAGAAATAACTAGTACCCATAACACAAGCCTTATTGTGCTTACTGTGGGCCTAGGTCGATTTGTGTAAGATTGTCCTATAATATTTATTTATTTATTTATAAGAAGTCAAGGGGACAGTTTGATATCATGTAAACATTAGTGTCCGACCGAAACACGCTTTTTTGCCGAAACCGAGACAGAAGGTTCGGCTCTGGGTCCAGTTTCGGCCGAAACCGAAACTTTGATAGACGTGTTAAATAGTACATATTTCTTTCAGTTACATGTCAGCCGTTGTACAGTCTCCATCAGATATATCGAGCGGCCAAGGTGGTCTCAAATATCTGGACAACGCCCGGTCACGGAGATAAAGTGCAGGTCAGATATTTTTGAGTACCGTGGCCGCTCTGATATATTTGATGGTGACTGTACAACGGCGATCTTATCAGCTAAATACGTTGTGACAGAACTTATGGTCAGATTATGTACAATGTTGAAAGTTTCGGCGCGGCCGAAAGGTTTGGCCGTTTTTTGACCGAAACCGAACCTTGGCCCGAAACACGTTTTTTGGCCGAAACTGGCCGAAAGCGAAACCGAAACTTCGGTCGGACACTAGTAAACAATAAGTAATACCTATTAGTTACTTAATTACTCATAATAATATGTAGGTACAGTCACTGGTAATAGTATCTTCCTACAGGAAGGCGGCAAAAATATGTGACACGCTCTTATACACGCTCTCGTTTCTTGCCGGTCATAATTCTTCTCGGGTCAGAGGTGTAAGTTGTAGTTTTTTTTTCCTTTTACTTTGATAGACTATCTGACGTGTAAAAGTACCCTTGTGGCTTACTGAATAAATGTTTAAGTTTGAGTATATGTACGGTAGTACTATTAGTTATTCTGTGGTATATGTAAGGCCAAAAGAGCGTATCACATATATTTGCAGTCTTCGTGTAGGAAAATACTATTGCCATTGACTGTAGGACAGTTCGGGGATAAGTTCTGCTTGTTATGCGCTCCGTAGTGTGCGAGACGAAGTGGCAAAAAACATCTGAAGATGGTATATCATGCCTTGGTTGAGTCAAAACTTCGATACAGTATTAAACTATGGGGAAACGGTTATAAATACAATGTAGACTCGGCTTTCAAGATGCAAAAAAGATCCATTCGTACTATAGTTCGCATCTCGCAAAGAGACTCCTGCTTTCTGACCTTATAAAACATTTAAATCAGGTTGAAAACCAGAGTGAAACAGAAGGATACTCTCGTCTAGAAGAAAAGACATTCCCAACAAAATGATAGCTAAGTTCAATATACCAAAGCACGCTCCTTGTTTCCAGGCCATTCAGTTATTTAATAAGTTACCAATCGAGTTGAAATGCATAGTGGATAGTCGTATTTTCAATTCAAGGCTTAAGTCGTTTCTTTTAAGGAAGTCCTATTATTCTGTCCAGAACTTTATGGATGAAAATATTTTTTATTTTTTTATATTATCTGATATTTATTGACATACGAGAAAAATAAAAACAAATACATTCTTTTTAAATAAAAAAATAAATGCAAATAAATTGTATTAAATTCTAATTAGTTAATTAATTCTCTATACTTGTGAATGTTTTATCGACATTGTATTTATTGTGCCTACTTTTGACATTGCTTTAATCTTGACATGTGTAATTATCTATATATTATGTAAATATTGTAAATATTAATTAAGCTTTTTTGTAATAATGTAAATGTAATACTTGCATGATATTGGTTCCTACTTAAATTTTTATGTCTTATTTATTAGTTTAATTGTTATTATTCATATATTTACAATGTAAATTGTGACTGAATAAATGAAATGAAATGAAATGAAATGTGATCAGGATCACGCGTGACCCCTGGGTGGTGCTAAAAGAGTAACAAATGCTTTCCCACTACTACTACCCCAGGGAAGAAATGCCTATCTATATCCAGTGCCATGTAGCCAATGTAGCCATACGATAAAATAAAAAGACTGTAGCACAGAACAAACATTAATCCAGGTATTAGTTGCATGAATCAAAATTATTAAAAATAGTTAGAAATATTTATTTCCCTTTTAAAGACATCAACGCGCATTTGCGGCCTCTGATGTTTCAACCATTTGCAAAGGTGACTTAACTTTTTCGACGGTAGCGACGGATATATCCGTCATAATATACCATACGTCCTACTATAAATTCATTATTTTTTGAACACAGGTATTTCCATACTTTAAAAGGGACACCTAACTGTATTTTGTAAAAAATTGCTTGTTACTGAATAAATCATTTTTATTATTGGGTTGGCGAACGAGATGAATAAGTGCATTGACATATGTTATAGCATCGAAAAATATGGTTAATATCTATTAGATTTTTTATTTATTTACATATTTATTACATTACTATAAACCAGAGTAGAATTACAAAGCCAAACCAATCTAACTATTAGGAAAAACGAATCAAGCCCTCTTAAACACACAAGTGTCTGCAGCAAAACGTGTTTGTCAAAAAAAATTACCAACATACAATGCACAAGTATATGTAACATATATGTATATCAGAAATGGAACCCAACCTGAACCTCACATTCTATTAATAGATCATGCTTTGAATATATTACTGATGTAAAAAATCTGTCGGTCTGCCTCTTCAATTATCTTTGTGCTAAAATTAAATAAATTATCATTCAAAGTAGTAAAACCAGTTTGATCTTAATTCCGCATCGGCAGCCATTTTTGCAAATGCTGTTGGGAAGCACCTTGGAACCGTTTTTGCATTTTCCGTTACTAAATATAACGCTCTTTGACGCAGCGTTCACCGATTACAAGAATAATAATTATTGCGTATGTTATTTGTCTGCTTAGGGTACTGCAGCTTAAAAAAAATTTTGGCAAAAAAATTGACACGGTTATGTCCTTAAACTACATCCGGACACGGGTATGTCCTTAAACTAAGGCCAAAAGCGAGGTATGGGTACTGCGAATGGTAAGGCACAGCATAGCGAATGTCATCTTGCTCAAATCTG
This sequence comes from Pammene aurita, assembly GCA_947086415.1. NCBI lineage: Eukaryota > Metazoa > Arthropoda > Insecta > Lepidoptera > Tortricidae > Pammene > Pammene aurita. The sequence continues at coordinate 12,065,198 of OX352316.1, forward strand.
GAGCAGAGCCCGACTGGGGAAGTACCTCCACCTTAAATCCCCGCCGTACATAAGCTCCGAAAAACTCAGTGGTACGAGCCGGGGTTTGAACTCGAGACCTCCGGATTGAAAGTCGGACGATTTAACGCCAGGCTACCAGCGCTCAAAAACTTTGTTGTGTACAAAATCTAAGGTCCAAAAATAGAATCGCTGGACGTCAGTTGCCAGTTTTTTGCACCGAACGTTGGCCAGAACGTTAGTAAAAAAAAAGTAGTAAACATATATAACATTGAATATATAATTAGCATGACTTGATAGATGAATCAATAAATTTTAGGGACCTGCTCAAAATATAATATAATTATACGGGTGTACGGTCTGTCTTGGTAATGTGTTTTTTTAATGTAGGTCAAACTCAAACTCAAACTCAAATATTTATTCAGTAAGTAGGCCACAAGGGCACTTTTACACGTCAAAGTAAAAGAGAGAAAAAAAAATCAAACTACACCGGTTCTAACCCTACACCTCTGACCCGAGAAGAATTATGTCCGGCAAGAAACTCGGCGGGACTTATTTTTTCAAAACAAAACAATACATATAAGTGCGTTGTTCTATAAGGAAACATATCAAACCAAGTTAGATTAACCAACAATAGGAAGAAAAATACCAAAGAAAAAAGATGAGTCCAAATCTGAGTATTTGAAAATGAATTACATACAAGTTTGATATACTTTCTTACCTGAACTGTGTCTTCTACATAAATTTCCAAATTATAATAATCCATCATCAGTTAGAAACAAATTTTGAATTTAAATAAAAAAAAAGTAAGTGATTCTAGTATACAATAAACATACTATTTCCAATTATTCTTAGAGATGTATAAGGTCTCCAAGTGTCTTGATCTATATATTCTATATAATAAAAAAATATGGATAATCAAGCACCGAATGTTGTGTCTAAAGCCAATTAAACTAAAATTAAATATGATTAATAAAAAGTTACGTAATTGTGTGGCCCCAGTTGGCCTAATCAGACCGGTCTCCACAAACAGCACCCGTTCACGAGTATGACGCATATCTCAGCCATCGCCTCCCTCAACCTTTCTTCGGGAAAGTGGCGACCCGATCAACGACGCCACCATAAGCAGAGCCTTTTAAGCGAGCATGACATGTTCAAGCTAGCGGGCTTAATTAATTAATAAAAACTAGCCACGTTTAGTCTGGTGAGAAACAATATTCTGTGCTCGTATTTTACATGCGCGAACTAAATTACAATATAAAAGTGACCGAGGTAAGTAAACATTTTGTCAAAATATCACTTGATAGTAAGTGCAAGTCTTTTTAACACCGTCGGTTTAGAATGCACGAGAGGATTTACGTATGATGTTTAACGTAGGCATATAAAAAATAGCGTTAGTTCCGAGGTAAAAGTATCAGCTTTTCAAGTATTGACTGTAGTGATCCTGATCACATTATAGTGACTACGAGTATTAATAATTCTTTATAGTATATGTTGATGATGTTGTTGTTTATGGTCAATTTTATAATTGCTCATTTACATTCCAGGCCGTTCGTTTGTGGAATTCTCTCCCTCTCAACATAAAACGCGCGCAATCTATCGGTAGCTTTAAATCGCAACTTAAGGAATACTATTTATCTCTTCCTTAGGTTTTTAAGTTGACACTGTTGTTTCTTACTGTGTGTATTATATATGTATATATGTACGTATATGTATGTTTATTATGTATTTATTGAAGTATGTATATTCATATGAATGTGCTGTGTTATCTATTTCGTCTCTTTTGTGTCTATGCACCACCTACTGCTTATTGTTTTTCTCTAGTCTCCACTACCCAAAGGTTGTCTGGAAGAAATCGCTCATTAGCGATAAGACCGCCTGTTGTTACCTCTACCTAAATTTATCTAATTGTATAATTTGTGCTTGTAACTGTATGAGGTGTGCAATAAAGAGTATTTATTATTATTATTATTATTACCCTCCTATGTTGTTAGAATCAACTTTTTGCAAGCTCTCTAATAGGCAGCTAAAATATGTAGGTGAGTAACTATTTATAAACGTCGAATCTTTAAATAACTCACCGAAAGTTTTAGAATATAAACACGTATTGTACATAGACATTTGAGAAGGTCATAAGTCTAAACATATATTATTAGTGTCGTTTTTCTGACATTTTTGACAATCATATTGGTGTGATATACATATTTTGTACATAATTCAAAAGGAATAGTTCTATTTTCAACCGACTTCAAGATTTCGAAGGAGGAGGTTTTAAATTAGTTTTTTTATGTATGTTCAACGATTTTTCGAAGATGGCTTGACCGATTTGGAAAATTCTTATTTTGTTTGAAACAGTATACTTCACAGTTGGTTCCATTGTAACCAGGTCAGGATCTGATGATGGGATCCTGGAGAAATCGAGGGAACTCTTCAACTATTATAGGCACACCTATAGTGATTTTAGTATTTTTTACAGGAGGTCGAGCATTTGCTGTTGGAAAAATGGATGCTAAGTGAAGTCGGTTAATTTTGGTTTAAAATTATATTAAAATTAAAAATTAAATTAAATAACCACTTATTTCGGGCAATGCCCATAAAAGTGTTAGTACATACAAAAAACTTACAGAACTATTGTTAGGCAAAGGTCAGAAACACAAACACAAAGCACAGATACAACAGAAGCAGATATTACAGTAGTTTTCTGACGTTTTTGACAACTATATTGGTATAATATTTAACTGTTAACATGTCCTTCTGTACCCGGATGTAAAAGGTAGAAATTACCGTTTTCTGACAGAAATCGTTAATGATCAAAAGATATTGTCGTTGGAAAATACCGCTGAATCATTAAGACCTACATTGAACTCATTTAGTACCTAGATACTCAATCAGCATTCAAAAAGAGACACAGTTAATGGCGTCCTATGCGATGACAGCAGACTGCGTCGACCGTCCTGTGGCACCCTCATCGGGGGGATTGTATTTCCTAATAAACTATTCAATTTCTGTATAATACATCATTATAAGTTGTAGTCCTACTAATTCCGCAACTTATGATCTATGTGATACAGTTCTATATTACTTACTTTTGGCTTCATCACCTAAACGGAAAAAAGTGGCGACCATTTGCCGTTTAGGTAATGAAGCAAAAAATAAGCAAAATGAAACTATGTGACAAAGATGAAAAGTTGCGTAATCAGTAGGACTACAACTTAAAAATGAGGGATTATACAGCAATTGAATATTTTCAATTCTATGTAATGTAAAGACTTTGTCGTTGGAAAATACCGCTGAGTCATTCACATTAAGTTCCTAGAGTATTATTTATGAGAAGAGAATCGCACATTCAGGTTGCATGTATTCAAGGCAAATGTGTCCCGGGTATGTCCTTACACTATGTCCGGACACGGGTATGTCCTTAAACAGCTGTCCGTCTGTCACCAGGTTGTATCTTATGAACCGTGATAGTTAGACAATTGAAAATTTCACAGACGATGTATTTCTGTTGCCGCTATAATAACAAATACTAAAAAACAGAATAAAATGAATATTTAAGAGGGCTCCCATACAACAGACATGATTTTTTTGCCGTTTTTAGGGTTCCGTACCTCGAAAGGAAAAAACGGAACCCTTATAGGATCACTTTGTTGTCCGTCTGTCTGTCTGTCTGTCTGTCTGTCTGTCAAGACCATTTTTCTCAGGAACGCGTGGAGGTATCAAGCTAAAATTTATTTCAAATACTCAGGTCTATTGTCTCTTGGAGCTGTGAAAAAATCAAAATTAAAAGCTAACGTAATCAAAAGATACAGTCGTTTATGCCGCAATTTTAGAGTTTCTCGGCACTCGCAAAACCTACGGGGTACTTCCCGTGAACTCAGAAACTTGAAATTTGGCACGAAGTAACGTCATATAGCATAGACAATGGAAAAATTACAAAAAGTAGACATTTTTGGTAAAATCATACATAATTTTTTTTTTATACTTACTACCTTTTTCCTCGTAAACGCGTGGAGGTATTAAATTGAAATTCATGTCAAATACGCAGAGCTATAGGAACTTTCAGATGTCGAAAAAACCAAACTTTTATGTCAACGCAATCAAAAGAAATAGTAATTTAAGTCGCATATTTTGAAAATGAGTACTCGCAAGAAACTCAAAAACTAAACGGTACTTCCCGTAGACTCAGAAACTTGAAACTTGTCACGAAGAAACTTCATATAGCACAGACAAAGGAAAAATTACGAAAAGTAGAAATTTTTTGTAAAATCGTCCAAAAAATATTTTTTTTAATTTTAAACTTACTACCTTTTTCCTCGTAAACGCGTAGAGGTATTAAATTTAAATTCATATCAAATACTCAGGTCTATAATACCTTTAAGCTGTAACAAAAAATAATTTTCTATGTCAATGCATATATACCTACAGGTTTGTACGGAACCCTCGGTGCGCGAGTCCGACTCGCACTTGGCCGGTTTTTTATCTGTCACCACACCAGACTGTATCTCATGAACCGTGATGGAACGGACACCTGCTGTGTTAGTGATGCGATAGATGGAGCTAGGTGCATTACAGACACGTGATTTTGCGTAGACATTGGCAGTCCTGGCATTATAATATGTATGGTCCTTGGTGTTAAAAATAAACGGGGTTAAAAAAAGGTGAACGAACTGAAGAACCATCTGCCATCTGGCATAATTCATTAATCTTAACGATTGCACTCGACCTTACTTTTGACAAATCGTAATTGTTCCTTGGGCTATAACTTTAAAGTGACGTTTTTATATTACAACAATTACAATATATTAAAACAATATATTGTAATTGCTGTAATATAAAATGTAGTGAGTTTAAGGCGGGTTCCACACTGCTGCGGTTTGCGCATCGGCGCCAGTGCGCGAGCGAGACAGCGCTCTGCGAGTGTATAGCGCTGTCACGCTTGCACACGTATCCGGTTGCGGTGCTAGTGTGATAATCGCCTAAACTCCGCATTCGCATTCTTGAAAGACGAAAATACGAACGTTAATCATTTCATTTTTTGTTTATGATTTAATAGTAGATTGTACACCAAGGGGATAAAGCACTGTTTTATGTCACGGGCGCGATATTGAATCCCGAACGGAACGAAGGACACCAGACTTTACTCCCGAGCGCAGCGAGGGGGTTATGAGTTAATTCCCGAGCGTAGCGAGGGAATTAAGACTGAGTCCTGAGTGCAGTGAGGGGTTTAAGCGCGCCCGTGACAAAAACAGCTTTATCCCCGAGGAGTATACTCTACTTTTCTCACCTCTTGTGAGACAATAAAATAGTTAAGGCTACTACTAGAAACGGATTTTTATTAGGGTCCCGTAGCCAAATGGCAAAAAACGGAACCCTTATGTATTTGTCAAGTCTGTCTGTCTGTCTGTCTGTCCGTCCGTATGTCACAGCCATTTTACTTGGAAACTATACGACGTATCTGAATAAAATTTACACATAAGGTGTATTTTGTATGCCGCTACTTAGTTAAATTTGAAAAAAAAACAAAAATTTTGGGGGGGGGGCTCCATACATGTAACTAAATAAAAAATGAAAAAAAATTAACCAAATATCAACATGTGACACATCAATCGATAGATCTTTAAAAATAACATTGAGATTTCTTTGACCATTTTTTGATTAAGTGAATATTTTCTGAAATAATAGCTTCGACAGTCAGAAAAATTGTGTCCCCCCTGTAACTTTTGAACCGTAAGTCCAAAAAATATGAAGAAATTTGAGGAGATACGCCTTATCATACTTTCTACGAAAATTGTTTTGAACATTATCGGTTCAGCCATTTTTGAGTTATCTCCAAGAAACTTCCTCCTTAGGCATCAGATACGACCTTTTGGTATTAGTTTGGTTCTTATTCCATTGAATGTACGGAATCCTCCTATGCGTGGTCGGACCACGCATAGGAGGATTCCGTACGCACTCGGCCGGTTTTTTAAAAGTAAATCAAAAGTATAAATTGATTCTTGATACATTAGTCCATTTTATTCGAATTTTATCTTCTATTTTTATAGAACCTGCAGTTTTTCTCCGTATACTGCAGCTCATATGACACTCGCGGCATTTGTTTTTGGTATTTAAAATTGAGGTGGCCAGCGCGAGTTTCAAATCAGTTCGACGACGCGGCGGCGCGGGCCCGTGCACCGTGCGGACTTTACGAAATTAGACTTTAAGCACATAACAATAAGAACTATGGGAAGTGAAATCACATTAACCAGCGGGTTATAATGAGATTTAGTACAACATTATAACCCGGCTAAAGCCAAGGGCTATAATGATTTGCTTTCGGTCAGGTTTGCATGATATATAATTTAGCATTGTCGAGCAGGTGGTGTGAAAAACTAATAATTAGAATGATTTAAGAGCTGGTAGCCTGGCGGTAAGACGTCCGACTTTCAATCCGGAGGTCTCGGGTTCAAACCCCGGCTCGTACCACTGAGCTTTTCGGTACTTATGTACAGAATATCATTTGATATTGACCAGTCGCTTTTCGGTGAAGGAAAACGGACCTAATCCTGATATGGCCTAGTTTCCCCTCTGGGTTGGAAGGTCAGGTGGCAGCCGCATTCGTTAAATCTAGTGCCTACGCCAATTCATGGGATTAGGTTGTCAAGCGGACCCCAAGCCGGGACAAACGCTATACGAAAAAAATTTAATAATAAACAGTTTAAAATATTTTTTACACAATTTTTAATTGTGGCTGCATGTCAAACGGATACTTATGTGCGTTCAATGCTTAATTCATTTTACTTTTTTTTCTTTAGTGTTTTTTACTACAAATACTTAAAATTTTACTAATTTTTACTTTTCAACAATACCTATAGCACACACTTGTAGTTATTCATTTTGTTCCACGTTTTTCCAGAGCTCGATGTGTAACGCGCCTTATTAAATACGGCTGTTATTATATCTCCTATTTTGGATTATTATCGCGATCTGTCCTCGATTTAAACCAATCCTTAATAAGCAAAATTTATTCATTCAACTTTATTGCACGAAACACAGCTGCAGATACTCGCTAAATAACAACTTGATTTAGTCTAACAAACTAACTATTTTGACTAAAATCCAAAAAGAATCTTGGCTTCCGAAATGAATGCACGCCATCCATCCCGAATCTGCGCAACTTCTTGCCAGTTATTCGAAGCTTAAGCAGATCCGCGGCTACACTGTCTCTCCAACGATAAAAAGATAAAAGATATTTGTTCTTCAATTTAGGCACATTACAATGCACTTATGAACGTCAGAGAGAAAAACTACCACCGGTTCTAACCCTACACCTCTGATCCGAGAAGTATCATGACCGACAAGAAACTCGGCGAGACTTATTTTTTCAAAACAGTAATACTAATAGATCTTAGAGATACACAATAATGCGTAGTTCTTCAAGAAGAAATATCAAAACAGCTTGAGAGACAGGTAATGTTGTTTAATTAAATAGATTCTATTTAATAGAATAATAAAATTTGTACGTGACTTAGGCCATCTACTTAGGCAAAATGGAGAGGACCCCGCTCCGAGTCGTTTCTGGTGCAAATACTGTCCATGGCTATCTAGCGAGGTAATGCCGCGAGCGTTGGAAACGACAACGAAGGGTAGCAATGATTTTAGTTAAGTTGTGTTTGACTGAGAAAAATGTATTTGACTATAAATAATAAAATCAAAACCTGACTGCTTCACAAAACGTTTGATATGCTTTCCTAGATACCTGGCTCTGTAGCCAAGATGACAATCGTTTGCAGAAAACGAAACGAAACGCTACACGCTCTCGCTCACTCTTCCATATTAGAGCGATAGAGAGATGGATAGCGTTTCGATTCGTTTTCTGCAAACGATTGTCATCTTGGCTAAGCCCCCAGATCTGTGTCCTTTAACTGTTAGATGATTTTGTGATATCTGGGGGCTTAGCCAAGATGACAATCGTTTGCAGAAAACGAATCGAAACGCTATCCGTCTCTCTATCGCACTAATATGGAAGAGTGAGCGAGAGCGTGTAGCGTTTCGTTTCGTTTTCTGCAAACGATTGTCATCTTGGCTACAGGGCCAGGACCAGTCGGTCGTCCCAAGAACGCTCTCTTGACAGCCCGATCCTCACCCATTTCCTGTAGGTGACCGATCCAGTGAAGTCTGTAGACTTTTGTTTCACCGATGATATTGGGTCCGGCCACTAACTCTTCGATCTCGGCATTCCTTCGGATCCTCCAGGATTTATTAGCCGGCCATATTAATCAGACACAGATCAGAATGGCAGGCGCATTTGCCAAACTATGGGATTATTTTATGGGATTAGGTGGTTCCCAGGTTCAATTCTGCCGTGGAAAAACATACAAACAAATGCTGTAAATGCAGTTTCTTTTTAATAATAAAATAAATAAGTTTGCCTTTAGGTAGAACGATCTATTTTAAAGATTTAAGGTAGTTCTCCTCCAGGGCCCGTAGATTTTTTCCACACTGTACATATGTTATAAGATACCTACATACATTAAAAAATTAATTAAATTTAAAAAAAAAATGTTTAAGTTAAACCATTTTTTTAACAGTTTCACAGTAACTGCTAGTATCTCTTTTTAAGTATTTTTGATACTTGTGTCAAGGGATACTGCGCCACAGACGGTAAATATATTACCTAAATGATAATGCAGTTTCATGACTTGCAATATTAAAACTAAAATTAATACATAGACTGGTAAATCGAGTTTTAAAAATATTTAAATTACCGTAAATGTTTATGTTGTCATCATTTTAATGAATAATATTTCTAGTATCATTTAGATCTAATAGGTCAGCTTATAATTAGTTCTTATGAAGGTATAACTAAATAGTTTAAATTAATATTAACGAGGCGCCACAGGTGAGTAATTTATTAATTAATTCAATTAATTGTAATGGCGTCATTATTAAGCTTATGTTATGTTATGTATTCATTTAACTTGGAAAATACCACAATCCTAAGTATTTTAAGCTTAAGCTCATTCAAGTCGCAGCTTATACCGGGTGCCAAAAAGTGGTGATCTTTTTTAAAAAAGTAAACAGTATATTTAAGTGGAATAATGATTTTTTTATACAGAAAAAAAATATTTTTTTGTTATTAGTACTATTTTTAACGAATCCCATATACATAGGTTCTTAAAAATGTATCCAGATACTTAGAAAATTCCTCTAGGAATTGCTTGTCATCTACTGAACCGGAATTTTTTAAAGCAGCGTGTATATTTGTAAAACAATGTAATTTATAAGAAACAAGAGGAAGTATGGAGTTAAACACTGTAATTGTTAAATTCTAGACTTACTAAGGGAATGACATAATCATACAGTTGTAGTAAATTATAGTCGCAATTGACATTGTGAAGGTTGCATAGAAATCTTCCGTATCAAATATGATACGTTATATACATTGACAGCTCGTGTAGTCTTGTCATATGACTGCTATGTCACGAGAAACGTATAACCAGAATATATACAGGATGAAACAAAAATACTAGTGATCCGTTTAAGGGCATAATTGGTATCGTATTGAGACTAAGAAAAAATAGGAGAAATAAAATTTTGGATGCGAAATAGTAGTTTTCGATACAAGTGCGAGAAGTATGTCATTTTGCACGAGTACCGAGGTTACTTGGCCCGAGCCGATAGGCGAGGGTCAAGACTCGGGACGAGTGAAAATGACACTTCCGCACGCGTGTCGAACAACGTTTTTAATACAATTGCGAAAAAACTACAATGAAATAAAATTACATTTATATTCTGTCAGTGTACAAAAGACAGCTTAATTCAATCGCGCGTTGTTCAAGTAATACTATTGGGTCTTGCATAATACTCCTTTAAAGCCCTGTTACACTTTACTTTTTTTAGTGTCCTAACTAGCATCCTAATTAGGATCCTAACCTTTTTCAATAGTAAATTTACTTGCTAAATGCGGTTAGACTTGACTAAATTTAGAAACTAACTCATTTAGGAAGCTAACTAGGAAAAATGTAACAGGGCTTTTATGCCCAATCGTGCGTAGTTCAGGTGGGTCATTTATAAGCGGGTCCTGCATAATACTCATTTATTTAAAATTCTGATCTGCAAATCGTGCGTAAAATCAAACTTTACGCACGATTTGCAGATCAGATTACTTTTTAGCACTAGTGCATAAAATCAAACTTTACGCACGATTTGCAGCTACACAAAGTAAACTTTTTGAGCAATTGTATTAAAAAATATTTTTTTTTGTATGGGACCTGTCACCCCGCCGGTCAACCGAAGTTTTTCGTAATTAGAATATGATACCAATTATGCCCTTAAACGGATAACCAGCATTTTTGTTACATCCTGTATCTAACATCGTAATATAATTTATTTTATCTACACTCATATTGTAAGTTCTCTAAAACGTGTTCGAAAACGGTAGGCAATGGCTAGCATTACCACGACCGATTTTACTATGATAAGCTTTTTAACCGTGGCAGTAACGTAATTTTAACTTTTCATGCTCAATTATTGATGTGCTATGAGTTTTGATAACATAATGTACACCTGCACCCTCCCGTGCATCCGCCGACAGCCCGACACGCGCCTCCCCGACCGCCGGCACAATCGAGTTGGCCATGGCGGTGCAATGGCGGCCATTCTATGGTTTCCGAATACGGCATTTTGGATAAATAATATGAGTGTAGATAAAGCAGTGTATGCAACTGTACGTAATTAGGCCTTATAACACTCGTGTGATCTTATTATGAAACTCACCTGCGGCTCGTTTCATAAAACCACTCATGTTTTAAGGACCCTTATTACGTAACAGTTACATAAACTACTATTTTAGGTTATTAGTCTCGTTAATTCCACTATTATCGAAAATTTTAGTATAAATGATATTCTTCAGTGATTACTTGGTTGTATTCAATACATTGTGAGTTTCTTTAAGTACAGAACAACATCTTAAATGATAATCCCAGAGAAAAGTGTGATAATGTCTTCGAGAATTGTTTGTTTACAATTTTACATGATAAGATAAGTGAGGATGAATTCACTGTAGGTTTTTCCACCCTGTATAGTAAGCACTGGGAAACAAAAGAAAAAAAACTGAATGAAGGAAATGTCATTTCGGGACTCGTCAAAAATAATTATTTAATAATATTAGCAAAAACTTTTTAAAACGATGGTTCGTTAACTTCGTTATACAGACAGATAAACCTTCGGGCTAATTGCCTAGTTGATTGTTTGTATGTAACCGGTTTGTGAGCTAAAGACTATAAACCTACATGCAAAAAGTAAGGTTCTGTTTCTATGGGATTTTTTTAAAGCTATAATAAAGTCTTAAAAAAATATTGACAGTTGAAAATTCAAATGTCAAAAGGGGCATTTTATCGTAAGTCCAAAAAAAAGCATATAATGTTTTTTTTTGTTGGATTTAAGTCAAAATTTAAAAAAATTACATTTAAAAAAATTTGGAGTTTGTTATGCATAAGTCATTAAAATTAAGTTTGTATGCTTATATAAAAAGTTTGTAAGTGCAACGTCGTGTAACTGACATTTTCAAATTATAATGTCATAAACTTAGAGAATTCAACGCGGAGTAGCCAGTCTGTGATTTTTAGGGTTCCGCAGCCAAATGGCAAAAAACGAAACCCTTATGGATTCGTCATGTCTGTCTGTCTGTCCGTCCGTATGTCACAGGCATTTTATTCGGAAACTATACGACGTATCTGAATAAAATTTACACATAAGGTGTATTTTGTATGCAGTTATGTAGTTAAATTTGAAAAAAAAATTTAGGGGGGCGCTCCATACAGGTAACTAAATAAAATAATTTTTTTTTAACCTAATATCAACATGTGACACATCAATCGATAGGTCTTTTAAAATAACATTGAGGTTTCTTTGACTATTTTGTAATTAAGTGAATATTTTCTGAAATAATCGCTTCGAAAGTCAGAAAAGTTGTGTAGCCCCCCCCCGTAACTTTTGAACCGTAAGTTCAAAAAATATAAAAAATTTTGAAGAGATGCGCCTTATTATATACTTTCTACGAAAATTGTTTTAAAAATTATCGGTTCAGCCATTTTTGAGTTATCTCCAAAAAACTTCTTCCATAGGCATCAGATACGACCTTTTGGTATTAGTTTGGTTCTTATTCCATTGAAGATACGGAACCCTCCTATGCGTGGTCCGACACGCACTTGGCCGGTGTTTTTATACAAAAAAAGTCTGATTTTTCCGGGGAGGGGAACGTCAAATGTATGGATATTTGTACGTAACATACAAAAAGCCACGTCAGATAAACGTCATCGTCAGTCCATACATGTGTATGACCAGCGGTCATATGTTTCCGGCATAGGGGAACACCTGTCAATGGCGACTCCGGTTGGTTGAATTCTTTAAGGTCGTAAAAGACAAAAAATTGTCTAAAATACATTTCCTTCTTAAATTTTGGAGCAAGGAGCACCATTTAATATATGTAAGTTACTATCAAATGTAGAACAAACAAAAGATTCAATTTAGGTACATTATTACAATGCACCTGTGAACTGTGACCGTGACCCGAGAAGTATTATGACCGACAAGAACTCGGCGGGACTTATTTTTTCAAATCATTGAATCTCAAAAATACACAATATTGCGTCGTTCTTCCAGAAGACATATCAAAACAGATTAAGACAGACTATGTAATTATACTCACTTTTATTTCTTGTGGTTATATGAGTAGAATAAGCGTAATAAACGACACCGCGATGATTCCCTTTGTCTATGCTTCAAGTGAGAAACACCTTGGCCATTATAACTGAGTTTAATAAAAATATTTTGCCTTCCTAAAAAATTTGGCGACTGTCCAGGGCATGTCCATTTCTAGAGTCAATATTAATTAATAATTAAAAATTATATTCATGAGGAATATGAGAACGTTCTTGGCAGATATAGCAATTATTTGTTCTTAACAAGGCAAATAAAGAAAACGTTAAACAAGTTATGTAATGTTTACCCAAGTATTTATGTATTGAGTATGTTAATGTGTGAAATGCCGATATAGTCGTAAATTTTAATGTTAATGGTATTAATATTGATGTTTTCCAATTAATTGTCTTTGTTTTACAAGTGTTTATTAACTTGAAATGTTTAATAAAATTGTCCGTTTAAATGCATATTCATTGTCTTAAAGTGTAATATCCATATATTTTAGTCCTGTAACAATAATTAGCAACTTATTTTATAGTTTTCGATGAAAATTAATTACTGATGTACCGTAAACATCGTTAAAGGTAAACGAAAAATAAATATGACAGTTTAAAAATATCTCTAGTAAGAGGTAATATTTTTTTAAACCGTGTCGTGTTTTGGCTTAATATAATCAACATTGAAATATTAGTAAAATAATTTTAAACAAAAAAAGAACCGACTTCACTTAGACTCCACATTTCCAAAAGCAAATGCCGGAGCTACTGTAAGAAGTACTTAAATCGCTATAGGTGTGCCTATAATATTTGAAGAGTTCCCTTGATTTCTCGAGGATCCCATCATCAGATCCTGACCTGGTGACAATGTGACCAACTGTCAAGTATACCCTTTCAAACAAAAAAAATATTTTCCAAATCGGTCCGGCCGTCTTCGAATAATCGGTGAACATAAATTTAAAATAATTTTAAACAAAAAAGAACCGACTTCACTAAGCTTCCACCTTTCCAACACCAAATGCTCGATCTGCTGTAAAAAATACTCAAATCACCATAGGTGTGCCTATAATAGTTGAAGAGTTCCCTCGATTTCTCCAGGATCCCATCATCAGATCCTGACATGGTTACAATGGGACCAACTGTGAAGTATACGCTTTCAAACAAAAAAAGAATTTTCCAAATCGGTCCAGCCGTCTTCGAATAATCGGTGAACATACATAAAAAAAGAAAAAAACAAAGATCCCGACGAATTGATAACCTCCTCCTTCGAAATCTTGAAGTCGGTTGAAAAAATGCAACAAAGATCCCGAAAAATTGAGAACCTCCTCCTTCGAAATTGAAGTCGGTTGATAAAGAACAAAATATGCCTTCATCTACCAATAAAATCTTGCATCAAAATTTAAAGATTGTGACAAAGGAGACCGTCAATTGCCTGTGGGCCTGGGCCCACTAGCGATAATGGTCTCGTATAAGGTTTATTCTGCAATTTTAAGCAAATACCCATTTTATTACGAAACTAGACAAAATATTTCATGAAAATGAAACGGGAATTAGAAATACAAAATAAAAAGTAATTTCGTTGATCCTTCCGCGATCCAAATAGTGCTTCATAAGTTGTTAACGTCTTTACAGCATTGACATAAGGTTAACTTTACCTAAACAGACATTTTTAGAAAGGAGTTACGTTTACTTTGCTAATCTAGTTTATTATTCTAGTTTGACACTGTCAATGTATGACGTCACCGTCATCCAAGTCTGCCGCATGAAGTTATAATTTTAAATTGGAGTATACTCTTCGGCCACAAAGTGGGGCCGAAAGTAATGGAGCTGAGTCTTATTTTGACTTAGGGCTTTTGACGGCATTATATCATGCTCTTTCGATAACGAAACGCATTTTTTTTTTCAATTTAGTAATGTCTGATACTCGTATGGATTTATAAAAAGTGGATGTAATTGTTGCACTTTTTCCCTAACCACAGATGAACCTTATTACCGTGCAAAACAGTCGTTCATAGGTAATTAGAAAAAAAAATGGTCCGATAGAGGGGATAATTATCCTTAGATTAAATATGTTTGTATGCATGTTGTTGTTGTCGCGAATAAATGTTTTCTATTTCGATTTCTATTTTTTTAATTATGGGGGCGGTGCCTCACTCGCACTCGTTACGAAATTGACACACATTGACATTTTGACTTGTTGTCATGCTGGCATTATTGTCTAATGACGACATAACTCCCTAAGTCAAAACGATACGCAACTCCCTGTATTACTCTCTTTCGGCCTCACTTTGTGGCCCAAGAGTATACTCCAGTTTAAAATTATAACTTCATGGATACTAGTAGTAGCGCACTAACAGAGCTAAACCTTATGACTTTGTAATAAGTTCTAAGATTGTTTAGTTAATAGTAGCAACGATGGTTTGACAGGCATTATCTTTGTTTACCCTAATACAAGAAATCAGCGGCAGGGTCAAAATATGACTTTTTATTATTTTATTATGATTTCCGTTTCATTATCATGTCAGATTTTGTAGATATTCTTTAAAAAATCGGTAGTTATTTTGTGTTATACTGTAAATCATAAACATGTACGCTTTTAAATATTGTCCTTATCACATTTATGTTTATTCATCACCGATTTCTCAATTTTCCCGTTAGATTTCATGATTATTTTATGACCGTCCTGATCTAGAAATTAAGGCGAATGTTTTGATACCTACTTCATAATTATACGCACCTTAATGAGCTGGGGCAAATCGCCTAACAAAAATTGACGATCTCCTTTAAAGCGAAATAAAATAACATAACAAACGTTTTATATCTAGTATTCATCCTTGTGCCACTCCCTATTATAGGACTATGTACTGGTTTGATATTTATGTGTTAATATCTAAGTGTAGGTAGATAGCTAATGGAAAGGTAAATAATCTAACTGTGCTTATTCTGAATAAATTTTGAATTTTGTTTTATACTCCACTCGAGTATTTTATTTATGTTCAAATAAAACACAAAATTTATTCAGAATAGGCACAGTTATATTCAAAATTTACTGTTATATTCTTGAACTATTCGCCATTTTGCGGCCCTTTCAAAACAAAATGGCGTCATAACTTACTTTGTTGTAGCTATTACAACTTTATGTTTTCGAAGGACCATTTAATTCCCTGTACTAAATGTCCATACATTATTAAATATTTTATTACAGAATAATTTTATTCGTTATTCAACACTTCAAAATACTCGTCAATTGAATACAAAACATCTTTTGCAAGTTTCTTTTTTACTTTTTCTACATGCAAGTCACATCGGAAAATATCGATACATTTGATGTCACTAAAAAACAGGGTGTAACAAACATACTGGTGATCCGTTTAAGGGGGATAATTGGTATCGTATTGAGACTAAAAAAAAGGAGGAGAAAAAAAAATGTGGGCGAAATTTTTTTGTCGCGTAAAAAATCTGTTACCTTACTTTTTCATAATTAGAATGCGATACCTTGGCCTTAAACGGATCACCAGCATCTTTGTTACATCCTGTATGTAGTGTAGCCACGACTCTATTACCAAGGCGTAAAGTGAGGATACATGTTTTTGTCTACACCAATATCATAAATCCTCTATTCCGCGTTCGGAAACCGTATGTAACTACCACCATTATTGCAACCAGTAACGTAACATCTCTGACAGTCTGGTAAAAACGTATGAAAATCCATTACCCACGGTAACGTTACGAAGATCCGCGCTCGCCCCGAGCGCCGACACGCGCCCGCGCGATCGCCGACACGATCGAGTTGGTCATGGCGGTGCAATGGCGGTCATTCTAATGTTTTCCGAACCCTTCATTTAGGATTTATAATATGTGTGTAGATAAAGCAGTGTATGCAACTGTACGTAATTAGGCCTTAAAACGTAACAGTTACATAAACTACTATAATGTCACATTAAACGTATCCCTATTTTCAGACGTGACCGTACCTTAACATAATAAAACACATATTGTATTAAAGCCTGACCAGAAATATATGATTATTGTCAAGAGGGCGCTATTATCATTTAAATGGCAACAGTTCAATATAGTCACAAAGTATATTATTCTCTATGGTATAATGTCATCTTGATTTTACCTGTCAGCTGTTGATGTTAATATGAAAATGTTTCGTAGCGAAATAGTTTCATTTCCCGACCGTTTTATTTACTGCAGTTTATTATATACTTATTTACAATGTTTCACTCGTGAGTATGTAATAGTTTTCGCCATTATTTAATATTCAACACGTTACTATTATTCAAGTAAACCGTCGTAATGACACTGACAACTGTGACAATCTATCATTAAAATTATTGCCAGTGTAAGAAATTAGTTCCAATGAAATTCCACAACCATGATACACAGGGTACAAAGTATAATAACTACGAAATTAATTTGTACTTACTTGTATTTGTGACGTCGAAAGACGTCTGACACGCGATCGTTTCATGTTTGACTTCAACAATATAAGCCATCTTAAAATGTGACTATCTACTCCAAAAGGTACCATGCGGCTGGCGCTTACATTAATCATAATCATAATCTTTATTTGCATAGAATAAGTACAGGTATATGTAGTGTCAACAGGTGTAGTACAGACATTTGTGGCTTATTCTGCTATATGTATTTAATTATACTAGCATGCAAAAACTATATACAATTCTGATGTCACATATTATTAATTATTAATTTCATATTTTGTCATATTATTAATTTAGTATACATTCTATTCGTCTATGTTCCGAGAGAAAAATCTTTTGTACGATAGTAATTCTTATCCAATAAGTAATGTGATAGACTATTTTTAAATTTATTAATAGGAAGGTCCTTTATTTTATTTGGTAGCTTATTATACATATTTATGCATATTGCGAAACACTGATTATGGTATAATGAAGTATTGGGAATAATATCATCTACAAGACGCCCTTTATTTCTCGTGCCTCTCGGAAAAACGGTTCTAGCCGTTTTGAACAGGTCCATATGATTCTTTACGAAAACACATGACTCAAAAATATACAAGCAGGGAAGTGTCAGGATCTTTAAACGCGTGAACAGTTTTCCACATGGCACATAAGGGGGTTTATTGCAAATCGCCCGGACACAGTCTTTCTGTGCAATAAAGGCTCATTTTTATTGATATAAGACAATATTACAACATACAGTCAGCAGCAAAAGTAGCTAAGAAGGTGAGGTGTTCAAAATCATCTTGACACGACTTTGAATAAGAATAAGAATAAAAACATTTATTTGTGACGCTTAATACATAAACATTGAGAGACAATAACAATGAAATCAAACAATGAACGTGCTTCACAAAATGGACCCAACTCAGCATAATGCCAGCTTAAAAACCGGCGCTGGTCTTCCGTAGGGCCCATTCGGTGATGCCACGACAGATAACAGCTAGCGACTTTGAGGATGATAACAGCTAAATTCCTATCTTTTTCAGCGCGAGTGAAAGAGAAACACTGTGCTTCGATTAGTATGGGAGCTCATTGCAAATTTTGCAAAATGATGAATTAAAAAAAACTACGCATTAATTGAAAATTATAAAATAAAGAAGTTTTTAGTATTAGTGTGGTGGAATTTTGTCCTTAATTACAGACGTATATGTCAAGAAACTAAAGATATACAACCGTTTAAAGCTAATTTTAAGATGTAATTTTGGAATTATTTTCTATCGAGCCGATTTCGTCCAATCGTAAATTGGAATTAACAAAGTTCTTCTAAATATAATGAATATTATTTTTTTTACTTTCCCAAAACAAGTAGTTATAGCTAAAAAACTGTTTAAGTATAGTCAATTTCAAGGTCATCGGTTGTTATCATTATCAGCCTCAGAGAATAGCGCGTGAAAGTCATATTGAACACCTCACCCGCTTAGCTACTCGTGCCGCTGACTGTACGACGTAAACACCTTCCGCCGAACGGTGCCTTTTCATGTAAACTGTCACAATATGGTGTGGTATGGTCACAACATATGTGTTGAATAACTTAATTTATTCTTAATATTTGTCTCGGGTACAAAGTCTTTTTGAGGCATTGACATACGTTGTAAAACTGACGACAGTAAAAAGGCATAAAATGTCATCAGGGTATAATGCAGGTAGCCATAAAATAAAAATAAAATTTTTTTTTCAATGTTTGTGTACATTAAAAGTAAATGTTATTAGTTATCGCTTGAAATAAAATGAATTTGTAACTTTGTTTTGTAGAAACTAGCTCATGCAAAGTGTTCCTTGGCACTTTGATATCTGTCAATAAGGTTGTCTAGCCTAGGCCCCATAGTGGTGATATCCCCAAAAAAAAACCGGTTCCACTTCACGCATCCACCTTTCCAAAAGCCAATGCCCAAGCTATGAACAGTTCCCTCGATTTCTCCTGACCAATGGGACCAACTGTGAAGGTATACTCTTTCAAAAAATCGGCCAAATGCGTGTCGGACTACGCATAATGGAGGGTTTCGTACCTTCAATGGAATAAGAACCAAACTAATACGAAAAGGTCGTATCGTATTTGATGCTAAGCAAGAATTTTTTTGGAGATAACTCAAAAATGGCTAAACCGATAATGTTTAATTTTCGTAGAAAGTATGTGATAAGGCGCATCTACTCAATTTTTTTCATATTTTTTGGACTTACGGTTCAAAAGTTCCCCCCCCCCCCCCATGTGGGAAACAATTTTTCCGACTTTAGAAGTGATTATATCTGAAAGTATTCCCTTAATCACAAAATATTTAAAGAAACCTCATTTTTAAAGACCTATCGATTGATGTGCAACATGTTAATATTTGGTAAAAAAAAGTTTTTTGGAATTTAGTTACATGTATGGAGCGCCCCGCCAAAAAAAATTTTTCTGCAACTTAACTACTTAACTAACTAGCGTCATACAAAATACACCTTATGTCTAAATTTTATTAAGACACGTCTTATAGTTTCCGAGTAAAATGGCTGTGATTTATGGACAGACGGCCATTTTGCATGGACGGGCATTTTTGCCATTTTGGCTACGGAACCCTAAAAAGTCCATAGATACGCCGAATCCTGCTGCTCGATGAGGTAATAGGGTTGCGTGGCCTGCTCTTAGTCTAACAGACTAGTAGGTATTAATTTATACTTTTTTGATACCAAAACGATGTGGACTGGACTTTCCCAATTATCAAGAACATGTCAATAATGACACAGCACTAAAATAGTGACGTCACTGTGGATTTTTTACACTTGAATCCATTATTGTGTTAGGTTATGTTTTATTTGTGATAACTGAATGTATTTTACCATAAAGACGATGACTTTGCACTTACACACACAGAAACAAAATGTTTTATTTGTGTTGATGACCATACAGTTACGTCTAAAATATGTATACATTTAATGTGACAAAAATATGTAGACACGACTCTGTTACCAAGGCGTGAAGTCTTGGATACATAGTCTTGGAGTCATTAAATGTAGACATATTTCAGAATCCGATGATGGGATCCTGGAGATATCGAGGGAACTCTTCAAATATTATGGGCACACCTATAGTGATTTGAGTATTTTTTACAATAGCTCGAGTATTTGCTTTTGGAAAGGTGGAGGCTAAGTGAAGTATGTTCTTTTTTGTTTTAAATTATTTTATACTATTCAAATACTAGGCTTCTAGTTTTTTATACCTTCATTTTATGTTTCCGTACCTATTTAATTTTAGATTTCGGTTTAAAATATTTTCTTTTGGTAGTAACTTTATTTTATAGTTGATTTGTAATTTATATGTAGTTTTTGTTCATGAATTCTGTCAAACACATTATTAATTCAGTTTTGAAATTCTTAACGATTCTCATTGTGAAATTGTAAACTGCAACACTCTTAGGACCTTTTCACATTGACTATAAAACTGCATAAAGGTCGTCTACATTTTAAACTGCCTACAATTGCAACGTTAACGAGCCTTTACGTGTGTCGCAAATATTTTAATTAAAGTCGTACAGTATACAATGTGTTTACTATGTATGTGCTAGATTTACTTAAAGAATACCTTCTTTGGACTCGTGTCGTGTAGCTTGTGAAATGTTAAAGCTAGCGCTGTGATTTTGATAGTAATATTTAGCGCATATACTGTACTATCTTTTAACAATAAAAACACTGCAGGTCAACCACCTTGTTTTTGAGAAAAAAAAATTAAAAAAAAGGATTTTTTTCCGATTTTTTCTTTTTTACAATTAATTTCCGAGTAATTGTGGAAACTTTTCTGCAACATTTTTGTCCGATATTTATGCTCTAGTTCGTAAGCTGCCGAAGAAGACCTCTTTTGCACATGTGTGATGGATATTTTGACAAATAATGGTTATTTACCAAGGGCGGTAGAGTATGGTGCCATAGAACTTTAAAGGGGTGCAGTTTAAAAATGGTAAAGAAAAAAAAATTATAAGGGTTGATTCGGCGATAAAATTCATCATAGTATACGTGGTTAACGGCTCAAATAGGTGTACTAACACATTGTATATTGACTATATTGTATGCATACAAGCAAATTAAATTTAAATACCTAGTAGTCCGCCTCAACCTGAAAGCTCGCGATTTACTAACAAACGAGTTGACTAATATAACAAGACCCTTGTGAAAATAGCTTTCGCACACATTAGCTATATACAGGGTGTAACAATAATACTTGTGATCCGTTTAAGGGAATAATTGGAATCGTATTGCGACAAAAAAAAATTGCGAGAAACAAAAATTTTGTATGTCATCCCAGCCGGTCAACCTGAGGTACATACAAAACCATTTTTTTTATCGCGTGAAAAACTTTTTTCTTAGTTTATCATAATTAAAATACAATACCGATTATACCCTTAAACGGATCACCGGCATTTTAGTTACACCCTGTATAATCCCTTGATTGATCCTGCTCATATTTTTATCAATAAATTTTATCTTATCTACGTTTATGCCAAATCACATTTTGATTTGAAAAACTGTACCAAAATTATTGCGGAATAAATTATCTTAAATAAAAAAACTTCGAAATGTGGGGACTAGCTTCATTTCGCTAAAATAAAGCAGTGGCATTATATTAATTTAAAAACATATAAAACATCTGAGTGTGATGTCATAAAAAATATTTGTCCTTGTCGGGTTTTGCACTCGGAACAAAACTGCTAATGCTAACTTTCAAGGTGGGGTCAGCAACTAATCTAACCAGTTAAAATATGGTACATAACAACTAGTTTAATACTAGTATCCATGACATCATCTGTGTATCGACCCGCCTCTGACTTAGTCGTCCCTTATAAACCCCCATTTTACCCCTCTTTTAGGCAGTTAATTCCGGGATACTTTTCAACCGACTCCAAGATTTCGAATTCGTCGGGATCTTTTTTATGTTCACCGATTATTCGAAAACGGCTGGACCGAATTATTTTTTTATTTGAAAGAGTATACTTCACAGCTGGTTCCATTGTCACCAGTTCAGAATATGATGAAATGGAGAAATCGAGGGAACTCTTCAACTATTATAGGCACACCTATAGTGATTTGAGTATTTATTACAGTAGTTTGGATATTTGCTTTTGGAAAGGTGGAGGCTAATTGAAATCGGTTGTTTTGTTTAAAATTATATTTTATAACCTATTCCAACGTAAAACTTACAAAATGTGTCAAATTTTATTCAAATGGGTGAGACTATAAAATATAACGGTTACACTCACGTCACTTTAGTCACTTCGCGCGACATGTTTCGGAGAGCTTAGGTCTCCATCTTTAAGCACTAAGAGTGCTATTTTGAACCGGCCTACCTGCGTTGCGTTGTGACGTGGGTGTAACCGTTATATTTTATAGTGATAGTATGTGTCACGAATGTTTAAATTTAATACATGAGTGAGAAACCAATATGGACACTTGCAAATCTTACAAACTTTCGCATTTATAATATAAACAGTATAATAATATCTACGATATTTGGTACACTAGCATTAGCCCGTGCCTTCATCTACGTAAAAGTCAGTAAAACTTTCGAACGGTTCAACCCCTTAGAAAAGGATTTTAACGACATTATGTTCCAATTTCAAAAATATATGTTCCAATCTCAAGTTTCTACCTTCAACGAGGTAAAAAATTTTTTAACGTATAAACTTTTGTATTATAATTTTTATAATATTCGTCATCATCATTTGACTCCGTCAATTATTCCTTCCCGGATTATGGAAGGCTCGGGTATGACTTGCAAAGCCAAACTTCGTCTTGAAGACGCGGTTATAATATTAGTATCTATATCAATTAGTTTATCACATTTATTAGTATCTTTATCACAGATATTTGTTCCTGAGTTATGGATGTTTTCTATGTATATAAGTATTTATTCATATCTATCTATTATTTATATATCGTCGTCTAGTACCCATAACACAAGCCTTATTGAGCTTACTGTGGGACTAGATCGATGTGTGTAAGAATGTCCCATAATATTTATTTATTTATTATTTATTTATCGATGTTAGTATACAAGAATGAAATAAAAGAGACGGGGAAATTTTCCTTGGATATACTGCGTCAATGTTGTTGTTGTACATAAATTGAATCGTCATTTACAAATAACCGGTCATTTGACGCGTTTCCATATTACGACTACAACTTATGCTTCTCCGTTAATTGTATTAACTTTAGACAATATTAAGCTAACATAGTCACTAACATTACTATTGTTAATATTTTTATACAAAAAAGAACCGACTTCACTTAGCCTCCACCTTTCCAAAAGCAAATGATCGAGCTGCAGTAAAAATACTCAAATCACTATAGGTGTGCCTATGTATAATTGTCCGGAATCCGAGGTCCCTCGATTCATATACCATTGTTCCTATGTAGAAAACGATCTCATTAGACTGTTACATTTAAAATACATCCTATGCTAAATAAATTGCATATTTTCATCACTCATTGAAATCGATCCGTAGAAAGCCTTGTGATGTTTCTAGTTTTCTCGGGCGAAGTATCGAATGTCAGCGCGTCGTATTAAATGGACTTATGAGAAAGTGATGGGTACTGATACTGATCCGTGTTTTTTTTTAAATTCCTACTTATATTACACATGCGACTCTATTTGGCTGTAACCTCTTCACGCTAAAAATGCTAAGTGAAGTCGGTTCTTTATTGTTTAAAATTATAGTTTTTCCGTGTAACAATGGAAATGCGTTCGTCCGCGATTAACGGATGGTTATGAGGTTATGACGCGCGAGACTAGTCTCGATCTTATTCAGAACAAAGGTTTCTATTCGACATGCGCCCAAGTATTCATACTTTATATAGTAGTAGTAAAACACAAACAAACAGTTATTGTATAACAATAAAATATACAGGGTGTAACGAAAATACTAGTGATCCGTTTAAGGACATAATTGGTATTGTTAACAATTTTTTTTGAGTATTTTTTTTTTGTATTGGACACGTGGTCCCAGCCAATCCTCCATACAAAATCATTTTTTTTTGGCGCAAAATTTTTTGTTCAGTTTTTCATAATTAAAATACGATACCAATTATGCCCTTACCAGTATTTTTGTTAAATTATGTATATATGTTATTTTATTTCTTACACATATCTTCTCTCTTTCCTCTTTTTTATTATTTAAATATTTATTGCATAAACAGAAAATGTATCGTGCAAAAATCGGACTTAATGCTATAAGGCATTCGTTGCCACTCAATCTTAGGACATAGCATAAAGATTGTAGGCGGTTTAATGTATTTATTTGTAACTTATCCGCAGGTAAAACAAAGATCAGGCGATTTGGCGAAATAAAAAAAATATATTGCTAACTTTGACAATTGTTGTGTGCCGCAATAACACGGTTATTAAAATTAAATTGTATCTAACTATTTCGTCCCATTTAGGTAAAATTAATATATGACTGCTTAAATCGGGCGTAGTTTAGGGAAAAGGATCCAGCCCACAATAATCTGTCAATAAAATTTACTCTTTATGTCAATACCGTAATCTTTTTCGCTAAATTGCGCATTTTTATTAGTAACATTTAACCGTCACATTCCTAACAAAATGTAAGCGATTTGACATTGACCGTCAGTTTTGTGACGATTGCTAACCGGCCGTTAATGGTACATAGTTAAGTGAAAATGCCAAACTGCGTCCTCAGTAGGTATAATAGCTTGTATTTTTTCATGTTTACGTATTCATTTATTACTTTTTTGTAGCTAAAACTGTGCTAAGAAACGAAACTTAGCATTTTCACTTAACTGTGTACCATTAACGGGCGGTTAGCAATCGTCACAAAACTGACGGTCAATGTCAAATCCCATACATTTTGTCAGGAATGTGACGGTTAGACGTTACTGAAACACGACTTCAGTCGTGCTTTAAAGTATAAGTTAAAATAAAAATGGCCGTGTAAGCTTATAAAATTTAATTTTGCACCAAGAAGCAATAATACCAACATGTTTGCTTATAACCGGTACCTTTGTTTGAACAATCTATGTAAACCACACAAAAAGAGGGTTTTCTTGTTTACTTAAACTTACATAAAAACTATATAGGGTAAATGCGATAGTTATTAGCCACTCTGGATAAGATATGATAGATAATGGAATACATAGAAGCCTGATAAAAATTACGTGTATTTTCCTGTTTTAGATTTAGTTATACCAATAACTCCAGCAGTCATTATAATTTATTTGCCATAAACTCCAGCAGTCAGTACTTATAGTTTAATTGCCAATAACTCCAGCAGTCAGTATAGTGTAATTGCCAATAACTCCAGCAGTCAGTATAGTGTAATTGCCAATAACTCCAGCAGTCAGTATAGTTTAATTGCCAATAACTCCAGCAGTCAGTATAGTGTAATTGCCAATAACTCCAGCAGTCAGTATAGTGTAATTGCCAATAACTCCAGCAGTCAGTATAGTGTAATTGCCAATAACTCCAGCAGTCAGTATAGTGTAATTGCAAATAACTCCAGCAGTCAGTATAGTGTAATTGCCAATAACTCCAGCAGTCAGTATAGTGTAATTGCCAATAACTCCAGCAGTCAGTATAGTGTAATTGCCAATAACTCCAGCAGTCAGTATAGTTTAATTTCCAATAACTCCAGCAGTCAGTATAGTTTAATTTCCAATAACTCCAGCAGTTAGTATAGTTTAATTGCCAATAAATATCAGTGGCCAATAACTATAGCAACCACCCCTAAACATGTACAGGCTTCGATCAACACTGTAAAGGAGGTGCATAGTCAAACAAGATTTACTGAAAGTATGGCTGGTGAAAATTTGTAACAGGCCCGTCTTATACCGTAATATGAAATACTAGTACTATTATCTCTTCTGTGACCTTTCAAATTATTTAACATATTTTCTATTCTTCAAGATTTCGAAGGAGGAGGTTATCAATTCGCCGGGATCTTTGTTTTTGCTTTTTTTATGTATATTTACCGATTAGTCGAAAACGGCTTGACCGAATTGGAAAATTCTTTTTTTGTTTGAAAGAGTATACTTCACAGTTGGTCCTATTGTAACCAGGTCAGGATTTGATGATGGGATCCTGGAAAAATCGAAGGAACACTTCAACTATTATAGGCACACCTATAGTGATTTGAGTATTTTTTACAGCAGCTCCAGCATTTGCTATTGGAAAGGTGGAGGCTAAGTTAAGTCGGTTCTTTTTTGTTTAAAATTATAATGTATTTTGACTATTATTGACGATCTCACTATGTATTCATATTTCTTAAAGTACTGTAATGTAATATTCTTGAGAAATAAATGAAATGAAATGAATAATAAGACTGTCAAACAAAGTACCGCCCGAATCGTTCGTGGGGCCATTTTTTGGGCTGATTGTGTATCATCTGTACAGAAGTATTTATCGAGTAATCATACTCAAATACCACGTGATTCGAATTTGAGCACGATTTAGACGCTTTTGTTTCCATTCCTCGAATACAATATTGAATCTGTATGTATAGTCGCCATTAAATATATTGGAGAGGCCAGGGTACTCAAAAACATCTGAACATGCACTTTATCGCCTTGACAATAGAGTCGTTGTTCAGATATTTGTGACCACCTTGGCCGCTCCGATATCTGATGGCGACTGTACAACGTAATACGCAAGCACCCTCCGCTATGGTACCTTTTCCAAAAACGTGTCACAAATACAAAATTTGCCTCAGTAATTTTCCGCGACAAAAACATAACACAAAGAGTTAAATACATACATAAGGCCTTTTTCTATTCAATAAACAGCTCATGTGGTCATCGACCTTAACCTCTGCGTAATCTTACGCACAAGGAAATACTTTTGATCTAGTATAAAAGACTGAGTAAAAAAGTCGTATCTTCATATAGTTTTTATCGTCACATACGACCTTTTGCCGTAGGACGGCAGTATTTAAAACATTGCGTGCGACACATAACTAATATGGCATTATGACAATTTACAAGACAAAGTGATGTTGCATAAATAATACATTTCCTATGTAAATAGGAGGATTTTACATACATATTTTAGATAAAAATACAAAATAAGCAATACAAATACATATACAAATGCGTTTATTTCATTACTTTTTACAGTTGTTCTTACATGACACTTTCGATACTTCATTTTGTATAGAAAACATCACGAGACCTCTGAGGAAAATGAAGTGTCAAAAGTGTCGTCTAGGACGCAGAACAGAACAGCGTGAACAATCCTTTAGCTGTGAATCGCAAATATTGGGATTGGAACAATAAATGATTTGATTGAATTTAAACAGTTTTATTTATTTTTACGATCAAAAAATAAAAGCAATATTTGGCAGTTGTTTATTTTTTCCTGTTTTTTTTTTTAATTATTCGTTTTCTGTAACCAAAAAATTTGTGCAAAGTACATGCTCGTAGTTAATATAAAATTCATATTATATTAAATTACTATTTTTCCTCTAAGCTAAGGCTAAGGACTAAACCCGGAGGTCTCGGGTTCAGACCCAGTTCATCTCGTAAGTACTACTGAGTTTTTCGGAACTTATGTATACACGGTGCCCGTGAGCATTGCGAGAGATTTTAACCACGCATTTCTGAGGTCAAAAGAATGAAAAAACATTATATGACTTTTGAAAAAAAAATTTTTTTTTTTACTTTTTTTTCACTTTTTTTGAATGCTGTTCTACATAGAAAGTAAATGTCATTAGAAAAAAGTAACGGAAAAAGTAAATTGCTACATTTTTTCTCGTAAAAACTAGTCCATGCAAAGTGTTTCTTAGGTCTTTGATATCAGTCAATAAGAGATGTCTAGACATACCGGTGAGATCGCCATCAAAAAATCATTTTACACTGAGAAACAATTCAAAATGCAATTTTTTGTAAGTAGTATTTACTCTGAAACTATGGCGAATTTCGAAAAAGTTTAAAGGGCATTTTGTTCTCTAAATATGATAATGAATACACTGTTAAAGTCTCTCGCAATGCTCACGGGCACCGTGTATACGAAGTATCATTTGATATATAACGCCTGACCAGAAATATATGATCACGCGCCATGTTGCGGAATTTCATTGGAACTAATTTCTTACACTAGCAATAATATTAATGACAGAATTATATGCATGTGTGACTGCATGTAATAGGCTATCACTGTCATTGAGGAGGTTTACTTGAATAATAATAAACGACAGAAAATTCCCAAAACTCAAACTCAAACTCAAACTCAAACATTTATTCAGTAAGTAGGCCACAAGGGCACTTTTAAACGTCAAAGTAAAAGTGAGAAAAAAAAATCAAACTACACCGGTTCTAACCCTACACCTCTGACCCGAGAAGAATTATGTCCGGCAAGAAACTCGGCGGGACTTATTTTTTCAAAACAACAGTACATCAAAACTAAACAATACATATAAGTGCGTTGTTCTATAAGAAAACATATCAAACCAAGGTTAGATTAACCAACAATAGGTTATAGTTTAAGAAAAATACCAAAGAAAAAAGATGAGTCCAAATCTGACTATTGAAAATGAATAACATACAAGTTTGATATACTTTCTTCCCTGAACTGTGTCTTCTAAATAAATTTCCAAATTATAATAATCCATCATTAACAGTTAGAAACAAAATAATTTTGAATTTGAATAAAAAAAAAGTAAGCGATTCTAGTATACAATAAACATACTATTTCTAAATTATCCTTAGAGATGTATAAGGTCTCCAAGTGTCTTGATCTATATATTCTATATAATAATAAAAAATATGGATAATCAAGCACCGAATGTTGTGTCTAAAGCCAATTAAACTAAAATTAAATATGATTAATAAAAAGTTACGTAAATGTGTTGCCCCAGTTTGCCTAGTCTAAATTATCCATAGTCAAGGGTGAAACATTGTAGATAGTGTATATAATAAACTGCTGTAAATAATACGCTCGGGAAATGAAACTTTTTCGCTGTGAAATATTTTCAAATTAACATCAGAGCTGACAGGTAAACACATCAAGATGTCACCATACCATAGAGAATAATAGAGCGTCGACTAAACTGAACTGTTGCCATTTAGATAAGAATAATAGCGCCCTCTTGACAATAATCATATATTTCTGGTCAGGCTTTACATAAAGGGGATCAATGTTACTCTGCGTCCGTAGGAAACACCTTAGACAACCCTACACGTGATCCCTGGGTGGTGCTAAAAGAGTAACAAACTTGGCAGCTGCACTGTCCCATCTGGACCTCGCAGCACTCACTGGATTTTCATTATCATCTGCTTTCCCACTACTACTAGCCCAAGGAAGAAATGCCTAGCTATATCCAGTGACATGTAGCCATACGATAAAAAAACATTTGATATTTATCAGTCGCTTTTCGGTCAAGGAAAACATCTCGAGGAAACCGGATCTAATCCTAATAACGCCTAGTTTCCCCTTTGGGTTGGAAGGTCAGATGGCAGTCACTTTAGTCAAAACTAGTGCCTACGCCAATGAATGGGGTTAAGTTACCAAGCGGACCCCAAACTCAATTGAGCCGCGGCGCAAGAAGGGAAAAACACCACGATGAGTTTTTCCTTTAGCCTACCAATATAACCCTAAGTAATTATGAATCATGGTAACAAGAAGAACTTAACTAGTAAAACAAGTATTAATTAGTGATGATAATCACTTCTGTTTAACTCGGATAAACCTATTCATCAGACAATGTTACACTAAGGAACAATGGAAACAGGTCTGGTGTATATATTTGGCATTCAACATGATCCGTTTTAATGCTTTATAATATGCTGTTAGTCATCCAGTGACGCGATACAAAAATCCGTCCCTGAGTGATATTCGAAATTTCCATTTTGACCTGGTTTTGACAACGCATGCAGCGGATTAATTACGTTATTATTAACGGAATAATTCCAGTTGCATTAGTAAAATGTAAGTAATAAAAACAGTGGATTATCAAATCAGTGGTACTATTACCCTTAAAATAATTCAACCTGATGTTACATGAAAACATTTTTCGATGACAGTGTTACAAAAACCGGGTTTTTCCTAACAATAACAATTTATTTTTTATTATGTTATATTTATAGAGCATTAATTGTATAAGATCGTGTTTTAAAACGCGGATGTTTTTCTTTTTTTTAACGATCATGAATCATAAATACGCTTCTAGTTATTTGTAAACATCTTTAATTCGTTTTCTATTGTCTATTTATTTATTTAAACTTTATTGCACATAAGGAAACTTAACGTACAAAAGGCGGACTTAATGCCATAAGGCATTCTCTACCAGTCAACCACTACTATCATATATAATTATGTGTCATGTTTCGTAGAGCGTTGCTAATTTTGCAAAAAAAATATATGTACCTATTTTAACTAGACCCATATTAGTACCTATATTATGTATTGCATATTGTAGGAGTTTATAGGTTTGTTTTTAACTAGCGACCCGGGGCGGCTCGGCTCGGGATAAAAATGGTTATTGTGGGTTATCCCTAAGAGATAGACATATACCATCCCGGGCTTTTTTGTAGACCTTTTTAAGGTGTACAATACTGTAGTGCATTATTTTGATCTATTTCATAGGGTTCAACCAGCGTTTGCAATGTAAGCGCAAAAAAAATGTGTTAATTTATGACATCCCATTAGAAACCTCTAAAATCATCAGTGTTTCTCTACTATATTATGCATGTATTATACATATAAACCTTCCTCTTGAATCACTTTATCTATTAAAAAAACCGCATCAAAATCCGTTGTGTAGTTTTAAATAACTAAGCGTACATAGGGACAGACAGCGGAAATCGACTTTGTTTTATACTATGTAGTGATAAAAAATATATGATAATAGGAACATCTCTTGTTCAATCCAAGATGGATGTCATTGGCATTTTCTAGAGCCGACGTTGAAAATCTAATCAGTCCGGTTCCCATAATGAGTGATTGACATAATTATATGACATAATATTAAAATTTAGAGGCCACGGATTATATCAATTATGTTTGTATATTATTTTGTATTTTCACATGACATTGATCACAAACTGGTCTATGGACTACCAGTTACACAAGGTGGCCATGTTGGTGCAATTTTGCAATGGCTATGTCGTAAAGCTGTTTCGAAGATCATGGTCGCAATAATATATCTAACAGAAAAAGAAGGCATAGTTTGGTCAACCGTTTACTTCATTATAAGATTATCTTAAAATTGAAGAAATTGATGCACATATTTATTGCCAACTGTACTTTACGAGGACTTAGAGAAGTCAAAAAGGCGGAAATTTTAAGAATTGAGAGATCTAAATAATATATAGAAATTATGAATTTTGCGCCTTTTTTGGATGACTGACAAAGATAGGAAACCGGATTAAAAGTAAGATGCGTTTGTAAAATATAATAAATAATTAAATAACAAACTTGTAAAACTTCGTAAGAAAAGTATTTTTCAATAGAAGGTAATAAATAATTAAATAAGAAACTGGCAATACTTCGTTAGAGAAGTATATTTTTTTTAGAAAATAATATGAACTATAAAATGGACGTGAAATAAAATAAAAGCAAGAAATGACAACAGAAAAAAATTACAAATGAAAAATGATGATGATCCGTTTAAGGACATAACTGGTATCGTATTGAGACTTAAGAAAAAGTAGGAAAAAAGATTTTTTGACCGAAAAAAATTTTTGACAGAGAAAAAATTTTTTGACAGAGAAAAATATTTTTTTTTTGTATGGGACATGTCATACCAGCCGGCCGACCATACAAAACCAATTTTCTTTTTCGCGTGAAAAAAAATTTCTTAGTTTTTCATAATTAGAATATGATACCAATTATTTATTTATCGTATGGCTACATGTCACTGGATATAGATAGGCATTTCTTCCCTGGGGTAGTAGTAGTGAGAAAGCAGATGATAAAGAAAATCCAGTGAGTGCTTCGAGGTCCAGATGGGACAGTGCAGCTGCCAAGTTTTACTCTTTTAGCACCACCCAGGGATCACGTGTAACAGCAGAGTAACATTGATACCAATTATACCCTTAAACGATCACCAGCATTTTTGTTACTTTGTATAACAAACAATAATAAAAAAAAAACAAAAAAAATCATGAACCGTTGAACCGCGAGTCCGACTAACACTCCATTTCAGACGCGTATAAACCACGATACGTTTAAGTTACCGTTGTAAAGCCCAGTTTACACTTACCTATCGAAAAATCGATTCGACTCTGCCGTGAATGCAGAAGACACTGGACCAATTCCAGGCCTGGGCGAGGCCTTGATCAGTTTTTCTTTCATATAAAACATTTTTTAAGTTTATAATTTTACGTAGTAGTGGTTCTAAATACTTATAAAAAAATTTTTTTTAATTGTTTTTGTTTTGTAGTTGTAAAATAACAAGTATCTAAAATACATCAGCCTGTTTAAATGTAACCTGTATCCTGTAACTGTGTTGAAATAATGATTATGATTCTATAAAATCAATTAAATAGCGATTAAGATAAACTCGTACACGTTTAATGCCTTCATAATCATTCAAATTCTTAATTGGTTAAAATTCATTCAAATACTGTTAAATTCCGTGGCATATTATCAATTTAAATTTATAATTTTCGACAAATGAATGCATTGACTGATGACGAAAAATTATATTTATTTTTAAAATTAATAATATTCACTAAAATCGCCTTAGCATGTTTGTTATTTTTTAAACAAATGTAAAAATATTTATTAAAATAAAAACCTAAAATACTACAGGTATTTACGAATTTATTTAAACCTATTAAAAGGAAAATAATGACAAATTTAATGGTAAGTAAAGTATCTTATGATAGTAAATAAACAGGTCAATATTTTTGTAGGCCATTTCATAACCTACAAAATATGTATTTACTTATCATAAAAGATAATTATATCAATAAACTTACATTTCGGTTGTCTGGTGATCTGTCCTTTCCTCCTCCTCTCGAATAATCGATTAATAATCGCATTTTTTCTCTCACTAAATTCATAGTCTTCAAACTTATTGTTTAATCCCTCACATTCGGCGAGATTCGATTCGAAAGTCGATGTGTCAAAATCGCCTTTCTGCAATCGATTGCTACCGATCTCTTTCAATTCTGTGTTGACACCGGAGAATCGCCTGCCAGCGACTCGATCCCAGATTTGACCAAAGTCTTTCATTTTAAAAAGTTAATATTGTCTTTGTTTAAAAAAAGTGACACAAGAAAATTCAAGACACTTTCAAAACGCACTAATGTTTATAAATCGCGTTTTAATTGCACTAGTTTTTTTCAATGTCACAAACTCGAGCAATGTCAGTGTTTCGCAACGCAGCAGGAAATTTTGTTCATTCAAAAATCACGTAATCACAATAAAGACATGTAATCACATAATATAACACTGCACTCTTTTCCTTACATGATGGTAATACATTTTAAATATAAACAAACACACTCAATAATTTCAATTAATTTCAACTTTTTAATTTTGTCTATTCCTTTTAAAATGTTTAAATGAAGTGGCGGGAACCGCGCGAGTGCGTTCGGTCAAACTTTTTTTTCTAAGCATACAATGTCGAAGGCTCGCTTCAAACAGCTGGCGGTTTACTAGTGAGGCGATCGCGCTATTACTTGTTCTTATATAAAATTTCGCAATCTCACGCACACAGCCACATTACAAATGCGTAAGCACGACGTCATTTGTCTCAGTGTGAGTGGAAGTATATTTTTTAAAAACGTACATTCTAGAGTCCTTTGCAGTATCCTTCGTTTTGGATTGCTTGCATTGTAGATACTGGTTTTGCTACAGTTAAATTAATCGTTTTTGGGCACTCCCCTAATGACGTCAATACTTAAGTGCTCTTATGTATAGGGGAATAGTAACTTAAAATTAAATAATTAAATTTAGATTAAATGGAAAGATTGACTTCAAAAATATTACATAAATTAATGATAGGTATTTTTTATGATTACTAAAACTTGTTTACCTACTTTATTTAATATTCAATTATAGGGTACGTTTATAATCTTAATTTTCCTACAACTTTACTACATAATTGAAAGATGCGATAATGACCAGTATCACAACCACTACAAAGAAATTGAGGAACTCAACCTCCTTTTAAAATTTTATTTTTAATTTCCATCCCTGTTTATGTACCGATAAAACTAGCTTTGCACTTTGACAAAGCATATTTACTTTATTTATTCGTAGTGGTGGTTTATATTAATTTATAACAATTTTTTGACCTATCATAATTAACACTTTAGAAAAAGTAAAAATAATAATAATAATTTTAAACAAAAAAGAACCGACTTCACTTAGCATCACAGATAAGGTAACCACTAGATAAGCCTTATAAGGTGACTTGGGGTCACCGCACGTTGGAGTAAAACGACTAACAA
This sequence comes from Pammene aurita, assembly GCA_947086415.1. Classification (NCBI taxonomy): domain Eukaryota; kingdom Metazoa; phylum Arthropoda; class Insecta; order Lepidoptera; family Tortricidae; genus Pammene; species Pammene aurita. The sequence continues at coordinate 12,099,744 of OX352316.1, forward strand.
ATTGCACGGCCGCCCGCCGAGTCGTTCAGTTGCGTCCAAGTTTTAGACCTGCCCGTATCGTGCGTTTATGCGAGAAATAAATTGAATACGTGAGGAAAATTATTGAAATCATGGGATATTGTTGTGTAAGGTGATGTGGAAACAATTCCAAAGCTTAAAGTTTAAATCAAAATGGCATAACATTCCACAAGTAAGTCGATCTCGTCGTTTGTTTGATAATTTCTTTCTGGCCAGCGGAGTTCATTGAAGTCTGGACGCTGAGAAATAGTTAGTTAGTCTGTCCCCTTCCTTCAAATTGAACATACAATGTGCTATTCCTTTCTGGCGGAGCACGTGTAGAACTAGTGATGCGCGTTTGATAACTTTGATAAATACCGGATTTACCGATACCACGTGCTTTCGTGCGTACCGAATTTAAGAAATATTTTAGAAAACAGATATCGCGCTATATTACCTTTTTTATTTTATTTTACTTTGAGTAGTTAATCTGTAGTATCTGTAGTTTTATGTAGTTGGTAGTTAGTAGTTATATAGATAAGTAATGAGTATGTTTACCATTACTGGTATTATACATTATAATATGTAATTAAGTAATTGTACTGTACATTTTAAACGCAAGCTTTTCAGGGTTCTGCTAATGAATCACAGGTGGGCCTGATGATGAACCATGTTGAAGATTAAGGGAACTCCGACTTCGATTGTGATATATATTGTGTGTGAGGGCTTTTTAGAATCCACTTGGTGAGCAGTTGGGTCAACAGTCACAAGATCACGCTGATGGTGAACTTCGAAGATGTGCAACGGAACTCGGGATTGGTTTGATATAGGTAAATGCTGTGAGGGCTTTTTAGAATCCACTTGGTGAGCGGTTGGGTCTACAGTCACAAGATTTCGCTGATGATGAACTTCGAGGAAGTGCGACGGAACTCAGAGTTGGTTTAAGATAGATATATATTGTAAGGGTTTTTTAGAATCCACTTGGTGAGCAGTTGGGTCTACAGTCACAAGATCACGCTGATGTTGAACTTCGAGGAAGTGCAACGGAACTCGGGATTGGTTTTTGATAATTATATGCTGCTCACAGCCCTTAGGCTTTTTAGAATCCACTTGGTGAGTAGTTGGGTCTACAGTCACAAGGTAATAAAATGTCAAAAATGGGCTTAGGAGCCAGTTTTGGCCAGTTCTTAGGTACATTTTCAAAGTAGGTACATAGATAAGTACATATTTCATATTGTTACCGATTTAGTAAACAGCAAGTATCATAATTTACCTACAATAAATTACGGTACAATACATTCCGGTACCGGTTACATGTATTGAACATTTCCCATCACTACGCATTCACCCGACAGCGCGCGGTCCTTGAAACGACCAATCGCAGCGCCGATATTACCCACCCGCCCCGCATGTCTTCCGCATGTTTTGGTGGCTTCGTTCGCGAACAAAATTTGCAAGATTATTACTCTATAGGAGGTTCTCTGTGCTTAGCTATCCACCTTTCCAAAAGCAAATGCTCGAGCTGCTGTAAAAAATACTCAAATCATAGTTGAAGAGTTCCCTCGATTTTTCTAGGACCCCATCAACAGATCCTGACCTGGTTACAACTGTAAGTTATACTCTTACAAACAAAAAAAAAATTTTTCAAATCGGTCCAGCCGTCTTCGAATAATCGGTGAACAATGAACATACATAAAAAATAATTGCAAAAAAAAACAAAGATCCCGACGAATTGATAACCTCCTCCTTCGAAATCTTGAAGTCGGTTGAAAACACTGCCTCGAGCGAGACTTGAAGCCGTAGCTCGGATAGTTCATTTATTTTTCTTTCATTTCAAATAAAATGCCGTTAGCAGACGCCTCAGCTCAATACATAAATTAAAAACTCTTTTACAAAACGTTGAATCTAGGGCCGGTATTTTTTGTATGGGTAATCTCGGTTTACCGGTACAGAGCCAAACAAAAAATACCGGTTTTGCATTATTTGCAATCCCTAGTTGACTCGTTTAAAGTAGATATTAGACATTGCAATTTGTAGGGCCCAATCTGTCAGGTTGTGAGGTGTAATAGGAGGTAGCCCGTAGGGACCTGAAGGAGGGGTTAGGGAGAGGCAGGGTACCCAACAGATTAGGCCCTACAAATTGCTATGTCTAATCCCCGTTTTACTGTTATAAGGGCAATGGCAAACTGTGTCGTCACGTGAAATAATTTTTATTATTACTGGTATTTTATACCAAGATGGTGGCAAACAAATACTTACCCATTTTAATTCTAAAAAAAATTACAAATGTTGAGCTCGATCGATGGTTAACTGGTATTAGAGAATTCCTTTAGGAATTAAGTCCGCCATTTGAAATTCATATCTGTATTTTGCAATAAACTTTAATTAAATAAATAAATAATATTAAGATAGAGCCCAGACCCGTTCTTAAGAACCCGGGCGTTTATTCGAAGAATGTAATATGTTTTGATTCTAATTTGATATTGAACATTGATTGGAGATCAAAAGCGACGTTTGGATTATTCAGATCGTATTTTCTTATATCAATTTTATTTCAAAAAGATGCCAAAAAGAGATGCGATACGTCAGACGTTTTATTGGTATTGATAGTCAGGATTAAATTTGTTTAGATTTCATTTTGATGACTAGAGAATCATTTTGATAAAGAAAGAAAGAAAATACATTTATTTATAGCCATAAATACTCACAAAAAATAAAGCAAGTAACAAAACATAACAAAAACATCAAAATAGAAAAAATATAGACGTCAAACAAATCCGTAACAAATTATGCTTATAAAAAATACCACTCATTACGTGTGTCCGTGTCACGCGCGAGTTAATGTGTAAGGCGCACTACTAGAGACGATTTTTTTTAATACCACTTTGGTGGCAAACAAGCACCACTTTGGTGGCAAACAAGCATACTAGTAACTCCAGAGGTATCACATGCGCGTTGCCGACCCTTTACAAAAAGGAGGATTCACTGTGTTCACGGCTAAAGGAACAAGAGGGTCCCTCATCATCAACACACTGGGTCCTCTTTGAGCTCTTTGGCAACCTTAGTCACCAGCAGGAACACAACACTATGAGTAGGGTCTAGCGCTATTTGGCTGTGGTTTTCTGTAAAGTTGAGGTACTTCCCCAGTCGGGCTCTGCTCCAGATTTGAGCGAGATGACATTCACTGTGCTGTGCCCTACCACACATAGCGAGATGACATTCACAGTACCCATACCTCTCTTTTGGACAAGGACATACCCATGTCCGGTCGCACAGTTTAAGGACATACCCGGGTCCAAGTAATTCAGTATCATAGACAAAAATTAGCTGGAAGGCGGATAAATCAAACTTCTGGCTGAATTTTGTCTATGGGCTCCATACAAAAAATTAGCCACCATAAACAAATTTCTGACTTCGGGCTGATGGACATTAGAAGTCCGCCCGCGAACTGAAAACTCGCGATTTCCTCGAGTATAATAAGACCATTATGATGATTTTTTCGCGCCTTCTAGCTCCATAACTCCTTGATCCTGCTCATATACGAACTTTCACATTATATTGATCTCTGCTACAACCCCAACAAATTTCATAAAGATCAGAAAAACGTTACTAAAGTTATCATGGAACAACTATTCAAAAACAAAAACCCATCGAAATGCAAGTATCTACGTTCTAGTAGCCACCTGACAGTTCCGTTGTGTCCGAAGTTGCCCATAAGAACTTCACTTCGCTTACGCTCCGCTCGTTAGATTACATTAATTACCTAGTAGTCAGCCTCGAACTGAGAACTCGCGATTTTCTTACAAACTAGCTTACCAATATAACAAGCTCCATGTGATGATTTTTTCGCGCCTTCTAGCTCCATAACCCCTTGATCGATCATGCTAATAAACGAACTCTCAAATTGTACTGAGCTCTACTACAACCCCAACAAATTTCATATAAATCAGAAAAACGTTACTAAAGTTATCGCACACAACTATTCAAAATCAAAAAGCCATCGAAATGCACAGACGTCTAGGTAGCCGCAGTTGTTTGAAAGAACTTCAGTTCGCATACGCTCCGCTCGTTCGATTAACTATAACATAAGAATAACATACTCGTAATGACTACGACTCGACAAACTAATGGGTAATGAAGTTTCCATAGTCCGACAAAAAGTCTTTGTCTGTCACATAAATTGTTTGATATGTCTTCTGAAAGAATTATTGTGTATTTTTAAATTGTAATGTATTACCTACTGTATTTATAAACAATAAGTCCCTCCGAGTTTCTTGCCGGTCATAATAATTCTCGGGTCAGAGGTGTAGGGTTAGAGAACCGGTCGTAGTTTTTTTCTCTCTCTGACGTTCATGAGTGAATTGTAATGTGCCTCAATTGAAGAATAAATATCTTTAATCTTTTATCTTTTTTATCAATATTTACATAAAATTAAAAAATCGTATGTAGGTATTTTCACTTCCATTTTTCATTTTCAAAGTGGAACGCCTTAAACCCAAATTGCATAGGTCTTCCACGTATGGAAAGTAATTATACTAATTATAAAACGCCTAATTAGTTATTACTGTTAATTAAAAATATCAATGACAGTGGAGGTAAGTTAATTAATTCGATTTCGAGTCGATTTTATTCTCAGCATGGAAAGATGTTAATTAAAAGTTGGTTTTATTGAACAACATCGAATTTTTATTAATGATTTAGAGTCTTTTTTTTATACCACGACGGTGGCAAACAAGCATACGGCCCGCCTGATGGTAAGCAGCTACAATAACCTATTTACGCCTGCAACTCCAAAGTAGTCACATGCGCGTTGCCGACCCTTTACAAAAAGGAGGATTCACTGTGTTGACGGCTAAAAGAACAAGAAGGTCCCTCATCGTCAACACACTGGGTCCTTTTTAGGGTTCCGTAGTCAACTAGGAACCCTTATAGTTTCGCCATGTCTGCCCGTCCGTTCGTCCGTCCGCGGATAATCTCAGTGATCGTTAGCACTAGAAAGCTGAAATTTGGTACTAATATGTATATCAATCACGCCGACAAAGTGGTAAAATAAAAAGTGGAAAAAAATGTTTTATTAGGGTACCTCCCCTATACGTAAAGTGGGGAGTGTTTTTTTTTTCATTTCAACCCTAACGCGTGATATATTGTTGGATAGGTATTTAAAAATGAATAGGGGTTTACTAAAATCATTTTTTGATAATGTAAATATTTTCGGAAATAATCGCTCCAGAAGTAAAAAAAAATGTACCCCCCCCCCCCTCTAACTTTTGAACCATAAGTTTTAAAAATATGAAAAAAATCTCAAAAGTTGAACTTTATAAAAACTTTCTAGGAAAATTATTTTGAACTTGATAGGTTGAATAGTTTTTGAAAAAAATTTCTACAAAATCACAATGAAATGACGTGTTTTCAAAAACTCTTGGGACACTTACTGTGACGGACGGAAAACTGCGGAACCCTACACTGAGCGTGGCCCGACACGCTCTTGGCCGGTTTTTTAGGCTTGATTTTGTTTATGCATGCATCGAAATATTGTGCATAAATGAGAAATTAAATACAACATGTAATAAAAATGCTGGGTATCAGTTTAAGGCATAATTGGTATCGTATTCTAATTTTGAAAACTAAGAAAAAAAAAATTTATAATATTACATTATATAATAGTATTTTGTGCAACAGGTACATAATAAGGGTTCTTAAGATTCGAGGGTCGAAGTTACAAAATGAGGCGAAGCCGAATTTTGTAATAACAGACCCGAGAATTTTAAGACCTAATTATGTACCGTTGCACACCAAACTTTTTCTACGACAGTAGCAAAAACGTAATTAATAAATAATTTTAAAGTTCTTAAGTATCACGAGTACATAAATCAATTTTGTTTTAAGATTTATTTTTCTATCAACTAATAACTTACTTTTGTGCCGAAGTTTTCGGATATTCACTGTGAAGTTTTCTTGTCACTTATTTTATGAAAATTAACATAAACTTCTTGATATTAACATAATATACGAGTTTAAATACAAAAATTAAGCCGTACATTGTGTTGAAACTTTTTAAATATTAACTTTTTGACTAAATGTCATAGACAGACCACGAGTTGGTTTTCAATTGCAAAAAAATATGGCTTCGTTCAAGTAACTCTCAATGCAAAAGCTTACATTAAAGTACTATTATGCTTTTCATAAATATGAAAACTAAATTATTTAAGATATTAATACTTTAAAAAAGACGTGATAATGTTTTTATCATAGTTTGTGCAAAAATAATTTCAAGTATAAAAATATAATTTATATTGTAAACAAGAACGAACCCTTTTTAGACATGGCACCTGGAAGTCAGTGTATTAAAAAAACAAAAACAGTTGCACAATATGTTTTGTGTGACTGCTAGCAGTTATAGAAAGTACCTATAGACAAATAGACTTTAGCGCCTTCACTTAAATGATGTAGTTTTAGATACCACTATCAGTCATTTAATTGGCATATAGAAGTGCTGGAGTAGAAAATTAGTACATTATTGTCGAGGCGGTGAAGTAGCACATTGATGGCTGAGTATTATGTTTAAACGGACGACTTTAGGAGTCCGTTTAATTTAATACGAAGCCAGCAATGGCCCTTCGCGCCGAGTCCAATATAGTGCTTTATTCAAAAATAATGCAAAATAGCCAACGTTGATGAACAACAAACAATATTGACATAAATAATATATTCAGGATAACTTCTAGGTTAAAAGAATGACCACTACCGCGAGCATCGAATTTCGATTCGAATCCTATAATTATCTCTATCTCCATCGCTTCTCATTATGAGTGAGAGCTGAATATGTCTAGATTTATTCGAAACTACAATTTTCTATGTTCGCGGTACACGCTCAGCTTTGCCGCCATTATATCTTTTTATTAAAAAGTTTGAAGCGTATTTTTCTTCTGAATTTACCGTAAGCTATTTGAGATAACTAAAAAGTCGCGGTACCAACATTATAAATAACAAATACCGATGTTGTGTTTTGGCTGTTTAGGACCTTTGCCTTTATTTTTGTATGGCTGTTGAACTTTTTAAAAAGTTTGTACCTCGACAAAAATGGAATTTGTATGCAACATTTATGTCGCGAAATCGAGCCTGCAATTTCCGTAACTTTTTAATTTTTATTTGACCATAAACTAGGCACTTCGCCGCCTAGTTTTTAACCGTAAAAGTCAACCTTGCCGGACATTTTTGAATATAATTTTTAAGAAAAAAAAACCGACTTCCATGGGGGTAGCCGGTGAAGCATTATTGTAGATGGTGCACTTAGATTTCATACAATGAAATAACTTGCTTAACAAACGCAGCGGAGAGGACAAATCGCCAAACCTGAACTATGCGTCGTTGAAGAGTTCCGTTCTGATCATCATCAGCAGTTCCACTTCATCAAATGTCACTCTTTTGAATGAAAATGCTTGATTTGTTGATAAAAATACAAAAGTCACTTTATGTATGCCTTTAAGATTTGAGGAATTCCCTCGATTCCTCATGGAACTCATCATCAGAACTTGAGCTTGACGAAAATTGGTCCTGACAATCTAACTTGCTTAACAAACACAGCGAAGGGGACGAAACGCCAAACGTGAACTATGCGTCGTTGAAGAGTTCCGTTCTGATCATCATCAGCAGTTCCACTTCATCAGATGTCACTCTTTTGAATGAAAATGCTTGACTTGTTGATAAAAATACAAAAATCACTATGTGTAAGCCCTTAAGATTTGAGGAGTTCCCTCGATTCTTCATGGATCCCATCATCAGAACTTGAGCTTGACGAAAATTTGTCCTGACAATTAAACTTGCTAAACAAACACAGCGAAGAGGACAAATCGCCAAACGTGAACTATGCGTCGTTGAAGAGTTCCGTTCTGATCATCATCAGCAGTTCTACTTCATCAAATGTCACTGTTTTGAATGAAAATGATGGTTTTGTTGATAAAAATATAAAAATCACTATATGTATGCCTTTAAGATTTGAGGAGTTCCCTCGATTCCTCATGGATCCCATCATCAGAACTGCGTTTTGACAAAAACGGGACCAATCTGTATATATATACTTACAATCAAAAAAAGAATTTTTAAAGTCGGTTCAGACATGACGGAGTTATGGAGTAACAAACATAAAAAAAAAAAAAAAAAAAAAAAAAAAAAAAAAAACATACACGCCGAATTGAGAACCTCCTCTTTTCAAATCTTGAAGTCGGTTAAAAATAGGTTTTGTATGGAGGGTCGGCCTGGTGGGATGAGGTGACCCATACAAAAAAAATTTTTTTTTCTTACTTTCTTTTATACGAAATACGATACCAATTATGCCTTTTAACGGATCACCACTATTTTGGTTACATATTGAATAAAAAATATGTGTAAATTACACGGTGTAATTTTACACTAGTAGTCCGCCTCGAACTCAGAACTCGCGATTTCCTTGCAAAAGAGATGATCAATATAACAAGACCCTTATGATGATGATTTTTTCGCACCTTCTAGTTCCATGACCCCTTGGTCGATCCTGCTCATATACGAACTCTCAAATGATATGTATCTCTGCTACAACCCCAACAAATTTCAAGAAGATCAGAAAAGCGTTACTAAAGTTATCGTGAACTATTCAAAATCAACTCAAAATATCAATCAATAAACTCAAAAAGCCATTAAATGCCGAGACGTCCCAGTAGCCAGAAGTTGTTTGTAAGAACTTACTTCGCTTACGCTCCGCTCGTTCGACAATATACGTAGGCACTGTTATTGTAGCAAAAAATAAATTCACTGTTTTTAACTGTTTCGCCCTAATGGTTGTAAATTGTCGATATAGAAACTAACGCGTTTATAAATATGAAAAACCAACTTACCCATACCTGTTCTTTAACTTGAAGTTTATCATACTTACATGTCAAGTCGCTTCACCGAACGATCGGCGTAGTGAGCACTTATTCTCCTAGTGAAGTGAAGTTCTTACAATTAACTTATATCATCTGGCTACCGGTAAGTCCCTGCATTTCGATGAATTGTTGATTCTAATAGTTTGTTCTGCAATAATTGCAATAACTTTAGTACAGTTGTTAAAATTAAATCAAAATGTTGTAATAGCGCAGTTAAGGTAAACATTTTATGATTAAAAAAGCAAGATCGATCAAGGAATCAAGGAGCAACATGGAAGACGCGATAGCTATTTTCAAAAGGGTCTTAATATGACAAAACCCTTTTGAAAACAGCTTTTACCAATAGGTCAACTCCATCATATAGTCTCCATTGCAAGTCTGCATCATTTTAATATAAATGTAAATTTATATTAAAAAAAAACAATTCATTGTTTCTGTGACTTATGAACATTATTAGCATTTTAATTTTTTTTTTACTTTATTAATGCCAGAAATAACAATGTCCATATTTTTTCAGATATTTTTTAATCATAAATAAAATAATCTTCTACATAAAATTATGGTAAAAATTGTTTTGAACTCTGCAAATAAAAATCTGTCATACTTATAATAAGTACTCTTTTTGGCTTCCCCGTAATAGTACATTACTTACCTAGGGCTGTAAAAAAAAGAAAGCCCGAAATCGCAGGTATTTGGGACCCGAGCCGCAGGCGAGGGTTGTAAATATGCGATAGAGGGCTTTCTTTTTTACTGCCCGTGGTGAGTACACAATTTTACGTCCCCACCTGGCCATAATGCGAGTTTTACCGTAAGCGTAGCGAGCGGTAAAACTCACATTATGGCCAGGTGTGACGTAAAGGTTTTTTTTTATTTGGGGTCACAGCATTATTAAACTACATAAAGGGCAGGGGTAAAATAATGACCACTTTCGGAATAATAATACTTAAAATTATGAACCGGAAAATATATAAACAAAGAATATTTACTCTGTAAGGTGCGTTTTCTAGGAACTTTAGTAATTACGTTAGACAAAGGTTGAGTTAAGTACACTATTATTAGACAAATATTGCACATATTGCCATAATTCTTAGAAACTGACATTGTAATTTTACTAGGAATTATGGACTTGTAACGATGGTTACATTATTATTATTAAAGTCGATTAAAATAATAATATTCAAGCCCGTTTGCTTCCTGCTGCTAGGACTCTAAAATATCTAGAATTTTTCCTTTAGGGCGTACTGCCATTTCGCCGAAAATCATTTCGCCTAATTTCATTTCCCCATCAACTTATTTCAGAACGTTCAGCTTGCATACCAACGTTTACCAAATGATTGTTTCGCATAGTTTAATTTGGCCGAATTTTCATTATGCATACGTTAGGTTAGGTTAGGTCACAAATATCTGAACAACGCCTCTATTGTAAAGGATACAAAGTGCACGTTCAGATATTTGTGACCACCATGGCCGCTCCGATATATTTGGGGACTGCACGTAACCCGACTTCTTTATACAAGCCGAGTTTTTAACCGTCAATCGAGACAATCAAACCTGAATCTATTTGTGATTTTGAACAACTTTTACTATGGTGTCAACTTTGTAAACACAAAGATTACCTAAGTAAAGACAAAGGTGACATTTTTGGATACGTATTGTGTAAAGTATTTAATAAAATTTAAATTATAGAAATGAAATTCTTCTTATGCTCTCATTAGAATGTATGAGATATATCAAAAGGCTCAAAGGCAAAAACTCTACAAGCCGTAATTAAAATATCGGCTGGAAATTAGAAAAGCCGATGGATATCGAGTTTTCTGAGCGTGTTACAGCTAGGGAATACAGTACCGGTATATTTTGTACAGTCGCCATCAGATATATCGGAGCGGCCAAAGTGGTCACAAATATCTGAAGAACGCTTCTGTTGTTCTCGATATAGTGCATGTTCAGATGTTTTGAGTACCTTGGCCGCTCCGATATATTTGATGGCGACTGTATGGGAAATCCCGGGATACCGGTACTAGGCCTAGCAAGTGACCCGATTAATGGTCATTATCATTAACCGCTCTATTGCGCGGTCAGCCACTTAAGTCGTCAGTAACTTGATTAGCCGATGATAGCTGGACTGGATCGCAAAACAGTTAGATTTTATTAATCTGATGACTCTAATATCGTACAAAATACAGGAATATACTTAATATAAGTATTATCAACCGAAATCCCTTCTGAGAGCCTTCCGAGGGACAACAGGATAGTCATCATCATCATTAATAGTATTAGTAGTATAAGTAAGTACAATCACGAACCCGGATTGTTGAGCCACTTGCCATTGTTCGTTTAGCCGTGTTATGAATGACCGATGTTACCGACTAGCTGTCTACTGTCAGTTACATCAGTCATTTATTACACGGCTAAATTACGAACAAAGGCAAGTGGCTTAACAATCCGGGTTCGTGACCGCAAGTATTAAATGGTTACATAAATATTATACGCACGTATGTAATATTTGTTTAATCACTTATTCCTAAATATATTACTGGTATTTAAAACTTATAGTAAATAATAATCATTCTAGTACCTATGCTTAAGGGTCCTTAATCCCTAAAATGTCGATAAACTCTATTAATGAAAAACCCTAAAACAAAATCTGGGCAAGTCCGAGTCGGGAGTCGTGACACCACGTGTTTTCCTACGAGGAGGTCGAGAAATAATCCTCATCGTCTGACCTTGGTTGCTCCGTTATATATTATATGTTAGGCAGTTGTATGAAATTAATTAAATATGTTCGTATAAATTCAAATATTAGATAACTAGGTGTACCCGCGGCTTCGCTCGCATGTGTTTCAGTAGGCGTTATCACTTTTTGTTTCCCCTAACAGTCCATTCTACATCTTACCCCACCACCATTTCATCTTATCCCCGATTTTTTAATCACAAGTGTAACTTTATTCAAAGTTTTTAATACAAAAAGTCTTGCTAAAAGCGTTTTATTATACAGAAAATATGTTCTCTTTACTAAAAAACATAGTTTCATGTACCTAGTCCTCATGTCGTATGTACAATGGAGCTCTCAAGAAAACACTACTTATCTCATCAAAAACCCGTTCAATCTTATCCCAACCTACCTCACCAACTTAATTGAATTTTATTCAAATTTAATAAGAACCTTTTTTTGCGTAATTTGGAAATGAACGTCTAACTGCAAAATCCGGAAAGGCCTTCCAAGACCACCAACCGAATTTTGATATCGTTTGGTGGTTTTGCGTAGGTATTTTGTACGATTTATGTATTTCTTGTCAATGTGCAGTAAACCGCAGAGTTGGTTGACCCAAACACATGAATGAAAATGGTCACTATATATTGGTGTGCCTAAAAATATGTTTTAGTCACCAGAAAATGTAGATCAAGCAAGGTGTTGCGAATTCAACCTTTTTTTTTGTATACAATCTGCAGTTGCTAAACGCTCGGGCTCGGCTAGTATTCGAGGGCTTCTTTTAAGCAACAATGGCAGCGCTCCACATAGACTCAGTGTGGCCAATCGGAATTAAGTTTAAAACTAAGTTGTACCTTTAGTCAAATTTGCCAATTCACTCCATCTTGAGCTTCCAAACCTTCAACCACTTTCACTCTTATTTAACCGTTTTTGGCACTACCTTTTGTTAACCAGTACTTTGGAATTATACACTTACTTATACATCGAAGTTTTATTTGAGTCGTCGAGATCCTGATTACGGCAGCTACACAAGGTTTACCTTAGAATTTTGATTTGATTTAATTATTCAAAGACAACACAATGGTCCATACAATGTTAGTATTAACTTAGTCTAATATTAGTTATTCAATAATAAATATACAAAACAGTGATTTAGTCCTCTGCCCATTATCCACAGACTCCGCAGTAGAGGACAGTCTAGCTTGTTGCTATCATGCTTAGGATGCTGTTTTTGATGTTGCTGAACATCAGATTTTTCTACTAACCAAAACATGAATATTTTCCAGAATCCAGGCGGGTATAATTTAACTGGTCAGTTACCTGGCGGGAAAACGCTAACAGGGTCTTAAAAAAGCGTAGCTATTTGTTAGCGGAATTGACTCGTGACCAGAGGGCTGGGTTATAGCTAGCACTGTAGATCAGAATTGCAATACAACGAGGCAATGCGGCCAATAGACGGCGATTTGGGGCAAATTTTGTATTTTTAAGTACTTACAATACACGGTGCCCGTGAGCATTGCGAGAGATTTTAACCACGCATTTCTGAGGTCAAAAGAATGAAAAAACATTATATGACTTTTGATGTAAAACGCCAAAAAAAAATTTTTTTTTTTACTTTTTTTTTCACTTTTTTTGAATGCTGTTCTACATAAAAAGTAAATGTCATTAGAAAAAAGTAACGGAAAAAGTAAATTGCTACATTTTTTCTCGTAAAAACTAGTCCATGCAAAGTGTTTCTTAGGTCTTTGATATCAGTCAATAAGAGATGTCTAGACTATGCCCCATACCGGTGAGATCGCCATCAAAAAATCATTTTACACTGAGAAACAATTCAAAATGCAATTTTTTGTAAGTAGTATTTACTCTAAAACTATGGCGAATTTCGGAAAAGTTTAAAGGACATTTTGTTCTCTAAATATGATAATGAATACACTGTTAAAGTCTCTCGCAATGCTCACGGGCACCGTGTAGTTAAGTTTAAAAATACAAAATAATTTATTGTATGAAAGTGAGTATTGATAATGATATTATGTTACATGAAGTGGGTCACTATCAGCCAGTGTTTAGCATACAATTTGTCGTTTTTTATTTCTTAATTTTTGTTTTTAATTTCTTAAGGTCTAGTTATATCGTTTGTTACATGTCAATTACACTGGTCAACACGGTTTTCGGGTCTGGCTCCTCAATGTGAAATTTTGGTTTCTCCTATGTTACAAATAAAGAAAAAAGTCTCATCAATGTTTGCTTTTGTAGAAACTAGAGCAATTGAAAAGATCAAAGTGCCACCTATTGTGATCAAAGTGCTCATAAAAACCAATTAAAATCTTCAAAACGTACTTATCAATATAAATCAGACAACAGCAACTTTAAGAGCTAAACAACAGTGGTTTTTGATGTTTGGAATCAGAATTCAAGTATTAGAATAGAAACAAAAAAAATGGCGGCCTGTGTTATTATTAGTGATAATATAATTTGAGTGAGCATCACTTATATTTAAAACATTTCATTACTTCCTCCTAATTATTCCGGTCCATGCCATCGTATCAATCCTCAATGGAATATTTTTATGTTGATTCCGTTTTCAAAACCAACATACCGTAAACAACTTTTTGCGCCCAGATTGCATTCTAAATTAAACACGCATTCAATCACACGACAACGAAAACATCCGAAACATAATGAATGGGAAGGCCGGTGAAAACTTTTTGTAGGTGGCGTTGTTCCAGATTCTATACAACGAGAGAAAGAGACAACACCACAGACAAAGCAATGTACCAGTACAGACAAAGCAAGGAATAAATTAATATGAAATAATTTTAAACAAAAAAGAACCGACTTCACTTAGCGTCCACCTTTCCAAAAGCAAATGCTCGAGCTTCTGTACAAAAAATACTCAAATCACTATAGGTGTGCCTATAATAGTTGAAGAATCCCTCGATTTCTCCAGGATCCCATCATCAGACCCTGACTTGATTACAATGGGACCAAATGTGAAGTATACTCTTTCAAACAAAAAAATAAGTTTCCAATTCGGTCCAAAAAAAAAAGCAAAAACAAAGATCCCGACGAATTGATAACCTCCTCCTTCGAAATCTTGAAGTCGGTTGAAAATTAATGGTCCTTAACAATGTACGGAAACATATACAGTAAGGAGGCTTTTCTTAGGCCAAATTATTCCCTGTAGCTATATTTCGGAAACCTGGCGACCAATCCGAGGCGAAACAATGAGTCATTTTCGCTAAAATAAACCAAATTTAGCTTTTCCAAGGACCATTATGGGTGATGTCATTGTGACAATTGTCTTCCCCATTGAAGTAATGACGTGTACGTGTGACAGTATCAAATTTACGGATACCGCTGCGACCCAAGTATCCTAGAGTTTAGGGCGTCTGCCGCGTATGCAGAAGGCACTGGTTTGCTTCCAGCCCTGGGCACCGGAGGCATTATTGCCCTTATTTATTTAGCTTTGTTTCCAACCTACTACATTGATTGATACTACTATATTGGACTAGGAAGTATTATATTACTTTGTCTTTATGTACTTGGTTGGTCCACTGCGGGTAAAAGCCTCCTCCATCTGTTTCCATTTTGAACGATTGGTAGCAATGGTCATCCAATTTCTGCCGGCTGCCTTCACTATTTCATCAACCCATCTTGTCTTGGGCTTTCCTGGTCATCTCTTGCCCAGAGGGCCCAGCCATTTTGTTGTTTGCTGTGTCCACCTCCTGTCAGTGTACCTTGCAATATGTCCTGCCCATCTCCATTTTTGCCTTAAGTTGTATTGAAGTATATAGAAGCTTAGTGCCCTTAATGTATCTATATAAGTTTATAATCTACCTATTCAATGCAACTACCTAAAACGTGACGTAATTTCTAAATTCGTATTTTATGGTAGACTATTTAAATGTCTAAAGCGTATCTAAATTTAGACACATATTATGTAAATTAAGAAAAAAACGTTACCGACTAGATTCATCGAATCCTGTTTCTATCTCCATGTACTATCGGCTTCATAATTGCAAACCCAATTTATGAATGAATTCATTGATAAATTGGGTATGCAATTATGAACCCGATGGTACAGTAGAAATAGCAGCTGATACATTTAAAATGACCTTAACACGATTCTGTTACTAATATGTGTACTACGATGGACGTCTTTCGGCTGATATAATGATGATGATATGAGCTTATATGTTATTTCTGTCTGTCTGTCACAGTCAATTTGCTCCGAAACTACAGGAACGATTGAGCTGAAAATTTGTAGACATACCTATATTTTAGTAAACAACCCAAAGGCGGAATGGTAACGTAAATGTGTTGGTAAATTATAAAATTAAAAGTTTTGTAAAGTAATGTTGTAAATTATACTGTGTGATGTATTCAAGAAAAAAAAAGCGAGCATTGATGCAACCACTTCTGTACACAATAAACACATACAAAAAGGTACATAATATTTAAGTAGGTACCCAAAAATACTACCATTTGTTCATAGTCAGACAACGAGTAACGATATAAAGGAGGTACAGACTCAAACAAGATTTGTCTGAACCGGCCAGTCTCATACCGTAATAAGTTGGGCCCGGAAGTTTCGGTGCAACTTTTAACAACTCCTAGGTAGAGAACACCACTGTATATCGATACATCGATATTATCAGTCTATTACTCTATCAATGCGGTTAATTTTGACGGCAGCCTAGTCGGTAGTGGGCCTGCCTATGAAGCAGGAGGTCTCGTGTTCGAATCGTAGTCAGGGAATTTATTTATGTGCTTTATATTTGTTCCTGAGTTTTCGATGTTTTCTATGTATTTAAGTATTTATCTATATCTATCTATTATATCTATCGTCGTCTAGTACCCACAACACAAGCCTTATTGATCTTACAGTGGGACTCGGTTGATTTGTGTAAGATTGTCCGATAATATTTATTTATTTAATTTATATAATAAAATAATACTTGCAAGCAAATACCTAGTTAGCTTATCAACTCTTTAAATATATCTAGTCTCTCTTTGACACTGGCATTGTCTCAGAGAGATAAGTAACCTGATCTCATAATAAACTATGAATATTTTCGTAATCTTCAGTATAATACATCGACATATAATATCAAGACGAGTAAAGGCAAGCAAAGTTCATGTGAAAACACGACCCATTTTCACGTTTACAAAACTAAAATGTCTTATGTCTTATTAACCAATCAAGTGCCATTTTTTTGTGTTAACCTTAATTCCGCAAAGGTTTCATGCCATTTCACCAATAAGAAAAGTTGCCGTGTTGTGAGTGGTCAAAATCAATTTGACAATGAAGTTTAATTGGACAGGAGATACTCAAATGAAATAACTGAAATGTCAAGTTAACGTATAATTAATACGCCTAAGTTTGACGTGGATGGGTTCACGTAGTAAATAATAATGCAATCAATTAACAATTTATTTTTTAGTGCATTTTTCATTACTTATGTTATATACGTAAATTTAATTGTTCTTGGAATAAGGAATAATATGAAAGCCTTCTATTGATCTTTCCTTTATTTAATAAAAGTGCTTAATTACAATATAAGGACTTACATACTACAAAATAAGCATAAATTAACATAAAATAGTAAAGATTTTGAACTTTTTTACAATTTTATAAATCCGTTACATTAGGGAGACCCTCTTGGTCTCAAGCAACATAATGTTAAGCAATTAAGATTGATTATGGCAAAAAGAACGATTGTTTTTTAACTTTATTTATGACCAGACTAGAAAATAACAGCATACCTTCAATATAAATAGTTAAAATTCTCTTTGCTTCCTCGTGTTTTAGAACTGAAAAAATAACGGATGAGTTCGTTTATGTGTACTATTTATTTTAGCAGGCTTAGGGAAATACAAAGATAAATTTACATTTTATCCATTTTTTTATACTACAAAGGTAGCAAACAGGCATACGGCTCACCTGATGGTAAGCAGCTACCGTAGCCTATGGACGCCTGTAACTCCAGAGGTGTCTGGTGTGCGTTGCCGACGCTTTCATATAAAAGAGGATTCACTGTGTTGACAGCTACAGGGACAAGAGGATCCCCCGTCGTCAACACACTGCATCCTCTGAGCTCTCTGGCAACCTTACTCACCGGCAATAACACAACACTATGAGTAGGGTCTAGTGCTAATTGGCTGTGGTTTTCTGTAAAATAGAGGTAGTTCCCCAGTCGGGCTCTGCTCCAGATTTGATAATTAAAGACTATGTATATGAAGTTATAGCATTCATTATTAATTAAAAATAAGAATCATACCTATTAGTCAGTTGCACTATAAATGGCACGGCCAGAATGGTATGATTTTACCAGAGTGAGTATAGGAGGTACTAATTCAAAGGGTTTTGTTTTGTCGATTTCGTTGACTTTACTTAATATTAGTGATTTGAAAAAAAAAAAACTTTAAACATACACATACTGTTGAAGTCATAATTATAACAGAATTTAAATTATATTTAGTAGGTAAGTAAAACCGATTGAGGTGGCATATTACAATTGTTTATTAAGTACGTATCTCATATTCCCAATATATGAGTACAAGGGAGGCATTTCGATATTATCAAAGTAGTATAATATTAATAAAGATTTATTCTAAGGACCCATACTGTATATCGAAAAAAAAACAAACTGAAAAGATTCTTTGTTAACAACGGAAACCTAACTGCTATTCCTACTAGGTAATACTTATAAATGAACATTCATCCTACTTTTCCTCAAATGAGTTATGTTTACTTTTCCAAAACTTATATTGCATAACATCGACCAAGTCCGTAATGTATGAGAATATCTATGCGTGATTTACTTACCGATGAAAAGAAATATCACCATCTTTGGCGCCTGTGTGGCTCCTGCACCAATGTACTGCACAAGCCGGCATTTTAATACCGATATATAACCGAAATTTCATGGACCGAAAAACCTAATATTTTGACGACATGACAATTTCAAAATGTTTGACATGACATTAGGGCACCGCTGTCACAAGCTCCGCCCACTTTGGCACCAGCAAAGTGGAGCAGATTTTGAGCGTTGATTACGCTTCCTTACTTATTATTCTTCCAAGGTATAATAATAATAAATCATGTAAAAGTGCAATGGCGAATAAAATTAATAATAAGAACCAAGACTAGTATACACCCAATAGTATACTCAACTTATACATAGTGTAATACTTAATTGTACCTACATTCTAGTATGTATGCAATCTATAATTTTGTATCCATTAGGGATACCTGTTATTGGTTACAAAGGAGATGGTCAATTCTGAGCCACCTGATATAAACCGTATTCAGTTTGTACTTCATTGTAAAATAAATATTCATTTTATTACTGAAGTAGACAAAATATTACAATAAAATGAAACGGGAATTAGAAATCCATACTAATATTATAAATGGGAAAGTGTATGTGTGTGTTTGCTTGTTTGTTTGTCCGTCTTTCACGGCAAAACGGGGCGACGAATTGACGTGATTTTTTAAGTGGAGATAGTTGAAGGGATGGAGAGTGACATAGGTTACTTTTTGTCTCTTTCTAACCCCCCACTTCCCTAAAATGGGGGGTGGAAGTTTGTATGGAGCATTGCGCAATTTTCAAGGTAGAAAGCTAAAAATTGGTATGCGGACTGTTTGTGACTAACAAAATAATCGTGCATCATTATTTTTCGGAAATCTGCACCCAACCCCTTAAAAGAGGGGGGTGAAATTTTATATGGGACTTTGGGAAACACATATAAGGTTACCCCGAATTTAACGCGAGCGAAGCCGCGAGCAAAAGCTAGTACTAAATAAATAAACATTATGTTGATATTTCCGCGATTAAAATACAGCAAGACAAGTCGTTAACGTCCTTAAGCCATTGGCATAAAGTTTAACTTCACCTGGACTGAAACGGGTTTGTTTTTTGGTTTGACACTGTCAATGTCTACCGTTACATAATCTGCGTTTTGATACTGTTCGATAAGTTAGAACATTGTAATATTAAAATAATATCTAAGCCTACGAATACGGAAGTTTAAATTAGAAATAGACTGTATTAAAACGCCTAAAGATTGAAAATGCGTATTTTTGCATTTTTACAGGGCGATTTTTTAACAGAATGACAGTCAAACCTAAATCTATTCATAATTTTGAACAACTTTTACTATGGGGTCAACTTTGTAAGCATAAAGGTTACCTAGGTGAAATTTTTGGCTACGTATTGTGTACGTATGTAAAATGTAGAAATGAACTTCACCTTATGCTCCAATTTTTTTGAACCAATTTCCTAGCGTTTGTTCGGCTTAGGGTCCGCTTGACAACCTAATCCCATGAATTGGCGTAGGCATTAGTTTTTACGAAAGCGACTGGCATCTGACCTTCCAACCCTGAAGGGAAAGTAGGCCTTATTGGGATTAGGTTCGGTTTCCTTACGATGTTTACCTTCACCGAAAAGCGACTGGTAAATATCAAATGATATTCTGTACATAAGTTCTAAAAAAATCATTTGTACGAACCAGGGTTTGAACCCGAGACCTCCGGATTGACAGACGGACATCTGACCGCCAGGCTACCAGCGTCCCTTCATTATATAGGGCAGATGCCCCGGTTTTGGCCACTTTAAGGAAAGTTTGTCTATTCAGACGTCCGTCATTTTGTAACAATAGGGAATTATGACAATGTTTATGTACTGAGTCATTTAAGATATATTGCTATATTTATATGAATCCCCGCTGTTAAGATTCTGACATCAGATCAAATTTTTTTCTTTAATTATATGTCAGAAAGGGGCCCAGTTTTGGCCACTTTTTTCCATGGCTCCTGATAACTGAATGACAACAATTACATGACAGATGCCAGTGCCATCTGTACTGCCATAACTTACCCTTATTTGAACTAGAAACGATAGACTTGTAAATTTCTCTATACCTTAATAAAGTTGAAAATGGCCAAAACCGGCACAGTGACCACAACCATCTGCCCAATATATTTTTTAAACTAATAATACATTTGTTCACGAAACACATACAATAATTAGAAAATAATACGTCAACTTAAAACTACATTGTTTACAAAAAGAACACACAACTTAACAGAACACATAAGATAGTATGAGAGATATAGGTATATAACAGGGCTCAAAAAAAAAAAAAAAAAAAAACAGGCGACTATGTAAATACCACAAGTATTTTTTGGCAATTCAAATTATCTTAAAAATTTCAATTTACGTTAATGTACTGTATTACGTCCGGTAAGATTTTCTTATTAGAATCGTGACTCTTAACTATTTACCTACAGCTGATTCAACAAGACTTTATACTTTATCAAGCCATTTGAATTGTCTATAATGCATTCATTAATATCAAATCATGTAATTAATGAATATGAAACTCAGATTATCATCACACATTAATAAATAAGTTATTTTATGATTACGAACGTAAATACTAGTAAACCTAGATTGTCTAGTAGTGTTTTCATGAACCTAAATTGAATTCACGTATTCATAGCCAACATAACTTAGGTATTACTATTAAGTAGGTGTTTGACTATATGGCTTATAGTCAAACACCTACTTAAAGGTGCGACCACACCGCTGCTTAAACTACGGTGACGTTACGGAATTGCAGTAACGCATCGTATCCGTACCGTTTTTATTGCATGCCCTCCACACCGCTGCTCAAAATACGCTGACGATACGGAATCGCAATGACGTGCCGTAAATTCACGATTTTTACGGCTCCGCTCTCCACACCGCTACTCGAAATACGCAGACGCAACGTGTACGCCGTTACGTGCCCCATACGAAATATTTTGACGCAGCTCAATTGTCTGCGAGCAGCGGTGTGGAGGTGGAAGGCATGCGGTAAAGTCGTGACGTTTACGGCACGTCATTGCGATTCCGTACCTTCGCCGTATTTTAAGAAGCGGTGTGGTCGCACCTTAATACGTAAGTTTACTCCATTGCTTATGCATTATTAAAAAAAGGTAAACAGAGAACCACAGCCACACATTATTGTGTATTTATTTATTGCATACATGTACATTTATCGATGCATAGAAATACATGGTGTTCAAATAATATTAGTGGGCGTACATGCTACCCTGTTATATTATAAGGGTATTACAATATGGCTTATATTTAACCATTTTATTTTATGTCAGTCATTTATTTCATTAAAGTTACAGTTTAGTTTTCTATTTATTTCCTATCATTAAACATTTTATATTAACATGTTAGGTATTTTATTTTAATTTAATTTATTATCTTTTCGATAGTCATCTATAATATAGAAATATTTTTCTATTAGAAGTTTACTGGTATAGGCCTCCTACCAGTAGGTAAATGGTTATCTCATTAAAAACATAAATAGTTAAATATACCTACACATATAAATATTATAGTTATAGATATGTATACATATAAAATATTGTAAAATTTAGAAAATGAGAAATAAAGGGTTTCTATTTTTACTTTTCATTTTTTATGTCGGGCCGTATACTTGTCTGCCACCGTCGTGGTATAAAAAAATGTGCCTATGTACAGTCAAGAACCCGGATTGTTGAGCCACTTGCCATTGTTCGTTTAGCCGTGTTATGAATGACCGATGTTACCGACTAGCTATCAACTGTCAGTTACATCGTCCATTTATTACACGGCTAAATTACGAACAATGGCAAGTGGCTCAACAATCCGGGTTCGTAATTGTACTTACTTGCTAAACCGCGTAACTGATCACTATTATCATATATGGTAGTATTTGATCAATACATAATGTTTTTTTTAAGTTAAATTAATCTTAAACCAAGTAAATCGTGGTTACCCAAAAAATAGTTTTTTTTTTAAATATCACGACGGTGACAAACAAGCATACGGCCCGCCTGATGGTAAGCAGTTACCGAAGCCTATGGACGCCTGCAACTCCAGATGTGTCGCATGCGCGTTGGC
The DNA here is from genome assembly GCA_947086415.1 of Pammene aurita. Classification (NCBI taxonomy): domain Eukaryota; kingdom Metazoa; phylum Arthropoda; class Insecta; order Lepidoptera; family Tortricidae; genus Pammene; species Pammene aurita. The sequence goes on from OX352316.1 coordinate 12,122,297, forward strand.
GACCCTTTACAAAATGGAGGATTCACTGTGTTGACGGCTAAAGGAACAAAAGGGTCCTGTGGCACTTGACACTTGAAGGGACACAACACTAAGGAATAATCCTGTTGTGTCCCTGTTGGTGACTAAGGTTGCCAAAGAGCTCAAAGAGGACCCAGTGTCTTGACGATGAGGGACCATCTTGTTCCTTTAGCATCATTTCATCTTCTAATTCTGTATCACGCCTTGATCGCTTGCTACACGACCCCAATTTCATCCTGTAGGTATATGACAAGAATAATTTTATAAAAAAAAACTTTGATAAAAAAAAAAAACTTAACTGCTCATCGGTGTACCTTATGCCTTTTGTAATAAGGTCCACCGATGTACAGTTAAGATTGATGCTGTTTGTACAAAGAAAACCTTCAGAAACAACTTTATTCAAAAGGTCATAATTATACAGATTTCTATAATGTATACGTCATTTTTAGGGTTCCGTAGTCAACTAGGAACCCTTATAGTTTCGCCATGTCTGCCCGTCCGTCCGTCCGTCCGTCCGCGGATAATCTCAGTGACCGTTAGCACTAGAAAGCTGAAATTTGGTACTAATATGTATATCAATCACGCCGACAAAGTAGTAAAATAAAAAGTGGATTTTTTTTTTTATTAGGGTACCTCCCCTATACGTAAAGTGGGGAGTGATTTTTTTTTTCATTTCAACCCTAACGTGTGATATATTATTGGATAGGTATTTAAAAATGAATAGGGGTTTTCTAAAATAATTTTTCGATAATGTAAATATTTTCGGAAATAATCGCTCCAGAAGTAAAAAAATATGCGTCCCCCCCCCCTCTAACTTTTGAACCATAAGTTTTAAAAATATGAAAAAAAATTCAAAAGTAGAACTTTATAAAAACTTTCTAGGAAAATTATTTTGAACTTGATAGGATGAATAGTTTTTGAAAAGAAAATACAAAATAATTTCTGAACTAAGTTTGTAATTTAACCGTATAAGCAGGTGTTTATTGTACCTGTAATTTCTACAAAATTACAATGAAATGACGTGCTTTCAAATAAAGTAAAAACGGTCAAAATCGGTTCACGCAATAAAGAATTATCCCATAAAAATCATCTTCCATACTTTATGCTCGCGCGCAATAGTTTACTTAATTTGCCGATAGATGTCGCTGTACGTGGAACTCTCATATCATATCCTACATGGCGGTGTTATTAACTCTTAAGTGGGGACACTTACTGTGACGGACGGAAAACTACGGAACCCTACAGTGAGCGTGGCCCGACACGCTCTTGGCCGGTTTTTCTACACAAATTATGACTCAGATTTTGCTCTTTTCACATAAAAGGTCGGAAACGCCCGTTGCGGTTTAAGATCTGAATAAATAAATGTTTGTATGGAAAATTAACTATTAATAGTGATTTGTATTAATAGTTAATAGGCTAATGAAGGTTTGTGCGTCATGTTTGCGTCTGAACAATCTAGATCGACAGCAGGTACTCATTTGTATGTACATTAATATAATACATACGTGTGATGACGTCTGAGATATTTACCAACAGTTAACCTGGTGGACCCCTTCTATTAGGTTTCGCAGGTCGGGGGAGAAACAAGGAAAATAATACTGCAGGGTTGCTTTGTATTATATGTCTAAGGTGGAAGCGAAAAGTGAAAATAATTTTAATATAGTTTTATCACATTAATCATGAAGCTGATGAAACCTGTTTAAAGGGGATGAGGGAAGCCCCTTGCATTAAAGAAAAGTACTTTGCATGATTGTTATTTATACCTGATGGATACGATTAAATGTCTATAAGGCGTAAGCAAACAGAAATATTTATTCTGACCAGAGATACAACAGATAGTTGTTTGGCCGGATACCGTATACCGGATATCCGGCGGACCCATTGGCTGGACGTTGCATCTCCGGTATGAACATTTATAATTTGCCTTTGTCTTTGAATGCATACAGGGTGGATTTTTACATGTGTTAAAACTGGCAGCATATTTAATTTTTTATTTATTTATTGGATCTATTGATCCGGAGCCGCTACCCGAAAATAATCTTAAATGACCTTCCCAAGCTTTAAAATTCCCGACGCAAAAATTTAAAAAAAAATCGCGTCCCGATTGAAAATTTGTCAAATGATAGTTTATATAAGAAATAGAAAAAAACTATCATCTGATAAACAAATGGGACGCGATGACCATTTTTTTGTTTATATTTCAGCCGCGCCATTTCTCACCCCGCCAACGGAACGTCAGCTAACATTCACGAGGCTTCCTTACACATCGCCTTAACAACTTCACAAGTGCCCGGGACGCGATTACCGACGAAATTTACACCTTGCCCGGTCTATAATGTTAAATAGCTGTTAGGTATACAATTTACGAGTATTATTAAAATAACTAAATGTTGACAATTGTGTATCAATATTAATGATCAGAATTCCACGTCATTAATGAGTCATTAAAAAGTCATTATTGATTAAAAGATGTCTTGACCTAGTTGAAATTATTTTGATAAGTACCCGGAATCATTGAATTTAACCGATTTTGGTGCCGTGTTCTTATTTTAAAATACACAAACAATACATCAAAAACACAATCTATCTCAAACATAACTCCAACACACAGCAAATAATCAACCAATCTTCAACCAATATTGAAGTTGTATTGGAGTTGCGTTGGAATACTTTTCAAGCAAATTCAGATATTTCTGATTCAGACGTTTATACTCTATGTCTTTAGGTATTTAAATAAAAGTAAACAAACAATTTTTACATTTTCGGGTAGTTATAACTTTTATTGGTTAACCAATCAAATACAAAACTGCCTGGATCTGTCACTTAACGACCGGGCTTTAACCAATATTATTTGATCGTGTAATGTTTTCATCTACCCTCAACTGGCTTAAGGAGCCATTTGAGGGTAGATCTTATTTACTTTTATTTAAATACCTAAAGATACAGAGTATAGATGCTAGCTATATTGTGTAGTTAATGCATTGGAGTTGTATTGAAGTTGGATCGTGTGTACACGTGTTTTAAAGTAAGAATACGTCACCTGGATGTTTGAAATTCGAAGTAAAGCCTGACCAGAAATATATCATCATTGTCAAGACTTCAAGAGGGCGCTATTATTCTCATTTATATGGCAACAATTCAGTACAGTCAAAGAGTGTATTATTCTCAGATTTGTTTACCTGTCAGCTCTGATGTTAAATGGATTTTTATCTACACTCATATTGTAAGTTCTCTAAAACGTGTTCGAAAACGGTAGGCAATGGCTAGCATTACCACAACCGATTTTACTATGATAAGCTTTTTATCTGTGGCAGTAACGTAATTTTAACTTTACATGCTCAAATATTGATGTGTTATGAGTTTTGATAACATAATGTACACCTGCACGCGCCCGCGCGGCCGCCGACACGCGCCCGCGCGACCGCCGGCACACAAGAGTTGGCCATGGCGGTGCAATGGCGGCCATTCTATGGTTTCCGAATACGGCATTTAGGATAAATAATATGAGTGTAGATAAAGCAGTGTATGCAACTGTACGTAATTAGGCCTTATTACGTAACAGTTACATAAACTACTATAACGTTGAAATGTTTCGTAGCGAAATAGCTTCATTTTCCGAGCGTTTCATTTCCAGCACTTTATTACCTAGTTATACAGGTTGTAACAAAATGCTGGAGATCCGTTTAAGGGCATAATTGGTATCGAATTCTTATTACGAAAAAATAAGAGAGAATAATTTAAAACAAAAAAGAACCGACTTCACTTAGCATCCACCTCTCCAAAAGCAAATGCTCGAGCTGCTGTAAAAAATACTCAAATCACTATAGGTGTGCCTATAATAGTTGAAGAGTTCCCTCGATTTCTCCAGGATCCCATCATCAGATCCTGACCTGGTTACAATGGGACCAACTGTGAAGTACACTCTTTCAAACGAAAAAAGAATTTTCCAAATCGGTCCAGCCGTCTTCGAATAATCGGTGAACATACATAAAAAAAAATAGCAAAAACAAAGATCCCGACGAATTGATAACCTCCTCCTTCGAAATCTTGAAGTCGGTTGAAAAAATTTCTCGCGCAAAAAAAGTTGGTTTTGTATGGAAGGTCGGCCGGCTGGGATTACGTGTCCCATACAAAAAAAATATTTTTTTGCGTCAGAAAATGTCCTTTAACGGATCACCACTATTTTCGTTACACCCTGTATACATCATTTACAATGTTTCGCTCCAGACTATGATTACTTTTGGGCAATTTTTGTCATTTATTATTTAATATTCAACACTTTACTATGTTATTCAAGTGAACCGCCACAATGATACTGACAACAGTGACAACCTATCATTAAAATTATTTCCAGTGTGAGAAATTAGTTCCAATGAAATTCCACAACATGGCGCATGATCATATATTACTGGTCAGGCTTTAGTTAAAATTTAAGCGAATTTAAAGTTCTCTAAATTATATAAAATAATAAAGAATTAGCAAATGGGGTTTCATTAAATATATATAACTCGAATCTTTAAGCAAATCAAATTATTTTGTTCAATATTTTTTTGATTTGCAATTTTTTAAGTAGTTACACTACTATATATAAACTGAAAATAGATGTCATATACTTCAGAAAAAGTGACCAAACCCTCCAGTGTCCGAGGCCAGATTTGAACTGGCTCGCGAAAGCTGAAGACGCCAGTTCAAATCTGGCCTCGGACACCGGAGGGTTTGGTCACTTTTTCTGAAGTATATGACATCCATTTTCAGTATAATTAACTCGCTTTTTTCTCTGCGTATTAAGTTAGAGTTCAATTATTTACCCCCCTTAAAGGATGATTATCGTGTAAAAACTATCATTTATCGTACCCCGAGACTAAAACTATCTCCATATCTAATTTAATTTAAATAGGTTTAGCGGAAACGTGAAAAGGTATCAGATAGTAAGACATACTTTTGCTTTCATAACATCAGTAGGGATTCCTCCTTTAATTAAGACGGAGAGCTGGCCACGTCAGATATGACACAATAATGAGAGCAACGAAACCCTCTAGTTAGTTTGCTATACTATGCTTATTTCTAGATCCGGACATCTGGCAGCTGTAAAGTGGTGGATGTCAAAGAATGCAAATAAGTTGAAGATAACAACTTCTAGAGTTCTGGGTTTGATGCAATATTATGGGAAATTATGTAATTCATTCGATTATATAATATCCAGAAGTTTCTGTTGGGGGATAGTAGTGCCAAATGACGTATAATGCAATTTTCAGTTAGTCGCCTACTAAAGGTTGAACACGCCAAAACTCGGGCACGCAAAATTTGTTTTTAAACCAGTTTAAAAATAAAAAACCACATTATGAATACCACATTTAATGACAAATTTAATGAATTCTAAAATCACATTTTTAATTTTAATTATTGTCTACACAGTAAGCCATAGATCGAATTTTCTACGCACACGGCTCATAAGACTTAGCACCCTCTCTTTAGGAAAGATTTTTGTCGCCCAGGTCCATATTTTTTGTAGCTCAGTGACCGATTTTACTTTTTCGCCTTTCTTTTTTAGAATCCCTTTCATAATACTCCAGTACTCTTCAACAGGCCGCAGTTCTGGACTATTTGGCGGATTGCATATTTTGGGTACCACCATGATCCTGTTAGCGTTGAACCATTTCATAACTGATTTTGCGTATTGGCTACTGGCTAGATCTGGCCAAAACAGCGGTGGTGAGGCATGCTGTCTTATAAAAGGCAGCAAACGCTTGTGTAAACAATATTTCCGATAAATATCGCCGTTTATTGTCCCGGTAGTGATAAACGAGCGACTTATTTGACCACAGCTACATATTGCCTGCCAAAGAAGGTATTTTTTTGGAAATTGCCCTCGTTTCTTGAATTCAAAATCTTCAGGAGTATCTGTTCGAGATTTGCTAGTATAGAACTCTTGACCAGGTATTTGTTTAAAATCCAATTTTATATACGTCTCGTCGTCCATCACCGCCTATTAAAATTTTGTAAGAAAATCTTCATAGAGTTGTCGCGACCGTATCTTTGCGGATAAGTTCTGTTTTGAGTCTCGATCTGGTGCGGCTTGGGCTTTATAACTCCTCAGTCCTGCCCTCTGTTTCACTTTTTGGACATAGGACTGAGACATTTTCACTTTTTTAGCAACATCACGAGATGAAATCGTATGATTTAAGGCAAAAATCTTTAAAATACTCTTTCCTCTTTCTTGTTCTTGACTCCCTGCAACCCACCACTTCCTGGCTTTCTATCTATTGTCAAGCGTTCACGGAAAGTTTTTAATACGTGACCAACCGTAGATTGTGGATATTTCAGCCTTTTCGCGATATCTCTGTAGCTTAACATGGGATTTTTTACATGTTCGTGCAAAATGCGTTCACGTTTTTGATGTTGTACGCTCGACATTTTGCTAACGAATAAATAAAAGAAAATAAATTTATCATCATTTTATAGCCCAGTTCCTTGTGAGAAAATTGTTGTTTAAAAAGTTTGAATATCTCCATTTTTAGAATAACTATAGCTATTTTTACATGCCCAGGTTTTGGCGTGTTCAACCTTTATTTTGTTTCCGCAATAAAAGACAATGGTTTTTAATCTAATGTTAAAATATAGGCCCTATCCTCTTTAAATAATACAACTTGGGCAGTTTTTATCTATTTTGGTATTACTTTTTTCCAACTTAAAAACTTTCTTGGTCTGTCATTCCGACCTCCACCCATTAAAAGCTGCCCGGATCTAGCAATAAGGATGGTAAAGCAGTCTAACTAGACAGGTTTCATTGCTCTGCTCTGCCAGCTCTTAGACCAATTGGGGAATTGTGACAAAGGACCCATTTTTGTCTTTCGAGTGCTCGAATTCAAAGAATTTAACCTCGAATATAATCGCACACCAAAGTTTGTCATAATAAATAATCACAATATTAAATTATTATTGCTGTTATTCGTTTTATTCCATTGATTAACAGGAGATGACATCCCTAAGAAATTCTTTGTCCCAAAAGTTGTAGTGAAAATCACTACAAGTTTATGGTACTCTTTGATTCTGTCACAGCTGTCAACCGCCAAACATGGCGCACAAAATTTGTTCTAGATGTCACATCTAGTAGAATACATAATAAATCAATGTTTTATTCAGAGTTTTAAATGTCAGATTCAAATCTCAAAAATCGTCCCCCAGATAGTCGTAGGCCTCCATAGGTTACGTTAATAGCTTTATCTACACTCGTATTGTAAGTCCTCCAAAATGCGTTCAAAAACCGTAGGCCAATGATCAGCATTACAACAAACGATTTCACTATGATAAGTTTCTTATCTGTGGCTGTAATGTAATTTTAACTTTATATGCTCAAATATTGTTAAGTTATGAGTTTCAAATTTGGAACAGCTGTCAAAACCAACACAATTTCAATGGGTTTCTATTCTAGTATCCATAGATTTTATAATGTCGATACGAAACGTCAGTTCGATATATTTTTTGTCATAAACCGCACGACATTTTGATCTCGGATGACATGAGAATAAGGACTTCGTTCGTTTGTCTAATATTAAAAAAAACTCGCGACAGAAGTTTGTACGGCCGCCATTTCTGTTATCAACTTGTCAGTTATTGTTTGTTGAAACATTTTTAACTGTATTATAATAAATAAATATACTTTCCTTATCAGTTCTAATTTATTCATTTTTATTAAGCTTACACCTGTGGGTATGTTTCAGCACTTGTATCTATCTACCTAGTAATGCAGGTCATTTGCCTTCAGCTTCTGAACCTATCTTTGAGTACTTGCAATATGTGTGTAGATAAAGTAATGTATGCAACTGTACATATTTAGGCCTTAAAACACTCGTGTTTTAAGACCCCTCATTATGTATCAGATGCATAAACTACTATTGCATATATGCCGTGTTCTCGTGTTTTATATTATTAATACGCATACGCAAAATGTTTATGAAACGATATCGATAACGTCAATAAGAGATTCGATGAAGGTCAAATTGCATTCTCCGAGAGTTTAATGCACTCTTTGGCAATGCACCTTACGCCATGGTCTCAGGGTCAACGTATCATAAACCAAGGGAATTATAATTAAGGTGATATAGTAGTGCAAAATAATGTGGCCATTTTAACAAGGGAAGTAAATAAATAAGACCCAAAAGTAAGTGAATAAGAGGACCCAGTGTGTTGACGATGAGGAACCCTCTTGTGCATTTAGCCGTCAACACAGTGAATCCTCCCTGTAAAGGGTCGGCAACGCGCATGTGACACCTCTGGAGTTGCAGGCGTCTATAGGCTACGGTAGCTGCTTACCATCAGGCGGGCCGTATGCTTGTTTGCCACCGTCTTGGTATAAAAATAATATCACAATCTTACACAAATCGACTTAGTTCCACAGTAAGCTCAATAAGGCTTGTGTTGTGGTTACTAGACGACGCTGTAGATAAATATTTGAACATGGTAAATATCCATAACTCGGGAACAAATATCCGTGATAAACACACAAATAAATGTCCTGACCAGGATTCGAATCCGGGGCCTCCAATTGGATGTCACTATCGACTAGGCTATGAGGCCGTTAAGATATGAGACGGCGTGATGTAAGTAACGTTCAGCAACTTAGTTACGACCAACTTATGGACAGTCGACTACAAAGAGATGTATCCACTTTTTCATCTTATTGCGTTGTAATAAGGTCCAAAAGTGGATACATCTCTTTGTAGTCGACTGGGCCTAAATTACAGAAAACTAGCTTCAGCCTGACTTCGTACTTGCCTTAATAAATTCAATTTATACATGGCATTTACATGGCATACTTAAACATGGGATTTATAACATTTGTACCTTCGTATATTCGGTTTTAATAGAAAAAAAATAGGATAAACAAATATGGCTGCGTTTCTAGGCAAAAACATTTGACTCATGACAAAATATTATTAATGAAATTCGTTTTCACTGAAATATAAGAATGTACGTAATTAACGGATATTTTTACTAATAAAAATGATTATAAATATCAAGTTTTTGTGTATAAGCAGAAATTTTAACCATGGTTGTTCTTTAAAAGTGCGTGATTGCGAAGCAATGCAGGTTAAAAAACGTTTATTTACATTATTTTACTTTTATGTTGTGCCTGAATATAGTTACTAAGTATTATAAAATGTATTCTGTACTAATCGGACAACATAGTTAGTTAGTTAGTTAGTTATCCTGGGCGTTTTTCCGCAAGTCGACATCCAGTATGTCTATTTTGCGTGAAACGGGGGTAGCACTATTATTCCAATCACGCCAGCTCCTCTACGAAGCCCAGCAGAGCTTTTAGGTTGCCTGCCGCCTCGCGCAAGGTGCCTGGGGTCCCTATGTGTTTATTTCTGTATACTTCTACCTGTTTGCAATCTAGCAGAATGTGTTTTGTTGTTCCATCCGCCATCGGACAACATGCGACTAGTTCAAGTTTTATATTTTTAATACATCTTTATTATAAGTTATCTGATCTAATTAAATTTTTTATATTATACTGGAAAACTACGCCACAAAAACCGCTATAAAAAAATACGTTTTAAAAGATTATAAAGTATAATAAAAACATAAATTAATGTGCATTATACCTACTCATAATGTTCGCATCTTGTCAATTTCGTTTTACGGTTCTAATTTAAATTTAAAATATTACAGTACAAGGTCAGAGGATGAAGTTATTTTAAAGAAGTAAACCAGTTTTAATATTTCCCCAAACATCTCGAAAATACATACCAAAAAATATCATGCTTACCTGCATTTGACACTAGTAAACAATATTATAATATTATGTATGAATAAAGTTGTTCAAATATATATTTAACGTCATTTTGTAACAGGAGATGACATCCCTAAGAAATCCTTTGTCCCAAAAGTTGTAGTGAAAAACACTACAAGTCAATACTACTCTTTGATTCAGTCATAGCTGTCAACCGCCAAACATGGCGCACAAAATTTGTTCTAGATGTCATATCTAGTAGAATACATAATAAATCAATGTTTAACGTGTAAAAAAAGGAAATTAAGGTCTTCTAATATTTAGTTAGTAAGTACCTACAACATTTTTTAGAACTGTTCGCTTTCAACAAAAAAAGGGTGTACAGTTTTTTTATATAAAATAATGTTTCCTTAACTTGTTTATATTTCTGTGTTGATTAAGATATTGTATTTTCTTTGTTATTGTTTATTGGTTTTTCACTGTTTCCTGTGACTTGCACCTACTCATACGATTATTTTCGACTAGATTTCCGCTACCCAAAGGTTGTCCGGAAGAGATCGTTCTCTAGCGATAAGACCGCCTGTTGAATGCCTCTACTTTTAATGACTGTGTACTGTACTGTTATATTTTATTGAGGTGTGCAATAAAGAACATTTGTATTGTACAGTCACGTCTGAAAATATGGATACATTTAATGTGACAAAAATATGTAGCCACGACTCTATTACCAAGGCGTAAGGTCTTGGATACATGTTTTTGTCACATTAAATGTATCCATATTTTCAGACGTGACCGTATTATTTCCTTCGCGTGAAATAAGCTATTTAAAAGAATTAAGGTTGTTCCTTGTTCCCCTCCAGGACCCATCATTGAGTAACAGGAGATGACATCCCTAAGAAATCCTTTGTCCCAAAAGTTGTAGTGAAAATCACTACAAGTCTATACTATTCTTTGATTCAGTCATAGCTGTCAACCGCCAAACATGGCGCACAAAATTTGTTCTAGATGTCACATCTAGTAGAATACATAGTAAATCCATGGGACCTATAGATTTTTTCCACACTGTATTGTTGTATCTGTTTATTTATTGTACCTATATTTCCTCTATTTTATAGTACAACAGTGGCAAATAAGCATACGGCCCATATGGTAATCAGCTACCGCAGTTATATGGACGCCTGCAACTCCAGAGGTGTCACATGCGCGTTGCCGACCCTTTAGAATCCTGTACAGTCCTTTATAGGACTACTAATAAATCTATTTAAATTAGGTCCTCGAACATATTAAATGGGGATTCCATAACCTTGTTATTTATTGGATATCTATACCATAATTTTAATGTTTTATTGATCAATTATGGCTACAGTCACTTTTATGATTATAATATCGTTATTTATGGTATTTAGGGTCTACTCATAATATTAGTTCAAGTACGAAGTGTTATGCAATAATTGTATAGCCCACTCGTCGTTCTGAAATTAACACAGTTAAAGATTACTTTAAGAAAATATTATAGGTATTTAACATTTGTCCTAATTTTATAGTATAGACGGAGAGCTAGCCACGTCAGATATGACACAATAATGAGAGCGACGGAACCCCTCTCGTTAGTTTGCTATACTATGCTTATTTCTAGATCCGGACATCTGGCAGCTGTAAAGTGGTGGAGGTCAAAGAATGCAAACCACTTTAAGAATACAAATCCTAGAGTTCTGGTTTTGATGCAGTCTTACGAAAAAATATATAAATAATTAGATCATATCATTGCCAAATGTTTCTGATGGGAGAAAGTAGTCCAAAACGATGTATAATATAATTCATAGTTTTTCGCCTACCTACTGTTTCTGTTTCCCAAATTTTACGCAATGTTTTTTGTTCTAATGTTAAAATATAGGCCCCGTCCTCTATAAATAAGATGACTTCGGCCGTTTTTACCTATTTTGGTATTACTTTTTTCCAATTCAAAAACTTTGCTAGTCTGTCACTCTGACATCCGCCCATTAAAAGCTACCAGATGCCCGGATCTAGCAATAAGGATAGTATTGCAATCCTACTAGATGGGTTTCGTTGCTCTCATTATTGTGTCATATCTGACGTGGCCAGCTCTTAGACCAGTACGTTTTATATCGAGGGAGGATATTTCTGATGCAGACGTTTATGCGCTAGCTGTGTTGCGTAGTCAAATACAATATAATATTACGCGTAGTTAATGCATTGGAATTGTATTGAAGTTGGAGCGTGTCTAAGCATTTTAGAAAGAAACAAAACGAGGACAGATAAACTTAAAACTAACTAATGGTAATTACCAGGGCCCGTAATTAGGTGAGCTAAAATACCTAAAGTTCGCGAGAGGACATAATATAGAGTGGTTACAACCGGATGAAAATAATATTTTATTTGGATTCCGGGTATTCGATATTCATCCGGGCACTGCAAGTAATAGTCGTAATGATGAAAAATGGTTACATTGCAGCCATAAAGTTAACATTATAATAATAAATCTGAAAATGTGACATATATTTTAAATTAGTAATCTGTATTTTCCTATTCATTATCAATGCTTGTCAGAGTGGCGTATTAGCGTCAAAATAGTGAAAACTACTAGTACTACTATAGTATATATAGAAAGATAAGGAAACAAGTACTTAGTATTAATCCAAATAAAATATTATTTTCATCCGGTTGTAACCACTCTATATTATGTCCTCTCGCGAACTTTAGGTATTTTAGCTCACCTAATTCCGGGCCCTGGTAATTACACTACTTACTATCTAAAGCTGTCGTTTGCGCCAAATGGACCTCACTCAGCTTGATGTCACAGAATGCACCACATGGTACACTCTGCGACGCTGATTTTCAGTGAGGCCCAGAGACGGTGGGGTAGGTGGCACTATACAATTAACTACACTAACATCGCAGTTATTACTAGACCAAACCAGTAGGTAGGTGATAGATACAATTTAAATTAACTCTATAGATACATAAGATAAAATAGATAGATACATAAGTAGGTAAGTAGAAGTACTCAAGTTAAAAGTGACACAATTTATAAACAGTTAGTGTGTGTGTGTGTGTGTGTGTGTGTGTGTGTGTGTGTGTGTGTGTGTGTGTGTGTGTGTGTGTGTGTGTGTGTGTGTGGGTGGGTGTGTGTGCATGTGTGATTGCCTTTTTATTTTAAAGTAAGAATACGGCCCTTTGTCATACGAATACACTTTACAGTTTAACGCTCAGTAAATGGCCTTCATTAATTGATATATGATAACCTAAAACAGTTATCGCAAAGAATTGAACTTTTATTTAAGTACCTAAGATAAATAATTTTTATTTATTAACACATAATATTGTATGAATAAGTGCCAGTAAGTCTCTCATCTCGTTTCACAGACGTTGAAACTTAAAAATTGTTTCTTCAAAGTTAAAAATTGTTGGCGTAATTACATGCATAGGTTATTTATTAATATTATATACCACGACGGTGACAAACAAGCATATGGCCCGCCTGATGGTAAGCAGTTATCGTAGCCTATGGACGCCTGCAATCTCAGAGGATTCACATACGCGTTGCCTACCCTTTAAGAACCTATACACTCCTTTTTTGAAGAACCTCACACTGTAGCCCGCTGGGAAAAGCTCGGCAGGGGTTCATTCCACAGCCGCAGCGTTCGTGGGAGGAAATTCCTCTTAAACCGTACAGTGCGTATAGGTAAACCAAAGGTGTTCTTTTCTGTTCTCAAAAAAGTATTTAAGTATGAATACACTTTTCGGTATAATTTTTTTTTTTATCTATATCCTAACTGATTACGATGTAAATAGACGGAGAGCTAGCCACGTCATATATGACACAATAATGAGAGCAATGACACTCCTCTAGTCAGTTTGCTATACTATGCTTATTTCTAGATCTGGACATCTGGCAGGTGTAAAGTGGAGGTCAAAGAATGCAAACCAATTCAAGAAAGCAAATCCTAGATTTCTTTGATGCAGTATTATGATAAATTATATAAATAATTAGATTATATAATTGCCAAAAGTTTCTGTTGGGGGAAAGAAGTGCCAAACGACGTATAATGTAATTCATAGTTTGTCGCTTACTGTTTTTTTTAATATTATATTATAGATAGTTATTTATTAATTTTTGTTTTATCTAATTTCTTTATCCTATAAAATTGAACTTGACATTAAGATAAAATAATTTGTAATTATACACAAAGTGTTTTGTTCTAATGTTAAAATATAGGCCCTGTCCAACTTCAGCAGTTTTTACCTATTTGTTATTATTATTTTCCAATTCAAAATTTGGCTACTCGGTCACTCTGACCTCCACCCATTAAAAGCTGCCAGATGCCTGGATCTAGCAATAAATATAGTATAGCAATCTAACTAGACGGGTTTTATTGCTCTCATTATTTTGTCATATCTGACGTGGCCAGCTCTTAGTCCAAAAGTGCAGAATACATAGTCATCGTACATAATATGTTTGCTTGCACGAGGTAATCATAACTGTATTGTATTTTTCCATGATTAGTTCGTTTGTTCGTCTCGTAATAATCATACCTTTTGTTACTGTAAGTTTACCTATGTGATTTCCCTATTCGCTGTGTGCATGACTGTGGCGCCATCTCTTGGTCAGGAGTTTTAAAAAAATCTTTCTTTTTTACGAATGCTCTCAACTCTCTCAACATGCTGCTCAACCTCTGCCAATACAGCACTGAAGAAGAAGAGTGTGTATTACTTAGCTAGTAAAATATATAACAAGTTACCGAATAACCTGAAGTCCTTGAATATGCCAAAATTAAAAAATAAGTTAATGACATTATTAATCAATAAATGCTATTATTCCCTTGCAGAATATTTTAAAGATAGTTTAGAATGAAATATGACAATTAACCAATTAAATAACTATTTTATTCATTATTCTTATTTTATTATATATAAAAATATTTGCCATGACTCGTTTTTAGGGTTCCGTACCTCAAAGGAAAAAACGGAACCCTTATAGGATCACTTTGTTGTCCGTCTGTCTGTCTGTCTGTCTGTCTGTCTGTCTGTCTGTCTGTCTGTCTGTCTGTCAAGACCATTTTTCTCAGGAACGCGTGGAGGTATCAAGCTGAAATTTATACCAAATACTCAGGTTTATTGTCCCTTGGAGCTGTGAAAAAATCAAACTCAAAAGCCAACGCAATCAAAAGATACATTCGTTTATGCTGCAAATTTTAGTTTTTCGGCTCTCGCAAAACCTACGGGGTACTTCCCGTGAACTCAGAAACTTGAAATTTGGCACGAAGTAACGTCATATAGCATAGACAATGGAAAAATTACAAAAAGTAGACATTTTTAATAAAATCATACAAAAAACAGTTTTTTAAATTTTAAACTTACTACCTTTGTTCTCCTAAACTCGTGGAGATATTAAATTGAAATTCATGTCAAATACTCAGGGCTATAGGACCTTTCAAATGTAGCAAAACTAAACTTTTATGTCAACGCAATCAAAAGAAATAGCAATTTAAGTCGCATATTTTGAAACTGAGTACTCGCAAGAAACTCAAAACCTACAGGGTACTTCCCGTAAACTCAGAAACTTGAAACTTGGCACGAAGAAACTTCATATAGTACAGACAAAGGAAAAATTACGAAAAGTGAAAATTTTTAGTAAAATCATACAATAAATATTTTTGAAAATTTTAAACTTACTACCTTTTTCCTCGTAAACGCGTAGAGGTATTAAATTGAAATTCATATCAAATACTCAGGTCTATAATACCTTTAAGTTGTAAAGGTTTGTACGGAACCCTCGGTGCGCGAGTCCGACTCGCACTTGGCCGGTTTTTTTTAAGGTTAGGTTAGGTTCGGTATATTTAGTATAATGACGAACTGCTTTAGCTTTAATATTATAGTTTGTGCATGATAGGATAGATAAGTAAATAGTTAAATACCTTATTGTTTAGGATTAACTTCTATTTTTTTGTACGCCTCATGGCAAAATATAGTGTAACTGTATAAATTTACCACCATTGTAACTAGCTATATTTACAAATAAATCTTACTTACGTAATGGCTTGGACTCCTTGCTTATATGAAATGTATCTGGCTGATTCACTATTTTGACAGTTGACCGAGTTGAGGTGACTTAGGTGATGTCAAATATTTTGAAACTTGATATTGACAAGAGCCCGTTGCAGTTTAATTTCTTGTCACATTGTGCACTGCGATCGTTCACGTTACCCCCACCATGCACTTCGCACATAGCGAACACATATACCTACCTTAATATATTAATATGTAAAACCATTGACTAAATAATACCTGGACTACAATGTCTACTACCTATTTATCGGAACATCGGAAATGGAGATCGAATTAATGTATTTTGAAAGAGTGTATAAAACCAAGTCTATATATCTATCTATTCAGCCCGTATCCACCCACTGCTGAGTATAGGCCTCTTCTTTATTACGCCACTCTCCTCGGTCCCGTGCTAGTCCCATCCATTGCACACATAAAACCAAGTATTGCTGCGTTAGCGACGCCATAGACGTTAGTACCTTATGTGGAATTATGAGAACGCGATTTTGTAGATATTATCAGTATACATACACACACACAGCTTTCAAACACACCACAGCGACACAACACACACAGCTTCTAGGACGTCGTTTTGACATTATACTTATTCGTTGCATTTTTTTTAATGGCTTTTACTTCTCGGCGGTTTTTTCGATGTGAATTCTGCCAATTTACCTACTTATGATTTTATTATTTTTTGATAAAATAAAAGCAACGTTGTTCGGTTAAGGCCTTGTTGATTGTAAAGTGATAGCCTCCCTACAAACACGTGGGTAGCCGAGACCCCGGATAACCGTTTGTTCAACTAAAGGGTGGTTACGCACGTTTTGAAACAAATTTTTCATTAGCTGCACACTTGTTCGTTTTGTCGCCGCACAATAAGCTATCAATACTACACACTGAATTACGTAAATGAGCAAAAAACAATTCTAAAGGTGCCGCAGCCATCTTGAGCTCAAACGATTATCCTATTCATTGCATTATAATTGCAATACATTGCGTCAATAATTCAAGGCCGATTGAAAGTAAATAACCAAAACGTTAAAAAACCCTGTATATTTTTCCGTTGCCCTTTAACACGAAATGTTGTTACATACCAACTTTACGGCATAAATAATTAAATCGGTACTTAAACGTATTTTTTATTTCAATTCACTTTAATTTAAGTTATTACAATAATAGGTGACAATCCACATTGAAGGGACCCTTATGGCGGCCGCCGCTCTAAGTTATATATTTGTACAGATTCAACCTAATTTTCTAGAAATTAAGATTTTTTGTACTTTCGAGTTCATATTTTTTTTTCCTTAGAAATTCTGAGTTATTCATTATTAAAAAAAATGTCATTGATGTATTATTAATTTGAAAACTACAAATAATCAGCTAACATGGGGTATATTCTGACAGACCTGGGTGGGAGGAATCTAAGGGTCTCCCCAAATCTATCGACGCGGATTCGGCAAAATCCGGTGGAAAAAAGCTTTATGACCACGCAATAAGAGCTAACAATGCACGGTTCGGCTCGGCTCGGCTCGGCCGACGCCTGCCGACGCGTCGACGTCTTTTTCGCTCTTATTGCGTAGACATAAAGCTTTTTTCCACCGGATTTTGCCGAATCCGCGTCGATAGATTTGGGGAGACCCTAAGGGTTTACCCACATCTATCGACGGGGATTCGGTAAAATCCGGAGGAAAAAAGCGTCGGCAAGCGTCGGCCGAGCCGATCCGAGCCGAACCGTGCCTTGTTAGCTCTTATTGCGTGGACATAGAGCTTTTTTCTCCGGATTTTGCCGAATCCGCGTCGATAGATGCGGGGAAACCCTAATTTCTTTGTTTGGACGTCAAGATTTGGACCATGCAGTATAAGGGTATCTTAATTAAATATCATACAGTATCATTCCACCGGTTGTCGTTCTCCTGTAATTAACACATATTTTCGTCGCGTAAATGTTTATTGTTGTTTCAAAACTTTTGTATTTCGTCCTTAATAATGTTTTCAACCGACTTCAAGATTTCGAAGGAGGTTCTCATTTTTTTTAAATATTCACCGACTATTCGGAGACGGCTGCACCGATTTCGAAACTTATTTTTTTGTTTGTAAGAGTATACTTTAAAGTTGGTCCCATTGTTACCAGGTCAGGATCTGATGATGGGATCCTGGAGAAATCGAGGGAACTCTTCAAACATATTTGTGTATTTTGTATTTTAGTGATATCACTTGGACCCGGGGTATGTCCTTAAACTACGTCCGGACCTGGGTATGTCCTTAAACTACGCCAAAAAGAGAGGTATGGGCACTGCGAATGGCATCTCGCTAAGTGTGGTAGGGCACGTTCAGCGAATGTCATCGCTCAAATCTGGAGCAGAGCCCGACTGGGGAAGTACCTCCACCTTACAGAAAACCACAGCCAAATAGCACTAGACCCTACTCATAGTGTTGTGTTCCTGCTGGTGAGTAAGGTTGCCAAAGAGCTCAAAGAGGACCCAGTGTGTTGACGATGAGGGACCTTCTTGTTCCTTTAGTGTCAACACAGTGAATCCTCCTTTTTTGTAAAGGGTCGGCAACGCGCATGTGACTCCTTTGGAGTTGCATGCGTCCATAGGTTACGGTAGCTGCTTACCATCAGGCGGGCCGTATGCTTGTTTGCCACCGTCGTAGTATAAAAAAAAAAAAAAAATATATCAATATTTTTTTGCATTTGCTTTAGGAAAGGTGGAGGCTAAGAGAAATCGTTTCTTTTTGTTTAAAATCATAAAGAAACAGCGTAGCGTGTTTTGTTTCTATGTGATTCCAGCCCGTACTAATTTTTCCGTAGGTAACACGAAACTTGAACATAATTTTTAATGCAAGCTTTTATAAAATTCACACATCCATATCCATACTAATATTATAAATGGGAAAGTGTATGTGTGTGTTTGTTTGTTTGTTTGTTTGTTTGTCGGTCTTTCACGGCTAGAGATGGGTAGGGGTGAGTAAATACTGAGTATTTACTCAGTATTTATCCAAAGCACCCCGTAAATACTCGTATTTACTCATTTCGGTGGGTAAAAACTATTACTAATAAAATATATAAAAAAGTGAGATTAAAGCACTAAATTGTTTTGTATTGAATATTTCTAGCGTGTATAAATAATATTTTAGTTATAAGAAGCATATTAGGAACTTTGTTTTTGGAAAAAAAGGTAATTAGCAGTGAGAAGAAATTTGGAATTTAGGGAATGTAGGAATGTAGACGTGATAAAAACATAGTCAACTATTTTGTTTGAAATACGAAGGTATTTGTACTTTGAAAACATGGGACTTAAGTCGTTTCTGTATTCTAGATAAGTGCAGTTCGCAAGCCGATTCGAAAAATATGAAAAATTATACAGATGTTAACAAGTTGTTTACAAAAAAACCGGCCAAGAGCGTGTCGGGCCACGCTCACTGTAGGGTTCCGTAGTTTTCCGTCCGTCACAGTAAGTGTCCCCACTTAAGAGTTAATAACACCGCCATGTAGGATATGATATGAGAGTTCCATGTACAGCGACATCTATCGGCAAATTGAGTAAACTATTGCGCGCGAGCATAAAGTATGGAAGATGATTTTTATGGGATAATTCTTTATTGCGTGAACCGATTTTCACCGTTTTTACTTTATTTGAAAGTACGTCATTTCATTGTAATTTTGTAGAAATTACAGGTACAATAAACACCTGCTTATACGGTTAAATTACAAACTTAGTTCAGAAATTATTTTGTATTTTTTTTTCAAAAACTATTCATCCTATCAAGTTCAAAATAATTTTCCAAGAAAGATTTTATAAAGTTCTACTTTTGAGATTTTTTTCATATTTTTAAAACTTATGGTTCAAAAGTTAGAGGGGGGGGGACGCATATTTTTTTACTTCTGGAGCGATTATTTCCGAAAATATTTACATTATCGAAAAATGATTTTGGGAAACCCCAATTCATTTTTAAATACCTATCCAATAATATATCACACGTTAGGGTTGAAATGAAAAAAAAAAATCACTCCCCACTTTACGTATAGGGGAGGTACCCTAATAAAAAAAAAAATTCACTTTTTTTTTACCACTTTGTCGGCGTGATTTATATACATATTAGTACCAAATTTCAGCTTTCTAGTGCTAACGGTCACTGAGATTATCCGCGGACGGACGGACGGACGGACGGGCAGACATGGCGAAACTATAAGGGTTCCTAGTTGACTACGGAACCCTAAAAACTGCCACGAAAATACTTCACAATATTATAGGCATAGCTCTTATCAGATAGCGCGGCGATTGTTAGCTAGTGCTAATGAACAAAGAATATAGAAATAATGACCATAAAGGGTCAAACTGCGAACAAAAGACCACCTAGTTTGCGGCGTGGACTTAAACTGCATTCCCTATTATATTTGTCTACTTCTTACCTCAAAAGTATGCACAGTTTTAACATTAATAAACATCGTTTTCATAAGGGATATATAGTGTCGCAGAGTGAACAAAAGGTGGCTCGGCTCGCTGAATGTGCTTTAAATCCTTATCTTGCAAAATGCGCGTTTCGCTTCCCTTATTTTGATTTGGTGATTGGCGGACACTAACAAGTGTAGTACGACTAGTATCCAATGAAAATACAGTTAGGCACGCTGGCGCGCCTGGCGCGTTTGGCACGCTCAGTTGCTGTTTGTCAGTCAACCTGTTCGGAGGACTACCTACTTGCTCAGTTTACGTAAAGTGCCTCATGTGATTTTCCTTCGACCCTTGCTTTGTATAAGGACTTTGATGGTGTTTTCTTTCTGATTAAAGTTAACGTTTCTGGACTTTAGATTTTTGTTAGTGAATATCTTTCGATAATGGATATTTTTGGTAGCGTTCCAGTCTCACGCTAAAATGTGTGGCTCTGAGGACCGCGACAGAAATCACATGCTCGCTATTGGATTACAGCACGGTTAGCACAAGAGTGAAGCGATAGTATCTCGCTCGCTACCCGTCACTTTTTAAATGATACAGTCAGAAAAAGACGGATAGACTATCTCGCGCGCGAGATACTGTCGCGTCACACTTGTGCTAACCGTGCTGGGATATCCAAGTTGTCGGTACATCGATCTTGTGGAGCTAGGTATCGCCATTAGCAAACCTGACCCCGTTCAAAGCAAAGGTGAGTGTTTACGTGGCACTTACGTCATTTTATTAAGAGTTTTTTTAAAGAAAACTCAAAAACGGGTGTTGAAAGTAATTGTATTTGAAAGTATTTGCTATTCATCCGATAATTTTTCATATTTTTGTACTTTGGTTTAAATGTTATAGAGCGGTAAACATAATTTTAGTCTTCAGAAATGTTTTTTTTTTCTTCAAAAATATATTCAATTTATAAAAAAAATATTTAGAATCTTCCAAGTTATTTTAATGTCTTATTTAATCATGCAGACACGTTGATGGGTTCTGATTTTTGGTGTGACAATTAGTTACATGTATGTATGGAGTGCCCCTCTTAAAAAAATGTTTTTTGCGACTTTGGCTAGTTAATTTAGTAGCGGGTTACAAAATACACCTCAATTTCAAAATGTTATATCCCTTGCAGCACTCTAAATAGTTTATACCCACCAATTTGGGTATAAACGAGTAAATACGGATATTTTGAGTAAATACTGAGTAAGTACTCGGTATTTACCCTTGAGTATTTAATCACTACCCATCTCTATTCACGGCAAAACGGGGCGACGAATTGACGTGATTTTTTAAGTGGAGATAGTTGAAAGGATGGAGAGTGACATAGACTACTTTTTGTCTCTTTCTAACCCCCCACTTCCCTAAAATGGGGGGTGGACGTTTGTATGGTTTGTTACCTCGAATTCAACGCGAGCGAAGCCGCGGGCAAAAGCTAGTAATGTACATAACTACCTTGCTGATTCTAAGCACTAGTAATCAACCTCATTTCCACCTTATTTAAAAAAAAACCGGCCAAGAGCATGTCGGGTCATGCTTAGTGTAGAGTTCTGTAGTTGCCGGCCTCTTACAATACATCTGTTCAAAAGGTCGTTATTGAGGGATATTTGACGGCGCTTACGTTATTTTATCCAGCACTAACGTTCATTCACTATGTGTTTTTGAGTAATAAGTTAATAACTCAAAAACGGCTAAATCGATTTTAATCAATATAGTTTTCATTAAAAGTAAGTACTTATCAGGCCTCACTTTCATGATTTTTTTTTATATTTAGGACCCACGGGTTTTTAGGGTTCCGTAGTCAACTAGGAACCCTTATAGTTTTGCCATGTCTGCCCGTCCCTCCGTCCGTCCGCGGATAATCTCAGTGACCGTTAGCACTAGAAAGCTGAAATTTGGTACTAATATGTATATCAATCACGTCGACAAAGTGGTAAAATAAAAAGTGGAAAAAAATGTTCTATTAGGGTACCTCCCCTATACGTAAAGTGGGGAGTGATTTTTTTTTCATTTCAACCCTAACGTGTGATATATTGTTGGATAGGTATTTAAAAAATGAATAGGGGTTTACTAAAATCATTTTTTGATAATATAAATATTTTCTGAAATATTCGCTCCAGTAGTAAAAAAAATGGGTCCCCCCCCCCTCTAACTTTTGCACCATAAGTTTTAAAAATATGAAAAAAATCTCAAAAGTAGAACTTTATAAAAACTTTCTAGGAAAATTATTTTGAACGTCACATTATACTAAAAATTGTACTAAAATGTGACGTCACGCGGAACTTTAACGGGCTATATCTTCACCAATTTTTGTTTGATTGAAAAAATAAAAAATACGTGTCCAATATTTTTTGATCATCTAACTGACGGACTAAATATTTTTTTTTAGGAAAGTAGCCAATTTTTTTTTATACTACGACGGTGGCAAACAAGCATACGGCGCCTGATGGTAAGCAGCTACCGTAGCCTATGGACGCCTGCAACTCCAGAGGTGTCACATGCGCGTTGCCGACCCGACAAAAAGGAGGACTCACTGTGTTGACGGCTAAAGGAACAAGAGGGTCTCTCATCGTCAACACACTGGGTCCCCTTTGAGCTCTTTGGCAACTTTACTCACCAGCAGGAACACTATGAGTAGGGTCCAGTGCTATTTGGCTATTGTTGTGTCCCTGCCGGTGAGTAAGGTCGCCAAGGCCAAAGAAGATGCAGTGTATAGACGACAACCTTCTTGTCTCTAGCTACTAACCCAGTGAACCATAAAGCACTAAGAGTAATAAATAATAATAAATAAATATTAATGGGACAATCTTACACAAACCAACCTGGTCCCACAGTAAGCTTAATAAGGGCTCGTATTGTGGGTACTAGGCGACGATATATAGGGTGGGGCCTGTAACTAAAGCAAAAAATTAAAACGTAGATTCTAGTCCTCAAACTAGACAACTTTTGTGTAGCAACTTTTTAAAATCATAAAGTTTTTAGATTGTTATTTTTTCAAACAAAGTAAATAGTATTTTCAATGTACTTAAAACTCCGTCTAATTGACATCACCTGTCAGTCTAGTCACTCTACAGACATAATCAATTTCATAGTACATTGCGTGTTCGAATTAACTTTAAAATGTAATAAAATTCAAACCGCAAGTTTTTTTTCAAAGTCGTCAAACAAACGTTGCATAGTTTGAGGAGAAGAATGTACATTTTAATTTTTTGCTTTAGTTACAGGCCCCACCGTGTATATAATAAGATAGATATAAATACATCGAAAACATCCATAACTCAGGAACAAATATATGGTAAACACACAAATAAATGCCCTAACCAGGATTTGAACCCGGGACCTGCTTCGTAGGCACTACCAACTATCACTGTCACTACCAACTATAGGAGGCCGTTATAAGAGTGCTAGAACCGATCCGTGACCCATCGCGGCGGGGCCGCACGTCCGATAGTGCTTGAGGGCGGAGACCTAAGCTCTCCGAAACATGTCGCGCATCGTAACTAATACAAGTTAGTAAAAGTGCTACTATGTCTCACGAAATTTTATATTCACCTAGCTTTTGCCCGCGGTTTCGCTCGCGTTATATTCGGGGTAAAACGGTTCCCCTTTCCTGATTTAAAACACAGAAGAGAACTCGGAACAGAATATTATTTTAATACGCTACTGTAGACGATATTATTGGTCTTTATAGCTTATGCACGATTTTTTTGTTAGTCACAGATAGTCCGAATACCAATTTTTAGCTTTCTACCTTGACAATTGCGGAATGCTCCATACAAACTTCTACCCCCTCCCTTTTAGGGAAGTGGGATGTTAGAAAGGGACAAAAAGTAGCCCTATGTCACTCTCCATCCCTTCAACTATCTCCACTTAAAAATCACGTCAATTCGTCGCCCCGTTTTGCCGTGAAAGACGGACAAACAAACACACACATACACTTTCCCATTTATAATATTAGTATGGATTAATTGAGCCCTTCTTTTTAAAACAGGGTAAAAAAAAGAGTATACTTTTTCTTTTTAATTGAGTGAACAAAGTCCGAAGTCTATGGTTTCTAGAAAAGATTGATTTACGTCGGTCAGTCAGGAAATATATTACAGTCTCATAAATATACTATTAACATATGAAGAATATCATAACGGGTATCTCTACAGACTTTTCTAACTACGTGCAAATAATGTACTGATTTAAACTCACACGATTTTCACTCATTATTTTGACAAAACGGGACTTAATCGCCGGGACTTAACTTTGTCTGCCTGCGACCACGAGCATTACGACACGCTCAAAACGTCAGGAAAATGATAAAAGTAAGTGTACGCGATTAAGTCCCGTTTTTGTCAAAATAACACGTGCTTATAAGATAAGTAAGACAATTCCCATAAAACATTAATTGTATTTAGGCGTAACGTGATAAATAACTCCTTTCTAATGACCGCCTAGGAAAAATTTTAAAAAAATCTAGTGGTTAAGATGGTAGTAGTAGTAGTAGTAAAACACTTTATTGCACAAAACAAGTACATGCCACTAAGTTAGTTATAATTACCCCAAAATTTAAAGTTTAAGAATCAAAGTGGTGTTCGTGACGTAGTGAGTGCTATACCTGTCTTCTTATCATGCTCCGTAATTTTGCTGTTTTTTAATCAACGCGGTGCCAACCAGACTGCCTACTAATTTCCTATAAGTCTGTCGCAGCGGAATGAGGTAATTCCATAGACTAATTAACCCAAGACCTCGCACAGCCGGGCGACCCCCGCTGCCACGCTCGAAATCCAAATAGTAAGTGAGTACTTATATAGTAAGACACTAAACACACTCTATAGTAAGACACTAATTATTGGAAGTGACAGTAAACTTAGTACGTCTCCATGGCAACCATTAATGTCTGACTCTCTCTAACGCCCCACGGGAAAATCGCGCGGTCCCTGTCCAGCATTGCGTGTTACCCTCCCGCACCCCTTCTTTTTGGCAGCGTAGGTTTCAAATAAATAACGCGCTAAGCGGAGTATAGAGATATCTTGTATATGGGTAATTCCATTCGGGACGTAGCGTAGCCTGGTCATTCTGTATAAAATACTATTTATTCTATGGTATCGCCTACCGATAGAGTTGAAGATAAAGATTTCAATAAGTTGTTAAGGTATCTACAGCTTTGTTGTAATCTGGGAGACTTTTCAGGAAGTTTTCCTGCTTCGTAACAAGTCGAATTAAAAATATTTGATAACCCGTCTGCGGTATTAAAATACAAGCGATTTTTTACACTATTTTTAAGTCCTATAACACTCCCACAATCGACACAAATCTAATGATACCTCACACGTCATAATCCGTCAAACGATGTAGGCTGCAGGGCCTGCAGGGCATGCTAAAGAAATATACATACATAAGCGAGACATACAGCGTATGCTCTTAAAACAAAAAACCGGCCAAGAGCGTGTCGGGCCACGCTCAGTGTAGGGTTCCGTAGTTTTTCGTCCGTCACATTAAGTGTCCCCACTTAAGAGTTAAAAAATGGGCCCATGGTTGGGTTTTTTGAAAGCAAAAAAAAAGGGTTTTTTGAAAGCAGCATTTCATTGTGATTTTGTAGAAATTACAAGTACAATAAACGTGAAGAACACGTACAATAAGGCGTTGCCATAAAAATTCCTTTATTCTTATATTCGTCACAGGCCGAGCCAATCGGAGATGATACAACCAGTTTCTAACTAAAAAGCAATGAAAACGGGTAATTTTATATAGAATTTTCATTACGGAATGACCGGGTTTCCTTTTTATTTTATTTTATTAGGACAAAAGAGTTTTCGTATTAACTTTTTTTGGATTTTTAGGGTTCCGTAGCCAAGTGGCAAAAAACGGAACCCTTATGGATTCGTCATGTCCGTCTGTCTGTCTGTCTGTCCGTCCGTATGTCACAGCCATTTTACTCGATAACTATACGACGTATCTGAATAAAATTTACACTGTATGCCGCTACTTAGTTATGTATTTAAATTTGAAAAAAAAAAAATTTTAAGGGGCCCCTCCATACATGTAACTAAATTTAAAAAAAAATGTTTTTACCAAATATCAAAATGTGACACTTCAATCGATAGGTCTTTAAAAATAATATTGAGGTTTCTTTGATCATTTTATGATTAAGTAAATATTTTTTGAAATAATCGCTTCGAAAGTCAGAAAAATTGTGTCCCCCCTGTAACTTTTGAACCGTAAGTCCAAAAAATATGAAAAAATTTGAGGAGATGCGCCTTATCATATGCTTTCTACGAAAATTATTTTGAACATTATCGGTTTAGCCATTTTTGAGTTATCTCCAAAAAACTTCTTCCATAGGCATCAGATACAACATTTTAGTATTAGTTTGGTTTTTATTCCATTGAAGGTACGGAACCCTCCCATGCGTCCGTGGTCCGACACGCACTTGGACGGTTTTTATTTTGATACCCTTTAGTATGCAATGAGCAGCATTCTAACTTTAAAACCGTGATTTGTCACGAATTTCTAATAAATATGATAGTTTTGGTCATGAAATAGACATCAAAACAAATTTTATTTTAAAAATATTATACCAATGTCAGTGTCACTAAAATGTCTGACTAGTCGTATTGACGGTAAGCAATATGTTATTGATGTCGATTTGTAATTTAATAACAACAAAACCATTCTTTAAAAAGGACGACATTAATAAGGACGATATTAATGTTTTGTCTTTTCTTTTCGAATTTGAATTCAAATTGAATATTAAAGCGCCATAAGGTTTAGAAAAACCTTAAATCCGGACGTGTTACCAATTTAGACTTTGGCTTAACTGTGCCCTCTAAAAATCAATTTTAAACATTTGGAATAAAAAATATTAAAAATCCCGACTGCAGTTTAACTTCGCAAGTGACTTAAATCTTAAACATATTTTTTTATAATCTGTCTAACGATGTTGGCTGTAGAGCATGCCAAAGATATAGACATGCATACTTACCTACATACATACTCTCAAAAACATTATAATTGATATATTCATCTATCAGGCTTTATAATATATGTTAATTTGAGACCGCACGTGACAGAATATATTTATTGGTGATATTAAAACATCAGCTGTTAAATTTAACAACTGTTTACGTCCTGGAGTGCGATTTTTGAATCTCACCAAGTGACTAAATCTCACCGATGTGAGTGATTTCCGAAAGTTCGTATTTTTGAAACTCATCGGTGACTTACATTTGTCATACCTATGATATCGATTTACGAGTGCCCCTACCCAAGTGCGTAATTGAAATCACCATGCGACTTTTATTGACAATTGACGTATGCCAAAAACGCCAAAGTATGTTTTTCGGAAGAATGAGGGTTTCCGCGATTGAGATTTTCACTAGATGGCAGCACCGTGACGACAGGTCTTTTTGGCAGTAGCTGTCAAAATCCACCAATCAAAAAATATATGGTTAAACATGATTGGTGGATTGTGACAGTTAGACCTGTCGCCACGGTGCTGCCATCTAGTGAAAAACTCGATCGCGGAAACCCTCATTAGCAGCGGGGCTCGATTGTGACATTTGTGATTGCGACGATTTATTGAAAATATAAAAAACGGCCAAGTGCGTGTCGGACCACGCATAATGGAGGGTTCCGTAGCTTCAATGGAATAAGAACATTAAGAACCAAACTAATGCCAAAAGGTCGTATCTGATGCCTAATGAAGAAGTTTTTTTGGAAATTCCCGTTCCTCACCGTCAACATAATCCAGCTGCGGTAGGCGTCGCAGAAAGAATTCATCACGAGCAAGCATTTGCGATGTCTAATGCGAAATTTACAAAATATTATCGGCTTACGAAACCATTGGTAAAATTTGTAAAATTGTAAATTTGACATTGTAAAATTTCTGCATGTTGGTCAACAGTGTGTGACTTTCAAAAATACGGCTTCTGGAAAATGGTGACATAAAAGTCGTCGGTGATAATTTTAGTCACCGGTGACTTTGATATCACCAGTGAGATTCAAAAATCGCACTCCTGCTGATCTTGAATATCAAATAAAAATTATAACTTCTAAGAAATAACGATACCTAGTAAAGTATGTTGACTCAAATATTCAATTAACATATTTCTCTGTAAAAATATTGTATTGATAGAATATGGTAACCGAATGTTCGTTTGTCTTTTCGTATTTGGCAAACGTGTTGTAGTTTCCATTTTGTTATGTAGATATACTAGGAACATCCCACGAGGAAATTACCCCGCAGCAAACATAGGGAAAAACCGGCCAAATGCGTGTCGGACCACGCATAGGAGGAGTACCTTCAATGGAATAAGAACCAAACTAATACCAAAAGGTCGTATATGATGCCTATGGAAGAAGATTTTTGGAGATAACTCAAAAATGGCTCAAAAATGGTTCAAAACCATTTTCGTAGAAAGTATATGACCTGACCATGAGGCGACCTCACATTTTTTCATATTTTTTGGACTTACATAACACAACACTTACGAGACACAACTTTTCTGGCTTTCGACGCGATTATTTCTGAAAATATTACTTTAATTACAAATAAAAAAAAACTTGATGTTATTTTTAAAGAACTATCGATTTTGATATTTGGTGATTTTTTTTAAAATTTAGTTTCACATATAGAGCGCCCCCCCTGAAAATATTTTTTTCTGCAATTTAACTACATAACTAAATAGCGGCATACAAAATACACCTTATGTCTAAATTTTATTAATATGCGTCTTATGCGCGTTTTCGAGTAAAATGGCTGTGACTTACGGACGGACACGCGGACATGACAAAACTATAAGTGTTCCGTTTTTGGCATTTTGGCCACGGAACCCTAAAAAGGATGATTTTCATGAGATTTACAAAGTGAATTCAAATAAACTTTAATTTTAATTTTGGACTCTTTAGCAAAGGATGCTTTTTGGAATTTTCTTTGTCGATATCCATTATTTTTCATGAACCCAGCATTACATCCTTAATCATTACATTATTATGTAATTTGGTAACAAGTAATTATTTAAGAATACGTAATTGTTTCCTACGACAGGATAACATAACATACATATCATAGATTTCCGTTTCATATACTACTACAAAGTGATGTAGGTAATTGCGATGATATATTGACGTAATTCATAATTTTAATAAGGTTAGGTATACAATTGTTTGAATAAAGGAACGTAATGATTTTAATTGTAATTAGTGTAGTAATTTTACCACATTGATTAGGTACCTATATAATGTGTACTGCCTAGGGCTTCCAATTCCAGTATTTTTTGTTGGCCAACTCCGGAATTGGTCATAGAAGAAATACCGCAATTCAAATCTGGAGCAGAACCCAACTGGGGAAGTACCTTACAGAAAACCACAGCCAAATATTACTAGACCCTACTCATGGTGTTGTGTTCCTGGTGGTGATAAAAGATAAAAGATATTTATTCTTCAATTTAGGCATATTACAATGCACTTATGAACGTCAGAGAGAAAAAGAAAAACTACCACCGGTTCTAACCCTACACCTCTGACCCGAGAAGTATTATTCAGGGATGTAACAGATGTGGTTTTATCGGAACCGAAAGCGGAATCAGATGTTTTAAATTTAGTTTATCGGAACCAGAAACGGAATCGGAACCGA
Source organism: Pammene aurita (assembly GCA_947086415.1). NCBI lineage: Eukaryota > Metazoa > Arthropoda > Insecta > Lepidoptera > Tortricidae > Pammene > Pammene aurita. The sequence goes on from OX352316.1 coordinate 12,152,172, forward strand.
AAACGGAAGCGGAACCAGAATCGGAGCCCGAGTGATAGCAGCACGTGGCAAGCGGGGACATGAGCAAATGACATGTATAAACCTGTTTGTTTTTGATGTACGCCGCTCATTTCCACCCGCTGCGTTGCTATGACATCCGATATAACTTCTGTTTTGAAAGTACCAGAACCGGAACCGAAGCGGATGTTTAAAACCAATCGGAAGTTCCGACTTAACGGAACCAGAACCGGAGCTCTGTAACATCCCTGGTATTATTTATGACCGGCAAGAAACTCGGCGGGACTTATTTTTTCGAAAACAGTAATACAGTAATATTATATCTTAAAGATACACAATAATGCGTAGTTCAGATATACAATGTACGTATTGTTTAATTAAAATAAAATGATAATAATAAAATCCAAATCTGATTGCTTCACAAAACGTTTGATATGCTTTCCTATCTGAACTGTGTCCTCTAAATCTTAGATGATTTTGTAGTAGTTTCTGGTTTGGGCCATGCATGTTTGTCCGTCATATAGTCCTCGACCCTGTAATAACCCTTTGACATTAAACTTTATTTCAAATATTTCTTAAGAGCGGGAAATGATAAATTTAAAGCATCGACGGGTAACTTGTTATAAATGTGAATACCTTGACCAAAAAGTGACTTATATGCCTTGCGGATACGACTACTTCTGATAGCAAGCTTATTTTTATTTCTAGTGTTATAGCTGTGGATGTCAGAAATTTTTTTGAATGTATGTATATTCTTTACAACATAAATAATATTGTCATAGATATATTGGGAACCAACAGTTAAAATATTAATTTCTTTAAATAGTTCTCTAACTGATGCACCTGCCTTTAAGTTATACAGAAAGCGGATGGCTCTTTTTTGTAAAATTGGAAAATTATACCCCTGAGGGGGTTCAATAGGGGTGCAAAGTCAAGTAGTCTTCTATATATATAAATGCCTTTGTCCTGACTGACTGACTGACTGACTGATCCACGCAGAGCCGAAACTACTGAAGCTAGAAAGTTGAAAATTTCAGGTCCGGTTACATTTGTAATGTGTACAAGGAATAATAAGCGATTTTGAAAAATTCATCCCCTAAGGGGGTAAAAAGGGGGTTGAAAGTTTGTATGGATGAGGCTTAAAATTTAATGTTAGAGGTTTGGAACTTTGTACGCTTACTGATAATTAAAAATTATAAAAATAATTTCAGCGTTTTTTGTAATTCAACCTCTAAGGGGGTAAAAAAGGGGTTGAAAGATTGTATAGAGATTACATTTTTTTTGTGACAGACTTGAAATTTCGTTTATAGGCTACTAACTTAAAATATGAAAAAAAACTTATATCAGCGTTTTTCAGAATTCCACCCCAGAGGAGTTGAAACGGGGTTGAAAATTTTGTATTAAAGCGAGGCCGTAACAACTGAAGCTACAAAGTTGTAATTAGCAGGCCGGATTACATTTATAATTTGTACAAATAATAAGAAGCGATTTTGAAAAATTCATCCCTTAAGGGGGTAAAAAGAGGGTTAAAAGTTTGTATGTATAGGATTTTAAATTTTAAGTTAGAGACTTGAAACTTCGTACGTTTGCTGATATTTAAAAAATAATAAAAGTGATTTCAGCGTTTTGGATAATTCCACCGCTGAGGGGGTTAAATACTTCCAACTTTTTGTCAAGTCAATTAAAGTCAAAGTATAATTCTCGAACGTGCCTCAGTATAAATTAATATGTTTTTCATAAAGTCAAGTAACCTGTAAAGATAATTTACTCATATTAATGATTATTGATTTATTTTCTCACATAGATCTATTTTTTGTACATTTTTAATGACGTAAATCGACGTTTACAATGAGAAAATATGACGCTAATGATCTTTGATCTCTCGTGCAATCATGTAGCTATTTTGCAAAAAAATCGGGTAGTACAGTCACCGGCAATAGTATCTTCCTACATGAAGGCCGTATAAAAATATGACACGCTCTTATTTGTAGGGCTATTAGACCGTGTCACATACTTTTGCGGCCTTCGTGTAGGAAGATACTATTGCCGGTGACTGTACTAGTCCGACATGGTCCCTCAGGGTTTCGTACAGTCGCCATCAGATATATCGGAGCGGCCAAGGTGGTCACAAATATCTGAACAACGCCTCTATTGTCAAGGCGATAAAGTACCCTGGCAGCTCCGATATATTTGATAACTCAAAAATATCTGAACATGCACTTTATCGCCTTGACAATAGAGGCGTTGTCCAGATATTTGTGACCACCTTGGCCGTTCCGATATATCTGATGGCGACTGTACATAACATCATTGTTTACATTTTTTTTAATACTCACTCCTCTCTCAATCTATTTGTAATGATTGTTGTTATTACTTATTACAGGATGTTGTTTTTTTTAATAATAAGACCAGAGACTATAAATAATATAGAGAGCCACAGTCTAAGAAATTTTGAGGTCCAAGTCTAAAGCGCCATCTCGTAACGAGTAGCGTTACTACGGTACACTACTCGGTACTAGATGGCGCTGCAGCGCAATGTAATTTTCTTTGTTTAAAGTATGGAAAAATTATGAAATTGCTATTTTGATGGTAAAATATTGCGTACATATATGGTTGCTGTACTAGTAACGTACCGTAGTAACGCTACTCGTTACGAGATGGCGCTGCAGCGCAATGAAATTTTCTTCTACTATTTTGTATCTTTGGGTTGCTCTCGTCCAGATGGCGCTTCAGACTTGGTATTTCAAAAAGTTCTTAGACTGTGCTCTATTAAATTATTTACTCTCTGGTGAGACTAAGTTTATGATCTTTATGTTCTACCGCTATAATACCTAAGTACAGTCGCCATCAGATATATCGGAGCGGCCAAAGTGGTCACAAATATCTGAACAACGCCTCTATTGTCAAGGCGATAAAGTGCATGTTCAGATATTTTAGTACCTTGGCCGCTCCGATATATTTGATGGCGACTGTACTACAAAAATAATAAAATGGGTTCATGTATGGGAGCCCCCTAATTATTTTATTTTTATTATTTTTTGTTGTAGCCTGTTAAAGTATCTGTCTCATTCCGTTCTTGAAATCTACGGACCAGATAGACAGACAGACAGATAGGCAGACTGCCGATGCATAGAATACTCGTAGACTTTTGTTTATCGCTTCTTTTTTATTGAAAAGCTCCAGATTTTGATCCCGGTACCATCTGCTCATCAGTACAAGTCGAATGAGCCCAAACAGCATGAGTCTATGATGCGCCAAACCCGAGATCCAGTAGGGATCCCCAGGGTCCAGCATGAGCTCCAGATTTTGATACCAGTACCATCTGCTCATCAGTACAAGTCGAATGAGCCTAAACAGCATGAGTCTATGATGCGCCAAACCCGAGATCCAGTAGGGATCCCCAGGGTCCAGCATTAGCTCCAGATTTTGATCCCGGTACCATCTGCTCATCAGTACAAGTCGAATGAGCCCAAACAGCATGAATCTATGATGCGCCAAACCCGAGATCCAGTAGGGATCCCCAGGGTCCAGCATGAGCTCCAGATTTTGATCCCGGTACCATCTGCTCATCAGTACAAGTCGAATGAGCCCAAACAGCATGAGTCTATGATGCGCCAAACCCGAGATCCAGTAGGGATCCCCAGGGTCCAGCATGAGCTCCAGATTTTGATACCGGTACCATCTGCTTATCAGTACAAGTCGAATGAGCCCAAACAGCATGAGTCTATGATGCGCCAAACCCGAGATCCAGTAGGGATCCCCAGGGTCCAGCATGAGCTCCAGATTTTGATACCGGTACCATCTGCTCATCATTACAAGTCGAATGAGCCCAAACAGCATGAGTCTATGATGCGCCAAACCCGAGATCCAGTAGGTATCCCCAGGGTCCATCATGAGCTCCAGATTTTGATCCCGGTACCATCTGCTCATCAGTACAAGTCGAATGAGCCCAAACAGCATGAGTCTATGATGCGCCAAACCCGAGATCCAGTAGGGATCCCCAGGGTCGAGCATGAGCTCCAGATTTTGATACCGGTACCATCTGCTCATCAGTACAAGTCGAATGAGCCCAAACAGCATGAGTCTATGATGCGCCAAACCCGAGATCCAGTAGGGATCCCCAGGGTCCAGCATGAGCTCCAGATTTTGATACCGGTACCATCTGCTCATCAGTACAAGTCGAATGAGCCCAAACAGCATGAGTCTATGTTGCGCCAAACCCGAGATCCAGTAGGGATCCCCAGGGTCCAGCATGAGCTCCAGATTTTGATACCGGTCCCATTGCTTATTAATACAAGCCCCCGAGTCCAGAGTCAAAATCGAAACAAAAATCAAAACCTCGTAGCTTAACCTAAATTCGCGTTTAGTTAGGTAAATTATTAATGTCAATTACCAATTCAATCTACACTCAAAATTAAATTAATGTTTCAATTTTTGAGAAAATCTAAAAATTAAATATCTTCAATTATTAGTTATTCGCAAAGGATTAACACGTTAGTTACAATTAATTTCAATTCTAATTGAAATCAATTTGCACTAAACTATTAGTGTTCAATTTTAACTAACGTGTTTCAATCTTCAATTTTTAATTTTCAATTACACTAACGTTCGGCCAACACTGAGTAAAAGTTCAGCCATCACGACAATCGACTCATTGCTTGAGGAAAAGGGTAGGAACTGTAAAATTAACCTAACTTAATTAATTAACTTTAGAATTATGTAGTTTATGTGTAAGAATTAAGGATGTAGTTTCGCATCTTTTTAAAGTTTTATGCTTATGTCATATAATTTGTTTTCTGTATAGTTAGAAGCACCGCCTACAATCTTTCGCCTTTTGTACGATAAGTTTTCTTTTTGTGCAATAAATAAATAAATAAAATTATTTAAAATTATTTTTATTATATGATGTAACTAAAAATTTACGGTTTTCGCAAGTTTTTCTTTATCTCTGCTATAAGACGTTGCTTCGTACCAAATTTCAAGATTCTGAGATCACGGGAAGTACCCTGTAGGTTTTGATTCCCTTGCGAGTTTCGAAAATTTGCGGAAATTTGTAGCATAAACGGCTGTATCTTTTGATTGCGTTGGTTTAGAAGTTTGATTTTTTCACAGCTCTTAGGAAAAGTATACTTGAGTATTTGATATAAATTGCAGCTTGATGTCTCCACGCGTTCCTGAGAAAAAGGGTCTTGACAGATGGACGGACGGACAATAAAGTGATCCTATAAGGGTTCCGTTTTTTCCTTTCGAGGTACGGGACCCTAAAAAATGGCCCAAAAATAGTACCGCAAGAACGGTTCGGGCGGTACTTTCTTTGACAGTCTTATTACGGTATAAGACTGGCCTGTAACTTATTTTCACGAGCCATATTTTCAGTAAATCATGTTGGAATCTGTAACTCCTTTAAATTGTTGCTCGAAGATAAATAGAATATTATTCTTGGATTAATATTAAAGACCAAAAAAATCTGTTATTTGCCTTTGCGAACATAATATCGGCGTGTTAGGTTCAATAGTTAAATACCTATTAATGAGGTTAATAATATGACTCCCACGTAAATAACATATTTACAAACAAATATTTAAATTACTGAGTACTTTTTTCTGAATTGAAAAAATAATGTAGGTATCAAACTGCAAAAGCACATTGAACCCTAGACTACACTTCAAAAGATAAATATTATTATATAAGGTTAGGTTTTTGAAGCTAAACAAGTAAACTTATTAATACTTTAAGACTATTATTTAAAGGCACAACAAAAAATAACCATAACCTATTTATTATACTGACTTGCAAAACAAAAATTTCCAAATTAGTATCAAAACATCGTTTTGATAATGATATGCATTCAGATTTCTCTGCTGTACAAGTAAATATTTTTAGATATGCGGAAAATTATTTGATTTCTCATATTTAAAATTTTTACTTTTTGGTCTGACCCTTTTTAGGGTTCCGTAGCCAAATGGCAAACGGAACCCTTCTGGATTCGTCATGTCTTTCTGTCTGTCTGTCCGTCCGTATGTCACAGGCATTTTACTCGGAAACTATACGACGTATCTGAATAAAATTTACACATGAGGTGTATTTTGTATGCAGCTACTTAGTTATGTAGTTAAATTTGAAAAACGGTAACTAAATAAAAAAAAAATTAACCAAATATCAACATGTGACACATCAATCAGAAGGTCTTTCAAAATAACATTGAGGTTTCTTTGACTATTTTGTGATTAAGTGAATATTTTCTGAAATAATCGCTTCGAAAGTCAGAAAAGTTGTGTACCCCCTCGTAACTTTTGAACCGTAAGTTCAAAAAATATGAAAAATTTGAAGAAATTTGAATTATCATATACTTTCTACGAAAATTATTTTGAACATTATCGGTTCAGCCATTTTTGAGTTATCTCCAAAAAACTTCTTCCATAGGCATCAGATACGACCTTTTGGTATTAGTTTGGTTCTTATTCCATTGAAGCTACGGAACCCTCCTATGCGTGGTCCGACACGCACTTGGCCGGTTTTTAAGGTTTTGGGGTTATTCCCATAGAATAAAACGTTCGTAGTACAGTCACCGGCAATAGTATCTTCCTACACGAAGGCCGCAAAAATGTATGACACGCTCTTATTTGTTGGGCCATAGGAACGTGTCACATATTTTTGCAGCCTTCATGTAGAAAGATACTATTGCCGGTGACTGTACTATATACTTACAGACTACATTTATAATAATTATAATACCCACTTTGCAAAGCGCAGTTTCTATAGTAAATTATCTGTTTCTGCATGCATTATTGTAACTTTTATAAATCTTATAGTATATCTGTTAAAAATATGTCAATATCTGCTACTTAAACTGTCGTGAGAGGTTCAGACACCGATCTAAATTATAGTTTATGTTTTATACTATTTATATTAATTTGATAACATCTTTATTTCATTGTTTTACACTGTGTGCATATTTACCTTAAGTACTAACATATTAGTGAAAACTTTGTTGGCTTATGATCTACCTATATGTATTAACTTTATGTATGTTATATGCTGTTTGTTTTCCTCAATAAATAAAATAAAATAAAAATAAAAATAAAGTATATTCTGGCTATCGATATGTGAACTGAAAACTAGCGGCAAATATATTAAATCTGCGCATAGCAATAGGGATGATGACACATGTTGAATTTTGTAATAAAATTAAGTTGAATGGATGCAAAATGATAAATATATCCTAATATTTTAAAATTTTAAATAATCTATTGAAATGTTTCAAAGATACGAGACCTAAAAATTCTAAAATTTTTCGATTTTTTTAAGTATGAAATTCAAAGAAAACAATGACACCATTCTATTTCTTACATTTTATCTTAAAATGAATTGTAAAGCAACCTTAAACATAAACGCAATATTTTACCATCAAAATAGCATACTTTAAACAGGGCGACTATGCAACCGTGACGTTGCATATCATTTTGAGAAACAAAAGCGAGTGACAGATTTTGAATCTAATTTCTGACTTTTGTGTTGCTTTGAAGCAATTAGCTCCATATAGACATTATCCTTACAACAAAACGAATTGATTCATCAATCGATAAATTTTATGGTATCCCATACATGAAATAAATTCATCATGCGTATTTGCAACACCTGGTATTCGCTGTGTGCATGATTGTGGCGCCATCTCTTGAGCAGCGGTTCAATCTTTTTTTTTCTTTTTTTATGAATGGCTTGTGCTGCTTGCTTACATAAAATGTCCCTGGCAGATTCACTATTTTGACAGTTGACCGAGTTAAGGTGACATAAGTGATGTAAATTATTTTGCATCTCTCCTGCTCGGAAAGTTTTATTTTCCTAGGTAGATAGCCGGGTGGAAAATTGCTTTTCCATCCCTAGGGTGGAAAGTAATTAGCTGTGTTAATTGTGGATTGAGCCGGTGCCCACCCGGATGCCCTGCTCCCCGACCACCGGCAAAACATTGAATTAGTCTTTTTCAAATTGTTCAAATTTTACTTAACATTTTTATAGATTATTCTTTATACCTGTTTTATAAAATGTGCGTGTGGTATTGTACAGTCGAAATGAAAAGCAGTGTTAACTCGGGTGAAATTACCTATTTCACCCTCGAACTATTGGCCAGAAATATCTCAGGTGAACTGGGTCACTTTCAACCCTTGGTTAACAATCAACTATAAAAATTTGATATTATCTTTCTCCATCCCTCTTCATCGGTCTGGTTTCATGTCTAACGGTTGATAAGAAAACAATACTTACGTCCAAATGTAACCATGGTTGCTTTCCAGATGTGACCCGTCGATAGTATATTTTATTTATTGATTAATTTAATCACTTTAAAATATATTGTAAATACAGTTCGGTAAATTAGTATCAGTGATTTGACTGATTTGTTTAGACAATTAAAAAAATTACATCATCATTAATTTAATCATTTTTCAACTAGAAAAATAAGGCAAACACATTTTTTTTCTTTAGAAAATCACTTTTATTATTGAAATTATACTAATTTTTTTTTTAATTTAATTGGTAATAAATAAAACTTTGTTTATTTTTCATTGTCCATTGTTTGTTTACGACCTGAAACAATAAGGAGTCATTATTAAATTATTTTTAAATAAAATTGTAAAATAATGTATTATGTGGAAATATTACATTTGTGTACAAGTGTTCATAATTTAAAAGATTCTAAAAAAAATACTTTTTTATACAACGATAGTGGCAAACAAGCATACGGCCCGCCTGATGGTGAGCAGCTACCGTAGCCTATCGACGCCTGCAACTCCAGAAGTGTCACATGCGCGTTGCCTAACCTTTAATATGTAGGAGGACCCACTGTGTTGACGGCTAAAGGGACAAGGGCCCTCCGTCGTCAGGACACTACATCCTTTTTAAGCTCTCACTTTACAAACAATTTGGCCTTCCGAAAGAAAATGTCGATATGTGATGTGGAAATCTTTTTCGCGATTTCTGAGTTGGTCTCATAGTAAAAGTTGTTCAATATGATCTACCTAATTAACTCGTAGTATTTGACGGGATTTGTGCCGAACATCCTGTATGCACATAATAGGTGATGCTACTTGAAAACCGGGCAAGTGCGTGTCGGATCATGCATAGGAGGGTTCCGTACCTTCAATGGAATAAGAACCAAACTAATACCAAAAGGTCGTATCTGATGCCGATGGAAGAAGTTTTTTGGAGATTACTCAAAAATGGCTGTATCTGTCATGTTTAAAACATTAAAAAAAAAAAAAAAATCTGACTCTCGAAGCGATTATTTCTGAAAATATTCACTTAATCACAAAATGTTCATAGAAACCTCGATGTTATTTTTAAAGACCTATCGATTGATGTGTGCCTTGTTTATATTTGGTAAAAAAAATGTTTTGAAATTTAGTTAGGTACATGTATGGAAAACCCCCTAAAAAAATATTTTTCTGCAATTTAACTACATAATTAAATAGTTGCATATAAAATACACCTTATGTCAAAATTGTATTAAGATGCATCTTACAGTTTCCGAGTAAAATGGCTGTGACATACGGACGGACCGACGGACAGACGGACATTACGAAACTATAATGGTTCAATATTTGCCATTTTCGCTACGGAACCCTAAAAATGCTCAAATCACTAAATAGGTGTGCCTATAATATTTGAAGAGTTCCCTCAATTCCTCCAGGATTCCATCACCAGATCCAGACCCGATGATAACGGGTCCAACTGTCAAGTAAAAAAATGTCAAACAAAAAAAGGTTTTCCCAAATCTGAAAGCCGTCTTCGAATAATCGGTGAAGATACATTAAAAAAAGATTCCGACAAATTGATAATTTAATTTGTTGTCGGTTGATAATTTAATTCGTTCTCCACATGAATTGAAGAATATAATATGGAATTAAGTAATTAAATAATATTTACGTCTTCCTTATTGCAGTGTACGTGTCACTTTCTCGTGGCAATGCGATATTGTGTAAGATATAGGTGCGTGACCCTAATTTATCATAATGTTTCGGTCGTTTGAGAGTCGTATACAGAATATGTAAAGGACAGAAAACGCTGGAAGAAGATGGAGGACGCCATGGTGGATGGCTTACACCCAATAAGGGATCCATGTTTTAAATAAAATAAAATAAATCTGTATGTGAAATTTAACCTTAAAAAAATATGGAATAAAAGGCTTAATAATAATAAAACAGGATGTAACAAAAACAGTGGTGATCCGATTAAGGATATAGTTGGTATCGTATTGTGATGAAGAAAAAGTAGAAGAAAAAAAATTTTGGACGCGAAAAAAAAAATTTTTATATGGGTTTTTTGTTTCGCGTGATAAAATTGTTTCCTTAGTTTTTCATAATTAGAATAGGATAACAATTATGCCCTTAAAGAGATTACCAGAATTTTTGTTAAATCTTGTATGTATGCAGTAATGTCGAGCTTGCATTTTCTTTGCTGTTTTACATTAATATAAATTATTCAAAAATATGGTAATGATAAGCATAAAAAAAATATTGTTTATTAATTTAATTTAACTCCTTTTTTAATGCTACTTGAAAATATTTTTTTGTAATATGTGGGTCAATATGTAAATTTCCATTATGTTTTTAAACTTACGCCAATTCGTTTTTATATTGTTTTATTTATCATTCCATTTCAAATATTATAGCTTAGATTTTTTGAAATAAAACAGAATAAGAAAACCGGATCGGACCGCGCGATCTCGCCAGATATTAACTAAACCCCTGAGGTTTTCAATAGTGGTAGTGACGTATATATTGATAATTTTTTTGTAACCTTTTTTTGTATAAAAAAAACCTAAAATGGACCCATGCAGAATTGGGCACAGAAAAGTAAATCTACAAAAACTTTAAAACAGGCCAAACCTTTGCTCATACATTATGAGCATTTTTTTGATACATAATAACAAATTAAATAACAATATTGTTACCACAAAACACTGAATGTATTTATGTTTTTCTTTGTTTTTTTACGGGTTTTCATAGAAATATACGTAGGTATTTCGAATAGGCATACTTAATTGGTATTCTGATTAGGAAAAACTTTTTTTTTAATGCAAGTAAATTTTGTATGGAGGTTGGCCTATTGAGACGATGTGTCACGTCACACGTATTGTAAGTACTTACAATTTTTGTCTGGTCGCGCTCAAAAAATAATTCTGTTACTTTTTACTACGGGGTTTTGTTTTTTATGAAATAATCTGGGTAATACCCGAAAATCCTGGTTCCGGTACGCACTTGGCCGGTTTTCTTAATCAATCTAATTTCGGTTATTTTCTGGATGTCATTAAGAGTTCGTGTGATTTTGAATTCCCATTTTAGGGTTCTAAATATATGGTTTCGTATGGCATATCAATCGAATAGGTATTTTAAAATAACTTTCATAACATTATATTTAACTTGCCATTTGGCATTAAGTCGGCCATTTGTACATGATAACTTGTTGTGCAATAAAGTTTAAATAAATTTTATTTTTTTCGTTTTTTTCATATTTTCAGAAATTACCTAAAGTCTACCTATAATTCTAAAAAAGTTTGTCCTCCCCTCTAACTTTTGAACTGAAGGTCTTAACAAAATAAGACTTAATAATCCTTTGTAGGAAAGGTGGTAAAATTTTACCAAAGTAGGTAAATTTGCCAAAAAAACTGACTCAGTAGTCGCCATACCTCATAGAAAAAAAAAGTATACCTACCCACTTAAAACTTCTTTAGAAATAAATATAAATATAGACCCGGGTATGTCCTTAAACTACGTCCAAAAGAGAGGTATGGGTACTGCGAATGTCATCTCGCTATGTGTGGTAGGGCACAGCACAGCGAATGTCATCTCGCTCAAATCTGGAGCAGAGCCCGACTGGAGAAGTACCTCCACCTTAAAGAAAATCACAGCCAAATAGCACTACTAGACCTTACTCATAGTGTTGTGTTCCTGCTGGTGAGTAAGGTTGGGTCCATAGGCTACGGTAGCTGCTTACCGTCAGGCGGGCCGTATGCTTGTTTGCCACGATAGTGGTATAAAAAATCAATATTATTATGTATATAAATATCTACGCGCAAAACAAAAAAAAACTCACCATGTGCACTAAAATCCTCCATTTTCTAATTCACACACAAAAAAAATCGTCAAAATTCACACGAAACGCGTAAACGTGTGTCCAACACAGAATTTGCTCAAATACTAATTGTATAAATAGGTAAATAATATATTGGAACGCTTTATCGGACACGAGACATAATATGGCAAGCGTGTGATAAGAATTCGACATATGAGTACTTACTTGCAACTTGCAAGACATACACAACACACTGACAGAAGTTGCTACGGGGACTGCAACTGTAATAAAAAACAAAATATATTTATTTCAGAACATTGCGATGCCATAAACATTGTTAGTATTATTAAGCTACATGTTAGTGCATTCAAATAATTTTTGATCATTTTATTTAATAAAAATCTGTAGTGAAATTCAATTAATTTAAACGAGGGGTGACCAGAGGGCTGGCCAATACCTACTGCACAACGTATAAGCATCGCTATACAACGTGGCAATGCGGCCAGCCTCCTGGGTACCCTGCCCATTGGCAGCGATTTGGACGACATTTTTTATTTGTAGGTAGTCTCTAGTTTATAGTTATTTATAATTTTTTTTTTATTATATTGTACCTGTAATTTCCTTTCTGTTTTAAAATAAATGTATTAAATTAATTGAAATAATGATAATTAATATTAATACTAATGCACAGTGCGAAATGATTTTCAGTGTAAAGGCAGCAAGTCGTATTAAGGCGGTCGTCACACTGCTCCGCATTACGCAGCGGCGTCCGTTGATGCGTTTTTTAACTTTGTATGTAGAATCTTGATTTTGAATAGAAAAATCGCATGGTACGACACACTGGCTCCGCCTCGACGCGCGGAGGAGCGAGACGCACGACGACTCGCGCGCTCGGACGGATACGCGGTGCGTGCCGCAGGGTATGTCACACCGAGCTCCGCAGTGCCGTACGGATTTTAGTACAAGAAAGGACGTAGACGCAATAGATATCGACGTCTATAAGTTTATTTTTGAAATTGAAAGTCATTCGTTTAATCATAATCTAGGAATTCTTATAAAAGTATAATTGAAGATTGAAGTAGTAGATTATTACTTAGTTGAATGTAAGCAAAGGCTTTTCTTCCGCTGTAATAGAACGTCGAAAATTTGTGTCCGCGCCAGTAATAATCACCCCAATTTTACTTAGCAAATAATCAAATGACGCGGTTGACATACGGATGTAATTTAAAAAAAAATCTTCGTGTTGCCTTAAATCTTGGTAACCTTTAGCAAAAGACCCATTTATAAGTCTGGTTTGTAAATAGGGATGTACTCAGTGTCTTCTGCGTTTTATGACTCGATTGTTCAAAAACTAAACTGAAAGTATCACCGCAGCGTTCTGAATAAGTTCCGTGTCCATTTTATCGACAAATAGGAACTATTTTCACCTTAACGTTCGAATGTGAAATGAACGCGAGACGGAAGTAACGCGGGACGTCGCGCATCGCATCTCCGGACGGAGATGCGGAGAAAACTCGGACGTTGGTGCGTTGTCTCCGTATGCGAGTCCGTTGCTCCGCGTCTCGCAACGAGACGCGGCGGCAGTGTGACAACCGCCTAATGCAGCAAAAATATGTATACCTACATATAAAATGTATCTGAAGGGTAAAAGTTAAAAAAATCTCTAGTCACTTTAACAATATTTGGAGTTAGGGCCCTATTTTGAGTTATAGCATACTTATATATGTATTTACATAATACATAGTTACCGATATGTAATAAAAAACGGGATACACAATCAGCCCAAAAACGGCCCCACAATAGTGCTGTAAGAACGACTCGTACAGCAGTTTCTCTGACAGTCTTATTACGGTGTAACACTGGCCGGTTACAAATCATCACGAGCCATATTTTTGGTAAATCTTGTTTAAGACTGTACCTCTACTATAATAAATATCTTTATCTACACTCACATCGTAAGCCCTCTAAAACGTGTTCAAAAACGGTAGGCAATGGCTAGCATTACCACAACCGATTTTACTATGATAAGCTTTTTATGTGTGGCAGTAACGTAATTTTAACTTTACATGCTCAACTATTGATGTGTTATGAGTTTTGATAACATAATGTACACCTGTACGCTCCCGCGCGACCGCCGACACGCGCCTCCCCGACCGCCGGCACAATCGAGTTGGCCATGGCGGTGCAATGGCGGCCATTCTATGGTTTCGGAATACGGCATTTAGGATAAATAATATGAGTGTAGATAAAGCAGTGTATGCAACTGTACGTAATTAGGCCTTAAAACACTCGTGTGATCTTATTATGAAACTCACCTGCGGCTCGTTTCATAAAACCACACTCATGTTTTAAGGACCCTTATTACGTAACAGTTACATAAACTACTATTATCTGCACTCACATTGTAAGTCCTCTAAAATGTGTTCAAAAACGGTAGGCAATGGCCAGCATTTTATCTGTGGCAGTAACGTAATTTTAACTTTACATGCTCAAATATTGTTAAGTTATGAGTTTCAATTGTATATCTATATATTATATACACGGTGCCCGCGAGGAAATGGAAAGATTTTAATAGAATATTCTAGATCCTATTTAGAGACAAAAATGTCATATAAACTGTTTTGAAATTCGCCTAGTTTCAGAGTTAAAACCAATTTATAAAAAATACACTTTTTATTATAACTCAGCACAAAACGCCTTTCTGATGGCGTTGTTGCCACTATTGGGCATAGTTTACACGTCTTTATTGACAGATATCAAAGTGACAAGGAAAACTATGCAGAAACTAAATTTTTCCCAAAAAAATGACTGAAAATTGTTGAAAATGAATGAATGTTTTAGACGATAATTTTATTAATAACATTTACTTTTCATAAGCAAGAAACATCAAAAAATAGAAAAAAAAAATATTTTTTTGGCGAAATTGACCTAAAGTCACATACTATTTTTTCCTACTTCTGGTCTCAGGAATGCGTGATTAATTTTTTTCCATTTCCTCGCAAGCACCGTGTATATCGTCGCCTAGTACCCACAACACAAGCCTTATTGAGCTTACCGTGGTACTACTAGGTTGATTTGTGTAAGATTGTCCCATAATATTTATTTATTTACATATTTTGAAAAAGTCATTGGTACTGAACCGGAATTAGACCTCCGGATTTAAAGTTCGATAACCACCGGGCTTCGCAATTTTTTATTTATTTTACCATGTGTAATGTATAAACTGTAAACAGACGAGTATGTTACTGTAAACTATAAACAGACGGTACGAGTATGTTTTATTTTATAATTTCCACTTGCTAAAGCTTACCTATCACTAAATAATAAAGTTTAACTATCACTATATGGTAATATACACGGTGCTCGTGAGCATTGCGAGAGATTTTAACCACGAATTCCTGAGGTCATAAGGAGTAATATATGTTATATGAATTTAGTTCAATTTCGACAAAAAAAATATTTATTTTTTTTCGATTTTTTAAATGCTTTTGAACATGAAAACATAAATGTTATTGGTAAAGCTGTCGATTAAAATAAATTAGTACATTTTTTTCGTAAAAAATAGTTTACGTAAAGTATTCCTTGGCACTTTGATATCTGTCAATAAGAATGTCTAGACTAGACCCCATAAAGGGTGAAATCGCCATCAAAAAAGCGTTTTGCACTGAGTCACAATAAAAAATGTTTTTTTTATTTAATTGGTAGTAACTCTGAAACTAGGCGAATTCCAGAAAAGTTTATACGACATTTTAGTCTCCAATTATGATCAGGAATACACTGTTAAAATCTCTCGCAATCCTCACGAGCACCGTGTATATCGTCCTCTGTATTACTTAATTTCATTTAAAAAACTTCATTCAAATTGGTAATTTCCATTTGGAAATATAAAATACAAAACGTGTTAGTTCACACAAAACAATGAACCCTGAACAAAGCTAAAATTAAACTCATATACCGTTTCCACTTAGTACCTAGTAGATGAAAAATTTAATGTATTAAAAATATAAACATTTGATATGATTGTAAGACACTTAAATACAACTTAAAAAACGGAAATAAATAATGATTAAAAATAACTCTCAACTATTTCATAACCTAAATTAAATAACGTACATTACAAATAAAACCTACCGTCCTATTTATTTATTTTTAAATCTTTTAAACAGTTCATTGACTTATTTTTTATCAGTAATCAGAAGTCGAAAAATTGGAGCGATTTACGCAACCGACCAGTGATTAAACACATCGACATTATCAAAACACTGTTTACTAAAGAATTAACCCAAATTAACATTTTACCCTAAATACGATAAATAAATAAATAAAAATAAATTGTATCAACACTAAGAATTTCAAATGTCGTAATAGTAGATTGTACACCAAGGGGATAAAGCACTGTTTTATGTCACGGCCGCAATATTGAATCCTGAACGTAACGAAGGACTCCAGATTTTACTCCCGAGCGCAGCGAGGGGGTTATGAGTTAATTCCCGAGCGAAGCGAGGGAATTAAGACTGAGTCCTGAGTGCAGTGAGGGGTTCAAGCGCGCCCGTGACAAAAACAGCTTTATCCCCGAGGAGTATACTCTACTTTTCTGACCTCTTGCGAGACAATAAAATAGCTAAGGCTACTAGAAACGGATTTTTATTAAAGTAAATCAATTCAAAAGTAAAAACCGGCCAAGTGCGTGTCGGACCACACATAGGAGGGTTCAATGGAATAAGAACCAAACTAATACCAAAAGGTCGTATCTGGTGCCTATGTCTTTTTGGAGATAACTCAAAAATGGCTAAACCGATAATGTTCAAACGTAGAAAGTATATGATAAGACGCATCTCCTCAATTTTTTTCATATTTTTTGGAGTTACGGTTCAAAAGTTACAGCGGGGGTGGGCACAATTTTTCTGACTTTCGAAGCGATTATTTCAAAAAAAAAAGAAACCTCAATGTTATTTTTAAAGACCTATCATTGATGTGTCACATGTTGATATTTAGTCAAAAAAAATTGTTAAGGACATGTATGGAGGCCCGCCCCCCCCCCCTTAATTTTTTTTTTTTTAATCTACATAGCCAAGTAGCGGCATACAAAATACACCTTATGTGTAAATTTTATTCAGATACGTCCTATAGTTTCCGAGTAAAATGGCTGTGACGTACGGATGGACAGACATGACGAATCCATAAGGGTTCCGTTTTTTGTCATTTGGCTACGGAACCCTAAAAATTGATTCTTGATACATTAGTCCATTTTATTCGAATTTTATCTTCAATTTTTATAGAACCTGCAGTTTTACTCCGTATACTGCAGCGTCTTATGACACTCGCGGCATTTGTTTTAGGTATTTAAAATTGAGGTGGCCAGCGCGATTTTCCGAATAAATTCGATTTTCAAATCAGTTCGACGCGGCGGCGCGGGCCCCGGCTGGCGTCGCGGGGCTGTGCACCGTGCGGACTTTACCAAATTAGACTTTAAGTACATAACAATAAGAACTATGGGAAGTGAAATCACATTATTAACCAGCGGGTTATAATGAGATTTAGTACAACATTATAACCCGGCTAAAGCCAAGGGCTATAATGATTTGCTTTCGGTGAGGTTTGCATGATATATAATTTGGCATTGTCGAGCAGGTGGTGTGAAAATAACATTTTGTCGTAACGTTTTATTTACGTATTATTATAAGTTTTTCCTTGAAATCTGAATTATGATGAATATAAGCATTTATTTAAACATTGTTTTTATTCTTATTCGTAAAAATCATATACATATATTTATTTTATAAAAAATGGTATTCCTCCTAATCCTCCTTCTGACTCTTTCTGTCTATACACGGTGCTCGTGAGGATTGCGAGAGATTTTAACAGTGTATTCCTGATCATAATTGGAGACTAAAATGTCGTATAAACTTTTCTGGAATTCACCTAGTTTCAGAGTTACTACCAATTAAATGAAAAAACATTTTTTATTGTGACTCAGTGCAAAACGCTTTTTTGATGGCGATTTCACCCTTTATGGGGTCTAGTCTAGACATTCTTCTTGACACATATCAAAGTGCCAAGGAATACTTTACGTACATGTTCAAAAGCATTTAAAAAATCGAAAAAAAAATATTTTTTTTGGCGAAAATGACCTTAATTCATATAACATTTATTACTCCTTATGACTTCAGGAATTCGTGGTTAAAATCTCTAGCAATGCTCACGAGCACCGTGTATGTATTCGGCCATTCTATATAAGTTGTCTACACAAGATTTTTTTTAACTTGATTTTTTATGTGCTTTACTCTCTCACGAGCTCATTGAATGATGATTACTCTTGATAATATAAAAGTAGCACAACACTACAACTTATTTCAGGTGAACACTAGAGATGTGCCGAGTACGGTTTTCGCCGACTAGCCAACTCATCGGCGCTTAGGTGGCCGGTAGTCGGCAAAGCCGATTATTGGTTACGCCTGAATTCGGGCATGATCGGAAACGTTCTGGCCTATAACCGCGAACCACATCGTTCGTCGAATCGTTATCTCCTTCTCTATCGCTCTAGAGTGATGCAAATAGACGATTCGATGGACGAAGTGGTTCGCGGTTATAGGTCTGGTCGCCTCGTTCGCTGGGTGTTGCATTCGAGTTTTTGTTTTTGTCACCACTTACAAAATGTTTCAGTATGATTATTATTTTTACTATATTAACGAAAAAATTAAAAAAAAAATCCAGCAAATATTAGTAGTTTACTATATTCGGTTTATTCTGCCGACTAATCGCCGACTACAAATGTGGCCGGGCCGGATAGTCGGTTTTCCCGACTAGTCGGAACATCTCCAGTGAACAAACTACAACATCATCAACAGCGGCAATTTGTTCAGCTGTTAAAATTAATTATTATAATTGAAGGGTACACGGAAAGAACATGTCTAGTCACTTTTTGTAAAATGTGATTTTTATATCAAAATGTAGAGCTTGCAATGAACTAATAGTAACAACTTCTGTTACAAATGTAAATTTTAACGTATATCCACTTCTTAACTCATAAAAACCATCTAGTTACTAAAATAGTATGGTTAATTGAATCGTTCCGAATTTTAAAAGCGCTATAACTCAAAATGTTATCAATGTGACTAGACATGTTCTTTCCGTGTACCCTTCAGTTAAATTACTTAGACTATATGAAGGGTACACGGAAAGAACATGTCTAGTCACTTTGACAATAATTGAGTTATAGCGCTTTTAAAATTTGGAACGATTCAATTAACCATACTACTCGTATTTTCGTAACTAGATGGTGTTTATGAGTTAAGAAGTGGATATACGTTAAGATTTACAGCTGTAACAGAATTTGTTACTAATAGTTAAAATTTTGAGAATTTGTTAAAAATCTCATTTTACAAAAAAGGTGACTAGACATGTTCTTTCCGTGGGATAGGTATACCCTTCATATACTGCAGCTACCTACGATCAATGTTATCATAAAATCACCGTCGCGTGACATAAAAAGAAATACCAATTTGTGTTATCGCCCTCATGCTTTCCATTTAATTTCGTAATTGAGTGAAATTTTGATAAGATAATTATCTGTGCCACATTATCTTTCACACTTTTGCTCTAATAACTCTCGACCTGGTTATTCCATAAATACTCAGCTATCACTTCCTAGGCGGTTGAAATTGGACCGATAAAGTAACATTGTAGGTAGAGTCCGACTAAGCTAACTCAACATCGAGCAAGCGCAAAATGTGGACAGCTGGCCTGTAAATTATCTTATTTGGTTCGGGGGCCCATATGAATACACTTCGACCCAAAGGGATCTTTTGTATAATTGCCCCCTAGTACACTTACTCAAGAGCTTTTTCAACCACCTCCATGTGTTGGGTGATGGAGGTCAAGGGCAGTGCTTTGAGGTCCTCTGGATCTGGATAGCCAGTTCCAAAGTCCCGGATTCTATGTCTGGCTAGAGCCTGACATTCACACATTATGTGTTTCATTGTTTCTTCCTCTTCGCCACACATTCTACAATCAGTATAATCTGACAGTCCCATTTTAGCCAATACTCCTTTCACAGCGTAATGGCCTGTAAAAACTCTTGTTATGTTTTGGAGCCTGTAAATTAATATGTAGTTAAGGTAGTTATAGTATAACCATGACTTTGATGACGTTAGTAAATTAGAATATATATCATACTGAACAACTTTTACTATGGGACGAAGTCCAAAAAAAATTTGTAAATCATACGACGATGTTCTCTATGGGGATTAAATTTTTTTTGGAATTTAGTGTATTTCAGTGGGTTTAAGGTCTTAGAGAAAAAGTTGTTCATACTTCATGTACTACCTAAGTACCTACCTAAACCTTCAAATACGGGTGGGGAAAAAAACCTTGTGTATATATTAAAAACCTTGTGTTTTTTCTTTTATCTTTCTCGACGCGGTGAATATTTCCATTTTTCTTTCAATTATGTCGTATAAACTTTTTTGGAATTCACCTAGTTTCAGAGTTACTACCAATTAAATGAAAAAACATTTTTTATTGTGACTCAGTGCAAAACGCTTTTTTGATGGCGATTTCACCCTTTATGGGGTCTAGTCTAGACATTCTTGTTGACACATATCAAAGTGCCAAGGAATACTTTACGTACATGTTCAAAAGCATTTAAAAAATCGAAAAAAAAATATTTTTTTTGGCGAAAATGACCTTAATTCATATAACATTTATTACTCCTTATGACTTCAGGAATTCGTGGTTAAAATCTCTAGCAATGCTCACGAGCACCGTGTATATGTATTCGGCCATTCTATATAAGTTGTCTACACAAGATTTTTTTTAACTTGATTTTTTATGTGCTTTACTCTCTCACGAGCTCATTGAATGATGATTACTCTTGATAATATAAAAGTAGCACAACACTACAACTTATTTCAGGTGAACACTAGAGATGTGCCGAGTACGGTTTTCGCCGACTAGCCAACTCATCGGCGCTTAGGTGGCCGGTAGTCGGCAAAGCCGATTATTGGTTACGCCTGAATTCGGGCATGATCGGAAACGTTCTGGCCTATAACCGCGAACCACATCGTTCGTCGAATCGTTATCTCCTTCTCTATCGCTCTAGAGTGATGCAAATAGACGATTCGATGGACGAAGTGGTTCGCGGTTATAGGTCTGGTCGCCTCGTTCGCTGGGTGTTGCATTCGAGTTTTTGTTTTTGTCACCACTTACAAAATGTTTCAGTATGATTATTATTTTTACTATATTAACGAAAAAATTAAAAAAAAAATCCAGCAAATATTAGTAGTTTACTATATTCGGTTTATTCTGCCGACTAATCGCCGACTACAAATGTGGCCGGGCCGGATAGTCGGTTTTCCCGACTAGTCGGAACATCTCCAGTGAACAAACTACAACATCATCAACAGCGGCAATTTGTTCAGCTGTTAAAATTAATTATTATAATTGAAGGGTACACGGAAAGAACATGTCTAGTCACTTTTTGTAAAATGTGATTTTTATATCAAAATGTAGAGCTTGCAATGAACTAATAGTAACAACTTCTGTTACAAATGTAAATTTTAACGTATATCCACTTCTTAACTCATAAAAACCATCTAGTTACTAAAATAGTATGGTTAATTGAATCGTTCCGAATTTTAAAAGCGCTATAACTCAAAATGTTATCAATGTGACTAGACATGTTCTTTCCGTGTACCCTTCAGTTAAATTACTTAGACTATATGAAGGGTACACGGAAAGAACATGTCTAGTCACTTTGACAATAATTGAGTTATAGCGCTTTTAAAATTTGGAACGATTCAATTAACCATACTACTCGTATTTTCGTAACTAGATGGTGTTTATGAGTTAAGAAGTGGATATACGTTAAGATTTACAGCTGTAACAGAATTTGTTACTAATAGTTAAAATTTTGAGAATTTGTTAAAAATCTCATTTTACAAAAAAGGTGACTAGACATGTTCTTTCCGTGGGATAGGTATACCCTTCATATACTGCAGCTACCTACGATCAATGTTATCATAAAATCACCGTCGCGTGACATAAAAAGAAATACCAATTTGTGTTATCGCCCTCATGCTTTCCATTTAATTTCGTAATTGAGTGAAATTTTGATAAGATAATTATCTGTGCCACATTATCTTTCACACTTTTGCTCTAATAACTCTCGACCTGGTTATTCCATAAATACTCAGCTATCACTTCCTAGGCGGTTGAAATTGGACCGATAAAGTAACATTGTAGGTAGAGTCCGACTAAGCTAACTCAACATCGAGCAAGCGCAAAATGTGGACAGCTGGCCTGTAAATTATCTTATTTGGTTCGGGGGCCCATATGAATACACTTCGACCCAAAGGGATCTTTTGTATAATTGCCCCCTAGTACACTTACTCAAGAGCTTTTTCAACCACCTCCATGTGTTGGGTGATGGAGGTCAAGGGCAGTGCTTTGAGGTCCTCTGGATCTGGATAGCCAGTTCCAAAGTCCCGGATTCTATGTCTGGCTAGAGCCTGACATTCACACATTATGTGTTTCATTGTTTCTTCCTCTTCGCCACACATTCTACAATCAGTATAATCTGACAGTCCCATTTTAGCCAATACTCCTTTCACAGCGTAATGGCCTGTAAAAACTCTTGTTATGTTTTGGAGCCTGTAAATTAATATGTAGTTAAGGTAGTTATAGTATAACCATGACTTTGATGACGTTAGTAAATTAGAATATATATCATACTGAACAACTTTTACTATGGGACGAAGTCCAAAAAAAATTTGTAAATCATACGACGATGTTCTCTATGGGGATTAAATTTTTTTTGGAATTTAGTGTATTTCAGTGGGTTAAAGGTCTTAGAGAAAAAGTTGTTCATACTTCATGTACTACCTAAGTACCTACCTAAACCTTCAAATACGGGTGGGGAAAAAAACCTTGTGTATATATTAAAAACCTTGTGTTTTTTCTTTTATCTTTCTCGACGCGGTGAATATTTCCATTTTTCTTTCAATTATGTCGTATAAACTTTTCTGGAATTCACCTAGTTTCAGAGTTACTACCAATTAAATGAAAAAACATTTTTTATTGTGACTCAGTGCAAAACGCTTTTTTGATGGCGATTTCACCCTTTATGGGGTCTAGTCTAGACATTCTTGTTGACACATATCAAAGTGCCAAGGAATACTTTACGTACATGTTCAAAAGCATTTAAAAAATCGAAAAAAAAATATTTTTTTTGGCGAAAATGACCTTAATTCATATAACATTTATTACTCCTTATGACTTCAGGAATTCGTGGTTAAAATCTCTAGCAATGCTCACGAGCACCGTGTATATGTATTCGGCCATTCTATATAAGTTGTCTACACAAGATTTTTTTTAACTTGATTTTTTATGTGCTTTACTCTCTCACGAGCTCATTGAATGATGATTACTCTTGATAATATAAAAGTAGCACAACACTACAACTTATTTCAGGTGAACACTAGAGATGTGCCGAGTACGGTTTTCGCCGACTAGCCAACTCATCGGCGCTTAGGTGGCCGGTAGTCGGCAAAGCCGATTATTGGTTACGCCTGAATTCGGGCATGATCGGAAACGTTCTGGCCTATAACCGCGAACCACATCGTTCGTCGAATCGTTATCTCCTTCTCTATCGCTCTAGAGTGATGCAAATAGACGATTCGATGGACGAAGTGGTTCGCGGTTATAGGTCTGGTCGCCTCGTTCGCTGGGTGTTGCATTCGAGTTTTTGTTTTTGTCACCACTTACAAAATGTTTCAGTATGATTATTATTTTTACTATATTAACGAAAAAATTAAAAAAAAAATCCAGCAAATATTAGTAGTTTACTATATTCGGTTTATTCTGCCGACTAATCGCCGACTACAAATGTGGCCGGGCCGGATAGTCGGTTTTCCCGACTAGTCGGAACATCTCCAGTGAACAAACTACAACATCATCAACAGCGGCAATTTGTTCAGCTGTTAAAATTAATTATTATAATTGAAGGGTACACGGAAAGAACATGTCTAGTCACTTTTTGTAAAATGTGATTTTTATATCAAAATGTAGAGCTTGCAATGAACTAATAGTAACAACTTCTGTTACAAATGTAAATTTTAACGTATATCCACTTCTTAACTCATAAAAACCATCTAGTTACTAAAATAGTATGGTTAATTGAATCGTTCCGAATTTTAAAAGCGCTATAACTCAAAATGTTATCAATGTGACTAGACATGTTCTTTCCGTGTACCCTTCAGTTAAATTACTTAGACTATATGAAGGGTACACGGAAAGAACATGTCTAGTCACTTTGACAATAATTGAGTTATAGCGCTTTTAAAATTTGGAACGATTCAATTAACCATACTACTCGTATTTTCGTAACTAGATGGTGTTTATGAGTTAAGAAGTGGATATACGTTAAGATTTACAGCTGTAACAGAATTTGTTACTAATAGTTAAAATTTTGAGAATTTGTTAAAAATCTCATTTTACAAAAAAGGTGACTAGACATGTTCTTTCCGTGGGATAGGTATACCCTTCATATACTGCAGCTACCTACGATCAATGTTATCATAAAATCACCGTCGCGTGACATAAAAAGAAATACCAATTTGTGTTATCGCCCTCATGCTTTCCATTTAATTTCGTAATTGAGTGAAATTTTGATAAGATAATTATCTGTGCCACATTATCTTTCACACTTTTGCTCTAATAACTCTCGACCTGGTTATTCCATAAATACTCAGCTATCACTTCCTAGGCGGTTGAAATTGGACCGATAAAGTAACATTGTAGGTAGAGTCCGACTAAGCTAACTCAACATCGAGCAAGCGCAAAATGTGGACAGCTGGCCTGTAAATTATCTTATTTGGTTCGGGGGCCCATATGAATACACTTCGACCCAAAGGGATCTTTTGTATAATTGCCCCCTAGTACACTTACTCAAGAGCTTTTTCAACCACCTCCATGTGTTGGGTGATGGAGGTCAAGGGCAGTGCTTTGAGGTCCTCTGGATCTGGATAGCCAGTTCCAAAGTCCCGGATTCTATGTCTGGCTAGAGCCTGACATTCACACATTATGTGTTTCATTGTTTCTTCCTCTTCGCCACACATTCTACAATCAGTATAATCTGACAGTCCCATTTTAGCCAATACTCCTTTCACAGCGTAATGGCCTGTAAAAACTCTTGTTATGTTTTGGAGCCTGTAAATTAATATGTAGTTAAGGTAGTTATAGTATAACCATGACTTTGATGACGTTAGTAAATTAGAATATATATCATACTGAACAACTTTTACTATGGGACGAAGTCCAAAAAAAATTTGTAAATCATACGACGATGTTCTCTATGGGGATTAAATTTTTTTTGGAATTTAGTGTATTTCAGTGGGTTAAAGGTCTTAGAGAAAAAGTTGTTCATACTTCATGTACTACCTAAGTACCTACCTAAACCTTCAAATACGGGTGGGGAAAAAAACCTTGTGTATATATTAAAAACCTTGTGTTTTTTCTTTTATCTTTCTCGACGCGGTGAATATTTCCATTTTTCTTTCAATTATGTCGTATAAACTTTTCTGGAATTCACCTAGTTTCAGAGTTACTACCAATTAAATGAAAAAACATTTTTTATTGTGACTCAGTGCAAAACGCTTTTTTGATGGCGATTTCACCCTTTATGGGGTCTAGTCTAGACATTCTTGTTGACACATATCAAAGTGCCAAGGAATACTTTACGTACATGTTCAAAAGCATTTAAAAAATCGAAAAAAAAATATTTTTTTTGGCGAAAATGACCTTAATTCATATAACATTTATTACTCCTTATGACTTCAGGAATTCGTGGTTAAAATCTCTAGCAATGCTCACGAGCACCGTGTATATGTATTCGGCCATTCTATATAAGTTGTCTACACAAGATTTTTTTTAACTTGATTTTTTATGTGCTTTACTCTCTCACGAGCTCATTGAATGATGATTACTCTTGATAATATAAAAGTAGCACAACACTACAACTTATTTCAGGTGAACACTAGAGATGTGCCGAGTACGGTTTTCGCCGACTAGCCAACTCATCGGCGCTTAGGTGGCCGGTAGTCGGCAAAGCCGATTATTGGTTACGCCTGAATTCGGGCATGATCGGAAACGTTCTGGCCTATAACCGCGAACCACATCGTTCGTCGAATCGTTATCTCCTTCTCTATCGCTCTAGAGTGATGCAAATAGACGATTCGATGGACGAAGTGGTTCGCGGTTATAGGTCTGGTCGCCTCGTTCGCTGGGTGTTGCATTCGAGTTTTTGTTTTTGTCACCACTTACAAAATGTTTCAGTATGATTATTATTTTTACTATATTAACGAAAAAATTAAAAAAAAAATCCAGCAAATATTAGTAGTTTACTATATTCGGTTTATTCTGCCGACTAATCGCCGACTACAAATGTGGCCGGGCCGGATAGTCGGTTTTCCCGACTAGTCGGAACATCTCCAGTGAACAAACTACAACATCATCAACAGCGGCAATTCGTTCAGCTGTTAAAATTAATTATTATAATTGAAGGGTACACGGAAAGAACATGTCTAGTCACTTTTTGTAAAATGTGATTTTTATATCAAAATGTAGAGCTTGCAATGAACTAATAGTAACAACTTCTGTTACAAATGTAAATTTTAACGTATATCCACTTCTTAACTCATAAAAACCATCTAGTTACTAAAATAGTATGGTTAATTGAATCGTTCCGAATTTTAAAAGCGCTATAACTCAAAATGTTATCAATGTGACTAGACATGTTCTTTCCGTGTACCCTTCAGTTAAATTACTTAGACTATATGAAGGGTACACGGAAAGAACATGTCTAGTCACTTTGACAATAATTGAGTTATAGCGCTTTTAAAATTTGGAACGATTCAATTAACCATACTACTCGTATTTTCGTAACTAGATGGTGTTTATGAGTTAAGAAGTGGATATACGTTAAGATTTACAGCTGTAACAGAATTTGTTACTAATAGTTAAAATTTTGAGAATTTGTTAAAAATCTCATTTTACAAAAAAGGTGACTAGACATGTTCTTTCCGTGGGATAGGTATACCCTTCATATACTGCAGCTACCTACGATCAATGTTATCATAAAATCACCGTCGCGTGACATAAAAAGAAATACCAATTTGTGTTATCGCCCTCATGCTTTCCATTTAATTTCGTAATTGAGTGAAATTTTGATAAGATAATTATCTGTGCCACATTATCTTTCACACTTTTGCTCTAATAACTCTCGACCTGGTTATTCCATAAATACTCAGCTATCACTTCCTAGGCGGTTGAAATTGGACCGATAAAGTAACATTGTAGGTAGAGTCCGACTAAGCTAACTCAACATCGAGCAAGCGCAAAATGTGGACAGCTGGCCTGTAAATTATCTTATTTGGTTCGGGGGCCCATATGAATACACTTCGACCCAAAGGGATCTTTTGTATAATTGCCCCCTAGTACACTTACTCAAGAGCTTTTTCAACCACCTCCATGTGTTGGGTGATGGAGGTCAAGGGCAGTGCTTTGAGGTCCTCTGGATCTGGATAGCCAGTTCCAAAGTCCCGGATTCTATGTCTGGCTAGAGCCTGACATTCACACATTATGTGTTTCATTGTTTCTTCCTCTTCGCCACACATTCTACAATCAGTATAATCTGACAGTCCCATTTTAGCCAATACTCCTTTCACAGCGTAATGGCCTGTAAAAACTCTTGTTATGTTTTGGAGCCTGTAAATTAATATGTAGTTAAGGTAGTTATAGTATAACCATGACTTTGATGACGTTAGTAAATTAGAATATATATCATACTGAACAACTTTTACTATGGGACGAAGTCCAAAAAAAATTTGTAAATCATACGACGATGTTCTCTATGGGGATTAAATTTTTTTTGGAATTTAGTGTATTTCAGTGGGTTAAAGGTCTTAGAGAAAAAGTTGTTCATACTTCATGTACTACCTAAGTACCTACCTAAACCTTCAAATACGGGTGGGGAAAAAAACCTTGTGTATATATTAAAAACCTTGTGTTTTTTCTTTTATCTTTCTCGACGCGGTGAATATTTCCATTTTTCTTTCAATTATATAAAAAAAAATTGCATATACACCGTGGGCACGTATAACCCGACAGATCTTAACCACGAATTTCTGAGACCAAAAGAAGGAAAAAATATTAAGTAACTTTAGGTCAATTTCGCCAAAAAAAATATTTTTTTTTTCTATATTTTGAATGTTTATTGCACATGAAAAGTAAATGTTATTAATAAAATTATCGCCTAAAACAAATTGGTACATTTTTTTTGGAAAAGATTAGTTTCTGCATAGTTTTCCTTGTCACTTTGATATCTGTCAATAAGGACGTGTAAACTATGCCCAATAGTGGCAACAACGCCATTAGAAAGGCGTTTTGTGCTGAGTTATATTAAAAATTGTATTCTTTTAAAATTGGTATTAACTCTAAAACTAAGCGTATTCCAGAAAAGTTTATAGGACATTTTAGTATCTAAAGATGATCAGGAATACATTGTTAAAATCTTTCTAGTTATAAGGGCCCACGGTGTATATAATGTGTTGTTTATTTTCATGACTTTGAATCACTTCTCACCGTGCATTGCCCTACATAAATAAGGTTGTCTGGAAGAGATCGCCGTTCGTTTCACGATAAGACCGGCAATTGTTCTACCTCTACTTTTCTGTTTGTCATTTGTGTATGCTTTGTTCCTTTAATTTGAGGTGTGCAATGAAGAATTTTTATGTTATGTTATATTATAAGCCGAATTCTGCTACTCGATGACGTAGGGTTGCCTACGGCCTACTCTTGATCAATTACATTTACAAGGGTATATTTATTTTTTAATTTTTATTTTTATATATTATAGTAAGGCAAGCGGTGTCTGACATCAATATTTTTCATGCCAGAGACTGTTTAAGGAGCAAGAGGCAGTAAACTTAAAATTCATGAAAATAATTAACACCCACGCTCCCCACATTCAATTGTTTTCTTTCTTAGACGCTTGTTTTTCGCCAAGCCATTACAATAGTTTCCTACGTCTACCAGACGGAGAGCTAGCCACGTCAGATATGACACAATAATGAGAGCAACAAAACCCTTCTAGTCAGTTTGCTATACTATGCTTATTTCTAGATCCGGACATCTGGCAGGTGTAAAGTGGTGGAGGTCAAATAATGCAAATCATTTCAAGAAAACCAATCATAGAGTTCTGGGTTTGATGCAATGTTATGAGAAATTATATAAATAATTAGATTATATCATTGCCAAAAGTTTATGTTGGGGGAAAGTACAAGTTTTAGTACTGTTTTCATTTCCGTAATAATACGCGTGTTTTGTTCTAATGTTAAAATATAGGCCATGTCCTTTATAACTGAGACAACTTTGGCAGTTTTTACCTAACATCCAATTCTGCTAGTCTGTCACTCTGATCTCTACCCATTAAAAGCTGCCAGATGTATCTACCAATAAGGATACTAGAATAGTATAGCAATCTAACCAGACGGGTTTTGTTGCTCTCATTATTGTGTCATATCTGACGTGGCCATCTCTTAGTCCATACTGACAGACCAGAAATGATCTACATTAACCCCAGGTCACAGAACCATTAAGAAGATTACTAGTGCCATAAACTATTATTATTTATAATTATACATTAAATTAACGCTGACTCCTGGCCTTTTCGCATTCAAAGTCCTATTTATTTAGAAAAATAGAATGATTAACTGTTCACGTGTTTTAGATTTCCTTGCTGAAATTGACGTCAAAGACTTATTATGTGTGTAAACTTTTTACACTACCTGTAGTAACTATGTAGGTTTAGTAACTTCTCCGTAGTTTTGCCGTCATGTACAAGTAATGTACAGATCTTTGTCTACCATGTCTGACCGGTTTCTCTCAGTTGCTTAAAGGTTAGCTGGAAGAGATCCCTTA
The DNA here is from genome assembly GCA_947086415.1 of Pammene aurita. Taxonomy (NCBI): domain Eukaryota; kingdom Metazoa; phylum Arthropoda; class Insecta; order Lepidoptera; family Tortricidae; genus Pammene; species Pammene aurita. The sequence goes on from OX352316.1 coordinate 12,182,214, forward strand.
AAGGGATAAGTTCACCTTTGTACACACTGACTATATTTTTGTTGATCATGTACTTGTTTTGAGCAATAAAGTGTTTTACTACTACAACTACTGCAACAAGATTTTTTACACATATAATCTATATACATACAATAAATGCGTAAGGAGAAATCTGTTTGTTCACGAACTACGCAACAACTTACTACACAGAATTTCATGAAATCTTGTATACTTACTGATAGGAATAGTCAAAACGCATGCGGGGGAAGCCGCGGGAACAGCTAGTAAAAAATAGACGCCTACCCTAGGGTAGGGTAGGGTAGGGTACCCTAGGGTAGGGTAGGGTACTTTAGGGTTCCGCATATAAAGGTTACAGTTGCGTCTAGATGCAGAACTTTATATGCAGAAACTACCGTAAAACAATGTTATTTTTTTCCTGCACGCCTATGATGGCAGATCATATCAGCGGATAAGTTGATATAAATCTGATAAAATGACAGTTGCCGTCATTAATATGATAACTCTATCCGTTTTTCATTTGACATCTGATAGCGGGATAACTTGACATATTGTCCACTGTACGCACGCATGTTTTTTTGAATGTATGTGTCTAAAAAAATATCGTTTACACTATGGTTATATCAGTTTTTTCACTTTTGAGTTTTATCAGTTAGCGGTTCAAGGAAATTTGGTTGTGCATACTTATGCTAGGAAATGTCCATTGTAAAGTGAACCGCAAACTGCTAAAGAATCAATTTCCTCGACCATACAACCGTATCTAGATAGATACGGTTGTACTTATCAAAAATCGACATGACACAAAATGTGCGAATGTATACAGTTAACAATCGAATAAAACTGCAAGGAGAACTAACCATACGAATATATTTCGCAATTATTAACTGTTTAAAGAATAACTACTGATTAATTATTTGGGGTATCTGAAGTTTTCAGTAGGTATCTACCTACTGTGCGCACTGTGGAACTCTTTACAGTTTGGACTAGAGCATGTCTGGAAAAAGAAGTGCCGTAGAATGTATGAGTTCCCATATAAACAACGTACCTGTACCACAAACTCTAACAAGGAAGTATTTTTAGTTTATAAGCAGGCAACTCTTAATTAAAAAGGTTAGGATCGGAAGTAGATATGATGACCATTTTCACAGGCAATTTTACGTGTTTAGCTTAATAAGCGAAAGAATCACCATGAACGATTATTAACTTCTAAGTTTATGAATTTAATATTTAGGTATATTAAATAGGCAGAAAATAACATAAACATCTAATTATTTTTTCATTTTTAATGCCAAGTTTTACTTACATTTAAGCTCAAAACACAGTCAGCGTTTCAGTTTCTGCCATCGTACTCGTATACTATTAATGGAGACACTCTAACATACTACAAGTTGAGCGGTGGTAGTTTGGGGATTGAAGAATATTGTTATCCGCCCATGCTTCATCCCTTAATCAGGAAAATGGTGTCATGGATCTGGCCCGACTAAACACGACAAGATATTAGAATTAAATGATTGCTCAAATTCATCATTCTAGGTGCTATTTAGTGCTCCTAGTCATGGGACTATGGTCAGGGAATTTGTGCAGCATAGTTTTCAAGTTATCGTGGTACCGTTGTAGTCGGGCTGGGGTAGGTACAGGATCCTGGCCCGACCACCCCATTCAAAGAAGATTTGGTGAATGCACAAATTAACTAATATTTAGGTGTCATCTAGTGTCTTCAATTCCATGAATGTGTTCCACATAGTAATCACGGTACCTGTACCCCCACCCGACCACAACCAGTGTTGGCCGTTAATTTCAATTAGAATTGAAAATTGATCAATAACATTGAAGATTAATTCCGTAACTAATCAATTACACTAACATCAATTTTTCAACCGACTTCAAGATTTCGAAGGAGGAGGTTATCAATTCGTCGGGATCTTTGTTTTTGCTTGTTTATTTTGTATGTTCACCGATTATTCTAAGACGGCTGGACCGATTTGGAAAATTCTTTTTTTATTTGAAAAAGTATACTTCACAGTTGGTCCCATTGTAACCAGGTCAGGATCTGATGATGGGATCCTGGAGAAATCGAGGGAACTCTTCAACTATTATAGGCACACCTATGGTGATTTGAGTATTTTTTACAGCAGCTCGAGCATTTGCTTTTGGAAAGGTGGAGGCTAAGTGAAGTCGGTTCTTTTTTGTTTAAAATTATACTAACGTTAGTTCGCATTGATTTTGTGACGTCGTCAATTACACTAACCGTCAATTAGAATTAACCTATTAGTTACACTAACGTCTCGAAAATTTAATAAGAATTACAGTTAATTAGATTAACGTTAGTGTAACTAAATTAATCCTGTCTTACACTAATAATTAATTTTAAAAATGCATCTCGGGTTCGGAAGTCGGTACCAATATCACGAGATGGAGCTCATGCTGGACCCTAGGGCTACCTACTGGATCTCGGGTTTGGCGCATCATAGACTCATACTGTTTGGGCTCATTGGACTTGTACTGATGAGCAGATGGTACCGGTATCAAAATCTGGAGCTCATGCTGGACCCTGGGGATCCCTACTGGATCTCGGGTTTGGCGCATCATAGACTCATGCTGTTTGGGCTCATTCGACTTGTACTGATGAGCAGATGGTACCAGTATCAAAATCTGGAGCTCATGCTGGACCCTGGGGAACCCTACTGGATCTCGGATTTGGCGCATCATAGACTCATGCTGTTTGGGCTCCTTCGACTTGTACTGATGAGCAGATGGTACCGGTATCAAAATCTGGAGCTCATGCTGGACCCTGGGGATCCCTACTGGATCTCCGGTTTGGCGCTTCATAGACTCATGCTGTTTGGGCTCATTCGACTTGTACTGATGAGCAGATGGTACCGGTATCAAAATCTGGCATGGCATGGCATGGCATGGTATGGTGTGATATGGTGTGGTAAAGTATGGTATAGTAAAGTATGGTATGGTAAATTATGGTATGGTAAGGTATGGTATGGTAAGGTATGGTAAGGTATGGTATGGTAAAGTATGGTATGGTATGGTATGGTATGGTAAGGTATGGTATGGTAAAGTATGGTATGGTGAAGTATGGTATGGTAAAGTATGGTATGGTAAAGTATGGTATGGTAAAGTATGGTATGGTAAAGTATGGTATGGTATGGTAAGGTATGGTATAGTAAGGTATGGTAAGGTATGGTAAAGTATGGTATGGTATGGTATGGTAAAGTATGGTATGGTAAAGATTGTATGATAAGGTATGGTATGGTATGGTAAGGTATGGTATGGTAAGGTATGGTAAGGTATGGTATGGTAAATATTGTACGATAAGGTATGGTATGGTATAGTAAAGTATGGTATGGTAAAGTATGGTATGGTAAAGTATGTAATGGTAAAGTATGGTATGGTATGGTATGGTATGGTATGTTAAGGTATGGTAAAGTATGATATGGTATGGTATGGTATGGTATGGTAAGTTATGGTATGGTAAAGTATGGTATGGTAAAGTATGGTATGGTAAATTATGGTATGGTAAAGTATGGTATGGTAAGGTAATGTATGGTAAGGTATGGTATGGTAAGGTATGGTAAAGTATGGTATGGTATGGTATGGTAAAGTATGGTATGGTATGGTAAGATATGGTATGGTAAGGTATGGTAAGGTATGGTAAAGTATGGTATGGTAAATATTGTATGATAAGGTATGGTATGGTATGGTAAAGTATGGTATGGTAAAGTATGGTATGGTAAAGTATGGTATGGTAAGGTAATGTATGGTAAGGTATGGTATGGTAAGGTATGGTAAAGTATGGTATGGTAAACTATGGTATGGTAAAGATTGCATGATAAGGTATAGTATGGTATGGTAAAGTATGGTATGGTATGGTAAGGTATGGTATGGTAAGGTAAGGTAAGGTATGGTATGGCATGGCATGGAATGGTATGGTAAGGTATGGTAAAGTATGGTATGGTATGGTATGGTATGGAATGGTTTGGTATGGTATGGTATGGTAAAGTATGGTATGGTAAAGTATGGTATGGTAAAGTATGGTATGGTGTGGTATGGTATGGTATGGTATTGTATGGTATGGTATGGTATGGTATGGTATGGTATGGTAAAGTATGGTATGGTAAAGTGTGGTATGGTAAAGTATGGCATGGTAAAGTATGGCATGGTAAAGTATGGTATGGTAAAGTATGGTATGGTAAGGTATGGTATGGTAAGGTATGGTAAAGTATGGTATGGTAAAGATTGTATGATAAGGTATGGTATGGTATGGTAAGGTATGGTATAGTAAGGTATGGTAAAGTATGGTATGGTAAATATTGTATGATAAGTTATGGTATGGTATGGTAAAGTATGGTATGGTAAAGTATGGTATGGTAAAGTATGGTATGGTAAAGTATGGTATGGTAATGTATGGTATGGTAAAGTATGTTATGGTAAAGTATGGTATGGTAAGGTATGGTATGGTAAGGTATGGTAAAGTATGGTATGGTATGGTAAAGTATGGTTGGGTAAAGTATGGTATGGTAAAGTATGGTATGGTAAAGTATGGTATGGTATGGTATGGTATGGTGTGGTATGTTAAGGTATGGTAATGTATGGTAAAGTATGGTATGCTATGGTATGGTATGGTAAAGTATGGTATGGTAAAGTATGATATGGTAAAGTATGGTATGGTAAAGTATGGTATGGTATGGTATGGTATGGTATGTTAAGGTATGGTAAAGTATGATATGGTATGGTATGGTATGGTATGGTATGGTATGGTATGGTATGGTATGGTATGGCATGGTATGGTATGGTAAGGTATGGTAAAGTATGGTATGGTATGGTATGGTATGGTATGGTTTGGTATGGTATGGTATGGTATGGTAAAGTATTGTATGGTAAAGTATGGTATGGTAAAGTATGGTATGGTAAAGTATGGTATGGTGAAGTATGGTATGGTAAAGTATGGTATGGTATGGTATGGTAAAGTATGGTATGGTAAAGATTGTATGATAAGGTATGGTATGGTATATTAAGGTATGGTATGGTAAGGTATGGTAAATTATGGTATGGTAAATATTGTATGATAAGGTATGGTATGGTATGGTAAAGTATGGTATGCTAAAGTATGGTATGGTAAGGTAATGTATGTTAAGGTATGGTATGGTAAGGTATGGTAAAGTATGGTATGGTATGGTATATTAAACTATGGTATGGTAAAGATTGTATGATAAGGTATGGTATGGTATGGTAAGGTATGGTATGGTAAGGTATGGTAAGGTATGGTAAAGTATGGTATGGTAAAGTATGGTATCGTATGGTAAGGTATGGTATGGTAAGGTAAGGTAAGGTATAGTATGGTATGGTATGGTATGGTAAGGTATGGTAAAGTATGGTATGGTATGGTATGGAATGGTATGGTATGGTAAAGTATAGTATGGTAAAGTATGGTATGGTAAGGTAATGTATGTTAAGGTATGGTATGGTAAGGTATGGTATGGTAAGGTATGGTAAAGTATGGTATGGTATGGTATGGTAAACTATGGTATGGTAAAGATTGTATGATAAGGTATGGTAAGGTATGGTAAAGTATGGTATGGTATGGTAAAGTATGGTATGGTAAAGAGTGTATGATAAGGTATGGTATGGTATGGTAAAGTATGGTATGGTAAAGTATGGTATGGTAAAGTATGGTATGGTATGGTATGGTATGGTATTGTATGGTATGGTATGGTATGGTAAAGTATGGTATGGTAAAGTATGGTATGGTAAAGTATGGCATGGTAAAGTATGGCATGGTAAAGTATGGTATGGTAAACTATGGTATGGTTACCATACCATACCATACCTTATCATACAATCTTTATCATACCATACTTTACCATACCTTACCATACCATACCTTACCATACCATACTTTACCATACCATACATTACCTTACCATACTTTACCATACCATACTTTACCATACCATACTTTACTATACCATACTTTACCATACCATACTTTACCACACCATACCTTACCATACCACACTTTACCATACCATACATTACCATACCATACTTTACCATACCATACTTTACCATACCATACTTTACCATACCATACATTACCATACCATACTTTACCATACCATACTTTACCATACCATACTTTACCATACCATACCATACCTTACCATACCATACCTTACCATACCATACTTTACTATACCATACTTTACCATACCATACTTTACCATACCATACCATACCACACCATACCATACCATACCATACTTTACCATACCATATTTACCATACCATACCATACCATACCGTACATTACCATACCATACCATACCATACTTTACCATACCATACTTTACCTTACCATACCATACCATACCATACCATACCATACCATACCATACCACACATTACCATACCATACCATACCATACTTTACCATACCATACTTTACCATACCATACTTTACCATACCATACATTACCATACCATACTTTACCATACCATACTTTACCATACCATACTTTACCATACCATACCATACCTTACCATACCATACCTTACCATACCATACTTTACCATACCATACATTACCATACCATACCTTACCATACCATACTTTACCATACCATACTTTACCATACCATACTTTACCATACCATACTTTACCATACCATACCATACCATACCATACCATACCATACTATACCATACCATACATTTCCATACCATACCATACCATACCATACTTTACCATACCACACTTTACCATACCATACTTTACCTTACCATACCATACTTTACCATACCATACATTACCATACCATACTTTACCACACCATACTTTACCATACCATACCATACCTTACCATACCATACCTTACCATACCATACCATACATTACCATACCATACTTTACCATACCATACTTTACCATACCATACTTTACCATACCATACCATACCATACCATACCATACATTACCATACCATACCATACCATACCATACCATACATAACCATACCATACCATACCATACCATACTTTACCATACCATACTTTACCATACCATACTTTACCATACCATACATTACCATACCATACTTTACCATACCATACCATACCTTACCATACCATACCTTACCATACCATACATTACCATACCATACCATACCATACCATACCATACATAACCATACCATACCATACCATACCATACTTTACCATACCATACTTTACCATACCATACTTTACCATACCATACATTACCATACCATACTTTACCATACCATACCATACCTTACCATACCATACCTTACCATACCATACTTTACCATACCATACATTACCATACCATACTTTACCATACCATGCTTTACCATACCGTACTTCACCAGACCATACCATACCATACCATACATTACCATACCATACCATACCATACCATACTTTACCATACCATACTTTACCATACCATACTTTACCTTACCATACCATACATTACCATACCATACATTACCATACCATACTTTACCATACCATACTTTACCATACCATACATTACCATACCATACTTTACCATACCATACTTTACCATACCATACTTTACCATACCATACCATACCATACCTTACCATACCATACCTTACCATACCATACTTTACCATACCATACATTACCATACCATGCTTTACCATACCATACTTTACCATACCATACCATACCATACCATACCATAAATTACCATACCATACATTACCATACCATACTTTACCATACCATACTTTACCATACCATACTTTACCTTACCATACCATACTTTACCATACCATACATTACCATACCATACTTTACCATACCATACTTTACCATACCATACTTTACCATACTTTACCATACTTTACCATACCTTACCATACCATACCATACCATACCATAGCATAGCATACCATACCATACCTTACCATACCTTACCATACCATACCTTACCATACCATACTTTACCATACCATACTTTACCATACCATACTTTACCACACCATACCATACCATACCATGCCATGCCATGCCAGATTTTGATACCGGTACCATCTGCTCATCAGTACAAGTCGAATGAGCCCAAACAGCCTGAGTCTATGATGCGCCAAACCGGAGATCCAGTAGGGATCCCCAGGGTCCAGCATGAGCTCCAGATTTTGATACCGGTACCATCTGCTCATCAGTACAAGTCGAATGAGCCCAAACAGCATGAGTCTATGATGCGCCAAACCCGAGATCCAGTAGGGTTCCCCAGGGTCCAGCATGTGCTCCAGATTTTGATGCTGGTACCATCTGCTCATCAGTACAAGTCGAATGAGCCCAAACAGCATGAGTCTATGATGCGCCAAACCCGAGATCCAGTAGGGATCCCCAGGGTCCAGCATGAGCTCCAGATTTTGATACCGGTACCATCTGCTCATCAGTACAAGTCGAATGAGCCCAAACAGCATGAGTCTATGATGCGCCAAACCCGAGATCCAGTAGGGATCCCCAGGGTCCAGCATGAGCTCCATCTTAGGATACCGGTCCCATTGCTTATTAATACAAGCCCCCGAGTCCAGAGTCAAATCGAAACAAAAATCAAAACCTCGTAGCTTAACCTAAATTCGCGTTTTGTTAGGTAAATTATTAATGTCAATTACCAATTCAATCTACACTAAAAATTAAATTAATGTTTCAATTTTTGAGAAAGACTAAAAATTAAATATCTTCAATTATTAGTTATTCGCAAAGGATTAACACGTTAGTTACAATTAATTTCAATTCTAATTGAAATCAATTTGCACTAAACTATTAGTGTTCAATTTTTACTAACGTGTTTCAATCTTCAATTTTTAATTTTCAATTACACTAACGTTCGGCCAACACTGACCACAACGTTACCGCGACATGACATTGGCGGCACTAAAAAGCACCTAAAAATGATGAAATTTTGCATTCACCTTATCTCGTTTGAATGGTGTGATCGGGCCAGGATCAACGGTACTGCTATAACTTGAAAACTATGTGGCACAAATTCATCTGACTATAAGCACTAAATAGCACCTAAATATGATGAATTTGTACAATCATTATATTCCAATATCTTGTTGTGGTCGGGCCAGGATCCATGACACGGAAAATGGGACTCAATAACGAGAGCTAAGAAAATGCTAGTCATTCGCGGTAACCGATCGCAGTGGGTAAGTGTGCGCAATGCGAATATCTTAGAGAAGTCGAATGGGGGAGGTGGCCGCATATGATCCGATTGGAGGCGCAAGAGGGGCGAAGCAAATCGGTTTCGATGACTCACTGCGCTGCACAACGTTTCATTAAGAATATTTTTGCAAAAATACAATATTAGTTGCCTCATTTCAAATTTGTTTAGCATTTTGGAAAGCCTTGTTATGTGAAAAGTTGCTAGCTCAAAACAGTGAGTCTATTAAATATCAATTGAGTGTATATTTAAGTGTTTGAAAATTTAAAGTTAAAATCGTTGCGCAAATGTAGTGGCGGTAATAAAAAATTTGGCTTTCTTGGGAAAGCGTGCGCGGGTAAGTGTGCACATTTTCTGTATGAAAATGACTCAATTACATGACAATTTCAACAGATTTTTAGACTTATTAGTTAATTTAATTACTTAACTGATAATATTTATAAAATGATTATTTATGATAACGAAACAAATGCAAACACTTATCCTGAATACGCCTAGGTACTTACCCCGTAATGGTAAGCACATTTACCCGTATTAAGGGTCAAGTATGCGCATTCCGGTTTTTCCTCATTATTTTTATTCTGCTTCAAAAAAAAGCTACTGTTTTGATGATTATTTTCATATATACTCCAATTGTTCTTCTTATACTATTTTTTTTTGTGAGGTATGAAGTCAAAGACAAGAGTGCGCATAGTTACCCTGAATGGCTCTATCCTTATTTTTAGATCCTGGCTTCTGTCAGTTTTTCATCGGTGGAGGCTTAGATAAATAAGTAACTAAGCGTATTAATCTCTCTCTTTCGCATTATTTTTTGTACTTAGGTATGTTAAAATAAATATATAGGCCCTGTCCGCTATGAAAGAGACCCCTTTTTAACTTCTTTGATGTTCCTTTTTCCCAACAGATTTACTGTCGTGTAACTCTAACCTCCACCGATGATTAGCTACCAGTTGCCTGGATCTAGTCATAAGGATAGTATAGCTAACTAATAAGAGGAGTTTCACCGTTCTCGTTATTTTGTCCCAATTTTCACACTCTTAGTCTATTATTTTAATAAAGACGATGTGACGTGGAAGTTTTGTGCAAATTGTGCTAAGTGTGCCCAAATTGTACGTTTTAACAATGGATTTATATAAAAATAAAAGACAAGAGAAAATAATGCGCATATTTGGCACAGCTCGCCCAAAACTTGAGGTAGGTACATATTCAATTATTCACATCATCTTTCAGAAATAAAATTTATTGATTAGAACCTAATGATCCTCCTAATACGTGGGTGCTGCAGATATCCTCAAGTATTTTTTTAACAGCAGATACCACGTTTTAGGGACAAAGTAAAATTATTTAATAATATTAAATGCTGTGTTTAGTGTCTATGAAGGCTCTCGGCTTGGCGTATTTTCTTGACATGGAACTGTGGTTTTTGGCGTTTTACACACGAAGACACGAAGTTGCGTGATGAATCTTTAACTCTTACATATAGATAGAGTTGCTTTTTAATTTTCAGGTACTTAGGTAATTCTGAAAAAATAATGTTTGTTATTCCATTTACTTGTGGCAATTATCAAAATATTTACCAGTCAATCTAAGCATGTGTCGATACGGTTTTTTTTTTCAGGAAAAAGCAGTGCAATATTCGCACAAATATGGAATAGTAGGTAACAAATAAATAAAACAAACAACGCTAGCAGCACCGCTTTCTCATGACTTGTAAAGAACCGACTGATAGAATAAAAATATTACTAAAATATTTTGGTAATCCAATCGTTATGTCGTAGGATATGAACTAAATAAATCAAAGAATGAGCACCACAGTCCGTCTAGAAAATTTTCCGTATTAGTTAGTTACTATGCGACAATACAAACATACTTACATAAATACTCACGAAAATCATAACCTCCCTTCGGCGGTCGGACAAAAAGGTGGGACGGACAGACGAATAGGCAGACAGACAGACTTACACGATATGACTTTTTTTTCTTTTTGAGATATGGATTTGTTGGAACCTTAAAAACAACGGACACCGGACGAACGGACGGACAGTTAGACATCTACTATATGATTCTATAAAAAAAGAACGGACAGACGGACAGACGGGCAGACGGACGGGACGGACGGACAGGCCTGCAGATGGACGGATGGACGGACGGGCAGACAGATATCCACTACATGATCCTATAAAAAAAGAACGGGCAGACGGACGGACGGACGGACAGGTGGGCAGATGGACAGACGCACGGACGGATGGACGGACAGGTAGACAGACAGACAACCCTCCACGCCATGATCCTATAAGGGTTCCGTTTTTTCGTTTTGAAATACGGAACCCTAATAATTTTTAAGAAAAAATAACCGACTTCCATGGGGGTAGCCGGTGAAGCATTATTGTAGATGGTGCACTTAGATTCCATACAATGAAATAACTTGCTTAACAAACGCAGCGGAGAGGACAAATCGCCAAACCTGAACTATGCGTCGTTGAAGAGTTCCGTTCTGATCATCATCAGCAGTTCCACTTCATCAAATGTCACTCTTTTGAATGAAAATGCTTGATTTGTTGATAAAAATACAAAAGTCACTTTATGTATGCCTTTAAGATTTGAGGAATTCCCTCGATTCCTCATGGAACTCATCATCAGAACTTGAGCTTGACGAAAATTGGTCCTGACAATCTAACTTGCTTAACAAACACAGCGAAGGGGACGAATCGCCAAACGGGAACTATGCGTCGTTGAAGAGTTCCGCTCTGATCATCATCAGCAGTTCCACTTCATCAAATGTCACTCTTTTGAATGAAAATGCTTGACTTGTTGATAAAAATACAAAAATCACTATGTGTAAGCCCTTAAGATTTGCGGAGTTCCCTCGATTCTTCATGGATCCCATCATCAGAACTTGAGCTTGACGAAAATTTGTCCTGACAATTAAACTTGCTAAACAAACACAGCGAAGAGGACAAATCGCCAAACGTGAACTATGCGTCGTTGAAGAGTTCCGTTCTGATCATCATCAGCAGTTCTACTTCATCAAATGTCACTGTTTTGAATGAAAATGATGGTTTTGTTGATAAAAATATAAAAATCACTATATGTATGCCTTTAAGATTTGAGGAGTTCCCTCGATTCCTCATGGATCCCATCATCAGAACTGCGTTTTGAATGAAAACGGGACCAATCTGTATATATATACTTACAATCAAAAAAATAATTTTCAAAATCGGTTCAGACATGACGGAGTTATGGAGTAACAAACATAAAAAAAAAAAAACAAAAAAAAAAAAACATACACGCCGAATTGAGAACCTCCTCTTTTCAAATCTTGAAGTCGGTTAAAAAGAACGATTATACTGACGCAGGCACGGACATATAGAGAGACAGACAGATATCCAAGACATGATCTTATAAGGGTTTTTTGCTTTTCAGATACGGAACCCTAAAACAACATACAGCCAATCTCCTTTTATAATTTTGAAGTCTGAAAACTACCTATATGGAAAATCTTGCCTTCATTCGGTATATAAACGTGCATACCTACATATCTTATATATAGTTCTACTGTTGATATTTGATATTTCCTTATAGACGTTACATAGAGTCGCACAGACAACCACACAGTCTAAACCGTTCATTATTGAAAACATCACCGACAAAAATTCATCCTTTATTTTTCACTTCTATTCCCATAGAATTCGGTTAGTCGTGAGCGTCAGGATGGCGGGTGGACCTCGGGAATTTTATCGAATTGTTAATAAAAGTACTGTACCTTTAGTGTACCTCAGTGTACCTTCAGTAAAAATCAGTATACCTCTTTCTAAAATGAGATTTTTCCAAAAAAAGGTCGAAAACGAGATTTTTCCAAAAAACTTCATAGCGGGTGGACCTTTTTTTTTAAAAATCGTGTTTTTGCAAGAAGTACACTGATTTTTGATAAAGGTACACTGAGGTACACTGAAGATGCGAACGAATTACACACCTTTTGAGTGATATAGTGCAAGTTTTACCAGGTCCACCCGCCATCCTGACGTCAGAATGGCGGGTGGACCTGGTAAATATTGCTTTTTATCACTCAAAAGGTGTGTAATTAGTTTGTATATTCAGTGTACCTCAGTGTACCTTTAGTAAAAGTCAGTGTACCTCTTGCAAAAAAGAGTTTTTTTCAAATAAAGGTCCAGCCACCATGAACCTTTATTTCAAAAAATCTCTTCTTTGCAAAAGGTACACTGATTTTAACTAAAGGTACACTGAAGTACACTGAAGATGCGAACTAATTACACAACTTTTGAGTGATATACTTTTGAGGAAGGCGGGTGGACCTTATTTTGAGCGTAGCTTCTTTTGAAGAGAGGTATGCAGATTGTTTTTAAAGTTATACAGAGGTACACTGAAGGTACACTATAACCACATACATTATATGTGGTTTAATGTATCATTTACCAGGTCCACCCGCCATCCTGACGTCAGGATGGCGGGTGGACCTTTTTTTGGAAAAATCTCGTTTTAGAAAGAGGTACACTGATTTTTACTGAAGGTACACTGAGGTACACTAGAGGTACAGTACTTTTATTAACAATTCGATAAAATTCCCGAGGTCCACCCGCCATCCTGACGCTCACGGTTAGTCGCTACATGTGAAAAAAAAAATGTATTACAATATATTACATAGGTAGCAATACTTTTATTTACATCAAAATAAATGAAAAGGACAAACAACTGAACAGAAAACTATGCTAATCCTACGGTTCTTGAGATGGGAAAGAAAACCCCGCTATAAGTCGAACGCAAGGACAGACGGACGGACAGACAGACATCAAGAGCTTAAAAATATTGTAAATAGAAGTGACTTTTCATTTATTGCTCTTTGATTATGGAACTCTAAATAAGGAACAAACATTATTTATTTCTATTCTGTTTACATGAAACGGTCATCATTTTCCGGAGAGTTCGGCTGACATCACGGATTGCATTTCCTACGATGCAGAGTAGCATAAACTAAAATGCACTAGACGTTTTGATTGCTCGCATGATGTGTATAGTAATTTTCAAGAGAATTTAAAATTAGTTAGGTCTGCATTTCACTACTTACTACCAGCTTGTTTACTCACTTTAATAAACGTATTGCTTATTTTTCCTTTTTTTTACGACACTTTAGTTGCATTCTAGTAGCCATAGCCTGAAGAAGTTCACAGTTTTTCGTGCGATAGTCTGAAAATGAAAAGAAGTTGATGATGAGAGAAAAAAATATCAAGTATCGGTATTAAGCAAAACCGTAATAAGAAAGATACTTAACCAAAAAACTAATATAAAAACGCATAAGAAGCCTATTCTAGCCTGTTGATGGCTGTCGATATCAGACAGCTAAGAGAGGTGCTTGCTATGGGAAAAACACATTGCTCGAGGAACCGATGACTTTCGAGGCGTCTTCTTATAATGCTTCTTATAATATTATCTACATTTACTTACCCTCATATCCGGATTGTTTTATTTTATTTCTTGCCATTTTACTTATTTTGGGTACAAGTATTACTGGTATTTTGCTTGGTGCCGAATTATAAATATACATCTCTAAAGAATAAAAAGCACTTCAGATAAAAATATGACATTAATTATTATCTTTTCACTTTTGTCATTATTGACAAGTACGAAAGCAATCGTGCTAAACCTTAGAGAATTCAACCCGGATGGAGTAGCCATGTCTGTCATTTCCGATACAAAAAGTTTGCCGATTTTTGCGGGGGAGGGGAACGTCAAATGTATGGCTATTCGTATGTAACGTACAAATACTACGTCAGATAAACGCCAGTCCATACATGTGTATGACCACTGGTTATATGTTTTCGGCAGAGGGGAACGCCTATCAATAGGAGTCGCTATTGTTGGTTGGTTGGTTGAATTCTCAAAGTGCTAAACCCACGGACCAAGAGAGAAACCGGAGATTACTCTATTTCCCTAATAGTTGAACCTTTTTCCGAGCACTACTACTATGACTAGTAATAAGTAGTAAAAACGGTCTGATAGAGAGCATAATGTAGGGGGCGGTGTCTCACTCACACTTGTTACAAAATTGTCACATTTGACACATATTGACATTTTGATTGTCTGATGACGTCATTACCTCCTTAGTCAAAACGAGACACAGTCCCCATCATAACTCTCTCTTTCGGCCTCGCTTTGTGACCGAAGGGTAATACTCCAGTTTAAAATGATAACTTCATGGCTAAACCATGCATTGATCGTATTATCTCGGCCGCACGTTTTTCTCGGAGCTCGGGGTCTGCTACAGAACCTAATCCTAAGATTTGGCATACACACCAGTTTTTAAAGATACAAGATACAGACCTTTCAACCCTGACGGGAAACTAGGGTTTGTTGGGATTAGGTTCGACATTCCTAGAATGTATTTCTTATAAACTTATTTAGATATGATATTATACAAAGGAAATGTATTTCTTCACTGACTTGTAAATATCAAATGACTTGTGGTCACAACATATTATTTTGAACATTATCGGTTCAGCCATTTTTGAGTTATCTGCAAAAAACATCTTCCCCTCCATTATGTGTGGTCCGACACGCACTTGGCCGGTTTTTTATACATATTAAAGATTAAAGCATTACTTTTTAGAGTATGACTACACATGGACTAGACTATCTAAAAGAAGTTAGTACTCCTTAAAGTCTTAACCTATTTTATGGGTTTTAAAAAGTTAGTCGTAGACAATCGTATACACTGTGGTACACACACACTACTGAACCATGTCGGCAACTAGCCGACAACTTGACATATTGTCATGTTATCTGGCTATCAGCTGATAACTTGATAACTTGTCAGTTTATCATTTTATCAAGTTATCCGCTGTCAGTGACCATCATAAGATTCATAAGCCTGCTGGACATAAACTGTATTTACAGATTTTAGAAAGCAAAAAAGGCTCTCTTTTCATTCAAATGCATGTTTTTTTAAATTTGCGATCTCACTCGTTCTTACCCAAAATCGGTTGATCGTATAATTTATAATAGAAATAGGATCTTTAATAGAAATAGGATCGAATTATATAAATTTTCAATTTTCATTAATTTTTTTTCATAAATTTTGTTTGCCCCTGCACAATCAAAAAATTGTGTAGGTAACTGCTTCGAACAACTATGTGAAGGAGTAGGTACATACTCAAACCAGATTTACTGAAAATATGGCTCGTGAAAATTTGTATCTTATACCGTAATAAGACTAATAAGACTGTCAAAGAAAGTACCGCACGAGTCGCTCTTGCGGTACTGTTATTGGGCCATTTTTGGGCTGATCGTGTATCCCTAGTATTATTTGATCGGTGTGTAACTGTAGTTATTCTTCTTCAAATACCTAAACAAAATCACATCAAGCTGTAATTTCAAAAACACAAATTCACGAAATTAGTCCCTATGTCCGCAATACACCTTAAACAGTTCCAAGATGGCCGCATTACAGTCAACAGTTATTTGTGTTATGTTTTAGAGGGATATTCTACATCCGTATCAGAAGTTTATCAGTATCATCATTTTTAAACGGCTTATTTTTACTCTAACAACTCGGCCATTATGCTGTTTTGACGCTGACACGTCCTTTGACCTCACCACGTGAGTCCGACAAAAAGATTAATTTTATTTATTTGCATAATGTACAGGCATGTTGAAACACGTGCTTTTAGAGTATAGTTAAACTTGGGAGTTATATTGTTTACAAGTGTTTGCCCGCGATTTCGTACGCTCCTTAATAAATAGTAATAGCAATTAATTAAATATTTCGTGATAAAAACTATCATATATCATATACTTTCCTCGGGACTCAAACTACCTCCACACCAAATTTCATCTTAATCGGTCCGGCCTTTTAAGGGTGAACAGGTAACAGACAGATAGACAAAACCTTTATAAGTATATTTAGTAGGGAGTTTGGAATATACCACAGATTAGTAACAAATGTCCATTACAAATTAAAAACCGGCCAAGAGCGTGTCGGGCCACGCTCAGTGTAGGGTTCGGTAGTTTTCTGTCCGTCACAGTAAGTGTCCCTACTTTAGAGTTTTTTAAAGCACGTCATTTCATTATGATTTTGTAGAAATTACAGGTACAATAAACACCTGCTTATACGGTTTAAACAAACTTAGTTCAGAAATTATTTTGTATTTTTTTTTTTAAACTATTCAACCTATCAAGTTCAAAATAATTTTCCTAGAAAGTTTTTATAAAGTTCTACTTTTGAAATTTTTTTCATATTTTTAAAACTTATGGTTCAAAAGTTAGAGGGGGGGGACACATTTTTGTTTACTTCTGGAGCGATTATTTCCGAAAATATTTACATTATCAAAAAATGATTTTAGTAAACCCCTATTCATTTTTAAATACCTATCCAACAATATATCACACGTTAGGGTTGAAATGAAAAAAAAATCACTCCCCTCTTTACGTATAGGGGAGGTACCCTAATAAAACATTTTTTTTCCACTTTTTATTTTACCACTTTGTCGGCGTGATTGATATACATATTAGTACCAGATTTCAGCTTTCTAGTGCTAACGGTCACTGAGATTATCCGCGGACGGACGGACGGACGGGCAGACATGGCGAAACTATAAGGGTTCCTAGTTGACTACGGAACCCTAAAAAATTAACGCTGAAAAACATGGACTACCGCAGGATTCGAATCTGCCTCCTCTGGATTGTCGGTCCAACGGAACTAACTTCAATGTGCTTGGTTAAAAATTTCATTTATGAAAGACAGATAACTGTCTGAAATAATAATATTTCTGCGATTACTGCCTTTATAAATTCATCGAATAGTTTATGTAACTGTTACGTAATAAGGGTCCTTAAAACATGAGTGTGGTTTTATGAAACGAGCCGCAGGCAAGTTTCATAATAAATAAATAAATATATATTATAGGACAATCTTACACAAATCGACCTAGGCCCACAGTAAGCTCAATAAGGCTTGTGTTATGGGTACTAGACGACGATATATATAATAGATAAATATGGATAAATACTTAAATAGATAGAAAACACCCATAACTCAGGAACAAATATCTGTGATAAGCACACAAATAAATGCCCTGACCAGGATTCGAACCCGGGACCTCCTGCTTCGTAGGCAGGTTCACTACCGACTGGGCTAGGAGGCCGTTAAACACACGAGTAAGATCACACGAGTGTTTTAAGGCCTAATTACGTACAGTTGCATACACTGCTTTATCTACACTCATATTATTAATCCTAAATGCCGCATTCCGAAACCATAAAATGGCCGCCATTGCACCGCCATGACCAACTCGATTGTGCCGGCGGTCGCGCGGGCGCGTGTCGGCGGCCGCGCGGGAGCGTGCAGGTGTACATTATGTTATCAAAACTCATAACACATCAATATTTGAGCATGTAAAGTTAAAATTACGTTACTGCCACAGATAAAAAGCTTATCATAGTAAAATCGGTTGTGGTAATGCTAGCCATTGCCTACCGTTTTTGAACACGTTTTAGAGGACTTACAATGTGAGTGTAGATAAAAAACTTTTCCGCATTATCTTCTATCTTTTCCATATATCCTTATGTAGTAACCTTTACCTATCCTTTTTTGTTTTTTCTCTTACCTAAAACTGGTAACTAATTATACGATTGGTATATTAGAGGCCAGTTTTCGTACTATAACATTCACGACTGCGTATATCAATCTGAGCACATGAGTGACGAATACGCAAACACGTAAATTTGAAGTGCTTTTGTCATTGAGTAACAGGAGATGACATCCTTAAGAATTTTTTTGTCCCTAAAGTTGTAGTGAAAATCACTACAAGTCTATACTACTCTTTGATTTAGTCCTAGCTGTCAACCGCCAAACATGGCGCACAAAAGGAGATCGTCAATTTTTGTTAGGTGATCTGGCCCAGATTATTTAGGACCGTTTAGGAATGATTCTTACATTTAAAAAATCGTCATAATTTCTAGATCAGGACGGTGGTAAAAAAATTGCGAAATTTAATGGGAAAACTGAAAAATCATGCATTTAAAACTTGAATCTGACTAGGACAATATTTGAAAGCGTGCATGCCTATGATGTATATATTAATGTAAAAAAGTACCGTTTTTTTTATAAAATGTACAAAAGCGGACTTAAAAACAAAACGGGAATAATGATGAAATAATAAAAAGTCATATTTTGATCGTACGAGTATTTATAGTTCCTGAATTTCGGTAAACAGAGACGGCTGTCAAACCATCGTTGATACTATTAACTGAACGTTCCTAACACCTATTGCGAAGGGATAAGGTTTACCACCGTTAAGTGCGATACCATTAGTATCTGACATTGCAAAATTGAAAAAAAGATGCGTTTCGTTATCGAAGGAGTATGAAATTATGCTATTATGAAACCCACTTTTAATATTCAAACTCCGATCAAAAATACGCATTTTCAATCTTTAGGCGTTTTAATACAGTCGATTTCTAATTTAAACTTTCGTATTCGTAGGCTTAGATATTATTTTAATATTACAATGTTCTACCGAACAGTATCAAAACGCAGAATATGTAACGGTAGACATTGACAGTGTCAAACCAAAAAACAAACCCGTTTCAGTTCAGGTGAAGTTAAACTTTATGTCAATGCCATAAGAACGTTAACGACTTGTCTTGCTGTATTTTAATCGCGGAAAGATCAACATAATGTTTATTTATTTAGTAATTCTAATTCCCGTTTCATTTTTAGGGTTCCGTACCTCGAAAGGAAAAAACGTAACCCTTATAGGATCACTTTGTTGTCCGTCTGTCTGTCTGTCTGTCTGTCTGTCTGTCAAGACCATTTTTCTCAGGAACGCGTGGAGGTATCAAGCTGAAATTTATATCAAACTAGCCTTTTCCCGCGGCTTCGCCCGCGTACTATAAGTACTCAATAAGGATACGATACCCATGTTGATTTTCTGACTTTGTAACCACATTTGTCCATTTTAGGGGTTGAATTTTCGAAAATCCTGAAACACGTGTTTACTCATTTATTGTTAGGAATACTCCTGTGAAGTTTCGAATAAAATAGTCTAACAAATCTTGATTCGTCATACAAACTTTGGACCCCCATTTTACCCCCTTAGGGGGTGAATTTTGAAAAAGTCTTTCTTATTGCACCCCTAAATCTTATAAGGAACCTACGTGCCAAATTTGGAATCTCTAGAACCAGCGGTTTGGGCTGTGCGTTGATATGTCAGTCAGTCAGTCAGTCAGTCAGTCAGTCAGTTTCTTCTTTTATATATTTAGATACTCAGGTCTACTGTCCCTTGGAGCTGTGAAAAAATCTGACTTCTAAGCCAACGCAATCAAAAGATACAGCCGTTTATACCGCAAATTTCCGCAAACTTTCGCTCGCAAGGGAATCAAAACCTACAGGTACTTCCCGTGAACTCAGAATCTTGAAATTTTGTACGAAGCAACGTCTTATAGCACAGATAAAGGAAAAATTACGAAAACCGTAATTTTTTTGTTACATCATATAATAAAAATATTTTAAAGTTACTACCCCTATATACCTACAGGTTTGTACGGAACCCTCGGTGCGCGAGTCCGACTCGCACTTGGCCGGTTTTTTTGTAATATTTTGTCTACTTAAGTAATAAAATGAGTATTTATTTTACATTGAAGTACAAACTGTATACGGTTTATATCAGGTGGCCCAGAATTGAAGATCTCCTTTGTACTAGATGTCAAATGTAGTAGAATACATAATAAATCAATGGTTTTTGTGCAAGTTTTATGATGAAGTCCAAGCACTTGGGAGCGTGGATGTGGCATGATCTGAAGGGACATACATATAGCTGTAGTAGGGTAGTATAGGGGGTATAAAATGAGGGTTTATATTTTTAACCAGTTTGTAGAACAGCTACCAGGTCTAAGACCTTTCCTAACTATTTAATTTATTATTATTGCCATAGTTATTTTTTCGGAAATTGTACAGTCAGCAAGATAATCGCACTTTAAAAAAAAAAATCTAATATTATTAAGATTAAGCAAATTTGACCCTAAACTTATATAGATGTCATACACAAAGGAAAAACAAATCAAAATATTTATTAAAAATAATTTGATTCGTTCTTCAGTTGAAATTTGACCCTATTGAAATTGGTATAGTTGTCGAGATATTAGCACTTTTATAATAAAGTTTAAAGTAGTGATTCTGATAATTACTCGAAAAAGACCATTTTCATTAGGGTTAAATTTGCTTAATCTGATAGTACATCAGCCTGTGTATTATACGGTTGGCATCCCTAACTGGATTCACTAAGGTAATTACGGTAAATTTATTGGTACATCGGACAGTCCCTAATAGGTATTTCATTGTGACGTTCTAAGAGAAAACCAAATCAAAGCCGGACCAATATTAATGACAAAGGTACCGAACGTGTGTACGTCATCGGATGTTTACATTACGATTATCACACTGGCGGCGCAACCGCACGCGGCGACGGTGTGCAAGCGTGACAGCGCTATACACATGCAAAACGCAAAAAAGTTAATATATGTAGGTATTCGTAATTTAGTAGTAGTTAAGCGTTGTTCTTAAAACTCGTTTGTTGTTTGTAAAACCCGTATTATAAATATTCTTTTTCTACTCCTGTACTTTTAACTGTCATTTATACATTCGTCAACACCTTTATAAGAACATAGATAATACACTCGATGAAAAGTCTATCTAGTCTATTCCCCAAAATAACACTTGTTCTATAAAAGCGCCAAAATAGTATCGCGTAATCGCGTGCAAACACGACTATTAATATAAAATAAATTACTGCCAACCTAAGAAACCTAAATAAACGCAGCGTTTTTAGAAAAAAAAACTTTAAAAAAGAAAAAATTAAAAGAACCACAGACCTACTTCGTAGTTTTTTACGTTTCCCGTTTGTTTGTTGGGGCAAATTGCAAACTTTGAAAGTAATTTAGGTATTTTTACTAATCTCTGTAGCTCTTTAATAATTGATCAAATAACGACGGTGTGTATTTGTGTTAGTAATGTTAGTATTATTGAAAAATAGGTAAAAGGTAAAACTTAAATGATTGTTGATTATGTTGACAAAATAACTGCGATATCCATGAAGTTTTCAATTTCGCATTTTATATAAAAGTAAGTGTATTCGTAGAAAAAGTATTGTATGCAATGTCGTATAAGTAGGTAAAAAAATGTTCGTGGCGTTTTTCTTAACAATTTTCGCCTACGGCTTAAATTGTTACCCACGCCACTCACCTTTTTTGACCCCTCTTATACAACTGTTGCATAAACTACTATAATAGAATTTACAACAGAAATCTAGTAGTTTATGTAACTGTTACGTAATAAGGCCTAATTACGTACAGTTGCATACACTGCTTTATCTACACTCATATTATATATCCTAAATGAAGTGTTCGGAAACCATAGAATGACCGCCATTGCACCGCCATGGCCAACTCGATTGTGCCGGCGGTCGCGCGGGCGCGTGCCGTTGGTCGGGAAGGAGGACAGGATTTACATTATGTTATTACATTAGATGTTCGGAATTTGAAACTCATAACGTATCAATATATGAGCATGTAAAGTTAAAATTACGTTACTGCCACAGATAAAAAGCTTATCATAGTAAAATCGGTTGTGGTAATGCTAGCCATTTCCTACCGTTTTTGAACACGTTTTAGAGGACTTACAATGTGAGTGTAGATAAAATTTATAATATACCTCCTATAGCTGGCTTAGTTGTAATTTTTTACAAAAAAATACGTACCTACAATACTTATTCATTTGACCCTGCTCACGAAGCTGTAGGTCCCGGGTTCGAATCCCGGTAAAAGCATTTATTTGTGTTTATCACGAATATATCTATGTACATCGTCGTCTATTTAGTAGGTACATAGTATGTTGATTTGTATATAAATATAGTTAGGTACTCAAATATATATGTTTTTACACAAAATAGAGTAGAGCGGGGTCTATTGAGCATGAACAGGTCTGGGTCCGAGTTGATGTCGGTACACTTATAAGATCATATGAGATCAAACTCATAAAAAAAAACTTTGTAACTTAAGCATTTTCTGTAATATCATATTTAATACAATTTGAACTAATAACTTATTTTCTAAACACTAACAATAATTTGCATGAGGCGATATAAAGTACAAAAAACTAAACATTTTATGATTTATTTAACAATATTTTCAAGTATCTTTCTTACCTTTGTTCTAAATATCAAATATTTAGGCACCAAGCCTTGCTTGGTACGTACGTAGAATTGCATACCAAATTTATTAATGAATTTATTCATAATGTTGGTATGCATTTTTGCAGCGCACCGTACATACAAGGTGTACCAAGAATGCTGGTGTTCTGTTTAAGGGCGTAATTTGTATCGTATTGTAATTATGATAAGCTAAAAAAAAATTATTTTCATGCGAAAAAAAAATATTTTGTATGGAGGATTGGCCGGCTGGGACAACGTGCCCCATACAAAATTTTTTTCCAAAACATTTTTCTCCTACTTTTTCGTAGTCGCATATTATGTCCTTAAACGGTTCACCAGTATTTTTTTACAGGTATATAACAGTACTGTTATCATAACTATCCATAAAATATCTAAAATCCTGCCCTCCTTACATTCCTGAAAGAGTAGAAGATGTAGGTGAAGCTATGAGGTGCAGTCCTCTTCTTCTTCCATCTTCAATAACGATGGCAGCAAAAATGTGTGACACAATCTTATTTTTAGGGCCTTAGAGCATGTCACATATTTCGTGGCCTTTATTGTGCAAGATACTATTGCAGGTGACTGTAGCCACCAAAAATATCGGAGCGGCCAAGGTACTCAAAAATATCTGAACATGCACTTTATCGCCTTGACAATAGAGGCGTTGTTCAGATATTTGTGACCACCTTGGCCGCTCCGATATGAATGGCGACTGTACATGTAGCATAAAAGTTGATAAGCGGGCCAGGTGTTCAAAAATATCTACAAATGCTCTTATTCCCTCAACATTAAAATTGTCTTAATATAATGCTTAGAAATAAACGAAAAAATCCACTGCCTCCGGCGAGACTCGAACTCGCGACTCCCATCCCATCCCATGTATCCCAGAGTCGTGAATTCGAGTCTCGCCTGAGGAAGTGGATTTTTCTACTTTATTTCTAAACAATATGGTATCGTTAGCAGACGTTCTGTTTAATACTAAATTACTTAATTGTCTTAATATAATTTTGAACACCTTACCCCATTCTAACATATAGCTATCTCTCGCTCTTGCAGGACTGATTTTTTAATAAAACATGACATAATATAGGTAACTTATACAATTCTTTGGCATTAAACTAAATGTATTTTTATGAGGTTTCGTTGTCACATAATAGATAAAATACAAGTTTATTATTATGATGGTAACTAATTAGTATACAGACCACCTGTGTGAGACCACCGTAGTCGACTCACGATAACAACTCCAACATTTTCCTAAATTACTGCTATTAAATTAATTAAATTAATTATTTAATTGACATATATTTCATATTCAAAATATAAAGTGGCCAAAATCACAAAAGTGACCATTGAATTTACACTTTCGTGTGCCATAAGACTTATAAGTACAGTCGCCATCAAATATATCGGAGCGGCCAAGGTATTCAAAAATATCTGAACATGCACTTTATCGCCTTGACAATAGAGGCGTTGTTCAGATATTTGTGACCACCTTGGACGCTCCGATATATCTGATGGCGACTGTACATGTACCACATATGCTACTGTAAGTACATATCTAAGAACTCTTTGAGGCTCCAGGCACCTTTTTTAGGCGTAGGTTACTTTTTCCTTTGTAAATGACATCTAACTATATATGTTTATAATGATAGGTACCATTCAATTTCTCACGTTTTTACTGTAAAATAAATTGTCAAGTAATTATATTAATAATTTGCTTTTAATTAGCTCATTGCTACATGACTACCTTACCTATCTTGTTAGCTGTAAGTTTTCCTATGAAATAAAAATAAATAGGTAAATAAAATATACATTTTGACGTAATATTTAATGGGTGAAATAGCTATTTCATCAGCAGTTCCACTTCATCAAATGTCACTCTTTTGAATGAAAATGCTTGATTTGTTGATAAAAATACAAAAGTCACTTTATGTATGCCTTTAAGATTTGAGGAATTCCCTCGATTCCTCGTGGAACTCATCATCAGAACTTGAGCTTGACGAAAATTGGTCCTGACAATCTAACTTGCTTAACAAACATAGCGAAGAGGAAGAATCGCCAAACATGAACTATGCGTCGTTGAAGAGTTCCGTTCTGTTTATCATCAGCAGTTCCACTTCATCAAATGTCACTCTTTTGAATGAAAATGCTTGATTTGTTGATAAAAATACAAAAATCACTATGTGTAAGCCCTTAAGATTTGAGGAGTTCCCTCGATTCTTCATGGATCCCATCATCAGAACTTGAGCTTGACGAACATTTGTTCTGACAATTAAACTTGCTAAACAAACACAGCGAAGAGGACGAATCGCCAAACGTGAACTATGCGTCGTTGAAGAGTTCCGTTCTGATCATCATCAGCAGTTCTACTTCATCAAATGTCACTGTTTTGAATGAAAATGATGGTTTTGTTGATAAAAATATAAAAATCACTATATGTATGCCTTTAAGATTTGAGGAGTTCCCTCGATTCCTCATGGATCCCATCATCAGAACTGCGTTTTGACAAAAACGGGACCAATCTGTATATATATACTTACAATCAAAAAAAGAAATTTCAAAATCGGTTCAGACATGACGGAGTTATGGAGTAACAAACATAAAAAATAAAAAACAAAAAAAAAAAAAAACATACACGCCGAATTGAGAACCTCCTCTTTTCAAATCTTGAAGTCGGTTAAAAAAGCAAGCATCGGCATTGTATGAAACCGCGCGTGCCGATTTTTTCATACTTTCTTGATTTTTTTTTTTTTTTTATACCAAGACGGTGGCAACCAAACATACGGCGCGCCTAATGGTAAGCAGCTACCGTAGCCTATGGACGCCTGCAACTTCAGAGATGTCACATGCGCGTTGCGGACCCTTTACAAAAAGGATGATTCACTGTGTTGACAGCTAAAGGAACAAGAAGGTCCCTCATCGTCAACACACTGGGTCCTTTTTGAGCTCTTTGGCAACCTTACTCACCAGCAGGAACACAACACTATGAGTAGGGTCTAGTGCTATTTGCCTGTGGTTTTCTGTAAAGTGGAGGTACTTCCCCAGTCGGGCTTCTAAATTTGAGCGAGATGACATTCACTGTGCTGTGCCCTACCACACATAGCGAGATGATATTCGCAATATCCATAACTCTCGTTTTGAACGTAGTTTAAGGACATACCCTACTCCGTAAAAATTTGAACTTGATGGGTATTTTCTGGCTACATATTAAAGAAACCTCGACATTTACTCAGCTAACATTTTTGGATAAATAATTATATTGTTTTTACCGTCACCGTACCGTGTTTTTTTTTGTTTTTTTTTTGTGTTCAGCGTAGTTTTATTTTGGAGTAGATTTTATTTATTGTGATTATTTTATATGACATTTATGTGACTGTTAGCTTTATGTTAGATTTTTTTTTTGTGCCTTTTTAATTCATAGTAACATGGATGACGAAATAGGTAGTATTTGACAGTTAAAATCTTTTTATTGTACTTATTTAATCTATTGTACGAATTGTATAATTGATTAATCAATAAACGCACGTGAGATTTTGGTGTTTTTACCGTAATAGACCATATTCAATTGTAGAGAGATATCAATGATTGATAAGTGAAATATCACGAGTTCATAATTTGGATGAACGTCCAAGATGATCGTTGGAAACAAAAATAATAAGCGAAAGTTCCTCACTAAACAATAGAAAATAGCTTGACTGTAATGAAATTGCTCAACAGGTTTATTTTATTTTATTTTTATTTATTGGAAAACCAACTACAACATGTTGACAACAGATATAGAAATTGGAGGCCAATTATAGGTTCTCACAGATAGAGTTCACAGGTTTACAAATATGTCGCCTAAAATTGTATGAAAAGTTACCAGTTCCCAAACTATTTTTCCCATAGTTTCATTTGGCATAATCATCAGATGGCATAATATCGTTTTGTATACTTAATATTGTTAAATAAGATACGGAACTCTTTAACACATCAGATCAATTTGAGCTTGGTTTGATTTTAATAGTCCTGACCTATGATCTCTCTTATGAGTTATGAATGACAGCAGAATGTATGGCTTAGTTTTACGTAAAAACAATCATTACAGTTACAAGATGAATCAATATGGCATAGTTAACTATTTGTGGAAAATAACACGTACGGTCATGATACTCATGATATAATCAGACAAATATATAATTTTTCCTCTAACAATGATTTTATAATCGGCAGAAACTCATACTCGTATAATCGAGCATTCGTTATAATATGTACAGTCGCCATCAAATATATCGGAGCGGCCAAGGTACTCAAAAATATCTGAACATGCACTTTATCGCCTTGACAATAGGGGTGTTGTTCATATTATTGTGACCACCTTGGCCGCTCCGATATATCTGATGGCGACTGTACTTACTCGTATATCGTGACGTCCTGGGCATGTTTTCCATAAAAAATTCATTAGTAACACATCGTTATGACGTTAAATAAAGGTGATTTGACTAGTTATAAAACTAGTATCCAGAAGAAAGTTTTCGTAACAAAATACTACTTTGGTTATTATAATAATTAACCCAACTCTGTCCGTGGGTGAATACCTATTTATTAAAAAAAACTTCGTTAGATCGGTACCATGTCAAGCTAATCGTATTTTGTGATCTATCTAAAACATGTCGAATGTAGTAGCCGTTAGTACGTATCAAGAGCAGTTTTATTTTAATTATAGGAGTCCGTGCAACTTGTTTAATTTCAAATGCACTATAAGGTGAATCATTGGTTTTCATAATATTTCTTTCTTATAATTTTAGCTGACACTACATTTGTAACCTATGATATTTAACTTTTTACATACATAGGGCGCCTACGCAATGTTCTTAGGTCGTTCTTAGAGTAAATCAAATATTGCCGTTATTATTTTGGCAGGCGTGTATATCTATTTTTTTTATAACACGACGGTAGCAAACAAGTATGGACGTCTGTAACTCCAGAGGTGTCACATGCGCGTTGCCGACCCTTTACAAAAAGGAGGATTCACTGTGTTGACGACTATAGGAACAAGAGGTTCCCTCATCGTCAACACACTGGATCCTCTTTGAGCTCTTTAGCAACCTTACTCACTAGCAAGAACACAACACTATGAGTAGGGTCTAGTGCTATTCGGCTGTGGTTTTCTGTAAGGTGGAGGTACTTCCCCAGTCGGGCTCTGCTCCAGATTTGAGCGAGATGACATTTGCTGTGCTGCGCCCTACCACACATAGCAAGATGACATTAGCAGTACCTCTCTTTTAGACCTACATTAACATACTCGTGTCCTGAAGTAGTTTAAGGACATACCCGGGTCCGGGTTTATTCTTTGAATCTATTAAATTTAATACATTATCCTTAAGAAGAAATACTATATGAGCCCGTTTTCAGAATTATGATTGCGATCCGCGCATAGGGAGGATGATGATTGCTGAGTTACGCTACTGCACAGAATAAATAATAGTGTTACATATAGAATGGCCACGCTACGCCCCGCCCCGATTGGAATTACCTCACTCCGCAGCGGCCGATTGGTAGGAGACTGGTAGGTTAGCAATCTGGTTGGCAGTACGTCGATAAAACAATGCAATATGTATAGTCACACGTCATTTACGACAACTTAAATAATAATAAAACGACAGAGCCCTAAGAACACATGCACACATTGAAGTGTGTACTGTAAATGTTAGCTACCTTTACAACCTCACTTCTCGAACACTGTCTGACACTGTTATTTTAAATTAGGGATTCCCACCTTCTATGTCTGACAATGAAGTTTCTTTTAGAAACAGTCGGGAAGTGACAGCCTAAACAGTTAGTTGAGATATGGTAACTCGTTGTTTAAAAAATATATATTTAATTATAAAGGTTTCAAGTAGTTTTCCTTTGCCACCCCGACAAATGGTGGAGGTGTGGGATAAAGGAATACTACTTAAAATCATTATAATTAAATATATTGTCTTTAATCAACGAGTTTCAGTATCTGCCGCAACAGCAGATGTTCCGTGCACACATAAGCGCTCAAACGAGTTTTGTAGTATGGCATATCCGCCCTGTGGCTATTGTCTATAACCGATGTCCCAAAGCACTCGCGGTGCTCGTGATCCAGTCCCGGTAGGCGGCGACCCTCGTGTACACCCCGGGCCGGGCCCTCCTGCCGCAGCCGGAGCCCCAGGACACGACCCCGTGCAGCTGCCAGCGGCCCCCGAGCGTGCAGGCCAGGGGGCCCCCGGAGTCACCCTTGCACGCGTCTACTCCTCCAGAGAGTATGCCTGAAAAAGAAAAAAATGGTCTTCACAGACCGATAGACGGACAGACAGACAGACAGACAGCGGACAGTGGAATTCAGCTATCATTGACAAAAAACTGCCGTAAAGCGGTAATTTGGCCGTCTTCTTCTTCTTCATGTGCCATCTCCGTCCAGGAGGTCAGCGACCATATGTCTATGTCTCTCTATCTTCAGTCATGCGAATTAGTCTATCTATGCTCTTCACCTCTAACCAGTCTCTTATATGTTTAGTCCATGAAGTGCACCTTCTATCGCGGTCTCGCTTCCCTTAAATGTTTCCTTCAATTATTAATTTTAGTAGATTGTATTTAATATTGTTTCTGTATATATCAACCACTGTTGACCAAAATCTGCTGTTCTTCTTTTCTTAATTGTTGATACTACTTCTAGGTTCTTTTTCATTATTTCCATTTCCATTTAATTTTAATTTAATTTTAATTTGGCGGTGGTGGCTGAGTTTTTGTATGAAATTTATGAAACCCATAGACCGTTCTTACAGCACTAATGTGGGGCCATCTTTTGGGCTGATTGTGTATCCCTTTCTTTATTACATATTTATAATTTTATTCATCAAATCTCATCGACATTTTAAACCATGACAATACATAGTTTTCATGACATTTTCTACTTACCTGCACAAATCATAGAGTCTAGAATCGCTTGCTGCCGTCCACCCAGAATCTGGTCTTTTCTGCATGTAGCCAGATCTAGAACCGGAACGGCGGCAGCGCGGAGAACCGGAGCGAAGCTTTCTGTACTCTCTGTGGATGGAAATAACAGGTGAAATGTAAATAACTGCTGGACTATTTGGAGTTTTCATTAAATTAGTTATTAGTCTATTGTATTGCAGTACTAGCAGATTTCCGCAACATATCGACTAATGCCTATTTTGCGTGATGCATTCGTCTACTAAAACATAATAATTGTAGTTTACTTTCAGTAGATTTTAGTTTCATTTGAATGATAACTTGATAAGTTAGCAATATTCAGAACCCAAGATAAACATGCACGTAATAATTGAACGTGGCTCATATTTTTGTTTCTAAGTTCCAGGAAATGGATGATGAAGCTAACAAAGACCGCAATGGACACAATCACAGGCTGATGACTCCATTGCGACATGAGAATAATGCACCGGGTGACAGATACTCTCGAAGCCGGAGTCGCGTGAGCAGGCGCAGCCGGAGTTCCTGCCGCCGTCGCATACATGATCGGGAGAGAGAACTTGATCGTGAACGCGAACGCGTACGTCAGTTAGAACGAGACCTGTTACGCGAGCGCGAGGAGGATCAAAGGAGACGGAGTGAGTGCCTGAGTCGTCGCTCCAGCTTCGAGAGGAATGCACGTCGGAGCCGGCATCACAGGAGTAGGAGCCGCCGTCCTAGCACAGAGAGAACTCAGCGGCGAAGCAGACGTCCCAGCCCTGAGAGGAACGAGCGTCCGAGTCGCATCAGCGAACCCAGCCGTGACCGACACACTGTGCAACCGGAGCCATATTGACGACGGGACCGTCATCCAAGTGAGAAGCGTCGTGAAACCAGGTCACGTAGTCCAGTATTTTCTAGTAAAGATATTTTAAGTTTAATGCATTCACTTAAAAATGGCTCATCGTCGCAGGCTGTAAACCAGAGCACACACATGAATATTAAAGGTTTGGATTTTAAAAATATAGTACCGGAATTTGATCCCTCAGCTAAAAGTCAACGTGTTGACGTATGGCTAAGAAAAGTCAATGAATGTGCCTCTGTTTACAGCTGGGACGATAAAACCACTGTACATTTCGCGATGCAGAAACTCCGGGGACTGGCTAAGACCTGGTATGAGAGTCAGAGTTCTATTTTGTTCACTTGGCCCGAGTGGCAAGAAAAACTTACCAGCGCCTTTCCTTGCGACCAGAATTACGGTCAGTCCCTAGAGGAGATGCTTAAGCGGCATAGTCGATTTAATGAACCAATCGAAGTTTACTTCTATGAAAAATTTGCCCTTTTAAATAACTGTGAGATAAAAGTTAAGCGCGCGGTAGATTGCCTGATCCATGGAATTACTGATAAGACTACTAAGTCTAGTGCTTTGGCGCTTAGGTGTACTGAACCAGATGTTTTATTGCAGTTTCTAATGAGTAATAGTCTTACGTGTCACAATATACATCATTCAAAAATAAAACTGCTAATGCTGCACCTGGTTCAGTTGATAACAATAAAACCAATAGGTCTCCTTTCAGAGCGACTTCAAATACGAACACTAATTGTTTCAACTGTAAAGAAAAGGGGCACCCTTACTTACAGTGCCCGAAACCCTTGCTTAAGTGCAATCGGTGCAACAAAGTAGGACATATTATCGAAAACTGTTTTTCGAAAGAAAAATCTACAATTTCTTAATAAGAGCTTAAAGAGGACCCAGTGTGTTGACGACGAGTGAGCATCTTGTTCCTTTAGTCGTCAACGCAGTGAATCCTCCTTTTGTAAGGTCGGCAACGCGCATGTGACACCTCTGGAGTTGCAGGCGTTCATGGGCTGCGGTGGCTGATTATCATCAGGTGGGCCGTATGCTTGTTTGCCACCGTCAGGTTATTTAAAAAAAACGGCAAAAGTCACGATGTGTATTACAAATTCGAAACCAATTGGAAAATATTTCTACAAAATAGCGGTCAATGGCTTTCCAATGAATGCATTTATAGATTTTGGTAGTGAGGTACGTTAGTGAAGGAATTTCTTTTGCCGCTGTTTACTGTTACTCACGATGGAATACCAGGTACATTGATAGGTTTTGGTAACAGTACGGCACAGTCATTAGGATCCGTTTCTTTGAAACTGTCAATTGATGGAGTGGATGCAACCGTTCAGTGTAAAGTAGTAACAGAACACTTATTAAATAGACCTGTGCTGGGTGGCCAATCATTCACCGAGCAACCGCATATTCTTGATATTAAAGATTCAACTAGGTTACAATTTTTAACATAGGCGTTGAGATTCCTAACTATGACTCCTACATCGAGAGCGAAGATAGTATTAGGGTTATAATCAATATTTTTATTTATTTATTAAATTTTATTACAATCTGTTTCTTAGAATATTGTGTTAAATTGGTGCTCCACAAAACTACATTAAGTTTGACTGTGGAGTCAGGTATTAGTCTCATATTATACATGTGTGTATACAAACAAAGAATAGAATAGGTAATAAATAACACTTAATTTCGAAATAGTAAAGGATTACATACATAATCCCTAGTTTGAGATCAATTGTGACTTCAATACTCTATAGGGCAATCCCCCTATAGGGTATCTAAGAGATATATTTTTAATTGGTTTTTAAATTTATTTCTTTTGGGTTCCTGTACAATGTCCCCGGGCAATGAGTTTAGCAAGTAAGGTATACGTTTCTTTAAAGTTCTATCTCCATAAAAGTTAAATATTCTAGGTACTTCATATTTGCCCGCGGTAACTGTCCTGGTGTTATGGTTATGACTGACTGGGTTCAGATATTCTTGACTACCATGGCTTTTAAATGCTAAAAGATACTTGAGTTTGGAAGTTGCTGGTAAAATTTTACATATTTTAAATAATTTTCTATAATCTTTATTGCAGTTATTTTTGATTTTTTTGTTTACAAGTAGTTTTAGGAACCGGATTTGAAGGCTTTCTATTTTTTCGATGTCAGTTTTAAAAGTTAGGCCATAGCAGTCAAGACCATAACATATTATCGACTCTACCAAGCACATATAGAGACATTTCAGTGTACTTGTAGGAACCTTGAACCTTAAATGATAAAATTTACTTAATAGGATTCTTAGTTTACTACATATGAAATCTACATGCGTGGTCCAGGAAAAGTTTTCATCTATTTTCATTCCAAGATATGTAACAGTATTTACTTTTTCTATAGGCTGACATGTGCAGGTAGCTAGGTGAGTATCGTTATGAAAGCAACTAAAGCTATGTGTATAAATGGATGGACGTGTTTCGTTAAGAGGTATGTATGGGGAGTGAATAACCATCATTTTAGTTTTGTCTGCGTTAAGTACGATACCGTTATCATGCGACCATTTGACGACCGCATCCACGTCCTCTTGTACGAGCCGGCAGGTCTGCTCGAGGTCGGTGCTGGCGCGCAGCGCGCACAGGTCGTCCGCGAACATGTGCGCAGAGCAGTGGCGCAGCACCCCGCACAGGCTGTTCACGTGCATCAGGTAGCAGAGGGGCCCACAGCCCGAGCCCTGCGGCACCCCGCAGCGGACGGCCTGCTCGTCGCTGAGCGCCGACCCGACCTTCACGCGGAAGGACCGCGCGGTGAGGTAGTCCCTAAACCATTGGTTCAGCGGCCGCCCCACCCCGCACTCCATCATAGCTTTTAATAGAGTTTCCGTCTCCAGGGTATCAAACGCTTTTTTAAAATCAAAAAATATGGCTACTACAAATTGTTTTTCAGCTAGGTGGTTATTAATCTCATCAGTAAAGACAGACAACAATGTGTTTGTACTTTTTTGTTTCTGAAATCCATGTTGACTACTATTGAGTATATGATTTGTTTGAAAGTAACGTCCTATTTGTTCAACTATACATTTCTCTATTATTTTGTCTATACTGAATAATATGGATATAGGCCTATAATTAGAATATTCTTTAAAACTACCTCTTTTATGTATTGGTCGCACTATTGCTTCTTTGAGATTTTCGGGAAATTTCTGCTGAATTACAGACAAGTTTATAAGTTTAGCTAAAACTGGGCTTATTTCATTAACAACTACCTTTAGGTCGGACATGCGTATGTGGTCGCTCCCTGGTGACTTGTTGCTGTTCGTGTTTTTAATAACACTATTAACATAATCACTAGAAACAGGTTTCCATCGCATGCACTTGTCCGCCTCTCGCACATATGTTTCCCTATCCAACCATGTATCTTTGCACTGGTGTTTTATATTGTCGATTTCGGCCGTAAAACTCGCTGCAAACTTATTACAGATAGCTTTGTCGTCTCTTTCACTCATATTACTCAGTATACCTGTATCTAATGATTGCTTTTCCTTTCCTAGCATATTATTAATCCTGTCCCATATCTTTTTAATATTCTTATTACAGTCTATAATACATTGTCTGTCATATTCGTTTTTACTTTTAATTATAGCTTTATTTCACTTATTGCGATACCTAGTATATGTTAGCCTCTTTAACATGTTTTTTGGATCATTGCTCCATTTCACAAATAAACTATCTCGCTCAGTAATCATTTTCTTTAAATTACAGTTAATCCAATTCTTATTATCTCTGTTACTGCTACGTATCACTTGTGTTTTATAACATTCTTTGTAGATATTTGCAAAAATTTGTTTAAGTTCTTCGTACATTTTTATAGGGCAGTTTATTAACGTGACGCTATCAAAGTCTATTGCAAGTAGTTTTTCCCTTACTAGTCTATTATCTAATACACGCCGAGTAGCAGCGGGAGCGGACGAAGCACGTGTGCATACGCCGTCTCGGGCGCGGTTGTC
Source organism: Pammene aurita (assembly GCA_947086415.1). Classification (NCBI taxonomy): domain Eukaryota; kingdom Metazoa; phylum Arthropoda; class Insecta; order Lepidoptera; family Tortricidae; genus Pammene; species Pammene aurita. The sequence continues at coordinate 12,217,450 of OX352316.1, forward strand.
GCACGGCCCTCGGTGCGCTACAGTCATGGTTCGCCCGCCCTTGCCAACTTTGTCGTGAGTGCGGTTCCATTCCACAGCAACCGAAACGTAGTAGTGGTCTGACAGTTTGTGTTGTATAACAGCGGAGTTAATCAATGCTACTGTAAAATGCACCCTTAGTAACATGACGGTAATACGGATAAGGTACCAAAAAAGGGGGTAAAAAGGGTTACTGATGGATCATATAGTGTTTGTCCCGGCTTTTTGCCATGGCTCAATGAAGCCTTAGGTTCACTTGGCAACTTTATCCCAAGAATCGGTGTAGGCACTAGTCTTTCGCGAAGCACAGTGATCGCATAAAGCACAGCGAGCGCGGTGCATTTAGCACTTATAGCTTTTGCATTGTTAAGATAAGATAAGATAATCGTTTATTGCATAACTGTGTATGTACGCACCAGTAGGAACGTCACCATCGCCAAAGAGCTGCAGTGGGAGAGTCGTTCGTCGTCAGGCTCGCGCGGACAACTCCGGCTACGAGCACCTCCAGATGCTCGCCCACTACCCACTACATTAGGCCTCCCGACCGCAGGACCCGGGCCTAGCTCCACCTCGGAAAGTAGCTGACGCCAGCACCGTGGCTGGGCCGTCGGGCCAGCCGCGGCTCGCCGGGATTCGCAGCAGATGACATCACCGCGGCTGGGTCATCGGGCCCCATTGATTTATTATGTGTTCCATGAGATGACCATCCCACCGCAGTGGGACAGCGACCCGACACAGGAGCTACAGCAGAAATGCGGACTCTCCGGCCCCTGTCCCCATCACCGGCGCACCAGCGGTCGGCGCTCTCGGCGCCTACGTCGGGCAGACATATGGGGCGGACGTGCGAGTTGAACTGCACGTGGTGCGACATGGCTACTACGATGAGGGCTATGTAGTTGCTGTAGGGACTTATTATAATACGAGCACCCTTCACTACTGTATGTGCGAAGAGGATATAGCACTAGTCACGCGGTTCATTGTTAATATGTGTGTGTATGCTTGCATCATGTACGCACCAGTCTGGTACCCCCAGCCGGTGACGGCGCACCAGCGGCCGGCGCTCTCAGCGCCCGCGTCCGGCAGACATATGGGGCCGACGTACGAGTTGAACTGCACGTGGTGCGACCTGGCTACTAGGACGAGGGCTATATGTCGTTGGTGTGGGGACTTATTATAATACGAGCACCGAAGACAAATATATGCGCGAAGCGCTCAGCATTGTTAATATCACTGTCTCAGTGTGAGTATAAGCACATCATGTACGCACCTGTCTGGTACTCCCAGCCGGTAACGGCGCACCAGCGGCCGGCGCTCTCGGCACCCGCGTCCGGCAGACATATGGGGCGGACGTGCGAGTTGAACTGCACGTGGTGCGACCTGGCTACTAGGATGAGGGCTATATGTCGTTGGTGTGGGGACTTATTATAATACGAGCACCGAAGACAAATATATGCGCGAAGCGCTCAGCATTGTTAATATCACTGTCTCAGTGTGAGTATAAGCACATCATGTACGCACCTGTCTGGTACCCCCAGCCGGTGACGGCGCACCAGCGGCCAGCGCACTCGGCGCACGCGTCCGGCAGACATATGGGGCGGACGTACGAGTTCAACTGCACGTGGTGCGACCTGGGGCTTATTATAATACGAGCACCGAAGACAAATATATGCGCGAAGCGCTCAGCATTGTTAATATCACTGTCTCAGTGTGAGTATAAGCACATCATGTACGCACCTGTCTGGTACCCCCAGCCGGCAACGGCGCACCAGCGGCCGGCGCTCTCGGCACCCGCGTCCGGCAGACATATGGGGCGGACGTGTGAGTTGAACTGCACGTGGTGCAACCTGGCTACTAGGATGAGGGCTATATGTCCTTGGTGTGGGGACTTTTTATAATACGAGCACCGAAGACAAATATATGCGCGAAGTGCTCAGCATTGTTAATATCACTGTCTCAGTGTGAGTATAAGCACATTATGTACGCACCTGTCTGGTACCCCCAGCCGGTAACGGCGCACCAGCGGCCGGCGCTCTCGGCACCCGCGTCCGGCAGACATATGGGGCGGACGTGCGAGTTGAACTGCACGTGGTGCGACCTGGCTACTAGGATGAGGGCTATATGTCGTTGGTGTGGTGACCTATCATAATACGAGCACCCTACACAACTGTATGCGCGAAGCGTATATAGCACTAGTCGCGCGGTGCGTTGTTAATATGTGTGTGAGTCTAAGTATGCTTGCATCATGTACGCACCTGTCGGGTACCCCCAGCCGGTGACGGCGGCACCAGCGGCCGGCGCTCTCGGCGCCCGCGTCCGGCAGACATGTGGGGCGGACGTGTGAGTTGAACTGCACGTGGTGCGACCTGGCTACTAGGATGAGAGCTATGTCGTTGGTGTAGGAACCTATCATAATACGAGTACTCTACACAACTGTATGCGCGAAGCGCATATAGCACTAGTCGCGCGGTGCGTTTTTAATATGTGTGTGAGTCTAAGTATGCTTGCATCATGTACGCACCTGTCTGGTACCCCCAGCCGGTGACGGCACACCAGCGGCCGGCGCTCTCGGCGCCCGCGTCCGGCAGACATATGGGGCGGACGTGCGAGTTGAACTGCACGTGGTGCGACCTGGCTACTAGGATGAGGGCTATGTCGTTGCTGTGAGGTCCGTCTGGAAGGCAAAAAAAAACTTGCTTTATCCTTTAGTTTGTTGTTTTGGTTCAATCTTGCAAGCTAGATTTAGAATCAGTGTCTGACGTCCAATTGGCTACTTTCCTAAAAAAATATATTTAGTCCGTAAATTAGATTATCAAAAAATATTAGACACATATTTTTTATTTTTTCAATCAAACAAAAATTGGTGAACATATAGCCCGTTAAAGTTCCGTGTGACGTCACATTTCAGTACTCTTTTTAGTATAATGTGACGTCACGCGGAACTTTAACGGGCTATATCTTCACCAGTTTTTGTTTGATTGACAAAATAATTTTTTTACCCAATTGGGCAAGTACCCAAGTAAACTTGAAAGTACCCAATTCAGCTGAAATATAGCATTCCTGCTAGCCTAATATGGTCGGATTTTTATCGCCTGTCACAATAGCTGTCAACGTTCTAATCTATCTAGTAGTTCGCCCCGAACTAAGAACTCGCGATTTACTTGCAAACGAAATGACCAATATAACAAGACCCTTCGGAAGATTTTTTTTCGCCTTCTAGCTCCACAACCCCTTGATCTATCCTGCTCATATACGAACTGTCAAATTATATGAATCTGTGCTACAACCCCAACAAATTTCATGAAGATCAGGTAACGTTACTAAAGTAATCGCGGAACAAACTCTCAAAATTAAAAAGGCATCGAAACGCCGAGACGTCCCCGTAGCCGAAGTTGTTTGTAAGAACTTCACTTCACTTACGCTCCGCTCGTTCGACAAGTATGTATGTAAGGGCGAAAGTTATGCAGGACGTGATAGGCGATATGACAACCATGATACGCGTTCTGATTGACAATACACTAGTTGTCCGACTCGAACTCGGAACTCGCGATTTGCTTGCAAACGAGTTGACCAATATAACAAGACCCTTCGAAAGATTTTTTTTCGCCTTCTAGCTCCACAACCCCTTGATCGATCCTGCTCATATACAAACTTTCAAATTATATGAATCTCTGCTACAACCCCAACAAATTTCATGAAGATCAGAATAACGTTACTAAAGTAATCGCGGAACAAACTCTCAAAATCAAAAAGCCATAGAAACGCCGAGACATCCAAGTAGCCGAAGTTGTTTGTAAGAACTTCACTTCGCTTACGCTCCGCTCGTTTGACAAGTATGTAAGTGCGAAAGTGGTGCATGACGTGATAGGATATAATATGACAACCATGATACGCGTTCTGTTCTGATTGACAATACAATATTGTGGTACCATCGAGTTGATCTGATGATGAAGACCGAATGTGGTCATTAGAACTCCGTGATAAAACTATATTGTGTTTAGGTTTGTCAGAATCATCTGTCGATTAGATAAGCAGTAGATGACTTTTTCTCAAACAAGTAATGAAATATTGATGTTATGTTCCTTATAATAGGCTGCGAAGTATCATGTTTTAGGTGCGGCTACACGAGAGGTCGATAATGGAATTTCATACAAATTTGGAGGCCTAAAGGCCGGCAAGTGCCTCTTTTTTAATTTCCATAGCACATATATTTGTGGCACAGGATCATGGCGTTCAGCCATTTAAGGGCCTTAAATTAAGGCTATAAGCGATAGTTACTTTTTGGTTCGTCTGACATTCTGCCACTACTTACGCCTATTAAAAAAAAACAATAAACCATATGATATATTTTGCAATTTCGTTTATTATAAAATCGACATGAAAATAACACATTATTAACAAATTCCTATAATTTTAAATTGCAAAGATGGTGGCAGATTAAAAACGGGTATTAGACATTGCAATTCGTAGGGCCCAATCTGTTTTGTACCCTACCTCTCCCTAACCCCCCTAAGGGCCCTACCTCTTATTACACCTCCCAACCTGACAGATTGGGCCCTACAAATTGTTATGTCTAATACCGGTTATAGGAACAGCTGATTTTGTTTTTTTTTTCGTGAATGGTTGGTTATCAAGCTAAAATATTAGCAGCAAGGGCTATTACACACGAGCTGAAAGTAAGAATTCGAATCTATAGTTACGAAATAAATTCGGAGGGTTCTGATTCTTATGAATATTTTCCATAATAATGCATAAACAGAGACCATAGACAATATTTGTAACTTTCTGAATTTATTCTGTCACCTGTTTGAGAGGTTGTGCAACCTCTCAAACAGCACAGATACTGTGAAAAAAAAGTATTTTAGTGGGAAAATTTTAAAAACATTCTAAATATTTTATTATGTTGCGTATATTATTGTGAATTATAATGTCGATTTGTTTTATTCTATAACAATTTGGCTATAGGTACAATAAAAGTGAATTAGGTCTAGATGTTGTTCAAATGCAAGTGAAAATTATACTTAAACGGCAACGTACGTAACAGTTATACATTTTTAAAAGCCGTTCAGTGACAATGAAATGCAGTCAGAATTTAGCAATCCAGACTTCATAACGTAATGTTTTTACGCATATTTTTGATTACGTGGTAAGTCTAATTAATGTTTTGTTGTAATTTGTTGATAGGATAATTCATTAATAACAAGATGAAAATATACTTTTCACCTCACTGGCTCGGAAAGTTCTTTTTTATTCTTTAAAAACAGATAGCAAAACTGCATTTTATTTACAAGAGTGCAAAGAATATTTGAAATTCGAACGTGATATTTAGTCACTTTTTTAAACATAATAACATGTAAAGGCCACTCCAGACAGGACAATCTTCGCCCATCTGATTAAATTGTCTGATCAAATCAGGTGCTGTGGACGCAAAAATTATTTTATATTTAATTGTATTCAACTAAAAACATTTAGTGTAAACAATTTTGTTTCATGATTTTACTATAAAACGCTTTAAATCTTTCAAGAAATATTATTTTGATCGATGAACTACCTGTCTCAGAATAATTCGATAATTGTGCATTGTTTTTGTTTTATCTGTGACATGTAACTTTTTAATTTTAAAAAGTTAGTTTTGTTTAATTATATTTTTAAGTTTCAGATTGCGTATTTTATTATTTATTAATGTAATATCTGCCATCACCTTTCAATAAATGTATTTAATCAACGCAAAGACCAGCTGAGATATTTATGTAGGTACTTACGACAGGTGTAATAAATTTTTCGTGATATATGTGACTTTTGAGGTTATGTAGAGTTTTGTATCGAATTATCATTTCAAGTTCTTTCTTTCAGTGTAAAATCGATTACTTGAAGCGAAAACTAGTGCTAAATAAAGTCCAAGATCGTTTGTTGCATAGAAGCAAGTGCTGCATATTGTCACAAAGCAAGAAAACACTACAATTTAACAGATTTAAGCACCAATCATCCCGCTACCTACAACAGACTTTTATCAAGCCTTTGAGTTGTTTTCCTTTATGTACCTACCTAAGCTATGTATAAAATAAATAAACACCAAAACCTCACGTGCGTTTATTAATTATTCAATTATACAATTCGTATATTAGTTTAAATAAGTGCTTACCTAAAATAGCCGTCAAACGAAATGATAAAAGGAAATCATAACATAATACATAAGTAGGAGTATACTGAGTGATATAATATATGTAAATTAACATGACTCTCTTATTCATACAGATAATGAAGCTATTCCTGTTCCATTCTAAACTCAAAAGTTGTATTTTCTGGTAGATATAGGTAGTTACTCGTTTCCCTCGACTGGCCTTATGATTTTAGCGATCATTGTAAGTATCAATGTTTCATTCCTTCCTGGATGTCAACTATTGTATTTTGACCGCATAATCTTCTGTCATTTTTATGTTGTTATTTTAATTTCTTCGCACCTTCTTTTTCATTGTAAAGTCATAGATATATCAGAATTATTAATATTTTTTTTATTCAATGCAGAATTACAATTTTCGAAATGACGTACAAAAGCGCGCGACATGCGTCCAAAAAATACTAAGTTGTTTGATGTACATTGCTGCTTTTCTATGGAGCAATGCTGCTGTTCGATTCGCTTAGTGTTGCTATATTTTTGTTTGATGTACATTGCTACTGCGTCCGTTAGCTGGCCAGACTATATTTTCCTCGCTTTAGTGAGGTGAAAAGATTTGTGTTACACACGGCTGCAAAGTTATTTTTACGTCTCGTGTGTTGCAACACTTGCTACGCTCAGGATTCTATTTTTGAACTACTCGCTTCGCTCAGGATTCTATTTTCGAACCACTCGCTTCGCTCGCGGTTCAACCATAGAATCCATTCGCTACCTCGCAGTTCAACCCTAGAATCCATTCGCTAGCTCGTGCTTCAATTCCACACTCGCGGTTAAAATACAACTTTGCACCCTTGTATAACAAATAACTATAGTCGTAATAGTGGGAACGTTGGTTGTTTTCTAGAAAATAATGCAAATTTTGGTTGTACGTTTGTGGCTTATTGAACTTATTGTATCATTTTAGATAAAAACCTAAGTACAGTCGCCATCAAATATATAGGAGCGGCCAAGGTGGTCACAAATATCTGAACAACGTCTCTATTGTCAAGGGGATAAAGTGCATGTTCAGATATTTTTGAGTACCCTGGCCGCCCCGATATATCTGATGGCGACTGTACGAAGGTGTTTGAAGTACATACAACATACATTATATTATTAATACAAGTTTACGAGTACAGTATTGCCTCACCTATGTATATCCGAAAAAAAATTTGATAAGTTTCTTATTTATTTCATTGCATGTTTGAGAAAAGCACTACACATACCCCGGCGTGAAAAGGGTTGCCAGCCTCGTGACTATCCGGTCTATATGTACTCGGCCGGCAACCCCCTACTTCCCGGCCTCTGTAGTAATGTACTATTGCCAGAGGCGTATTTGGAAATTTGGCGCCCCGGGCCAGAAAAATTTGCCGCCCCTGTTACTTAACCAGACAGAATATTTAAAAAAAAATCTGAATTTCAATTTCATTTCTGAAAATATTAACTTCATCAAAAAAATATCACAGAAACCTCGATGTCATTTTTAAAGATCTATCGATTGATGCGCAACATGTTGATATTTGGTACAAAAAAGATTTAGTGACATGTATGGAGCGCCCCACTAAAAATATTTTTTTCTGCAATTTTATAAATAGCGGCATACAAAATACACCTTTTGTCTAAATTTCATTAAGATACGTCTTATAGTTTCGGAGTAAAATGACATACGGATAGACGGACATGACAAAACTATAAGGGTTCCGTTTTTGCTATTTTGGCTACGGAACCCTAAAAACACCCTGCTGACGCCTTTTGCACATCTGCGTAGCGGGTACAGTGCTACACGTTTCGGCGCGTAACCTCAGCGGATCGAGAGCGAAACAAGTACGAGTTCGGGCGGCGAGTTTCCGCTGATTTGATTCCGTTCTTAATTCGCTCTCGATCCGCTCTAGTTTCACGGCGAAACGTGCTGCGCTGTACCGCGTCATCGATCTACTGGCTCATTCTACGAAGATGTGCAAAAGGCGTAATGGGACCGGGTAACGTGTGTATGTGTAAGGTCAAGGTGGTGTAAGGACCGTGCGACCACAGTATGATCACTTACCTCATCGAGGAGCAGTTTGGAACCTTATTAATCGAAGCTTTATAGGTCGGTAAATCACTCGGTCGGACAGCCCTCAGCCTTGTCGCTTTTGATTTTTAAATTCATTTTTTATGAAAGAGTGTATTAACAGTTATCTTCTGGATTCATTTTTTAATTGCATATTTTAGAAGCTATATTTTTTTTTTTTTTTTTTTATACCACGACGGTGGCAAACAAGCATACGGCCCGCCTGATGGTAAGCAGCTACCGTAACCTATGGACGCCTGCAACTCCAAAGGCGTCACATGCGCGTTGCCAACCCTTTACAAAAAGGAGGATTCACTGTGTTGACGACTAAAGGAACAAGAAGGTCCCTCATCGTCAACACACTGGGTCCTCTTTGAGCTCTTTGGCAACCTTACTCACCAGCAGGAACACAACACTATGAGTAGGGTCTAGTGCTATTTGGCTGTGGTTTTCTGTAAGGTGGAGGTACTTCCCCAGTCGGGCTCTGCTCCAGATTTGAGCGATGACATTCGCTGAACGTGCCCTACCACACTTAGCGAGATGCCATTCGCAGTGCCCATACCTCTCTTTTTGGCGTAGTTTAAGGACATACCCAGGTCCGGACGTAGTTTAAGGACATACCCCGGGTCCGACATACCCCGGGTCGGGTCATATATAGAAAGAGAATAAAATTTTATAGTCAAATATCTTATTAAATATTTATTGTATACATAAATAATTAGGTTAAACTAATTTTTAAAAACGTACCGAACTGCAAATCAGTAATTTCGTTTTTAGTATTTGTTTTTGTTTTATTCAACAGTTATAATAGTTACATGTATGGAGTGTACCTCTAAAAATGTTTAAAAAAAATTATTCTTGTGCTCCAATATATGGCGGGTTTATTAATATAGGGCCGTAAATTTCGGCTACAGACGGAAAAATCACCCCGAATATTGCACCACTAAAAGTGTCCGAAAACGCAACGGCCTAGGCGGAGCGCTTTCCGACCAAAAAAATTTGAAAGAGCACTTTAGCAATCAAATGAGGTTGGTTTCATCTTGCTGAGGTAAAACTCAACTCATTTCACTCGATGAGATAAAAACACCCCAAAAATTGCACCACTAAAAGTGTCCAAAAACCGAACGGACCAGACTGAGAGTTGCCCGACCAAGTAAGTTGTGACCTACATTTTTTTTCGATGAATAAGGTTCCAAACTGCTCCTCGATGAGGTAAGCAAGTGATCATACGGGGGCCACCCGGTCCAATAGGCTTGTAGTCGTAGCCTATCCATCTTTCCCAACCATTACCAATACCGAGACTACCATTCCCAGTACCTTGACGACTGAGTTTCTGGAGGGTGCAAAATATACTAGATTGGACGAACGCTAAGATCAGGAAAGATTATAGACCCGTATCGCGGATTCTCAACGATCAGCTTTTAATGACCCATGAGCCATGATCTTTTAATTTTTTTTTGCACCCGGAGTATGTCCTTAAACTACGTCCGGACTTAGGTATGTCCTTAAACTACGCCAAAAAGAGAGGTATGGGCACTGCGAATGGCATCTCGCTAAGTGTGGTAGGGCACGTTCAGCGAATGTCATCTCGCTTAAATCTGGAGCAGAGCCCGACTGGGGAAGTACCTCCACCTTACAGAAAACCACAGCCAAATAGCACTAGACCCTGCTCATAGTGTTGTGTTCCTGCTGGTGAGTAACGTTGCCAAAGAGCTCAAAGAGGACCCAGTGTGTTGACGATGAGGGACCTCTTGTTCCTTTAGCCATCAACACAGTGAATCCTCCTTTTTGTAAAAGGTCGGCAACGCGCATGTGACTCCTTTGGAGTTGCAGGCGTCCATAGGTTACGGTAGCTGCTTACCATCTTGCCGTATGCTTGTTTGCCACCGTCGTGGTATAAGAAAAAAATGACTTGATTAAGTTTACCGACTGAAAACGGAAGCTTAGTTAAATAACCAATAACTTTTAGGAAAAATTGCAGTTTACTTTATGTGATACAACTAATATACATGGTAATGGCAGAGATGGAAAGGCGGCATAAGTACAAAATAACGCCCTTCATGTTTCTCTTCTCTTAGGCATTATGCCGCCGCCGGTACCTAACTGAAGTTCAGCATCGAAAAAGGCGCCCAGAACCAAGCACACGGGGCGGCTCGCGCCGCCCCTGGCAGCCTGCCGCCCCGGGCCATGACCCTTTTGGCCATAGGGTAAATACGCCCCTGACTATTGCTATGGACTAAGCTGGCCACATCAGATAATGTGAGCAACAAAAGCCGTCTAGTTAGATTGCTATACTCTCCGTATTGCTAGATCCGGGCATCTGGCAGCTTTTAATGAGAGATCAGAGTGACAGACTAGCAAAATTTTTGAATTGGAAAATAGTAATACCAAAATTTGTCTCAGTTATAAAGGACAGGGGCCTAATTTTAACATTAAAACAAAAAACACTGTGAAACAAAAATAGTAGGCGACAAACGATGAAATACATTATACGTCGTTTGCCACTACTTTCCCCGACAGAAACCTTTGGCAATTATATAATCTATATAATTTCTCATAATATTCCATCAAACCCAGAAATCTAGGCTTTGTTTTCTTGAAGTGGTTAGCATTTTTTGACCACCACTTTACAGCTGCCAGATGTCTAAACTGACTATAGGGGTTTCGTTGTTCTCATTATTGTGTCATATATATCTGACGTGGCTAGCTCTCCGTCTAATAGAAAAAAACTTTTTACACACAATTAATACTCAAATATTTTTCTTAATGAATTTGTCTTCGATATGACTGATTGTAAGAAATTTGTCTTGAATACTTACTTTTCCTGAACTCGGGGTGAGGAACCACCTTCTCCACCAGGAACCGGTGCTCGTGCTTGTCTTGGATGTTCAGCCGATGCTCTCCCATCACCAGACGGATGTGCTCCACTTGCAATGGATGCTGGAAAAAAATATAACCGATTTCAGAAAAAAAGGAAAAATATAAAAAAATAAGAGACACCTTGTATACCTACTTAAAAAAAACTTTTGTATAAAAAATAACCGGTAAAAAACCGGTTTTCTATACAATAAAACCGGTTGTATTCCTTAGTTCATACCTACTTTATCACTCCATTAAGGTGGTTAAAGGCACCAATTTCTTGAAATATCTTATCAGCAATGGATGCCTTTAATCCTTTGGTTAATAAACTATTGTTCATACTTTATCGAAACAGTGCGCCGCGCTGAGAACTAGCCGCTCCGCGATGACTGCTCCGCCGCATTGGTGCTCGAATGTCAGCTTTTCTGTATCCAGCATCTGTATTTCCACCTGAAATTACATTAATACAACTTTCAACAAAAAAAACTACTGAATTAAACAGTACTAGTAGTCCGCCTCGAACTCAGAACTCGCGATTTCGTTGCAAACGAATTGACCAATATAATAAGACCCTTCTGTAGATTTTTTTTCGCCTTCTAGCTCTACAACCCCTTGATCGATCCTGCTCATATACGAACTCTCAAATTATATGTATCTTTGCTACAACCACAACAAATTTCATAAAGATCAGAAAAACGTTAATAAAGTTATCGCGGAACAAACTCTCAAAATCAAAAAGCCATCCAAATGCCGAGACGTCCCAGTAGCCGAAATTGTTTGTAAGAACTCACTTCGCTCGTTCGATTATTAACGGTCTCCTAGCTCCGTCGGTAGTGACCCTGCCTACGAAGCAAGAGGTCCCGGGTTCGAAACCTGGTCAAATTTGCAATGAGCTCCCATACTAATCGTAACACAGTGTTTCTCTTTCACTCGCGCTGAAAAAGATATGGAGGGAATTTAGCTGTTGTTAGCCCCTTATTTAAAAACAACGTTTTTTTTGTCATGCTGTAATTGTTATATCGGTCACTGGTGTAACTAGGGTATTAGGTTAATATGATTAACTCAACGAAACAATTGAAAATTATGACATGTCAATGTAGTTTCGAACATTAATAGACCGAGATACAAAGGAAGCATATTTCATTGACGTATTACACACAGGTGCATCATTTATTGCGGTGTCTTTGAGTACAAAAATAATTTAATGGAGGTTTACACAATCATAAAGATAAAATTAACTATGGATTATTTCAGAACTGGAGCTAATTAGGACACTGGTGTCTTTGAGAAATATACTTAATTTAAGCTCAGGAATGTGCCCTTGCAATTAAAGCAAATCAAAAAAACACGTTGTATAAGAAAATTACTGTTTTCCCCGCTATAAAATCATATAAAATAACCGATCAGCAACGAAATTAAGATAAATGTTAACCGTTGCGCAGATTTCGGCGCAATTATAACTGTAGGTATTAATGTCCTTATGGCATTTTGGTAGACGTTTTAAAATGGACAGGAGTTCCGTACAGACTACAGATTATATTAATCATAATCATCATCATTTTAAGAGCCTGGCTCTTGTCGGTGGAGTAATCGCCATTCCGTTCTGTTTTCCGCTAATTCTTTTAGCTCTTGATACGTCACGACTTCACGTATTATATTAATAAGATGATACGATACGATGATTTCAATTACAGGTTTTATGGTTTTTTTTAGGTGCCTACTTACAACCGTTTACGTCTCATCAAAAAATTAAGCACAGTGTTATAAAGATGTTTTTTTTAATGACATACAATAACCAATAAATTGACAAGTAATCAGTACAAAATACTTATTTATTTTATTTTATTTGTTTAAACTTTATTGCACAAGAAACAAATTTAATGTACAAAAGGGGGACTTAATGCCATAAGGCATTATGTACACAGTTATACATATTTATTTACTCCAAAATTTTTAAAAATCCTGCTTTTGGATGAAAAATGTTTTTGTTGTTAAAATGGTTTTAATTTTTCAATATAGTGCCTGATTAAACAGAATATATTTTAAAAACTAGGTAGTTTTTTTTGAACCTGAATATATTTCCTTCATGATTTAAAGTAGGTAACAATAAAACTTATAGCAATCACCCTACGGAAAGTATTGTAGGCATCTTATTTTTCTCGGTTGAAAACAATGTTGCACAAAAAAGATTATTCTTACTTACAACACCTCCCCGCAGAACCCTAACAACTGCGAACTTGCAATATCTGGGTTACGGCCTTTACGGCATTACACACGTATTGTACGTAACAACAACAACCAGTTCGGATGTCCTGCATAGGGTAGCCATGTTCTGTGTGGTGCACGGGATATTCCTATATTTTAACTAGGCAAATTTAGTATGGGAACTACCGGTAATTCTAATTTACCGATTTACAGATAAATTCTTTACAACATTTTACCGGTTCATAAAACTCGGCAAACCTCTGATTCTATATGTTTCCAAGAAAAACAAACGTGAAAATTATATGAGCAGGGTTATTTATATACAAATAACTAGCAACATTCTTTTTTTGTATTTCTCGTGAGATGAAAATGACTCTGATAAACCAAATTATCTATTGTAGCCCAGAAACGTTAATAATTTTAAACAAAAAAGAACCGACTTCACTTAGCATCCATCTTTCCAAAAGCAAATGCTCGAGCTGCTCTAAAAAATACTCGAATCACTATAGGTGGAATAACAGTTGAAGAGTTCCCTCGATTTCTCCAGGATCCCATCATCAGATCCTGACCTGGTTACAATGGGACCAACTGTGAAGTATACTCTTTCACACAAAAAAAGAATTTTCCAAATCGGTCCAGCCGTCTTCGAATATTTAATTAGTGAACATACATAAAAAAAAACAAAGATCCCGACGAATTGATAACCTCCTCCTTCGAAATGTTGAAGTCGGTTGAAAATGTGGAAATTTATCAGGGGTCTGCACCGCGAGTCGTAACGATCGCGTGGTACGTGACATCACATGCCGCGGGGCTGCGGAGAACTGTATGGAAGAAATAAGGTTCTGGAAGATTTTTGGTATTTGAGACGCAAAAGAACGCGTTAAACAATATTTTTACATTTTTTTTATACTTATCCTATGTCACTCCCACAATCGAGATGAATCTAATGAGACCTTACACGAAGTGATCCGTTAAACGATCTAGGCTGCAGGGCGTACAAAAGAAATAGACATACATACATACTCTCGTAAAACATAACCTTCTCTCGGCAGTCGGATAAAAAGTAATATATTTAGCACATGTTATTATATCTAAACGTAATATTTCAAAGTGTGTCAAGAGAACGTCTGCAATATTTGATCCGTGCCCATCCGTCAAGCACGGCTCTTCTATCAAACAGTGTTCTTGGTATGGGTCCTAGAATTTACAAGAAATTAAAGAAGATTTGAGGAAAATCTGTGACATTAATAAATTTAAAAACCGGCCAAGAGCGTGTCGGGCCACGCTCTGTGTAGGGTTCCGTAGTTTTTCGTCCGTCACAGTAAGTGTCCCCACTTAAGAGTTAAAATAACACCGCCATGTAGGATATGATATGAGCGTTCTACGTACAGCGACATCTATCGGCATGTTTAATTAAGTAAAAATGCAATTAAGTAAACTATTGCGCGCGAGCTTAAAGTATGGAAGATGATTTTTATGGGATAATTCTTTATTGCGTGAACCGATTTTCACCGTTTTTACTTTATTTGAAAGCAAGTCTTTTCATTGTAATTTTGTAGAAATTACAGGTACAATACACACCTGCTTATACGGTTAAATTACAACAGAAATAATTTTGTATTTTTTTTTCAAAAACTATTTAACCTATCAAGTTCAAAATAATTTTCCTAGAAAGTTTTTATAAAGGTTTACTTTTCAGATTTTTTTCATATTTTTAAAACTTATGGTTCAAAAGTTAGAGGGGGGGGGCACATTTTTTTTTACTTCTGGAGCGATTATTTCCGAAAATATTTACATTATCATTAGCGATAAGACCGCCTGTTGTTACCTCTACCTAAATTTATCTAATTGTAAAATTTGTGCTTGTAACTGTATGAGGTGTGCAATAAAGAGTATTTATTATTATTATTATTATCAAAAAATGATTTTAGTAAACCCCTATTCATTTTTAAATACCTATCCAACAATATATCACACGTTAGGGTTGAAATGAAAAAAGCACTCCCCACTTTATGTATAGGGGAGGTACCCTAATAAAACATTTTATCTACACTCATATTGTAAGTCCTCTAAAATGCGTTCAAAAACCGTAGGCAATGACCAGCATTACAACAAACGATTTCACTATGATAAGTTTCTTATCTGTGGCAGTACCGCAATGTTAACGTTTCATGCTCAATTATTGATGTACTCTGAGTTTTGATAACATAATGTACACCTGCACGCGCCCGCGGCCGGCGACACCCGCCCGCGCGTCCGCCGGCACAATCGAGTAGGCCGCGCCGACACAATCGAGATGGCCACGGCGGTACTGTGGCGGCCATTCTATGGTTTACGAATACGGCATTTATAATAAATAATATGAGTGTAGATAAAGCAGTGTATGCAACTGTACGTAATTAGGCCTTAAAACACTCGTGTGATCTTATTATGAAATTCGCCTGCGGCTCATTTCATAAAAGCACACTCATGTTTTAAGGACCCTTATTACGTAACAGTTACATAAACTACTATTTTGCCACTTTTTATTTTACCACTTTGTCGGCGTGATTGATATACATATTAGTACCAAATTTCAGCTTTCTAGTGCTAATGGTCACTGAGATTATCCGCGGACGGACGGACGGACGGGTAGACATGGCGAAACTATAAGGGTTCCTAGTTGACTACGGAACCCTAAAAAGCACTCAAAGAATACTTGACCAAAAAGGCTTATTACTCCAATAACGAATTTCTTGCCGATAATCCACTTTATTAATTTTTATTACTAATGCCTAATATCAAAAACTGACAATGTAATAATTTATCTCCGTGACAATTTAATTTTTTATTTTCTTAATCTTATTTCTAATGACTAATAATGTTTAAAACCTCGGATATGGTACTTCCTTGTTTTTGTTATGTTCTTAATACTTAGTAGATTAGTTGACTATATTGTTTTATGTATAAAATTGTAATTTGGTGCATGTGTGCATACATTCAAAATTAACTTCGTATGCCCTATAGGCACGACAAACCCCGTCTTTCCACCCTCTGCAATATAACCTGTTTTCGACGAATAAATCATTTGTAATAAAAGTAATGTTAATCCCTATTCAAACATGTTTCATAGTTAAGCCATCATTTTGCTTAAGTCGAGGACACCCTATAAGTATTTTGACAGATGCAGTAAGCATTACCGAGTAATCAATATATGTGATGTGATATAACCTGTTCTTGGAAAACTATATTGTTTGTTAAATTACAAGTTACCAAAAGATATAGAAAAAACAGGCCAAGTGCGTGTCGGACCACGCATAGGAGGGTTCCGTACCTTCAGTGGAATAAGAACCAAACTAATACCAAAAGGTCGTATCTGATGCATATGGAAGAAGTTTTTTGGAAATAACTCAAAAATGGCTAAACCGATAATGTTTAAAACAATTTTCGTAGAAAGTATATGATAAGGCGCATCTCCTCAAATTTTTTTATATTTTTTGGAGTTCAAAAGTTACAGGGGGGGGGGGCTACACAATTTTACTGTCTTTCGAAGCGATTATTTAAAAAAATATTCACTTAATCACAAAATGATCAAAGAAACCTCAATATTATTTTTAAATACCTATCGATTGAAGTGTCACATGTTGATATTTGGTAAAAACATTTTTTTTTTAATTTAGTTACATGTATGGAACCCCCCTTAATTTTTTTTTTCAAATTTAAATACATAACTAAGTAGCGGCATACAGAATACACCTTATATGTAAATTTTATTCAGATACATCGTATAGTTTCCGAGTAAAATGGCTGTGACATACGGACGGACAGACAGACAGACATGACGAATCCATAAGGGTTCCGTTTTTTGCCATTTGGCTACGGAACCCTAAAAATATATAGAAATAAACCGGCCAAGAGCATGTCCGGCCAGGCTCCGTAGTTGGCGGCCTGTTACATCCATTCAAAAGGTCATTTATTAAGGGATATTTTGCGGCACTTACTTTATTTTACTATGCGGCACTTACGTCCTTTTACTATGCGTTTTTGAGTTACAATTTAAAAACGGCTCAACCGATTTTATTCAATGTAGTTTTCTTTGAAAGTACTTATTAGGTCTAATTTTCATGAATTTTCCCATTTTTTTAGACCCACGGTTCAAAAGTAAACGGGATGTTCGGCCTGTTTTAAACATTCAGAAGCTATTACTTACGAAAGTATTAGTTTTATCCAAAAAAATTTGGAAAATCCTTATGTTTTTTGAAAGACCTACCTAAAGACATTACAACACTCCACACGATAGGGTTAAAGCGAAAAAATAATTCACCCCCACTTCATGTGTACGGGAGGTACCCTAATAAATAAAAATAAATCATATTTTATTTCACCACTTTGTCGGCGTGATTAAAACACATACTCATACCAATTTTTATACTTCATACATATTTTTTTCATATCAAAAAATATATTTCAAATGTTTGACTACTTCGCTTTTAAAAATATTTTCCGAATTGGCAACCCTAACAGCATTGCATAAAAACGCAAAACAAATCGATTAAGGCGGGAAAAGTGAAAGCGCGCTGAACAATTCCCGAACAAAACAAAAGATGGCCGCCTAATTACTTGACACTTACCTACTAGTACACATTTATTTTTACCGCCCGCTTAAACTGACAAACGTATTTTAACCGTCTGCTAAGACGCTCGTTAGTTAGTTACGGTATACTCACCTATGGTGGGTTGCACCAGGCACAATTAATGAACTGATCAGGGTTAAATATAGCGGTGCATCTGTCATACCATATAAAACTGACTATCTTCTCATACAATCAAGTTTAACCATAAATATAAATCAGTTAAAATATAAATCATTTCAATGAAATTAAGTAACACATACCTACTGTTTACATATTCCATAATATTTACCCACCCGCAAAAGTAACTTTGTATCGCTAATTTTGGCGCTCTTTTGTAAAATTCGCGTGCTTTTGTGTTGCCATCATTATATAATGAGTTTTTGTTGTGTTATGATTTGTTTGTAGATACACGACACTTTTTAGGTCGATGCTCACATTTCTTTTCTCATACGAACGTTAATTTAAATTGAAATAAATTTGTTATTTAAATAATATATAAAGCGGGTTCACCCCGTAATTTTTTCTGATATTGCTACACACTGTACAATCTGCTCGGAACTCTTCTTGAAAGAATTGACTCGATTTAGGATCTGGGGTTGATTTGCGGCACACATTTAAATTTTCATGAAAATTATAACAGATATACAAGCTGTAACAATTATTTTTTTTAATAATTTAATTTTCAATTATAAAATGGAAATTCTATCCAAGCCTAGTTGGTTCGAATCCTGGTCAGGGCATTTATTTGTGTGTCTATCACAGATATGTGTTCCTGAGTTATGGATGTTTTCTATGTATGTATTTATCTATATCTATCTATTATATATATCGTTACCTAGTACCCACAAAACAAGCCTTATGGAGCTTACTGTGGGACTAGGTTGATTTGTGTAAGATTGTCCCATAATATTTATTTTCTCAAACAGACTCCGAAATGTATGCGTTAATGTCTCGAAATGAAGACATGAAGTTGCTCATTTATGGCTCCTTAGATTACTTCTTGGCCTTAGGCCAAGAAGTAATGTAGGGAGTTAGTATGAAACGTACATTATTGTCCGCTGCTCTAACTTTTTAAATTTGCTCACTAAGGTTAGACTGACAAAGGAAATATTACATACAGCCAACGACCACTCTCTATGTAAGTATACTTGCGACATTAAAATTAAAAAAGAAAAAACAAAATCTATGGTACTAAATTTATAAGCGGTTAAACATGGTGCTCGAATACCTTCTTCAAATGTCAAGTTTAAAAAATAAAAAAGGCGGCAATTTAAATTTATTTACTTGATTACTTAGTAGTTATTTTAATTATAATATTTTCTTACATTGTTTGAGAAAAGCACTATACAATCCTTGGCCGGAACAGGGATTAAATCCCTTACTTCACGGCCTCTGCAGTAATGTACTATTATTTATTGAAATTTCGCTTGCAGACGCTTCTGCTTAGTATAAAATTATGTTTTGTAACAAAAAAGGGGATAATTCGCATCGTATTCAAATTACGAAAAACTAAAAAAAAAAATTCACGTGAAAACAAAAAATGGTTTTGTATGGAGGGTTGACCATCTAAGACGACGGGTACCAAACAAATAAAAATTTTCGCGTCCAAAAATTTTTTCTCCTATTTTTTCTTATTCGATACCAAATTATGCCCTTAAACGGATTACGGGTATTTTTGTTGCATCCCGTAAGTGGGCGGGCTAGTAAGATGCCAGGCTTTATTATGCACATCTCATCACATTTCTCCAACCCAAATATTGCAGTCGTTCGACGGGTACGTTTGTAGTAAGCTTGAATACGGAGCATTTGTAATCAATTTGAAACCAAGTATACTCTAATGGTTGAAGAGATACAGAGAATTATTTGAGGTACTTGTATAAACGAATGTATGGTTAAAAGATACAAAAGATAAATAGTAGTTTATGTAACTGTTACGAAGGGTCCTTAAAATACGAGTGTGGTTTTATCAAACGAAGCCGCAGGCAAGTTTCATAATAAGATCACACGAGTGTTTTAAGGCCTAATTACGTACAGTTGCATACACTGCTTTATCTTTTTTTTTTTTTTTATACCACGACGGTGGCAAACAAGCATACGGCCCGCCTGATGGTAAGCAGCTACCGTAACCTATGGACGCCTGCAACTCCAAAGGCGTCACATGCGCGTTGCCGACCCTTTACAAAAAGGAGGATTCACTGTGTTATCTACACACATATTATAAATCCTAAATGAAGTGTTCGGAAACCATTAGAATGACCGACATTGCACCGCCATGGCCAACTCGATTGTGCCGGCGGTCGCGCGGGCGCGTGCCGGCAGGCTGAGAGGAGGGCATATTACCGCAGGTAATGAATTTTCATACGTTTTAACCACACTGTCACTGATATTACGTTACTGGTTGCAGTAATGATGGTAATTACATGCGGTTTCCGAACGCGGAATAGAGGATTTATGATATTGGTGTAGATAAAGATATTTATTCTTCAATTTAGGCACATTACATAAGGGAGGGTTGTATACAAAATGAAGTGTTGGAAGTGTCGTGTAGGACGTGGAACGTCACAGCGTGAACTATCCTTAAAACGTGTATATTTTATAGCAAAGTGATAAGAAGACATCACAATTTACTTGGTAATTTTTTATTAGGGTTCAAAATGGCAAAAACGAAACCCTTATAGTCTCGTCATGTCCGTCTGTCCGTCCGTCCGTCCGTATGCCACGGCCATTTTACTCGGAAACTATAAGACGCATCTTGATAAAATGTAGACATGAGGTGTATTTTGTATTCCGCTATTCAGTTATGTTGTGAAATTGCAGAAAAAAATATTTTCAGGGGCGCTCCATACCTACACAAAAAACATTTTTTTACCAAATATCAACTTGATAGTTCTTTCAAAATGACATTGAGGTTTCTTTGAACATTTTGTAATTAAGTGAATATTTTCAGAAATAATCGCTTCGTAAGTCGGAAATATAGCGCCCCCCCCCCCCTGTAATTTTTGAACCATAAGTCGAAAACATATAAAAAAAATTGAGAAGATGCGCGTTATCATATACTTCCGACGAATATTATTTTGAACATTATCGGTCTTGCCATTTTTGAGTTATTTCCAAAAAACTTCTTCCATAGGCATCAGATACGACCTTTTGACATTAGTTTGATTCTTATTCCATTGAAGCTACGGAACCCTCCATTATGCGTGATCCGACACGCACTTGGCCGGTTTTTTATTGATAATCGTAACTTCTTCGGTTTATCTACCATATTATATTATAAAGATCAATGTCCGACAATTGGAACAGCACAAGTTCATCATTTGGATATTGATCCTTAGTCAGAATAACACGCGGAGCGGAGTACAAGCATACCTACACACTTGAAAGTACGTATGAGGTCTCACTTTCAAGATTTTTTTCAAATTTTCTAGACCCACGGTCCAAAAGTAAAGAGGACGGGGCGGCCTTTTTTAAACATTCGAAAGCTATTATTTACGAAAGTGTTAGTTTTATCCAAAAATTATTTTGGAAGATCCTTATGTTTTTTGAAAGACCTATCTAGCGAGACTCCACACGATAGGGTTGAAGCGAAAAAATAATTCACCCCCACTTCGTGCGTACGGGGGTGATTGTGCTAGTTTTCGTCCACTCTTGTCAGTTTTCCGGCCATACTTATTTATATGTTTATCTTCAAGATTTTTCCCAAAATAGAAGCTTAAAATTAAAAAATCTACTAAAGAATAAACTATAAATATAAACTATATTGACCTTAAAAAGATTTTCCCATTTATTTGCATCAGTTTAATCAAGCGGACGAAAAACTGGTCCTGGACGGGAAACTAGCACAATTGTGTCGCTAAACTTCGAACTCCTACCATATTTCTCAATAAAATGGCATGTATTTAACCAGGCTGCTAAATAATTGAATTTGGGTAGCCATAAAAAATAAAAATGGGTACCAAAATTAACAGATTAGCGACTAATTTGGGGCCGTACATTATCTCAATATGGGCTTCTTCTGCCAATCCTTACCTGCCAAGGAAAGGCTCCATAAGGCGTCTCGGTTCCACCAACAATCTTCGCCATTCTTCTAGGATTGAAATCTACAGTCCTAGTACCACACTGCACATTCTTCACCGTACTAGGCCTATGCAATAAATTCTGATTAAAATAACTATTGGAAAAACTAGTAAACGCTTTTGAAGGTCGCGTTTTATTCTTATAAAACTCCATATGATTAATCCTATTTGAAAAATAATCTGCGTTAGAAAAACTCGCGTAAATTAAAAATATTATTACTGGCAACATTTTCACTGGCATTAAAAAAGTTTTATTTCTGTTTTGGCGCGCTCTGAAGATGTTTACATTCTTTTTTTAAACGTCCGCGCCTCGCGACTTTCAAATTTGGAATGAAGGATGTTTTGATAGAACACTATAGCTTTTTTAAGCGAAGGTGATCGCACACAGATCTGTGTCACTGGTGCGGTCTTTGTGTGATTAAAAAAATCTATTGTCAACGCTAACGATCTAATTTGAAATGTTTTTGAAAAAGGAATTCGATTTCTTTTTTATCTATGTCGTGTCAAGGTGAATAAATAAAGTAAGAGTTGGAAAGTGGATGCAAACATTGCACTTTTCAATGTGAAAATTGAAATAGGTTAGAAATAGTGAATTTTGATGAAGGAACGGGAAGTATGTTATTACTTAACGAATCCCATTATTAATAGGGGAGATAATAAGGGTAACCCCTTTTGAAATATTACAATAAAACCACTTTGTGAGAAACTATATTCAAAATGTATTTTAAGCGAAAAATATATTGTAGAATCGTACAAATTTCCTTCATGTATTTTTCATTCAAATTCATGTCACGTTCAGTTAAGAACGAAAGTTGACATTGAAAAAGTCCATACATATAATTATAATGTTTAAATAATACAATAGGCGCGCAAATCAGCCTAATATAGGTATGTTTAAGCGTTCAATTTCATTGATGAACAATGTATGTGAAAGTTATCAACCGACTTCAAGATTTCGCAGGAGGAGGTTCTCAAATCGTCGGGATCTTTGTATTTGCTTTTTTTTTGCTTTTTTTATGTATGTTCACCGATTGATTATCCGGAGACGGCTGCACCGATTTGGATTTTTTTTTGTTTAAACGAATACACTTTACAGTCGGTCCCATTGTTACCAGGTTAGGTTCTGATGATGGGATCCTGGAAAAATCGAGGGAACTCTTCAAATATTACAGGCACACCTATAGTGGTAGGTATTTTTTACAGTAGCTCGGGCATTTGCTTTTGGAAAGGTGGTGGATAATTGAAGTCAGTTATTTTTTGTTTTAATTTATTTATTATTTTTATAAAGTTAGAGATCTCAATGTATTGGGTATTTTTATTATCTATCTGTCAAGGATGATCTGTAGAGTTTGTTCGAAAAGAGAAGTGTCGTAGTTTATATGGGAGCTCATGCATTTTACGACACTTCTTTTTCCGAACAGACTCTAACATTTATCATTATAAAACAATCCTATCATCGAAATTATTTAATTATCTTACTTTTTTTACATTTATAGGCTACTGTAACCGCTTACATTCAGACACAAAGTGCGCGTGCGTCGAAATAAACTAAAAAAAATAGTTGTTACTGGCAGTATTTTCGTAAATATTTCTATATATTTGTAATATTGTCAAATATTTTAAATAATAAAAAAATATGTAGGTAATCAAACAAACATATGAGGTCGTATTTACTAATTGTGTTGATGAAAAACATTTTTTATAATTCCTGAAATTTTTTTTTTTCATCACTTGTATATATTCAAGGAAAAATCAACAGAATTATCTCGATATCTTTGAATGTATCACCTGAATGGAATATTTGAGTATAAGTTACATATATCATGAAGCGTTAGCTGTTTTACATAGATATGTTAAACAGATTTTTAGGGTTAAGTACTAAAAACACATATTAATTTTTAAATGATGTGTCTAGTTAAACAGGTGACAGACTAGTTAGCTATAATTTGACCTGATTGGTTAGCTACTATTGTACCTGGCCTAGATCTATCTGGCTAGGTTATTTTGGTTCAAACGAAACGTACAGTTGGCAGAAGATGTAATGAATTAAGATTTAAAAAAATGTTTCCATTATGTATTTGTATACATAATGGAAACATTTTTTTATTTGTATACAAGGAACAATTACGTTTCTTTGGAAGGCGATTGTTTTTTTTATACCACTACGGAGGCAAACAAGCATACGGCCTGCCTGGTGGTAATCAGTTACCGTAGCCTATGGGCGCCTGCAACCCTGCAACAATTTTTTTTTATGTGGAGCCGAAGCCGATTTTTTTCCTCGAAGTCGATTTTATCTGCTTTGCCTGAAGGTTGACTGCATGATGGAGAATGTTCTGTAGCAGTAAGCCCGCCTGGTGTACGCTTGTATTTTTCTTTTGTTCAATAAATAAGTAAATAAAAGTAATAGACAGAACCACGATAAATAACATATAGATCTATTGAACACTGTTAATTCCTACATAACTCATATCCTCCTTATTAAGGGGAATATCAAAAATTCCTCCGCAATGGAAATATTGCCAACATTATAAATAATTTATATTTAAACCAGTTAAAAATCCAAAGTACGCCCTCATTGTCATAATAACTTAATCAAGTGTTTCTGCGCATTGAAATCCAGTTTAATCCCGTTTAGTTCCAAACTATTGCAATCACTCGAGTTTACGCGTCTTTATTTTTTTACTTATGGTTTAAAATTATTATTGTTAATGTCTGAAATTTTTTAAGCTATTTGCTAATATATTTAGGATTCTTACTCTTATTTGTTTCACGGGCTATACTAAATATACTTTTTCTTGACATACGTCTGTTGTTTCTTAATCTTTGCGGTAATTTCAGTTTAGTGCCAATAAAAGAGAAAGTAACTACGTTAAAAGGCTCATCGTGCAAGAAAATTAGACAGAGGAATTAGATGCAAGGGTGTAGAGAAAAGTGTTAATTTTCAGGTAGTTTGTACTGTCACCTTTAAGAGTCTAAAAGGTCTTTGGATTACCTACAGTGTTAATGATTAAAGTTTATAATCTTGTAAATTATAAAACAATCGCGTTATATAAATACATACAAACTAAACCGTTAAAGTTAAAACCTTGAAATCTCTGTATGAAGGGTTTTTGAAATATGTTGAAATTTCAAAGTGAGATTTTTTTCTAATAAACGTATTTTTCGAAAAACGGGATTGAAACGTTAACCGATTTCCGAACGAAATCACAGGCAGAATCTAGTAGCTGATATACAGACAGTCACAAAGATAATAGAATGTATGAGTAAGGAATCGATGCCCGCTTAAGCCCGCCCCAGTTTTCGTTCCATATTTACGGCATTAGCATAATAATCTACACGTAACTTTGACCCACAATATGGAGGCCATGTTGATATTGTGGAACCGTCTGCAGTACAATGGTGAAGCAATAAGTACGAAAGACGATAGGTTTAATAATTTAGTCTACAGGCTGTAACAAAAATACTGGTGATCCGTTTAAGGTATTGGTATCGTATTGCGAGTAAGAAAAAGTAGAAGAAAAAATTTTTGGACGTGAAAAATTTTTCGTACACTAGTTATTTTAAAAGTTATGTATTTGCTACTATAAAAATATTAGCTGATTCTAGATAAGCATTTGCGTGAAACGTCAAGAAAACCTACATAAACTTTTCTCAACATTCCGGAAATATTGCCAATATTTAAACTAATGTCGAAAATATTGCCAATGAGAATGAGGGTTTGTTTTACTTCAAGCATAGACAGAGACAATCATACTGTCTCTTTCTCACGCTCGTACCCTCGCTACCGAAAAAGGGATAAGTATAGCTTATTACTTCCTCTGTTACTGCACTTTTGGCCAGTCAGACCATATGCACATTACACTCCCTTAATTAAGGTATAATTTCCTTGATCACTGTTGGAAACATTTTTGTAAACCCTCGTCGTATAAAAATAAACATATTCATTCGACGTAAAAAACAGATTTTCGACTGAGTTTATAAAGTCACCTCACACTAATAAAATTTCACACGGTAGCTCCAAATATTCTAAATATGCCGGTTGCTCTTTAAGTTCTGCAATAAAAAAAACGTTAGTCATACTGTTGAGTGAATAAATTGAATAACATAATCGTAACAGAGGTTACTGTAACTATAAAAAATAATTGAGTGCACAAAAAGTCTTTAAAAGTTTGCCTTTAACGATTCGGTGTGTAGTAATATTAGGAACTGTTGATAGACTAATAAATTTTAGTTCACTGTTATCTTTAAATTAAATTAAATAATAATTTACTTTAATAAGTAAGTAAGATGTTGACATATTTACTCTCGGCAGTCTGCCTACTGCGATAAATTATTAAATAGATATTGTTTTCCTCACCCTACCATCAGAAATATGGAATAGTGAAAATATATTTAAAATCGTCTATTATCTTTTCCCGCAACACGAGGTCGAGTTGCATCAGATATGTAACGGAACACCCACTGATTATATTTTTTCTGCGCAGTAGTAACACGCAAATCTAAGTCTTGATAATACCTACTTTTAACTTAAAAAAATATTTTTCAACTATGTATAATTTTTTTAGTTCACATTAAAAATCGGTTATTAGACAACCGGTTCTTTTTCATGTAATCGTTTTTACGACTTTAATAGATTTATTGATCGTACCAGTCGACAGGATAATTTGTTTTTAAGTGTCAAAAGATTACTAAATTGGATTAATTTTGAATAAACTACTTATCTTCAATGTTTTAAGCTTTCGACAAGTACTGTAGTCGATGAAATGATCTTTCGATTTATGGTGCCTTCGCGCTTCGATTCAAGCTTTCGTCTAAAAGTAGATTCGATGAAACGTCTTCGACAAAACGACTATCAGCATTGGCAAAACGTTTTTCGGAATGGTGGTAACCCGCTTTTATATAATATAATATTTATTCATACTTAGTAAAGAATGACTGCAATACTTTGCTAAGTGAATCTAAATGCCTACTTTTACCACACCAAACCCGTTTCATGAAAAAGACATTATTTCATATATTTTGAGTGAGAGATAAAACGGGAAAGCTTAAAAATTAAATGCTAAAAATTACAAAATAAACTTAAAGATAAGTAAACTACAATTACAAATTTTGCCCCAAATCGCTGTCTATTGGCAGCGTGCCCAGAAGGTTGGCAGCATTGCCCCTTTTGGACAGCGGATTAGCTGTACATATGACCCATCCCTCTGGTCACGCGTCACCTCGACTATCCTGCGGCTACATTCTTTGAACAACAGCCTGTGAGCGCTATCCCTCCAGGGGTCCTAGGACCTAACCCTAGGTTCTCAACCCCAAACGGCTAAAATATGCAACATATACACGGTTGCATACTTGCGCCGCTTGAGAAGCTTGGCCGAATTGGCAGGCAAGCCAGCCTTTACTGCAGTGCCATGAAGATGGGACAGCGCCAGAGTATCGGCACAGTAAGGGAAAAATTAATTAATATTAGCTACATAAATTTCATTGACGTAGTAATTACTGACCAATCTGGGTCATGAATCATCATCGCAAGGTCACTACCCTTATATTCTATTAATAAATTACTATGTACAAGGTTGAGGCTTCATTCATTCATGATTGAATCAATTTTCTCGAAGCAAGGTTGAGGGAGGCGATGGCTGAGATATGCGTCATACTCGTTAACGGGTGCTGTTTGTGGAGACCGGTCTGTTTAGGCTCACTGGTGCTGAACTTTAACGTAACATTTTATTAATTAGGTATATTTAATTTTAGTTTAATTGGCGTTAGACACATTATTCGGTGCTTGTTTATGCTTAAATTCGTATGCGCATGCTTTAATTATAATTATATCGAAAATATAGATCAAGACACTTGGAGACCTTATACATCTTTAAGGATAATTTCGAATAAGTATATTTTTATTTTGTATTCTAGAATCACTTACTATTTTTATGATTATTATTTAAATTTTAAATTTCTAACTGTTGATGATGGATTATTGTAATTTGGAAATTTAAGTAGAGGACACAGTTTTTACTTCGTTTTTAAATAATCAGATTTGGACACATAAATATTCCTTCTTCTTTCACGTGGCATTTCTTTTAAACTGGTTTGATATGTTTTCTTATAGAACAACGCATTTATATGTATTTTTAAGATTTGATGTACTGTTGTTTTGATCAAATACATACGTCCCGCCGTGTTTCTTGCCGGTCATAATTCTTCTCAGGTCAGAGGCCTAGAGTTAGACCGGTGTGGTTTTTTTTCTCTTTTACTTTGATAAACTATCTGATGTGTAAAAGTAAGTGCCCTTGTGGTCTACTTACTGAATAAATGTTTGAGTTCGAGTTTAATTTAGGGCACAAACCACACTGCTTACTCACATGCTGACATCCCTTTTTTTGCATCTGGGGTTAAAACACAGTGACCTAATATGTCATTTTTTATAGAAATAGAAATAGTTTATTCGTAAACACATACACATAAAAGGAAATTAGACATAAAACGAGAAAGTGCCATGAAATGGCCTCATCTCAGCATGATGCTGGCGGTTGTCAGCGCTGATCTTCCGATGAGACCATCAGGTGAAAACAATTCACGGAAAGTAACACAAAAAAATATAAAAAACTAAAAGCGAAGCAAAAAAAAGCAAACTTAAAAGAAACATAAAGATTATAGATACCTAAAGAAACTTATATACAAGAAGTAAAATATCGGTAAAACACAAGCAAAAATATCTGTCCGACCGAACTTAATTATGACAAGCATGACATTTTAGGAGCATATTTCCTATAATTCCGGTAGAATCCGATCACGCACTTTCCATGGATTTTGCAGCAACTATCATGGTTACATATAAATTTGAAGATCATTTTTGGCTCTCGCTAAAGTCGATGCAGAGTTGACGTGGTCAGACTCTACCAAGCTTTGTTATGGAGATCAGCAGCTTCTGTTCCTATTCATTGCCCTTTAAACATGTCATGTGACCCATTAAACGGGTACCATAACCCATAACGAACTGGAATGCGTCGGCACACTTTCTTACTGATTCATACAAAGTGACATTTAGTGGGTGGTAACTGTACCGAGATGGCATCTCGTTGCATACAATACGGCAGCAGCAGGGCTCGCCAATTGTTGGCCTCTCCAAAAAATATCTAAAAACATTTTTTATCACTTTTAAAATGAGCCACAGAAATAGTCTAACAATTATGTGATATAAGTAAATACAAATGTAGTTGACATTTAATTGCAGTTGAAGTGTATTTTTGATTTGTATTTATTGATTGCCATTTGCGTGTCGTACCACGCATAATGAAGGGTTCCGCACCTCCAATGGAATAAGGAAAAACTAATAGCAAATGGTCGTTCTTGTTTAAGGAAGAAGTTTATTGGAGATAGGTAACTCAAAAACTGCTTAATCGATAATGTTGAAAATAATTTTCGATTAAATAATTTAAGAATATGTATTTTCTCGATTTTTTTTTCTATTGTTTGGATGTCTAGTTCAAAAATTACAGGGCAGGGGGGACTTTCGGGGCGATTATTTCTGAATATATTTACTTAATATTTTTTTTTATCAAACCTCTAATATGTTTTTTTTGAAGAGCTCTCGATTAATGTGCCACATGTTGATATTTGACAATTTTTTGTACAGTTAGTTACTAACGTGGACTGTCCCCCTAAAATATATTTTTTTGCAATTTTACTATAAAACTAAGTACAAGTATAGCAGCACTCGAAACATACCTCCTGTTAAAATTTCATTAATATGCGCTTAAAAGACATACGGACATGACGAGAATATAAGGGTTCCGTTTTTGCTAGTAGTAGTAGTAGTAGTAGAGGCTACGGAACCCTAAAAATGGTATGTTTCGGTAGTCGGTACAAATAAGTACAACTAATAAAATTAACTGTATTATAATATTAGGTAATCATATTGACAAACGACAACAAAAACATATACACAAAACGACCAAACAAAAATAATAAAACGACTAATAATGTATTTTAAGCTAACGCTTACTATTTATCAACATCGATTGAAAATTGACAACTGAACCAGCGGCAAATTTTGAAAATATACCGGCGAAAGATTATCTTCCATAGAAATTTGAAATTAACGCGTTTTTCTGCATAATGGCGTGTCAGCACTAATTCTTAAAAATCTCAGTTTAATCCGTTTAATTATAACAACTATTTATAATAAATTACCATCGCAGCAACAGAGGGCATAATAATTGGTTTGCATGGCTATATTTAGAAAAACGTCTATACAAAAGCTTGCAAAAATGTTGTCAACCACTGATCGCAAGTTTTCCTGTCAGCTTGCTACATTATGGATTATTTCTTGTGTAACCGATTCCAATCAAATGATCGGCCCGAATTCTCGGAACTGTCTGATTCTTGTCGGAATTTGGTGCAATATGTGTAATAATAAAAATTATCTCATTAAGTCATCCTTGTACTCCATGGAGGTAGACCACAATGGAGCATTCGGATACTTCTGTAAATTTGTAGAAAATCACTCGTATTCCATTCATATAGAAGTAATTTATTTTATATTACTCGTTTTTTTTATTCGCTATTAATTACCTTAATACATTTATTATTACGATGAATTACGAAAAATAATGTACGTATTGAAGATAGCAAAAAAAATATTAAAACAGTTTGGTAATTGGTATTATTGGGAAATATTGCCAAGCTTATTTGAAGTATTCTGGGAATAAAGAAAATATTACGTGCAATGTTTTAAATTATTTTACTGTAAGAGTTATTAAGCAAGTAATTCGAAATATATTTGTTTTTAGTTAAATAGAAACAAAGTATTTTTAGTTAAATGAAAAAGAACTGGCTTTACTTAAACTCCACCTTTCCAAAAGAAAATGCCCGAGCTACTGTAAAAAATATTTAAATCACTCTAGGTGTGCCAATAATATTTGAAGAGTTCCCTCGATTTCTCGAGGATCCCATCATCAGATCCTGACCTGGTTACAATTTAACTAACTGTGAAGTATACACTTTTACACAAAAAAATAATTTTCCATATCGGTCCAGCCGTCTTCGAATAATCGGTGAACATACATAAAAAAACTGGCAAACGGCTAATTCACGTGCTTTACTGTTTACGTTCTTTAAAAATAAATAAGTAATTAATTATACACAAATATGTAGTTCAATTATATTGTAAAATACCATGAAACTCTAGTGCCACCCTAATCTACCATCAAAATTGTATTTTATTAACCGTCCCAGTAATCTTGATGAATCATGTCAACACAATAATCATTGTCCGATACTAAATGTCAGTGGGTTAATAAGAGTATACCAGTCATATGTTATACTCACCCAGTATTACTTGAACCGCTTTTAAGCTACCAAGTGACTTGGCAATATTCCCAGATTTTTGTATGTAAATAATATGTACCGGTATTTACCCCTAGGCTTGGCTTTGATTACGGTCCTGTGGCACTTCAATTAGAATTTTGTACTTGAGCAATAGGCATGATGAATTTTTTTCATGTATGGTATCAATCGATTCGTTTTGTTGTGAGGATCAGCAACACAAATGTCAGAAATGAGACTGTCTAAGATTTGCATTTGTTTCTCAAATCGCTCCTAACAAAATGATATGCAAAAGTGACGTCACGATCACATAGTCGCCCTGTTTAAAGTATTGAAAAGTTATGAATTTTCTATTTTGACAATGAAATGTTGCGTTTATGTATATGGTTGGCATGCAATTTTTTTAGAGTAAAATGTAAAAAATCGAATAGATCGCCGGGTGAGAATACGATTGTGTCATATCCATTTTTAGGGAAAATGAGTTTTTAGTGTTTTTCGCAATATATATTTTTTTGGAACAAGTAGCACGAATCGGCTTTTTTTAATTCTTATTTTTTTGTAAATTTATTTCAATATTTTTGTTCCATGTCCACGTCACGAAACATATAGTGAGTGTAATATTGTGCCATGTCCGGATATGACAAAAAACCATGATTAGATCCCGGTTATCAGTGTGCCAAGCGACTAAGCGATCAACGTTTTTGTGCTATATCCATAACCGATTTATTTGTATTGACACTTTTATTTTCCTACCCTCTTTATTAGACTCATTTCTTTTCCGTCCAAGTAAATATTTCGTATTGTACGACTAACGATTTCGTATCGAGGCTATGTATGACTTTATGAAATGCAACAATAAGGTTCATTTGATTGAACAAAAATTTTCTGAACCGGGCCATAGTTCAATTCAAGAAGTTGACACAGTTCATAATATGATCGTACGCCACTTTTGAAATATTGAAATTTTATCACCAATATCATTCTTAACGTCACTTTTTAAAATTGAAATCGGACCAGTATGATTTTCAACTAATGCAACTCAATAAAGAAGACCTTTTTGATTACATAGTTATCGCAAACTCATTCAATTTTACTAATGTACACTACACAAAAATCAAACACATAATTTACAGTTCTGAAAACCCCCTTCGTTTAAAATGCAGATATGGGTTTGACGAAATTATGGTTACATACCAAACCGCCTTCAAACGCCAAGGTCGAAAAGAAATAAGAAATCTAAAGTGACAATTTTGTCCGAAAGTGTTTTGGTTTTACCGTCTATTCCAAATGAAACTAATGTAAGTAATATTCCAACAAAAAAACGATCAGACATTTTAAGCATAATAAAATTCATGCCCAGTGATGACAAAACTTTTTACGGGGTTTTGTTCAAATAATTATCATAATTTATATTTAGAGTTTTATGAACAATTTTAAAGTACCTACACATTAGCGTTTAATTGGTAATTAATAATTTGCTCAACACTCTTGTTAGCATAGGGTAAATACCACCTATGAAAAACCATTCCTGAATAGCTAAATATTGTTAGTTAATAATTTGATTTTAATGTGTATCATAGATGCTACGGGTGGACCTTATATCTCTGCAATAAGGTTTATAACTTGTTAGCAATATTGACAATTTGACTCAATTTGTGTCATATCCAAATTTTTGTGCCACATCATACATGGTACATTTAACATTTAGTCATCAGGAATGGATATGACAAACATAAAAATGCATTTATGTCATGATTACCATTATGTTGATTAATAGTGTATATTATAAAAGTTAGCCAACTTGTGTACCTAATAGACAGTTATGTAAAATTTTTCATAAATATAATATTTTCCGAGAAATAATTTATATTGTTTAATTTCGCTCTCCTGTAAACCTGGGTAAGTGGTCTATGGCACAAACGTATTCTCATCCGGCGAGATATATATATTTTTTTAATTACATAAGTTTTTAAAAAATCGTCAAATTTTGAACTTTTGATATCTTTGAACCATTTCAATAGATTTTTTTAAGACAAATTGATCAACTTAATCTATATATATATAACTCAAAGGTGACTGATTGACTGACATAGTGATCTATCAACGCACAGTTCAAACCGCTGGTTCTAGAGATTCCAAATTTGGCACGTAGGTTCCTTATAAGGTCTAGGGGTGCACAAAGAAAGGAATTTTCATAATTCATCCCCTAACGGGGTGAAATGGGAGTCCACAGTTTGTATGGGGAAACAAGATTAGTTAGTCTATTTTATTCGAAACTTCACAGAAGTATTCCTAACAATAAATGAGTAAATACGTGTTGCAGGTTTTTTGAGAATTCAACCCCTAAAAGGGGGAAATGTGGTGACAAAGTCTAAAAATCAACATGGGTAAGCTATGGTTTATCGGGTCGCTGATTACGAAAACAACAACGATTTTAAAATCTAACGTGGCGGACGTGAAATACCATCTCTCCTGTTGGGGTGCGATGGGGTGGAAATGTCTAAATATCAATATGGGTGTCGTTTTTATGGTTTTTTGGGACGTAAATGACGAAAATGACATCGATTTGGAAGTTTAATATTGTGGACATGAAAGTGTTTGTGCCAAATTACAATCTAATCTAAATATATAAAAGAAGAAACTGACTGACTAACTGACATATCATGACTGACAAATGGAGATAGTTTGAGTTCTGGGGAAGGATATATAATAGTTGTTATCCCAGAAGTCATTCCTTAAGCGGTTAAAAAGGAGGGTGGATTACTAAATCCACGCAGACGAAGTCGCGAGGAAAAGCTTCTATTCAAAAGTAGAAATCTGCATTAATCATGATCTCTTAATAGTAGTAAGGCGTTGCTGGCGTAACAATTCAACAATTATTGCAAGCATTTCTTTAAAAAAAATAAGGGAACCGCCTTCACCAAAACGTGGTATACGCATAGCCCGAAAATGACATAGGGTAGTTTTCATCCAGAAAATCAATCCTTAAAGGGGTGAAAAGTGGGTTGGAAGTTTGTATGGGAAATTTTTAACAGTTGAACCTATTTATGAGATATGAAACTTGGTATACAGACAGTTTTAGTCCCGGGACGGAACATAAAATAGTTTATATCGCGAAAATCAACCCTTAAAGGGGTGAAATGGCTGTTGGAGATTTGTATGGAAAATTATTAACAGCGAACCGATTTAGATAAAATTTGGTATGGATATAGTTTGAGTCCCGGGAAACAATATAGGATAGTTTTTATCCCGATAAACAATCCTAGTGTGGTAGAAAAGGGGTTGGTAGTTTGTATGGCGAAATATTAACCGCTGAACCGACGACAATGAAATTTCGTAAATGAATTTAATATTATAAATGCGAAAGTCTGTCTGTCTGTTAGCTTTCACGCTTAAGCTGCTGAACCGGTTTAAATAAATCTTGGTATAGATATGGTTTAAATCCCGGGAAATATCATAGGGTAGTTTTCATCCCGAAAATCGACCCTAAAGGGGGTGAAATGGGGGTTGGAAGTTGTATGGGAATTTTTTAACAGCTGAACCGCTTTAGATTAAACTTGGTATACCTACAGATAGTTTGAGTATCGGAAAAGGATTAGGATAGTTTTAATCAACACTTCAAGGGGTGAAACGGGGGTCGAAAGTTTGTATGGGGAATTTTTAAACGTTGAACCGATTTAGATGAAACTTGGTATAGTTTAAGTCCCGGGAAGGAACATAAAATAGTTTTTAACGTGAAAATCAATCCTTAAGGTTAAGGGGTAAAATGGGGGTTGGAGGTTTGAATGGGTAATTTTTAACCACTGAACCGATTTAGATGAAACTTAGTATAGAGATAGTTTGAGTATCGGGAAAGGATAAGGATAGTTATTCTTCCTAATATCAACACTTAAGTAAGTAAATAGGTGAAATAGGGGTTGAAAGTTTGTATGAGGAAAACGTGGTAAAGAGATAGTTTGAGTCCTGGGAAACGACATAGGACAGTTTTTATTCCGAAAATAAATCCCTATGAGGGTGCAGTGGGGGTTGGAGGTCTGTATGGAGAATTTTTACCGCGTACTGATTTAGATAAAATTTGTTGTCGATATAGTTTGAGTCCCGGCAAACAATAAAGGACAGTTTTTGTCCCGAAAAACAATCCTAGAGGGGTAGAAAAGGGGTTGGTAGTTTGCATGGCGAATTATTAACCGCTGAACCTATTTAGATGATTGGTATGGAGACAGTTTGAGTACCTGGGAAGGATATATAATAGTTGTTATCCCAGAAGTTATTCCTTAAGCGGGTAAAAAGGAGGGGGATTACTAATTCCACGCAGACGAAGTCGCAGGGTAAAGCTACTATTCAAGAGTAGAAATCTGCATTTATCATAATCTCTTTTAGTAGAAAGTGGTTGCTGGCGTATTACATTCAACAATGATTACAATCATTTCACCAAAACGTGGTATACTGAAACCTCCAGAATGTAAAAAACACTTTTCCGAAAACCGCATCTAAATCGGTTCAGCCAAATGCGAAATAAAAGCGGACAAGCGGAGGAACATACGGGTCAAACTGAGAACCTTCTTTTTTAGTACTTTTAGTACGCGGGCGAAGCCGCGGGCAAAAGCTAGTTTTATTACATAATGTGTCATCATCCCTATTTCAATTGATGTTGCCACTAAATAAGCAACAAAGGCGGTTATATAGAAACGCCGTAAGTGACATCGGTCAATGGTAACGTAGTTTACGTGGGTGTAAGAGTAATATAATGTTTATGTTGGTTCCAGTTGACTACCAGCGCTCTAGGCAGCGAGTAACTGTAGCTAATAAATAATGCATCTTACTATTAACTTATCCCTGGCCATGTTGTCCTACTAACATCCCATAAAAAAACACACACCATAAATAAAATCATCCATTACTAGGTTACCAACACGTGTCGGCAAAATCAACATCATTTGTCATTTGGATATGATAATCTATTTATATAAGCGCGATGATCATGTTGAAGTCATCAATTATTGATCTATCAACGTAGCAACGGTAATAAAGATGCTGTACAGTTTATGACGAAATTTAATGATAACTAGCACAATCAGTCCTGATGAGGTTGCTAAAAATTATGAACGGTTCAGAGGAAAAATTAGGACAATTTCAACTTGAAACTCGGTTATCCAGATTTACGTACCCGATAGGAGAGTTGCCAATACGCCAGGTTGGGGGAGAGATACGTTAGGGGAGAGTTGTCTCCAACTGACCCATCCAGAAACCCAGTGGCTATATGTATCTACAGATTTTTTTAACCACAATCGGTTTAGTTGTTTCATCCTATAATCAGCCTATAATAGTCCACTGCTGGACATAAGCCTCCCCTAATGAGCGCCATAGCGCCCTGTCTTCAGCTTGCCACATCCAGCATCTGCCTGCAGTCTTTCGCAGATCGTCATCCCACCTGGCCGGTTAGTTGTTTAGAAGTTCCTTAAAATTACCATTATACTGAGTGCTGTTCGCTTTAGGTTCTAAAGTCTTAGTTCGAAAGGTTTTGCCGTTACATATCGTACGAACTATAAGGCACATATACCGAGAACCACCCACGGATTAGTGTAACAATGCTACGGAGCCGATTATGATGTAGATGTTCACAATAAAACCATGGAGCTGACTTATAAGTTATTAAATCAAGCGATATCTTAGAAATTCTAAAGCATGTATTATTGATTTTGTCACCAAAATGTAGTTTTGCCACCTAATTTTTATCCCCTATTATAATATCCGCCTGCAACAAATATATGTGACCATTTTAATCGAAACGGTCACCAACTTTGAATGTAACCAATATAAAACTTTGATCACCAGATTTGTATCAATAAAACAATTGATGATGTGTCAAATTAGTACATACGCAATACATTGCTGCTCGAAAAAAAACCCTCTATGGTAATTAACAGTTAACTTATATATAATATAGTTATTCGACTATAAATATGGATATATTGGAACATGGCACGCTTATCATGAACGACTCAACACCTTTCATATGCGCTGTCTTCAAATTATCCTCAACATTTCATGGAAGGATAAGTTTACAAATTAGAGAGTCCTGGAGATTGCACAGCTTCCTAGCATCACCGCCCTGCTTAAACAGAAGCGTTTGCGGTGGCTAGGCGAGGGCATGTGCATCGCATGGATATTTCTCGTTTGCCAAACCAAATCATGTTGGGTCAGGTTGCGTTTCGTAAGCGTCGAGTAGGACGTCCCATGCATTCAAGGACTGCACAAGCCGCGATATGGTCACGTTTAATATAGACGACAGCACATGGCAGGAGCTTGCTGAAGATTGCAACAGGTAGGGAGGTACCATCGCGAATGGCCGCGAAACCCATGACAACGCATGGTTCCAAGATCTGGCTCAAAATCGCGCCAAAAGGCATGCTAGTCAAGAGCCTGCCGATGACACAAGATTCCATTTTACATGCCACAAATAAAATGCAAAAGAAACACAAGTGCTGTGATATACACGCATCAGCTCCAAGAGCTGCTAGTATAAATTAATCCATACTAATATTATAAATGGGAAAGTGTATGTGTGTGTTTGTTTGTCCGTCTTTCACGGCAAAACGGGGCGACGAATTGACGTGATTTTTTAAGTGGAGATAGTTGAAGGGATGGAGAGTGACATAGGCTACTTTTTGTCTCTTTCTAACCCCCCACTTCCCTAAAATGGGGGGTGGAAGTTTGCATGGAGCATTCCGGGGCCAATTAGGAAACGGGAACCGTGTTATTCCGAATTTAACGCGAGCGAAACCGCGGGCAAAAGCTAGTGAATAATAATAATTATAAATGCGGACGCAAATGTAAATCATCTGTCAAAATGGAAAAGGGCTTATGATGAAGCATAACATTTTTGATTCGGAAGTAAACTTACGAAGCTGAGAAATATGTCCAATATTTCTCAGTGCTTTTACTTTATCCGAAAATAGAAGAGACACCATATTTTTTTACTAGCTCATGTTGGTAACTGTAGGTAAATATCATAATTAAAAAAAAAATCGTGACATATAATATAAAAAATATTTTACTATCCCTGCTCCACAGTTTTTTTGGCTTGTAGAGGCTGTATGGCACAGTGACCAATATTCGCCGGTCGATGAATCGCTTACTAGCCAATATTAACATATCACGATGATTCGTCAGTAATGTATATGTCACATTAAGTGCTTTCCGAAACTATCGCTCTTGTACATTTCAGGCATTTATTTACGTTATCGTTGGATTTGTTTCCATAAAAAAAAAGAGTTTACTTTTCTTTGAACTATAAAGAAAATGTTGCAAATTTTTCCATAGTTAAAACATTAATTTAGTAATAGTTAGGGAAATATTGCCTTTTATATTATTCGATTATTCGGGAAATATTGCCACAATTAAAGTGAAGCATTCTTTCTAAATACTTTGATTTTAAACGAGAAAAATAGTCACAATACCTAAGTATTTTGTAAATACGGCCATGAAAGTAGGTTTACGGAATCACATTAAAAAATTACTTATTCTGAAAGATAATGTTTAATATGAATTAAATAATAAACACGTAATTATTAATATTATTTTATTCACAAAACAATACATTATTTCTGGTAAAAAATAACAAAACCTTTGGTGTTACACATATAGAAAACGCATAACAAGTAATTTTTAATATACCTAGTTGGTTACTAAGTTCTGTTACCAGATTTCTGACTGATAAAATATAAAATAAAGTTTTAAATAAAAATTTAAAGTAATTATTTAATAGCCTAATTTCTAATGAACATAATATGGTATAATAATATACAAATCAGATGTAAAATATATTGAAAGTCCTTGTAAAGCACAAGATTGTAAATTTAAGAAAATTACACTTTACAAAAGGGCATCAAATAAATATTGCACCTTTGTTTAGAAGGTTCCATTGCTTGTTTGTAAGAAACCTGTTTATTAGAGGTAATTGCGTGACCACCATTTAATTTTCTTGCTATTTTATCCCACAGATATTCCCATTTGAAACATTGCCTAATTTTAAGTTTTGCACAAAAGACATAGATTTAGACTGCTATGGAACAAGCAGACGTGCAACGTTTAGTCTAGTATTTTATCAGATAGACCCACGTGAACTATACATATACCAAATTGAAGCTAAAGAATATAGCTACCGAATTCTATAAGACTGGTGCGTCTTAAACGTGATTAAAAATAAATAGGATTTAAAATCAACATGAACAAGGAGTGTAATTCTGACGTATATTTTTCACGCCTTTTTCCGAGTGTTATAAAGAATTCTGAAAAACTGTGACACTAATTTTGAATTCAATATATTTTAATCTATTGACTATTAAATAAGCTTTTAAATTATGTACATGAATGATTAAAATGTTGCTACCTATTCCTATTTATTTAGTGAAAACTCTAGTAACAGAACTTAGTAACCGACTAGGTAGCTATGAAACAGTAATTATAGTGTCAGATGTTTACATAGATTGGAGATTTCGGTAAAAATCTTTTTTTAATTATACTATAAATACCAATTAGCACGTAATGTTTAGTTATAGGTATAAGTCGGTGGTGCACACGACAACAAAGAGCATTATACGGATTTTAGTGATAATGGGATCTCCTTTTGCATAGTGAGACTTTAGGACCCTAGGCCATTTTAGGAAGCAGAGCCACCTAAATTTATGGTGCGGTGGGGGTAAAAAGGGGGGGTTACATTTTTTGCGACACATAGATTGAAAACTATAAGTCTTAGCAACATACTTCAAAGGCAAGAATTGTAGAGAATTTCATGAAAAATATTTCCTTCATTGAAAATTTTGTGGTAACTTCAACCGTTTTTGTAAAAAAAATATGAATGTTCCTACTTTTGTGGGAAGTGGGGAAAATAATTGTTATATTTGTAACACATTATAGTGCAGAGTTTAGATTTGGCTTGAAAGTCTCGTATCCAGGCCATAAATAAAATAAGTAAAATAATTATTTTCTGTTTGACTAGATACTATTAAAATATTATTATTGGTATGGTATTTATGGTATACCATGTATATTTGAGTAAGGTAAACACCCCGATTCTAACAGTAGTTAAATTAGTATGTTTATCTACACTCACATTGTAAGTCCTCTAAAACGTGTTCAAAAACGGTAGGTAATGGCTAGCATTACCACAACCGATTTTACTATGATAAGCTTTTTATCTGTGGCAGTAACGTAATTTTAACTTTACATGCTCAAATGATAGATAGATAGATAGATATATTTTTTATTTGCTTGCCACAATATACACACAGCTAGGTAGGTACATAAATTCCAACATCCTTAAAAGAAAGAAGCTATAAAAATAGTTAAACATATGAAACCAAAAGCAAAAAAAAAAAAAAAAAAAAACTATTTCTGTGTGCGTTGCAGCAATACAAAAGGATTCTGACTCAGCAATACGCTTCACTCTTACGGGCAAAGCACTGGTATTCTGCCAGAACCCAGGCCACGTCACATGTATGATAGAAGTATAAATATCTTAATTTTCACTATGATTAACTTAATGAAAAGAAAAAGAAAATGCGGTGTATGCTGATACCGATATGTAGTGTAAGTGTAGGTAGTGTAAAAAGATAACAGAAAACATATTCTCCATTCTCCATTCAGGCTATATTCGGTAATCTGAAACCAAGTATCCGTGTGGAATACCTATTATTTGCTTAATTATTAGTACTTTTTTAAAATGGTATTTAAAGGTTGCCTTTGTTTTAAGGCGCCTGACAGGTGGGGGGATATTGTTCCAACACTTGGTTGCGAGATACCGAAAACAGCCTGTAAAAGCAACAGTTCTGTGTGGATGTACTCCCAAAAGGCAGCGTCGAGTAGATCTAGTGCCATATCGTTTGTGAAAAGATGAAATTTGTATTTTTGAGAAAAGGTAACTGGGCTTTTTGTCATTTAAAACACCAAACAACAGGCTTGCAAGATGCAAATGTCTCCTAGAAGACATATTCAATATAGAAGCTTTATTTAAGTACGGCGTGATGTAACTTCTGGGTGGGATTGGATAACAAAAGCGGTAGCAAGCGTTTTGGACTCGCTGTACAAATATTGATGTGTTATGAGTTTTGATAACATAATGTACACCTGCACGCTCCCGCGCGGCCGCCGACACGCGCCCGCGCGACCGCCGGCACAATCGAGTTGGCCATGGCGGTGCAATGGCGGCCATTCTATGGTTTCGGAATACGGCATTTAGGATAAATAATATGAGTGTAGATAAAGCAGTGTATGCAACTGTACGTAATTAGGCCTTATTACGTAACAGTTACATAAACTACTATATACGTCGTATATTAAACGGTTTAATTGACAATAATGATGCAGTAATGTACTAAAGGCTAAAATAATCGATAGGTCCTAGGTACCATCCATCACACCACTAGCGTAGCGTACCTAACCTAAGTTCATATATAATATAATGATATTAGGCGTTGTCCGTTGATAAAAGATTCAAGCGCCCCACGATTTTAGTTTTTTGTCTTTTCAATGCTCTAGCTACATTGATGAGAAGACTGGTGTGATGACTGGTACCTAGAACCTACCGAATTATATTTATAGCTTTTTGTACATTATCTATAGCATTGTTTATTTTCAATAAAAGCTTTTGAATTTACCTAAATAATACTTATTTTCTTTTTAAGTTGTTATGTTACTAAAACTTTCTAAACTCCGCTTACTTTATGATTCGCAATGCACTGTGTTCTACTAGTAAATCCCTTTCATTTTATACTTGATTGAGGGGGTTGTTAAGAAATATGTAATACGCGGCATGCTGTAGCGGCAGCCATCTTGGATTTACAATGATACTGAATCTATTAAAATGTAATTGTCATCAGAACTTAAGGTGTGCACCAGATATCGGATCAATTTGTCAACAGGACGAGGTTAAAATTTCAACCACAAAATTATGGAGATGTGGGATGAAGCATGTAGATATGCAGACTTGCATTTAGTTATGTAAATATTAGTTATAATAAATTAACAAATTTTCGAATAAGTTTGTGTATTGTCTAAGTAGGTCTAACACAAAATTGTTATTATTATTTTAGAGCGCACTATTGGCCAACAGACTGTCCTCAGTTGAAGATACCTACCACTTAAGTTTTCTCTCTAAAAAATGAACGGGCCCTTATTGATAATCCCCAATGATGTACCTTCACTTGAAAACGTCACTAGATAACAGGGACCGGAGAACTCCTCTATTTGATAACTCTTTTCGATAGGGTAACCCTATTATTTGGTTACAAAATTATATGGTAACCCTATATTCAATGTTATGTCCCTGGCTAATGTCTTAGCAATACAGATGAAATTAGCTAAATAGGTAAACGTCATTTTGGATTTTTATTTCAGTAAGCGCTACATTATCATTATTAGCAGCAGCAGTAGCAGCCAGTATCAGTCCACTGCTGGACATAGGCCTCTCCCATGGCACGCTACTGTGCTCGATCTTCTGCTCTACTCCTCCAATCCGTACCCGCTTACCTTTGGGTAACGCAATGATGTGCTTACTAAATTGATAGTTTTTTAAAACAACCCTACCAAATACTCACTCGATCTAATACCCCTTTATGGGTAACCGGTTCCGGTATCTTCTAACTAAACGATCTCTCTATTTCACTTACGGATTATAACAAGCATACTAAGGCAAGGTAAATAATAGCGTTTAAAATGGTTAGTGTTACGGACAGCCTAGATCCCTACCTAAATAAATTGTATTCTACCTAGTTAGTAATAAGGTGTCTAGGTAAGGTGATAAATAAGTGGTACACACAGGTCAACTTTATTAAAGTAAAACTAGATTGATTAATGTCTGTGCAGAAACAAGACTTGTTTGTACCGCTGAAAAGCAGTATGTGTGCCCTCTGTGATGGTACGCGCCCGACTGAGGGCGGGCAGAGGGGGAGCGGCGTATTTGACTGAATGTTGACCCAAGCAGCCGTAATTACCAAACGACGACCGCGGGCCCCGACTGAGGTGGCAAAGCTTGACCGAAGCGAGAGCCGCGAAAACATTTTGATTTTCCCGGAAAATGCCGCATCCCACATAGGTCATACATACCTCTAGAGATAGGTTTTTTAGTAAACTATCAAGTAGAAATAGTTTTGTAAGCCTC
Organism: Pammene aurita; assembly: GCA_947086415.1. Taxonomy (NCBI): domain Eukaryota; kingdom Metazoa; phylum Arthropoda; class Insecta; order Lepidoptera; family Tortricidae; genus Pammene; species Pammene aurita. Next base: position 12,260,909 of record OX352316.1, read on the forward strand.
GGACTTAGGATACCGGAGTTAGAGTAGATAGAAGCTCACTCCCATACAAAATTTACTATTAAGAAAAAGCAACTTTTTAGTTTATTGATATTCTGTAAAGATATTGTCCTAGATAGACAGATCTTGCAAAGACCTTTCTAACAAGGTATAAATCATCGAAATCCGTCCAGTAGTTTTCGAGATATAAGCAAAAATGTAAATAAATACGCAAATATCCTAAGTCGAGTGCAAGAAAGAGATAGCAATGTAAACAAAGGACTTCTCTGTCTAAAACTTCTAGATTTATCGAATGCGTGAAAAAGATAGAGATATCCTTGTCTAAAATATCTAGATTTTTCCATAGCGTAAAAGAGATGAAGATAGATCTCTCTTTCAGATTGTTCTAGATATTTCCACCCTCGCTATTTTCGAATCATATAAAAGCCGGCACGCACCGCCGCAGTTCAGTTCAGTTCAGCAAGCAGTTCCAGCAAGAAAAATAAGAAGAAGAAGAGATAATAGTGACCAGTAGTCGACAGTATCAGTATATCAGTGTGCGTACCGGCTTTCTATGTGCCTAGTGTTAAAGTTTAGTGCCTAGCGTACCTAGGGTTCATATGACAGGGTATATGTACCTGTTTATGGACTAAGCGTTATAAGTAAAGTGTTAGTGTCTCAGTTTGTACCTAGTGCTCTTAGGGTAAACGTGCCAGTACTCGGGCAGGGTGTATGTACCTGTTCGTGGACTAAGTAGTTCAAGTAAAGTTAGTGACAGTGCGAAGTAGGGTAAATGTGCCTATCCTCGGACAGGGTATATGTACCTGTTCTAGGATATAAGTTGTAAATAGTGTAAATAGCCATAGTTAGCCAAGTGTACCGAGTGATTGTGTTTTAGTAATAAATAAGAATCCAAGTGCAGTGAGTGTTATTACTGAGAGTCCCGTTCCACAGTGGGAGGAATTGGATCCCGAACCAGCGAATGCTCTGTATCCGCATAAATAAATATTTAGACTGTGCTGTCGCTGATGCAGACTGACGCCAGAGAGTAGCCTGGCGGCCACAGTTTTATGGTCCTTCGAGCCGGATCAGGGGATTCAGTGGAACTTGGACTAGTGAAAAGTGGATTCTTATAGTGACTACTGACACTTTGCGTGTGTGTTATTTGTGACATTGTGTTGTGAAATAGTGCTATAAAGTGCCGAGATGGAATCTTCAGGAATAAAAACGAGGTCGCAGTCTGGCCGCCGCACCGGAGAGGAAGAAGGCCGACTAGAAGATACTGCGGAAGGCGTATCTGCGAACGTGGCAGGGGCACCCGGTACCGTGCGCACCCCACAGGATGGGGTCACGGGCAAGGCCGGGAAGCCGTGTCAAGAATCTTCTGCGGGGGTACCTGTAAGAGCTGGAGCCATGGTATCGTCTGGGCCCGCGAAGGTTGTCCATAAGGGACCACCACGTTCGCCGTCGACACTGGAGCGGCGAAGGATCGAGCAAGCGATCAAGAAGCAGCTGCGACATAAGGAAAAGGCGGAGCAACGCCGAGTTGAGCGCGAGCACCTGAGTGGGCGCGCGCAGAACCTGTCTCCGGTTTCGGAAAGAGGGAGTAAGGAGGCCCAGTCAGAGGGCCACCCTAAGGCCACGGAGACCCAGAAGTTACCGACTCCATCACCAGGCAAGGTACCGACGGTCAAGTCTCATCCGTCAAGGAAATCGCACGCATCACACGCAAGCAGCCTCCGATCAGCCAAATTGAGAGAGCTCGAACTCAAGCAAATCAGGAAAGAGGTCGAGCTTAAACGGCGAGAGATCGAGTTGGAACGAGAGCTGCTAAGGAAGGAGTACGAGCTCAAGAGGGACGAGGTACTCGAAGAAACGAGCTCTGGAACTGGAACTGGAACTGACTCATCGTCCGTGGGGTCATCGCGCACAATCAGCCCGGCCAGGGAACGACCGGCTGAACCCGATAGTCGAGTGCACGAGTGGCTGCGCACCATTGAAGACACGCCGCGTCATCGAGTGCGCGTAGAGTCGCCGCCCGTACCGTCACGGGTCAGGCGCGCCCAATCGCCGCCGCGTGGGCCGCGTATTGAGGCACGAGCGCCGCCGCCCGTGGAACCGCGTGATCAGCCACCAGGACGACATGAATGGACGCCGTATTCCGAAAACGCCAGACTAAGGTCGTCGGTAGAGCCGCTGCCGAGTGATGCAGCGACAGCGTTCAACAGGCTCGCCGACCAGCTACGGGACGCCGTCAGGACCACACCGCCGAAGCAATGTTACGAGTTGCCGCCATTCACGGGCAACCCTAACGAATGGCTACTGTTCTTCAACGCCTACACGGAGTCAACCCTACGGTACAACTTCAGTGCGTTCGAGAACATGGCTCGGCTGAGGAACTGTCTACGTGGGGATGCACGACAGTGTGTGCAGCATCTGTTATCCACATCAACACAGCCAGAGCTAATAATAAGGCTCCTTAAGAAGAATTTCGGGCGCATCGACTTACTGGTGGACAAGGCGCTGGACGAGCTCAAGCGGCTGCCGCCGTTGGGACCCAGTGCCATCGACCTGAACGAATTCGCAACGAAGATTGTAAATATTGTAAGTACACTTTGCGAACTCGACAGCAGGAACTATAGCAACAACCCGTTGTTAGTTCGAGAGATAACAGACAGACTGAGTCCACACCTCAGAAGTCGATGGTGCGCCTACGCAAAGGAGCACATAAAGGGCGGCAAGTGTGAGCTGATGCTGATGGCTGACTTCTTAATGGAAGAGAGCGACGCAGAGTTAGAATTCTCGCACGCTCGCGTGCCTGGCACCAATAAAAGGAGGGAAGCGGCGACTAAGGAGGTAGCTCGACCATCACCGAGTCGCGCAGTCCAGGGAAGAGGCGCGCGTAGGACGCAAGCGCAGTACCACGCCGAGCAGACGTACACAACAGGGAACACCGTGGGCATTCGGGAGCCTTGCTTGTGCTGCGGCGGTGAACACAGGACTACGGAATGTAAGCGAGTCCTGGTCATGGACACAGGCGCGAGATGGGACTGGGCCAAAAGCAACCGCATATGCTACAAATGCCTGAACAGTAAACACTCCAAGTTGAAATGTCACGCGAAGGCATGCGGTTCCAACGGATGCACCAGATGGCATCATCGATTACTGCACAGCGAGGGCAGCACGCAGAGAGAAGCGCGTGCACGCTGGCCGCCACCCCGCGCGGCCTCACCTGCCCCGCAACCTGCCGCCCGCGACGGGTCCGGACATCCGCAGGCGGCCAAACCAACAGAGCCGGAGATCACGTCGAACACGACGGTGGAACAAGTGAACAGCACGTCCAGCGTATTTTTGAAGATGGTACCTGTTACCGTAGAGGGTCCAAAAGGGAAGGTGGATACCTACGCTATGCTTGACGATGGCAGCACAGTGAGTCTGATCCAAGCAGACTTGGCCGAAGCCATAGGAGCCACGGGACCCGAGACGCCGCTGCGCCTGGCAGGGGTAAGCAACATGGAAGCTGTGCCAGAAGTAAGCAGACAAGTCAGAGTTCGCGTACAAGGAAAGGGCCTAGAGACCGCGTATAACCTAGTCTTCACCACAGTGAAGAGACTAGGACTACGAACGCAAAGGATGAGCAAGCAGGTCATGGAGATGGAGCACTTCAAGGATATCCAGACTGCCTGCTACGACGAGGCCGTACCGCGACTACTTGTGGGGACAGACCAATGGCCAGTGTTGCTACCTCAGGAGGCGAGAATACGGGGACTGGACGAGCCGGCAGCAGTACTGACAGGGTTAGGTTGGGTGGTCTTCGGAGGTAAGCCACGTATAGTCAACCCACCCAAGAAGCACGTGACGCTACACTGCCGCCAAGAGGATGACGAGCACCTGGACTCTATGTTGCGGGAATATTTCAACATAGACTCGCTCGGCATCAAGAATGTCAAGAAGGTAGATCCAGGGACACAGAGGGCCCTGGATATCTTCGAGAAGTCGGTCAAGAAAATCGACGGACCACGCTACGAGGTGGGACAGCTATGGCGGGACGAGGAGCCACGAATGCCGCCGAGCCTGCACACGGCATTGAATCGACTGCATAGCATCGAGCGCAAGATGGACCGTGACCCGGCATTCGCAGCGAGCTACACCGAGCAAGTAAATAACTTGCTTGCTAAGAAGTATGCTGAGCCGCTGGAGGAGCCGCCAGATAGCAACGTAGCCTGGGTTTTACCGCACTTCGCTGTGACCAATCCCAACAAGCCGGGAAAGATCAGATTAGTCTTCGATGCAGCGTGTCGCAGCCAAGGGAAGTGCCTCAACGATTTTCTTCTGGAAGGACCGGACTTACTACAATCACTGATCGGGATACTGTTCCGGTTCCGCGAAGGGAAGTTCGCCGTGGTGGCGGACCTACAGGAGATGTTCCTCCAGATCAAGATGAGGAGTGAGGACCAGCCCTCACAAACTTTCATCTGGAGAGGAGACCGCCGAACTGGAAACCCGCAGTTCTACAAGATCACGAGCATGCTGTTCGGCGCAGCGAGCTCGCCTTTCCTGGCGCATAGCGTTCGCAACAGGAACGCCCAGGACAACGCCGAAGAATTCCCGGATGCTGTAGAGGACATCGTCCGTAACCACTACATGGACGACTACGTGGCAAGCTATCCGGACGAGGAAGAGCTCGTACATCGTGCCACGCAAGTAACATCGTCGCACGCTAAAGGAGGGTTCAAGCTTCGTGGATGGACGTCCAACACTAAGAAGTTACTGCAAGGTATCCCACAAGAGCTGCACGCAAGCGCACCGGCGCAGCTAGGGAAGAAGGAAAACAAGATCCTTGGCATGTACTGGAACCCTGAAACGGACGAGCTCGGGTTTAACACGGCCATGATGAGGGTACCGGCCGAGGTACGAGACATGAAGACTACGCCGACGAAGAGGCAAATGCTATCGGCCGTGATGTCCGTGTACGACCCACTGGGGCTGTTAAGTCACTACACAATAACGGCCAAAGTCCAGTTACAAAACTTGTGGGCCAAGAAACTGGACTGGGACTCACCACTGCCAGAAGAGGACAAGCGCGACTTCAAAGAATGGTTACGGGCTTTGGACAGCGTTGCAGCACTTCGAATTCCAAGATGCTACTTGTCAACGGGGGCAGCGGCGAGCAAGGAACTACACGTCTTCGTGGACGCCAGCACTAAGGCGTACGCATGCGTGGCTTATTGGAGAGTCGTCCAAGAAGATGGGACGGCCCTGGTCAGCATGGTCGCCGCCAAAAGTAAGACGGGGCCAACAAGACAACTCAGCGTGCCACGCATGGAGCTACAGTCAGCGCTCATCGGATCGAGACTGCAGCAGACCATCCGAGAAGAGCACCGTCTGACGCCAGCACGAGTCGTTTTGTGGACTGATAGTGGAACAGTACTCCACTGGATTCGCAACGACGCCAAACGCTACAGCGCCTACGTAGCCAACCGCTTAGGAGAGATAGCGGAGCTAACGAAGCCAAGTCAATGGCGCTGGGTACCAACCAAGGAAAATCCGGCAGATGAAGCTACCCGGCCGGATAACAGAAGACAAGTCACCTTCGACAGCCGATGGTATCAAGGACCAGACTTCCTGAAGAGACCAGAAAACGAATGGCCAAAGGAGATCGATCCAGGAGGGCGACTACGTGATCATCGTGGATGGAAATTTACCACGCAACGTATGGCCACGAGGGATCGTCACGAAGGTGTACCAGGGGCCAGATGGTGGAGTCCGATCAGCCGACGTCCAGACCAAGGGAGGCGTGTTCCGGAGGCCCGTCACGAAGCTGGCTGTCCTACCGTTGCAACAGGAGCAGCCGCAGGAGCGTCAGCGGGGGCAGAACTGTTACGGACAGCCTAGATCCCTACCTAAATAAATTGTATTCTACCTAGTTAGTAATAAGGTGTCTAGGTAAGGTGATAAATAAGTGGTACACACAGGTCAACTTTATTAAAGTAAAACTAGATTGATTAATGTCTGTGCAGAAACAAGACTTGTTTGTACCGCTGAAAAGCAGTATGTGTGCCCTCTGTGATGGTACGCGCCCGACTGAGGGCGGGCAGAGGGGGAGCGGCGTATTTGACTGAATGTTGACCCAAGCAGCCGTAATTACCAAACGACGACCGCGGGCCCCGACTGAGGTGGCAAAGCTTGACCGAAGCGAGAGCCGCGAAAACATTTTGATTTTCCCGGAAAATGCCGCATCCCACATAGGTCATACATACCTCTAGAGATAGGTTTTTTAGTAAACTATCAAGTAGAAATAGTTTTGTAAGCCTCGGACTTAGGATACCGGAGTTAGAGTAGATAGAAGCTCACTCCCATACAAAATTTACTATTAAGAAAAAGCAACTTTTTAGTTTATTGATATTCTGTAAAGATATTGTCCTAGATAGACAGATCTTGCAAAGACCTTTCTAACAAGGTATAAATCATCGAAATCCGTCCAGTAGTTTTCGAGATATAAGCAAAAATGTAAATAAATACGCAAATATCCTAAGTCGAGTGCAAGAAAGAGATAGCAATGTAAACAAAGGACTTCTCTGTCTAAAACTTCTAGATTTATCGAATGCGTGAAAAAGATAGAGATATCCTTGTCTAAAATATCTAGATTTTTCCATAGCGTAAAAGAGATGAAGATAGATCTCTCTTTCAGATTGTTCTAGATATTTCCACCCTCGCTATTTTCGAATCATATAAAAGCCGGCACGCACCGCCGCAGTTCAGTTCAGTTCAGCAAGCAGTTCCAGCAAGAAAAATAAGAAGAAGAAGAGATAATAGTGACCAGTAGTCGACAGTATCAGTATATCAGTGTGCGTACCGGCTTTCTATGTGCCTAGTGTTAAAGTTTAGTGCCTAGCGTACCTAGGGTTCATATGACAGGGTATATGTACCTGTTTATGGACTAAGCGTTATAAGTAAAGTGTTAGTGTCTCAGTTTGTACCTAGTGCTCTTAGGGTAAACGTGCCAGTACTCGGGCAGGGTGTATGTACCTGTTCGTGGACTAAGTAGTTCAAGTAAAGTTAGTGACAGTGCGAAGTAGGGTAAATGTGCCTATCCTCGGACAGGGTATATGTACCTGTTCTAGGATATAAGTTGTAAATAGTGTAAATAGCCATAGTTAGCCAAGTGTACCGAGTGATTGTGTTTTAGTAATAAATAAGAATCCAAGTGCAGTGAGTGTTATTACTGAGAGTCCCGTTCCACAGTGGGAGGAATTGGATCCCGAACCAGCGAATGCTCTGTATCCGCATAAATAAATATTTAGACTGTGCTGTCGCTGATGCAGACTGACGCCAGAGAGTAGCCTGGCGGCCACAGTTAGCGTCCATTTAGTTGTGAAAGATATAATTAGGCAAGCATTAGAGCTCAAACCACATCGTTTTTCCTAAATAATTAGATTGTGGTTGATAACAGGCCTATTAATATTATTTTTTTTCGTTAAAGATATTATAACTAATATAGGATTTATATACTTTTTATAAAGGGGAATAACAGGGCTTTATCATAAAAAAATTTTTTTTAGTTACGACCATAAATTAAAAAAATATAGGCATTTATTCAAAAAAATAACAAACATTGATTTCATATTTTTTATGTTTTCTCAGTGTTCTTATATGGAAAGGTATAAATAAAATACCTAAAATGAATTCAGCATCCTTGCTTTACACGAAAATGATATCAAACTTGATTATATAGCTCTATTTTATTTTTAATTAATTATGGGGGGCACCCCCCACTTCGTCAAAAATTTGCATCAGAAATTTGATTGGCTCCCCTTCTTAAATTAATCTTAGAGCCTAAAGGATTAGCTCTGCAAATGGAAATTCCATCATCATTATTTTCCGTATAAATAAGTGTACACCACCGACTATAATTGATTATTACGGAAATAAACACCCTAAAAATATAAGTAACTGCCGTTTGCAAAAAATACATACAAAATATTTATTGTCAAATTACTCATAGTATGACATGGTATGACATGGCAAAAAAATCTTACACCATATTAAACAAAGCCTTAGAAATGGTTCCGGTCTTCAAGTCTTCTAGAGCCTTTTAGTATTCCGAGAGCTTGTAGGTCTTGATGCCCAGGTTTTCGAAGTTCAAGTATCTGTAATAATTAAAGTCGCTTAAAATATCATACAGTTTCTGGTACTTACTCGTATATATAATTACTAGCTGTGCCCGCGGCTCCGCCCGCGTGGAATTCGGTCTGTGTCAGTAAGCGGCTAATTCACCCCTTATTTCTCTCCCGCTACCCTGGAGGCGGAACTTGAAGTGAAGTTGACAGATGGATTTATCCTATTAATTTTTATTGACATGATTTAAACGACATAGAATAGTAGGTGTATATCGGACGATCAGGACCACTTTTGTATTTATACGTCCATGTCCACGGCAAATATCATCCAAATCGATCCTCCCGTCACATCAGTCTAAGCATGAAAGGTAAGAACAGGCGCGGTTGAAATGGGGCGGGGGGGGGGGTGTCACAAATGCAGAAATGATTGTTTTTCTATTTGAGGAATTAGTAATCCTTAAGGGGTGATTTCCGGGATAACAATGCAAAAAAAACCGGCCAAGAGCATGACGGGCGATGCTCAGTGTAGTTTCGTAAATGCTGCCCTGTTACGAAACATCCGTTCAAACGGTCGTTTATTAAGGGATATTTAGCGGCGCTTACGTCAGTCTACTATCCGGCACATCCTTTCACTATGCGATTTCGACTGATAATTACGGGGATTTTGATTACGTTACCGTAGGTAATGAATTTTCATACGTTTTTACCACACTGTCACAGATAATACACTGATGTTACGTTACTGGTTGCAATAATTATGGTAATTACATACTTCAAGGTAAGCACATTACAATGCACTAATGAACGTCAGAGAAAAATAAAATACACAAAATGTCGTGGAACACTCTGTTGGAACGAAGTTATGTTATTTAATTTTATTTCATTTTTGACTTTTTCGTAAATTTTGTAGTTTTAATTTTTTTTGTATTTTTATGAAATTTTTGAAATTCTTGAAATTTTTGATATTTTTGAAATTTTTAAAATTTTTGAAATTTTTGAAACTTAAAATTTTTGAAATTTATGAAATTTTTGAAATTTAGAAATTTTGCCATTTTTGACTTTTAGGTTCTCGACTTTTTCACTTTTATCACTTTGTCACTTCTCACTTTCACTACAATTCACTTCACTTCACTTTATTCTATTTTATATATTTTTTATTTCATTCCATTTTACATGTTTCTCAATCGTATGGGTGTCGCGTTTTCGTGACGTGACGCTTTTTCGTGACGGTCACGTGACTTTTTTTCACCTAGCCCCCCATCCGCGAACCGTCCAATAAGGAACTTCGTTCCAAAACTACCACCGGTTCAAACCCTACACCTCTGGCCCAAGAAGTATTATGACCGAAAAGATACTCGACGGGACTTATTTTTTTCAAAACAGTAATACATTATTAGATCTTAAAGATACAAAATAATGCGTAGTTCTTCAAGAAGACATCAAAACAGCTTGAGAGACAGATAATGTACCTATTGTTTAATTATAAAGAAAAATAAATCCTAATCTGACTGCTTCACAAAACGTTTGATATGTTTTACTACCTAAACGGTGTCCTATAAATGTTTGGTTTGGGCCATGCATCTTTGTCCGTCATATATAATACTCGAACCTGCAATAACCCTTCACATTCATGACATTTTCAAATATTTCTTAAGAGGGGGTAAAGGTAAATTTAAAGCATCGACGGGTAACATGTTATAAATATGAACACCTTGACCAAAAAATTACAAATTATTTAAATACCAAATTTCATCTAAATACAGACAGCGGTTATTGGTTGTTTCTTCCCCATGTAAACTTTCACCCCTTTTGTATCCGTTTAAAGGATAATTTCCGAGATAAAACTATTTTATTTCCTTTTTTAATTAATTATCTCCATACCAAATTTTATCTAAATCGATTCTGCGGTTAATAATTCCCTATACAAATTTCCAACTCTCTTTTCACCCCTTTAGCGTTGATTTTCGGAGTGAAAACTATCATTTTGTCCTTTCTTGAGACCCATACTATACCAAATTTCATCTTTATCAGTTCAGCGGTAAAAAAATCGTCATACCAACTTTCAACCCCCTTTTCGGCGTGAAAGGGTTTATTTTCGGGATGAAAACTATTCTGTCGTTTCTCGGGACTCAAATTATCTCCATACTCATTTCTATCTAAATCGTTTCAGCGGTTAAAAATTCTCCATACAAACTTTCAACCCCATTTTCACCCCCACCAGGGTTGATTTTCGGGATTAAAACTATATATTATCCTTTCCCGGGACTCAAACTATCTCTATACAAAATTTCATCGAAATCCGTTCAGCCGTTTTCACGTGATGCGCGGTCAAATAAACAGACAAACAGACAAACAGATAAACAGACAAAAATTCTAAAAATTGTTGGAACGTGTTCTGTTATCGATTCTAAGTATCGCCAGCCAACTTTTTTTCGATTATCTTCCATGTACAGACTTTCGACCCTCTTCAGCTTTATTATATGTATAGATACAGGTTGTAAAAAAAATACTGGTGATCCTTTTAAGGGCATAATTGGTTTCGTATTCTAAATATGAAAAACTAAGGAAAAAACATCACGGGGGAAGAAATTGGTTTTATATGGGGGGTATTTTTCGCGTTCATAAAATTTATTTCCTATTTTTACTTAGTCGCAATACGATGCCCTTTTTTTCATTTTCATTTTCATTTTCACTACTACTAGGTATTCCCCTTAAATCCCCTCATTCAATTATTATGTAAGACGATTTAGGGAGAGAAAGGTTGTCCATATTTTACTTCACCTTACGAATGGAGGATTTTTAGGGTTCCGTAGTCAACTAGGAACCCTTATAGTTTCGCCATGTCTGCCCGTCCGTCCGTCCGTCCGTCCGTCCGCGGATAATCTCAGTGACCGTTAGCACTAGAAAGCTGAAATTTGGTACTAATATGTATATCAATCACGCCGACAAAGTGGTAAAATAAAAAGTGGAATTTTTTTTTTATTAGGGTACCTCCCCTATACGTAAAGTGGGGAGTGATTTTTTTTTTCATTTCAACCCTAACGTGTGATATATTATTGGATAGGTATTTAAAAATGAATAGGGGTTTCCTAAAATCATTTTTCGATAATGTAAATATTTTCGGAAATAATCGCTCCAGAAGTAAAAAAATATGCGTCCCCCCCTCTAACTTTTGAACCATAAGTTTTAAAAATATGAAAAAAATCTCAAAAGTAGAACTTTATAAAAACTTTCTAGGAAAATTATTTTGAACTTGATAGGATGAATAGTTTTTGAAAAAAAAATACAAAATAATTTCTGAACTAAGTTTGTAATTTAACCGTATAAGCAGGTGTTTATTGTACCTGTAATTTCTACAAAATTACAATGAAATGACGTGCTTTCAAATAAAGTAAAAAAAGTGAAAATCGGTTCACGCAATAAAGAATTATCCCATAAAAATCATCTTCCATACTTTATGCTCGCGCGCAATAGTTTACTTAATTTGCCGATAGATGTGATCCTACATGGCGGTGTTATTAACTCTTAAGTGGGAACACTTACTGTGACGGACGGAAAACTACGGAACCCTACAGTGAGCGTGGCCCGACACGCTCTTGGCCGGTTTTTATTTTTGTTTTTTATTACATAGGGGCCGGAGCGGGTCATAAGTGGCAAAATCTGTCTTACGTTATAAAGAAATACCTTTTTTGTAACACCTTTGTTTGGGTCCATGGTATCAGAAAAAATATCGAAATAGGTTTTAATGTCTTAAAATTTGAAAAATTTATTTACTAAATTTCGAATTCAGCTCAATTAGTAATAATAACATATGATTGACACCATAAAACTTCAGTCAACCGTAAATTATTGTTGTGTCAAATTGAACTCCAACTAGTTCATCCAACAGGTCAATTACTAAGTGAGCTGTCTAGATTATTTTGAATACCTCTTTAGGGAATGCAATGCCGATATTTTTTGTATAGGCAATCCCGCGATACCGGTATTGGACCGTACAAAAAAAACATAAAAAATATCGGTATTGCATTGCCTATACCTTACCCGTTTAACTACTACTTCTACTGACACTTACTATACTTCGCGGGGTTTGGTTTTAAGACACTATATATTTTTTAAGACCCGACTTCAATCAGCCTACTCCACCTTTCCAAGAGCCCGAGCTACCGTAAAAATACTCAAATCACTCTAGGTATGCCTATTATATTTGAAGAGATCCCTTGATTTCTCCAGAATGCCATAATCAGATCCCGACCTGATTGATGACAATGTGGTAAACTTTCAAGTATATCCTTTCAAACCAAAATATAATTTTCCAATTCGGCCCAGCCGTCTTTAAATAAGCCTTAAAACAACAAAAACCCCGACGAATTTAGAACCTCCTTCAAAATCTTGAAGTCAGTTGAAAAAAGTGGCTGGTCATTGATCTACCTTTCTCCCATAGCCTTGAGCCAGCCAATAGTCTTCGGGAATGTGTATGGGTTGATCTTCACACCGATGACAGTTAGTTCCTTATTGTAGATCTGGAACGGGTTGACCCTGAGGATGTGAAAAAGAGTTGTGATGATGTATGAAATGAAATGAAAATATTTATTGAGTACATAGAAAGACACAAATCAAACTTCACACACAGAAAACACAATCTGAAACGACAAACATACACTAATAAAAAAACTGAATATAAAACAAAAAGACAGAAATGGTCATCTCAGTCGTGATAGGATAGCCACAACTGCTGCGGTCCGGTACAAGAATGCCGCTGTCCCCAACCCAGGACCTGTATAAAACTGCTGCTCCGTAAACTGTCTAGACGGCCTATGATGACGGACCGGGGGTTAATACCAAGCCGGTGATGGGTGTTGGCTGCGAGGATGACCAATTAGGAATATGCATGATTTTTTTGGAAGACGTCATTCGATTCTATTTCCCTGTAGATTCAAATGTCTCTAATAAACCTACTATCTATGATAGCCGTGAAACGTCAAAAACGTGAAAATACGCTAGGCGTCTGCTCCGCGCGTCAAAACGCCCCATACAAAAACTGTGAGGTTTGTGACGTCACCGACCACAAAGTTGCAGAAAACTGTTTGGAAGGAACAAGTTTTTGGAAGATTTTTGTAATTTTAGGCACGAAACAATGCGTTTAGCTATATAGTTGTCGTACCTACATTTTTTTTCTTGTTAGAACATAAGTAATCGAACTGAAGTTTCGAAAATACATTTGAGGTATAAAGAACAATGCCTAAAATTTTACGTTTTTAAACCGCAATATCTTTAAAAACTGTTAAAAATTATTACGGATTTCCACTTATTTATATTAATTTGGGGTTGTTGAACGTGTTTATGCAACAAATTCAATTAAATATTTTTCACGCATGTTCTCTATTGACTACCTGTCAATAATCGCGAAGGCAACCTGCGGGGGTTGAACCCGGGGTTTTTCCACCTCACTCCCGGTGTGGAGGTTGTGATGACGGCATGAGGGACCAGCGTGTGGCATTGCCCCTTCGGGAGAGGGAGCTTCGGCTTTGGGGGTTTCGACCCCAGTGAGGGGACAGATTCGGCTGCCGCAGCAGGCGGTGCTCGCGGAAGAATACTCGCGCTCCCGGGCACATCGTGGATGGTTTAGTTGGTAGTATCGGCCCTTGCTGACGAGTGCAACATACCCGTCCTAGTTCCCCGGCTAGGCGGGATGCCTAAATGAATTCCTCCACGTTAAAAAAAAGGGTAGCCACAACTAGGGAAAGCGTTACTGGTATTTTTTGTATAGGTGATCCCGGTATACTGGTATTGGGCCCAACAAAGAATACCGTTATGGCATTCTCCAGCCACAACGCTGATTTTCAAAGCAACCCGAACTGAAAACGAACCTAACCCAACCTAACCTGACTTTCAACGCCAGTAATGATTTTTTCGTAGGCGTAGGTGACTCAAGTTGATGATTAAAGTGCAACTCACGTGGCTTGGTGGGTGGGTGGACAGCAACCGAAGATCACGTATTTGCCGCCATTGTTCAGGAAGTTGAAGTTAACTTCCATCACCTTGGCAACACCTAAGGAGAAGAAAGAATAAAAAATTAAAATCTAATGTATTTCAAAAGGTATGTATCTTGAGCGTACGGGGGCCTCAAGGCAAGAGAGGTTGAACAAACTTCGCTGCCGAGTATATATAAAAGTTTTCACTACACCACCACAGGAAAAACATAAGCTATAAAATATAAAAAGTCGAAGCCAAATTAACCAAACTTGGACCAAATTGCTTTCCCCACATGTAGATAAAATGCGTTTTTGCCCACCGCTTTCGAGGGATAAAGAGCGCTTTCCGAGGTGGAGTGGTGAAAATGTTTGTGACCCTGTTTCTATTGTATTATCGCAAATCGCTATTTATTATTTATGGAATGAAGATTCAACAGCTATCTGAACAAAATAGCATCTATTAATAAGACATGGAAAGCCAATTACACTCAATTACAGGATCACACTTATAGCTACAGATTATTACATTCACTTTTACTTAAATGAAAAATGTCGACACGCGGACACAGCAACGCACAACATAACACTTAGTACAATAAATATTAAGTATAAACCCTGAATGGCAATTTTTAAAAACACCTACAGTCTGATTTAGGTACAATAGAAAAATACTTTGGTAAGCAAGAAAAAACACCCAACGAAAGCGAATAAATATTGCTATGAAACCACTCGACATTTTATCTAGAATATAATATGATGATGATGACGATTATGTTATCCTGTTGTCCCTTATCAGGAACAAAGAGCTCCCAGAAGGGATTTCCATTGTTCACGGTCCTGCGGGGCCTCCTCCAGCTCCCAACCTAGGCCAGTTTATGCAGCCTCCTTTTCAACTGTGCCTCCAGGTGGTACGAGGGCGAGGGATGAATCTACGAGTAATATATTTAATTATAATATAAATGTGATTGTACCTGTGCTGTCGATGATGACGTCATATGTTTTATTTTCTTTGCCAAGTACGTCGGGTGTGATGAGTCTGTATCCAGTGTCTGAAAATATAAAGTACAATCCATACTAATATTATAAATGGGAAAGTGTATGTGTGTGTTTGTTTGTCTGTCTTTCACGGCAAAACGGGGCGACGAATTGACGTGATTTTTTAAGTGGAGATATTTGAAGGGATGGAGAGTGACATAGGCTACTTTTTGTCTCTTTCTAACCCACACTTCCCTAAAATGGGGGGTGGAAGTTTGTATGGTTTGTTACCCCGAATTTAATGCAAGCGAAGCCGCGGGCAAAAGCTACGAGGGTTGCTACTTATATATCCGGAAACAAAAAAACAAACAAACGTACACGGCTGAAAATGGTTTTATTGTTTTTCAAAGTATTCCCCTTGATGATCTATGCACTTTTGCATTCGCGTGAACCAATTTTTAAAGCACTTCTGCCACTCCGCCTGAGGTACCTCCATAACGTGTTGTTTGAATGCGTCGACAGCATCTTCAGCGGTCGAAAATCGTTGACCGCGTAATTTATTCTTTATATTGGGAAATAAATAAAAATCGTTGGGTGCCAAGTCAGGGCTGTACGGCGGATGACCCGTTAATTCCACATTTTGACCCTCCAAAAATAGAGTTGTTTCGCGTGACGTATGACAGCTGGCATTGTCATGATGAAGAATGATTCTTCGTCGCTGGTTAGTTTTACGAATTTGTTCAAATACTTTCGGTAAGCAAATGGTCGTGTACCACTCTGAATTAACCGTTCTACGGTTTTCTAGTGGCATGTAGCTACATGGCCATTAATACCGAAGAAGCAGGCCACCATTTGTTTCAATGTACTTTTTGCACGAGTAACTTTCGTAGGGTTCGGCTCATTTTGAAACACCCATACCGTTGATTGTTGCTTCGTTTCGGGATCGTATGCATAGATCCAGGATTCGTCACCTGTATAGATGTTATAAACGGCTTTTGAGTCACCACGGTTATATTTTTTTAACATTTTATTGCACCATTCGACGCGAGTATCTTTTTGCTCTTTTGTTAAGTTGTGGGGTATCCAACGCGAACAAATTTTTTTTACAGCCAAATAATTATGTAATATGCTATTAATGCTGGTCATAGAAATACCCAAAGTCGCCTCTATCTCGCAGTACGTAACATGTCGGTCGTCCATTATAAGTTTTCGCACAGCCTCGATATTTTGTTGTACAACGACCGATTTCGGGCGACCTGCCTTAACTTCGTCCGTAAGCATACTACGTCCACGATTGAACTCACTAAACCAGTGATACACAGTAGTTTTAGATGGGGCTTCATCACCAAAAGTTGAAGTTAGTTGATCTATGCACTGTTGTTGCGTTAAACCACGCCGAAAATCATAATAAATCATAGCACGAATATTTTCACGAGTGAGTTCCATTCTTGCTGCGAGATGACATTTAAAACCCGTCAAAAACAAAACACGAGCGTTAATAAGAAAGAAAAAATATACCGGCCAGTACTTAAAAAAGTTCAAATTTTACCATGGAGGTCAAATATGCTATTTAAGAAGATTGTAATCCCGGTTTCCGGATATATAAATAGCAGCCTATGTAGTATTATATAAATGCGGGTCACCACCATTCCGAAAAACGTTTTGCCGATGCCGATAGTCGTTTCGTCGAAGACGTTTCATCGAATTTACTTTTAGACGACAGCTTGAATCGAAGGCACCATAAATCAAAAGATCATTTCCCCGACTATACTACTTGTCGAAAGCTTAAAACATCAAAGATAAGTAGTTTATTTACTCAAAATTAATCGATTTTAGTAATCGATTGAAACTTTAAAAAAAAACAAAAGGGAAGTGTCCCTAAAATGGGGGGTGGAAGTTTGTATGGTTTGTTACCCCGAATTTAACGCGAGCGAAGCCGCGGGCAAAAGCTATTCGTTTTATAATGCTAACCTATACCTTGTTCAATATTACAAGACTACGCTAGCTTTATTTATCGTATGGCATAAATATGTTCTCTACCTAAATTTTTAAATTAAATCTCGGTATGCAATTGCATCCGTCGTAACTCGTAAGTAATTTGAGATCCACCGGTTTCCCACTAAACTTGGTGATGGGACACAAACAAGTCCCTAGGTAGTGACCTGGCCTCCTATTCAGCTATCCACGATTGTGGCGGGTTAGCTTGTGGTCCTGAGTCGTGGAACTTCAAAGCAGGGGGTTTCCTGGACTTCACTGGCTGGGACATCTGGAGAGGATGGGAGAGGATCCAAATGTGAGAAGAGCGTATGAGGGGCACCCGGGTGGGAAATGTCCGTCTGGAAGCCCCAGATACCGCTGGAGTGACGAAGCCCTAAAATATCTTTTTGCCCTTCGAGTACCCGAAGCAACAGAATAGGACAGAGTAGCGTTCTTTTATGTCAGAGACCAAGATACGTTTTAGGTCACTGAACCAGTAAAGTATCAGGGCTATCAGGAGTATCATTATTGCTGTTGTGAGATTAGAAAAATAACGGACCAATTTTCACACTTTTTTTACGTTTTTGAGCCAACTTATTAAAATATATAAAATAAGTTAACTTTTTCATTATACGGCTAAGAAAATATGAGGCAACCAGTTTTTAGATTAGGAAAATCGTGCTAATTCTAGGGAAATAAAAGCCTTTGTATTCCAACTCATCAGTCATCACTCATCTCAATGTATAGTATTTTTGTAGGAAGTTACAATATGACGGAATAACGTATCTTAAATATCGTAGAAATATAAACATTACTATTCCAATTTTTTGAATCAGTGGACCACTTCGAGAGTAAAGGAAAATGATTAGAAAAAAATACTAAAATGCCTCCTTTTTTAAGCGTATCTTTAATGTTTTTAGGCAGAATATGAATTTTGTCAAAACAGTGTTACGTCAGTTTTGTTAAAACTACTCTTTGATTCAGTGACAGCTGTCAACCGCCAAACATGGCGCACAAAATTTGTTCTAGATAGCTCATCTAGTAGAATACATAATACATCAATGTCTACGAATAAATCATTCTGCGAATCGTTGTTCGAATCCTTGTCTGCGACTTGGATGAATTAATTAAACGATGGAGCATGCCTGTACAACAAACTGTGACGCAAGATGGCGGCTGGTTTTAATGTGTGTGTCCAGACGAGTGTTGCCATGTAATACAAATTATCCCGATTAAGAATACAATATTTTTGAATTTAAAAAAGTTTTCGCCTTTGCCTAGAGACAAATGACGTTGTGGAAAAAAAAGTAAAGACAAGTTGACGTTTGAGATGACACTTGACAGATCTGTATTTTTTTCCTCAACTTCTTTTCTCTAAAGGCAAAGGCGAAAACTTATACAGCCGTCAAACTGTGTGAAATATCACATTGATGATTCAAAAAAACATCAGAAAAAAACGGTATGTAATAAAAAAATCTAATTACAGTTTTTCGCTTTGAATTTAATCTTCTATTGATAAAAAATATGATATCAGCCACTTGAAAAAATTTAAGGAACCCAATTGAGTTGGATTTAGCTCTGGCTAATATAGCCCTGTGGGGCCTCACCAGAACCTTGACTTTGAGATTACTGATTTGTAGATAATCTTAACACACTATACACGATAATCTCAACTTAACACTGAGGGATTATACATAAATTGATTCATTTATTAGGAAATACAATCCCTCCAATGAGGGCACCACTGGACGGTCGACGTAGTCTTAACCATTTTGAGAGTATCAATTACACTGCTGTGCTGAACTGAACCGTTCAATTTTTTTTTCTATAAAGTAGATAATTGAAGGCACATACGATATACAACGATACACATTTTGGTGATGTGTGCACTACCAATATGACCCCCTTAAAGCGCCAATTCAGCTCAATCGATCTAGCAATTTCGGAGCAAATAGACATTGTGACAAGTAACACAGAGTTCCTTTTTTACCATTTTGGTAAAAGTTTGGAACCCTAAAATATTCCAGTTTCCTGAAATTTTACTGCACCCGTGATACCTGCCATTTCGACCGTCCAGTGGCGCCCTCATTGGGGGGATTGTATTTCCTAATAAACGAATCAATTTATGTATCATTCCTCAGTGTTAAGTTGTAGTCCTACTGATTACGCAACTTTTGATACTTGTCACATAGTTTCATTTTGCGTAGTTTTTGCTTCATTACCTAAACGGCAAATGTTGGCCACTTTTTCCGTTTAGGTGATGAAGCCAAAAGTAAGTAATATAAAATTGTATCACATAGATCATAATTTGCAGAATTAGTAGAACTACAACTTAACACTGAGGGATTATACATAAATTGATTCATTTATTAGGAAATACAATCCCCCCAATGAGGGCGCCACTGGACGGTCGACGCAGTCTTAACCATTTTGAGTGTATCAATTATACTCAAAATAGTTAATTAGGTAAAAACAAATAGCTGGCAACAAATATTTAAAAGAAGCCTGCTTTGGATAATAGATGCCAAGTTAATATTTTTGATGCCAACCTATTATCTCAAGTTCCAAGTAAATTTTTTGGTCAGCTATATATATTGCTGCTGTTTATCAATAATGCCACATGTTTGAGGCTTATTTAAATTTATTATCGCTAAAATATTAATACACAGCCAATTTTTATTATTACATGACTTAGAAAAGTTGCAGAATCATATTTTACATGCCCGTAAAATTTTAAACCCAATATGACTCAGGAATCACTTAATATACTTGACCCCTCAACAATTGGGATTGTTCATTTATTTTTAAATAGGTATATTTCCAAAACCATTTCGAGGTCTAGGTTTATCGATACATTTTAGACTAATATTTCACCAAATTAATGACTGGATTCGGATATTTTCGCAATAGAATAGTATCCATGAATATTGTTTGTATATTATTAAAATGTATTTACATGTTGCACATCAATCGATAGGTTTTTAAAAATAACATCAAGGTTTCTTTGAAAATTTTGTGATTAAGTGAATATTTTCGGATATAATCGCTTTGAAAATCTGAAAAAAATATCCCGCCCTTGTAACTTTTAAACCCTAAATCCAAAAATTATGAAAAAAATTGGGAAAATGCACCTTTTTACATACTTTCTAACAAAATTATTTTGAACATTATCGGTTCAGCCATTTTTGAGTTATCTTCAAAAAACTTCTTCCATTGGCATCAGATACGACCTTTTGTTAGTTTGGTTCTTATTCTATTGAAGGTACGGAACCCTCCATTATGCGTGGTCCAACACGCAATTGGCCAGTATTTTAACACTTTGACTACCGAGAACCCGCCTGGTAGGCACTCGTAATGTTTGCTCAGATGGCGGGCACGCGGCGTGCGGCATTGCGTTGCACGTCGTAGCCCGCCCGGCGGGTTCTGTCGGTTTCTGGGGTATTGTTCAAAATTTTGCCCGGTTGCGAAAGTGTTAAATTATTTGAGTATTCTGGAAATACTGTCATATTTGAAGTGAAACATTTAGATTTATACGGAAAATAATGGACACAATAACTTAGTATTTTGCAAATACGGCTATAGAAATAGGTTAACGGATTCTCATAAAAAGTTACTTATTTTGCTTGAAATATAATGTTTAATACGAATTAAATAATAAACACATCGTTATAAATATTCTTTTATTATCAAAACAATATATTATTCCTGGTAAAAAATAACAAAACCTTTGTTGTTTCACTTATGGCAAATGCATAATAAGTTACTTTTAATCAGTAATTAATTATAGTGTCAGGTGTTTACATAGATTGGAGATACCTGCCATTTGCAGAAAATACATACAAAATAATCACCCTTTCTATTTAACCAAAAAAATACCTAAACCATTTTAAATAAAGCCTTAGAGATGGTTCCGGTCTTCAAGTCTTCAAGAGCCTTTTGGTACTCCGAGAGCTTGTATGTCTTGATGCCCAGATTTGCATAGTTCAAGTATCTGTAATAAATATAAAAACGTTTAAGTAGTCATATACTTATATATAATTATTTACGCTTCTCACAATTTCCGTTGATTCTTGTAAAACGCGCGCTGACTCCGCCCGTTCAGTGGGAAACGTATATTATAACGGCGCGTTTGTAATTTTACATTTTTAACGGCCTCCTAGCCTGGTGGTATTCGGCCTATGTAGCAGGAGGTCCCGGGTTTGAATCCTGGTCAGGGCATTTATTTGTGTGTTTATTACTGATATTCGTTCCTGAGTGATGTGTTTTCTATGTATTTCAGTATTTGTCTTTATCTATCTATTATATATAAGCCTTATTTATCTTACTGTGGGACTAGGTTGATATGTGTAAGATTGTCCCATAACATTTATTTTCTTATTTATACGAGTACCTAGTACTACTTTTCTTACACCTACCACTAATTCTGCTACTATTCCCCTTACACCTTTTTTTAAGGGGCCGACAACAGCTAAATTCCCTCCCTATCTTTTTCAGCTCGAGTGAAAGAGAAACACTGTTACGATTAGTATGGGAGCTCATTGCAAATTTTGCAAGATGATGAATAAAAAAACTACTAATTAATTGAGAAATATAACACAACGAAGTTTTTAGTATTAGTGTGGTGGAATTGTGTCCTTAGTTACAGATGTATAAGTAACGAAACTAAAGACATACAACTGTTTAAAGCTAATTTTAAGATGTAACTTTGGAATTATTTTCTATCGAGCCGATTTCGTCCAATCGTGTATCAAAATTAACGATATAACGAATATTAACATTTTTTTTACTTTCTCAAAACAAGTAGTTATACAGGGTGACTGGTAATTCGTCGTATTCCTTCAAGGGGGTTATTCTACAGCTTATTTGGAGTGATTTAAGTCCAGTCAAGCAGGGGTCAAAACTCATTGGTTTGTTAATTTTTGTATATGGTATTGTCTATGCTGAAATGTTATATTACTAGGTTTTTTGCATGTTGCAACTCTCTCTCTATCTTCTAGTCAAAGCGGACCTGTAAGCAACAATTATTTTTCTCTCCGATGTGTTTTATATTTAATTTAATTTAATCTAAGTGATCCTTAGTTTATTCACTGTTATAAATGTGTATATTTGTTTCGGTGCAATAACAGTAAAAGCTGATAAGTAATACTTTGATTGTTTCATTATTTACGCACACCAGGATAACCTCTACGTCCACCCTCTGTCACGCCAAGATTGGCATATCTCCTACGTTAACTTCATCATGGTTTTCAAGTTATTCAAGATTTTAGATTTTTTTAATAAATACCCGTTTTTGACCTAAAACTGGTATTTTTTTTTAAACTACGTATTTTTCAAATAAAAAAAATATTTTCCGAACAGCCAATGAATCACTGATTACGTAAAATAATAAAAAAAGTACAAAACATCAAACTTTTGCAAATAAAAGCATCTGAAGTCAGAAGTTTTTGTATTTTTTTTTCAAATCTTGTTACATTTTAAGGCATAACTAAAAAAAAGTAATAACACTTCGCGTACAAATTACAGAATTTATTTCCTCAGTTCATAAGCTTTCTTAAAAGGTACAATTTATGACATTTTATGCTCATTTTTTACAATTAATAATAATACCAGAGCAGGTACAGGACTTAGCGTACTTGACTTTACTTGTTTGTGTCGTTTTATACGGCATACTTTGTCTACAGTTTCTTATCTTATCTTATTCCTTGAGGTAGTAGGCACTGCAGATTGCCTTTGGTGAAACAAACAAACTGATTAAGGGTCATTAGCTAATGAGCTAATGAAGTTAAATTACTTTAATTAGTTTGTTTGTGTCACTTTAATTCTTACGGCAGGTTTTTCGCCTTCTGTTCCTTATCTTATCTTAATTTTATTGGGTGGCGATGCTTCTCATGGGGTGGGGGTGAGACTAACCAGGATAGGTCATGTAGTAATTAATCAGTTAGTTACTTTCAACTTTCTTTCCAATTCGGACGATATTGATAACTAAGTTTTTTCTCAAATGGCTACTTACGAATTTGAAGAATACGCAGATATCATTTATTGTTACGGACTCTGTGATGGTGACGCCGCTGCAGCTAGAAGGGAGTACCAACTTCGTTACCCTAACCGCCGTTTACCTCACGTAAGCGTGTTTGGTTCATCGTACCGTCTTATTCGGGAAACAGGATCAGTTAAACGCCGTCAAGCTGATGCTGGAAGACCTCAATAATACGATCCTGCTGAAGAAGAAGAAATCTTGCACTTTTTCCGGGCAGACGGTACTACTTCGACGAGAATTATGGCTAACCGGCTCGGTATGTCTCAGTGGAAGGTGTGGTTTACCCTGCACTCAGCTCGACAGTAATCGTATCATTACACTCCAGTACCACGCTATTGAAGAGGGAGACCCAGCAAGAAGGATGGATTTCTGCACATTTTTAATTAATGCTGATATCGAAGATCCCGAATACCTAAAGAGAATTTTGTGGACGGACGAATCTAATTTCGACCGTGACGGGATAACAAATTACCACAATCTGCACTTTTGGGCTCCCAAAGGTCAAAACCCAAAGAAATCAAACGAAGGAGCTCACCAACAAAGATTTTTTAACAGTTTAAAACGACACAAACAAGTAAAGTCAAGTACGCTAAGTCCTGTACCTGCTCTGGTATTATTATTATTAATTGTAAAAAATGAGCATAAAATGTCATAAATTGTACCTTTTTAGAAAGCTTATGAACTGAGGAAATAAATTCTGTAATTTGTACGCGAAGTGTTATTACTTTTTTTTTTAGTTATGCCTTAAAATGTAACAAGATTTGAAAAAAAAATACAAAAACTTCTGAGTTCAGATGCTTTTATTTGCAAAATTTTGATGTTTTGTACTTTTTTTATTATTTTACGTAATCAGTGATTCATTGGCTATTCGGAAAATCTTTTTTTTTATTTGAAAAATACGTAATTTAAAAAAAAATACTAGTTTTAGATCAAAAAGCGGGTATTTATTAAAAAAATCTAAAATCTTGAATAACTTGAAAACCAATGAGTTTTGACCCCTGCTTGACTGGACTTAAATCACTCCAAATAAGCTGTAGAATAACCCCCTTGAAGGAATACGACGAATTACCAGTCACCCTGTAGATATAAAACTGTTTGAGTAAAGTCAATTTGAAGGTCATTGGGTGTTGTCAGCCTCTTAACGTCTCGTCGGTAGAGAATACTATTTGTTATTAAGGCCGCTTTTTCAAAACGTCAGTAATCCAACTACACCTCACCCTCTCAATCTCAACTACTACTGATACTTCACTCAAACTAATAACGGCCGCGTATACTTCGCGGGGTTTTGATTTTAAGACACTATTACAGTGTCTTAAAATCAATATTTTTGGAAAATAATAGTCCAAAAAATTGGCTGTTCATTCTACCTTTCTCCCATAGCTTTGAGCCAGCCAATAGTCTTCGGGAATGTGTATGGGTTGATCTTCACACCGATGATTGTTAGTTCCTTATTGTAGATCTGGAACGGGTTGACCCTGAGGATGTGAAAAACAGGTCAATTGTGATGATACACAAAACGAAATCTTCTTTTTCCTAGTGTTTGTCCCAGATTTTTGCTCTATTGAGCCTGGGATCTGCTCGGCAACCTAATCCCAGGAATTGGCGTAGGCACTAGTTTTTACAAAAGCGACTGCCATCAGACCTTCCAACCCAGAGGGGAAACTAGGCCTTTTTGGGATCAGATCCGGTTTCCTCACGATGTTTTCCTTCACCGAAAAGCGACTGGTAAATATCAAATGAAATTTAGTACATAAGTTCCGGAAAACTCAGTGGTAAGAGCCGGGGTTTGAACCCGAGACCTTCGGATTAGAAGTCTGACTTCTTACCGCCAGGCCACCAGCGCTTGAAACGAAAAGAAATTATTTTTCTGTGCAAAGATAATCACAAATAGAATACAAAACAAAAAGACAATTTACACCATAATGGTAGCTGCTCGCCATGACTCGTACCCTATCACGAGTTAGCCACAAATAGGGAATGTATTATCGGTATTTTTTGAATGGGCATTCCCGGGTATACCAGTATTAGGCGGAGAGCTGGCCACGTCAGATATGACACAATAATGAGAGCAACGAAACCCCTCTAGTTAGTTTGCTAAACTATGCTTATTTCTAGATCCGGACATCTGGCAGCTGTAAAGTGGTGGATGTCAAAGAATGCAAATAACTCGAAGAAAACAAATCCTTGAGTTCTGGGTCTGATGCAATATTATGAGAAATTATGTAAATAATTAGATTATATCATATCCAGAAGTTCCTGTTGGGGGCAAGTAGTGTCAAATGATGTATAATGCAATTTTTAGTTAGTCGCCTACTGTTGTTTTTTCCGCAATAATAGACAATGATTTTTAATCTAAAGTTAAAATATAGGCCCTGTCCTCTATAAATGACACAACTTAGGCAGGTTTTACCTATTTTGGTATTACTTTTTTCCAACTTAAAAACTTTGTTGGTCTGTCACTCTGACCACCACCCATTAAAAGCTGCCAGATGCCGGGATCTAGCAATAAGGATGGTAAAGCAGTCTAACAAGACAGGTTTCATTGCTCTCATTATTGTGTCATATCATATCTGACGTGACCAGCTCTTAGACCATATTACGCTATCCAAAAAAGATCGGTGCGACATTCCCCAGCCATAACGCTGATTTCCAGGCGAACCGAGCTTAAAACTATTAACGTAACCTTTCAAGGCCACGAACGATTCATCCATGGCATGGCCTAGGCCATAGGTAACTCAAGTTGATGATTAAAGTGCAACTCACGTGGCTTGATGAGTAGGTGGACAGCAACCGAAGAGCACGTATTTGCCGCCATTGTTCAGGTAGTTGAAGTTAATCTCCATCACCTTGCCAACACCTAAGGAGAAGAAATAATAACTAATTAGAATATGGCACACTTACACTGGGTACCTGTCAGCTCTAGCCTAATAACGGTTTAAAATCTTAAGGTAATATTTTCTTTTTACCCATTTTTCTAATGTCTTACAGTTGAGTAAATAAAAATTCAATCTAGATACATTAAAATATAGGTATCCACACTAATATTATAAATGGAAAAGTGTATGTGTGTGTTTGTTTGTTTGTCCGTCTTTCACGGCAAAACGGGGCGACGAATTGAAGTGATTTTTTAAGTGGAGATAGTTGAAGGGATGGAGAGTGACATAAGCTACTTTTTGTCTCTTTCTAAGCCCCACTTTCCTAAAATGGGGGGGTGGAAGTTTGTATGGTTTGTTACCCCGAATTTAACGCGAGCGAAGCCGCGGGCAAAAGCTAGTTTAAAATAAATACGTAAGGTACCGGTACACTAAATTTTTTTATACAGCGCTTGGCATTAATCCTAAACTTAAGCCTAAAACTAACATTAACTTAACTAGTAATATATTTAATTATAATATAAATGTACCTGTACAATCGATGATGACGTCATATAGTGTATTTTCTTTGGCAAGTACGTCGGGAGAGATGAGTCTGAATCCAGTGTCTGAAAACATAAAAATTCATTTCATTTCATCAGTTTCATTACCCCAACCTATACGGGCCGTATTCTAACTTTAAGACCGATCCAACTTCAATACAACTCTAAAGGTCTGAATCTGAAATATCGGTATTTGTTTGAAAATTATTCCGGTGCAACTCCGATACAACTGCAATATTAGTTAATTATTTGTTGTGCGTTGATGTGAAGTTATGTTTGAGATAGATTGTAAATGTGTTGTTTAAGTATTTTAAAATAAGAATACGGCACTTGTTTAAGATTTATTGGTGTTGTAAGATTAGAAAAATCACGGTCAAATTTTGCCAGGTTTCATTATTTATTTCAGTCATCTTATTAAAATAACTTAACTATTTAAAATAAGTCAACTTTTACCATAGTACGCCTAAAACAATATGAGGCAGCCAATTTTTAGATTGGGTAAATAGTGCTATTTCTAGAATTAAAATCCAATTCCAATTATCGTTAGAAGATATACAGTCTAGTATCAAGTTACAATGATGAAATTTCTTATCTTAAATAATATCATAATATATAAAAAATACTATTCTAATCTATTATTTGAATCAGCGAACCTTCTACAGTAAACGCCTTGTCGGAAAAGGATTGGAAAAAATTCTAAAATGCATCCTTTTTTTCAAGTGTATATTTAGTAATATGTAAACTTATTTAAATATTTTCCTGAGATACTCACTTTTTCTTATAACAACAAAAGAGGAATAAGTATCCTTTGAGTAAATCCAAGTTAACAAACTCTGTGCTAAATTGCTGTAAAATCCATTTAGGCGTTACTATGTAATTGATATGTGACAGTCCGCTTCAAAAGATACCATTGGGCGGCCGGGGCTTACGCTTTCATTCCTCGAATATAATATTAAATATGTATTACCTTCCGACTTCCGCGGTACCTTTTAATGTACCCTATCGCATTAGCTGAGGAGTATAGTCAGGTCTGAAAATATGTATTCATTAAATGTGACAAAAATATGTAACCACGACTCTATTCCCAAGGCGTAAAGTCTTGGATATATGTTTTTGTAACATTAAATGACCTACATATGGGTTCTACGAGTAGAGGCATAGTTTATGACCTAATATAATTGACATTTCAAATTTTCGGATATTTGGAATTTAATTTATATTTATTGTGATGGAATTTAATTTTTATTTTTTGTTATTGTATTGTGTGACATAAAGTAATTTTTATTTTATTTTATTTTATTGGTATATTATTTGGTTTTAATTTAATTTATTATTTTGTATGTAATTCTATCGACTTCTGGTCTGAATTAAACGATTTGAATTTGAATTTGAAATGAATCCATATTTTCAGACGTGATATTTTCATAAAGCACATTAACTTTCGTATATTACCTACTTAATATTAGTAGGCTAAGACATAGGAATCACTTACTCAGTCTCTTAACAATATCCAGTCTGGCTTTGTTCATCTCCGACACTGTCACTTCTCTGTGACCCTGAAGATGAAGAGCAGTCACCCACAGGTTGCCTGGAATATATTTTTTACTCATAGTTATATAAAAAATTCCACAAACGTCACAAATATCAGGGAAAAGGTTCCACTTCGTCGATATGGAGTTATTAGTATAGGTTGTTCGGTGGCTTAAGGACAAATGCTCCATACCCGCCGGACAAACTATACTTCCTATCCTCGTAAGGCCCAGTCCTATTTTTAGGACAAGTGGAATAGTGACCCAGTGTCTTAAAAATAGTACATCATATTTTAAAATTTCAGCTTCTGGAACAAGATCTAATTTTGAATAAAAAAGTTGACCTCGTGGGCCATTATGACAAAAATTTTACCGTCCTAATAATAGGCCATTGGGCCTTACGAGGATAAAAGCTACGCTTTCTATTTTTGAAAGAATGAAGTGCCCTCGTAAATCGACAAAGTGGACCCTTTCATTATACTCGTCCACATATTATGGAGTGGAGATGCCCTCACCAGTTTCCAGGCGCTGTATTCTAATTTCAAAACACATAAATGCATTAAATACACAATCTTTCAACATACAGCATATATTTAACCAATATTGAAGTTGTATTTATTTATTTATTATTATTATTTGTTTATTCCTTAAATCAACACTTACAGTCTGGCTACACGTGTTAAAATGTGTATTGAAGTTGCATCGGAATAATTTTCAAGCAAATTCTGATATTTCTGATTCAAACGTTTAAGTGACAGCTGTATTGCGTGGTTAATGCATTGGAGTTGTATTAAAGTTGGATCGTGTCATAACGTGTTTTAAAGTTAGAACACGGCCCCAGACCTGATCAAATTTATCATTTCAAGATGTGCTTTCATCTTGAAATTATAAAAACTTTTGCTAGAGGCCCACTCTGGCCTCCGCCGATGAAAAGAGGTTCCGTTGCTGACGACGGTGGAAAACATGGATACAACCCGCCTGATGATAAGTAGCTAGTGTGGCGGACGCCTGCAACTCCAAATATGTCACAGGCGCGTTGCTAACCCTAAACCTTTATAGCTTTTCATCTGTAGGTTAGATACAGTCAGCAATGATATTAACTGTAACACTATTTTAGATAAGTATAGCAAAATAATCCAGCCTTTTAAAAATAAGAAAGAATTACCAATAATGCCAGCTCCTACGATTAAAATTTTTTCTCCAATCTGCAGAGGGGAGGCTCGGTCAAACCCGTGCGACACGCACGAGTAGGGCTCGCAGAGACCTCCTGGAAATTAAAAAATAATAATAAGTTAACCATTTTTAACCACAAATTTTTAGGTAATATCATAGCAAGGGTATCATCCGTTACGAACTTGGGTGTTACCACGGACAGACAATTAAACCATAGGGCGGACACGTCATACTACAAAATTCGTTTGAGCGCCTTTGTGTGCACAGCACATTTGTACAGTCGAGGTCAAAAATACCTTTACAAAACATGCTTACAACACACATGACAGATTCATCTTTTCACTTAATGCACCAAAGCTCAGTTTACAATCTGTCTTCCATAAAAACATTGTCACAAATTGTGACATAATAGGTTTACATTGCATGTTACAGAATAAGATTTCCTGTCAATGTGCCGTAAATACGTTTACATTTGCAGTGGCATTAAAAACTTTACGTTCAAGCTTACTTTTCGTTTACTTACACCTATTGCTACATAAATATCTTTACAATTTGATTAGCCCGTTTTTAATTTTAATAATGACATGAAATCGTCATAAATATAAATTTCGGCTTTATAAAGGGAGCTTAATTATTTATTAACGCTAACTAAACTTTCGGCTTTATTTTTTATTGTTTATTAAGGGAGTTAAAAATAGTACTATTTTTGATTAGCTGTATTTGTTTGGTTTTGTGTTTTTACATACATTACATAGTATGTCGACAAGAAATCCTTAGTAGTCATTGGACGGGTTCTTTATATCATATTCTAACACATCTCAAATTATGTACGAGTTCCTTAAAACCCCTTGAACGCCAAAGACCCATAAAAGATATCTCGTCACAGTGCCGCTACCTAGAATTCCAGAAACCCTCATTATAACTTTTACGGGAAATATTGCCAAAAACTGCAAAAATTATTAAATTATACTGCTTTAGCAGTACCTACAATTAAGCAATATTACCTTGTTCAGTGGTTATTTCATCCGGCAAAGCGAACACATTAGTGTCCGGGCAGCGCACGTACTGAGCCCAGCCGCCATCTTCCCAAATCCCGATGGTGCTGTTAATGCCACCCGTCAAACAGTAGTGGTAGTTACCACTTCGGCAAAAATCACATCTGTGGCAGGGGCTGTAACAAAATAATTATTTTATAACATGTTTAATAAAATATTACAGATTTGAGAAATAAGTTTCATTAAATAAACGCAGATTTATACTTTTGCATCTTATCTCTTTGTTATAAATTCAAAAATGTTTGGCGTTTTCTGCAAAGATGTCACCATTGCATTGATTAAATGTTCCTTTTGATAAATTGAGCAATGCCTGGTTAGGAAGCATGTTAGACCGACAATCCAGAGGAAGCAGGGAATCTTGTGGTTATCCAGAGTTCTTCACAGTTATCTTTTTTGCCACTGCTGGTTTATACTTAATATTGATTGTATTAGCTCTTAGGTTGTGTGTTGCTGTGTTCAAGCGTTGTCACTTTTTATTTAAGTAAATCTGTAGCTATAAGTGTGATCCTGTAATTGGCTTTCCATCTCTTATTAATTAGTGCTATTTTGTTTTGATAGCTGTTGGATCTCCGTAAATAAATAAATAAACTGTAATGAACATCGGTTTGCAATTTATAGATTGTAGGATATATATTAAAATATTAACATTTGAAAATACCTGTTAGGGTCGACGACAACCTTCTGGCCGACTTTGAACTTGGTCACTTTCCCGACCTCACTGATGACTCCACTGAACTCGTGCCCCATGGGCAGAGGACGGTCCTTGCGGGCCGGGAACTCGCCCTGTGAATAAATAAAATTAATTCATATCCGTTTCTAACGTGTTATATAACTACATTGCCCGTGCGGACCTTTGAGCTACAACTTGGGTTGACCAAAATCATTAATTTAACAGTCTTAACCATTTGAATAAGTGTCGGTTGCACCAAACCATCTGTCACCGTTAAAGCGTTCGCTGAGTTTTATTAATTTTCATGGCACCCTGCCGGGTGACGTTGATGAGTCCGTCAAAAGTGGTTGGCGCAACTGGCCCATTGACTACAACAATGTGTAATTTTCCGTTAAGCATCAAATGTGTCTGATTCAACTAGGTTTATTAATCTTTTATTTTATTCACACACAAAAAAATTACTCTACTTCTGAAATAGACGTTTCTGCCTGGTATTCTGGCTAAAGAAAGTATTTGAACTTGTTAAGCTAAGCAAGGAAGTATAAAACGAATATTTGAGGGGTCTAACGCGAAATTAAATATAATCTATCTTGAGTTCCGATGCGTGACGTTTCCACACAGGTTACACGGTCATTTTCTCGTATGAATTAATATTGCCATAAACAATATGGGAAATATTGTTTATATCAAAATACCCAATCAGTAATTAAATGCATATGGCATTAAATTTTTTGGCAATATTTCCCGCACTGTTTTTTATTTTTTTGTTTTTGTTTGAGAGCAATTTAATGAAAAGTTCTTAACATGATTTTAATAATAGTTTAAATCTTTCTTTATATAATTTTACACCCACTTTTATACCCACCTGTAAACCATTCCTGTCCGCGACTAATAGGTTGGAAAAAATAAATAAGGCTTTTACCTGAATGATATGAAGATCAGTTCCACAAATGCCGGCATAGTGCACCTTCACGATGACATCCGTGTCCTTAATGATCTTGGGGAGGGGGTACTTGCTCTCATACTTGAGGGTAAGGTTCGCACCGTTGAATACCACAGCTTCCATGTTTATAGCTGCAAAAGAAGGGTCTATATTAAAACGCATAAATGTAATTGTCCAATTGAAGAACACATAAATTTTACCCATAACTGTTTTTTTTTATCTATTTTTTAAGGAACCTTTGTCTATGCGACATTACGACTCCGTAAGGCCTCTATATTACATTAGAAAGTTTGTAATGCAGAGTAATTGTTAAAACTCATAACGTTAATAAGCAACTGTTGTTGTTGTTGTTGTTGATCCTAGGGCACCCCGGAGGTGCATAGGGCCTCCACAAGATCCTTCCACGCCTTTCTATCCTGAGCAACCGTTTTGGCCTCTCTCCAGCTCAGTCCTATGGCTCGCAGCTCGCTCTCTATGCTCCGCCGCCAAGTGTGTACGGGGCGTCCGCCGGCTCGCTTTTTATCTTTAGGTAGCCACTCGAAAGCGATACTGGCATTGTTAGATGCTCCTCTTCGAAGGGTATGTCCGATCCATCTCCACTTCCGCCGCGCTACTTCCTGGGCGATAGGAGACTGACGACACATACTCCACAAATCCTCATTTCTGATAGTCTTCGGCCAGAAGATGCGGAGGATCGACCGAAGGGACTTATTGACAAACACTTGTAACTTGTGTGTCAGCCCCTTTGTCACTCTCCACGTTTCGCAGCCGAAGAGCAGCACGGACTTGACAATGGATTCGAAGAGGGAGATTTTAATGCGGCGAGTAAGCACGTTGGAATCCCAAACAGGCTTGAGTTGAGCAAATGCAGCTTTTGCCTTCTTAATCCTGCTCTCGATGTCTTCGTGAATAAGCAACTAAAGACGCATAACATTAATGGGGTATGATTTAACTGGTCTACTAAAAATTATGTTTAGGTCAGCAAAAAAAATCTGTTGGTTAGCAAAAGTCTAACTTAACCTAACCCATGCCGATCATCAAAATTTTCTGTAGACCAAAATATTTCTTTTTTGGCTGGCCATTAAATTTCTTCCCATATTAATTGGCTTAACAATTATATTGCATCAATTTAATTAATAACCTTAACAATCCCTGCGGTATTAAAATTATGCATATTTTCAATAATGCGTATTAAAGATTATGCGTTTTCATAATTATTCCAAGTAAGCGTTATGCGTTATAATGTTATGCCAAAATTGTTATAAGTTTTATGCGTATCATATTCCCTTATATGATTATTTAATGTTATGCTAAATAGAGAGCACCGGCAAAATAATCTATTTATTTATTTTTACATGTTTTTAAAGTGGGGCATTCCACTCATACAATAGTATCAACTCATAATTATTTTAACATGGAAAAATAATTATGCCATCAATATTTCCGTTGTGACACTTGCGATAGTGTCGGCGGGAAGGGTATCTAACTCTAGTAGTTAGCACCTAGATGTCGCTTACGGCTGCTGTAAAGTCGATGTAGATCAAATTAAATGCAAAAGGATGATTGAGGGCATTGAGAATTTCGTCAACTTAGTAACTTGACCCATAGCTTAATTGGTAAATCGATAGAGCCCCGGTAAGGCGTATCGATGCAAGGTTCAAGTCCTGCTGGGTTGATTATTTTTCAATGTTTGTATTTGATTGAATAACATACTAATCTATTTATTTATTCGTATGGCATTTTAACATAGTCGCTTAGTCAATTTTACAGTCTTAAGTAGGTAGGTAGTACATCTTAATTATCCACCAACTGAGTTGCGTTTGCTTCAGGTGAGTATAGATCGATGGCATTCCCTGGATATTTGGGGCAGTCGACCTGACAATAATCTATTAACATATATTGTCGACTTCCATTCGTATGTATTTTTCCTTATTTTAAATATATAAAAGAAAAAACTGACTGACTGACTGACTGACATATCAACGCACAGCCCAAACCGCTGGTTCTAGAGGTTCCAAATTTGGCACGTAGGTTCCTTATAAGGTCTAGGGATGGATTAGAAAGGATTTTTCAAAATTCAACCTCTAAGGGGGTAAAATGGGGGTCCAAAATTTGTATGGCGAATCAAGATTTGTTAGACTATTTTATTCGAAACTTCACAGGAGTATTCCTAACAATAAATGAGTAAGCACGTGTTTCAGGTTTTTTGAAAATTCAACCCCTAAAAGGGGAAAATGTGGTCACAAAGTCTGAAAATCAACATGGGTATCGTATCCTTTTTGAATACTTATAGTACGCGGGCGAAGCCGCGGGAAAAGGCTAGTTTAAATATTTAAGTTTGTAAAATTCTAATGTTAAGGAGTAGAATCATGAAAAGTCAACTTTAATAAAGGAAAAACATAAATTCTTATATTCATAACACACGCAAAATTAATTCACCTAATTTATACCATACCACAAGGATCAGTCGATAAAAAAATTATATCTATACGTGACAATCCATGAAAATGATAAGTAAGTGTATCATTTTATATGATGGCATATTATTTAAGTATGGTAATATTTGAACTTACTTCGTTAGTACATTATCTTTACTGATCATTTACTACACTAATTTGGACTTATAATACACGCTACAGGTGTACAGCTATAACAATCTTACTTATTAATTTGTAGTATTTGAAGTTACTTTGATAACCTGTTTTTTGATATAAATTGATATAAATTGTTGGATATTAATTGATATAAATTGTTGACAGTAGTAATACTACTATATTAAATCGATGTCACAGTACACACAGACTATACATTTATACACGTGTAACATGAGGAAACCTAATAATTTTAACAGCGTATTCCTGATCATAATTGGAGACTAAAATGTCGTATTCACTTTTCTGGAATTCGCCTAGTTTCAGAGTTACTACCACTTAAATAAAAAAAAACATTTTTTAATGTGACTCAGTGCAAAACGCTTTTTTGATGGCAATGTCACCCTTTATGGGGTCTAGTCTAGACATTCTTATTGACAGATATCAAAGTGCCAAGGAATACTTTACGTAAACTATTTTTTTCGAAAAAAAATTACTAATTTATTTTAATCGACATCTTTACCAATAACATTTATGTTTTTACGTTCAAAAGCTAAAAAATCGAAAAGAAAAGCAAAAAACAAATGTTTTTTTTGCGAAATCCAGAAAAGTTTATACGACATTTTAGTCTCCAATTATGATCAGGAATACGCTGTTAAAATTATTCGGTTTCCTCATTTACACCGTGTATAGACCGCCACAGTCTAAAACGGCTATTAGACATGGCAATTTGTAGGGCCCAACCTGTTGTGTTGGGAAGTGTAATAGGAGGTTGGGCCCGTAGGGAGCTGAAGGAGGGTGAGGGAGAGGCAGGGTACACAACAAGGTTGGGCCCTACATATTGCCATGTCTAATAGCTGTTTAAGAACTTTTTGAGTTTCCAAGTCTGAAGCGCCATCTGAACGAGGCCAACCCAAAGTTTCCGTAGTAATACCGTAATAATAGTAACGCTATTAATTACTAGATGGCGCTGAGGGGCAGAGAGTACTCTGCCCTACATTATACGGCAGCTTTGGTGGATCTCGTACAGATGACGCTTCAAGAGAAACTCTGTGTTACGATTAGTATGGGAGCTTATTGCAAATTTTGCAAAGTGATGAATTAAAAAAAATACGCTTTAATTGAGAAATATAAAATAATTAAGTTTCTAGTATTCATGTGATGGAATTTCGTCCTTAATTACAGATGTATAAGTCAAGAAACTGAAGACATACAACTGTTTAAAGCTAATTTGAAGACGTAACTTCGTCCAATCGTCTATCGGAATTAACAAAGTTCCTCCAAATATAATGAATATTGCCTTTTTTTTTCTTTCCCAAAACAAGTAAGTAGTTATAGCTAAGAAACTGTTTAAGTAATAGTAGTTTATGTAACTGTTACGCAATAAGGGTCCTTAAAACACGAGTATGGTTCGTAATAAGTCAACACGAGTGTTTTAAGGCCTAATTACGTACAGTTGCATACACTGCTTTATCTACACACATATTATAAATCGTAAATGACGTGTTCGGAAACCATTAGAATGACCGCCATTGCACCGCCATAGCCAACTCGATTGTGCCGGCGGTCGGGGAGGAGGGCTAGATTATCATTACGTTTTTCGTAATTCGATGTTCCAAATTTGAAACTTACTTACTTAACAACATTTGACCATGTAGGTAATTTTAAAATTACGTTACTGCTACAAATAAAAAACTTATCATAATAAAATCGGTTGTTGTAATGCTGGCCATTGCCTACCGTTTTTGAACACATTTTAGAGAACTTACAATGTGAGTGTAGATAAATTCAATTTGAAGGTCATCGGGTGTTGCGAGCCACTTAATAGAAAGTACGCCTTACCGCCTTATCAGTGTTGTCCATAGGAATTTAACTATACTATATTAATAATCTAAATCATAATAATAACTTACCAATAGGTCTGTTTGCGACGGTCACAAATAACAACTACGAGATAACACCATGCAATATAATCTTAAATAGCTTGTGGCTAACATACAGGGTGTAAGATAAGAGATATAATAGATAAACACTAAAATCATTAAGTAATGTTATTTTACATATAGTATAAACTTGTGATAAACTATAATTTACTGATAGATAATGCTTCTTGTCTTTATGTACGCCTTGATTTAGTTTTGCAGTTGCAACTCAAGATAGACGGAGAGGTAGCCACGTAATTTATGACACAATAATGAAAGCAACGAAACCCCTCTAGTAAGGTCGCTATACTACGTTTATTTCTAAGTGTGTTAAAACGCAGGCCCTGTCCTCTATAACTGAGACAACTTCGGTAGTTTTCACGTATTTTGCAATTCAAAAATTTTGCTAGTCTGTCACTCTAACCTCCACCCATTAAAAGCTGCCAGATGCCCGGATCTAGCAATAAGGATAGTATAGCAATCTAACCAGACGGGTTTTGTAGCTCTCTTTATTGTGTCATATCTGACGTGGCTAGCTCTAGTCCAAGATAGCGAAGTCGTCAATTAAATATTTATATAATAATTTTAAACAAAAAAGAACCGACTTCACTTAGCATCCACCACCATCCACAAAGCAAATGCTCGAGCTGCTGTAAAAAATACTCAAATCACTATCCTTATAATAGTTGAAGAGTTCCCTCGATTTCTCCAGGATCCCATCATCAGATCCTGATTTGGTTACAATGGGACCAACTGTGAAGTAATACTCTTTCAAACAAAAAAAGAATTTTCCAAATCGGTCCAGCCGTCTTCGAATAATCGGTGAACATACATTAAAAAAAATATCAAAAACAAACATCTCGACGAGTTGATAACCTCCTCCTTCGAAATCTTGAAGTCGGTTGAAAATAGCTTTTTATCTACACTTACATTGTAAGTCCTCTAAAACGTGTTCAAAAACGGGAGGCAATGGCTAGCATTACCACAACCGATTTTACTATGATAAGCTTTTTATCTGTGGCAGTAACGTAATTTTAACTTTACATGCTCGAATATTGATTCGTTATGAGTTTTGATAACATAATGTACACCGGCACGCTCCCGCGCGGCCGCCGACACGCGCCCGCGCGACCGCCGGCACAATCGAGTTGGCCATGGCGGTGCAATGGCGGCCATTCTATGGTTTTCGAACACGACATTTAAGATAAATAATATGAGTGTAGATAAAGCAGTGTATGCAACTGTACGTAATTAGGCCTTATTACGTAACAGTTACATAAACTACTATTGTTCAATCTGTCACCCGTCAATATTTATTTACTTATTGCATTTCATAGCCGCTTGTCACAAAAATTCGATAAATAGACCTCCCCCAGACCGGAAAATTTACATACAGCTTACCGATATACAGATTATCTTTACATTTATATTATAACATCCCG
Organism: Pammene aurita; assembly: GCA_947086415.1. Taxonomy (NCBI): domain Eukaryota; kingdom Metazoa; phylum Arthropoda; class Insecta; order Lepidoptera; family Tortricidae; genus Pammene; species Pammene aurita. The sequence continues at coordinate 12,298,706 of OX352316.1, forward strand.
TATGTACATAGATAACGAACTATTATTGTCATGTTATATGATATATGATAACCTACGTTTAAATATCTTGATTACCGAGCTTTACCATAACAACCGTAAGTGATAAACCGTTCAATTTTATACTTTATTTCTTACGCGATAAAGTACACATTTGAATGCACATACGATATGACAACAAATTGGTTCATTTAAGAAGTTTTAAATGAAACTGTTTACACTGATTATATTATATATGAGACATCAGAGATATATATACAATTTTGCGCCTTATTTCCTTGTGATAAGATACAAAAGTGTAAACATATTTGACGTTGGTACTATCGTCAACAGTGTTAACGGAACGTAACCCTTATTACTAAAGGAATAAGGTTATCAATGCTCAGTAACTTTTACTATTTACTACATAGGTATTATGTAATTCAAACATTGTATTATCAATACGTCAACGTTCTGGGTGCATAATAGCAAACTATAACGTGCTCAAGAATATGGATTAGCAAATTACGGAATGTTTCCAAAATATTAGAAAAGTTTAAGATAGGAAAGACTATAATAAATTAAACATTTAGAAAAATCTTCGAAGTGGCTGAACCGGTTTCGATAAAACATCACTCGTTAGAAAACCTAATCGGTTTAACAACGGGCCACAGACAAACGCATAAATCGGTGAAACTTAGTTACACTCTTTTTGCCTCGGGGGTTCAAATCAAATACCGGGCGTCCCACGACTTTGCCACATGGAGGGGAAGTACTTTAAATACTGTAGATAGGAAATTTTACTGAAAGAAGAGTTCATTTTTATTTTTAAAACGATACGATCTGCATTTAAAGAATTTTAATTTATCGCCTGTCTGAACCTGGAATCGAACCCCCTAAATATAGTAGGCACTGATAAGATTTTATTAAATGCGATAATAACTGGGGATCCGTACCCAAAGGGTAAAAACGGGACCCTATTACTAAGACTCCGCTGTCCGTGTATCTGTCTGTCCGTCTGTCACCAAACACAAATAAAAACAAACATAACAACAAACACAAATAAAAAACAGAATACAATAAATATTTAAGGGGGCTCCCACACAACAGACATGATTTCAGACAGACGATTATTGAAAATTATTTGAATGCAGTTTGTATTGAAAATAGATGTCATATACTTCAGAAAAAGTGACCAAGCCCTCCGGTGTCCGAGGCCAGATCTGGCCTCGGACACCGGAGGGCTTGGTCACTTTTTCTGAAGTATATGACATCTATTTTCAGTTTATATATAGTAGTGTAACTACTTAAAAATTGCAAATCAAAAAATATTGAACAAAATAATTTGATTTGCTTCAAGATTCAGGTTTGCAGTTTGTATTGTTTTAAAAATATAAATGGAGTCTTCTTTCAGTAAAATGTCCTATCTACAGTATTTAAAGTACTTCCCCTCCATGTGGCAAAGTCGTGGGACGCCCTGTATACATTTTGGAAATGAAAAGTCAGTAGTCATAGATTATAATTGTCTAAAAAATAAGGGGTACATCAGGGTGCTGGTGCGCGGAGGGAAAGGTTTTCCTTCGGGAGTTGGGTCGCCGCCTGCAGCAGAGGAGTCTTGACCCCCGCTCCGATCATTCTTGCGGCAAAGGTTGTCCATTGCGATCGATCCAACGCGGAAACGCAGCGAGCGTAATGGGCACCTTTGCACCGGGAGCAGCTCGGAGCGGGTTTCTTGTAGTTTAGATTTATTTAATAAGTTTAGATTAGTTTTATTATTTTATGTTTAGATTAGTTTTATTATTTTATGTTTAGATTAGTTTTAATTTATTTTTAAGTAGTTTTTAATTTTGAAATTGTTTATTTAATTGTGTGACAAGTTTTATTTAAATAAAGTACATACATGTACCTGTGTCATTACCATTAGAAATGCCGAAAGGTAAACTTTTACTTACCTAACAAAATAAGGCACATACTCGTAAGATAAGACACATACTCGTAAGATAAGACAATAGAAATATATTTCAACAAGTAGTATGACTAGTTAGAATTATGTTACTTCCAATTAACAAAACTTTTAGTCATTAATTCACAGACCGTGATGTAAATTTATTCTGGCAATATTTCCGAAGTAATTAAAAATATTGCCGTATTAAATGGAGTGGCCAGTAGTTTTTCATATATTATTATTTCACCTGGAACCAAAGGTGCCCTAATTTCTAAATTACATACGCAATAATTAAATAATACAAAAAATTGCAATATTTTTATTTACAACAACACAGTAAAAAAGTACCTGATAAGAAAAGATCTTATATACAGCCTTTAGTCATTAGTCAAAACAACATGAAAATCCAATATGGTACAAGCAAATTATATTTTACAACAATTTAACGACCTCCTAGCCTACGAAGCAGGAGGTCCCGGGTTCGAATCCTGGTCAGGACATTTATTTTTTTATCACAGATATTTGTTCCTGAGTTATGGGTATTTTCTATGTATTTAAGTAGCTAGTACCCACTCATTATTGAGCTAAACGTGGTATTAGTCCATTTGTGTAACATTTTCCCATAATATAAAAAGTCAAGTCACTGATGGCTTGTTCGTACTCCGAGAGAGTTTGTATATCTTGCGTTCCAAGTATGTGAAATCAGATAGACAACTGGGGGACCAATGTTACTCTGCGTCCGTAGGAAACACCTTAGACAACCCTACACGTGATCCCTGGGTGGTGCTAAAAGAGTAACAAACTTGGCAGCTGCACTGTCCCATCTGGACCTCGCAGCACTCACTGGATTTTCTTCATCATCTGCTTTCCCACCCGAGAGAAGAAATGACTATCTATATCCAGTGACATGTAAACATACGATAAAACAAAAAAATATAAAGATCAGCCAAGTACTAGTCAGACCAAACTAATGACCATGTATAAAGTTATAATATTGTTATTAAATATTTCTCTTAATCATGGAATTAAGATTTAGCGCCTAAATATGAATGATAACATGATCGTTCGATCGTATGATAACATTGATAACCAATGTTAATATTTGCATTAAAAGCAAGATATCTAAATATGTAATAGCATATTTTGCTTAGTATCGACCTTATCGGATGAGCCTATAATATTAAATAATAGAGGGGATTATAAAAGTAATAAAGTAAAAACTAAAAATATGTAATTATTCAATTTTATACCTTACTAGGGACCCGCCCCGGCTCCGCGCGGGATAAAAAATGGTTATTGTGGGTTATCCCTAAGAGATAGACATGTACCATCGTGGACTTTTTTGTAGACCTTTTTAAGATGTACAATACTGTAGTACATTATTTTGATCTTAGGATTATATTATCTCTTAGGACGCAAAACATGGGTTTTTTACGACATCACATTAGAAACCTCTAAAATCAACAGTGTTTCTGTACTATATTATGCATGTAAATATTATACATATAAACCTTTCTCTTGAATCACTCTATCTGTTAAAAAAACCGTATCAAATTCCGTTGCTTAGGTTTAACTGGGGCCGTATTCTAACTTTAAAACACTTAGGGTCCGTTGCACCAAACCTGTTAACGTCAACGTAATCGTTAAAAAAATCTTGTATAAAAAGTTTGACAGTTTCCTATGCGATGACAGCTCCGCCGCCATATTTAACGTTGATCAGTTCGTTAGTAATGCGTGGTGCAACCCACCCTTATAGACAAGATCCAACTTCAATACACGCAAATAACGCAATACAGCTATCGCTTAAACGTCTGGATCAGAACCATGGGTCCTTATCCTATTGCATAACAACTTGACTTCTAACTAATATTATTAGCGGAAGTCTCTTTCTAATAAAAGGAATTGGAAAGAAACTTCCGCTAATATCTAGACACACGGCAGTGTGTCCGCCAAGTTCGAGCAAAAAAAAGCGACATACCGGCCGTGGGTTATATTACACGAACCATTTCGGGCCAATTTCGACCACCCTATAACTCAAAACATATTTTATCTACGCATATGAAATTTCGAGTGTCTGTTGACATCCCCTTAATTGTCTAGAATACAAAATTTCATTATTCTACCTATAGCAGTTCTTGAGATATTGACGTCAGAAAATCGCTATTTTTACTATACACTCACTGACTCACTGACTCACTGACTCATCAAAAACCTAGACCACTTCCAATGGTCGTACTGACTTGAAATTTGGCATGGAGATAGGTCTTAAGGTCAAAGTAAAGGGAAAAGTCTGAAAACGGCCAAGTGTAAGTCAGTTTTAAAAATAGCGAAGGTGTAACTTTGTTCTACTATGAAGTCATAATGAACTAAATGGGTCTATCTTCCAATGGTCGTACCGACCTGAAATTTGGCTCGAAGGTTTGTCTTTAGGTCGAAATAAAGTAAAAATCTGAAAACGGCCAAGTGTGAGTCAGTTTCGAAAACAACGAATGTGTAATTTTGTTCTACTATAAGTAGGTATGGAGTGGAAATGAGATAAGACTTATTTAAATTTAGATACATACCAATTTAAGACAATACATGTTTGTCTTAAAGACAAGAACAATAAAATTGTTCACCACTCTGTGTGTGTCAGTTGCGGGAACCGAACCCACGATTTACGAAGTGCAAACAGGTCACTAGGTACACTAGGTGCGCTAAATCAGTCAAACAAAAATGAAAAGACTATTTTTTCTCGCATAGTCTAAATAATTTCTAATTTTACAACTAATAAAATCGCAGATTCCAGAACATGGAAATCATATATACTCTAAGATGGAATTATATATACTACTGCCCATCTCACCCTCCGATACGCCACGGGATCAGATGGGATGGTGCACTTCTAGGGCTACATAATAGGCCACCAATTATAATACCTACTGGTGGGTAGGTATTACCAAGTTATTAATTATCTATGTAGGTAGCGTACTTACAAACAGAATAAAGTACGTTATTGATGTATGTAATTATATGTAAGTAGGTACATTTTATAGGTGTAGGGAGCCAGTTTATTTGTAAAAATCACCTATAAATAAATAGTAAAATAGAATTAGACGCTTAGTATAAAGGGTTATAGTGTAAATTACATACTTTAATTATAGTGTAAAGTACTACTTAAGTGGAATGAGACATTTCCTAAAGCAAAAGTGATAAAAAAATAATAAAGAACCTACACCTAACAAAAATAAATGAAATCCCATCAAAAACATAAATGTGAAAGGCTGCCAAGTTGGATACTATGGGAATGCTTCGCCTATAAAAGAAGTGAGATCTGAATAAGTACCAAGTTGCATAAAAATACCTCAAATCATAAATAGTGATAGGAATGCACACTTGATTTCCAGCAGTTTTTAAGGTACATTTTGAATAAGTATCACGTTACATAGAAATACCTAAAATTATAATAGTCAGAGAAACGCACACCGGTTTTTTTAGCAGTTTCCTGATAACATTTATTATTTTCAGTACTTTTTAATGATGTTACTTGGCAAGTTTTAATAGAAAATTATATACTTGACACATTGCAGTCCAAAGGTGTCGATTCATTGCATTGAAAAGGTGTGTGGTGTGTGAAAACTTGCCAAGTAACATCATTAAAAAGTACTGAAAATAATAAATGTTATAAGGAAACTGCTAAAAAAACCGGTGTGCGTTTCTCTGACTATTATAATTTTAGGTATTTCTATGTCACGTGATACTTATTCAAAATGTACCTTAAAAACTGCTGGAAATCAAGTGTGCATTCCTATAACTATTTATGATTTGAGGTATTTTTATGCAACTTGGTACTTATTCAGATCTCACTTCTTTTATAGGCGAAGCATTCCCATAGTATCGAACTTGGCAGCCTTTCACATTTATGTTTTTGATGGGTTATTAGTTACAAGTGCTTATGCAATCGGTACCTGAATTGGCTTGAAAATTATTCCAACGCTACTGAATACAACTTTAATATTCATTGATTATTTGTTGTGTGTTGGAGTTATGTTTGAGTATATTGTGTTTTCAACCGACTTCAAGATTTCAAAGGAGGAGGTTATCAATTCGTCGGGATCTTTGTTTTTGCAATTTTTTTTATGTATGTTCACCGATTATTCGAAGACGGCTGGACCGATTTGGAAAATTCTTCTTTTGTTTGAAAGAGTATACTTCACAGTTGGTCCCATTGTAACCAGGTCAGGATCTGATGATGAGTTCCTGGAGAAATCGAGGGTACTCGTTAAATATTATAGGCACACCTATAGTGATTTAAATATTTTTTACAGTAACTCGGGCATTTCCTGTTGGAAAGGCGGAGTCTAAGTGAAGTCGGTTATTTTTTGTTTAAAATTATTAATTTATTGTTTACGTATTTTAAAATTAGAATACGGCACGTGCTACAATGAACCATAACATAACGTTTGTTATTAAATTGTTTATCATACAAGTTCAAGTTTATCACCGCGGTCCCGGAGTTAATAGAGATTATTTGCATCATAGATAACCATGCTTTCATGTATCTTTCATGTGATAAATTAGCTGTCACCATAAAATTTAATATTGCAGCAATGATAAATAGTTATAAATAATAAATAAATAAGTATTTTACTATCGGAAATAGTTATAAAAAGTGTTTTTCACCTTTGAAGTCCTTGACTTCTGTGCTAGGTCAGAACCTGTCTTACAGAGGTCAGTGTCCTTTCCTAGTCTATGGTATCTACTTTATTGTAAAATTATAACTTTTATTTCTTATTTATGTAGTACAATAGTAAACTTATTATACTTATTGTGAATTATATTAATATAAATGATCAATTGTTTTACCTCTTCTGTTCCGTTTGTAACTTGTATTTTATATGTTTCTTTATTTTGAGGTGTGCAATAAAGAGTATTTATGTTATGTTATACAGTGTGGAAAGGTAAGTCGAGCCCTAGCTGGAGGGAAACTAACTTAAAACGTTGAGATAGCTCAATTCACTGAAAGGAAACATTCTTTAATTTTTTTAAAGGGACATAACTGCATTTACATTTTTTTGGAAAAGAGTACAGTTTACAAAAAAACTATGTACTTATTTTGTAATTTTTACCATAAATATTTTTTATGGCAATTGATGCAAATCAATCCTATTTCCAACAAGGATAAAAACTTCTTAATACCAACCAAGTTTAGGGCACAAGAGAACCCATAAATAATAATAAAAATATTTTTCATACAATTATTAGTATGGAAAAAAGTGAAAAATAAGAAAAAAACTGTGAATGCAGTTTTAGTTTTTAGGAAAAATAAAAGAATGTTTCCTTTCATCGAATTGAGCTATCTCAACGTTTAAGGTAGTTTCCCTTCAGGGCCCGACTTATCTTTCCACACTGTATAATTGAAGTCTAAATAACCCTTTTCAACCGACTTCAAGATTTCGAAGGAGGAGGTAATCAATTCGTCGGGATCTTTGTTTTTGCTATTTTTTTTTTATGTATGTTCACCGATTATTCGAAGACGGCTGGGCCGATTTGGAAAATTCTTTTTTTGTTTGAAAGCGTATACTTCACAGTTGGTCCCATTGTAACCATGTCAGGATCTGATGATGGGATCCTGGAGAAATCGAGGGAACTCTTCAACTATTATAGGCACACCTATGGTGATTTGAGTATTTTTTACAGCAGATCGAGCATTTGGTGTTGGAAAGGTGGATGCTAAGTGAAGTCGGTTCTTTTTTGTTTAAAATTTTTTAAGTACTGTTATGTAACTATATGGTTTAAGGCGCGCGCGACACACTTGTTTTGTATAATATGTAATGCGTACTAATAAAACAACTGTTTTTAAAAATGTCTATGGGTTCTGGTTTTTACTGAAGGTAGGTACTTATTTTCATAACTGGTTATCAGCCAGTGGGTGAGGGATGAGGGTGGGTACTGACTGCCTAATAATTTAACCAGTAGTATGGAATGATCACTCTAAACTTAAGTATTTGTCTATGCTCAAGATTGCGCGCTTTCACGTGCTTTTAAGGCAGTTGCACGTAAGTACACATAACATGCGAATGCAGTAGTCTCCAGCTAGCTACGTTGCGTTGGTAAGTAAGTATTTCTGAATGTCTACTACTTATGCTACTTTGGGGCGGGATTTAGCATTTCCAGTTTCTATTACAACAAAACTAAAATACCAGGAACCCAAAATAACTTAAACTTAAAAAAGAGAAAAATTACAATTATAGGGAAACTACTTAACAATCATTTTACTGTAAAATAAAATAAAATAAAGTTCAATGTTGTAAATCGTTTTTATAACAAACCATATGTTTCGTGCCATCTAGTGATAACTAGAAGAACTAACTAGCTGTAATTTTAGCGCCATCTATCGTCCAATAGGAAATTAAAAATTGAACAAATGGAAATATCTGCTGTACCGACAGAGTGTTTATGAATGGTGTTGCTAGAGGTTAACATTAAACTAAAAATGTGGATATTTTGGGTAGGTGTTAAACAGTTAAAGGAATCCGATTCAATAATTTTGAATAACGGTATCTTTCGTTTCTTTACTTATTACTAACAGCTGCAGTGTAAAAACTGCTAGAAACAAAGACTTACTAAGAAACGTAATAAATGTAAATAACTATTTACTATTTAATAATATATATTATATGTTGCATTTATATGAGATAAGATTTTTTTCGCATTAAAAAATCAAAGATATAATATTTTACCTGCTATTTTATTTAACAAATATTTTGAATTAAATTTGCGAAATAAAACATAAGTTTATCTTGGTTTCCTGACATGATTTCGAATTTTTAATATCCAATTTTTTTGTAACAATATTAGCTAGAAATTGATTGGTTTTCAAATTATTTTGAAAAAGGTTTAATAATGAAAAAGAGAGGAAAGGCTGGCAACCCGAAGGCACACCTGCCACTTTTCCCATTCGTTCGCGTGATTCATTCATCATTCATTTTTAAATTCCGTTCCATTCGTTCGTTCGTATAGGGAGCGGCATCGCGCCTATAGCTGTGAGTTGTGACGGTGAAGAAAGTTTTGGTTGTGCAGTGTTGTGTAGCGTTCGGTGAAATGGCAGCTTATAAATTAATTACGTTATTACTGTGTTTAACAACGAACGGTAAGTAAAAACTGTTATTATATTTCTTGATTCATATGGTTTAGTCATTATTCATGTAAAAAGATACGTCTAAAACCGGTATACAATTGTTAACTAATACACAAAACAAAGGTGTTCGAGTTCGCAATTGTTTTGGTTCTCTGCACGTAATTTCTTAGTAGACACACCCTTTTATCACGTTTCTTTAGAAAACTACTTATAAACAACCTAATTTATCTTTTTCTCTAAAATCCACGCATTCTTTAAAAAAACATGTAAGATATAGTAATTTTATTTACGCGTGAAGCTAAAATGCAGCGTCTAACGGCTTTTTTGAACGTTAAAACTGTTTAATCTAGTTTAGAATGAAATTTAGGGCCTAATAACGGGTTTACAACTCAAAATTGACATCGTAAATGCGTTTTAGAAACGTGACCGGTCACCCTCCGTATATCGATTCATTTTCTCGGTTCATTGGGCAAAAACAGGATGGCAGGGGTGATTCGATGCTTGATAAAAGGGTGGCTGTAATAAATTACGGCTTGTAAGCTTTTAAATCAGCCATTTGTTAAATAATAGTGACAATTAGGGTGTCAATGCTTTAGTGAAAGATTTTTTGATGGTATCAGTAGATTAAGTAACTGATTCAATTATGTTTTTGTTATTTAAATGTTTAAAACTGGTGCAAGATGGTATTTGTCACCTGCCTTACCTTTTGGAAGATTTTATTTATAACATTCTCCTAAAAATGCATCCTAAATGTTCATTGCATTTGTAATAAGTAATAGGAATTTATAAACAATGCATTAATTTTAAAATTGGAATCCGTTCAACCAACTTCAAGATTTCGAAGGAGGAGGTTATCAATTCGTCGGGATCTTTGTTTTTGCTTTTTTTTTTTGTATGTTCACCGATTATTTGAAGACGGCTGGACCGATTTGGAAAATTCATTTTTTCTTTGAAAGAGTATACTTCACAGTTGGTCCCATTGTAACCAGGTCAGGATCTGATGATGGGATCCTGGAGAAATCGAGGGAACTCTTCAACTATTATAGGCGCATCTATAGTGATTTAAGTAATTTTTACAGCATCTCGAGAATTTGCTAAGGTGGAGGCTAAGTTAAGTCGGTTCTTTTTTGTTTAAAATTATTTCAATCGCTGTAAGCAATACAGTCAATGCAACAAAAAAAATGAAATGAGCATTAACTTATATTTTGAATTGTTTTGTATATTTTTCTCTACAAAAAGAAAAGTACAGTAGAATACCTACCAAAGTTGAAGAAAATGTTGGAGAGAATTATTCTATTTATAATTAGGGTTGCCATGTTTCTGGGGAAGGGTGTAAACATTTGCCCAGCTATTTATTTATCATATGGCTACATGTCACTGGATATAGATAGGCATTTCTTATCTGGGGTAGTAGTAGTGGGAAAGCAGATGATGAAGAAAATCCAGTGAGTGCTGCAAGGTCCATATGGGACAGTGCAGCTGCTAAGTTTGTTACTCTTAGCACCACCCAGGGATCACATGTAGGGTTGTCTAAGGTGTTTCCTACGGAAGCAGAGTAACAATGATCCCGATTATCCCAGTATCAACAATACATGTGTTTGCAACCCTAAATGTAATACGGCATTTCACCCAAACAGAGGCAATATTAGGTTCTTACTATGAAGACATTTAAAAAAAAAACTTTTTTTTTTTTCAGTATGGGGTCAAAGAACACCCACAATCTCTCATATAACCCAGGAACAAATCCGGGACATCGGGAGCCAGGTAGACCTGGAATGCTCTGTACATTACGGACAGGAGTATCCAGTGCTGTGGGTAAGTTATAGCATGAGGGCCCTTTCACGGACCATTTAACGAACAACACTTTAACCCTTTAACGGGCAAGACTGAAAAAAATCCTTGATTAAAGCCTCATTGGCAATCTAGTCCTAAAAATACTGTACAAGGAAAAAATACAAAAATAAGTCCCCTGTGCTGAGGGTGCATGAACACAGAATTAACAGCCTCTCATATGGTGCTGGAGTGCTACGGAGTGGCTCCATACAGGGCAAAACATCTTGGGAACCCGTGAGATGTCCCTGAGGTCCTTAGTTATCCTGGTCGTTTTTCCGCTAGTCCACATCCAGTGTGCCTATTTTGCGTGAAACGAGGGTAGCACTATTATTCCAACCACCCCAGCTCCTCTACGAAGCCCAGCAGAGCTTTCAGATTGCCTGCCGCCTCGCGCAAGGTGCCTGGGGTCCCTGAGGTCCTATTCAACATCAAAGGTTTGCTAGGATTCCCTGAGGAGTTAGGCTGGCTGTACTTGCCATCTTGTCACGCATAATAGGTGCTAGATAGCGTTGCGGAAACCTGCCCGTAATACAATACAAGGGGCCTTTCAGTATGGAATATCACAAATTGGATAAGAGAAAGCAAGGATCGTAGATGGGAGGATGACAAAGAAAATAGCAGGTACCACATGGATTGGAACCAGAGGTAAAAGGAGGAGCTATTTGACCTAATGACCGGACTAAATATTACTATGCTTAGCAGTTACAATAAAACCGTAATATTACGCTATTTACGATACCGTATCTATGGTTTAATTAAAATGGCAACAGAGTAATATAAAGTTTGTCTATGCTGCAAAGCAAGACATTCAGGACTGTTAAAGGCCTAATGGTGGCACCACACTTCGCCTATGCGGACAAATATTCGTGTTGCGTCTCTTTCTTATTCTATACAATAAGAAAGAGACGCAACACGAATATTCGTCCGCATAGGCGAAGTGTGGTGCCAGCATTATATGTTTTGTCCTTAATCTGTCACTTTGACAGTTGTGTGTGTTAGAAACAGACGAAACATAAATTAACTAATCTTCTAAAACGCGGCTATTTCCTCGCGAGGCGGTGCGTCAGGTGGACACGCCTATTCGCGAATACGAATATTTGCCGCTCATTCGCGAATGCGAGAACGAATATGTGGTCAATAAGTTAAGGTTATTGACAATAACCATAGCATAAGTTCTGGTTAGTGAATGATTCTGGCTTGATACTTTCAAACCGAATGTCAAGAAAACGGGTATAACATAACATAATATTTTATTCGTCGAATAAGGTAATAAAAACCGATTGAAATGACAGTTATTTTCATTTTAGTACTTTTAGGGTTCCGTACCTCGAAAGGAAAAAACGGAACCTTTATAGAATCACTTTGTTGTCCGTCCGTCTGTCAAGACCCTTTTTCTCAGGAATGCGTGGAGGTATCAAACTGGAATTTATATCAAATACTCGGGTCTACTGTCCCTTAGAGCTGTGAAAAAATCAAACTTCTAAGCCAACGCAATCAAAAGATACAGCCGTTTATGCCGCAAATTTTCGAAACTCGCAAGGGAATCAAAACCTACAGGGTACTTCCCGTGAACTCAGAATCTTGAAATTTGATACGAAGCAACGTCTTATAGCACAGATAAAGGAAAAATTGCGAAAACCGTAATTTTTTTTGTTACATCATATAATAAAAATATTTTTAATAATTTTAAAGGTACCCCTTTTCTACCCCTTTACTCATGAACGCGTAGAGGTATTAAATTGAAATTGAAAAAGCCTTATATATTATTTATTTTATTTTATTTTATTTGGGGCATCAGCAGCAATACAATAAATAATACAAAACTTAAATAACAGAGTTAAAGCCAATAATAGATGACCACAAAAATATAACTAACATGCAATAACAAGTGGAAATAATAAGTGCCATGAGCATAGGCAAAGGAAAGATTTAACTTTTTAAACAAAATATAAAACTAGCTTATCTGTACGGGAGTGCATTTTGATGTGTGTCAGTGTGTGTGTGTATGTATGTGCGTGTATATGAGAGTGGATGTACTTGTAATAAGAAAATAATGAGTTTAATACAAACATGCTTGTTTGTCGCCCTGTCTAAAGCTGTAAATGTTTGTACGGAACCCTCGGTGCGTGAGTCCGACTCGCACTTGGCCGGTTTTTTTCTCATTCAATCAATCATTTATTTCTAAAATATGGACTAAATACAATAAAAATATTCGCAATGAATGCGAATATGCATATTTTTTACATCTCTACTGGATACCTTTAGACGGCGTTACTCTGCCGATGACCTCCTTAATTAGGAGGATTACGAGATTGACAAATGAAACGTCCAGGGCACTAGCATCTTTTAATAAACGGCGAGGCATTGTACAGTCGCCATCATATATATCAGAGCGGCCAGGGTACGAGGGTACTCAAAAATATCTGAACATGCACTTTATCGCCTTCGCAATAGAGGCGTTGTACAGATATTTGTGACCACCTTGGCCGCTCCGATATATCTGATGGCGACTGTACATATGTATTTAGCTCAGCTATATTTTTGTCATAAATTTGGGGGAAATATCGCTGATTTGTATTTGGATAATTCCGAAAACCATTGTACCTAAAAAGATTAATACTATCAGATCATCTCCTTGGCTTAACCAAAGACAATATTTAACTATACTAATACTAACATTGAGTTAGGATATGTCGTAGAGGTCGAGTCTCAAAGAAAATTTACCAGTGTTATACCGTAACTAGACGGGCCCGCGGCTCCGCTCGCAAGTAAATTAAAGAGTGTATCTTATGAAATAAAACAATTAAAAACTGATTTTATCGCGTGTATTGAGTTTAAATTACATCCCGACGTTTCAAACACTTTACAGCGTTCGTGGTCAACGGGTCGACTCAGTTTTTAATTGTTTTATTTCATGAATAACTATCGCGGCAACCGAAGACAATATTAGTGTATCTTATGTTTACTCAAATTCCGACACCTTGTGTTATCTATCATTAAGCAACCTTCAGCATTCAACCCTGCCAGGGATCATGACTGTCAAGTTATCAGTGTGCGCTGCTATTTGATAGTGTCCGCTACCGTTCGCCGGTTTGCGCAGGTTTTTAAACTCAGTCATAAAGGGTTTAGCAGGCTAAGGAAGGACGTGTGGCCCCTGTGAGGAATAGTTGAATTGGTAAATGTCAATTGTTTGTCGCCTCATAACTAGTAATCACTCCAACTTTCAGCCCTCTATCTTGAACTGTCACAGAGATAATGTCAAAAATGTATTTTCTTAACATTTTTTTTCAAACTAGTATATCTCCTAATCCATAGCAGCTAAAGCATCGAAACAAAATCACAGCTACGTAGTTTGAGTGGGAGTATACCCTATAATTTTATTAATATTTTATACGTGAAAAATAAAAGAAATAAATGTCAATTTATTTTTTGACAGCTGTTTCCAACACGTTTTTATGAAAGTACAATTATGAAAAAAATCATGTAAATTGCTTATAGTATTAGCTACTAGCATACAAAAAATCAATTGATTATATTTGGTGCAACATACTGTAAAAAAAAAACTAACGAAAGTATTGAAGTATCAAGAGTAGGCTTCTGAACTGAAAGTTCGTTTTTAAGTTTTATGTTTGTTGCCTAGCAACAAAGGGTGTATTGTCTTTAATTTGACGTATGACTGTCAAAAAAGGTCACTGAACTACTGCTGTGTTAGCATTTGTAACTAATTTTACTAACTACTAAATCAACGAAACGACGGATGTGCTATATGTTTATTATCTTATAAACAAAATTAATTGGTTTCATTATAGTACACGTATTAACATAACGAATTAAATAACTCATTAGAGCAGATATCACAATATAAGTCACTTATATAATGACTATGTAATATTCGTCGTCCCAGGTATAGGACAATGTTATCCTGCAGTCATCGCAACATCCTTTTAACATAATATTGTATATGATTAAAAACTGTATATGAAGTGCACACTTGGCAGATTTGAATTGTTCGATCAAAAACAATGAGAAGAACCACGGAAAAATAGTCTGCTAACATGTTGCCTCTGCGTTGTCTATTGACAGTGCTCCAAAAATGTAAAAAAAAAGGTGTGCTATATTATGCGCACACGTCTGCCTCTTGGACTGATGTTTGAATTCCTTATGAAAACCAAGAAAATCGATGAGGCAGACGTTCAGGCCTCTGATATTCCAAAGGCAGACCATTTATTTATTTTTTTAACCCGACGCTCGCGCCAAACCAAGCAGGTATAAATTGAATTGATCAAAATGCTACAGACAAGACCACATCCCGCCTTCATTCTTGTTTTTGCCCACAAAAAAGATCCTGTTGGTGATTTGGACCCAAATGATTGTGGCTGGGTACAAAACGATAACACCCTGAATTTCAGATGGTTCAAAGGAGAACAACTGCCCTGGTTCTATAGCGACGTCATAGAAGAACCCGAAGACTGGTAAACATTTTTTCGTTCAGATATATAATGTAAATTTCGCGCTATTAAAATGTGAACACGTTATGTATTTTTCAGACATGGATGAGAGCGCCGACATGGATAATTGGCAAGGTTTCTCGGATACCTAACGATGACAACGCTTGCTAAATAGTATCGTTTTTTTTTTAAATAATCATTGCAAAAAAATTAAATAAATGGAGTCTTGGTTAAAAATCTACGTATTTTACACAAATAAAACGTGATTAAAAAAGTTAAAGATTGTTCCTATCCAGATCCTAATCCTATTCAGATTACATTCAAGCATGCAATTTAAAAAAAATACTTTCTAATAAAAGTTCCATGCGCATTTCGTTTCTGGTTGGCATTGAGAAAAAATATGATTGCATAGATTTCAGCTCCAGAAGTTTAATCGTTACCGTGAGTTTAGAGGATAATATTAAACAAAATTATAAGAATAAAACTAAATAATTTTTAAGAAAAAAAAACCGACTTCAATGGGGGTAGCCGGTGAAGGATTATTGTAGATGGTGCACTTAGATTTCATACAATGAAATAACTTGCTTAAAAAACGCAGCGGAGAGGACAAATCGCCAAACGTGAACTATGCGTCGTTGAAGAGTTCCGTTCTGATTATCATCAGCAGTTCCACTTCATCAAATGTCACTCTTTTGAATGAAAATGCTTGATTTGTTGATAAAAATACAAAAGTCACTTTATGTATGCCTTTAAGATTTGAGGAATTCCCTCGATTCCTCGTGGAACTCATCATCAGAACTTGAGCTTGACGAAAATTGGTCCTGACAATCTAACTTGCTTAACAAACATAGCGAAGAGGAAGAATCGCCAAACATGAACTATGCGTCGTTGAAGAGTTCCGTTCTGTTCATCATCAGCAGTTCCACTTCATCAAATGTCACTCTTTTGAATGAAAATGCTTGATTTGTTGATAAAAATACAAAAATCACTATGTGTAAGCCCTTAAGATTTGAGGAGTTCCCTCGATTCTTCATGGATCCCATCATCAGAACTTGAACTTGACGAACATTTGTTCTGACAATTAAACTTGCTAAACAAACACAGCGAAGAGGACGAATCGCCAAACGTGAACTATGCGTCGTTGAAGAGTTCCGTTCTGATCATCATCAGCAGTTCTACTTCATCAAATGTCACTGTTTTGAATGAAAATGATGGTTTTGTTGATAAAAATACAAAAATCACTATATGTATGCCTTTAAGATTTGAGGAGTTCCCTCGATTCCTCATGGATCCCATCATCAGAACTGCGTTTTGAAAAAAACGGGACCAATCTGTATATATATACTTACAATCAAAAAAAGAATTTTCAAAATCGGTTCAGACATGACGAAGTTATGGAGTAACAAACATAAAAAAAAAAAAAAAAAAAAAAAAAAACATACACGCCGAATTGAGAACCTCCTCTTTTCAAATCTTGAAGTCGGTTAAAAATAACAATAATCCCATGCAATACCCGCTGTCCCTTGATTCCGTGAATTTCAAACAGTTATACATATAGCTGAAAATCAGTGAGCAAAAAGTCTGCCACATTTTTTTTCGAATCCACGGAGTCATAGAGAATCGAATGGGCGCAATGAGAACCGCGTGCAAATGACTTAGTAGAGCTTTTTTTTTAACAGTTTTACAACTCCGTCCCATGATAATGCAGAGTCCTGAATGTCTGCCTCTTCGATTTTCTTCGTTTCCAAGATGATTGTGACCATGAACTCCAGAGGCATACATGTGCAAATGATTTAATACCCCGATTTTTTTAAGCAACTTCAATCCGCTGTAACGCGAAAACGCAGCGACATAGGACCTTAATTGATTGGACTAAATCAATTCGTAATGATTTACACTGCAATCCACCTCGACGTGAAACGTCTGCAAATCATATACCGAAATGCTCGCCAGCTCCCTAACTATTAGCTTCGACGGACAAGATCTTAAATATTAGGCTCATATGCAGTCAAGTTGCGTGTTAAATTAAATAAGATCTACATCGAAGCAAACATAAATTTTTGGGTTCCGTAGCCAAAATGGCAAAAACGGAACCCTTATAGTTTCGTCATGCCCGTCCGTCCGTATGTCACAGCCATTTTACTCGGAAACTGTAAGACACATCTTAATGAAATTTGGACATAAGGTGTATTTTGTATGTCGCTTTTTAGTTACATATGTAGTCAAATTGCACCAAAAAATATTTTTAGGGGGGGGGGGCGCTCCATACATGTAAAAAATATCAATTTTTTTTTTCATCAAATATCAACATGTTATACATCAATCGATAGGTCTTTAAAAATAACTTCGAGGTTCATTTGAACATTTTGTGATTAAGTGAATGTTTTCAGAAATATCGCTTCCAAAGTCAGAAAAATTGTGTCCGGGGCCCCCTGTAACTTTTGAACCGAAAGTCCAAAAAATATGAAAAAATTGGAAAAGATGCGCCTTATCACATACTTTCTACGAAAATTATTTTGAACATTATCGGTTCAGTAATTTTTGAGTTATCTCCAAAAAACTTCTTCCATAGGCATCAGATACGACCTTTTGGTATTAGATTGGTTCATATTCCATTGAAGGTACAGAACCCTCCATTATGCGTGGCCCGACACGCACTTGGCCAGTTTTTTTCTTATATCAGTGTAAGGCGGGTAAAGGCCTCCTCCCAGTGATGATTTGTCCCTGTCCTGCGCCACTCTTATCCAGTCTGTGCCGGCTGTTCTTTTTAAGTCGTCCTCCCATCGCGTCATTGGTCCTCTGGCCCATGCAAGCCCTAGACCCCACAGAAAAACCAGATGGTTTTAACCTGCCACGCAAACTCTGGTGTCGCATCAATCGCTGGCCACGGATGTTGTAACTATTTCCGTCACAAGTGGGGCTAGCGGGACTCAGATCTGTGTGACTGCGGCGAAGAGGCTCAGACCATGGAGCACATTCTACATCGACGCCCTCTGTATTCATACTCTGGCCCCCCGGGAGATCTATTCAATTTAACACCTGACATAATCTCGTGGCTCGGGAGCTCGGGACCCTGAATGTGGACTTATGATAATATCACTGTTAGTTTTGAAATATTTATGCATATACGCCATACGATTAAATAAATTATTCTTCCAATGCCTCTTTTACCACTTACTTTGGACCTACTTATACTACAAATATTCACTTAACTTACGACATTCCTTAATATGCCCTCATGTTCTTCAATTTAGACAAACATACAATCAAGATTTCTATTGTAATGTACACATTGAGAATGACCCTACCTTTATCATCGCACCACTGACTCACACTTTGTATAGGGGACCAGAATTACACCATTGAAATTCGATAATACCCCTCTTTTTGTAGAAGGTCGTATGTGTCATAGTCTAGTTGGTATTTAGGACCTTTTGGGTATGGAAGGTATAGTTGGTATTTTTATGGCGTCAAGCTTGAATAGTGATATTAAAATGACATTTGGTTGGGTTTTAAATTAACTCTTTGTCTGAGAAGAGGGACGTTTCAGACAAAAACGGTTTTTAATGTGATACCAAAGTAGGGAGGTTTGCAGAAAAACACGTGCTAAATATCTGTAAATCTGTATTTTAAGGTTAGGTTTCGTAGCCAAATTGGAAAGATTCGCCATATCCGTCTGTCTATCTGTCTGTATAAATAAATAAATTTATTTGTAAACCAACCGGGCCGACCTAATCTACGTATTCTAACAGTTACGTAGGAATGGAACGTAAGGAGATATCATTTTTTATGCGCAAAAGAAAAACTGACTGTACAAAAGGCGAACATAATGCCATAAGGCATTCTCTACCAGTTAACTTTACATATGTTAGTTAATGACATTTTATTAATATTTACCTGAGGTCTACTCAAGAGGGTCTCCAACCGATGGGCCAGAGGGGGGCAAGTTGAATGAATGGAGGGTGAAGAAAATGTGAATTGTGGGTACAACATTTGGCTACATTTTTAGGGTTCCGTACCTCGAAAGGGAAAAACGGAACCCTTATAGGATCGCTTTGTTGTCCGTCCGTCCGTCAACCCGTCCGTCCATCTGTCAAGACCCTTTTTCTCAGGAACGCGTGAAGGTATCAAGCTGAAATCAAATACTTAGGTCTACTGTCTCTTGGAGCTGTGAAAAAATCAAACTTCTAAGACAATGCAATCAAAAGATACAGCCGTTTATGCCGCAAATTTTCGAAACTCGCAAGGGAATCAAAACCTACAGGGTACTTCCCGTGAACTCAGAATCTTGAAATTTGGTACGAAGTAACGTTTTATAGCACAGATAAAGGAAAAATTGCGAAAACCTTTGGTCTTCTACCTTTGGTCAGCTGCTATTTGTACATTTTTCTTAATTTTGTGCAACTCAGGAATCCAAAAACTACTAAAAATTGGATGCAAATTATTAAACCTTTTGTTTTTGTTACAGCTGAAATATGACCGGACCAAGACCACCGAAGCTCTGCCACTGTCCACCAACTCTGGTCTGATCATCCGAGACTCTAGATTCTCTCTCAGATACGATGCAGCATCAGCCACTTATACTTTGTCGGTGAGTGTAGTATACACGGTGCTCGTGAGGATTGCGAGAGATTTTAACAGTGTATTCCTGATCATAATTGGAGACTAAAATGTCGTATAAACTTTTCTGGAATTCGCCTAGTTTCAGAGTTACTACCAATTAAATAAAAAAACATTTTTTATTGTGATTCAGTGCAAAACGCTTTTTTGATGGCGATTTCACCCTTTATGGGGTCTAGTCTAGACATTCTTATTGACAGATATCAAAGTGCCAAGGAATACTTTACGTTAACTCTTTTTTACGAAAAAAAATGTTCTACTTTATTTTAATCGACAGTTTTACCAATAACATTTATGTTTTCATGTTCAAAAGCATTTAAAAAATCGAAAAAAAAAACAAAAAAAAAATATTTTTTTGGCGAAGTTGACCTGAATTCATATAACATTTAACATTTATTACTCCTTATGACCTTAGGAATTCGTGGTTAAAATCTCTCGCAATGCTCACGAGCACCGTGTATAGGGTAGACCAGGGGCTTTCAAAGTGACCACATTCTAAAGGGGGCGCGGCGCCTCGAGAAATTTGAACAGGGCTAGCTAGACCATTTACTTCCGTTTCCTTGCATCGAAGCGAGGGGGGCGTGGGAATTCATTTTAGGCAGCAGGGGGGGTGTGACTAAAAAAAAGTTTGGGAACCCCTGGGGTAGACCGAAGCAAAACTGATCAAAATCTTATAGATAAGTAGAATCATTATGTTGCCAGTTTTGGGCAATGCAACCGTCTTATGTACCGCGTAAAACTGCATTAATAGTAAGTCATTACCAAGGACTGTAAAAGAAAGAAAGCCCGAAATCGCAGGTATTTGTGACCCGAGCCGCAGGCGTGGGTTGTAATTATGCGATAGAGGGCTTTTCTTTTTTACTGCCCGTGGTGAGTACACAATTTTACGTCTCCACCTGGCCATAATGCGAGTTTTACCGTACGCGTAGCGTGCGGTAATACTCACATTATGGCCAGGTGTGACGTGAAAGTATTTAAACCATCCCGTGAACTCACTTACACGTCGTACTTGCATTAGTCGATTTTCACCCTAAAACATAAAACTTGGCTGAAGCAATTCTGGGCATTTCTGGGCATTTAAGATTTAATATTCAACACTTTACTATTATTCAAGTAAACCGCCACAATGACACTGACAACAGTGACAATCCATCATTAAAATTATTGCCAGTGTAAGAAATTAGTTCTAATGAGATTCCGCAACATGGCGCATGATCATATATTTCTGGTCAGGCTTTAGTTTGCATTTTTTTAATTACACCTGTTTTCACAGATCAAAGACATCCAAGAGACGGACTCGGGCTGGTACCAGTGCCAGGTGATCATCTCCGTGTCCAACAAAATAACGGCCGAGGTGGAACTACAGGTCCGCAGGCCGCCCATCATCTCTGACAACTCCACCCGCTCCCTTGTGGTCAGCGAAGGAGAAAGTGAGTGTTTTTCAACCGACTCCAAGATTTCGAAGGAGGAGGTTATCAATTCGTCGATCGAGATCTTTGTTTTTGCAAATTTTTTTTTTGTATGTTTACCATTTATTCGAAAATGGCTCCCAGTCCCATTGTAACCAGGTCATGATCTATCAGATGATGGGATCCTGGAGAAATGGGGGAACTCTTTAACTATTATAGGCACCTATAGTGATTTGAGGTTTTTTTAACAGTAGCTCGAGCATTTGCTTTTGGAAAGGTGGATGTTAAGTGAAGTCAGTTCTTTTTGTTTAAAATTATATTAATCAACCGACTTCAAGATTTCGAAGGAAGAGGTTCTCAAGTAGTTAGGATCTTTATTTTTGCTATTTTATTTTATGTATGTTCAACGATTATTCGAAGACGGCTGGTACTATTCGGAAAATTCTTTTTTTGTTTGAAAGAGTATACTTCACAGTTGGTCCCATTGTAACAAGGTCAGGAGCTGATGATGGGGTCCTGGAGAAGTCGAGGGAACTCTTCAACTATTATAGGCACACCTATAGTGATTTGAGTATTTTTACAGCAGCTCGAGCATTTGCTTTTTGAAAGGTGGAGGCTAAGTGAAGTCGGTTCTTTTTTAGGGTTCCGTAGTCAACTAGGAACCCTTATAGTTTCGCCATGTCTGCCCGTCCGTCCGTCCGCCCGTCCGCGGATAATCTCAGTGACCGTTAGCACTAGAAAGCTGAAATTTGGTACTAATATGTATATCAATCACGCCGACAAAGTGGTAAAATAAAAAGTGGATTTTTTTTATTTATTAGGGTACCTCCCCTATACGTAAAGTGGGGAGTGATTTTTTTTTTCATTTCAACCCTAACGTGTGATATATTGTTGGATAGGTATTTAAAAATCAATAGGGGTTTGCTAAAATCATTTTTCGATAATGTAAATATTTTCGGAAATAATCGCTCCAGAAGTAAAAAAATATGCGTCCCCCCCCCCTCTAACTTTTGAACCATAAGTTTTAAAAATATGAAAAAAATCTCAAAAGTAGAACTTTATAAAAACTTTCTAGGAAAATTATTTTGAACTTGATAGGATGAATAGTTTTTGAAAAAAAATTACAAAATAATTTCTGAACTAAGTTTGTAATTTAACCGTATAAGCAGGTGTTTATTGTACCTGTAATTTCTACAAAATTACAATGAAATGACGTGCTTTCAAATAAAGTAAAAACGGTGAAAATCGGTTCACGCAATAAAGAATTATTCCATAAAAATCATCTTCCATACTTTAAGCTCGCGCGCAATAGTTTACTTAATTTGCCGATAGATGTCGCTGTACGTGGAACTCTCATATCATATCCTACATGGCGGTGTTATTAACTCTTAAGTGGGGACGCTTACTGTGACGGACGGAAAACTACGGAACCCTACACTGAGCGTGGCCCGACACGCTCTTGGCCGGTTTTTTTTATTATTTATCTTTTTTTTTTGCAGGTGCTCAGATGGAATGCTATGCTGGTGGTTTCCCGCCGCCGAAGATCTCGTGGCGTCGTGAGAACAACGCCATCTTGCCCACTGGAGGTTCCATTTACAGGTACTTGATCATAATGTGGTATCAGCTCTCAGTCTAGCTATTTTCATCGTATGATTAGAGAATACCTTATTAGTTTTGTAAGACTCAAAAGTTGAGTCACAGAATTCTCATGTGGCACGCAATAGACGGGTTAAGATCGAAATCGGTGATGACAATAGTACATACAAATACACACTCAGCCATGCGTTCTTTCCTTTTTTTCTCTCTCTTATTTATGTTTCCAACAAAGTATTGTATTGTATTTTATTGCCTTTTAGTTTCTTATCTTTTTTTTTAATGTACAATCTCCACTATTAAGAGTAACTAAATACTGAAATGATGCTATGTAAATCGCGTCTAGACTTAAGGTACCTTTTGTCCGGGAGAGGTAGTGCTTCCTGCCGTCATACAGTTTTTACTAGTACGGGGGAATCCTTGCCTACTCTATTGATACTATGCTGTTTTCTTTATTAACTGTATTGCTTGTCAAGGAGAATAAATAAATTGAAATTGAAAGGCTCTCAACTAAAACGACGGGAAGATGAAATCATATCACAGTAGGACCACTCTGGACAAGGGTGACAAGGCATAGGAGATACTGGAAGGAGGTTGTGGAGGTATTTGCCAATAGGCAACTAAGAGACTTTATTTAACACAGAAACAATTTTATTTGCAAAACAATATGTTTAGAATAAAGGGCTATATAAATAAATATTAGTTTGTTGATTTTGGTGAGCGGAATGTTCTCTTAGAGTTTCGGAAAAGAAGTGTCGTGGTTATGTATGTTCACCGATTATTCGAAGACGTCTGGAACGATTAGGAAAATTCTTTTTTTGTTTGAAAGGGTACTTAACAGTTGGCCCCATTGTCATCAGGACAGAATCTGATGATGGGATCCTGGAGAAAACGAGGGAACTCTTCTAATATTATAGGCACATCATAGAGCAATATTATAGAGGTGATTGGAGCATATTCTTTCTCGGTCGTTGTTTTTTCTTTATAATTATTGGTAGGTATAACAGCAATATATATTGTAAGAATAAACAAATAAACAATAGAATGCTTACAAAATTCAACCAACCCGAGCGGGCATTGACAGGCGTTCCCCTCTGCCGAAAACATATGACCAGTGGTCATATTTATTGTATGGACTGACGTTTATCAGACGTGGCTATTTGTACGTTACGTACGAATAGCTATACATTTGACGTTCCCCTTCCCCGCAAAAATCGGCAGACTTATTTTGTATAGAAAATGACAGGCATGGCCGTTTCCGGTCCTAAGATGGGATGGGATCAGTCATTTTCTGTGGTCATTTCTGGGTTAAATAATTAATATTTGAGGTTAAGTGTTTCATTTACCGAATAAAGTCATAAAAATCCTAATGCTTACTTTTGCGGTTCCTTTCAAATGCGAATAAACTAAGTATAACAGGAAATAAAAATAAGAAATTCTCATTGTTGCATCAATATGTTGCATTGAATAGGCGGGTCTTCACCTGACGCACCGTCTCGCGAGGAAATTGCCGCGCGAGGCGGCTCGGCTAGTGTGAACGTGCCTCGCCCGAGGTATTGAGGCCGCGCGTGCGTTTGCCCCGGCCTCGGCCGAGCTGCCTCGCGAGGCGGTGCGTCAGGTGTGCACCCGCCTAATAATAACGCCTTCCTAGCCTAGTCGGTAGTGACACTGCCTATGAAGCAGGTCCCGGGTTCGAATCCTGGTCAGGGCATTTGTTTGTGTGTTTATCACGGATATTTGTTCCTGAGTTATGGATGTTTTCTATGTATTTAAGTATTTATATGTATATATCTATTACATATATCGTCGTCTAGTACCCACAACACAAGCCTTATTGAGCTTACTGTGGAAATAGGTTGTTTTGTGTAAGATTGTCCCATAATATTTATTATTATTTATAATGATACTGTTTTCAGAGGCAACCTGTTGAAAATCCCGGCTGTTCACAAGGAAGACCGCGGTACATACTACTGTGTAGCCGAGAACGGAGTGGGAAAGGGGGCTCGTCGGAACATCAACCTCGAGGTGGAGTTCGCGCCCGTCGTCACCGTGCCCCGACCCCGGCTCGGACAGGTCTGTCTCTCTCTTATAACTATTACACACAGAATACGCCGAGCCCCGGACGGAATGACCTCACAGCCCTCACCCGCGGCGGCCGATTGGTAGGGAACTAGTAGGCCAATCCGTCAGGTTGGCAGCGCATCGATAAAAAACAAAATGGCGGTGTATTGTCAAACCTCATTTACGACAGCGTAAACAGGGCCCTAAGACGCACGCACACATTGAAGCGTGTACAGATGTGCCGTGCACACAAAGGCGCTCAAACGAGTTTTGTAGTATGACGTGTCCGCCCTGTGATATAACCCTCAATGTGCACAGCTACCAATACTCAATAAGTCCCTACCCCTTAATACCTTCGGTCGTGTTTTACTTCACACCGCCACTCGTTCGGAAATTACTAGTATAAAACAAAGTCGCTTTCCGCTGTTTGTCCCTATGTATGCTTAGATCTTTAAAACTAAGCAACGGATTTTGATGCAGTTTTTTTAAATAGACAGTGATACACTGATGATTGTGATTTTGTAAATAAACATATTTTTTGCGCTTACATTGCAAACGCTGGCTGAACCCTATGAGATAGATCAAAATAATGTACTACAGTATTGTACACCTTCCGGATTGTATATATCTATTTCTTAGGGATAACTAACAATAACCATTTTTAATCCCGTGCGACATTTAAAGCCGGAGCGGGTCGCTGGTTCTCTTATATTGTGTCCCCCCTAAAGGTGCGACCACACCGCTGCTTAAAATACATTGACGTATCCGTACCGTTTTTATCGCATGCCCTCCACGCCGCTGCTCAAAATACGGTTTGGAAGGTTCGCGTCAAAAATATTTCGTATGAGGTACGTCACGGCGTACACGTTGCGTCTGCGTATTTTGAGCAGCTGTGTGGAGAGCATGCGTTAAAGTCGTGACGTTTACGGCACGTCATTGCGATTCCGTACCGTCAGCGTATTTTGAGCAGCTGTGTGGAGAGCATGCGTTAAAGTCGTGACGTTTACGGCACGTCATTGCGACTCCGTACCGTCAGCGTATTTTGAGCAGCTGTGTGGAGAGCATGCGTTAAAGTCGTGACGTTTACGGCACGTCATTGCGATTCCGTACCGTCAGCGTATTTTGAGCAGCTGTGTGGAGAGCATGCGTTAAAGTCGTGACGTTTACGGCACGTCATTGCGATTCCGTACCGTCAGCGTATTTTGAGCAGCTGTGTGGAGAGCATGCGCTAAAGTCCTGACGTTTACGGCACGTCATTGCGATTCCGTACCGTCAGCGTATTTTAAGCAGCTGTGTGGAGAGCATGCGTTAAAGTCGTGACGTTTACGGCACGTCATTGCGATTCCGTACCGTCAGCGTATTTTGAGCAGCTGTGTGGAGAGCATGCGTTAAAGTCGTGACGTTTACGCACGTCATTGCGATTCCGTACCGTCAGCGTATTTTGAGCAGCTGTGTGGAGAGCATGCGTTAAAGTCGTGACGTTTACGCACGTCATTGCGATTCCGTACCGTCAGCGTATTTTGAGCAGCTGTGTGGAGAGCATGCGCTAAAGTCGTGACGTTTACGCACGTCATTGCGATTCCGTACCGTCAGCGTATTTTGAGCAGCGGTGTGGAGGGCATGCGATTAAAACGGTGCGGATACGATGCGTCACTGCGATTCTGTAACGTCGCCGTATTTTAAGCAACGGTGTGGTCGCACCTTTAATGTACACTATCGATAGAGTGCTACTTATTTTCTCTATTTTTTATTTTATTTTTTGAGCTAGAGCTTAGAAATAGCTTGTTTTTTTTTTTAGAATTTTTAGACAAGTTTTAAAGGTCGCTATGTCGCGAATTATGTGGTACTTATATTTCCTTACAGTATTTGTGAAAAGCACTCGTCGTGTAATGGCTCGGCCGAAAGGTTTTCTAGGCTCTCCAACAATGTACAGTCACCATCAGATATATCGGAGCGGCCAAGGTGGTCACAAACATCTGAACGAGGCCTCTATTATCAAGGCGATTAAGTGCATGTTCAGATATTTTTGAGTACCATGGCCGCTCCGATATATTTGATGGCGACTGTAATAAACTATTAATTATTGCAGGCCCTCCAATACGACATGGACTTGGAGTGTCACGTGGAAGCCTACCCGCCTCCAGCTATCATTTGGCTGAAGGGAGAGTTCCAGCTGTCCAACAATCAGCATTACAGGTAATCTATTGTTAGGTATACTTCGCAGTAGGTACCTACCTTCATCAATATGTCAGGATCTGATGATGGGATGCTGGTGGAATTGGGATGGCAACTGGCAACGGTTTTGCCAGATGACGCCAGCATAGGTTGTACCTGTCACTAATTCTGGATTTTTTGAAAAAAAACACAGAATTCTACACTGAGGGTTTCTGCCATCGAGTTTTTTACTAGATGGCAGCACCGTGGCAAGAGGTCTAGCTGTCATAATCCACCAAACATGTTTAATCATATTTTTTTGATTGGTGGATTTTGACAGCTGCTGCACTAGACCCTACTCATAGTGTTGTGTTCCTGCTGGTGAGTAAGGTTGCCAAAGAGCTCAAAGAGGACCCAGTGTGTTGACGATGACGAACCCTCTTGTTCCTTTAGCCATCAACACAGTGAATCGTCCTGTTTGTAAAGGGTCGGCAACGCGCATGTGACTCCTTTGGAGTTGCAGGCGTCCATAGGTTACGGTAGCTGCTTACCATCAGGCGGGCCGTATGCTTGTTTGTTACCATCGTGCTATTAAAAAAAAAAGACCTCTCGTCACAGTGCTGCCATCTAGTAAAAAACTCGATCGCGGAAAGCCTCATTTGTCGAAATATTATATAGGTATGTTCCCCGATTTCGGAAAGTTGACTGGACTTATCTGCGATATTCTTTGTTTGAAAGGTTCTATATTATTTTGTCTCCAGTATCTCCCACTTCGCAACCGCCGACGAGTTCACCGACACCACCCTGCGCGTCATCACGATAGAGAAACGTCAGTACGGCCTGTTCACCTGCAAGGCGCAGAACAAACTTGGCACTGACGAAGGTCACGTCGAACTGTTCGGTGAGTTTTACTCATATACAAGATATCTCTATACTCCGCTTAGCGCGTTATTTCTTTGAAACCAAGGATGATTAAGATATGGATAGCCAATGCCTATACAAAATCGCGTTCCTCGAACCTTCAGGCTATACGTCTGTTTTCGGTACTGAGTGCCACAGCGCCATCTGTTGAGTCTGGAGTCGAGTTATTCTGCCAGCGTTAATCGCCGAACAAAATATTAGAAACTAGAATTTATTTATTTAATCTTAATTGTACAAAATAAGATGGTACTAATGGCGGACTTAATGCCATAAGGCATTCTCTACCAGTCAGGCAATGGGCTTAACAGAAAGGTTAAGTAGGAATTTAGTGTTTGTGGTGACCGATAGATGACGCTAGTGCTTTAGCCTGAAATAAGGGAACGCGATTTTGTATAGGCATTGTCAATCCATATCTGAATCATCCTTGTTTGAAACCTAAGCTGCCAAAAAGAAGGCGTGCGGGAGGGGAACACGCAATGCTAGACAGGGAACGCGCGATTGTTCCGTGGGGCGTAAGAGAGTCAGACATTAATGGTTGCCATGGAGACGTACTATGTTTACTGTCACTTGCAATATTAGTGTCTCACTATAGGGTGAAATTACTTCGAGCGTGGCAGCGGGGGTCGCTCGGCTATGCGGGGTCTTGGGTTAATTAGTCTATGGGTGTAGTCAAAAGTAGTCGATTTAGTTTTCATGGACTAAGAGCTGGCCACGTCAAATATGACACAATAATGAGAGCAAAGAAATCGCTCTAGTCAGTTTGCTATACTACGCTTATTTATCTGGACATTTGGCAGCTGTAAAGTGGTGGAGGTCACAGAATGAAAAACACTTTAAAAAAACAAGTCCTAGTTCTGGGTTTGATGGAATGTTATGAGAAATTATATAAATAATTAGATTATATTGCCATAAGTTTTTGTTGGGGGAAAGTAATGCCAAACGACGTATAATTCATAGTTTATACTACCTACCGTTTTTATTTCTGTAATAATACGCAATGTTTTTTGTTTTAACGTTAAAATATATGCCCCGTCCTTTATAACCGAGACAACTTTGGCAGTTTTTACCTATTTTGGTAATACCATTTTCCAATTCAAAAACTTTGTTAGTCTGTCACTCTAACCTCCACCCATTAAAAGCTGCCAGATGCCCGGATCAAGTAATAAAGATAGTATAGCAATCTACATAGATTCTGACATAAAATTTTTGCTTATCAACTCTGACCTCCAACGATAAACAGCTGCCAGACGCACAAATCTAGTAATAAGAAAATTGCAAATTTGCTGGGGCTGTCTCTTAGTCTACAAATACGTTATTCCAATATTGCTAGACTGCCCTTCAAAATCATTTCTCCATCATCAATTTGCTTGTAAATCATGGTTAAAAGTTTAAATTGAAGCGACAATTTTGAAATGTGTTTAAATCACGCTACTTATAGTAAAGTCATGGCAAGATGACCCAGTGTGTTGACGACGAGGGACCCTCTTGTTCCTTTAGCCGTCAACACAGTGAATCCTTTTTGTAAAGGGTCGGCAACGCGCATGTGACACCTCTGGAATTGCAGGCTGCGGTAGCTGCTTACCATCGGGCGGGCCGTATGCTTGTTTGCCACCGTCGTGGTATTAAAAAAGAGCGTTTCCTGCTTTCCTACTTTTGTAGTTAATCGTACCCACAAATCTCTTAAATTACCAATGTCGCTTCAATTTAAAACGTTTAAATAGTTTGCAGTTACAGAGAGGGCTTGGAAACCGGTATTAGCTCCATGCTCCATACTGTTTTTTTTTCGGTATTTCTTTTACTATTTCATTTTTAATCGAACAATCTTATAATACGAAGTTCCTGAATACTCATAATAGTAGTTTATGTAACTGTTACGTAATAAGGGTCCTAATTACGTACAGTTGCATACACTGCTTTATCTACACACATATTATAAATCCTAAATGAAGTGTTCGGAAACCGTAGAATGGCCGCCATTGCACCGCCATGGCCAACTCGATTGTGCCGGCAGTCGGGGAGAGGGCGGATGTTCATTAAGTTACCGTTATATCGATGAGGTAATGAATTTTCATACGTTTTTACCACACAGTCACAGATAATACACTGATGTTACGTTTAATGGTTGCAATAATGGTGGTAATTAGTAATTACTAATTACATACGGTTTCCGAACGCGGAATAGAGGATTTATGATATTGGTGTAGATAAAATAATTAAATATATTGCTTTTTTTTGCGAAAACCGGTTTCAAGTCCTAGTTACAGATTTTACTGCTTGGTAAATTTTCAGTATTTTGTCTGTGTTTTTTTAGCATGTCTTTTTTAACCGACTTCCATTGGGTTCCCAGTGTAACACGATTTTTGTGCAGTTCTATTAAAGTGCCATTGTTTGGCGTATTATATTCTATTTTTCTTTTATAGTTGAGAAAAATATATGAAACTAAGGTAGTATTTTTTTAAGATGGTGGAATCTTAAATACTAAAGGTTCTACCTATAATTCGGACATCTTAAAAAACATACTATACCATAAGATTAGAAAAAAACGCCACTTGGCAAATTAAGTCCGACGCGAAATGATGAGTGTTACTTAAAAAAGTTGCTAATACATTAGGGATTATCAAACCTGGGGCCGATTGGACCTAATAATATTAGCGGAAGTCCTGCCGAGTGGCTTGCCGGTCATAATACTTCTCGGGTCAGAGGTGTAGGGTTAGAACCGGTGGAAGTTTTTTTCTCTCTGAAGTTCATAAGTGCATTGTAATGTGCCTAAATTGAAGAATAATAGTAGATTGTACAACAAGAGCATAAAACGCACGATTTTACGTGAGGCGTTTATATAATGGCGGATTGATATAAAGTCGAGTGTAAAATGGGTTTTATGGACGAGATTTACACTCTAATTTTCACTTCAATTGCGAGGAAATTATTTATTGTTAATCGTGAAACTATTTCAAGTTGTAATAAAAATATAACAATGAAAATAAATATGGTTCCTCCAATTATTATTTTTATCTTTTCCTTTTTAATTTTAAACATGTGAATTTAGGCTATATTATACTTGTTTTCTGCCAAGTCATAAAAACATTAAGTGACCTTTTTAAACTTAAGCTTTTATGCACTTGTTGTACAATCTACTATTATCTTTTGTTTTTGTTGCAATATTACATGCTTTAATTTATATAGGATTTTACTTGTAGCTACAAACATCGTCTTTTATGACCATGGAAGTCGGTAGTGTTCCATCAGTAGATTGTGGCATGTCCGTAGAAACCATAATCCCGGTGTGTCCGCCCGCCTGCGGCCAGACGCGGTACGGGGGCGGCGCCGCCTCCATCGCCCCGTCGGCCACGCTCATGTGCGCTCTGTACGCCGCGCACGCGTGGAGGAGGTGAGTGGAGCTTCTGTACTCATCGCACGATCTAGAAGGAGGAGGTTATTAAGTCGTCGGGATCTTTGTTTTTTTAAGTATGTTCACCGATTATTCGAAGACCGATGGAGCGATTTGGAATTTTTTTTTTTGGAAGTACTTCACAGTTGGTCCCATTGTAACCAGGTCAGGATCTGATGATGGGATCCTGGAGAAATCGAGGGTATTCTTCAAATATTGTAGGCATTATACTACATTATACTATATTTATTTAAACTTTATTGCACATAAAATATACAAATTGCGGACTTAATGCATTATAGCATTCTCTGGTCTGGTATTATACTCTTTCAAACAAAAACAAATATCCCGGCGAACCGAGAACCTCCTACTTGGAAATCTTGAAGTCAGTTGATAACGATGCAGTTGTAAAATCTGTGCGAAAACAGAAGTGTTGTACAATTCATTAGTTCCCATATAAACCACGACACTTCTCTTTCGGCACAGACTAAAATGGTATGTCACTAAGGCTTACCTTATTAGGGCATGTGCCCCGGTTTTGGCCACTTTAAGGAAAATTTGTCCATTCAGACGTCCGTCATTTTGTGTCAATAAGGAATTATGACACTCTTTATGTACGGAATTATTGAAAATATATTACTTTATTTATATGAATCTCCGCTGTTAACATTCTGACATTAGATTTTCTTTTTTTTATTGTTATATATTGTTATATATGATTCAAATTGTATACTTACGTGTGGTATATTATTAGACGTACTTACTTAAACTAGTATATGAAATTTTCTTGTAACAATCTGCTAATTAAGGAAGAGCGGTGTTGCCCAACACAGGCAAATTTTGCTTACAGCACTATCCCCTACTTTATAAACACCTGTATATTTTACGAAAATAAATAATTTTAATTTTTAAGCTTCTGAGAACTGATACATAACAGATAACAGTGCCATCTGTGCTACTATAATTTACTCTTATATTAACTACAAACCATATACCCGTAAATTAGTCTATCTATCTAATCTAAATATATAAAAGACGAAACTGACTGACTGATTGACTGACTGACATATCAACGCACAGCCCAAACCGCTGGTTCTAGAGATTCCAAATTTGGCACGCAGGTTCCTTATAAGGTCTAGGGGTGCACTAAGAAAGGATTTTTCAAAATTCACCCCCTAAGGGGGTAAAATGGGGGTCCAAAGTTTGTATGGCGAATCAAGATTTGTTAGACTATTTTATTCGAAACTTCACAGGAGCATTCCTAACGATAAATGAGTAAACACGTGTTTCAAGTTTTTTGAAAATTCAACCCCTAAAAGGGGAAAATGTGGTACATACAAACATACCAGTCTAACTGAGAACCTCCTTTTTGAGTACTTATAGTACGCGGGCGAAGCCGCGGGAAATAGCAAGCAATCTTAATAAAATTGAAAATGGCCAAAACCGGTACAGTGACCACAACCTTCTATCTGCCCTATCTATAATAGTAGTTTATGTAACTATTACGTAATAAGGGTCCTTAAAACATGAGTGTGGTTTTATGAAACGAGCCGCAGGTGAGTTTCATAATAAGATCACACGAGTGTTTTAAGGCCTAATTACGTACAGTTGCATACACTGCTTTATCTACACTCATATTATTTATCCAAAATGCCGTATTCGGAAACCATAGAATGGCCGCCATTGCACCGCCATGGCCAACTCGGTTGTGTCGGGGAGGCGCGTGTCGGGCTGTCGGCGGATCCCCGGGAGGGTGCAGGTGTACATTATGTTATCAAAACTCATAGCACATCAATAATTGAGCATGAAAAGTTAAAATTACGTTACTGCCACGGATAAAAAGCTTATCATAGTAAAATCGGTCGTGGTAATGCTAGCCATTGCCTACCGTTTTCGAACACGTTTTAGAGAACTTACAATATGAGTGTAGATAAAACATATTTATCGGTCATTAATTTACGTTTTTCTTGATTTTTCATGACATATGAAGGGTACACGGAAAGAACATGTCTAGTCACTTTTTTTGTAAAATGAGATTTTTATATCAAAATGTAGAGCTTGCAATGAATTATTAGTAACATATTCTGTTACAGCTGTAAGTCTTAACGTATATCCACTTCTTAACTCATAAAAACCATCTAGTTACAAATTTAGTATGGTTAATTGAATCGTTCCAAATTTTAAAAGCGCTATAACTCAAAATGTTGTCAAAGTGACTAGACATGTTCTTTCCGTGTACCCTTCATATAGACCATGTAGATTTTTTTAATGATTTTTTGTTCCGTGTAGATTGTTTAATTTATAATTAAACGTAGCTTGTTTCGCACGTCTCTTTTTTTGTTTTATCAATATCTGTGCTAGTTACCTTTTGACGTCTCCTGGCTCTCTTTGTCTCTGGACACATGTCCACTGTAAGGCGCCGCCACCGCGACACGGCAAGCTTTACGACGGCTTTTAGTACTAGAAATTCCTACTAGTACAGTACGCGAACAGTTTTGAGCTTCGATAACTCACAAGTGCGATTTTCTTTTTTAGTTAGAGAATATGATATGATTACTTATAGTAAAAAATATTTTCTAACAGTGTTTGACGTCGCGCTAGGTATTATATAGATATTTGTTAATAACAACAAGGAATGATTACACAAAATATATTTTCCTTTACCATACCATTGCAATCAACAATTTCAACATCATCTGTCATTTTATAACAGCTTGGTCAATAGATTATGTGAGCATAATCGAAAACAATTTGTCAAAATATAAGTGACCTTGAATTCTAAACGAATTACAAATGGCTAAGACGACATATGCTCTTGACAAAACCGTTATAAAATGTGAAATTATGTTGCAATAGTAAAAAGCGATAGCCTGGTGGAGAAAAATAAAACTTACATAATCTTTTCTATGTGTAGCAAACAAATACATGTATTATACCTAGCGCAATGCTAACAGTTGTTAGAAAATATTTTTTATTATTAGTACTTAACGTATTCTAACAGGTCACAAAATAAAATTGGACTTGTGATTTATGTCATTTTTATAGGTTAAAAAGGCGTTCCCGTACTCCACTATACGGCGCCGTACCGTGGACATGTGTCCAGAGCCTTTGGCATTATAATTTTGTAGAATTAAATAAAATAAATAAATAAAAAGATATTTATTCACTTACACAAACGACATAAATTACAGTAACTACTACAAGAGATTACAAACATTGTGTAGTGAAAAGGATGGAGACTCAGCGAGACCGCTGGTTTTCAGTCCCAAACCATAACTTAATTCTAAACCTAACTAAGTAACCAATCAGTTACTAAAGGAGTTCGCTGTAACGACGATAATTAACTTAATGAGCAGGGTTTTATGAGACGATTATGAAAATAAATTAAAATAAAATGGGCTTTAAACTATACACGGTGGGGCCTGTAACTAAAGCAAAAAATTAAAATGTACATTCTTCTCCTCAAACTACGCAACGTTTGTTTGACGACTTTGAAAAAAAAGTTGCGGTTTGAATTTTATTACATTTTAAAGTTAATTCGAACACGCAATGTACTATGAAATTGATTATGACTAGACTGACAGGCGATGTCAATTAGACGGAGTTTTAAGTACATTGAAAATACTACTTACTTTGTTTGAAAAAATAACAATCTAAAAACTTTATGATTTTAAAAAGTTGCTACACAAAAGTTGTCTAGTTTGAGGACTAGAATCTACGTTTTAATTTTTTGCTCTAGTTACAGGCCCCACCCTGTATAAACGACATGTCTGAATTTTTACAATGACTGATAAGTATAAAATAGAGTAGATATACACGGTGCTCGCGAGGAAACCGCACAACTCCAACAGCGTTATCCCGACCTTATTTAGAGACTAAAATGTCAAATAAACTTTTCTGAAATTCATCATGTTTCGGAGTTATAACTAGTGATGCGCCGAATATAGACTTTACCGAATACGAATATTCGGCCGAACATTCGGTTCAGATCTTACCGAACCGAATATTCGGCCGAATTATTCGGTAAAACTAAACAGGTTTATGTAGGACCGCGCGGCACGCTGAACGCGAATTCGACCCCTCCCGCTCGCCCTTATTTCTAGTAAAATAATATGTGTATGCGACCTTGGCATTGTCAATGTCAAAATTTGCAATTGTTATTGATTGAAGAGCTACAAATAGTATGGATAATTTATTTATTATCAGATAAATATCATATGTTTATTCGGTAAATATTCGGCAGTTTAACCGAATAATTCGGCCGAATACCGAACATTGAAAAACATGCCGAATATGCCGAATACCGAATAATTACCGAATATTCGGCGCATCTCTAGTTATAACCAATTAAAAAAATAAAATATTTTGATTATAACTCAGGACTGAACGCTTTCTTAACGGCAATTTTACCACTATGGAACTCATTATAGGCATCCCTGTTGACAGACATCAAAGTGACAGGAAACACTTTGCTTTAACTTTGATTTTAAGAAAAAAAAAGTTGTTTTATTTGTTTTTAGGCATAGTTTTGTCATTAACATTTATTTTTAATTTAAGAATACGTTCAGAAAACAAGAAAAAAAAAACAAAAAAAAATTTTTTTTTGTCGGAATTGTCCAAAAGTCATATAATATTTTTTACTTCTTTTGGCCTCAGGAGTACGCTGTTAAAATTATGCGGTTTCCTCGCGAGCACCTTGTATAAGTATAAAATAGAGTAGAATTAATATTCACCAAACACTCGTGGCAAATATAAGGTGTAACAAAAATCCTTTTAACCTTTTGACCGCCAAGCATTGAACAAAAATGACGCGCCACCGACGCCACGTAATCGCGTTATGTCAAGCGAAATTGAACTTTGCGGAAGCCCGCGTAGGTCCCTATTGCATTACAAAGCCTGTCGGCTGTAGCCGTCGTTGGCGTCCATGGCACAACTTTTTGATGTCGGCCACAGCCGACTGTGGCGGTCAAAAAGGTTAAAGGCATATTTGGTACCAATTTTTTTTCTTGGTGTCTCTCATTTAGAATACCAATTCTAATGAGAAAAAACCAAGGAAAAAATCGGTTTTTATGGAGTGTTGGCCGGGTGGGACCACGTGCCCCGTACAAAAAAAATTGCGTCTAAAATAGTAGTTTTCGATACAAGTGCGAGAAGTATGTCATTATGCACGAGTACCGAGGTTACTTGGCCCGAGCCGAGAGGCGAGGGTCAAGACTCGGGACTAGTGAAAATGACACTTCTGCACGTGTGTCGAACAACGTTTTTTAATACAATTGCGAAAAAACTACAATGAAATAATAGTAGATTGTTTGACAAGGGTCTAAAGTAGGCCATATTACCACCAGGTGGTTATTTTCCCGACCGAAGTGAGGGAAAATTATTCGAGTGATAATATGGCTTTTAGACCAGAGTAATGCATACAATGTTTCACTTCGATTGCGAGAAAATATCATAATAGTACATTATGATACAAGTGTGCTAAGTTGATCATTACATACGAAGCGATATTATGCGCACGAACGCACGTGAGTGCGCTAAGGAAGCTGAGCTATGTAATGAGCAAGCACACGCGTTTCATACGACGTTTTTCAACACACTTGCGAGGAAATAACAGAATAGTGTAATTGATAACTTTTGTTAAATACATTAATTGTCAGAATGTTTACAGGATAGAGGTACTTACGAACTTAAGATAATTAAATTTAACTAACCTCTTTTTGTGATGTTATTGACTATCTGGAACTCTTTTTCAAATCATTTCATAAAATTAAAGACTTCATATTTATTGTGCAATAAATTATAGTATTTTTTTCTTACGTATTGCTCACTAGATTTTTATGATAACATTTTACTAGTATGTATCACAATTTTGAAATATATCCAGAGGTTAAATTAACGCTAAAGTTGTCTTATTTGTTTAAATTAATATAACACAACTAGAAAAATCTAACAAATAAACAATGATTTGAGGTTAACTTATAAATGGCGCGCAATTTTCTTTTTTGGTAGTGTGTGCAGCTTAAGGCAAAGGCGCGGACGTATTCTGCTAAACAGCCAATATTAAAACAGACAATTCGTGTTTAAAACATAATTTATTGTATATTACGAGTAATATAATAAGTTGAAACGATTCTTTTTCATAATCAGGATTGTATAATTTGTATTCTATCGTAAATGAGTATATTTTAAATATATTTACTTTTTTTTTACTTTTCTAGAATGCAAACTCCTAAAGAGTTCAAAAAAAGTAAAGGTAATACCCGACTAAATTACAACGCGTCGTCTGCGTACATACAACTTAGTACTAGAGTACAAACGTCACTTGATCGGATTATTAAATTATTGCACTATTTCGACAATTATTGTGAAATGCACGCGTGTTTAATATCTAGGAGTATGAGCATAAAAGCGGTGGAATAAGAACCTCGTTACGAGCAGGTGTGTTGAAAAAATACTTATTATTTACGCACAATAACTAAACTAAGGTAAAATGATGGTATAACTTGACGGTCTTTTTTTTTTTTAACTTCTTTGACATAGATACAAAATATAAATACCGCGAATAAATGCCACAGACGACGGTATAATTAGCTCTTTAAACAGTTTAAACACACTTTAAAGCGTTTCCCAAAAAATTAAATCTTTTTTAATGATTGTGAAGTAGGAACTAAAAAACACCTCATGTTTTGAGAAATAAATTGCGTTTCCTGATTGGTCGATTTTAACATTACTGTATTCTGATTGGTTGATATTAAATACAATGTTTTTTTTAAGGACTTAAATTATTTACACAGTATACGCACCAAAAAAGTATGCGTTCCGATTAACTCCGATATGTGTTGTGATTGGTGGATTTAATATAGTGAAGTGTTCTGATTGGTTAATTTAAAATGTCTTGTTCAAGTAATACTATTGGGTCTCGCATAATACTCCTTTATGCCCAATCGCGCGTAGTTCAGGTGGGTCATTTATAAGCGGGTCTCGCATAATACTCATTTATTTAAAATTCTGATCTGCAAATCGTGCGTAAAATCAAACTTTACGCACGATTTGCAGATCAGATTATTTTTAGCACTAGTGCATAAAATCAAACTTTACGCACGATTTGCAGCTACATAAAGTAAACTTTTTGAGCAATGTATTAAAAAATATTTTTTTCCTACCTTTTTCTTAGTCGCAACACGATAGCAATTAAGCCCTTAAACGGATCACTAGTATTTATGTTACATCCTGTATGTATAAGGACGAATAAACTGTTTAATGTCGTTTTTTCTGTCCCCCTTGTCCGAGGGACATTTCCCTATTGTTTCATAGAAAACTATAGGTTGTCCAACGGACGTAACCATGGTAACGAGCGGCATTAAAAAGTTGATTGACTAATAAACTAACCCCCTTATTCATAAACGTCTACTAAAGTTAAGAGGCCTCTGATAATCGTTTGTCCTTTACCGTCCAACCTATATGAGGGAAAGGGACAAACGATTATCAGCGATCTCTTAACTTTAGTGGCCGTTTATGAATAAGGGGGTAAGTGTATTTACGTTAAGGAAGACCGCTAACTTAAAAAGTTGTTTTTTTTTTCAGAATCGCCAATCCCCGATATTAACTACCCCGGACTGCGCCCTGATCCGCTATACTACGGCAGATACAGCGCCGGGACGCACATACAGACAAACATACACATATCAACGTTCGTATTACTCATCTATTTTTTCAAGTAAATGCAGCTAAGTTTAGAAAAGGCTGAAATGGTTTATGACATGGGTTCTCAATCTTAATGCAAGTTTAAATTTTTATCTCAGCGCCCTAACGTAGCTAGGCTATTTGATTTGAAATAGGTGGTATAGTGTGGTGAGGAGGATTGCTTCACGGCGCCCCTCTGTACGCTCTACTGCGCACCCAGGGCGCCGCGGCGAATAGTTTGAGAACCCCTGGTTTATGAGTTGATTTGTAATAGAAGCATAGTTGACTAAAAATGTAAAAGAACCTTAGACTAAAAAGCTATACTGTAGTATTTACAGTAACTGATTGAAATAAGCCTTAATGTTGTATGAATGTTATGTCACGATGCGTAAAGTGACATTTACCGCCCGCGCGTGCAGCGGCAAATCTCATTTCACACTCAGAAGACGTAAATTTGTGTACGCACCACGGGGGGTTATAAAGAAGCACTCTCCTTGAGTTCGAGCCACAAACGCCCGCAATCTGAGGCGTTCTTTATTTTACCGCCCTGCGTGCGTAATGTAATGTTTTATATACTTTTAAATACAAGATTTTTTTTAATACATGAAAACTAATCATCACAATTGATATCTAATTTTAATATAATAATTAATTCGTAATCGTAATAACTAATGGTTGTCTCTATGGACCAATGTCAAAATGGATTACCATTTTGACATTGGTCCATAGAGACAACTTGTCATTAGACAGCAATTTTTACTGATAATTTTAATGACATATGTCACTTGTTACCTTTGTTAGATATAAAAGTGACAATATGTCATTTAATGTGTCTTATACTTGCGAAATGCACAACACCACTAACTGTGCCATTTACAGAGAAATTAATATTAAATTAGTAGATTATCTGCTTTCTATGACATTCTAGAGCCTAATATGCTTTTTTTGTAAAAACATGATTTTGTAACTAGTTTTAAAAACTTACTAGGTATATAACGTAAAGTCTACTATAATATGACTTCTAATTTTCCGTTTTTTTTATACCAGCTACTAAAGCCTGGCCAGAAATATATGATTATTGTCAAGAGGGCGCTATTATTCTCATTTATATGGCAACAGTTCAGTATAGTCATAGAGCGTATTATTCTCTATGGTATGGTGACATCTTGATTTGTTTACCTGTCAGCTCTAATGCTAATTTGAAAATGTTTCACAGCGAAATAGTATCATTTCCCGGGCGTGTTATTTACAGCAGTTTATTATATACACTATTTACAATGTTTCGCTTTTGACTATGGATAATTCTGGGATTTTGTTGTCGTTTATTATTTAATATTCAACACTTTATTATTATTCAAGTAAACCCCCACACTGACAACAGTGACAGCCTATCACATGCACTCACACATGCATATCTGTCATTAATATTATGGCCAGTGTAAGTGTAAGAAATTAGTTCCAATGAAATTCCGCAACATGGCGCATGATCATATATTTCTGGTTAGGCTTTACAAATACTAGATTTGTAATAGTGGCACATTTGTACCACAAATTATTCAACTTCTGACAATGCCAACTTGTCAACAATGTCACAAGTCATTGTCAGGCCGGCTAGCATATCTTACGTTGTCGCCTGTCACTCACTTCGAGTCGCGCTTGAAGTATGAATTGTCGCGTCACACGTCAAGTTATGCTAGGCGTGCAGATAATAGTCTTATATAGAATTGTCATTGTCACGTATCATCATTTTAATAGATTTAGTTAGAGATCTAGTTGACTTGCCCATGGCTTAGCAGATAGCAATCGACTGATATGTAAGTACCTAAACGGTAAACACGCATTGAAAAAAATTTAGTAGTAATTGTACGCAGAGCTCCGAATACTGGCTTAATTTTTTTAATTTAACACCAAAGAGTATACAGGGTGTTACAAAAGATCCGTTTAAAGGCATAATTGGTTACGAAAAACTAAGAAAAAAAATCTTCGCGAAAAAAATTGGTTTTGTATGGAGGCTTGGCCGGCTAGGACGACGGGTCCCATACAAAAAAAATTATCTTGAGTCAAAAAAAAATTTTTTTTTTTTCAATTTTTTGTCGTCGCTATACGATACCAATTTATGCCCTTAAACGGATCACCAGTATTTTCGTTACATCCTGTATATTTAATAGACCGGTAAAGATAACTTTAAACTCCAAGTCTGAAGCCCCATCTGAACGGGAGCAAACTAAAGTTACCGTAGTAATACCGTAATAATAGTAACGCTATCAATAGAGAACATGCATGAAAAATATTTAATTGAATTTTTCCATAAACACGTTCAACAACCCCAAATTAATGTAAATAAGTGGAAATCCGGTTTAAAAACTTAAAATTTTAGGCGTTTTTTTTTCTACCTCAAATGTATTTTCGAAACTTCAGTTCGGTTACTTATGTTCTAACAAGAAAAAAAATTTACGACAACTATATAGCTAAACGCATTTTTTCGTGCCTAAAATTAGAAAAATCTCCCAAAAACTTGTTCCTTCCAAACAGTTTTCTGCAGCTTTGTGGTCGGTGACGTCACAATCCTCACACTTTTTGTATGGGGCGTTTTGACGCGCGATGCAGACGCCTAACGTGTTTTCACATTTTTGACGTTTCAGGGCTATCATAGATAGTGGGTTTATTAGAGACATTTGAATCTACAGGGAAATAGAATCGAATGACGTCTTCCAAAAAAATCATGCATATTCCTAATTACTAGATGGCGCTGTACTCTGCCCTACATTATACGGTAACTTTGGTTGGTCTCGTTCAGATGGCGCTTCGGACCTCAAAAAGTTCTTAGATTGACGCTCTATTAAATAAATATATACTCTCTGATATAAACGAATCTTAGTTGACAATGTCTCTAATTAAGGGTACTAATTTTGTATATGTAAGTTATTTGGCAGCGAGAAAGATGGATAACTATCCGTACAAGCTTAAATAAAATCCTTGGACACTACGATGAATGTAGAAGTTCGTGTAGGAATTAATAATTCTAGAAAAAAATGTGACACTTTTTTGGCGGGATACGCATGTTTCTTAAAAATACAGGCTATTCGCTGTGTGCGTGATGGCGCCATCTATTGAGGCGGGGTCCCAATCATTTTTCTTTTTTATGAATGGTTTGTACGTAAGACGAGAAGAATTATGTTGTAAGAGCGCCGACATCTGACTTTCAAACCGGAGGTCTCGGGTTCAAACCCCGGCTCGTACCACTGAGTTTTTCGGAACTTATGTACGGAATATCATTTGATATTTACCACTCGCTTTTCAGTGAAGGAAAACATCTTAAGTAAACCGTACCTAATCCCGATAAGGCCTAGTTTCCCCTCTAGGTTGGAAGGTCGCTTTCGTAAAATCTAGTGCCTACGCCAATTCATGGGATTAGGTGGTCAAGCGGACCCCACGCCGGGACAAACGCTAGGAGGAAGAATTAATAGTTTGTACTCTTGTCGATATCAAATATCAAAATATTTGACGTAACTCAACTCGGTCAACTGTCAAAATAGTTGAC
This sequence comes from Pammene aurita, assembly GCA_947086415.1. Lineage (NCBI taxonomy): Eukaryota > Metazoa > Arthropoda > Insecta > Lepidoptera > Tortricidae > Pammene > Pammene aurita. The sequence goes on from OX352316.1 coordinate 12,341,398, forward strand.
CGACCCATAAAAGCCAGAGACATTTCATATAAGCAAGGAGTACAAGCCGTTCATAAAAAAGAAAAACAGATTTAACCCCTGCCCAAGAGATGGCGCCACAATCATACACATAGCGAATAGATATTGATATCAAAATCGTCTCCTAAAACTTGAAAAACACTAGTGTTGTTAATTAAACTTATATAATTAGTGTAAGTAATAAGTGAAAAGTAGATTTTTACAGTGAACTTTGTAACGCGCAATTATTTTCAGTAAACGTATCGTATGTGATTTTTGTACTACCAAAATTATTTTAAAATTGTAATTAGTATTTTTGTCACTATTATATACAGGGTGGGGCCTGTAACTAGAGCAAAAAATTAAAACGTAGATTCTAGTCCTCAAACTAGACAACTTTTGTGTAGCAACTTTTTAAAATCATAAAGTTTTTAGATTGTTATTTTTTCAAACAAAGTAAATAGTATTTTCAATGTACTTAAAACTCCGTCTAATTGACATCGCCTGTCAGTCTAGTCATAATCAATTTCATAGTACATTGCGTGTTCGAATTAACTTTAAAATGTAATAAAATTCAAACCGCAAGTTTTTTTTCAAAGTCGTCAAACAAACGTTGCGTAGTTTGAGGAGAAGAATGTACATTTTAATTTTTTGCTTTAGTTACAGGCCCCACCGTGTATAGCATTTTTTTTTCTACAGTTCTTCCAAAACACCATTCCAATTTTGATTTTAAATATTTCTTAACACATTAACAGCCAGACGAAAAATGACGTCCTACTTCAGAAACCGGGCGTCCATAGCTACGTACAAAACAACCCGCCCAGCGAGTCGTCCGGCATCTGAGCCAATTTTACGAGCGCCCACGAGGCGGGTTCTTGGCAGTGAATGTGTTAATTTGTAGTTGTAAAATGATTTTCAATTTTGTATTATTTTTATGAGGAAATAATTAACTAATGGCTTCATAGATTTAAATAATTTTGACTGTATTATTGATTCCATCCAATTTAAAAGACTTTTTTGGTTAATAGTGAAAAATACTTTGCTAGGAAGCGTTAGGCCATTTAACAATGTTGGTTTCTGCGATCGAGTTATTCACAAATGGCAACACCGTGACGAGAGGTATTTATGAAAACAGCTATCAAAATCTACCAATTTTTTTTTAATGACAGTTTAAGCGAATCTAGTTTTAGAAAATCTACCAGTAAAAAAATATGATTAAACATGATTGGTGGATTATGACAGCTAGAACTTTCGCCACGGTGCTGGCATCTAGTGAAAACATCGTGCAAACCCTCATTACCACAGAATAAATACGGCATATGTATTCAAAAATCGCCTAGACTTGACCGTCCTAATCCATTATGTTTAAAGATAAGAAAAGTCAGATTGTTTTTCGGAACTTATGTACGGAATATCATTTGATATTTACCAGTCTCTTTTCGGTGAAGGAAAACATCGTGAGGAAACCGGACGTAATCCCGATAAGGCCTAGTTTCCCCTCTGGGTTGGAAGGTCAGATGGCAGTCGCTTCCGTAAAAACTAGTGCCTACGCCAATTCGTGGGATTAGGTTGTCAAGCGGACCCCAAGCAGAGACAAACGCTAGGAGGACGGAGATTTAGTGACTGGATGGCTAAAATTAACAATATGTAAATTATTATAAAAGTATTTTTCTCTATTTACCAAGCGTTAGTTTTAAGTTTATTAACATTTTGACGCTTTCTAATTGTATTACAATGTGAATCTCTGTGGTCTGATATTATTCACACTTATAATTATTTTTTCTGTCTTACGCCTATATGTAGAATCTCAAATGTCGCCGTGAAACAGTCTTATGTAGTATTTTTTAAGCACCTACGCTGTTTCGTGTGATTTTTTTTACAATATTGTATAAGTTGTATTTTTGGCAGCTGATTTTATAAGTCAAATGTATTTTGAAACTAATTTATATTAATCTGTGTATTTTGTATTCTTGTATCTTCGGCCTTGTATGTTTAGTGCAAATTTTTGTTTTTTAATAAAAATAATGTATGAGAATTTACTGTTTCATTTCACATGCTGGCATGTTTAATCGAACGAGCGAAGCGTAAGCGAAGCGTAAGCGAAGCGTAAGCGAAGTAAAGTTCTTACAAACAACTTCTGGCTACTGGGACGTCTCGGCATTTCGATGGCTTTTTGATTTTGAGAGTTCGTTCCGTGATAACTTTAGTAACGTTTTTCTGATCTTTATGAAATCGGTTGGGGTTGTAGCAGAAATCAATATAATTTGAGAGTTCGTATATGAGCAGGTTCGGTCAACGGGATATGGAGTTAGAAGGCGCGAATTAATCATCACATGGGTCTTCTTATATTGGTCGCTATGTTTGCAAGTAAATTGCGAGTTCTCAGTCCGGAAATGGTATACAACTAAAACAAAGGGACACAAAGTCCCTCTGACTTAGTTTAATCGAACGAGCGGAGCGTAAGCGAAGTGAAGTTCTTACAAACAACTTCGGCTATTGGGGCGTCTCGGCATTTCGATGGCTTTTTGATATTGAGAGTTTGTTCCGCGATAACATTAGTAACGCTTTTCTGATCTTCATGAAATTTGTTGGGTTGTAGCAGAGATACATATAATTTGAGAGTTCATATATGAGCAGGATCGACCAAGAGGTCATGGAGCTAGAAGGCGCGAAAAACACATCATAAGGGTCTTGTTATATTGGTCATCTCGTTTGCAAGGAAATCGCGAGTTCTGAGTTCGAGGCGGACTACTAGTATGGGTATCATTTAACCGATCACCAAGTCGATGACCTAATTAATAAGATTGGCCACTAGAATAATAGATCTGCTAACGAAATTGTACCACCAATAAATATCGATACGATTACCAAAGTGTTTCTGGGGGCTTAGCCAAGACGACAATCGTTTGCTGAAAACGAATCGAAACGCTATCCATCTCTATCGCGCTAATATGGAAGAGTGAGCGAGAGCGTGTAGCGTTTCGTTTAGTTTTCTGCAAACGATTGTCATCTTGGCTACAGGGCCTGGCCCGTCACTGTGGCTTCTACTAATGAACAGCGGCCATGACGCTCCGATTTTAGTAATAAAGATAGTTTATAACAGCAACCTCACTAGAAGGGTTTCATTGATCTATCTGAGCTTACAGAATAAAATATTAGACCACGTTTATTAAGTATTTTGTAATGTTTCATATACTTTTTTTACCATTCCACTTCGGAAACGCGCTCTTTATCCCTTGAAAGCGCTGGGGAAAAACGCATTTTATCCACATGTGGGGAAAGTAATTTGGTACAAGTTTTGACTTGTTTTTTCACGTTATCTGGCAGGATGGACTTTAAAGAGATGATTTTGAATTTAATAATTTTAAAGTCATTCATTTGGCTTTATTTTTTTATATTTTTCCTGTGGTGTGGTGAAATTTTTTGTATTATATTCGACAGCAAAGTGTGTTCAACCTCTCTTGTCTTATCTTGAGGCCCCCGTACGCTCAAGATTCCATTTTTGAACCTTTCGCTGGCTCGGGCCTAGGGAATGCAAACCGGTAAATAATTGCATAGAAATTACCGGTTAACCGGTAAATTACCGGTAATTCTCATACAAAATATTAACCGGTTGCATTCCCTACTCGGGCCATTTTGGAATCTTTCGCTGGCTCGGCTCTCAATAAATAAATAAACGTAAAAAAGTAAAAATACTTAAACGTTGTCTATGTATGGTAACGTATGCGTTGTAGCGTTTGCGGTTAAAGTAAAAATCATGTATAGACCTTGGACGAAAAAAAATTAAAGGACGGAGCATGGCTGTACAATAAACGGTGACGCAAGATGGCGGCTGGTTTGAATGTGTGTGTCCAGACGAGTGTTGCCATGTAATACAAATTTTCCCGATTAAGAATACAGTATCTTTGAATTTAAAAAAAATAGATTATTCATATATATATTTAAATAGAATTAATAAGCACCTGTTTTAATAAATTTGATGAAATATATTTCTGAAGAGGCGACTAAAAGGTAAAATTTTAAAAATCTAAATAAACTATTTATTAAAATTACACGACTACTGTTGAGTGTGGTGGCCTCTCTTGTCGTCCCCAAGAATAATAATAATAATAAAAGCCTTTATTTCCAGTAGAATTTTACAATATGCATGCATTACAGATATTAATTTCTTAGGTTTTATACTATATTAACATTTACTTTTAAATAATTCAAAACTTGTGATTAATTTATGATATTAAGTATTTGTTTTTCTTTTACTTATTTATATATCTACTGGGCTGTCCATCTTTGGACATAGGCCTCCTCCCTCCTGCTCCACTCGTTCCTGTCACCGGCTAGTCTAGTCCAGACGATGCCCGCCTCGGCGACGATGTCATCTCGCCAGCGTCGGCGCGGGCGGTGCGCGTGTCGCGTGGAGTCGCGCGGGCACCAGTGTAGAATTTTCTCGCTCCATCTTCCGTCGCTAGTCCGAGCTGTATGCCCAGCCCATCGCCATTTTAGTCGGCACGCCATTTCTGCTGCGTCAATTATTTTTGTGCGACGGCGGATATCAGCGCTGCGTACTCTGTCTCTCAGCTTAAGACCTAGCATGCTCCTCTCGGCTGCTCTTTGAAAGGCTTTGATTTTGTGTACAAGCTCTTTAGTTAGCGGCCACGTTTGGCATCCATATAATAATGTAGGTGTTACTACCGAGTCCATGACCCTTTTCTTTAATTTGATGTCTAATTTAAAAATGTATTTATATGACCAGTAAGACTGCCAGGCTTTTTTAATTCGTCTCTCGACTTCTTGTATGGGATCCCGATCAGTAATTGTAATATTCTGACCAAGGTATAGGTATTCCTTTACATATTCTACATTTCGGGATAAAATCGTCCCCAATACTATTATTTAAGCATACTTTATACCTTTTTAATCTGGAGGCACGGCAGTGCCCTCGCTAAGACGAAGAAAACTAAAAGTGTAATTACGTATTCATTCATTACGTAACACGATTTAAGGAGGGAGGGGAATTGACCATGTCTTACTTCTCCTGCAGAGAGGATTATTATTATTTTTTTCTTACGTAGGGGCGGAAGGGTGTCTCTGGCAAAAAAATTCTTACGCAATCAATGAACAACGCCTTATTTTATACTAAACCTTGTTTGGAATGTAACAAATACTTTTTGAAAACTGCATTAAAATCGGTTCAGCCAAGCGCGAGATAATCGCGAACAAACATACAAACATACAGGACAAATTGAGAACCTCCTTTTTTGGAAGTTGGTTAAAAATGCTCCTCGATCGATCAACACAATCGGTTTGACTTAAGAGCTGACCTCTCATTCTAACTATAGTTCCATCTCGTTCTAATCGCTTGACCAGTCGATTACTGAAGCCGTTCAGAGTGCGAGGGAGCGATAGTTAGAATGAGACGAAAATTTGACAGATCAGTAGTGGTGACATAACTTCGCGCGTTCAGTCTACGATTAGATATGGGCTTTTTGTTTTAAGAACTTTTTGGAATAATTTTAAGAAATATATACTTAATTATGTTAAATTATAAATTTTATTCAAAAAATAATAAAGAATAATTTGCTCACAAAAGCATAAAAGTTATTAACTATTAGGTAACGTTTTAATATTCGTTGAAAACGTGCGTGAAATAAAACGTATAGTTAGTAGTGTGGACGTCAATGTCGTATTGACAACATATCGCGACGATTATAGACCCCCTTACGTTCGGGAAGTTTCCCTATTCAACCACCTGGCAACACCGCTACCATGAAGTTAATAGTTTACGAAATTACTGATTTTTAATGTGATTACGCAATGAATTGTTTACTTAACGGTGAAAAGTTATCCCATCCGTTTTTTTCTTTCGACCGGTGGCATTTCTGCAGCATTTGACAACGCACGACGGCATGTTTTTATTATTTTTTAACTGCTCTTGACTGCATAGACGCTTGGACACGAATGGCGGGGGAGCGGCTCATTATTGCTGTGCGTATGTGTAGTGCGTAACGACGAGGACACTGGCTCTTTATGGAATCACAAAATTTTGTTAGCCGCACTCTATCTGGGAATTATATAATCTATGGTATAGACGTAGGTTCTGCAGTAGTGCAATACCCTATCAGGGTGCCATGTGAGTATGAAATATTTGTAACAACTCTATGTACCATGGTTTTCGCAATAAACTATTCTATTCTATTGTAACCCTTATGTTTTGTAATAAGGTGTAAGAAAAATGCAGGTGAACCGTTTAATAATGGGTATCGCATTTTAATTACGAAAAACTATGAAATAGTAGTTTTCGATACAAGTGCGAGAAGTATGTCGCCTCTCGGCTCGAGCCAAGTAACCTCGGTACTCGTGCAAAATGACACTTCTGCACGTGTGTCGAACAACGTTTTTGGCTCAGCTTTAGAATGTCTGGCATCGAGTTCAGGCTTCATATTTTTTTTGTAGCTTCTACTCGTCAAAAGACAACTCTTCGCCAAATTTTAAGTTGCGGAAACGCTTGGTTTGCGAGATAAAAAATAATCAAAGTTCCATATAAAATCCCGATTTTACACTGCCATGACACAATATTTTGCGTTTCGTTAAACGTGTTGAGAAAAACTAAAACGTGATGATTTGTGTTATGTTCAGTTTTTACATAAATACAGTTTTTTTGACTAATTTGTGTACAATAATAGTTACATGATATTTATTCAATGATTTTTTTAATTTATAAGTATTATTTGATGGAAATTTGTTGATTAATAATTATCAAAAATGGTACGATTTTACTAAAACGCGTTAAACAAAACGCAAATAGAATTGGCGGGGTCTGCGGCGGGTGATACGACATGACACTTTGTAGGAACTTTTTAGGTTAGTTCAAAGTAGTTTTAATATAGATAGTACTCGCCAAAAGACGATCCCTTGCCAAGTTTCAAGTTGCGGAAACGCTTGGTTTCCGAGGAAAAAAATGTTAAAAAATCTCATAAGAAAATAATTCTACGATAGCGAGACGCATATTGTGCGTTTCGTTGCACGCGTTAACATAGGCTGACATCATGTTTTATTTTTTAAGTTAAATTTTTACACAACTTTAGGGTTTTTTTTTACAAATCATTTCTGTATTTTATTTTTGTCTTTAGTCATTGTTTTGTTTAACTTTGAAAGACACTTTCAGTAAATTTCTGTACTAAAATAATTACAAATAAATTATACGTGTAAAACGAAACGTAATGGATGTGGGGAGAAAGGAATGACGCCGATGGACTGGGCGACATTTTGTTATGTCAGTTGTTATTTGTACTCCCAGTTGAGAGCGTTTATCGTGATCCTGTGATACTTATATACGACTACCATGGTGCTACCGAAGCCCAAGCCCTCGTCATCCGCCATTTCATCGCCTGAAGAGTTGAGAGTAGGACAAGTGGACTCTGAGTCCCTTGATCCGAGCTCCTCTTCAGCGCCGATTCCAATTGTGCAAGTGTTGGACTCTAGTGAGCCGTTTGTTTCGTGTGTGCAAGTGTTGGACTCTAGTGAGCCACTTGTGTCCACAGCCACCACCATGTCTTCAACCGATGTACAGGTCGTTGAGGCTCTGGATTCCACCTACACTGAGTCGCTAACGTGTTCGGTTTCTCCCGTACCTGGCTGCTCTACTTGGGATGGAGTTCTTAACGTAAGTACTTTGTAAAACAACATATTTCCATTATTTTATATAGCATTTGTTGTAATGTGAAGAAAAGTTAAATAGGATGTTGATAAAGTTAAACTCATGCTAATTAGGGTTTACAGTTATGTAAACACTTTATTGTACATAAAAAAGAAACATGTTACAATGAAAATAAAAAAATAAATTACATAATTATGTACAAAGGCGAACTCATACCTTTAAGGATGAATGAAATTAGCCTTGTAGAATTTGACACATACCTAGTCCCAAATTAACTAGACAAAGCTTGTACTACTTGATGGCAACAAACTCATATTTAGTCTCATGCTTCTTTTCAGATCTAATGGTGAAAATAACTTATATCAACTTTTTTTTTTGTTGTAGGTTCCTCAAGGTGTGTCGGAGCTTATGCCTGAATCACTCACCTTTACGGAGCAGTGTGAATCCCCCACCTTTACGGAAGCATCGGAGAGCACCCCTGCACCACCAGGAGCTTCTGGTTCATCAGGCAGGCGTGTGCATCTCTATGCGGAGGAAATAAAAGGACAGTGGAATTTAAGAAAAATCTTTGAAACATTTAATAGTTTGGAATCGACAATTGCATTTGCTGTGGAAAGGCAATTGCTCCCGCGCACAAAAATGTGCAATTATCATAAAAAGCCAATGCTACTGGAGACATCGGGCCAAGGACAGCTGGGAATTTTTCGCTGTCGGAAGGGCAACTGCCGCAGTAAGTCAGTGAGCAGGGCAAAAGATACATGGTTTGAAAATGTGCACCTGTATCTACCGCTGGTATTCGAGTTGATGTATATGTTTACCAGTGGCTACAGTTATGAGCAGGTGCAACGGGAGACTTTGAGGGAAGACGTCGTCTCCACTAGTACAATATCAGACTGGTACAATTATTGTCGTGAGGTAATATGTGTTTATATGTTAGAACATGAGGACGAGCAACCGAAAATTGGTGGCCCTGGAAAAATTGTACAGATAGATGAATCCAAATTCGGAAAGAGAAAATATAATAGAGGAAGGCAAGTGGAGGGTCATTGGGTCCTAGGAATGATTGAAGATGGCAGTGATGATTTGAGAATAGAAGTGTGTCCCGACAATATAAGGTCTGCTGATGTATTGGTGCCACTTATTAAAAAACATGTTCAGGAAGGCTCCACGATACATACAGATTTTTGGAGAGCATATGACTGCCTTCCTGAACATGGATATGTTCATAAGAAAGTGAATCACAGTGATCCAGAGAATCGTTTTGTGGCACTAGATGGGACGCACACTCAGAGAATTGAGAGTCACTGGCGGGGACTTAAAAGGATCTTCCAGAAAGATAATTATAAGGGAAATTTTACAGATTGGCTATTGGAATTTTCGTGGAGGCGTAGAATTAAGTTACAGAAATTAGATCCTTTTGAAGAATTATTGAAATGTATTGTGTATGTTTACAAATAAATGTATAAATGTATGGCTTTATAGTATGGAATCCATACTTCAAAAAAGACATTGAAATGATTGAACGAGTGCAGCGCAAATTCACCAAAATTCCCGCACAGCTAAAGGCACTATCATATGAGGATAGATTAAAAAAGCTAGGCATAACAACACTGCAAAAGAGGCGCGAACGTGGAGACATGATTGAGACTTTTAAAATACTAAATGGCTATTACGACTGTCCAGAACTGACCGACTTGTTCACTCGACATCTAAACACGCGCGCAAGAGGACATAACTTTAAACTAACAACAACAATACATAATACAAATATCGGCAAAAACTTTATTGCGAACCGAATAGTGAATACTTGGAACAAGTTACCCTCCCAAGTTGTGAACTCCAACAGTGTTAATCAGTTCAAAAATAGACTCGACAAACTATCTAAAGTTGTGAATTAGTGTATAGTGAACTTTGATTTAGACTTATCAGCTCAAGCTGCCTGTCTAAAACGATATAATAATAATAATAATAATGCAAGTCCAGCAAGTACCTAGACTTGGCTCACGAGGTAACCGCCATGTGGGAGGTTGATTCGGCGATCATTGTGCCGATAGTTGTCTCTGCGAACGGTCTCATAGCGAAGAGTCTCGACCAACATCTTGAGAGACTTTCGCTACGAGGTTGTGGTTGGATCAAGGGTCAGATTCAGAAGGCGGTAATCTTGGACACGGCGCGCATAGTCCGAAGGTTCCTCACTCTGCGGCCCTAACCACCGGCAGCCTGGGCCCTGCTCCGTTGCCGGCGGCACCCTAGTTTAGGTTTTTTATAATGCTTTTATTGTTTTCATATGTTTTAGATGTATTTTTATATTTTACTTTTATAAAAATATTGTAAAAACCCTAAACTAAGTAGAAAAATAAATAAAGGAAATAATAATAAATGACATACTTGTTTTATTGAATATTACCTTCTTTTTCTAAATAAGCAAGTGATAAAGACCTGTCGGGACGGAATCAACTCTGTCATGGTTATGTTGGAAGACTAAGGTGGGAGCTGAAGCGAAACGAAGCTCCCACTTTAGTCTTCGAGGTTTTTTTTATATAAGCCCAAAACTTTGCCTAATTGTATAAATATTAAGTTTCTCTCTTCCAGTAGGTACCCATTGGAAGAGAATCTCTTAAAAATTTAGTTGGGGTATAGCAAAGGTATAGAAAGTCCGAATCTAGGGCTCTCGCTGGTTAGGACGCGTGCCGACACAGCGCGCCCTAGAGTGTTTTTATAGAGCCGGAGGCGCGGAGGGAGAGCAGCCCTCGCCCGCCATGACGAAGCGCGGGAACGAGTGAGGCGAGCGGCTGAGGCTGGTCGCCGAAGGCGACCAACAAGCCGAAGCTGCGGAGCCGAGCGAAGTGACCGTGCGCCGTCATGCAAGGGCGGAAGGGCTGCTGTTCCCGCAGCGCCGGAGATACGGAAAGTCACTATTGAGTTGACATTAAAAAATTTACAAGTGCTAGAAATTTGCCAACTTTGAAGTCAATTATCTCGGCCATTTTTGATTTTAGAGAAAAAGTTTTTTCTACAAAACATGCTTATTTTAGCGTTGTCTCAAGGATAACATCATAAAAAATAGGTGTTATAAATGGCGCCCCCTTTGCTTTAGGCGGACCTGGTTATTTTTTTTTTACCCTAAAAACGGAACGGCTCCCAGAGATAGGTAGGTTATGGTTATTTTTTTTACCCTAAAAACGGAACGGCTCCCAGAGATAGGTAGGTTATGGTTATTTTTTTTTTACCCTAAAAACTAAACTGCTCCCAGAGATAGGTAGGTTATGGTTATTTCCCCCCTTTCCCCCAACTTCCCCTTTCCCCCATCTCCTCACCCCCATTCCTCCACCACCCTTCACCTATCTCCCATCAACCCCATTCCCCCATATCCCCCTTTCCCTATCACTCTCCCCCATCTCCCTCTTTCCCCCATCTCCCCCATCACCCCCTCCCCCGACTCTCCTATAATCCTATACTCTGACCTAAAATTGCCCTACAATATGCACATTTTCATAAATTATGTCAAAAAGTTGAAAAAAAAAAATCGCATTTTTGACGCATTTCCGCACTTTTTTGATTTCAAAAATACACTGTATACAGCCTCCTCTACCCACAAAAAAAAAATGGCATCATTTGGCCATGCCAGACATTCTAAAGCCCTTCCGTAATGCATACAATGTTTCACTTCGATTGCGAGAAAATATCATAAAAATACTTATTATTTACGCACAATAACTAAACTAAGGTGAAATTATGGTATAACTTGACGGTCTTTTAATTTTTTAACTTCTTTGACATAGATACAAAATATCAATACCGCGAATAAATGCCACAGACGACGGTATAATTAGCTCTTTAAAACGGCTATTACACATGGCAATTTGTAGGGCCCAACCTGTCGTGTCCAACTCCTGTCGGCGTTGGGCCCGTTATTACACTTTCCCTACAAATCGTCCCTACAAACCCTACCTCACCAACAAATCGTCCCTACCAACGTTTACAGAGATGCCTTCAAAACATTTAAAAAATGTATTGGTGAAGCACGGTGATAGTACTCATAACAGTATACATTAAATAAAAGAAGAAACTGTTTTTATTATTATAGATATTTAAATGACCGCTCGAGCTGCCTGAATCTAACTTCATCTGCCCAACCCTTCTATTATTTAAATACAAAACTAGATAAATATATTAATTACCAGCGAATCTACACATTTTAACTTTTATTTTAAATAAAAAACCAGACGGAATGTGTAGCAAATGGCTAACATTATAAATAATAAAAAAGGTAAAATAACTCCATAACGACCTCCATAAACAGCTGCGGGTGTCGGGGCACTGCCGATCGCCCCGATCGCCCTAGATCGGGACTCCTACTCCCTAGGTGCCATTACACCTACCAACCCGACAGGTTGGGCCCTATAAATTGCAATGTCTAATAGCCGTTTAAACAGTTTCCCAAAAAATTTAATCTTTTTTAATGATTGTGAAGTAGGAAGTAAAAAACACCTCATGTTTTGAGAAATAAATTGCGTTTCCTGATTGGTCGATTTTAACATTGCTGTATTCTGATTGGTTGATATTAAATACAATGTTTTTTTTAAGGACTTAAATTATTTACACAGTTCCGATTAACTCCGATATGTGTTGTGATTTGATTGATTGGTCAATTTAAAATGCAATATATCTGCAAATCGTGCGTAAAATTAAACTTTACGCACGATTTGCAGCTACATAAAGTAAACTTTTTGAGCAATTGTATTAAAAAACATTTTTTATACGAAAAAACAAATTGTTTTGTATGGAGGGTTGACCGGCTGGGACGGCGGGTCCCATACAAAAAACTTTTTCGTGTCCAAAAAATGTTTCTCCTATTTTTTCTTACTCTCAATACGATACCAATTATGCCTTTAAACGGATCACCGGTATTTGTTACACCTGTATTTACTAGCTAGTACCATAGCCCACACAGTTAACTGTCCATCGGTGGACCTTATGCCTTTTGTAATAAGGTCCACCGATGTACAGTTAAGAGTGTTGCTGTTTGTACTAATCTTGTTGGAGTCTGCGTGACAATAGGCAAGAAGATATTTTCATTTATGCTTTCATTTGAAATAATTGCACGTAGAATAGACCACGAGTGTATTCAAAAATTAAAATACTATAATTTATAGTCAAAATTTGCTGTTACAAACTGACAATTTAAATTTTGGCGCCAAAACTTGTCTACAGTTCCTGTGACGTCACTCGCTTATTATTTGTTCGTCCACAGTGTCAAATTCTTGTTTTTTTTTTTTTGACCTGGATGCGAGCCCTTTAAGCCAAATCCTATAGACAGTTGCCAACCCCATTAGTTGTCATAACAGATTGGAGGATTTAAACACGTTCCGTTTCACATTACTTGAAATCGTAATTATTATTTGAAATTAGTGTAAACTAAAGTAAAAACGTTTCAATAGCTATAATTTTACGTTTTTACAACATTTTGATCACAAAATAATGGTAAATATTATAGCTGCATCTTCCCTATTTTACAGCTAAAGAAAGAAACCCAGTTTGATATTAACGTGTTTATTTATAGTTTTAACCCTTTATATGATTGTACAGTCGCCATCAAATATATCGGAACAGTCAAGGTGGTCACAAATATCTGAGCAACGACTCTATTCTCAAGACGATAAAGTGCATGTTCAGATATTTTTGAGTACCTTGCCCGCTCCGATATATTTGATGGTGACTGTAATTTAAACAAATACTGTATTTTATAAAATGTATACTAACTAGATCTAACTATATTTACAATATCTTCTATGTAATTGCCATTGAGTTATAGAAACTACTTTTCATAATCACTTTTATAAAAATATGTCGTCTGTCTGTATATTCAATTTAATAATATATTAGGTACAAAAAGTTTAAAATAACTAATGCACTATACTAAAATAATCTATACAACTTTAAAAACAAGTAATTTAAGTTTTTAAAATACTTATGAATACTTAGACCTAAAATATTAGCTGTTAGCCCAGCAGTTATGTACATTTCACCTGGAAAGTAAACGGAACTTTAATGGGTTGTTTGGGAAAATACTAGGAAAACTCCTAAGTTTTCGACCTCAGGGTCCCTATTGTAGAAACTGGGTGGGTTGGAAAGAAACCTCAAAATTGTATGACTTTTTTCAGTTTTTCGCTTATATCTCATAAACTAAGCACTTTTTGTGTACACGTTGTATGGCAAAGTTAAAGAGTAATAAATTTCCTGAAAGTTAGCTGTCATATCAGATTTCAGGATAATTTTGAAGCCCCCCCCCCCAAGTTTCCATAAGGTCATCGAGGTCGAAAACTTAGGAGTCTTCGTAGTATACCCCAAAATATCAGATAATAAAGTTCCATTGAGTTTGGATTACTTTCCAGCTACCCTTACCTTCATTCGACATAACTGCTGGATTATGTACAATACAACAATAGTATAAGGATCTTTCAAAAAGATATTCATGATATAAATGTTCATAATTAATGCCTTACTTCAGATGAATCTCTGTTTCATGATTATTTTATCTGTGGTCCCAAATGACGGTGACCATAGATAATAATCAGAGCCCAAGCACATCTGAATTTATTCATGAACCATAGACGTTCATATCAGGAATTCATGTGTGTCATTGGAGGCCAAAGACAATATTCAACCGGAAATTGGATTTTTCCGCTTCCAGCTGATTTTTGTCTACGAAAGCTGAATCTTGCTCAAGTGTGTGTAACGCCTTAGCATAGTGCAACTAGAACGGACCATAGAGTGTAGAGCGCTAGAGCGGCAAAGATTATTCTTACTAACTGATGTAGGTAGTAAAGTCTGAAACAAAAAAAACTGGTTAGAGCTCAAGCACGTATCTCTCGAGTTGAAACACGCGTACACCCAAGAAGGACAGAATACACGCAACGCGACTAATTTGGAAACGCATTTCAAGATGGCTGATAGCATACCGTAGCTAGCCTACATAATTTAGTCGGTTTCTTTGTTCCCCTTCAAAAAGCGGTGGAGGGTAACAAACGTTTGTATTGTACTTAAGGCCTTTTGGAAGTAAGCAATAATGACAATGTGAGACTATGTCAAGGACCAACGAAAACAGCGCCTTTGTCATACCTATTGAAAGTTCAATAAGATCATCCCGTTAAATCTTGGTATTATTACTACCATGACATCTATGGCTAGTATGTCTAACCCTCATGGGTTAGACAATCATTGTTGGCTTTATGCGTGACAACTGACAATGCCGTCCGCGTCCGTCTGCCCATAGCGGAATAAGTAAAGTGCTCAATCCATGCAATTGGTTATATGGTTATCAACCCGAAAGCATTATGAAGGCTAGACGACTAAGGACAAGCGGGCAGGGGGCGAGAATACCAAGTTTAACAACGGGCGCTCTTGAGTTTTATATACACTGTGGGCTCGGCTCGAGAAACCCTAAAGATCTTAACCCCGCATCTCTGAGAGCAAAAGAAGGAAAAACTATCATGTGACTAGGTCGACTTCCCCAAAAAAATTCTTTAATTTTTTGAATGTTTTTTGCACATGAAAAGTAAATGATCGCCTAAAACAAATTGGAACATTTTTGTAAAATATTAGTTTCTGCAAAGTATTCCTTGTCACTTTAATATCTGTCATCAGAAAGGCGTTTTGTGCAGAGTTATATTTTTTTTTAATTGGTGTTAACTCTGAAACTAGGCGAATTCGTAAATATGATCAGGGGGGTTAGCCAAGATGACAATCGTTTGCAGAAAACGATACGAAACGCTATCTGTCTCTCTATAGCAGTAATGAATAGTAAGCGAGAGCGTGTAGCGTTTCGTTTCGTTTTCTGCAAACGATTGTCATCTTGGCTACAGGACCTGGAATAACTTAAAATCTTTATAGTTATTAGGGTGTATAGGTAACTATGAATCTACAGGTATACTAAACATTGTCATACCTTCTCCACTTGATCCTCGCCTGCGGCAGCGTATCGTCGCTCTCCTTGAACATGTATCGCCTGATTCCGATGAGGTAGTGCTGGAAGTACTCCTCCCAGCTAATCTCACCCATGCTGAACGGGAACATCTGCAAAATAAAAAGATATTTTCACCACTCCACCCATACTCCACCTTGGAAACGCGCTCTTTAACGGGCAAGATTGAAAAAAATCCTCAATTCAAGCCTCATCGCTCATCGCCGATCTATAGTCCTAAAAATTCTGTACAAGAAAAAAATACAAAAAGATGATGTTACAGGTGGTCTTTTTTGAGACCGCTGCCCTAAAAAGTGTTAAAAGTAATTTGGTACAAGTTTCGACTTGTTTTTCACGTTATCTGGCAGGATGGACTTGTGATCGTATTAAGCTGGTTCTACTGTATACAATTGTAAACCTTATTACAATGAAGTAAGGTGCTTACTTAAAGAACCGATGACATACCTGTTTGTCATCATCTGTCGTGCTATCCCACATATTCCTTATATTCCGGTTGCAAAACTGGATCTCGCGTGTACAGAAGTAGGACAGAACGGAAGAGAACTTGTGGATCTTGCGGTACACCTTTAACATCCTGCGAAAAAATAGATACTGAATACAAGGAGTAATAAAAATGCTAGTGAGGGCATAATTGGTATCTTATTCTAAATACGATAAACTAAAAAAATATTTTAATCGCGCGAAAACAAAAATGGTTTTATATTGGAGAGTTGACCGGCTGGGAAGACGGGTCCCATACAAAAAAAAAAAATTTTTCCGCATCCAAAAAAATTTTTTTTTCTTATATACAATACGATACCAATTATCCCCTTAAATGGATCACCAGTATTTTTGTTACATGCTGTAGATACAAATCGTCACTACTTTGAAAAAATCCCGAATTTCACACTGCTAATCTCACTTAAAACGCATTAACTTACTTGAAAGTAATCTGTATGCATCCTATACATGGTTTCCACATTGTTCTTTTATATTGGCATGACTTTTTTTAATATAATAATACTCGATATCGATAAAAAAAAATTCGAACACTAGCTAGATTGTTCCGGGCTAATAACAAATATTTGGGGGGACACTGATGGCGCCAATTCATTTCGTGGTTTGCATCCTTCATATTACACTTCATTTATTGGCAGCATTACTGCATTACACAAACGCACGCTACGCGTACGGTAAAACTCGCATTATGGCCAGGTGGAGACGTAAAATTGTGTACTCATCACGGGCAGTAAAAAAGAAAGCCCTCTTTCGCATATTTACAACCCTCGCCTGCGGCTAGGGTTACAAATACCTGTGATTTCGGGCTTTCATTCTTCTACAGTCCTTGGTAAGTAATGTACTATTAATTGGGATATTTTTTTGGTTTCAAGCTGGTTAGGTAGCATGATAAAGAAAGAAAACGGTAATAAAATAAACCATCTAAATCGATAAATACAGTACAACCCTAGCTGAAATGTTGAGGCAATGACGTTTTGTGCACATAAAATGGCGTATTTTTCTGCCTCATTGGTGTTCTTTATTTTGTCATCTCTTTATGGTGGGTTAAAACGAGTCGAAGATATTATGTGTATTGAATTCATTGTCCTAGCCCTATACAGAGTGGCCAAAAAAGAACTATATTCCAGTTGGCTGTAAGGTTTTGGGCCCCAACCAATCCTCCCTAGATGGATTTGAAACCTTTCAGATTGATTTGATTTTTGGATTTTTGGAAGGGGCTATTACCCACCGCCGCTCAATGGCCTTACAAAAATCCAAAAATCAAATCAATCTGAGAGGTTCCAAATCCATCTAGGTAGGATTGGTTGGGTCCAAAACCTTACAGCCGACGGGAATGTAATTATTTTTTAGCCACGCTGTATATTATTTAAAGTCTATGGTATAAAGTACTCACTTTGGTTTCCTTCCTAGACATACGGCCAGCGTATCGACTAGTACGGCCGGCAGCAAATGTAAGAAGACTATGTAGAGCTGGTTCCTCCACGCAGAGCGGTTCAGTGTTAGCGACATGTACCTGCAAATTTATAAAAACGAAGTTATTACTATCAGTGTTTGCATTAAGACTGAGTCGGTCGTCCAGTGGCGCCCCCATTGGGGAGATTGTATTTCCTAATAAACGAATCAATTCATGTATTATCTACCTAAACGGCAAATGGTGGCCCTTTTTCCCGTTTAGGTGATGAAGCCAAAAGTAAGTAATATAAAACTGTGTCACATAGATCATAAGTTGCGGAATTAGTAGGACTACAACTTAACATGATGGATTATACAGAAATTAATTCTTTTATTAGGAAATACCATCCCCCCAATGAGAGCGCCACTGGACGGTCGACGCAGTCTCAAAGCTCCAAGCAAACGTCCTGTAGCCGGCTCCCTGATTCGGTTTCCCGATCGAAAGACACACGCACACGTCCGGTTGACATATTTTAACATGAGGGCATTTCTATTTACCGTTGTACCCTTTTTTTTGTCGGTGTAAAAATGCTTTACGCATCCCCCGGGGGCCTAGGGAGGGCCCATAGTAGGGGGTATGTGAGACTACTCTCCCTTAACTCCCTCTGCTAGCCAGAGGGAGGAGAGAGGCCTACTCACTAAAAACATACCGGGCGTCGCGTCGTCCGCACTACCTACCGTTAGGGGGGAACGCCACGGGATAACTTGCACATTCATCCGCAGCGCTCCCCGACCGTTGTACCGTGCACTTTTTTGGATGTCCCCTTATGTTTTATGCAATTTACTCGTAACATGTTGTTTTTATCCAGTTACCTACTTTGTCGTAAAATGTACTAACCTGGTTAATGACTAAGTAAGTAAAATGCTGAAAAAATTACTTGTTTCCTGCATAAAAACTAGTTTTTTATATATATGGTCAAATCGTCCCGCCATACTGCCCCCTTCACCAAATTTAATTTTTGAATGAAATTTTATTTATTTATTTAAACTTTATTGCACAATAAAAATAAGTACAAATGGCGGACTTAATGCCTCGAGGCATTCTCTACCAGTCAGTCAACCATAGGGCCAAACAGAGATTTGCTAAAGTGGGTGCTGTATGAGAAAACTTGCTGATTTATCCTAAAACTAATTTTTATTTAAATATACTTCGATACATACTACTAACTACATAAACTACACAAATACACTATATATATTTAATAACTACATATATATATATATTATTATTATAATTTTCGCATTTATTTTCTATGGAGGCAACACTAAGAATAGTAGATTGTACAACAAGTACATAAAACGCACGATTTTAAGCGAGGCGTTTATCCATCCGAGCGAGCTTGCGAGCGAGGTCCAGTGTAAAATGGGTTTTATGGACGAGGCTTACACTCTAATTTTCACTTCAATTGCGAGGAAATTATTTATCGTTAATCATGGAACTATTTCAAGTTGTAACAAAAATATTACAATGAAAATAAATATGGTTCACGCCAACTAATTTTTTAATGTTTTTTTTATAATTTTCAAAATGTGAATTTAGACATAGACTTGTTTTCTACTAAGTCATAAAAACATTTCGAGGCTTTTTTTATTAACTATTATCAGTTGTAGTCATCAGTCATATCATAGACGTCATAGCGCCTTAGGCACTGGTCCCACCGCGAGCGAGTAAGCTATGAGCTATCGGCTATTTTCTAGCCCAAGAAACGAACAAAAGATAATCGCTTCCGTGTAAATAAAAGAGAGAGAATATACATCTCTCTCTTTTATTTACACGGGAACGATTATCTTTTGTTCGTTTCTTGGGCTAGAAAATAGCCGATAGCTCATAGTTACTCGCCCGCGGTGGGACCAGTGCCTTACTTAGCCTTAATTTATAATTATAATAATTCAGTTTCACAAGGCGTTTTTCCAGATCTTATGAAATGTAGTAAAGTCATACTGTCGCAGATAGCTTAAAATTGCCATTGTTTGTGTATAACTAGATCTAAGTCAATCATTTTCTCGGTTTATACCAATTTGTTTGTGTTAATAACGTGTATAAATATTGTGTTTCTATGTCTAGTTGCTAAGTCTTATCTGTGTCTAATTTTATTGATATCATGTCATAATACGCAAAATGTCTAGATTATAAGAATTTTGTACTAATTTACGAAGAAATGTCCTATATAAATATCAATTTTAACCCTCCTACAAACATGTAATACTGTAAGCTTATTAGCCAATAAATGTCTCACATACACGGCACATACCAGCCACTAGTACGAGCACGCTAAAAAACCCATAAAAGAGGCCAGCACTCGTACTCGTTGCTCACTTCAACCTCACTTCTACAACAACTCCCAGCGGGGAAACACCTGCAACTACACTGCTCAAATGTTTTACAATTTTAAATAAGCGTTATTATTCATCTCCCTACATGACCTGGTAAATGGTACAGCGGGTCAGCGCTGCTTGGTTCAACGTGGTAATCCGGTCTGCACACAACAGCTGGTCCTTCGAGCTCCGGATATCAGAAAACTGCGGCCAATTGAAGAAAGAAACAAGTACGCGCTGAGCTGGATTAATTTCGCTCAGAATCTTCATACGATGTCCGGCCTAACCGCTGATACACCTGCCCGCTTTCGCGGAAGAGCCCTGTGCTATTTACCAGCTTGCTGGACGGACCGCTCGTGTAGAGGCCATACTCCACGTTCGTGTCCTGGCAACTTTCGTTGCAACGTCACATGGTTGACGTCTTCACACTGCTTTCGGACGCTCTGGCACTTGCACTTAGCCTTTGCGCGAGATTCAGTGCATCAGGGATTAACGCCCACGAGTAAGTAAAGTGAACGTAGGGCCGCTTTCACTGCACTAGGCAGTGTCAGCCATTAGGTTTTAGGTAGGTAAGGTTAGGGAACCCCACGTGCGTCAAGAAGCAAGAAGAAAGAAGAAGATGTCCGATCATACGCTCAAGATGTCTCTTCGCTCACACAAGGGACAACCCTCCAGAGCCGTTACCCCGCCGTCTGGTGAAACAACCTCCGGCGATACCAATACATGGGACAAAGGCACCACCAGCACTCTTGGCGATGGTCCTAGTGTCGAACCGCGTCTACAGCCGCCGCCGGCAATAGCGCCGGCGCCCGCTTATT
This sequence comes from Pammene aurita, assembly GCA_947086415.1. Taxonomy (NCBI): domain Eukaryota; kingdom Metazoa; phylum Arthropoda; class Insecta; order Lepidoptera; family Tortricidae; genus Pammene; species Pammene aurita. The sequence continues at coordinate 12,362,117 of OX352316.1, forward strand.
CGGAAATATCGGAAGACGAGGCGGAGAAGACGTTAGTTAAAAGTCCACCGGGGACATCGTGTAAACCTAACACGTCCGCCGGGGAAAAAGACCGCTTTTCTCAGTGCGGCGACCGCGGTAGTAAAAAAGTGCGCGAAAATCGAAGTGTGTATAGTGAAAAGTGCGACGAAAAGTTAGCTCTGTTGCTAGCGGAACTCGAGGTTCATAAAGCCGCCCTCGCCGTTGCTAATAAAGAGACGGAAACTGCCAAGTTAAGGCTACAGATTGCCCAGCATGAGGCGCAATCTGTTAGCGGTAAGTCCGAACCTCTTGTCGAAAAAGACGAGCAACGCGTGAGGAATTGGGTAGAACGACAGTCCCAGCTAGATCAGAGCAATTACGTAACTAAAAATGAAGCGTCCGCGTTACACACAATACGTAATTTCGCCTCTAGCGCGCCGGCGCCCAGCGCCCCCGCGCCCCGCGAGCCGCATATGAGTACTCATCGCCCGCCGCGAGATGTGTCTAGTCAGTATGCGCCCATTATGCATAGGCCACCCGAATTACCCGCTTTCGACGGTAATATCACAGAATGGATCGCATTCCGTGCCGAATTTAACGATACCGCGCCCATGTTTAGTTACGTAAATAACGTCAGTCGAATTAGGCGCGCGTTGAAAGGTGAAGCGCGTACCGCGGTGAAATCCATAATGTATACCGTCCAGGATCCATACGAGATAATGGAGGCCTTAGAGAGGCAGTTCGGGGACCCTGAAGAGATCGTGTTGACTGAGCTACATAATGTTAAACGCATGCCGCGCCTAGCCGAAGATAACAGTAATATCGTGTCTTTTGCCGCGCACGTCGCAAATGCAGTAGCGACAATAAAATCATTAAAGCAAGAAAAATACTTGTACGCGCCAGAGCTAGTCAACAAGATCGTCGATAAGTTGAACCTTATTGTTAGGTACGAATGGGGCAAGTTCAAACAAGCTAATTTGAACTCGCCCGATTTAGTCGCGATATCAGAATTTCTGCTAGAAATTAGTTCCGCGGCTAAAAGAACGAGTCGTCATCGAGGTCCGAAGCCGAAAAATGCCGTGAACACGGTTTCCTTTGAGCTGGACAATAGGTCAGGGCGTCATACCGCCCCCACCCGTACTCCCGCCCCCGTGTTCTCCCGCGACTATTCGAGCGACTCCAACGACAGCTACCAGAGCACTCGCCCGCGAAATAGAGTAGATAGAGCTCACACGGGGGAGTATAGGTCGCCGACGGTAGCTCAAACGAAGCCCCGCGAGGCTAAAAGGCCCGCGTATACGGGGACCAAGCCCAAACAACATTCGGTACCAGCACGATTTACGTCACGTGATAAGTGTTTAATATGTCATAATCATGAACACAAAGTGGAAGCGTGTACTAAATTTTTGAATGCATCGGTATCCGAACGTTGGGATTGGGCGAAAAACGAAAAGCTGTGCTATAAATGTCTAGGCGCGGCGCACCGTGGTCGCTTCAAATGCAGGTATGTGGCTTGCGGAGTGCAACAGTGCGAAGCCGGGCATCACAGGTTACTACACGGTTTGAACGCATCTAAAGCGCCCGTGGAAGACAAAAAAGTCAGTAACGTTCACGCGATTAGAATAGCGCCCACGTTTTTGAAAATGATGCCCGTAGAGGTTACGGGCCCACTAGGTACTACGCAAGCCTTAGCCCTGTTAGATGAAGGGGCGGCCCTTAGTTTGATTTCACACGAAACAGCCGATCGTATAATACCCCGAGAGCGGGGAGAAACGCTCGACATAGAAGGTATAGGTGGGAGCGTGAGCGATCCGGACTCTTGTAACGTGCGATTCGCAATCCGCGGCTTTTGCAGTAGGCATCTAGAAATGATGGAAGCGCTTACCATCAATCGATTGAACGTAGGAGCGCAAGGCGTCTCCAAAAACATAGTCGCGCAGTGCGACCATTTAGCCGACATAGCCGAGGAGCTGTGTTACGATTCTGCCGCGCCTTCAATAATTATAGGTCAAGATAATTGGCATTTGATAGTGACGCGCCAAATTATCAGCGGTAAATCGCACCTCCCGGTAGCTAGTTTGACGCGGCTAGGATGGTCACTGCACGGACCGCATAGGTCATCGGAGGCAACCGTAGCGTTTGTAGGCCACATGGGGCCACAAACGGCCGACGATGAAGCTTTAGCTCTCATGAAGGAACATTTCGATATCGAGTCACTAGGGGTAGTTAAAAAGTTACCTCGGGCCGATCCCGATCAAAGAGCAATAGATTTACTAGAAGCGACATGTGAAAAAATCCCCGGGGAAGATAGGTTCCGAGCGGGTTTGTTATGGCGTACCGATAACGAAGAATTGCCAAATAATAAAGCGCACGCGTTACGGCGGCTGTACAGCCTGGAAAATAAGTTAGATCGCGACCCTATTCTGAAAATCGAGTATACTAAACACATAAATAACCTGTTAGACAAAGGTTACGCGGAAAAAGTAGACTCGCCGCCCCCGCAGGACGCGCCTAGGGCATGGTACTTGGCGCATTTCGCAACGTTTCATCCGCAGCGCGGAAAAATGCGCGTAGTCTGGGACGCAGCCGCTACCGCGTACGGCAGGTCGCTAAATAGCGCTCTTCTAGCGGGTCCTGATCTGTTAGAATCCTTATTCGGCGTGTTAGTCCGTTTTAGGGAAGGCAGGACCGCGGTAATAGCCGACATTAAAGAAATGTTCCTGCAGATAGAGATTGTAGAACGCGATCGAGATTCGTTACGTTTTGTTTGGCGGGGGGAGGACCGCTCAGCCTCACCGCAAGAATATAGGATGAAAAGACTGATATTCGGGTCCGCGGCTTCGCCGACGACGGCATTGTACGTCAAAAACAAAAACGCATACGAACATGCGAAAGAATTTCCGATCGCCGCTGAGAAAACTATAAAAAGCACGTATATGGACGACTTAGTCGTAGCTTTTGACCAGTGTGAGAGCGACGTTAGGCGCATAGTAAACGAAATTTACGCGCTTAATTTACGCGCGTCGTTCGAGCTCCGCGGGTTCGCCTCTAACAACCCAAACGTAATTTCTGACGTAGTTCCTAGCAAAGAGGATACGTCCCTCATCGGGGGAGGCGAAAGCGAGCGCACATTAGGCTTAAAATGGAACCATAGACGCGACACGTTAGGGTTTAACGTAAATTTACGCAACACGCCCGAAGACGTGCTCAACGGTACGAAATTACCCACTAAACGACAGGTGACGAGTAGCGCGATGTCGATATTCGATCCCATAGGCTACGCAAGCCCGATCTCTGTCTTAGGGAAGGCATTGATGCAGGAAGTCTGGCGTACAGGGATAGGCTGGGATACCGTTATACCCACCTCGCTCGCACCCGCGTGGAATTCATTCGTGAGTAATATTCAGCAACTTAGGGAGTTAGAAATACCGCGATACGTACCCGCGAGAAATAGAGAGGCCGACATGCACGTTTTTTGCGACGCTAGTGAAAAGATATACGCCGCCGCGATATACTTAGTTAGCGAAGGCCCGGACGGACAAAAGTCCGCAGCCTTAGTAGCCGCCAAGGCGCGAGTCGCACCGTTGCGTATTGTCAGCATTCCTAGGTTAGAATTGCAAGGTTGTGTACTAGCGACACGACTAGCCGACACAGTAGTGAAGGAGTCCGATTATGTCATTAAACATAGGTATTTTTGGAGCGACGCTCGGACAGCGTTATCCTGGATAAGGTCGGATCCACGTCGGTACAAAAGCTTTGTCGCACATAGAGTAGCCGAAATAGAAAACACAACTAAACCTACCGATTGGCGTTGGGTACCTAGCGCGTTAAACGTCGCCGACGACGCTACTAAGGGCGTTCCGGCCCAGTTCGGAGCTAACCACCGGTGGTTTATAGGGCCTGATTTTATACGGCAAGCGGAGGAGCATTGGCCGCGCGAGAAAACAATAGAGCCCGTCGTAGAAACGTGCGAAGAGCGCGTCATAAAACCGGTTTGCTCTGTAAATACCGTTCAAAACAAGTTCGCATACTTGCCCGAGATATGTAGGTTCTCGAAGTTCACTAGGCTGGTTCGCACTACGGCCAGAGTTTTGGTTGCTGCCGAGGTATTCAAAGCCAGATTGTCTGTCAATAGAAATCCAGAAACAGAAATGAATAACAGACACATAAGTCTAGCGGAGATACTGCTGATTAAACGGAGCCAAAATGAGTCGTATGCCGAAGAGATACGACTAATGGAAGCCGGGCGCGCGCTGCCGAGGAAGTCTGCATTACATCGAGTTGCTATGAAGCTTGATAAGAACGGAATAATTGTGCTAGATGCCCGAATAGACAGAGACGAAGCCCATATACCTGTCTTGCACGCTAAGGAGGCATTTACCAAGCTGTTGATCCATCATTTCCACGCACTTTTCAACCACGGAAATCATGCGACGGTGATCAACGAATTGAAGCAAAGATATTACATAGTCGGACTGCGCGGTACGATTCGTTATCTAACGAATAAGTGCCAATGGTGTCGGACCTATAAAGGAGCTACCCTCAAGGTTCCTGTAGGCGACCTACCGCCAGAGAGGCTCAAGGCGAATCAACCGCCATTTACCGCAGCAGCCGTAGATTTGTTCGGTCCTATGCAAATTGTCATAGGCCGCCGCCGAGAAAAGCGATGGGGCGTCCTTTACACGTGCCTCACCACTAGAGCCGTGCACCTAGAGCTAGCCGCCTCCCTATCGGCAGCCTCTATGATCCTATCGCTACGAAGAATGATGTCTCGACGCGGCGCACCCACCGTTCTGTACTCAGATAACGCCACAAACTTTTACGGCGCAGAACGCGAGCTATCAGAGGCCAAAAACTCTCTGCCCGATAGTCTCAAACAATTTATGACCGAACGACGCATGATCTGGAAGAAGATCCCGCCTGGCAACCCCTCCGCCGGCGGGGCTTGGGAGCGTCTAGTCGGAAGCGTGAAAACAGCTCTGAAAGTCACGCTAAAAGACAGAGCACCCCATGAAGAAGTTCTCCATACGCTATTGCTGGAAGCTGAACACCTGGTAAACTCCAGACCGCTGACCCCAGTGAATCCTGACTTAGAGGCTGAAGCGCTCACGCCGAACCACTTTCTCATCGGCCGATCGAACGCTATGTCCCCGCTGGGAGTCTTCTCCGACGAAAATATGAGCCTTTCGTCCTGGAAAACAGCTCAAGCACTAGCTGACAACTTCTGGAAACGCTGGCTGAAAGAATATCGTCCAAACCTGATGCCACGATCCAGTGCACACCAGAACGCGACGAAACTACACGTAGGAGATGTAGTAATTATAGCCGACGGCACGATGCCACGAGGTACTTGGCCTAGAGGCGTGATCGCACAGCTCTTTCCAGGTCCTGATGGCCACATAAGAGTAGCCATTGTACGTACTCGCGCAGGAGAAGTTCGCCGCCCGGTTTCCAGACTCATTCTCATCTGCTCTGCACCAATCGACTGTGCTGACGCACGTGGGGGAGAATTGTCGCAGATAGCTTAAAATTGCCATTGTTTGTGTATAACTAGATCTAAGTCAATCATTTTCTCGGTTTATACCAATTTGTTTGTGTTAATAACGTGTATAAATATTGTGTTTCTATGTCTAGTTGCTAAGTCTTATCTGTGTCTAATTTTATTGATATCATGTCATAATACGCAAAATGTCTAGATTATAAGAATTTTGTACTAATTTACGAAGAAATGTCCTATATAAATATCAATTTTAACCCTCCTACAAACATGTAATACTGTAAGCTTATTAGCCAATAAATGTCTCACATACACGGCACATACCAGCCACTAGTACGAGCACGCTAAAAAACCCATAAAAGAGGCCAGCACTCGTACTCGTTGCTCACTTCAACCTCACTTCTACAACAACTCCCAGCGGGGAAACACCTGCAACTACACTGCTCAAATGTTTTACAATTTTAAATAAGCGTTATTATTCATCTCCCTACATGACCTGGTAAATGGTACAGCGGGTCAGCGCTGCTTGGTTCAACGTGGTAATCCGGTCTGCACACAACACATACCTTTTTTTAAATCGGGTGATTCTAGTGATCTGAATAACTTCCGGCCGATATCAATACTTCCTGTACTAAGTAAAGTCTTTGAAAAGCTAATGTTAAATGATCTACTGGGCCACTTCAACAGACATGAATTGCTTACAAGCAATCAGTTTGGTTTCACAAAGGGACGTTCCACAACCGACGCTGCTGCGGTACTCATCAAACATATTTTCATTGCCTGGGAAAAACATTACGATGCAATTGGTATATTCTGTGATCTTTCTAAAGCGTTTGATTGTGTAGATCATACAACCCTCATTCTTAAATTAGAACATTATGGTTTGTCAGAAAATGCCTTGAATCTCATGTCTTCATATCTTAGCAACAGAATACAAACAGTTGTTGTAAATAAAACCCAGTCTAAAGGGACTTTAGTAAAATTAAGAGTGCCACAGGGTTATATTTTGGGCCCATTCCTGTTTTTGGTTTATATAAATGATTTACCTTGTGCAGCACAAAACCTTTGTGATATCGTTCTGTTTGCCGATGATACATCTTTAATTTTCGAAGTTGACCGGCAATCTACCGATTTTACTGTAATCAATAACACACTAGCTGCTGTACTGAACTGGTTTACTATTAACAATTTGCTACTTACTGCTAAGAAAACCAAATGTATTAGATTTGTTTTGCCAAACGTTGCACCGGTGGACACTAAGATTCTCCTGAATGGTGAATGTTTAGAGATAGTAGATAAAGCAGTGTTCCTTGGTTCGACGTTGGACAAAAATCTACAATGGAGTCCTCATATAAGAAAACTCGCTCTTCGATTAAGCTCGGCCGCTCATGCCGTTAGGAGAATTAGACAATTAACGAATATTGACACATCTCGCTTAGTTTATCACAGTTATTTTCATAGTGTAATGTCATATGGTATTCTGGTTTGGGGCAAAGCAGCTGACATACAGATTATATTTGTTTTACAAAAAAGAGCCATCCGCTTTTTGTATAACTTAAAGGCAGGTGCATCAGTTAGAGAACTATTTAAAGAAATTAATATTTTAACTGTTGCTTCCCAATATATCTATGACAATATTATTTTTGTTGTAAAGAATATACATACATTCAAAAAAAAATTCTGACATCCACAGCTATAACACTAGAAATAAAAACAAGCTTGCTATCAGAAGTAGTCGTATCCGCAAAGCATATAAGTCATTTTTTGGTCAAGGTATTCACATTTATAATAAGTTACCCGTCGATGCTTTCAATTTATCATTTCCCGCTCTTAAGAAATATTTGAAAAAAAGTTGAATGTCAAAGGGTTATTACAGGGTCGAGGACTATATGACGGACAAAGATGCATGGCCCAAACCAGAAAATACTACAAAATCATCTAACATTTAGAGGACACAGTTCAGATAGGAAAGCATATCAAACGTTTTGTGAAGCAATCAGATTTGGATTTTATTATTATTATTTTATTTTAATTAAACAATACGTACATTGTATGTCTCTCAAGCTGTTTTGATATGCCTTCTTATAGAACTACGCATTATTGTGTATCTTTAAAATATAATATTACTGTATTACTGTTTTGAAAAAATAAGTCCCGCCGAGTTTCTTGCCGGTCATAAATAATACTTCTCGGGTCAGAGGTGTAGGGTTAGAACCGGAGGTAGTTTTTTTTCTCTCTGACGTTCATAAGTGCATTGTAATGTGCCTAAATTGAAGAAGCTTTTATCTTTTTCAATCAACTCCTATTTTATCTGATTTCATTAATTTAATTATAGAAAACACGGAATTAAAATAATTATAGCAATAATATAATAAAAGAACAAGTTTCAGTATTCTACGAAATTTTACTGCTCAATTCAATTGTGCAATATATTTTGACTCTGATTGGCTGTTGAGCCTCATTCTTAGTCTTAGAAGAAAATTTTACTTTATGCACTAGAGCTTAAAGAGCGATTTTATGTCGTCCGCGCACGACTTAAAGTCTAACTTTACGAGCATGAGAAGTGAAAACTATTGGATTAAGAGCTGGCCACGTCAGATATGACACAATAATAAGAGCAACAAAACACGTCTGGTTCGGTTGCTATACTATCCTTATTGCTAGATCCGGGCATCTGGCAGCTTTTAATGGGTGGAGGTCCGAGTAACAGACTATCAAATTTTTTGAATTGGAAAAGTATGCGGCCCTTGAGAATTATTTATTCGTTGCTCTCGCAGTGGAAACTGGAAACCACCGGATGCTGGTGTGCTGAGGCCAGGGCTTTTTTTGGCGAAGTGGGGAGGCGTTTACGGGAGAGAGGGTTGGATCCTCGCTCCGGTTCCTTCCTGATGCAGAGGTTGTCCATCGCGGTTCAACGAGGAAATGCTGCGGGCGTGATGGGCACCTTTGCGTCTGGAGGGTCGCGGGGTGACGATGTCGGATAGGTTTTTTTGTTTATTTTTTATTGTGTTCAGCGTAGTTTTATTTAGGAGTAGATTTTATTTATTGTGATTGTTTTATATGACTTTTGTGTGACTGTTAGCTTTATGTTAGATTTGTTTTTTTTGTGCCTTTTTAATTGTGAGTTTTGACATGTAGTTTTAATGATTTAGATTTGTATTTGTATCTAAGATAAGGTATATTTAGCAATAGTGAATTAACTATTGCTAAATATACCTTAGTATTTATTTAATTATATTGGAAAATAGTAATACCAAAATAGGTAAAAACTGCCGAAATTGTCTCAGATATAAGGCCTATATTTTAACATTAGAACAAAAAACATTGCGTATTACGTAAACAAAAACAGTAGGCGATAAACTATGAATTACATTATACGTCGTTATGGACTACTTTCCCCCATCAGAAAATTTTGGCAATGATATTACATAATTATTTATATTATTTCTAGGATTTGTTTCCTTCAAGTTTCATTCTTTGACCTCCACCACTTTATAGCTGCCAGATGTCCGGATCTAGAAATAATCATAATATGTTTATTTGCAGAAAAAGGGTTAGTTACATGTCTTATCTTTAGGTTAGTGATAGTCCCACCTTCTTCAGCTGGGTTTAACAGCATGCATATATTCTTATACCTAATAACATGAATGGAATAACAATATGAAATATATATACAGAGAGTACGAGTATTATGTGATGTCAATAATAACAATAAAACATTGATCAATCAAAAATACACTACAAGTTTGGCTAATATATTATAAGAGAAAAATTAGTAGTTTATGTAACTGTTACGTAATAAGGGTCCTTAAAACATGAGTGTGGTTTTATAAGATCACACGAGTGTTTTAAGGCCTAATTACGTACAGTTGCATACACTGCTTTATCTACACTCATATTATATATATTAAATTAATTGTTCGGAAACCATAGAATGACCGCCATTGTACCGTCGTGGCCTACTCGATTGTGCCTGCGCTCGCGCGGGACCAATCGAGTTGGCCATGGCGGTAACATTATGTTATCAAATTCGATGTTCCAAATTTGAAACTCATTGCTTAACAATATTTGAGCATGCATAGTTAAAATTACGTTACTGCCGCAGATAAGAAACTTATCATAGTTAAATCGTTTGTTGTAATGCTTGTCATTGTCTACGGTTTTTGAACGCATTTTAGAGTACTTACAGTATGAGTGTAGATAAAAATAAATAATTACATTGAATGTCATTCCCGTACAATAAATGTCAATTGGCAGAGAAGAATACTAATTACACAAATTGGCTTGGAGATTGGATGGATTCGAGCAACGGTTGAAGGCGGACGTGCCGGTCTTTGTTTTAACATTTTAATATTTATAAGGATAACGCAAAATAAGTCACAATGATTAGGAGATTAAGGACCATTATTCTACAGCGCCGCGTGTAGTGCCGTGTGCAAAACTACGTGCAATAAATAAAGTTGCAAGCCATTATCGCCTGCGCTGGATGGAGTGCGGGGCTAGTCCTCACCCCCTCTGCGGTGAGAGATAGCATATTATTTTTGCCTCGCTCAGTCATCGCTGCTCACGGAGTTTGCCGACTATCAGCCGAAAGGGACCCGAGCGCCGCGCTGCGCTGCACTCCGGCTGTCAACGGGGAGTCGGGGAGCAAGAGGAGCACTGGCAGTACTGGACAGACCGTACGCCCAGTGTTGCCAGGTCTCCTGATTTATCAGGAGATCTCCTGATTTCGAGCTATGTCTCCTGATCTACTGATTTTACTACAGATTCTCCTGATTTTTTGGAGTTCACTTCTGAGATCAAATACTTCTGTAATTTTGATACGAACATAAATTGAACAGTCATGTTAACCTTATCTTAGGGGTTTAAATAAAAGCTACTGTCAAAGTACAGAGTTAAAAAAATCTCTTAAGAGTCTCTCTATACAATAAACGTCATTAACAATTTATATCTTGCGATTTTTGGAAATAAACATTTATTTATTTTAATATTAATCACAACATTTTAGTGAAACGCAACGTCCGTATACTATCATGTGGGTGATGTAGGTAATGAATAATAATACAAAAACCATTTTATGTCTCATTATAAAGTTTAAACCAGACTGAGATGTAACAATTATACTCTAATAGTTGCCGATCTTCATTTTTTCTGCCTCACCGTCCTGAATCAGCAATATTAGGCGAAAAACATACTGGAGTGGAATTCAGCGCTTAGTCGGAAATTATTCAATGGTATACATTTTTTTGTATGGAGCCCATAGACAAAATTCAGCTGGATGTTGGTTTTTTCCGTACTACGTCCGACTTCCGTCCATGACAGCCGAATTCAGCTCAACTAGTTCAAGTGTGTTTTGTGCTTTAGGGGCTTTATTTTGCTATTCATAGACAAAAGCGGAAATTTGTCTAGAATAGCTGAATTCCGCTCCAATGTGTTTTGCGCTTTATACAAAATCGGACAAAATGCTTACTTTGCCTTTTAAAATCCAACTTGTAAGAACTCATAAACGGGGTTATATGAACTGAAAAATAATACAATAAACCGGCCAAGAGCGTGTCGGGCCACGCTCAGTGTAGGGTTCCGTAGTTTTCCGTCCGTCACAGTAAGTGTCCCCACTTAAGAGTTGAAATAACACCGCCATGTAGGGTATGATATGAGCGTTCCACGTACAGCGACATCTATCGGCAAATTAAGTAAACTATTGCGCGCGAGCTTAAAGTATGGAAGATGATTTTTATGGGATAATTATTTATTGCGTGAACCGATTTTCACCGTTTTTACTTTATTTGAAAGCACGTCACTTCATTGTGATTTTGTAGAAATTACAGGTACAATAAGAACCTGCTTATACGGTTAAATTACAAACTTAGTTCAGAAATTATTTTGTAATTCTTTTTTTAATATAAAACCGGCCAAGAGCGTGTCGGGCCACGCTCAGTGTAGGGTTCCGTAGTTTTCCGTCCGTCACAGTAAGTGTCCCCACTTAAGAGTTAAAAAAATGGGCCCATGGTTAGGTTATTTGAAAGCACGTCATTTCATTGTGATTTTGTAGAAATTACAGGTACAATAAACACCTGCTTATGCGGTTAAATCACAAACTTAGTTCAGAAATTATTTTGTAATTTTTTTTCAAAAACTATTCAACCTATCAAGTTCAAAATAATTTTCCTAGAAAGCTTTTATAAAGTTCTACTTTTGAGATTTTTTTCATATTGTAAAAACTTATGGTTCAAAAGTTCGAGGGGGGGGGACACATTTTTTTTTACTTCTGGAGCAATTATTTCCTAAAATATTTACATTATCAAAAAATGATTTTAGTAAACCCCTAATCATTTTTAAATACCTATCCAACAATGTATCACACGTTAGGGTTGAAATTTAAAAAAAAAACACTCCCCACTTTACGTATAGGGGAGGTACCCTAATAAAACATTTTTTTCCACTTTTTATTTCACCACTTTGTCGGCGTGATTGATATACATATTAGTACCAAATTTCAGCTTTCTAGTGCTAACGGTCACTGAGATTATCCGCGGACGGACGCACGGACGGACGGACGGGCTGACATGGCGAAACTATAAGGGTTCCTAGTTGACTACGGAACCCTAAAAAGGCATTTAGGTAAGTTTTGATTCATAAAAACTGATCTTTGATTTTTTTTCCGATCTCCAGATTTTTTGGCTAGTGTTCTTCTGATTTTCGCAAATGAGACCTGGCAACACTGCGTACGCCGTATGGTTGTATGCGCGGAAGTGGAGGATTTTTTCTTTGCGCGCAATAATTTTCAACGAGAAATGCATGCAAGCGCGCGTGCGCCCGCTCACTGGCCGACTGTAGCTGTTGGAAGGCGATAACTGTTGTTTTAGTTTAATTTAATTGGGTATAATAGTCCTCTAGGTGATTTTGATAATTTATTTGTTTTTCAGTTAGTATTATTACAATTTATTTTTTTGACTGAAAAAAAAAAAAAAAAAAAAAAAAAAAAAAAAAAAAAAAAAAAAAAAATTATAATTGTAAATCAAAAAATATTGAACAAAATAATTTGATTTGCTTCAAGATTTATTTTTTTGACTCAAAAACATATTTTTTTTATGTTTGTATGCTCGCAATTTAATTTATATGTCCTTGTCGACTAAAGGTATTATAGGTACATTACCTAACCAAAGATTAGTATAGACGGCCAAACTTTATTTAGGGTTATTTAATTATTTTTTGTATTCTTTTGTTTTTTTTTTTTTTAACGTTTAATTGTGATTTTGGTTCTCTTTCATTTTCCTGGTAAAATATAAAGTTGAACTTGTATGTTTAGTTTTTGGATATCCTAGTCATTGTTTAAAGCAATTCTTTAGCTTTGTTTTATTGATTGTATTTATTACACATTGTTTTATTTAATGTTATGAGACGGCCACATTACTATTACTTTATTTCACATTTTGTAACGTGCCTAGTCCCATTTCAAAGTTATGATGAGTTCCTCTTCCCACGCCTTGACGTGCCCCCATTGCCCTGAATCGTCTAGAGGGTTTACTTCGCATGGCCTCAAAATTCACATTGGGCGCGTGCATAAGAACGTAGTTCGACAGCGCCCTCAGCCTGCGTCCGCTCGGGTATCTCCCCGTTCTGGTCGGCCGGAGCTCGCCTCCTCAGAGCAAGGGAGCTCGGAGTCACCTGGCACTGCCCTGGAGTCCTTAGGTGCTCTTAAAAAATCGGTGCGGGTGCTTCGGTACATCCCTAAGGGAGCGAGAAGTCTGGCGGCGGAGAAATTGTGCCTCATCATCGGTAAATGTATTGAAACCAATGAAACCGCCGATTGGTGTGCGCTACTGACTTTTTCGTATTCAGCACTGAAAGCTTCGGAAATACAGGGCCCGGGCAACCTCACCTCTAAGGTGAAGTCCAATTTAGCTGCGGTCGATTTTTGGGCTAATTTTTTGGAACCAATGAGTGTCGTCGAGACCTCCCCTCGGGTGCCATCTGTTCTGAAGGCAATAGAATCCAAGGTGTATGAAGGCGACGTGCGGGGGGCTGTCCGCGTGCTGTTGTCGGACGACTCCATAGCACCTCCGGGCCCTGAGACACTTGCGTCCTTGCAGGCGAAGCACCCATCTCCGTCTCGCGCGTTAACTTTTCCCCAGCAGCCAGATCGGTCCGCTCAAGCCTTAACGGTCAATTTGGAGGACGTAGTCCAAGCGCTAGGGACTTTTCACAGTGGTTCGGCCGCTGGCTTGGACGGAATTCGACCAACTCATCTGAAGGAGTTGACATCGAGTTCCGCGGGCGACAACGGACAGCGCCTTCTTGAGTCCCTAGTAAAGTTATGCAATTTTATACTCAGTGGTCAGCTAAACCCTGAAGTTTGCCCATTTTTATATGGTGCGTCGCTGTGCGCTTTAAGGAAAAAGGAGGGCGGAATACGGCCAATTGCTGTGGGTAGTACTTTTCGTCGTTTAGTAGCCAAACTGGGGTGTCGGGTGGTCAGGGAGCGGATGGCCGATTATTTGCAGCCTCATCAATTAGGGTTCGGCACCCAGAGGGGATGTGAGGCTGCAATTCATGCCGCGCGCACTTTTGCTTCGGAACCAGGGAATGCAGATGGTGTTATAATAAAATTAGACCTGAAAAATGCGTTCAACACACTCGAAAGGGACGTTCTTTTGAGCGAGGCCGAAGAAAATATTCCATCTCTGTACCCTTTTTTGTACCAGGTTTACCACTCACCTTCTAACCTTATATATAATGACTCCCTGATTCTTTCGCAGGTGGGTGCGCAGCAGGGGGATCCGCTAGGGCCGCTTACCTTCAGCCTCGCTATCCACAAAATAGTGTCGTCTCTTAAATCACCCCTTAACATCTGGTATTTGGATGACGGGACTTTGGGGGGGAGTCCTGAGGTCGTAAAGGAAGACTTGACTTCTCTTCTTCCTCGTCTTGCGGAGCTGGGGCTGGAGGTGAATGCGGCTAAATGTGAGATTTTCTGCTGCGGACCCACTTCTTCCTCTTCCACTTTGTCTTCTTTCACGTCACTACTTCCTGGTCTTAAAGAACTTACACATGGAACTTTTACCCTTCTGGGTTCCCCAATATTCCCAGAGGCCATTCCTACCGCTATCGATGCTAGAAGGCAGCTTCTTTTGCTCGCCCAGGAACGTTTCAAGGGAATTAATGCGCATGTCGCCCTGGTATTACTGAGGATGTGTTTTGCGGTCCCGAAGATAATGTATCTTTTGAGAACAACCCCGACGTGGTTATGCCCCGATAATGTGTCTTCATTTGATGACGCTTTGAGGGACACAACGGAAACTATACTTAACGTGTCCCTTTCTAGTGACCAGTGGAGCCAGGCGTCTTTGCCCATTCGTCATGGGGGCCTGGGTTTGCGGCGCGCGGGGGATGTGGGTTTGCCGGCTTTTCTTGCATCGGCGCATGGAGTGGCTGGCCTTGTCTCTAAAATTTTAAATTGTCATGGAGACGGGGTCATTATTCCGTTTGTAGACGATGCACTGGCGCGGTGGGGGACCCTTTTCCCATCGGCGACATTGCCCGAGACTCCGCAGGTCCAGCGAGCCTGGGACAACGTGGGGGCCAAGGAAACGCTGGCGCGGCTCATTGGTGCAGCCACGGGGGTGGATTTAGCTAGATTGAGATCGGTGTCGAGGGCAGATGCGGGAGTGTGGTTGCAGGCTCTGCCTGCTCCTCACTTTGGAACTCTCCTGGACAACGACTCAATGCGTGTGGCACTGGCGCTCCGCCTGGGCTGCGATGTTTGTGAACCTCATAAATGCATTTGCGGCTCCATGGTGGAAGCGAATGGTCATCACGCGATGAGTTGTTGTCGCTGTTCAGGCAGGTTTCCGCGTCACCATGCCCTCAATGATATCGTTCGGAGGGCCTTAATTTCTACCAATATCCCGTGTGTGCTCGAACCGCCGGGCCTCTGTCGAACGGATGGGAAAAGGCCCGACGGCTTAACTTTGGTGCCGTGGCAGAAGGGCAAATGCCTCTTATGGGACGCCACGTGCGTCAGCACTGTTGCCGCCTCGCACCTCAGCCGTACGGTGCAGACAGCGGGGGCCGCTGCAGAATATGCCGCAGGGAAAAAACGCGACAAATATTCGGCCTTACAAAATAATTATTACTTTGTCCCCTTGGCTTGTGAGACGACAGGGTGCTGGGGGGCGGAGGCTATGGTTTTTATGAGGGAAATAGGGCGGCGTGCTAGGGAGAGGGGGTGTGATGCTCGCGTGGGTTCTTTCCTGGCGCAAAGGCTATCCGTCGCCATCCAACGCGGTAACGCAGCGAGTGTAATGGGCACCTTTGCGCCAGGAACCACTCGCGGGGGCCTCTTTGAGTAGTTTAGCAGGTTAGCCTAAGCTAAGAAATTTTAATGTACTTTATTTATAAGGACGTATGTATTGACAATTATTGTAAACACAAATATATAATCTCCTATTAGGGATTACACAAATATAAGATGTCGAATAGTCATTACAAATTGCTCTACTAAAAAATAATTACATTGAATGTCATTCGGGTACAATAAATGTCAATTGGCGGGGAAGAATACTAATTACACAAATATAAGATGGTAAATAGTCATTACGAATTGCTCCACTAGGGTAAGAAATTTATTCTTCGTGATCCATGATTTTTTGGACACTGAAGAAGCAGTGATCCATGAGCCAGACTCTGAGTTTTCTATCAAAGTCTTTTCCTTCAAGTGCTCTTATTTCGGCTGGTAATTTGTTATACACAGCATAGTGAAGCAACCTAACGTGAGGGGTTTCGTCGCTCTCATTATTGTCATATATGACGTGGCTAGCTCTCCGTCTATATATAATTAGCAGTGATCGGAATAGGCAGAGTATAAATACCTAAACTTCGGCGTAGAACAAAGTCATGAAGTGGAGACTTCCTTGTGATAACATTTTTTTCCGGGACTTCCCGGGTTAAACATACACTAAATAAAACAATCCCATAATTATATTCCGGAGGTATTAAAAATCATAAGTAACAACAAAACTATATTTATTATTAGTTTAAATGGAAAAAACAACATTCATTGTATTATTTAAAACTCGTCCGTTTCTTTTACGCAAGTGCTTTTATTGTGTTTGAGTGAAAGAAATAGATAAAGTAGGCTTATCTATTGTATTGCTTGTGGTTTCTATTGTTATTTTATTGTGTAAAATAGAAAGCAGATGTCGTTATCGCTGGTCGCTGCTACCCTTCTTGTGCATTAAATAATAAGTTGACAGTGCACTTTCATACAACCCTTTGAAGAGTACGGACGTGATTATTCTGAGTTTTTGTGATATTTGACGTTGGCTTGTTTACTGGAAATTCACCTGCATTACCTGATTATCTGGCTTGAACTCGGACACTGACTTTGCTTTGATTGGATTTGACTAACTGGATACAAAAATACCACGGCTACTGCAAGACTACCAAGTTTCAAGGTAAGCTGATGTATTTTTATTGCTTTTTTGTATTTGTATGTACAGTACCGGCCAATAATATATCTTATAATTAAAATTAAGAAAATATAAAGCTCAAATGTGCGGTGGCAAACCTTGAGTATAGGGTCATTTACCAATGTTTCATAAGTTGACTGTGTAATGTAGCAAACCGACATCAATTTAATACTTAGTGTAATATAGCTTTATTAACACGTGCAAACTTGCAACGGAATACACTGTGAAAATGCGTAAAATAAACAAGTACATACTTGCTGCAGGTGTTAAATACTACTCAATTTGGGAAAACGCAAAAAATAAACTTTTTACCCTAAAAAAATGGGGGTTTGTGTCCCTTTGCGCGTTTGCACGTGTTGATTTAGAGGGCGTTTAGAGCTTTCCCAGAAAAAAAAAGCCTTATAGTGCATTAATTAGTTAATAAAGTTTCGAATACGTTAATTGTTAAATGACACTAATAAATTTTAAATTTTAAATGTTACGTTGTAAAAATCAAAGTAAAATAAGTTATTGGCGTTGCAACCTTCATTCCAAACTGTTTCCGTTTGCTAACTTTTATATCTAATTTATTTCAGATACGATTTCGGTCAGCATGGCGAAACAAGTGAGACCCGAACTGGTGACTAGTTGGATTGTTAATAATCCAGAACTTGTATATGACGAAGCAAGTGGTATCATTTTCTGCATCAAATGTGAGACTTCTTTGAAAGCCATGCATAAAGGCAACGTTGATCGACACATCAACGGACCAACACATCAAGGCAGGCGAAAAAATCCTGAAAAAGAATTTTACTTCGATTTGATCAAATTTTTAATTTCGTGTAACATTCCTTGGTCACAAGTTAGTAATTCAGAGTTTAAATTATTTTTCAACAAATATGTTTGCCGCAATGATTGTTGTGTTTGCGTAAACAAGAATGTACCATCTGAATCATTATTACGAAAAAAGTACCTTGGTGAATTTTATAGGAATAGATTGAAACATATACACGACACAATAGGAAACAATAAGATATGGGTATCACTTGACGAAACAATCGATTTTATGGGAAGATATGTGGTTAATTTGCTAGTTATGCCTTTAATCAAAAATGTAGCTACTCGACCGTATTTAATTGCATGCAAGGTGCTTAAAAGCGTAAACGGGGAGACAATAGCAAATTTTGTTATAGAATCTTTGAAAGAAATGTGGGGAGAATCATTTGTCGAAAAATGCAAAAATGCAAACAGCGTGGCATATATGTTGCGAGCCGGACGGTTATTGAAAATCGATTTTCCAAATATGTTGCACATAACTTGTTTAGCACATGCCCTTAATAGAGTAGCGGAACAAGTACGCTCTCAATACGGAAATGTTGACAATTAAGTAGCGAATGTAAAAAAAATATTTTTAAAATCACCTAATAGAGTAAATATACTAAAAAACATGTACCCTAATTTACCGCTACCTCCGCAACCTGTTATAACTAGATGGGGTACATGGCTAAAGGCAACGTCGTATTACTCTAAACATTTTCAACAAATATCCAACGTTGTAAATAATCTAAACAGTAAAGAAGCAATATCTATAAGAAAAGCAAAAGCCGCGATAAGAAGTGAAAATATTGAATCAGAACTTAACTTTATTGACGAAAATTATACGATAATTCAAGTGGGACTTAAACAGTTACTAGACACAAAATTATCACTGGAAGAATATTTTGAAATTATTGACAACGTAAGATGCGTTTTGAATTGGTCGTCTAGTGCGGCGGTCGAAAATAAATTAGAGAAAGTCATAGAACGAAATCCTGACTATGATATAGTTAGGGCCAAAAGCGAAAAACTTAAACAGGGGATCGACGCAGATGACGACTTATTCTATAAATTTGCTCCGCTCACGTCTGTGGATGTTGAACGGTCATTTTCAACGTATAAATGGATTTTAAGCGTCAAAAGAAACCGACTTACCGTCGAAAATATAGAAAAATTAATGATAATATATTTTAATTATTTACAAGAAAATAATTTTAGTAATGATTCTGAATCTGATGCTGATGATGATGATATTGAATATGTATGATATTGTATTTGTTAATTAAGTAGCTAGAATATTTACATTTAGATTTAAGAAACATTGTATATATGGTGTATAATTACAAAAAATATAGAAGAATCCGTCGATATTTTTGGTTGTTTTATTTCATGTCTATTGATTGAACTGGAGCGGCACGCGTTGTTAGGGTTCCGTAGTCAACTAGGAACCCTTATAGTTTCGCCATGTCTGCCCGTCCGTCCGTCCGTCCGTCCGTCCGCGGATAATCTCAGTGACCGTTAGCACTAGAAAGCTGAAATTTGGTACTAATATGTATATCAATCACGCCGACAAAGTGGTAAAATAAAAAGTGAAATTTTTTTTTTATTAGGGTACCTCCCCTATACGTAAAGTGGGGAGTGATTTTTTTTTTCATTTCAACCCTAACGTGTGATATATTATTGGATAGGTATTTAAAAATGAATTGGGGTTTCCTAAAATCATTTTTCGATAATGTAAATATTTTCGGAAATAATCGCTCCAGAAGTAAAAAAATATGCGTCCCCCCCCCTCTAACTTTTGAACCATAAGTTTTAAAAATATGAAAAAAATCTCAAAAGTAGAACTTTATAAAAACTTTCTTGGAAAATTATTTTGAACTTGATAGGATGAATAGTTTTTGAAAAAAAAATACAAAATAATTTCTGAACTAAGTTTGTAATTTAACCGTATAAGCAGGTGTTTATTGTACCTGTAATTTCTACAAAATTACAATGAAATGATGTGCTTTCAAATAAAGTAAAAACGGTGAAAATCGGTTCACGCAATAAATAATTATCCCATAAAAATCATCTTCCATACTTTATGCTCGCGCGCAATAGTTTACTCAATTTGCCGATAGATGTCGCTGTTCATGGAACTCTCATATCATATCCTACATGGCGGTGTTATTAACTCTTAAGTGGGGACACTTACTGTGACGGACGGAAAACTACGGAACCCTACAGTGAGCGTGGCCCGACACGCTCTTGGCCGGTTTTTTATCTTATTTTTAACAATATAACTCATTTAGTACATTCCCGGGAATTTCCGGGACGAAAAATATGTAGTCGTAAGGAAGTCTCCATTTTTTTGTCTCTGTTCTGCCAAGTTTAGGTATTTATACTCTGCCTATTCCGATCACTGATACATAGGTTGCTACTTATATATCCGGAAACAAAAAAACAAACAAACGTACACGGCTGAAAATGGTTTTATTGTTTTTCAAAGTATTCCCCTTGATGATCTATGCACTTTTGCATTCGCGTGAACCAATTTTTAAAGCACTTCTGCCACTCCGCCTGAGGTACCTCCATAACGTGTTGTTTGAATGCGTCGACAACATCTTCAGCGGTCGAAAATCGTTGACCGCGTAATTTATTCTTTATATTTGGAAATAAATAAAAATCGTTGGGTGCCAAGTCAGGGCTGTACGGCGGATGACCCGTTAATTCCACATTTTGACCCTCCAAAAATAGAGTTGTTTCGCGTGACGTATGACAGCTGGCATTGTCATGATGAAGAATGATTCTTCGTCGCTGGTTAGTTTTACGAATTTGTTCAAATACTTCCGGTAAGCAAATGGTCGTGTACCACTCTGAATTAACCGTTCTACGGTTTTCTAGTGGCACTGTAGCTACATGGCCATTAATACCGAAGAAGCAGGCCACCATTTGTTTCAATGTACTTTTTGCACGAGTAACTTTCGTAGGGTTCGGCTCATTTTGAAACACCCATACCGTTGATTGTTGCTTCGTTTCGGGATCGTATGCATAGATCCAGGATTCGTCACCTGTATAGATGTTATAAACGGCTTTTGAGTCACCACGGTTATATTTTTTTAACATTTTATTGAACCATTCGACGCGAGCATCTTTTTGCTCTTTTGTTAAGTTGTGGGGTATCCAACGCGAACAAATTTTTTTTACAGCCAAATAATTATGTAATATGCTATTAATGCTGGTCATAGAAATACCCAGAGTCGCCTCTATCTCGCGGTACGTAACATGTCGGTCGTCCATTATAAGTTTTCGCACAGCCTCGATATTTTGTTGTACAACGACCGATTTCGGGCGACCTGCCTTAACTTCGTCCGTAAGCATACTACGTCCACGATTGAACTCACTAAACCAGTGATACACAGTAGTTTTAGATGGGGCTTCATCACCAAAAGTTGAAGTTAGTTGATCTATGCACTGTTGTTGCGTTAAACCACGCCGAAAATCATAATAAATCATAGCACGAATATTTTCACGAGTGAGTTCCATTCTTGCTGCGAGATGACATTTAAAACCCGTCAAAAACAAAACACGAGCGTTAATAAGAAAGAAAAAATATACCGGCCAGTACTTAAAAAAGTTCAAATTTTACCATGGAGGTCAAATATGCCATTTAAGAAGATTGTAATCCCGGTTTCCGGATATATAAATAGCAGCCCTCGTAATTAGGGTCGAATTTAGATTAAAACGTTGTCCCCCCGAAATCGCGATTTGGACATTGTCCAGGTTGGTAACGCAGTTTTAGTAGTATTACAAAATATTTTTACCTACTCTGTAAGGGGATTTTTTGTTCCTGGCAACACTGTTACCATAGACAGAGCTTGTTTAAGGTAAATTTTGATTTAAACAGTCAAACCGCGACCTTCGTGGCGTGCTGGTGCGAGGCGGGTAAGCTTATCCAATTTTTTATCCGTTTGGTTGCGCTGTTTACGCAGCCTAAACGCTAATTAATTATAATCCTGTTTATATATAATAAAAACATGTTTTATGCAGTTATGTTTAAACTAAACATGCTTTGAATAGGTGTTTGTTTTGTGTTGATTACAATAGATTTAAATCTGCTTCACGGAAAACGTTACGTCCGTTTGGTAACATTTTGATGAGTTACATATAACCGGACATGAAAGCGTTATCAAACGGACACGGTAAGACCGCATGCATATTGGGTATAATATAGTATTCCCTGTACTATTTTGATTTATGGGTTTAATGAAATTCTAAACTAAGGTAAAGGGCCCCTGTTTCGTGATAGTACGTTATTTCGTTAGTTTTTTTTCTGGCGCAAATAATAAGCAATTTAAACATTTTTTATTGAAATTATGGATAAGAAAAAAATCTCTATTATATAATCTCTTAAAAAGGCCAAGTACTAATATTTTAGTGATTAAACTAAGAGTAATATGAAGCTCGAAATTGTCAGCTGACCGCAAATAGCTCCTGGCTAGCGGTATGGGTGGGTGTACTTCTTGTAACTGTAAAGTGCGCGCTCTCACTTCTTAAGCTTATGGAAAGGCAAGGGTAAGTCCATTTGAATAATAGTTTTGAGAGTGTCTCTGTGGGTTCCTTAGTAATTGATTTGACATATAAAAGGATTAAATGTAAGCATAGAAGTCCCTTAAAACTGCAATAAATCGACTCACGATATAGCGTTCATCTTATTTTTTGTGTGTCTCCTGTTTCGTGTCACTACCGAATCAAGGATTTTCTAGATATATTCTGGTTGCTTGTGTATATATTTAACAACTAAGGTAATCTAAATGTGAATTAGAAAACAAGTAGTGTATTTCATGAAGTTTCGTATGAGCTAAATTCGGTATATGTTTTTCTCACTAGAATTCTCATAAACCGAGTTTGAATGTGACCAGATTTTACATTTTAAAGATAAATTCGCGTATTAACTACCAGCACAATTTTGCTTATAATTCGATTTATTATATTTATTTTTGTGTATGTGTAGTACATATACGATGGTTAATGATTAATGTACGTACTTTGAATATGGTCAACTAAATTAAATAAATAAATATTATGGGACAATCTAACACAAATCAACCTAGTCCCACAGTAAGCTCAATAAGGCTTGTGTTGTGGGTACTAGGCGACGATATATATAATATATAAATATAGATAAATACTTAAATACATAGAAAACATCCCTAACTCAGGAACAAATATCCGTGATGAATACACAAATAGATGCCCTGACCAGGATTCGAACCCGACCGACCGACCGAAGACCGTGAATAAATATAAAAAAAAACTGTATCACGAAGTAAGGAACTGGATTTTTGTTACTTTTCCCCAAGTTCGTGACAGATAAATCTTTATTGATAGGTAACACAGACGCAAACAAGTTACGCAATAGACTTAGAATTAGTACTTTTTCGATACAGAATTGATAATTTATTGTGTTCATTAAGTAGGTAGGAATGTTAACTCCTGAAGCTGATCAGTTGAGCTGAGCGGGCGGAAGCAGATCCCCACGCACACAGAGCCTGGACACTAACACTATATCAAACTTTTAAATTGGAAATTTTTAAATAAGACAATTCTTTTAATGCCACCGTTCTCAAGTAAATTATTGTAAAGGATTGAAATAGATGACGAGTTAATTCGAGGCCTGGCCTGTCAGGGTCTCCCCCTCGAAGATTCAGTCCATCTATAGAGCTTTCGGCCAAGACATAACATATAATAGTGCTTTTGACGACTACTGCAAGGAAATAAACGAGGGATTTTTCAACACCATTTCCATACTATTTCCCATTATTTCTCACACCTATCCCACCCCATCACTTCTTCCACCCTTTTCCACACCTTTCCTACTCCTTCACACATCATTTTCCACTATTTCCCAAACCATTTCCCACTACGGTTTCCTACTTAAGTAAACCCGTTAAATATTTAAGATTGTTATCAACAATTTATCATGTTTTACTCTGGAATACTTTGTACCGAAATAGGGGCCACGCGCTCACGAACTTAGGAGCTGAGCTAAATTTTTGTCACGAAATAGGACTCAAATAAGAGGTTCACGAATAAATTCATATAAAAAAAAGTTTTAATCAAAACTACATAGTTTATACAACAAATTATTCCCAAAGAATCAATATAACTCCCTCAAAAACTTAAAAAATATTATCATGCATAATAAAAAAAATGACGAATTCTCAAAATGTTCTTAACAGCCTTAACCTGCCGAAACAGGGGACGTTTACCTTATACAGATGTATTGAAATTTATTCCTAGTAAATTTTTAGTCAGTTGCTAATTAAAAACTGTAAGTACTAATGATTTCCTTTTCATTATTTCATAATTTTCATTACATCAAAGTATTGGATTTATTTGTTGTTGTAGTTGTATTGGACAAAATTGGAGTAAAATGTTTAAATCTTATCTTTTTTCTTTTCTTCCTAGCGTTTGTCCCAGCTTTTTTCTCAATTAAGCCTGGGGTCCGCTAGGCAACTTAATCCCAGGAATAAGCGTAGGCACTAGTTTTTACGAAAGCGACTGCCATCTGACGTTCCAACCCAGAGGGGAACTAGGCCTTGTTGGGATTAAGGTCCGGTTTCCTCACGATGTTTTCCTTCACCGAAGAGCGACTGGTAAATATCAAATGATATTTCGTACATAAGTTTCGAAAAACTCAGTGGTATGATAAAATTGATAAATTAACGAGAGCATGGAATTGCATATGTAGTAGTATTGTATGTTTACAGGCATTCTATATTTGAATTTTCTATTTTCTCGTACTATCAGCATAAAAAGAGGTTTGTTATATATTGAAGAAGTAAATACCAAAATAATGTCAGTGTCAAATTGTGAATATTATTTACGTTGTGCATATATTTTTACGTCTAATTTTATTGTATTTTCACAATTATCAGAATAATTTTGTGTCAGCCCGTACGACTAAGTGTAAGTTACATAATTTTCAAAAAATATGGCAGTGAGTAATTTTGGTCCGATTGAGAGTCAAAGTAAGCAAATTATTTTTAACTGTTATAAATATTTTGAACTTGAACTGAAGAAAAATTTAAATTCCCCTTACACCGCTGCCCAGTTAGTTGAAAAAGCTACAGGTGTTTGTCTCTCTACTGTTTATAACATTGTGTCTGAGAGCAATAGTGAGAAATTCGCAACAACAAAGAAATTCACCTCCCCGAGAAATAAAAAGTTACGTTCTTGTCCGTCATCAGCAGTAGACGATTTTGATCAGGAAGTCATCCGGAGAACTATATACAATTTTTATTGTTCTTCTGTTTTTATTGTCTCTGTGTTAAAATCCGATATAGATTACAAATTTGGCATTTCCACCTTATGAAAACAAATACAAAAATTAGGATTTAAATGGGAAAAGACCGAGGACAACCGAAAAATATTAATGGAAAGACACAACATACGACTGCTAAGAATAAATTACCTTACCAAAATTACGGAATATCGGTCTGAAGATAGACCACTAGTTTATACTGATGAAACCTACATCCACACTTCACATGTGTCCGGAGAGGCTTGGACCGATGGAACAGGATTTGGTGTAAAAAAACAAATCAGTACAGGCCAGCGGTTAATAATAGTGCACGCAGGAGGAAAATATGGTTTTATTCCCAACGCTTTGTTAATGTTTAAGGCAACCCAAAAAATGGAAGATTACCATGACCAGATGAACTTTGTCAACTACGAAAAATGGTTAAAAGAAAAATTAATACCGAACCTTAAACCGAATAGCGTACTTATCGTAGATAATGCGTCCTATCACAACAAACTTTTGAATCGTGCTCCAACGTCAAATTCTCATAAACAAGAAATGATGGATTGGTTGACAGAACACAACATTTCGTATAGCCCGCTGATGTACAAAACCAGTTTGTATGATTTAATTAAACAAAATAAAGAGCGGTTTCGTGAGTACCACATAGATGCAATTTTAAAAGAACATGGCCACTCCGTTTTACGATTGCCACCGTATCACCCGACATTCAATCCGATCGAAAATATTTGGTCCATGGTAAAAGGATATGTAGCGAAAAGAAACGTTTCATTAAACATGCAAGGCATTATGAGTTTAGCAACTGAACGAATGAATACTATTACTGCTGAGGACTGGGAAAATATTTGTCGCCATGTCGAAAGTGAAGAAAATAAATATCGATGTCAGGAAGGGGAAATGGATCGAATTTCAGACAATCTTATTATCAATACTTGTGACAGCTCAGATGAAGAACATGATAGCGACTAAAAGCAAAAAACAGAGGACTACTACTTATTCCATTTCTTAAGGGTATGTAATTTTATTAAATTAAGAGAAAATTATTCTCCTTTTGTTGCAAACGGTACAACCACTACAAATGCAATTCCATGATCTCGATAATTCATCTATACGAGCCGGGGTTTGAACCCGCGACCTTTGGATTGAAAGTCTGACGTCTTACCGCCAGGCCACCAGCGCTTCCAAATTGTTTAAATCTTATTTGGCATAAATAATAAGCGTCTACTGCGTCTAGTAAATCTAGTAGGTCTAAGAGCTGGCCACGTCAGATATGTATGACACAATAGTAAGATTGCAATACTATCCTTATTGCTAGATCCGGGCATCTGGCAGCTTTTAATGGTTGGATGTCAGAGTGACAGACTAGCAAAGTTTTTGAAATGGAAAAAAGTAGTACCAGAATAGATAAAAACGGCCGAAGTTATATTATTTATAGAGCACGGGGCCTATATTTTAACATTAGAACTAAAAACATTGCGTAATATTTCAGAAACAGAAACAGTAGGCGACAAACCATGAATTACATTATACGTCGTTTTGGACTACTTTCTCCCATCAGAAACTTTTGGCAATGATATGATCTAATTATTTATATAATTTTTCATAATACTGCATCAAAACCAGAACTCTAGGATTTGTATTCTTAAAGTGATTGCATTCTTTGGCCTCCACCACTTTACAGCTGCCAGATGTCCGGATGTAGAAATAAGCATAGTATAGCAAACTAACGAGAGGGGTTTCGCGCACTCATTATTGTGTCATATCTGACGTGGCTAGCTCTCCGTCTATAATGCTGTCGCCACATATAAGCCATCCCTGTATATAAATGATTAAATTATAGTTCAAAATCTGTAAGAATGAACTTTTGACACATCGCAACTCCCGTAGAACGTAAACGCGCAAGACACTTTGAAATTATAAACAAAATCCCATAACGATTTTACAGCTTGTCATGTACGTAAACACAATATTTCACTTTTAATAAACATAACTTAATTAATGTTACATTTTTTCATATCTTAGTTATTGAATATTTTACGATAACAATTTAGCATGCAAACAGTTACGG
This sequence comes from Pammene aurita, assembly GCA_947086415.1. NCBI lineage: Eukaryota > Metazoa > Arthropoda > Insecta > Lepidoptera > Tortricidae > Pammene > Pammene aurita. Next base: position 12,389,254 of record OX352316.1, read on the forward strand.
TCTACGCCTTCTTTTTTTTAAATTTAGTGTTGTGACCATGTCTGCTGTTCCGATTCATATAACATTTCCGTAAGTCGATAAAATCGATTGTAATCAGACAGTATAAGACTTTCTTATCATATTGTATTAATTATGGAATTATTATAATGCCATACATAATTAGTAGATAACAATTATTAAATGATCATTTCCTAAATAATTTTATTTTCTGCTTTGTTATAGTTAAGTTTTCCTTTTTTAATTTATTTTTGTATTCAGGCATAACTGCATACAACTTATCTCAACTCATATTCTCGGTGGAATCACTAACTCCCGATTCACAGGCATCCGCCTAGTTCGGGAGACAGAGGCTCAGTTCCGGTGAAACTGTTTCAAACCTAATACATAAGTCTCTCTTAAGCTATTAGCGTACTGTGCAAATATTACTTACACTTGTATTAGGTTTAAGTCAATAAACATTATTCTTATTCTCTTATTCATATTGTTATAATTTGAGAAGATTTGTGATACAAAATATATAGGCATATAACAAGAAAAAATCGGTTGTAGTAAAATCGATTCGAACAATTCATAAATAATCGCTAAATTTGACAAACGATACGTCTTAGCCCCATCACTAATGACGTCAATACTGAAGTGTCAAAAGTTCATTCTTACAGATTTTGAACTATAGTAAATATACACCTATGAAACTACTACTTTCGAGAGCCATCATTTTATATTTTATAATCTGTATGTAACGGTTGTCATTCACTTCATTTGATCAAGTGTCTGACATGTTTCGGAGAGTCTTCATTTGGAGCACTGAAACTGAACGCGCCCAACATCGGTTTACGATGCGATGACCGTGCGTTGGTACTGCGGGTAACGGCTCGCTAAAATGGCTATTAGACATGGCAATTTGTAGGGTCTAACCTGTCAGGTTGGTAGGTGTAATGGCACCTAGGGAGTAGGAGTCCCGATCTAGGGCGATCGGCAGTGCCCCGACACCCGCAGCTGTGTATGGAGGTCGTTGGAGTTATTTTACCTTTGCTATGTATAATGTTAGCCATTTTCTACACATTCCGTCTGGTTTTTTATTTAAAATAAAAGTTGCAATGTGCAGATTCGCTGGTAATTAATATATTTATCTATAGTCGGTGGTGTACACTTATTTATACGGAAAATGATGATGATGGAATTTCCATTTGCAGAGCTAATCCTTTAGGCTCTAAGATTAATTTAAGAAGGGGAGCCCATCAAATTTTTGATGCAAATTTTTGACGAAGTGGGGGGTGCCCCCCATAATTAATTAAAAATAAAATAGAGCTATATAGTAAAGTTTGATATCATTTTCGTGTAAAGCAAGGATGCCGAATTAATTTTTGGGATTTTATTTATACCTTTCCATATAAGAAAACTGAGAAAACATAAAAAATATGAAATCAACGTTTGATATTTTTTTGAATAAATGCCTATATTTTTTTTATTTATGGTCGTAACATGAAAAATATATTTTCATAATAAAGCCCTGTTATTCCCCTTTATAAAAAGTATATAAATCCTATATTGGTTATAACATCTTTGACGAAAAAAATAATATTAATAGGCCTGATATCAACCACAATCTAATTATGTAGGAAAAACAATGTGGTTTGAGCTCTAATGCTTGCCTAATTATATCTTTCACAACTAAATGGACATCAACCATTTCAAATGCTATTATTTACCTTGCCTTTGTATGCTTGTTATAATCCATAAGTGAAATAAAAGGTTCGTTTAGAAGATACCGGAACCGGTTACCAATAAATGGGTATTAGATCGAGTAAGTATTTGGTAGGGTAGTTCTTAAAAACTATCAATTTAGTAAGCACATCATTGAGTTACCCAAAGGTAAGCGCTTGGCGGGTACGGATTGGAGGAGGAGAGCAGAAGATCGAGCACAGTGGCGTGCCATGGGAGAGGCCTATGTCCAGCAGTGGACTGATACTGGTTGCTGTTGCTGCTGCTGATAATGATAATGTAGCGCTTACCGAAATGAAAATCCAAAATAACGTTTACCTATCAAGCTAATTTCATCTCTATTGCTAAGACATTAGACAGGGACATAACATTGAATATAGGGTAGCCATATAATTTTGTAACCAAATAATAGCGTTATCAAATAGAGGGGTTCTCCAGTCCCTGTTATCTAGTGACGCTTCCAAGTGAAAGGTACATCATTGCAGGTTATCAATAAGGGCCCGTTCATTTTTTTAGAGAGAAAACTTAAGCGATAGGTATACATCTTCAACTGAGGACAGTCTGTTGGCGAATAGTGCGCTCTAAAATAAAAATAACAATTCTGTGTTATACCTACTTAGACATTACACAAACTTATTTAAAAATTTGTTAATTTATTATAACTAATATTTACATAACTAAATGCAAGTCTGCATATCTACAGCTACATGCTTCATCCCACATCTCCATAATTTTGTGGTTGAAATTTTACCCTCGTTCTGTTGACAAATTGATCCGATATCTGGTGCACACCTCAAGTTCTGATGACAATTATAATTTAATAGATTCAGTATTATTGTAAATGCAAGATAGCTGCCGCTACAGAATGCCGCGTATTACACATTTCTTAACAAACCTCTAAATCAAGTATAAAATGAAAGGGATTTATTAGTAGAACACAGTGCATTGCGGATCATAAAGTAAGCGGAGTTTAGACAGTTTTAGTAACATAACAACTTGAAAAGAAAATAAGTATTGTTTAGGTAAATTCAAAGGCTTTTATTGAAAATAAACAATGATATAGATAATGTACAAAAAGCTATACAAATAATTCGGTAGGTTCTAGGTAACAGTCATCACACCACTCTTCTCATCAATGTAGCTAGAGCATTGAAAAGACAAAAAACTAAAATCATGGGGCGCTTGAATCTTTTATCAACGGACAACGCCTAATATCATTATAATATATATGAACTTAGGTAAGGTACGCTACGCTAGTGGTTTCATGAGTGGTACCTAGGACCTATCTGTGATGTATAGAAATAATTATGTGGGTAAACTTAAGTATGCATATTTAGGTATAGGGTAGATTAGAACCTACATGTATTCAGTCTATGATTAAACCTCTTACTGATCGCATTACGGATGTATTAATTATTGACTACCTGGACTTCCACCCTGCCATATTCCTGGATTCTACAGTGGCGACGAGACGATCTGGACCTGCAGTATTTACGTGTTGTAGTTACTTATATCCGAGCGGACTGATAACGCGAGTTGTGTTTTTTTTTGTGTGTTGCAACGGCGGGTCGAGCAACAATGGCGGTCGGTAAAATACCGGAATTTAAAGTGGAAACGGATAACTGGAGGCTGTATGTGGAACGTTTAGAACAATACTTTTTAGTAAACCAAATTGATTCCACTATGCATGTGCCGACATTAATTACGGTAATGGGAGCGGAGTGTTACGAACTTTTAGTGAATTTGTGCACGCCCGATAAACCTGCTACCAAAACGTTCGCACAAGTGACGTCGATACTCGAAAAACATCTACAGCCTAAACCAAGTGTCCTAGCAGAACGTTTTAAATTTAGGAACAGGAAACAGGGTGCGAGTGAGTCAATTGCGGACTACGTGGCAGTGTTAAAATGTATGTCGAAAACCTGTGATTTTGGCACATGGTTAGAACAACTGAAGAACAAATCAAATTATTTTTAATAAATATTTTGATTTGTTTATTTTAAGTAGACACACTACTATATAAATCATAAACTTATATAGATGTCATATACAAAGGCCCAGCCCTGGGCACCGGAGGCCTAGGTCACTTTTTCCTTTGTATATGACATCTATATAAGTACATGGTTAGAAGATAGTTTACGGGACCAACTGGTCTGTGGACTACAGAGTGAGACGATACGCCAGCGGTTGTTCACCGAAGAGACGCTAGATTTTGGAAAAGCGTATAAATTAGCGATCAGTATGGAGGCGGCGGAAAAAGACTCAGCTCTCGTGGAGGGTCACGCGGGACCGACGAGTGGAGCCGACACAGTGGAGTGCAAAGCGATGACGTCACGCTGGACAGGAAGCCGGGCGGGACCGCGAGCGGACCGAGCGGCGACTCGCGCGGGGCGCGGAGGTCGCGCTGGCGCCAGCGGCGGCGGTCAGGGCCGGGGTCCGGCGAGCGGGGCCCAGCAGTGCAGCGCGTGTGGTGACGCGCACGACAAGGCGGAATGTCCGTTTGCACGTTATGTATGCAGAGTGTGCAATCGACGTGGGCACTTAAGACGCATGTGCCCAAATATGGCGGAGCAGTACAGTTTGGAAGTGGCTACGGACATGCAGGACCAGTACTACGTGCCTATCAACGCTATGACGAACGAGGAAAATGCGTACAGTGATGACAGTGACGAGGTATTTATTATGAATTCAGATCCATTATCGCCTTTAGCATACAAGCGAATTATGATTAAAATAAATGTACAAGGTATGGAGTGTGACACGGGCAGCGCAGTTTCGTGTATAAGTGAAGAACTATATTGGACCTTATTTAGTGGGTATAAATTGTCCGAATGTTATTTAAGAGTACGTTATTATACAGGCGAGTGGGTTAAGCCGGTCGGTCAGTTAAGACCTTTAGTTCGGTATAATAATAAAGAAAAATACCTAGATTTTGTGATACGTAACGGTAAAAGTAAATTGCTCGGTCGACAATGGTTATTCGAGTTAGGTATTATTGGTGATATTATTCCTGTCTTAGCGGATTATTGCGAGGTAAATAATGTAAACAGCCATCAGTTTAATTATAGTGCTTTCAGTTCCAGATTCTCTGATGTGTTTGCGGACGGCCTGGGGCGGTTTACTGGCGGCACGGTCAGCATCCACCTGCGTGCGGATGCCCGACCCGTGTTCCTGCGCGCGCGCCCCCTGGCGTATGCGCTGCGCGTGCCGGTGGAGCGCGCGCTGGAACAGCTGGTGCGCGACGGCGTGCTCACCCCTGTCGACCGCTCCGACTGGGCCACGCCCATTGTGCCGGTCGTCAAAAAGGACGGTAACATACGTATCTGCGCTGATTTTAAATTAACGTTGAACCGAGTTTTAGAGGTTGATCGGTATCCGCTACCTAGGGTGGAAGATCTATTGGCACGTTTACACGGGGGGGAACGTTTCAGCAAAATTGATCTTTCGCAGGCCTATGCACAGTTTGAGCTCGATGAATCGAAGAAGTTTACAGTAATAAACACGCATAAAGGGTTATTCATGTATAACCGTTTAGTGTGCGGTTTATCATCGAGCCCCGGGATATTTCAAAGACATCTGGAACAGCTATTTGCTGACATGCCGCACGTAGGCGTATTTTTGGATGATGTCATTATTACAGGTAGTAACACAAAGGAGCACGTGGACAATTTATATAAAGTATTTGAGCGATTGCAAAAATATGGATTACGGGTTAGGAAAGATAAGTGTGCTTTTTTTGAAGAGTCGGTTAATTATTTGGGGCACGTCATTAGCAAGGCGGGAGTCCATACGTGTCCGGATAAGGTCAAGGCCATCGTAAACACCCCGGCCCCGAGTAACGTGTCGGAGGTTCGAGCGTTCGTCGGAATGATAATGTATTACGCGAAATTTATAAAAAATGTCAGTACGCTACTTACACCATTGTACAACTTGTTAAAAGCTGGAACTAAGTTCGTTTGGTGTGCAAATTGTCAGGCGGCTTTCGTCAAGGTCAAGCAGGTATTGAGTTCGAGCGAAGTTTTGGTGCATTATTCGGGTTCTTTGCCATTAGTGCTGACAGCAGACGCGTCCGGGGTGGGGGTAGGTTGCGTGATCTCGCATCTTACGCCAGAGGGCGAGCGGCCGGTGGCCTATGCGTCGCGTACGCTTACCGCGGCGGAGCGCGCGTACGCGCAAATTGATAGGGAAGCTTTGGCTTTAGTGTATGGGATACGAAAATTCCATCAATATTTATACGGACGGAAGTTTATATTAAGGACAGATCACAAGCCACTCACGTATATTTTCGGGGATAAAGTAGGTATCCCGGTGATGGCGGCATCGAGACTGCAGCGCTGGGCTATTTTGTTATCTGGATACGATTATCAAATTGAATACGTACCATCGAGCAAAAACTGCGCGGATGCGTTATCTAGACTACCACAGGTAGGTCATGGGCCTAGGCAAGACAATGAGGTGACTTACCTGAATTTTGTTGAAAATTTTCTACCTGTAACCAACGACCAGGTGAAGTCAACCACGTCCCGTGACGTAACGTTAAGCAGGGTGTTGGCGTATGTGCAGTCAGGCTGGCCGATAACGTGTCCTGACGAGGATATCAAACCATTCCTAGCTAGGCGCAACGAGATGTATGTAGACCGAGGTTGCTTGATGTGGGGTTACCGAGTAGTGGTGCCGACCGTCTTGCGGGAAACAGTTCTCAAACAGCTTCATGCGGGTCATATGGGTATAGTTAAGACCAAGGCTCTTGCGCGGAGTTATGTGTGGTGGCCCAATATTGACGGCGACGTAGAGGCACAGTGTCGGCAGTGTGAGACGTGTGCAGTGGAGGCGCCGGCGCCGACGCACGCACCCCCGAGCCCCTGGTCTTACGCCAGCCAAGTATGGAGTAGACTACACATTGACTTTTTGGGGCCATTTAAGGGAAAAACATTCTTAGTGCTAATAGACTCGAGTTCAAAGTGGTTGGAAATATTTGAAATGGTTAAAACGAACGCAGCGGCTGTAATTAAAGAGCTTAGGGCAACTTTCGCGCGGTTTGGGTTACCAAGAGAACTAGTATCTGACCAAGGTCCTCCGTTCACTAGCAAGGAATTTAAACATTTCCTTACAATTAATGGCATCAGGCAATCGTTTTCGCCAACGTATCATCCAGCATCAAACGGGGCCGCGGAAAATGCTGTCAAATTATGCAAACGCGCGATAAGCAAGGCTATTAGGGAGCGTATCGATGTTGAAGCAGCTCTGCAAACATATTTAATGGCTTACAGAAATAGCGTACATAGCACTACGGGGGATACCCGGCGATGCTTTTGCAGCGGAGGTCTTTACGGTCACGATTAGATTTGCTCCGTAGCGACAGTGCGCTGGAAAAGCGGGTTAGCACGGTTCAGCAGCGGCAAGTCGAGTACGCGGGCGGCGCGCGCCGTGTACTTCAGCCTGGGGACGCGGTTTGGGCTCGTGATTTTACCGGGGACGATAAATGGATGAAAGGTACTGTGCTGGGTGCCAAAGGTTCCGTAAGATACACCCTGGATAGCGGAAGCGGTAGATCTATTCTTAGACATGTTGACCAAATCAGACGCAGATCTAGGTTATCGACTGTGCCTTGCCCTGCAGAGCTCGGCGAGGACCGGGAGCGGTCGCCAGAGGTGGGGAACGGAGTTGCACACTCCAGTAGGCAGACGGAGGTGGGCGGGGGAAATGAGCAGCCTATTCAAAAGGAGGATGAGACGAGTGAAGATAATAGTACACCTACTGTGACTCGTGCACCCACCCCACGCCCGTCTCCTCCGCCTCAGCGGAGATCACCACTGAACCTCAGGCCTTTACCAAATAGAATCCGTAGGCTAGAAATAGATTAATATTTAAGTACTAAGTAAAATGATTCGAGACGGACATTATTTACACAGTTTAAGTTTAGAGCTTCCGGCTGGGATGTTAAGGTTGATATTTCAATGTACTTAATAATTAGCAGGTTTCCTCTCAAATAATTGCGACCTTATTTTAGTATCTTCAGAGCAATATATTTATAAGGGAGGTGTGATGTATAGAAATAATTATGTGGGTAAACTTAAGTATGCATATTTAGGTATAGGGTAGATTAGAACCTACATGTATTCAGTCTATGATTAAACCTCTTACTGATCGCATTACGGATGTATTAATTATTGACTACCTGGACTTCCACCCTGCCATATTCCTGGATTCTACACTATCACATGCACCATGCGGAGTCGGGACCATTTCGTGGCAACCATATTCATGCGTTAATTATAATTACCTAGTTATTATTCTTGATTACGTATGTTTGTTTGCTTGTTGTTGTTGTCGCAAATAAATGTTTTCTATTTCTATTTCTATTTCTATCGATTATTTTAGCCTTGAGTACATTACCTGCATCATTATTATCATTATTTTCAATTAAACCGTTTAATATACGATTTTTAACATACTAATTTAACTACTATTAGAAACGGGGTGTTTACCTAACTCAAATATACACGGTAAATACCATACCAATAATAATATTTTAATAGTATCTAGTCAAAATAGAAAATAATTATTTTACTTATTTTATTTATGGCCTGGATACGAGCCTTTCAAGCCAAATCTTTATTGGATAACTCTGCACTATAATGTCTTACAAATATAACAATTGTTTTCCCCACTACCCACAAAAGTAGGAACATTCATATATTTTTTTCAAAAACGGTTGAAGTTACCACAAAACTTTCAATAAAGGAAATATTCTTCATAAAATTCTCTACAATTCTTGCCTTTGAAGTATGTTGCTAAGACTTATAGTTTTCAATCTGTGTCGCGAAAATTGTAACCCCCCCTTTTTACCCCCACCGCACCATAAATTTAGGTGGCTCTGCTTCCTAAAATGGCCTATGAGTCTTAGGACTCATTTTGCATAGGAGACTTTAGAGTCTCACTATGCAAAAGGTGATCCCATCATCACTAAAATCCGTATAATGCCCTTTGTTGTTGTGTGCACCACCGACTACTAGTTTTGTATTTAAATAATTGAAGAGTTGGGCAGATGAAGTTAGATTCAGGCAGCTCGAGCGGTCATTTAAATATCTGTAATAATAAAAATAGTTTCCTTTTTTATTTAATGTATACTGTTATGAGTACTATCACCGTGCTTCACCAATACATTTTTTAGATGTTTTGAAGGCATCTCTGTAAACGTTGAGCTAAGGCCGGCAGGGACGATTTGTTGGTGAGGTAGGGTCGGTAGGGGCGATTTGTAGGGAAAGTGTAATAACGGGCGTTGGGGCGACAGGAGTTGGACACAACAGGTTGGGCCCTATAAATTGCCATGTCTAATAGCCGTTTAACAAAGATGGACTGTAGCTGCAGTCTGCACGTTCAGTACTCGAAAATTGAAACTTAGTTGGAATAAAAACATCGACATGTCATGACTTTAATGAAATAAACGATAACCATTTAAAACACAAAAAATAATTTGGAGCTCGCTTTATAGGTTAATTATATACTAGATAAATTAAGTACAGAACAAGTAAAAACAATGTTTAGAGCTTACATTTATAGGTTAATTATATACTAGATAAATAATGAAATGAAATAAATATTCGGAGCAATCTCACATTTAAATTAGCAGTCTCTAACTAAGCAAAGCTCGTAGTATGGGTACTAGGCATCGATAAACTTACTTATGTATATAGATGAATATTTACTTATATACATAGGAAACATCCATAACTGAAGTACAAATAATGGTGATAAATACGCAAATAACTTCTTTGACTGGAATTCAAACCCAGGACTTCCAGCTTTGCAGGCAGGTTCACTACTAACTCTTCCGAATAAGATACGAAGCCGTTAGATAGATACTTATTTACATATCTAAATATATAAAAGAAGAAACTGACTGACTGACTGACTGACTAACTGACATATCAACGCACAGCCCAAACCGCTGGTTCTAGAGATTCCAAATTTGGCACGTAGGCTCCTTATAAGGTCTAGGGGTGCACTTAGAAAGGATTTTTCAAAATTCACCCCCTAAGGGGGTAAAATGGGGGTCCAATGTTTGTATGGCGAAACAAGATTTGTTAGACTATTTTATTCGAAACTTCACAGGAGTATTCCTAACGATAAATGAGTAAACACGTGTTTCAGGTTTTTTGAAAATTCAACCCTTAAAATGGGAGTGTGGTACATACAAACATACCAGTCTAACTGAGAACCTCCTTTTTGAGTACTTATAGTACGCGGGCGAAGCCGCGGGAAAAAGCTATTATGGATAAATAAACAAACATTTAAGTACAATTTTATACAGATCAATTTAGCCCATAAGCAAAGCTTATACTATAGCTCCTAGAGGAGACTATACACACATTAAATATATACATATTTATAAAACGCGTACTAAATAGTACTGTGTAGGGATTTATATCTTGCTTTGTTTAAAAAAATATGTTTGCTTAAGTAAAACATGGCGTTAACAACAGCGGAGAGACAGCAAAGATACAGAGAACGGTTGAAAAATAACCCGGAAAAACGCGAGAGAAGAAAAAAAACCTGGAGCAAATGAGAAGTAAAAAAAAGAAAATATCTGAATTAACAGAAGAAGAAAAGAAAAAGAAACGCGAAGAGTGGGCACAGCAGAAAAGGCAACAACGCCTTAACAAGAAAAAAAAAAAAAGAGCAAGATAAAACGCATGAAATTAGTCGAAAGATGTTGCAGTCTGATGTTAAGGCCAAAATTAAATATCTTATAAAGAAATGCAATATACTTACACTACGATGCAAAAAACAGGAAGCAGAGATATCATCGGTAAAAACAGCCAACGAAAAACTGAAAAAACCGGCCAAGAGCGTGTCGGGCCACGCTCACTGTAGGGTTCCGTAGTTTTCCGTCCGTCACAGTAAGTGTCCCCACTTAAGAGTTAATAACACCGCCATGTAGGATATGATATGAGAGTTCCATGTACAGCGACATCTATCGGCAAATTGAGTAAACTATTGCGCGCGAGCATAAAGTATGGAAGATGATTTTTATGGGATAATTCTTTATTGCGTGAACCGATTTTCACCGTTTTTACTTTATTTGAAAGCACGTCATTTCATTGTAATTTTGTAGAAATTACAGGTACAATAAACACCTGCTTATACGGTTAAATTACAAACTTAGTTCAGAAATTATTTTGTATTTTTTTTTCAAAAACTATTCATCCTATCAAGTTCAAAATAATTTTCCAAGAAAGTTTTTATAAAGTTCTACTTTTGAGATTTTTTTCATATTTTTAAAACTTATGGTTCAAAAGTTAGAGGGGGGGGACGCATATTTTTTTACTTCTGGAGCGATTATTTCCGAAAATATTTACATTATCGAAAAATGATTTTAGGAAACCCCAATTCATTTTTAAATACCTATCCAATAATATATCACACGTTAGGGTTGAAATGAAAAAAAAAATCACTCCCCACTTTACGTATAGGGGAGGTACCCTAATAAAAAAAAAAAATTCACTTTTTATTTTACCACTTTGTCGGCGTGATTGATATACATATTAGTACCAAATTTCAGCTTTCTAGTGCTAACGGTCACTGAGATTATCCGCGGACGGACGGACGGACGGACGGGCAGACATGGCGAAACTATAAGGGTTCCTAGTTGACTACGGAACCCTAAAAAGGAAGCGTACCAATATGGAGTCACTATAAAAAATAAAAATGAGAATATAAATAAACTGAAAGCTCGTCAAGAATTACTCGAAAATGCAATGTCCCAAATTTTAAACATTGTGTCAAAATCGCGGAGAGAAACGTAATAAAACGTAATAGCCAATGCGACAACAAACAGAAAACATATGGCTATGTTGCTGGGGCTAAAAGGAAAACCAAGAGTAACTCTGAGAAAAGCAAAAACAAGTTACAATTAAGAAATCACAAACTTTTTCTAAAAGACTACGTAAGCCGCTGCACAGCAGGCAAAAAGAGTGCAGAACAAAACACAGGGACAAACAACAAATCAAGTACCTTACAGACACATTGGTAAGTTTGTTTAAAAAATACAAAGATGAGGGAAGAAAGAGCAAATTTGCCAATTTTCACAGGCATAAATTTTACACAAAGGGCATACAACGCACTGAGAGTCCAGTATAACAATATCTTGAGGATGCTGTTGCGACTGCCGAAGCACTGTAGTGCGTCTAGCATGTTTGCGGAAGCGCGAAGTGATGACTTTTTCGCAATCAGACGCAAGCGTGTTGGATCACTACTTAGGCGAGTGCGTTGCAGTGGCAATAGCCTCCTCAGGATATTGTCGGAAAGCCTAGACTGCCCTACAACTAAAAACTGGGTCGAAGTCGCCATAGGAAGGGCCAAATAGGAAGTTTTTTTGTTTTTATTTTATGTGTTTGCTCAAACTAACATAGTTATTAAGTCTAGAGTATAAGTACTAACATAATATGGATCTTTGATCTGAAATATATTTTTTTTATAAATGAGCCGTTTTAAATACGTGCTCTCACCACACCTCGCTTCAAGAAACACGTGTTTATGCATAAAGCATAGCAACATACATTTTCAGCTAAATGGATTGCAGAAACATTTTCAAACATAAGTCTTTTACAGATATACTGCAATGCATTCTTTGTGACGTGAACTCATATGATTACACACCCCGGATTTTTGGGTGCGAGAATGATTTCGTGTGTTCACAACTTTGTTTATTGTAGAATAATTACCAAACTATGAATAAATAAATAGGTAGTAAGATCTAAACGGGCTTAGAAATGTTCAAATAGTGGCAACAACGCCATCAGAAAGGCGTTTTGTGCTGAGTTATAATAAAAAGTGTATTTTTTATAAATTGGTATTAACTCTGAAACTAGGCGAATTTCAAAAAAGTTTATATGTCATTTTTGTCTCTAAATAGGATCTAGAATATACTGTTTAAATCTTTCCCTTTCCTCGTGGGCACCGTGTATACATATTCATCTAATATGATATGAATGTGTGTCAACGGAAAATGCGAAAAATGTAAAACTTTGACATTGACACATGATATTGACTGCTACCACAAGTTAGTGCCCATAGTAAACCATTATATGCAACACTACAAGGTTGATTTTTAAACAATATTTTTTTATGTAATTAGTGAGTTTTGCTTGCCACCCGATGAAATGTGGTATGTAATTAATACCTTAAACTATGCTATTTCCAAAATAAGTATTAAACTATAATTACTAGCTAAACTTTGTAGTCATACTATGTTGCTTCTTGGTATTAAATTTACTATGTTCATTTTTAACAAATTTGAGACCATTGTGAACTAATCTTTACTTTGTCCGTTGAGTAACATACCTGTCCATTTGGTGACTGTCCCCTTGATTTTTGAACTAATATTGTTAATTTATCAGAGTTTGGAAGCTATATTAGTCATTATTTTGGATGTTATTTATATGTTTTGTTTGACAAACGTCAAACAAAACATATAAATAACATCGTTGTTTTATGTCCATAAAATAGCAATAATGTCATTGACTACCTAAATATTCCGAAAATTGGTTAAGGTTTGGACTCCAACCGTTACCAAACGGCAATAAATTGTGATTTTTTCCTTTTCTTTGCTGAATTTAGAGGATTTTTTTGTTATTAGTTTATTTGAATGTAAATCTTGTCAATCAAGATAATAGCATTTACATTAATCACGTCTTTTATTTCCTACACGCAAAACAGTTCGTTACCAAACGGACCATCAAAAACCTCCCTCATCCTATTAAATATTTATTTTAACCTGTTTATCGTGCAAAACTAGCAAATCACTTTAGCTTTTCGTAAACTAGAATATATTTTCTCTTAAAATTAATTATAACAATAACGAAAATCTAACATAATTTTGGACACACCTAAATTCGAGAAGGGTACAACGGTAGATAGAAATGCCCATGACGTTAGATTTTGAAACCGCACGGCGTCCGTATGTGTGCGGGGCTCTGGTCTTAGTATGAGACATACGCCTTCAGGCGACCTCGGTGACCGTATCCATCGACTTGACATGCGTACCGGACGTATGCTTTGATCCTATGATCTCGATGTTGAAAATTATGGTATAAAAATCTTTCCACGCAGCGTTACCCTACCCTGGTATAGTTTTACCACACAGAATGAGCCAGGTATAGTCTTTCTACACAGCATGAGCCTAGTAGTCTTACCATACAGCATCTAAGGTAAGTATTTCCACAGCATAAGCGAGGTATAGTCTTGCCATACAACATGAGTGAGGTATAGTCTTGCCATAAAACATTAGCGAGGTATAGTCTTTCCACACAGCATGAGCGAGGTATAGTCTTATACCACACAGCGTCTGAGCGAGATATAGTCTTTCCACACAGCATGAGCGAGGTATACTCTTACCACACAGCATGAGCGAGGTATAGTCTTACCACACAGCATGAGCGAGATATAGTCTTATTCCACACAGCATCTGAGCGAGGTATAGTCTTTCCACACAGCATGAGCGAGGTATAGTTTTATACCACACAGCATCTGAGCGAGGTATAGTCTTACCACACAGCATAAGCGAGGTATAGTCTTACCACATAGCATGAGCGAGATATATATATCTTACCACACAGCGTTGGAGAACGCAGCCTTCTCTGTATGTTTCACGTTGTGTGCCATGAACTCGCCCCACGTTATTCTGTTCTCCACGGAGCTGACGTAGTTGAAGATCGGGGGCTCGAGAGGTGGTGACCTGGACAAATTAATGAATTAATGATTTACTCAGCACATATTTCTACAATAGCATTCTGCACCCCTTTCGTCCACGAACCTAACCAAGTAACTGGCTGGGAATTTTTTCTTGATTTGTAACCGGATTTCTAAACGTATTAGTTGCGTTTGCACACGACATAAAAAGGTCAAACACGGCCTTTCGTGAACAAAGGATTTCCTTCGGCCTGATTATCCCTTAGGATCCAAGGATGGATTTGAGAAGTGGACCCACCAAGATCGAACACAAAAAACATTTTCGATTTCGATTACCCCGATTTTTACTACATCCCGTATATATAATATAAGGTTTTAGTTTGACATTAGATTTTTTTAATGAACGAATAATAGGGCTCTCTAAAGCACCTTTTATTTTTTCAAGATTCGTAATTGTTTATAAGTTATGGATTGTTTCCTTGTGAAATGGGGAATTAAAAAAAAAATGTTTTACATGTTTTTGCTTTAGAACGGTGCCAAAATTATACCGTTAATGAATTCGGCATCCCCGATTTATACGAAGACGATACCAAACTTGGCCTCGTAGCTTAACTGATGTAGATATCATGATATAGTTGATAGCCTCCCCCCCCTAAAAATTTACATCAAAAATCTTGGTGGCTCCACTTCTCAAATCCATCCTTGGGTCCTAAGGAATAATCATGCAGAGGGAAATATCTTGTTCACAAAAAGCTGCATTTTTACTGCTACACTGCCACGATATATAAATTTATTTTTCTATATTTTTTGTTTCTTTCAATTCTCTTTTTTTAGGGTTCTTTATAGGAACCTTTATAGTTTCGCCATGTCTGCCCGTCCGTCCGTCCGTCCGTCCGCGGATAATCTCAGTGACCGTTAGCACTAGAAAGCTGAAATTTGGTACTAATATGTATATCAATCACGCCGACAAAGTGGTAAAATAAAAAGTGAAATTTTTTTTTTATTAGGGTACCTCCCCTATACGTAAAGTGGGGAGTGATTTTTTTTTTCATTTCAACCCTAACGTGTGATATATTATTGGATAGGTATTTAAAAATGAATTGGGGTTTCCTTAAATCATTTTTCGATAATGTAAATATTTTCGGAAATAATCGCTCCAGAAGTAAAAAAATATGCGTCCCCCCCCCTCTAACTTTTGAACCATAAGTTTTAAAAATATGAAAAAAATCTCAAAAGTAGAACTTTATAAAAACTTTCTTGGAAAATTATTTTGAACTTGATAGGATGAATAGTTTTTGAAAAAAAAATACAAAATAATTTCTGAACTAAGTTTGTAATTTAACCGTATAAGCAGGTGTTTATTGTACCTGTAATTTCTACAAAATTACAATGAAATGACGTGCTTTCAAATAAAGTAAAAACGGTGAAAATCGGTTCACGCAATAAAGAATTATCCCATAAAAATCATCTTCCATACTTTATGCTCGCGCGCAATAGTTTACTCAATTTGCCGATAGATGTCGCTGTACATGGAACTCTCATATCATATCCTACATGGCGGTGTTATTAACTCTTAAGTGGGGACACTTACTGTGACGGACGGAAAACTACGGAACCCTACAGTGAGCGTGGCCCGACACGCTCTTGGCCGGTTTTTATACTTTTGTGTTACATTACCTGAATTGTTTTCACCTGATGGTCATCGCAAGATCAGCGCTGACATCGTATCATGCTGAGTTGAGGCCATTCCATGGCACTTTCTCGGTTTACTTGTTTTCTTTCAATGTTTTTATTGTATGGTTATATGGTTACGAATACTATTCTAGTCTATTCTAACGTATCGTTGATACTTCTGACATAACTAGGAGTTGGTCTTCTTACAAACAAAGATTTTTAAATTCTTCGTTCGTAACTGAGTTACGAGCAAAAAACTATTTTCATCCTGTAAGTATTACCTCATGTAAGTTTTGTGGACATTGGCAGCGGCAACCATGAGGCTGTTAACGGTCATGTCGACTGGCACGATGTCTGCGGTCACAAATTCGTCACATTGTAGTGTTCGGAGTATACCCGTTACTGGAATAACAGAGGACCGAAAGTTAGGTACAAGTCGAGCGGACCCAGTTTTATTTAGGCGAGCTACAAATTACGGTTTTTACATATCTAAAGTGGCAACACTAAGTTAAACCCGGTTATGTCCTAAAACTACGTCCAAAAGGGAGGTATATAGAGGTCTCAAAGCAAGAATTTAACTAGAGACGGCACACGCGTACTACCGTAAGGGATAGACATATCATAACAAAACAATTTACCATTGTTTTCCCTAGCCGACACAACTTTCTAAGAAAATATCTGGTTTTCGCGCAGTAAACACAGAAATCCTTGAATAAATCGCGAATTATATCTGTTTGTGACCCGCCACTGCTATAAGTAATGGGTGGCGGGTAACAAGGTCTATGACAAGGACCAACGATAATAGCACCTTCTCTGTCGTACCTATTGAAAGTGTAATAAGATCATCCTGTTCGATCTTGGTATTATTATTACCCATGACAGATCTATGGCTAAGTATGTCTATGATAGAGGTTTATAATGGGAGTGACGTGGGGTACGGTGAGACTGGCGTAGGAGTCAGTGGGAATGGGGTTGGAGTCGATGGGAGTGAAGGGGTCGATAGGAGAAGAGTGGAAGAGAGTACGAGAGAGGAGGGAGAGAATGAGAGGGGTGGAAGAGAGTGGGAGAGTAGTAAGAGTTAGTGGGAGTGGAGTAAGAGACTGTAGGACTGGCGTACGAGTGAAGTCGAGGTCGATGGGAGTCAGTGGAAGTTGGCAGTACGAAATCAATCAGGAGTGGGTGAAGACAATGGGAGTGAGGTGGGGGACGGTGAGACTGGAGACTGATGATGTCCTCCCAGACGTATTCGTCGACGGCGACACCTGGACAAGTTCTTCAGCAGGTTAAGTACCTGGTAGGTTGATCCTTACGTGCATGGGCTCGAGCGTGACTTGCAAAACCAAACTTTGTTTTGAAAGTTCGACGGCAGGAGACACAGTAAAGCTCATTATTAGAGTTATATGCGTAGGTGTAGGAGGGCCTGGGCCGAGATTTTCGGATGACTTTCGCTGAGCTGTGCGGGCTGTGCCCCACCACAAAGCGAGATGACATTTGCAATGCCCATACCTCTCTTTTGGACGTAGTTTAAGGACATACCTGGGTCAAGCATGTGTACCTACTTTATAAAATAAATATCTCGTCGGAAATTAGTGCATTTCATCCCTAGGTGTAGTGTGTTTGGTCCAAATAATCCTGTTACCCCCTGAGCCTAAATAACTAAAGGTGTGGTGATACCCACCGGCCCCGATAGCGACTCCAGTGGGTCCATACATGTTGTCCAGCCAGCACACTAAAGGCTCCTTCGCCGTTGACGTTACTGTAAAATAAAATTCATTATTTACTAGTAGTCCGTCTCGAACTCAGAACTTGCAATTTCCTTGCAAACGAGATGACCAATATAACAAGAACCTATTGAAGTTTTTTTTTCGGCTTCTAGCTTGACAACCCTTTGATCAATCCTGCTCATATAAGAACTCTCAAATTATAAATATGTCTCTGCTACAACCCCAATAAATTTCATGGAGATCAGAAAAGCGTTACTAAAGTTATCACGGAACAAACTCTCATAATCAAAAAGCCATCGAAATGCAGAGACGTCCCACTAGCCAGAAGTTGTTTGTAAGAACTTACTTCGCTTACGCTCCGCTCGTTCGATTAATTCATTATTATTAATTTAAGAAAACCTATTTGAAATTTTGCTGACTGTATTTTTCCCTACACAGTCATTTAGTGTACCTAACTATTCCTAATATACGATTAACTTATATGAAGGACGCCATCGGTACGTGTCTGCCATGAGTAAAAAGAATTTAAACTAAACGTATATAGATGTCATATACAAAGGAAAAACCGGCCAAGAGCGTGTCGGGCCACGCTCACTGTAGGGTTCCGTAGTTTTCCGTCCGTCACAGTAAGTGTCCCCACTTAAGAGTTAATAACACCGCCATGTAGGATATGATATGAGAGTTCCATGTACAGCGACATCTATCGGCAAATTGAGTAAACTATTGCGCGCGAGCATAAAGTATGGAAGATGATTTTTATGGGATAATTCTTTATTGCGTGAACCGATTTTCACCGTTTTTACTTTATTTGAAAGCACGTCATTTCATTGTAATTTTGTAGAAATTACAGGTACAATAAACACCTGCTTATACGGTTAAATTACAAACTTAGTTCAGAAATTATTTTGTATTTTTTTTTCAAAAACTATTCATCCTATCAAGTTCAAAATAATTTTCCAAGAAAGTTTTTATAAAGTTCTACTTTTGAGATTTTTTTCATATTTTTAAAACTTATGGTTCAAAAGTTAGAGGGGGGGGGGACGCATATTTTTTTACTTCTGGAGCGATTATTTCCGAAAATATTTACATTATCGAAAAATGATTTTAGGAAACCCCAATTCATTTATAAATACCTATCCAATAATATATCACACGTTAGGGTTGAAATGAAAAAAAAAATCACTCCCCACTTTACGTATAGGGGAGGTACCCTAATAAAAAAAAAAATTCACTTTTTATTTTACCACTTTGTCGGCGTGATTGATATACATATTAGTACCAAATTTCAGCTTTCTAGTGCTAACGGTCACTGAGATTATCCGCGGACGGACGGACGGACGGACGGGCAGACATGGCGAAACTATAAGGGTTCCTAGTTGACTACGGAACCCTAAAAAGTGACCTAGGCCTCCGGTGCCCAGGGCTGGGGTCGAACCAGCGTCTTCTGCATTCGCGGCAAAACTTAAAATAAACAAATCAAAGTATTTATTAAAATAATTTGATTTGTTCTTCAGTTGAATTTAAACTACTTATTAGGTGTCAGACAATAGAGTAATTACTGTAATTAGATTTTATGTGTGTCATCTATCTGGCTTTAATATTCTTACTTGGCATGATCGTGAAAACACATCATCTTGTATAGATTCGTATAATCATATATGTGCATAATTTTTATTGGCAAAACGTGATGGTTACGCATAACCACTTCATAGCTTTAAATTGTATAACTTAACTGAATCGCTTTTTTTTTACATGGAAATAAGTTTACTGCTTTCCTTTCTTGCTCATATTGAAACCAGATCCGATTCGACATAACAAACTGTGAAACGTGGATGTCACACTTGTATCGCTAGTGGATAGAGTGATATACATCTGTCTACACGTGTCCACACCTCACTGTCAAGCTGTCAGTAGGTCTCGCTAGAGCGTTTTGTCTATGGCTATGGCTACCATTTTAGATACCACTCTTGAGTGATTCCACCCCAAATTTCAACTGTCACAAAAGTGTGATATCATAGTTGTCTCGCAAGCGACTGTCAGTTATGCCATGTCGAATCGCAGCCCTGAGCTACAAAGCGGACACGTCATACTACAAAACTTGTTTGCGCGCCTTTGGCTGCACGGCACGTCTATACACGCTTCAATGTATGCGTGCGTCTTAGGGCGCTATTTCCGCTGTCGTAAATGACGTTTGACAATTTGCTTTCTATCGATGCGCTGCCAACCTAACGAATTAGTCTACTAGTTCCCTACCAATCGGCCGCCGTAGGGTGAGGTCATTCCGATCGGGCCCGGGGCGGGGCGGAGCGGATTCTGTATGTAATACTATTATTTATTATGTGCCTGAGCAAGCGAAAGACTCCGTTCTTTTATCTCACGTACAAAAAGAAAGAAAAATTGAAAAAGATGAGAAATAAAAGAAACCGGATAATTCCTTATTTCCTACTCACCTATAGCAGGCCTGAAGATACCCAGGGGAAGGTCTCCAGCGTTCTTCCTCAATTCCTTCTCTGCTAGTGCTTTGGTGAATGTGTATGTGTTCGGCCAGGGGCCTAGGATGCTGAAATAACACATTAGTATGAGTACATGGTGGAATAACTTTAAAAATACGAATAACTTTCAAAATATTCTCAAGTCCGTTCAGTGGGAAGTTCACTCACACACTGAACAGCAGGCATGTGTGTAGAGAAATTCCGAAATTGTTCCAACCGCCATGCGCCCGGTATATAGGCGCATATAGTAAGAGGGTGAAAAGCACTCTCAGTTATAGCATGAGGGTCAGTACACGCTTGTTGTGCGTGTATCCTAGAAGCTATTGTTATGCAACAAAATCTGATATAATAAACATATATTCTGAAATAAACATTATTGTATTGTATACAACTCACGTGGGTAACATTTGGTTGATCTGATCATCTGTCAGTTTGTCTATAACCGTCTCCAGCTGATCGCAGCTCGCCTCGCACGGGTAGAACCGCTCCTGAACCGCTTCCAGGTGGGAGTTGGAGTACGCTGTCGAGACGTGCATGAACACCTGGAAATTATGATACATCAGGTAGGTTTTTATATTTACTACAAAAACTTTTTTTTTATTATTCCATCAAACTCTTTTTTCAAATTTAGTACATCAAGCAATGTCAGTAATAAAATAAATTCCTGACATTTTTCCTGGTTAAAGAATGATAACGGATCTTTATTATCGAACGAGCGCAGCGTAAGCGAAGTGAAGTTCTTACATACAACTTCGGACACAAGGAACTGTCAGCTGGCTACCTAGACGTCCCTGCATTTCGATGTTTTTTTTAATTTTGAATAGTTGTTACGCGATAACTTTAGTAACGTTTTTCTGATCTTTATGAAATTTGATGGGGTTGTAGCAGACACCAATATAATTTGAGAGTTAGTTTATGAGCTGGATCGATCAAGAGGTTATGGAGCTAGAAGGCGCGGAAACATCATCGTAAGGGTCTTGTTATATTGGTCAGTCGTTTGCAAGGAAATCGCGAGTTCTTAGTTCGAGGCGGAGTTTAACCTACTTCAAAAAAGAGGTTTCAATTCGACGGCAGGTATCTCTTTTTGTATGTTTTCTAAGCGGCTACTCCGTTTTTATTTGGACGAATGAATGTTCCTTTCAGAATTTTCAGATATGACCAATAAAATATACTCACACTCAAATCCTTCATATCTCTCGCTAGCCTGAGTAGGTGTAACGGCGCGCGAACATTCGTGGCGAGCGCCGCTCGTAGGTGCTCGTCGAACTTCACCGTGGCTGCCGAATGGAACACCACATTTATCTGAAAAATGCACTGTATTGGGATTTCATACAACTTATCAGCCTCCTTTGACGTCATGGCGGCAGGTTTTACGAACAGCTAATTTAGATTATTTTTTCCGCAACAGAGGGTCTGTTGCGGAAAAAATGGATCATATCATCATCATATTTTCAGGATCAGGATCATATTTTCATACCAGTTACAATATTCGGAGATCAACCCGGACCAGGAGTGCGATTTTTGAATCTCACCAAGTGACTAATTCTCACCGATGTGAGTGATTTCCGAAAGTAAATCACTCGCATCGGTGAGAATTAGTCACTTGGTGAGATTCAAAAATCGCACTCCAATAGATGCGAATTATAGTGAAATTCAGTATAATATATATCTTCAAAATAGTACTGGTTACTTTGCTACAAATACTATACAAAATATATTTTCACTTTATGGCCGGTTTGAAGATTCAAAAGTCCCCTATTCCAAAACCTTGTAGGCGTATTTCCCAAAAATTCCGATGATGTAGAATCTTATTTTACAAGTTTATATAAATCTTCAGTAGTCGACTCCATCATGAAACTCAGTAAAGACAATACTCTTTATTTGTATTTGTTTCATAATTTGCATCCATATTCGAGAGGAAATATATCTTTAAATACAAATGATCCGACAAATGCCCCTCTTATACGAGTACGCTAACTATTTTGATGACCCGAGAGACCTGCAGGCTACAGTTGATGGTATTAGAATGTTGACCAAAAAATAACGCTACACGCTCTCGCTCACTCTTCCGTATTAGTGCGATAGAGAGAGAGACGGATAGCGTTTCGATTCGTTTTCTGCAAACGATTGTCATCTAGGCTAAGCCCTCAGGATAGTTATCGTCTTATCGTATATCTGAAGTAAAAATACAAAAAGAAGTTTCAGTAGCATTAATAAACTAAACCTTTTATTTTTTCTATAATTTACATTCTTTATTTTATTGCATATTTGTGAAACTGAAGAACAAATCAAATTATTTTTTAATAAATATTTTGATTTGTTTATTTTAAGTAGACACACTACTATATAAATCATAATCTTATATGGTCACTTTTTCCTTTGTATATGACATCTATACATATAAGTTTATGATTTATATAGTAGTGTGTCTACTTAAAATAAACAAATCAAAATATTTATTAAAAAATAATTTGATTTGTTCTTCAGTTGTACTGAGGGCAGCGCCATCTCTCTCGCTTTCAATGAACTCCTACGAGTTCTGATAGGAGGTACGGACTCATAATGTTCTACCTTAGATGATTGGCTAAAATGCGCCTGAGCATTTACAAAGATTGCATATACACGGGAAAATTCGACCGGTGCAGCTGTGACCCGGGTGGCCAAGTGGTAAAGGCGTCTGACGCGAATGCAGAAGACGCTGGTTCGTTTCCAGCCCTGGGCACGGGAGGCCTAGGTCACTTTTTCCTTTGTATATGACATCTATACATATAAGTTTAACATATTTGTGAAATAAGAAAAGCACCATGTTTTTATATTATCCCATATTTATTTTGTATTATTCTGTACATGTGTAGTTTATCCACTCGTCATTTACGTTCCTCTTTTTAATTGTTTGTATTAAGTATAATTTTATCTTCTATTTTTTGTCTTCATTTAGTGTTATCTGTCGTGGCATCACTAAGTGGGCCCTACGGAAGACCAGCGCTAGCTGACATACCTATTAGCAAGTATTATGCTGAGCAGGGTCCATTTCGTGGTGCTACACCTATACGTCTTTGTTTTGTTTATCTGTAAATTTTATGTAATATTTTGTACGTCATGAATAATTATCTTGTATCTTGTACTATATTACCTACATACTTTTGCAGACTTCGGCTTGAAAACGGATTACCGGCCTCGTATTCCTACTTGGCCGGTAACTTCTGTTTTCCCGGCCTGTGTTGTAATTGTTATTATAATGTAATGTTGCAAGAACGTAAAGAAGTGCTAAGATTACCTTCTCAGTAAGTATCTGCCTATCACTGAGCGAGAGACCCAACCCCACGGCCTCGCAGTCTCCTGGTATCACTACAACTTTGTGACGGAACTTCGGAACGTCTTCTTTCAGTCTGTCGAACACCTGGGAAAAGAAATTAGGAATGTGAATGACATTCAGAATTCATCTTTTTTGGGTAGTAAGAATATTTATCTATATAAAAGTAAACCAATAAGTATCTAGGCTGCTTTTAGACGATAACTTATGAAGTCGTTAAGGGGGGATGCACAATGAAGCCTCGTGAAGATCAGCTGCCGCTACGTTTAATCATAGCCAGCCGGCAGCCATTTAATCACTTAAAAAAACGGTCATCGCGTCTCAATTGAAAATTTGTCAGATGATAGTTTATATGCTCTTACAAACATGAAAAATCGTCAGCCGGCTGCATCGAGGTGGAAAAACCGGCAGCTGATGCGCTGAATATCGTATGTTCACGTGACCAGCTGACGGTCTTTTCACTGCGATGCAGCCGACTGATGATTTTTTATACTTATTTATAATAGGATATAAACTATCATAGGACAAAGTTTCAATTGAGACAAAATGTAAATTTTTTTTAATTGATTAAATAGCTGCCGTTCCTCATCCCACCAACGGAGCGGCAGCTGACCTTCAAGAGGGTTCATTAACCACTTCACGGCGATGACCAACGAAATTTACTCCCGGCTTACGGTCTATTATCTCATGATTATCTCCGACTTTCAATCAAGAGTAGACATCATTGTCGGTTGTCATTAAAACTTTAACTGCCATAAAAAATAATTTAGAAATAAACTTTATTAACAACCGACAATGATGCACGTTAAAAACGTCACATATTCTCGAACGTACCCATAAGGTGATAAGCTCCGTGCCAACCCTTCCCTCATTAGCCCTCGCGGTGCGGTAAGCGTATCGAGAACAACGGGTAACGTACAATGGAGAGAGACTTAGTGAAACAACACGGTGATTTTTAATATATTTTAGCAATAGAAGCTAAGGTTTGAAAAACACACTGCATGAAAGTACCTATATCAGGTAGGTACGTAGGTACTTATACCTTTACCCATCCTTTACCTAGAAGGAAAACCAATAATACCTTGACACATATTATTGACACCAGGTAAATAATTGTATATTCTTCACACTTAACCTTAGCACATGTCACGACCATGTCAAAGACAACACTTGTGTCAATTCAAGTACGGTCGAATTGACACAGTGCGTTCCTTCGAGTGCAGTAAATATGGGCCAATGTCAATATTTATGTAAACGGATGCATGTAATAAAATATTACATCATTTTAAACAAAAAAGAACCGACTTCACTTAGCCTCCACCTTTCCAAAAGCAAATGCCCGAGCTACTGTAAAAAATACTGAAATCACTCTAGGTGTGCCTATAATATTTGAAGAGTTCCCTCGATTTCTCCAGGATCCCAACATCAGATCCTGACCTAATTACAATACCAACCAACTGTCAAGTATAAAAAAAATCAAACAAAAAAAGAATTTTCGAAATCTTTCCAGCCGTTTTCGAATAATCGGTGTACGGTCAACCAATTTGATTCCTACGCCACTGTAGAACCTTGTCGTAATGACAGTTGCCCGTGGATACGTATAAACGTAACCTATTCGCTACCAAACTAGCTATTGTGACAAGGTTCTAGAGTGGCCTAGGAATCAAATTGGTTGACTGTACATACATAAAAAACAAGATCCTGACGATTTGGGAACTCCTCCTTCGTAGTCTTGAAGTCGGTTGAAAACAAGGATCCCGACAAATTGAGAACCTCCTCCTTCGACATCTTGAAGTGGGTAGAAAAATGGCGTTTAACCTTTCCGACTTTAAAATCGTGTGACATGGTAACAATATAGATTTACGATTTTATTCACGTACAGTTGAGTTCTCCAATATCTACCTACACAATTATTTGGCCAAAAATATGTGCACGCGACCCATATAAATAAGGTTGTGCTCATATTTTTGTACAATTGGCTACTTTCCTAAAAAAATATATGTAGTCCGTCAGTTAGGTTATCAAAAAATATTTGACAAGTATTTTTTATAATTATTTTTACTTGTTTTTTTTTTAAAGTGGGTATTCCACTCATACATTAGTATGTTATTTAATCAAATACAAACATTGAAACATTGAAATAATAATCAACCCAGTTTTGACTTGAACAAACATCGATACGCCTTACCGGGGCTCGATATGCTATGGGTTCAGTTGAACCCATAGCTTAATTGGTAAAGCGATATCGAGCCCCGGTAAGGCGTATCGATGTTTGTTCAAGTCAAAACTGGGTTGATTATTTTTTCAATGTTTCAATGTTTGTATTTGATTAAATAACATACTAAAGTATTTTTTATTTTGTAAATCAAACAAAAATTGGTGAAGATATAGCCCGTTAAAGTTCAATTTCCTTGCAAACGAGTTGACTACTATAACAAGACTCTTACGATGACTTTTCCGCGCTTTCTAACTCCATAACCCCTTGATCGATGCAGCTCATAACGAACTCTCAAATTATATTGGTCTCTGCTACAATCCCATCAAATTTCATAAAGATCAGAAAAATGTTACTAAAGTTATCGCGGAAGAACTATTCAAAATAAAAAATGCCATCGAAATGCACCAGTCAGTTCCGTTGTGTCCGAAGCTGTCTGTAATCATAGACATAAACAAAAAGGAAGATGAGTGACGTTCATAGTAAACGAAACTGAAATGTGGTCCCACACCTACAAACTTGTAAAATGCTACACACCGTAATACACTATAATGTATTTGCATCATGGGCAAAAGAGATAAACCTATATAGTTAACACGGGTATGCAAGGGAGACCTCCATATTTTGCGCATTGCACAAAGTGTGACTGAGAGACTCTGCCACACGTCTAATGCAATATAGGTGCCGGAACCTATATTTGATGGCACTGAATTGAGCGCTGGTACCATAACTCCCTTTTTGTATAAATCAATGTCTGTAATGAACTTCACTTCGCTTGCGCTCCGCTGGTCCAATAAAAAATATCTGTACCAAGTAAAATATTGATTGCTAAAAGAAAATTGAGAACGCCACTTCATTATTCACGAGAATTTGTATTCTGTAACGGCCTTCGGGTTCAATTGAAACGAAATTAACCTCATGATCGTTTTTAGTAGGTCCACGATTTACCACAACTATTGTGGTAAGCCGCAGTAGGCTTGGGCACCAAGGTAACGGAATAGACTAACAGTAATTTTCTCAAGTCTAGATTTTGTTGTGGTTATTGTACTACAAATTTAAAACCGGTTTCCATTACAACTAAATAAAAAAAAGGCCAAGTGCGTGTCGGACCACGCATAAATGGAGGGTTCCGTACCTTCAATGGAATAAGAACCAAACTAATGCCAAAAAGGTCGTATCAGATGCCTATAATGGAAGTTTCTTTTGCAGATAACTCAAAAATGGCTAAACCGATAATGTTCAAAACAATTTTCGTAGAAAGTATGTGATAAGGCGCATCTTCTCATATTTTTTGGCCTTACATTTCAAAAGTTATAGGGGTGGAGACAATTTTTATGACTTTTGAAGCGACTATTTCTAAAAATATTTACTTAATCACAAAATGTGCACACAAACCTCAATGTTATTGTTAAAGACCATATTTTTTTAAAGATTTATTTATTTATTTAGTTACATGTATGGAGCCGCCCCCCTTAAACATATTTTTTCTTTGCAATTTAAGTAGGTACCTAACTAAATAGCTGCATACAAAATACACCTTATGACTAAATTTTATTAAGATACATCTTATAGTTTCCGAGTAAAATGGCTATGACATGCGGACGGACGGACAGACGGACATGCCGAAACTATAAGGGTTCCGTTTTTGTCATTTTGGCTACGGAACCCTAAAAAGTAACTTTGAAGGACTCTGGAAAATCATGGGGTTCGAATCCACTTCACTCACACTTCCACCCTCAATCCATCACGTTCTGAAGGTTTGATATAGTACCATCGCCCACACTGTTAACTGCCCATCGGTGGACCTAAATCCTTTTGTAATAAGGTCCACCGATATGTACAGTTAAGAGTGTTGCTGTGTGGACTACCTAAGTGTAATGGGGATCAATGTTACTCTGCGTCCTTACGAAACCCCTTAGACAACCCTACACGTGATCCCTTGGTGGTGCGAAAAGAGTAACAAACTTGGCAGCTGCACTGTCCCATCTGGACCTCACAGCACTCACTGGATTTTCTTCATCATCTGCTTTCCCACAACTTCTACGCTAGGGAAGAAATGCCTATCTATATCCAGTGACATGTAGCCAAACGATAAATAAAATAAATAAGTGTAATTTGTAAGTACGTTCGTAATAACGATTCTAATTTTACAATGTTTTTTTTTATGACAGGGAGTACGCTCTTTTCTTGGAGGTTTGAAGGTCGTATCGGTCCGGAACTCCGGAAAAACGCGTAATTAATTTATCAGGAGACATGTAAAATTAAATTTTTGACATTCTCTCTTCTTCTCTTTCTCGACACAATTACTTTTATCTATTAGTTTTAATAATGTAATATTTTCTTGACATGTTTCCATTATGTGAATTATAATTATTAGTAATGTATTTTAATTTTAATGGAATTTTTTGTTTTAAAGCTTTTTATGAGCCATGTTTGCTTGAAATAAAGATAAATAATATTAAATAGCGCAGACTAGTTCACTAACAGTTCATTTCACAGTTTTGCTGTGCGGTGCAGGAAATTACTGAAGCGCCATTTTATATCTATGGGAGAAACGCACAGTTGAGGACTGCCAACATTGTGACAGTCTACATAAAAAGGTACATTCGGTGAAAGGCGGTTACGTCGTACTTTGTACAGATTTAAAATTGTATTTAAGGAATAAAAGCGTTAGCGCCGCCCCCAAATGGTACTTTTTGATTAGTGTCCGAACGAAATATGTTTTTTTACCGAATCCGAAACAGAAGGTTCGGCTCCAAATCCAGTTTTGGCCGAAACCGAAACCGAGTCTTTGATGGGCATGTTTAAAACGTACATATTTCAGTTACATTAACTACACGTTGATATTTGGTAAAAAAAATGTTTGAAATTAGGTTACTTGTATTGACGCTTAAAAATATTTTTTTCTGCAATTTTACTCCATAACCGAATAGGGGCATACAATATACACCTTATGTCTTAATTTGATTAAGATACGTTTTATAGTTTTTCGAGTAAAATGGCTGGGTGTGTTGAAAGTTTCGGCGCGGCCGAAAAGTTCGGCCGTTTTTTCGCAGAAACTAAACCTTGGGCCGAAACCGAACCTTCGGTCGGACACTACTTTTGACGTAATATGGGTCTACGAAATCGACCTAGCAGTAGGTACTTAGTGCACTCATACACAGTTTGTATGATCGCCACGTTTTGTTTTGAAATGTTCTGCAAGCGTGTATGAAATACGAGTATAATGCAAGCCCATCCAAAACAAATGTTCGATGATTCAATCACATAAATGTGCATTTAATGGGACACAGACATGTAATAAAGAACGAGATACACAATCAGCCCAAAAATCTGTTAATTAATACAGAGTAATAGGTAGGTATAACACAAAAAGTAGGTAAGTATAACACAAAATTGTTATTTTTATTTTAGAGCGCATTATTCGCCAACAAGTTTTCTCTTGAAATAAATAAATAAAATTAAAAAATAATTTTAGAAAATTTTCCGAGCAGCAATGTACAGTCAGCAGCAAAAGTAACTAAGCAGCTCAAGTATTCAAAATGAGCTTGACGTCTTTATTGTTGAGAGAATAAGAGCAGAATAAGGTCTCTGGAGCAACGTGCGATCCGCGCATGCCCCTTAAACTTAAGGGGAAAATCTACAAAACGATCGTGAGGCCTGTCGTAATGTATGGATCAGAATGCTGGGCGACGAAAGTGACAGACGAAAGAAGAAAGCATGCTGCGGAAATGAAAATGCTGAGATGGATGATGGATCTGTGGAGTGACTAGGAAGGATCGGATTAAGAATGAGTATATAAGGGGAAGCTTGAAAGTAGCACCAATAACAGAGAAAGTGAAGGGTGGTAGGTTAGCATGGTTCGGGCATGTCACGAGGAGGGATGAGTGTAATATAGGCAAAAGAATGTTAAATATGAAAGTGGATGGGCGAAAAGCTATGGGTAGGCCAAGGAAACGATGGATGGATTGTGTAAAAGAGAACATGAGGAAGAAAGGAGTGAGTGAGGAGATGACGGGAGATAGAGGAGAATGGAAGAAGAAGACATGTTGTGCCGACCCCACATAACGTGGGATAAGGGCAGGGAGAAGAAGAGGAATAAGACCACGTGAAGGTCATTTGAACACGTGAGCTGCTGAGCTACTTTTGGTGATGACTGTACCTACCTATATGTTACCTAGTATAAAATCCCGAAGTGCTGTTAAACGGTTAAATAAATTGGGACATTTGAGCTGTCATTTTCATTTAATATAGGGGTACCGTCCAAACAGGGGGACTTTAAAATACACGCGCAATAAAAAAAAATATGCCAATGTGTTGAGTTTTTATTTAAAAAATGCTGCTTTTATGAGCTATCAAATTAGCCCCCAAACTTCGTATGATTCAATCAATCAATCAATATATTTATTCGTCATCATAGGTATAAAAAAAAGTTGTCAATTTTATATTTTACGCGCAATGCTATGATGAGCCCTTTTGGCATACGAAAATAACAAAAAATTCTTAAATTTAACACTTTTTAATTATACATTAATTATACATACATACATGCTATATACAATGTTTTACTACATACAATTTTACTAATTTTTTAATAGTACACGACATGATTGTTTGATAGTCGTTGCAGCCCACCAACTAGGAAATTAATAAATCAGTGTAGTTTCCCCTTGCTTTCCACTGTCAATGATTTCAGAGGTCATTTCCTCCTCAAGGTTATTGAAGCCTCTTCCATCCGAAGATGGACGAAAACTAAAGGACTGGCTTTATTATTTATTCTTGACATTTTTTTTTTTTACTTTACGTCGCATGTCAAATTTAATTTTTTATGTCTTTAACTGTATTTGAATTTATTTGTACAAAGTAATGGATACTAATGCTGCCTGCTATTGTCAGAGTAGGTACATAGTCAGTTATATTATACATATAAGCAAATTGTGTTCTAAGTTTCTCTCTAGATGCTGCAAGAATTATCTCTTTAGTTACAATTAGTTACAACTACTACAAAGTCATCTAACATTTAGAGGACACAGTTCAGATAGGGAAGCATATCAAACGTTTTGTGAAGCAATCAGATTTGGATTTTATTATTATTATTTTATTTTATTTTTATTAAACAATACGTACATTCTATGTCTCTCAAGCTGTTTTGATATGTCTTCTTATAGAACTACGCATTATTGTGTATCTTTAAGATATAATATTACTGTATTACTGTTTTGAAAAAATATGTCCCGCCGAGTTTCTTGCCGGTCATAATACTTCTCGGGTCAGAGGTGTAGGGTTAGAACCGGTGGTAGTTTTTATTTTTTTTTCTTTGACGTTCATAAGTGCATTGTAATGTGCCTAAATTGAAGAATCAATATCTTTTATCTTTTATAGTAAAATCAAACTCAAACCAGCCATTGTATACTCGAAATGGGCAAACTGTTGACACCTACCCAAGTAACAAAGTTATCCTGTAGTGCACAGTTTACAGGCTTACAGCACTAGTACCTCTCTCTTAATGGTTCTAGGTTTTACCACAAAGCTTATATCAGGTTCCACGGAGTTTGTTTGGTTTTATAGTAGACCTGTTCTTATAAGCTGACTTATAGTCGTGTATAGAAAGAAATTATAGGCGCAGTAAAGGTTAAGAAGGCCTATAAAAGTGGTGCAAAGGTGTAAATACACTTGAGAATACATACTCCAGTAAGTTACACTTATAATCGCCTACAAGAAGTAGTTATAAATCCGCTACAAGTGTCATAAGCTAGTAATAGTAGTTTATTGAACTAAATGCACTTAGAACCTTTTTTACTTGTTACTGACCTTATAGGGGTGTATAAGTCAAGTTTAATCGTCAATTACAAGTGAATTAGTTCTGCAGTGGTTTCTTCTAAGAGTAAGTGTACTTGGTATTATTGTGGACTCTCGAATGCTGTTATAGACTTAATTTCTATATAAAGGTTTCTTGTAAAACTATTAGTGTCCAAAGATGTCTTCGTGAAGTCCGTTTAAGAAGACATTTGCTTTTAAAAATTATCGCATCGTCACAGCCATTTTGATTTCTTTTGAGGCATTGGGTTTTTACTAAATAATAACCAAAATGGATATAAACAAATGGAAGCGGTTAAAAAAAAGCGGTTCATATAAGAGGAAAGTACAGAAAACATACCAACAAATGATAAGTGTGCCGAGTTAATTTTAATTCGTCCCAATATGGCTCGAGAATGCTGTTAGGATTCATATTATTTTTAAACACAACTTAGTAAATAAGCCGTGTTCAAAAGGCGAACAAAAATTGAGATGTAAAACACAATATACTTCACCGAAAATACTCATGCGTTTGCCGCGCAAACATGTATGCACGTATAAAATTACATGTATTCTGTGGACTAATTATAAATGTGAAGTATAGATAGTTTAACTTACCTCTAAAAATTTTGTTTATTCTTCTCCACAAACGCACATCACAACAGAAAAGTCATACGGGTGTACGTTACAGGCCTGTCTGGTTCCATTAAATGCTCATAGTGAGCAAATGGTTCTCCGGAGTCTAACTATAAGTATATTATGGGCTTAGGTCGTGATGTCTGGTTCTATTAGTCGCTCCTAGTTGGCTTCGCGGGAGCAGATAGTTCTGCGTAGGTCAACTATGAGTGTATTATTGGTCTAAGTGGTGCTCGCCCAGTCTACTATGAGTGTTTTATTAGCAAAAGTACGCGTATAAAA
Source organism: Pammene aurita (assembly GCA_947086415.1). NCBI lineage: Eukaryota > Metazoa > Arthropoda > Insecta > Lepidoptera > Tortricidae > Pammene > Pammene aurita. The sequence continues at coordinate 12,421,801 of OX352316.1, forward strand.
TGGGCCCTTTTCCGTCGTTATAAACTTTTACTAGCCTGTTATAGACCTGGCTCCGGAACCACTACATAACCACATTTTGTTACTTGGGTACCTACCTATATATTGTAAATATATGTCATGTTAACCTTTGTAGACAGTTTTGACAATAAATTATCTTTATCTTTATGGGCTTAAGGTTATACGTATATATACTCGTACTTATATATATTTATAAACTTCTTATAAAGTCACCCCGTTTTAAAATCACCTAAAAAATCATCAAAAACTTACAGGATCGTCGAATATCTCTTCTATCCTCGTGTATATGTCTTTGCCCCGCTTCTGTCGAACCAGCAGGTATATATTCTCCACGCCGGGGCACGAGCGAAGCAGCTTCTCCATCAGCACCTTGCCGAGGAAGCCTGGAGAATGGAAAGATGGTTTACCAGACGACGATTGGTGCTTTATAAAATATGTGACATTATAAGTTTTTAGAAATATTAATTATTTTATCTACACCAATATCATAAATCCTCTATTCCGCGTTCGGAAACCGTATGTAACTACCACCATTATTGCAACCAGTAACGTAACATCTCTGACAGTGTGGTAAAAACGTATGAAAATTCATAACCCACGGTAACGTTACCAAGATCCGCGCTCTCCCCGACCGCCGGCACGCGACCGCGCGACCGCCGACACAATCGAGTTGGTCATGGCGGTGCAATGGCGGTCATTCTACTGATTTCCGAACACATCATTTAGGATTTATAATATGTGTGTAGATAAAGCAGTGTATGCAACTGTACCTAATTAGGCCTTATTACGTAACAGTTACATAAACTACTATTATCTATTCAGGATATTCAAGTCAGTCAACACAAATTAACAGAAAAAAAACATTTATCTAACATGCACATATCCGCAGCGCAGGCTTCGTCAGGTGACAAATGGAAATCCACAACACGCTTCGCCTCACACAAAATTCCTCATTCTCATTTTAGAAATTGATATATTTCATATGTCTTTACTTTACTACAATATGTTTCTGCATTATTTATTTATCGTATGGCTTATTACAATGTCACTGGATATAACATAGTAAAACTTAAAATTAAAATAGAGAGAATCTAAGGTTAATATTTTGCCTTGGGGGGCGATATTTGAGATTCGAGCGCTTGAATTCAAGGAAATTAAACTCGAAAATAATCGTATACCAACCTGTATAGTTTGTCGCCATTATTTTACCATGAAATAAATGGTTTAATTAATCATGATTTTATATTCCTATCGCTGTTATTTTTAAACTACCATTTCATGGTTTTAGACAGAGTTTTAAATGTCAGATTCGAACGCTCTAATCTCATAAATCGCCCCCCTGCTCAAGTAGGAATTGTAAGAATAGCTAACTAGCAATAGTGATATAATTATCCAACTCTAAAGTGTTAGATAACATACTCTGTATTTTTCCAAAATTGTTTTGCCTCTATTTTGATATTCGCGTATTTGTAATTGTACTTGTAATTTTACATATAATGTGTATTCGCTTTTAATATTAAGGGTTGCACCACGCATAACTGACGAACTGATCGACATTAAATATGGCGACGGAGCTGTCATCCCATAGACAACTGTCAAACTTTTCATACAAGATTTTTTTTAACGTTAACGTTAACAGACGGTTTGGTGCAACTGACCCTAACTCAATCGTATTTCCAACTGACAACTGAGCAACAGAAATTTTAATATTTATTTACGTCACACCTGGCCATAATGTGAGTAATACCGCACGCTACGCGTACGGTAAAACTCGCTTTATGGCCAGGTGGAAAATAACGGGCAGTAAAAAAGAAAGCCCTCTATCGCATATTTACAACCCTCGCCTGCAGCTCGGGTCACAAATACCTGCGATTTCGGGCTTTCTTTCTTTTACAGTCCTTGGTAAGTAATGTACTATTGTGGAAACTGTTTGGCTTGTGAGTGTATCATCTGATTGACTATTTGTATTGTATTTGCCTGTTTGTTTCCCAAAGGTTTAAATAAATAAACTGCGTTCGGAAACCGTATTAATGACCAACATTATTGCAACCAGTCATAGACGAAGAGCTGGCTACGTCAGATATGAAACTATAATGAGAGCAACGAAACCTTTCTATTTAGTTTGCTATACTATCCTTATTTCGAGATCCAGACATCTGGCAGCTGTTCATCGGTGAAGGTAAAATGCAAACCCCTTGAAAATCTCCATCGCGGAAACCCTCATTTTCGGGTATATGCAATATTTATAAATGCTAAGGCGCATTTGGCCAATCATATAAGGTAGAACAGTTTTTTTTTTAATACCACGACGGTGGCAAACAAGCATACGGCCCGCCTGATGGTAAGCAGTTACCGTAGCCTATGGACCCCTGCAACCCCAGAGGATTCACATGCGCGTTGCCTACCCATGAAGAACCTATACACTCTGAAAATAGATGTCATATACTTCAGAAAAAGTGACCAAACCCTCGGTGGCCTCGGACGTATATGACATCTATTTTCAGTTTATATACAGTAGTGTAACTACTTAAAAAAATTGCAAATCAAAAAAAATATTTAACAAAATACTTAATTTGATTTGCTTCAAGATTAACCTATACACTCCTTTTTTGAAGAACCTTATACTGTAGCCCGCTGGGAAAACCTCGGCAGGGAGTTCATTCCACAGTCGCAGCGTTCGTGGGAGGAAATTCCTCTTAAACCGTAAAGTGCGCGACCCCTTGGGCTCCAGGGTGTGAGGATGAACACCCTGCCGGCGGCGAGCGGTGCGGTGATAAAAAGCTGCCGTGGGCATCATATCAAACAGTTCTTCAGAGCACAACCCATTGTACAAGCGATGTATGTATATGCTATATATATTGTATATGTATTGTATATGCTCGTACCTCCAATTAGAACTACGTATACTACTTGGGAGTTCTTAGAAAGCAGTATTTATTAAAATAATTTTATCTACACCCATATCATAAATGCTCTATTCTGCGTTGAGAAACCGTATGTAATTACCACCATTATTGCAACCAGTAATGTAACATTAGTGTATTATCTGTGCCAGTGTCGTAATAATGTCCGAAAATTCATAACCACATCGATATGGTAACGTAATGAAAATCCAGCCCTCCTCCCCGACCGCGGGCACAATCGAGTTGGCCATGGCGGTGCAATGACGGTCATTCTAATGGTTTCCGAACACTTCATTTGGGATTTATAATATGTGTGTAGATTAAGCAGTGTATGCAACTGTACGTAATTAGGCCTTAAAACACTCGTGTGATCAATAAACTACTATAATTAGTTCTCTAGTTGTATGTGACATTATTATTCATTATGAAATAATTTTAAACAAAAAAGAACCGACTTCACTAAGCATCCACCTTTCCAACACCAAATGCTCGATTTGCTGTAAAAAATACTCAAATCACCATAGGTGTGCCTATAATAGTTGAAGAGTTCCCTCGATTTCTCCAGGATCCCATCATCAGATCCTGACATGGTTACAATGGGACCAACTGTGAAGTATACGCTTTCCAACAAAAAAAGAATTTTTTAAATCGGTCCAGCCGTCTTCGAATAATCGGTGAACATACATAAAAAAAAAAAAAAAAATAGCAAAAACAAAGATTCCGACGAATTGATAACCTCCTCCTTCGAAATCTTGAAGTCGGTTGAAAAGAAAGAAACGCAAAATAAATACCAGTATAAATACGCCATTTGTGTAAACGGTACATGCTATGCTAATATATAATGGTTGCAATTAGGTAACTATTAGGAAGATCTATAAAACACATCCTGATGAGATGATGATCGATTATGCTAGATTATAGAGACGAAATTAGGTCGAGGAGAGAGAAGATTTTATAAGAAGGTCGAGTTTCATCAGTTTAAAATTCTGTCAGTGTCTATTAACTTCTTCCTCCAAGCGTTTGTCCCAGCTTTTTGCTCTATTGAGCCTGGGGTCCGCTCGGCAACCTAATCCCAGGAATTGGCGTAGGTACAAGTGTTTAAGAAAGCGACTGCACCTGACCTTCCAATCCAGAAGGGAAAAGAGCCTTGTTGCGATTAGATCCGGTTTCCTCACGATGTTTTCCTTCACCGAAAAGCGACTGGTAAATATCAAATGATATTTCGTACGTAAGTTCCGAAAAACTCAGTGGTACGAGCCGGGGTTTCAACCCGAGACCTTCGGATTGAAAGTTTTTTTAATTAAGTATTTCTTTTAAGTTAAACTTCGTTATTTTTGGTCATTTGTAAAATTGAAAAATGTTTTTCATTTTGATATACAATTAAAACCATTACAAAAAAAATCTTTAAATGTCAGAAATATTTTCGATCGTTTGTTAAGAATTTGGTAAAGGGTAAATTAACAAATAATATTTATATGAATGCCAAGCCTCGACTCGGTACAGTCACCGGTAATAGTATCTTCCTACACGAAGGCCGCAAAAATATGTGACACGCTCTTATTTGTAGGGCCATAAGAGCGTGTCACATATTTTTGCGGCCTTCGTGTAGGAAGATACTATTACCGGTGACTGTACTATGCATTTTGAAGACTTAATAAGTACCTAAATGAATGGGGTCGAGGTCACAGAAAATTCAGTACTTTCAGAAGGTAGTCTCTGTTTTCAAGGAGTCTACAAACAGCACTGATAATCGTATGCGATATTGCAATTCTGTCTACTGAGTCGTAACGAAGCCAATATTTTAATTGATTAAAGTGTAATGAAAAGGTAGAAATTACGAACGTTTTTTTTCTCGACTACGCGGCCAAGTAAAGTTGTTGATATTTTTGTTTTTTTTTTTTTCAGCAGTATGTAGGTAAATATATGAAAAAATTAAATGATCTTTACGTGAAAAATAAATAAATAGGTATAGTTAAAATTTATGGAAATAAGTAGGAATGTATTTTGTACTTATATATTGCAAAACGAGTAGATTCATATGGATTTGGAGAAGAGAACTAAAAAAAACCGGCCAAGAGCGTGTCGGGCCACGCTCACTGTAGGGTTCCGTAGTTTTCCGTCCGTCACAGTAAGTGTCCCCACTTAAGAGTTAAAATAACACCGCCATGTAGGATATGATATGAGCGTGGGTGTGGGAAAGCGCGCTGGCATCGCGCAGTCGTGATATCGCTCCGTATTATTTACTTTTAATTAAATTCATTACATGTTTTTGACCAGTGAATTATGTGTGAGTGAAGTCGCGGTTGATCAATTGTAGGCCACAATTGTTGGTGTGCTCCGTGGATCTGTATTTTGACCGCAAAAGCAAGTTTTGTCTTCCGTACAATGTCACAGGCGGAGCGAGCGGTTGGAGCAAGATTACCGGCGCCGGCGGGAAGTTGGACTTCCGAGAGTTATGCAGGTTGTTTTACTTGCTGTTGGTGAATCGTACGTGAAGTGGATCATATTTATAGTGCAGTGCAGTGTTTACGTCTTTGCAAGCCGCGACAATTATGTTAAGCGGGTTTTTTTTTGTATGTGGGTAATCATCGTGGCAGTCACATCTTACCTCAATAAGAAGAAAAAAGTGGAAGTAACTATTCGCCAATTTCGGCGCTAAAGCTGTAGTCAGCGTGGCCCTTTGGTTAGAACATTGACTAATGTGAGCGCGGTTTCTAATGTGTCCGTGGGTTCGAATCTTGCAACGCTTGGTGATTTAGAAACTGATTTTAATATTGGATTTTACTTTTTATTATTAGTGTTTGCTTTTTGTTTTTTTTTTGTGCGCATTGGTTTGCAGGTTTGATGTACCTAATTTTTTTTATCCTGTGTTAATTTTTTTTTAATGAAGTAACCTTTTTTTTTTTTTGCGTCGTTTATTATATTTTTGCTAGTTTTAGGATTTTAATTATTGACTACAATTCTTTGCTGGGCGGATGTTTTACTTATATCAAAGTGGTGACATATGTATGCAAGGTTTTTTATGATTATTGAAAGCTGTATGGTGTTTTTTATTTCAATTACTTTTACCTCGTTTTTTTTTATATTTGTGATTTACTGATTTTTTTATATACACATATATTTTGTTTCAAACTAAACTTTATTTTGTAATTTTTTACCGTGTTTAGAATGAGTAACCAACAAAGGTTAGTGTGCCCTCACTGTCCAAGGATATTTGCTGTGTCGAGGGGTCTCAATGTACATATAACTAAGGTACACCGGGAGCTGGCGTCGCATGGTTCTGACGGTGTAGTGGTGACGCCGCCGACAAGTTCTGGCGCAGCTAATACGGGTCTTCACAGTTTGCCGTCACTAAGGAAAAATGTTAGGGTGCTGAAACACATTCCAAAGGGGGCGAGGAGTCTAGCGGCGGGCAGATTGGCTAGCATAATAGATAAATGTTTAACGACAAATAATGTGGACGAGTGGTTTACTTTCCTCTCCTTTTCCTTCACTGCTTTGCGGGTTCCGGAGTGTTCGGGTGGTCAGTCTCTTACGTCTAAGGTCAAGGAGAACATTGACGCCATTCGTGTTTATTTTCCTGATGAAGCTGCTCACAAACCGCAGTCTCTTTATCGTGCTATAGAGGCCAAGGTGCATGAAGGGGATGTGCGGGGTGCAGTTCGCCTCTTGCTATCAGATTCGAAATTGGCCCCTAATGATGATAATACTTTGAGGGAGTTGCAGAGTAAGCACCCTTCCTCGTCAAGGCAGCTTGCATTGCCAGCCGAGCCGGATGCATCGAGCCCTTTCTTGAGCGTTTCTTCTTCCGACGTGGTGGACGCTTTGGGGAGCTTTTATAATGGATCGGCTGCTGGTTTGGATGGGCTTCGTCCCCAGCATTTGAAAGAGTTGACTTCACCATCGGCGGGTAGCAATGGGCCTATATTGCTCGAATCCTTAACGAAATTGTGCAACTTCCTTTTAAGGGGCATGGTTCATCCTCAAGTCTGTCCGTACTTATATGGGGCGTCAATCTGTGCACTGACAAAAAAGGATGGGAGCGTTAGGCCTATTGCTATCGGAAATACGATACGTCGATTGGCTTCTAAGTTGTGTTGCCGCACTGTGAGGGACGAAATGGCAGAGTATCTTCAGCCGCATCAGGTGGGTTTTGGCACACCCTTGGGCTGTGAGGCGGCAATACATGCCACGCGTGCCTTTGTACAGGCACAAGACAACTCTGACAGGGTTGTTTTAAAGTTAGATATTAGAAATGCGTTTAACTCTGTGGAAAGGGATACTATGTTGAGGGAAGTGAAGGATCTGGTACCCCCTATATATCCTTTCCTCTACCAGTGCTATGCTTCACCTAGTAACCTTTTCTATAACAGTACCGTATTGTCCTCGCAGGTCGGTGTTCAGCAGGGGGATCCTCTGGGCCCATTGGTTTTTTGTCTGGCCGTACAAAAGTTGGTAGCTTCATTGGATTCTCCTCTTAATGTCTGGTATCTGGATGATGCCACGATTGGTGGGCCGCCTGAAGTTGTCCTGGAGGATTTAAAGAAGTTGTTGCCATCTTTATCAGCCATTGGTTTGGAGATCAGTACCGAGAAGTGCGAATTATTTCCATGTCGTGCGATTGGATCCGTTGCTGATTTTCAGGCTTTACTACCAGGGTTGAAAGTTGTGGATACTGCAGATTTCTCTCTTTTGGGGGCTCCAATATTTCCAGAGGGGGTGCCCGCTGCCGTTGAAAGGAAAGCCGATGCGTTGACTGCATCGCTTACGCATCTTCAGCAGTTGTCGGCCCATGTCGCGTTAGTCTTATTGCGCAGCTCCTTTTCCATGCCACGTATGGTTTATACTTTACGGACGGCACCTTCTTGGTTATTTCAGCAGTCGGTTAAGGACTTTGACCAAGTACTGCGGCATGGCCTTGAGGCTATTTTAAATGTTAGTCTAGATGAGTCGCAATGGGTTCAAGCTGCGCTGCCTATTAGGTATGGTGGGCTGGGAATTCGGGCTGTGTGCGATGTGGGGCTTGTCGCCTTTGTTGCTTCTGCTTATGCTTCTGGGGATCTTGTCACTCGTATTCTGTCCATAGATGGTGGCAATATCGAAATCCCGTTTCTGCAGGAAGCCCTAGTTGAGTGGAAACTTAGGTGTCCAAGTGATGCACGACCTGAAAATTTGAAGTCGCAGAGGTCTTGGGACGACTTGCTTAGCAAGAGGACATATGATGGATTATTGGAAGGTGCTGTTGGTGTGGGTGCTGCCCGTTTGAGAGCTGTGAGGGAGCCTGAATCTGGAGCTTGGCTCCACGCCTTGCCGTCGTCACATTTGGGTACTCACTTAGATAATGACTCCCTTAGGATCGGGGCAGCGTTGAGGTTGGGGTGTGTGGTTTGTGAGCCTCATCAGTGTATCTGCGGAGCCATGGTTGAGGCGAACGGCCACCATGGTCTAAGTTGTGTGAGATGTGCCGGTAGGTTTTCGAGACATCATTCCATCAACGACATCATTCGTCGGGCATTGATTACCGCCCAAGTGCCTAGTGTACTGGAGCCTCAAGGTTTGAGTAGGACTGATGGCAAAAGGCCGGACGGGTTAACGCTGGTTCCTTGGGCAAGAGGGCGTAGTCTCATTTGGGATGCGACATGCGTGAGTACGTTCGCTCCGTCGCATCTCAGCCACACAGTGCGGAAGGCTGGGGCTGCTGCGGAAACTGCAGCGAAGCTCAAGCGTTCCAAATACTTAAACTTGACACCACTATATGATTTTGTTCCGGTTGCGGTGGAAACCGGTGGACCCTGGTGTTCGGAGGGGAAAAAATTTATAAAAGATCTGGGGCAGCGGTTGAGGGACCGGGGTTGTGGTCCCCGGTCCGGCTCGTACCTGGTCCAGCAAATATCGTTGGCAGTGCAGCGCGGTAATGCGGCCAGCATTTTTGGAACGTTTGCCCCGGGTACGTGTCGTCTCGGGGATTAACGTGAAGGCGCGCTTAGAGGGTTAGGTTTTTGACAAAGCTTGTTGCGGATTTTATTTTGTACACTTTTGACGAAGCCTGTGGCAGATTATTACTGGTGTAGATTGGACGAAGTTTGTTGCGGATGTCTTTTTGTATCCTTTTTGACGAAGCCTGCGCTGTGGATTAGTTTTATTGACCAATTCTATATTGAATAAAGTATGAGCGTTCCACGTACAGCGACATCTATCGGCAAATTAAGTAAACTAGCGCGCGAGCATAAAGTATGGAAGATGATTTTTATGGGATAATTCTTTATTGCGTGAACCGATTTTCACCGTTTTTACTTTATTTGAAAGCACGTCATTTCATTGTAATTTTGTAGAAATTACAGGTACAATAAACACCTGCTTATACGGTTAAATTACAAACTTAGTTCAGAAATTCTTTTGTATTTTTTTTTCAAAAACTATTCATCCTATCAAGTTCAAAATAATTTTCCTAGAAAGTTTTTATAAAGTTCTACTTTTGAGATTTTTTTCATATTTTTAAAACTTATGGTTCAAAAGTTAGAGGGGGGGGGGACGCATATTTTTTTACTTCTGGAGCGATTATTTCCGAAAATATTTACATTATCGAAAAATGATTTTAGGAAACCCCTATTCATTTTTAAATACCTATACAATAATATATCACACGTTAGGGTTGAAATGAAAAAAAAAATCACTCCCCACTTTACGTATAGGGGAGGTACCCTAATAAAAAAATAATTTCCACTTTTTATTTTACCACTTTGTCGGCGTGATTGATATACATATTAGTACCAAATTTCAGCTTTCTAGTGCTAACGGTCACTGAGATTATCCGCGGACGGACGGACGGACGGACGGGCAGACATGGCGAAACTATAAGGGTTCCTAGTTGACTACGGAACCCTAAAAAAAGATATTCTAAACAAGCGGGCCGTCCAAGATAGACCAAAATTTGTTTCCCTTGTGTCACGCATATACAAAAAAAAACTTTGAACTAGAACGTGGCGAACCCGACAGAATATTTAAAACTTTAACCTTTCAAAAATAATAAATTAATAATAAATGCTCTAACAACGAACCCAAAGTTGGTAAGAGTAAAGGATGGTACACGACACTTCAGACACTTCATTTTGTATAGAACGCGTCACGTGATGTTTGGAAAAAATGAAGTGTCGGAAGTGCCGTGTAGGACGCAGAACAGTCCTTAAACACACACTTGCGAGATTTATTTTGTGAGATCACAACATTGAAAACTAGAAATTCTTTATTTTATTTTTCTCCCCGCCAGACGGCCCGACAAGTGAATTTTTACTTTAAACAAATGCCTGAATAATCACATATTTTTTTCAAACTGCTGTAACTTTTAGTACTAACCTAATTCCGGATATCGCAGTAAATAAATAAAAATATGCAACCGATTTGAGAACCTCTTCCTCAAAATCATCCTTCCTTTCCCTTCCTACCTTCCTTTCCTTACATTCCTTCCTTTCCTTTCCTTTCCTTTCCTTTTGAAATCTTGAAGTCGGTTAAAAAGCATGCACTCACCTGTCGCACCAGTGATCATAATGTTCTTCCCATCGTAAAACCTTTGTATCTCCGTCAATTTCTTATCATCTTTCCTACACTCTAAACACTCATCAATCCTTTTATAATCACTATTTAAATTCATGTTTTCCTGTTGAATATTCCCATTAATCTCTTGATTTCTGTCGGTTTGTTGCACTAAATTTCTGTCTTTCCTTTCCATGTTTTCTGTTTCCGTTTGGTGGTCTTGCTTCATGAGGCTCCTGTCCACGCTTTCTTGTGTTCTTTTTTCGAATTTTATGTCCAGTGTTTCTAACATGTTACTGTTTGTGTCTAGCGCCATTGTGGGAGTTCAGCACATTCTGTGAACAAGAATATATAATTTATTGAACCAGGCTGTTTTTTATGAGATCAAGGTAAGAGCGTGGCACATATTTTTGCGGCCTTCGTGTAGGAAGATACTATTGCCGGTGACTGTACGTACTACGTAAGTATAACGGGTTGGCACTAATCGATTAGAATGTGATGTACCGGATCTAGTCTTAGAATAAATTAGTAAAAATATTATCCCTCAACATTTTTGAAATAAATAGGTATAGTTTGTCCGGAGACTAAGGATAAATTCGCCATATTTTATGTATGGCGCATTTATCCTTAAGCTACCGGACAAACTATTCAAGGTAATAATAATCTTGAAGTATTTTTTTATTAAATTAGATGGTACCTACATATGAAGGGTACACGGAAAGAACATGTCTAGTCACATTGACAACATTTTGAGTTATAGCGCTTTTAAAGTTTGGAACGATTCAATTAACCATACTATTTTAGACATAGATTTTTTTTATTTAACATCATATGGAGTTACAATTTTACAGATATTGCTACAAAACTAAAAAGACCTTAAAACTAGGATTTAAAAGTACATAGAAGACTTTCGTAACTAGATGGTTTTTATGAGTTAAAAAGTGGATTAAGGTTCAAAATTACAGCTGTAACAGAAGTTGTTACTAATAGTTCATTGCAAGCTCTACATTTTGATACAAAAATCTCATTTAACAAAAAAAGTGACTAGACATGTTCTTTCCGTGTACCCTTCATATGCTTCTATCGCACAATTAGGTATTCGCCATTACTGACAACTTACCGGCCATATTTCTTTTACGCTCATTATAATAATTCTGGGTAACCTTTAACCCAGAAAAAAACATTAGAAAAATCGAGACCGGATCATAAATGAAAAAGTCCGGGAAGCCAAAACCTCTAATTCGAACGCAGCTACCACTAGGTTTTTAAAGTCACAAATCATAGAGCCATTATTGTCCTAGATGTGACCTAATGGCGCGAACGTTCTAACTGAAGATAAATGGAAACTAAGAGAAATCGCAGCAGTGTGAGTAGTTTTATAAGTATACCTACTTATGCTTACTGTTTGTAGAGCGACCGAGAAATATGCTATGCGAATAAAATAAATAAATAAAAAATATTTATGTAATTATTATGCTTTTATTGGTTACACTGACGCATGCATGTATAAATATTAGATTCGAAGAACTAAGAGCTAAGTGTACAATAAAATGGACGTAAATACTACATTCACAATTGTGTAGGTATGTAAATATATCATTTGTCTATTTAACACGTTCAGCGAATGCCATCTCGCTCAAATCTGGAGCAGAGTCCGACTGGGGAAGTACCTCCACCTTACAGAAAACCACAGCCAAATAGCACTAGACCCTACTCAGAGTGTTGTGTTCCTGCTGGTGAGTAAGGTTGCCAAAGAGCTCAAAGAGGATCCAGTGTGTTGACGATGAGGGACCTTCTTGTTCCTTTAGCCATCAACAAAGTGAATCCTCCTTTTTGTAAAGGGTCGGCAACGTGCATGTGACTCCTTTGGAGTTGCAGGCGTCCATAGGGTACGGTAGCTGCTTACCATCAGGCGGACCGTATGCTTGTTTGCCACCGTCTTGGTATAAAAGAAAAAAAATGAAATGGTCATTATTTAAATACTTTGTGTTTCAAACTGTTTTTTTTTCTTTTTTGATTAAGTATCCGAATTAGCAAATTTATGATATGGGTGTGTAGATAAAATCAATAAACACTACTCGTAAGTTAACATTTTTTACGTCACACCTGGCCATAATGTGAGTTTTATCGCACGCTACGCGTACGGTAAAACTCGCATTATGGCCAGGTCGAGACGTAAAATTGTGTACTCACCACGGGCAGTAAAAAAGAAAGCCCTCTATCGCATATTTACAACACTCGCCTGCGGCTCGGTTTACAAATACCTGCGATTTCGGGCTTTCTTTCTTTTACAGTCCTTGGTAAGTAATGTACTATTAAATGGGATATTGAGGTCCAGTTGCGTCTCGCACTTACAAATCAATAAATAAATAAAATTTATTTAGATAAATAAAAGGGTCATACTAAAATGATCCGGAAAGGTAAATTTTAATTAAATCCGCAAAAAAGTGAGGCATAACATAACATACGATTGTACTGTCAAAGGGTAATAAGTATGTGACAGTCTATGTGAAAAGGTACAATCTGTCGGAATGCGCTTATTTCGTACTTTGTACAGATTCAATGTTGTATTCAAGCAAGAAACGCGTAAACGCCGGCCGGAAAAATGGTACCTTTTGATGTTGACAGTCACAGTAATCACAGTATGCTTGTTTGCCACCGTCTTGGTATAAAAGACAAAAAAATTGAAATGGTCATTATTTAAATACTTTGTCTTTCAAACAGTTTTTTTTCTTTTTTCATTAAGTATCCGAATTAGCAAATTAGAATGACCGCCATTGCACCGCCATGGCCAACTGGATTGTGCGGGCCGTCGGGGAGGAGGATAACCGCGGTCGGGGAGGAGGGCTAGATTTTCTTGACGTTACCGATTATCGATGTCGTAATGAATTTTCATACATTATTACGACACTGGCTCAGATAATACACTGATGTTACATTACTGGTTGCAATAATGGTGTTGATTATTATACGGTTTCCGTGCGCAGAGTAGATGATTTATGATATGGGTGTGTAGATAAAATCAATAAACACTACTCGTAAGTTAACATTTTTTAAATGGGATATTGAGGTCCAGTTGCGTCTCGCACTTACAAATCAATAAATAAATAAAATTGATTTAGATAAATAAAAGGGTCATACTAAAATGATCCGGAAAGGTAAATTTTAATTAAATCCGCAAAAAAGTGAGGCATAACATAACATACGATTGTACTGTCAAAGGGTAATAAGTATGTGACAGTCTATATGAAAAGGTACAATCTGTCGGAATGCGCTTATTTCGTACTTTGTACAGATTCAATGTTGTATTCAAGCAAGAAACGCGTAAACGCCGGCCGGAAAAATGGTACCTTTTGATGTTGACAGTCACATATAGGGACCCTATACAGGTTGAAATTTTAACCACCGGTCATATTGAGAGAGATGATTAGGTAGGCCATACAGGAATAACTTATACTATGCTGTCTGTTGTCTGTCAAGCTGTTTCGATATGTCTACTTATAGAACTACGCATTATTATGTATCTTTAAGATCTAATGTGAAGGCCGGTTTACACCTGCAAGTTTACTTGCACCTTGTTGCTGCTACATGCTAGAATGAAATAGTGATATTCATATCTCATTCTGAACTATAGCTGCGTCCCTACTCGCCGCAAGTAAACTTGCAAGTGTACGAGCCCCTTAATATTACTGTTTTGAAAAAATAAGTCCCGCCGAGTTTCTTGCCGGTCATAATACGTCTCGGGTTAGAACCGGTGGTAGTTTTATTTTTTTACTTCTCGTGCTCAAAAAGTGTGTCCTATTATGCTTACCAAGGCGGACTAAAATAGTACATGTAGCCTCTAGGGCTAATATGTATACATATTTATGATTTACAAAACATTTTAAAAAATTGAGCAATCAGAACACTTCACCATATTAAATCCACCAATCACAACACATATCGGAGTTAATCGGAACGCTAGATACTTTTTTGGTGCGTATACTGTGTAAATAATTTAAGTCCTTAAAAAAAACATTGTATTTAATATCAACCAATCAGAAATATTGGGTGTTTCATACATTTCGGGATTCTCGTCTAGTCCCAGCAGTTTATAGTATAAGAGCCCACGACACTAAACCTAGTTCGATAAGTCTCCTACATAATATATATATATATATATAATTAGTTACGTCTTCACTAAGGGGAACGCGAAATGGCGGTGCTGCAATGCAAAAAAAAGTGGCGGTAAATTTTTTTTTTCTTAAAAAAAAATCCTGTTTCTAGTATGATAAGTCTCCTAGATTTCCTTTGTTCCTTGGAGATGTATGCCGAAACATAGCGCCTGATCGTTTAAGTTGGGGCCAGACGGCATACAACCACAGCCCTCTGCCACGAGACCATGGCAGAAAACAGAGATTTTAAACCATGTAGCCAGTGATTGGTGCCAAATTCTACATGACCTTTAAACGCCCTTGGTGGCTAGGTGTGCTCTGCCAACCATTGGCAGAAGCGGTTGGTTGGTTGTCAGCCATGTAGCCGCTCGCTTCAACATCTCGCTCCAACCAAGGGCACGTGGCAGAATCTGCGGCTATCCGCCATCTGGCCCCAACTTTATAACACTGAACGTTATATGTACTGTAGAGTATTTATTTTACAAAGCGTATCACACCTCTCATTCTGTCGAGTCAAATAAGTCCCCACGTAATGTCAAAGTTGTTCATATTTACGCGTAAACATAAATATGTGCAGTTTATTCAGGTCAAGTGCATGAATGCACAAAACACTGTATAAATCAATATGAGGTGTGTCATCATTTTCACATTTATAGTCAGTAGGTATTATCATTGCCGGCAAGGGAATTTTTGGTACCTTTATACAAAACATATTAAAATAAATATTTAAGGGGGCTCCCATACAATAGGACCCGGGATATGTCCATAAACTACGTCCAAAAGAGAGGTATGGGTACTGCGAATGTCATCACGCTTTGTGTGGTAGGGCACAGCACAGCGAATGTCATCTCGCTCAAATCTGGAGCAGAGCCCGACTGGGGAAGTAGCTCACAGAAAACCACAGCCAAATAGCACTAGATGACTAGACCCTTCTCATAGTGTTGTGTTCCTGCTGGTAAGTAAGGTTACCAAAGAGCTCTAAGAGGACCCAGTGTATTGACGACGAGGGACCGTCTTGTTCCTCCGTCAACACAGTGAATCCTCCTTTTTGTAACGGGACGGCAACGCGCATGTGAAACCTCTGGAGTTGCGGGCCGTATGCTTGTTTGTTACCGTCGTGGTATTAAAAAAAACAACAGGGCTCGATTCGACATGGCATAACTGACAGTCGCTTGCGAGACAACTATATCACACTTTTGTGACAGTTGAAATTTGGGGTGGAATCACCCAATCAACTCAATAGCCATAGACAAAACGCTCTAGCGAGACCTACTGACAGCTTGGCAGTTAGGTGTGGACACGTGTAGACAGATGGATTTCACTTTATCCACTAGCGATACAAGTGTGACATCCACGTGTCACAGTTTGGCATGCGACATGACATGACTTTTTTGCCATTTTTATACGAGTAGATAACTAGCCTTTTCCCGCGGCTTCGCCCGCGTACTATAAGTACTCAAAAAGGATACGATACTTATGTTGATTTTCAGACTTTGTGACCACATTTGCCCCTTTTAGGGGTTGAATTTTCAAAAAACCTGAAACACGTGTTTAATCATTTATCGTTAGGAATACTCCTGTGGAGTTTCGAATTAAATAGTCTAACAAATCTTGATTCGCCATACAAACTTTGGACCCCCATTTTACCCCCTTAGGGGGTGAATTTTGAAAAATCCTTTCTTAGTGCATCCCTAGACCATATAAGGAACCTACGTGCCAAATTTGGAATCTCTAGAACCAGCAGTTTGGGCTGTGCGTTGATATGTCAGTCAGTCAATCAGTCAGTCAGTCAATCCGTCAGTCAGTCAGTTTCTTCTTTTATATATTTAGATGGTACGGAACTCTTCGTGCGCGAGTCCGACTCGCATTTAGCCGATTTTTATCTAGACTATCACATTGTTTCTTACACCTCTTACACATGTGTAAACGGTAACGTAACGTCTCACTTGACCGGCCGAGCGAGAAGATGCCTTAATTGTGCCGCTACTTAGATGCATTACTGTTTCTTCACTTTGCAGAATCTAGTTTTCATCATTTTATAATTCAACAGTTTGTCGGGAAAGAGAAGTGTCGTGGTTCATTTTATTATTATTAGCCATTTATTCCCACAAAAACATTAATTTTATTTACACAGTAACATCAAAACTATTTTTTTTAATAAATGTAACTATGAATACAATACAATCAGTAGGTATGAATTGTTCACTTATTTTTAACTGGTAAATAACATGCAAATTATTCCATACTTAACTAATTATTTAAAATACAATATAATTCAAAAACATGCAAAACATTATTGTCAAATTGTTTTAGTCGTAAACAATTTAATACCTACTTTAAAACAGATATCAGACTAAATTAATTAATTAATTAAAGCTTGGTTACAATTTATGATAATTGATAATACAATGAAAAAATCAATGAATAAAATACTTGGTTACAATTTATGATAATTGATAATACAATGAAAAAAAATAGAGATGTTTTTGGGGACCCAATTTCGGGTAAAGGCTCCCTCCATGCATGTCCACGACTTCCCATCCTGCGTGAGTCTTAGTCCAAATCGTGGTTTATACACGGTGCCCGCGAGGAAACGGAAAAAATTTAACCACGCATTCCTGAGGTCATAAGAAGGAAAAAACATTATACAAGTTTAGGTGAATTCCGCCAAAAAAAATTTTTTTGTTTTGTTTTTTTTTTCGACTTTTTGAATGTTTTTGTACATAATAAGTAAAATGTTCTTGGAAAAATTATCGATAAATATGAATTGGTACATTTTTTTTCAGTAAAAACTAGTTTATTCAAAGTGTTCCTTGTCACTTTGATATCTGTCAAAAAGGCCGTCTAGACTGGGCCTCATAGTGGTGATATTGCTATCAAAACGGGGTTTTGCACTGAAACACAATTTTTTTTAATTGGTATTAACTCTGAAACTAGGCGAATTTCAAAAAAGTTTAAATGACATTTTTATCTCTAAATACGATCTATATAGATATGTATATTAAAATCTTGCCGTTTCCTCGCGAACACGTAAATAGTATAGGAGCTCATACATTCTACGATACTTCTCTTTCCGGATGGACTCTACCACTAATACTGATAGATTTTCATGCGTAAAGTAAATATGCACAGAAATTTAAAAAAATACACATTCAACAAGTAATTACCGAACGTAATTTATCCTAACGTTTGCACAAAACGTTTTTTGTCCAAGTTTTGTGTCTTTTTAGGGTCCGTAGCCAAAATGGCAAAAACGGAACCCTTATAGTTTCGTCATGTCCGTCCGTCCGTCCGTATGTCACAACCATTTTTCTCGGAAACTGTAAGACAATTTTGACAAAAGGTGTATTTATGTGAATCTGAGTAACCCGAAAGATTATAACCATAAAATCCATCATAATTCGAGACTAAAATGTCGTATAAAGTTTTCTGGAATTGGCCTAGTTTCAGAGTTACTACCTACCAACTAAATAAAAAAACATTTTTTATTGTGACTCAGTGCAAAACGCTTTTTTGATGGCGATTTCACCCTTTATGGGGTCTAGTCTAGACATTCTTATTGACAGATATCAAAGTGCCAAGGATTAATTTACGTAAACTATTTTTTACGAAAAAAATGTACTAATTTATTTTAATCGCCAGTTTTAACAATAACATTTATGTTTTCATGTTCAAAAGCATTTAAAAAATGGAAAAAAAAACAAAAAAAACTTTTTTTTTGGTGAAATTGACCTGAATTCGTATAACATTTATTACTCCTTATGACCTCAGGAATTTATGGTTAAAATCTTTCGGGTTACTCAGATTCACCGTGTATATTTGGACCCGGGGTATGTCCATGAACTACGTCCGGACCTGAGTATGTCCTTAAACTACGCCAAAAAGAGAGGTACGGGCACTGCGAATGGCATCTCGCTAAGTGTGGTAGAGCACGTTCAGGGAATGTCATCTCGCTCAAATCTGGAGCAGAGCCCGACTTGGGAAGTACCTTACAGAAAACCACAGCCAAATAGCACTAGACCATACTCATAGTGTTGTGTTCCTGCTGGTGAGTAAGGTTGCCAAAGACCTCAAAGAAGACCCAGTGTGTTGACGATGAGGGACCTTCTTGTTCCTTTAGCCGTCAACACAGTGAAGCTTTTGGTAAAGGGTCGGCAACGCGCATTTGACTCCTTCGGAGTTACAGGCGTCCATAGGTTACGGTAGCTGCTTACCATCAGGCGGGCCGTATGCTTGTTTGCCACCGTCGTGGTATAAAAAAAATTTGGTGTGCCGCTACTTAGTATGGTAGTAATATTGCAAAAAAAATTTGTAATATTGCAAAAAAAAATTGTTATTCTCCATACATGTAACTAATTGCCAAAGAACCAGAATTAGAATACAGGTCATGATTACTGCCAGAGATGTGCAAAATGGTTTAGAAAAAGTATTTAAATACAAAATGCAAATACTTTCATGATTTACTATTTCAAATGCAAAATACAAAATACTTAGCAAAATTGTATTTCAAATACTAAATACAAAATAGGTATTTCCAAAATAATTTTAAAAATACAAATGCTTTTTAGAATTCAGTCGCCAAGATGGAAAAAACGAAATCCTTATCTCGTCATGTCCGTCTGCCCGTAATAACATGTCATAGCATAGTCATAGCATAGCCATTTTAATCAATCAATCAATAAAGCAAAAGTTAATCAAATTTTAACTAGAGGTGAGTTTTGTGTGCCACTAATTTGTTGTCTAGGTAAATGATTAAAATATTTTTTAGGGTCGGCACTCGATACATGTAATTAAATATTTTTTTTATAATGTGATGCGATAGTGAGTTATATTTATCTATATGGATCCAAATGTCATTTACTTTCCAAGTATGTATATTTTTTTTAGTTTCAATGAAAAGTAAATTCGGTACAAAACTGGATTTCCATTCTTATAAGCGCTGGTATCCTGGCGATAAGACGTCCGACTTTCAATCTGGAGGTCTCGGGATCGAATCCCTACTTTGTACCACTGAGATTTTCGGAACTTATGTACGAATTATCGGTTGATATTTATCAGTCTCTTTTCGGTGACGGAAAACATCCCGCGGAAACCGGAACTAATCCCAATAAGGCGTAGTTTCTCCTCTGGGTTGGAAGGTCAGATGGTAGTCGCTTCTGTAAAAACTAATGTCTATGCCAATTCATGTGATGAGTTCGCCAAGCCGGGACAAACACTAAGAGGATGACGATTTCCATACTTATCTTAACACTCCATTTCAAAACAGACGACTAGTTACAAAATGACGAGAGCGTTAGGAATGAGTGCCTTTTTTCCCTTGGTTACGCGGTGTCCTGTCCTACCAATCACCCACGTAGGAGCAATATAACTATAACCTTAACAGGTTAACTTAACCTACCCTTTCTACCAACATTATATTAAATTACAAAAAAAAGTATTTCGTATTTTCAAAATAGGAAATGGGTCCCAAAAAGTATTTCAAATAAAATACAAAATGCTTTTGTTAAAAAGGTATTTAAATACAATATAGGAAATAGGTATTTTGCATTTTGTATTTGCATTTTAAATACAAGTATTTCAAGTAAGTCACATCTCTGATTACTGCCAAAGTGCCGAGTGCACGTACACCCGCTGTTTCCATTCATTCATTCGGTAGGTCGATGTTCATTGAACATTCGTTGAAACTCTCACTCTCGTTCACGAATGGTCAATTCAGCGTGTCGTCAAAACCGCGACCGCGGCGAGCGGCCTACTGACCGCACGCGTGCCTATTTTCCTAATAGACGGAGAGCTATCCACGTCAGATATGACACAATAATGAGAGCAACGAAACCACTCTAGTCAGTTTGCTATACTATGTTAATCGAAAAGGCGGAGCTTCGCTTACGAAAGCAAGTTCTTACAAACTTCTTGCTACTATGATGTCTCGGCATTTCGATGGCTTTTTGAATTTGAGAGTTTGTTCCGCGATAACTTTTGTAACGCATTTCTGATCTTCATGAAATTTGTCAGGGTTGTAGCAAAGATACATATAATTTGAGAGTTCGTATATGAGCAGGATCGACCAAGGGGACATGGAGCTAGGAGGCGCGAAAATATCGTCATAAGGGTCTTGTTATATTGGTCATCTTGTTTGCAAGGAAATCGCGAGTTCTGAGTTCGAGGCGGACTACTAGTTTCTAGATCTGACATCTGGCAGCTGTAAAGTGTAAGGTCAATCAATGCAAACGACTTCAAGAAAACCAATCCTAGCGTTCTGGGTTTAATGCAATAATATGAGAAATTATATAAATCATTATATTATATTATTGCCAAAAGTTTCTGTTGGAGTTGTTTCTGTAATAATACGCAATGGTTTTGTTCTAATATTAAAATATAGGCCCTGTCCTTTATAACTGAGACAACGTCGGCAGTTTTTACCTATTTTGGTATTACTATTTCATTTTACAATTCAAAAATTTTTGTTAGTCTGTCACTCTGACTTCCAACCATTAAAAGCTGCCAGTGGCGCGGACCTAGCAATAAAGATAGTATATGGCAATCTAAAAAGACGGATTTTGTTGCTCTCCTTATTGTGTCATATCTGACGTGGCCAGCTCTTAGTCCATAATGAATGAGATCGGACACTTTGAATGAACCCATTTAACTGAAATATATTTTGGTTGTAAGAGATTAGTAGTACGGCCCCATCAGATATATCGGAGCAGCCAAGGTGGCCAGCTGAACCGATTTTATTCAAAATAGTCTTCATTGAAAGTACTTATCAGGCCTAAGATCTATGAATTTTTCCAAATTTTTTGGATCAACGGTTCAAAAGTTAAATGGGGGACGCCCTTTTTTGAACTTTCAGAGCTAGCATTTACGAAACTATTAGTTTTATCCAAAAAAAAATATTTAAAAGACCTTTATTATTTTTGAAAGATCTATCTAATGATACCCAACAAGATAGGGTTGGAGCGAAAAAAAAATTCGCCCCCCTCTTCGCTTTATGTGTACTGACTGGAGGTACCCTAACAAAAAATATTTTTCCAGTTTTTATTCTACCACTTTGTCGACGTGACTAATGTACATACTGATACCAAATTTCAGCTTCCGAGCGATTTCAGCGAACGGTCACTGGGCTAGACCGCGGACAGACGGACAGACGGACGGACGGACTTGGCGAAACTACAAGGATTCCTAGTTCACTACGGAACCCTAAAAAGCTGCATGTGAAGCACTCCGAAAAACCCCAGGATACGAACCTGTGGCCCCTCTGGATTTCTGGTCCAACGTGCTGCCAATCCAAAAAAATTGTTCAATGAACTTTTTGTATGTTTAAATATTAGATGTGTAACTATGGAGGTCAGGAAGTGATTGAAATTTCACACACGATTAATATAACCTAGTTTTGGCGACCTTAACTTACTTATCGCTTGCCGAATATCTACTGGGGCATTAACGCATTTAAACGGACTCCTAGCCTAGTTGGTAGTGACCCCGAGTTCCAATCCTAGTCAGGGTATTTATTTGTGTGTTTATCACACATATTGTTCCTGAGTTATGGATGTTATGTATTTATATTATTTTAAGAAATATATAATTTAGTTTATTAACAAATTTTATTCAAAAAATACTAAGGAATATAATTTGCTTTCAAAAACTTATAATTTATTTTTATTTATTTATAACAAACATACAACTATCCTTACAGGCTTATCCTAATTCGACAGTGTTTAACATAATTACTAAATTATCAAATACATTAACATAAAATTATAATACACTCAGTCAAACACACCTTAACTAAAATTATTGCTACCGTTCGTTGTCGTTTCCGGTGCAAAAGTGCCCATAACGCTTGCAGCATTACCACGCTGAATAGCCATGGACAGTCTTTGCACCAGAAACGACTCAGAGCGGGGGTCCTCTCCCTTTTGCCGAAGTCGATGGCCTAAGTCTCGTACAAATTTTTTCGCGTCCGCTCCCCAACAGCCCGCCGTTTCCACCGCGAAAGGGACAAAAACGTAACCCGCGCCCAAGGGGGCGTACTTTTGCCGCTTCACTGCCGCCTGAGCCTCGGCTGCCGCTCCAGCCGCGCGCGTCGTGCGAACGATATGAGAGGCGGCGAAGGTGCTGACACACGTAGCGTCCCACACCAAGCACCGCCCCCTCTCCCACGGCACCAAGGTCAATCCATCAGGCCGTTTGCCATCCGTGCGACTAAGGCCCGGAGGCTCAAGCACGGACGGAACGCCAGCCGACCTGAGGGCCCTCTGGACTATGTCGTTGAGGGCATGGTGACGCGGATGCCTACCAGTGCATCGCCGGCAACTCAGAGCGTGATGGCCGTCAGCCCCCACCATGGTACCGCAAATGCATATATGTGGTTGACATACTTCGCAGCCCAGGCGGAGAGCAACGGACACCCGCAATGAGTCACCGTCGAGTAGGGTACCCAACTGAGGAGAAGGTAACGCGTGCAGCCATGCCCCTGATTCTGACTGCGACACAGCCAGAAGTCTTGCGCGGTCCGCACCCACGGCATTCCCAATAAGCCCGTTCAGCATGGCCTTGCAACCCACGTCATCCCACGCGCGCTGAACTTTAGGGTTTTCCGGAACGTTTGCCCCAGGATTAAGAGCCAACCACTCCCTCAACGCATCGGCCTCATAGGGTAAGCTCGCCCTGTCGCCATCTAAGGATAAAATATTAGCAACAAGGTCCGCTACCCCATGGGCCGACGCCAAGAAGGCTGGCAAGCTTACGTCCTGTACACGCCGCACACCGATGCCCCCGTGCCGGACCGGCAAAGCCGCTTGCGTCCATTGTATTTATATATGTCTATCTATAATTATATATCGTCACCTAGTACCCACAACACAAGCCTTATTGAATTTAGTTTACTGTGGGAATAGGTTGATTTGTGTCAGATTGTCCCATAATGTTTATTTATTTATTAGAGAATAAGTATTTATTACACAGTAAAAAATTATTAGACAATAAGGATTTATTGGGCATTTGTAATTTATGAGACAAGACAATAAGGAATATAACATAAAACATTAAATAAACATTAAACATATATTAAATAGCGCCTTTGCATGTTTCATGAAATAAAACGTATGAACTACTTACTGTTGATAATCAACAAGCCACTAAAAAATTTTTAAGTACTATGGCAGTGGCAAATAAGCATACGGCCCGAGCCTATGAACGCCTGCAACTCTAGAGGATCTACATACGCGTTGCCCACCCTTTAAGAAGATTTAGCGTAAGTACTTAGCCTGTAAGATTTTTTATCAATGTCTTTTTTTTACTTCACTGTTGAAGGAGCCTGCAACTCCAGTGGATCCACAAGTGCGTTGCCTAACTTTTTGAATTATTTTTAGGGTTCCGTAGCCAAAATGGCAAAAACGGAGCCCTTATAGTTTCGTCATGTCCGTCCGTCCGTCCGTATGTCACAGCCATTTTTCTCGAGAACTATAGGCGTATCTTAATAAAATTTGGACATATGGTGTATTTTGTATGCCGATAAGTTATGTACTTAAATTGCAGAAATAGTAGATTGTGTAACAAGGGAGCAAAATTAAATATTTACGGCGAGGGCGTGTATTGAATCCCAAACGAAGCGGTGGAGTCTATAATAGAATCCCGAGCGCAGCGAGGGATTCTAAAGTAGACTGAGCCCAAGGTGCTAATAGTTTTGCTACTATGTGACACATACTGCTTTTCACACCACCTTAGAGAAAATATTTTTTTTATTGTTGAATCATATTTATTTTAACTTTATATGTGCTTCTAATGTGCTTCCTGATTATAATTAATCGATTAATTCAATAAGAAATATGTTTTTAATGACGGACTAGCTGAAAAAAAAGCTAATGTCCTAGAACAGAAAAGTGCCACTTTCTTCCCTCCTAGCAGGGAAGAAAAAGCCCGTATACGATTATTTTGTGGTGTGAAAAAAATATTTTTAGGGGGGCGCTCCATACCTGTAACTAAATTTCAATTTTTTTTACCAAATATCAACATGTGGCACATCAATCAATAGGTCTTTAAAAATAACATTGAGGTTTCTTTCAACATTTTGTGATTAAGTAAATATTTTCAGAAAAAATCGCCTTCAAAGCCAGAAAAAATATGTCAAACCCCCTGTAACTTTTGAACCGTAAGTTCAAAAAATATGAAAAAATTAGAGAAGATGCGCCTTTTTACACACTTTCTACGAAAATTGGTTTGAACATTATCTGTTTTGCCATTTTTTAATTATCTTCAAAAAACTTCTTCCATAGGCATCAGATACGACCTTTTAGTATTTGTTTGGTTCTAATTAAATTGAAGGTACGGAACCCTCCATTATGCGTGGTCCGACACGCACTTGGCCGGTATTTTTTATATTTCCAAGTTGCCCACATAGAACGTACAATCGTGAACAATGTAATATGAGTTTTTCGGGTTTTTAGCAAATAAAAAGGATGTCACTTTAGCCAGAGAGTATATATTTTATAGAAACAAACAGTGTAAGAAATTTTTGATGCTCCGTCCAAGCTTTAGCTGTATGATTCTTGGATAATGTAAAAACTAAAATTAAACCTAAAAAATCAACTTACAGAAATATACCTACTGATGTGAAAATTGCAGAAAACTTAAAAAAATTGGAAAAGTTCCCGGAATTTTTTAGAAACTCTCACAAGAAATAGAGGAAATTTAAATTTAACAGTCGTAAAGTTTTCTCCATACAAAACTATAAGAAATTTCCGAAATTTTCCTATGTGAGAAATTCCGTTATTTTGAAAAGTTTCCGTGGTTTCCATGGGTACAGAAATATAATCTTCATGTTTTTCCAATATTTTAAAATTAACGCGTTATCATAAACTTAAAACCGGCCAAGATCGTGTTGGGCCACGCTCAGTGTAGGGTTCCGTAGTTTTCCGTCCGTCACAGTAAGTGTCCCCACTTAAGAGTTAAAATAACACCGCCATCAGGATATGATATGAGCGTTCCACGTACATCGACATCTATCGGCAAATTAAGTAAACTATTGCGCGCGAACTTAAAGTATGGAAGATGATTTTTATGGGATAATTCTTTATTGCGTGAGCCGATTTTCACCGTTTTTACTTTATTTGAAAGCACGTCATTTCTTTGTGATTTTGTAGAAATTACAGGTACAATAAACACCTGCTTATACGGTTAAATTACAAACTTAATTCAGAAATTATATTGTATTTTTTTTTCAAAAACTATTCAACCTATCAAGTTCAATATAAATTTCCTAGAAAGTTTTTATAAAGTTCTACTTATGAGATTTTTTTCATATTTTTAAAACTTATGGTTCAAAAGTTAGAGGGGGGGACACACATTTTTTTTTACTTCTGGAGCGATTATTTCCGAAAATATTAACATTATCAATAATTGATTTTAGTAAACCCCTATTCATTTTTAAATACCTATCCAACAATATATCACACGTTAGGGTTGAAATGAAAAAAAAAATCACTCCCCATACTTTACGTATAGGGGAGGTACCCTAATAAAACATTTTTTTTCCACTTTTTATTTTAGCACTTTGTCGGCGTGATTGATATACATATTAGTACCAAATTTCAGCTTTCTAGTGCTAACGGTCACTGAGATTATCCGCGGACGGACGGACGGACGGACGGACGGGCAGACATGGCGAAACTATAAGGGTTCCTAGTTGACTACGGAACCCTAAAAAGGAGAAGCTCTACGCCTTGTTCAGCATCTCAGTGTAACTGTTGACAATTGGGTTCCTTAATTTTTTTATGAGGTTGATATCATATTTTTTATCAATAAGTAGTAGATTGAATTCAAAGCTTAATTAAAACTGTAATTATATTAAACACAGTTTTTTTAAATATTTTTTTCAATCTCAATGTGACATTTCACAGAGTTTGACTGCTGTCTAAGTTTGCGCCTTTACCTCTAAACAAATGACGCTGTGGAAAAAAAATACAGAACTGTCAAGTGTCATCTCAAACGTCAACTTGTCATTACTTTTTTCCACAACGTCATTTGTCTAGAGGCAAAGGCGAAAACTTATACAGCAGTCAAACTATGTGAAATGTCACATTGACAATTCACATAGTTTGACTGCTGTATAAGTTTTCGCCTTTGCCTCTAACTTAAGACTAAAACTCGTAAAATCATTTTTAATAATCAATTGTGTGAACGATAACTACGATATTATCACTTAACAAACTAGTATAAAAGGAAAGAAACAAAACCGCCGAACGCTCCACATTGCTAGACGAAATTAAATTAATTAACTAAATAAATAGATAAATAGGTATCATGTTTAATCTCTTAAGTGTCATAGGTTTTAGTTATAATGTTTATTGATATGTAATAAAAATTGAGTGCGACTGTGAATGCGATGTTTCCCCTTTAGCTAGCTATTTAATCTTTAATCTGTATAAGCCAAGAGACAGGCGCGGGCTGAAAAACAGCGCTGTGCAGCCGACCGAGCTCGCGGCAAATGCTGAGCTCCGAGCCTATTGTCGCGTTTAGTTTAGTTTTTAAGTTGTGTGTTACTTGTATTTTTTTTCCTTTCCCTTCTTGTGTATTGTTCTATGTTTTTTTGTTTACTTCGGTGTATGTCTACGTGTCTGTATTCCTTTTTGTATTTTTTTTTCTGTATTGCGACAATAAATGCTTTTTTATTTTATTTATTTTTTTTTAATTAAAAAAAAATGGGATGTAATAAAAAAAATCTGATTACAATTTATTTCTGATTAAGCATTCAATTCAATCTACTATTGATAAAAAATATGATGCTGATATCATTACAATTTATTTCTGATTAAGCATTCAATTCAATCTACTATTGATAAAAAATATGATACTGATATCATATTTTTTATCAATAGTAGATTGAATTGAATGCTTAATCAGAAATAAATTGTAATCAGATTTTTTTTATTACATCCCATTTCTTTTAAATCGTCAATGTGACATTTCACATAGTTTGACTGCTGTATAAGTTTTCGCCTTTGCCTCTAGACAAATGACGTCTATGGTCGTCGTTTATGTCTATGGGCTGACCCATAGACATAAACAAAAAGGAAGATGAGTGACGTTCATAGTAAACAAACCTGAAATGTGGTCCTGCAGACCTGCACCTACAAACTTGTAAAATGCTACACACCCCTATAATGTATGTATGTGCATCATGGGCAAAAGAGATAAATCTATATAGTTAACACGGGTATGCAAGGGAAACCTCCATATTTTGCGCATTGCACAAAGTGTGACTGAGAGACTCTGCCACACGACTAATTCAATATAGGTGCCGGAACCTATATTTGATGGCACAGAATCGAGCGCCTGGTACCACATCTCCATTTTTGTATAAATCAATGGATGTGATAAAACTAATCTTATTACAATTATAAGCATTCAATTCAATCTACTATTGATAAAAAATATGATATCAGCCACTTCAAACTTAAGGAACACAATTACCTGACTGCATGAGCTCCACTATACCATCGTCTAAAGTCGCTTTGTAACACTGATGCACCTACATATTTACGTAGGTCACGCAACAACGTGTTGTCATAACTCGTATGTAATCCGGATAGATCGGGCCAAGGTCTAGCTCTCGAATTCCACCGGTTGAATCTCTAAACATCGTCAGGATTTTAGAGATAAGTTCACCAGATAAGGTCACCTTTGTACATACAAGGTATTACAAAAACCGGCCAAGTGCGAGTCGGACTCAAGCACAAAGGGTTCCGTACCAGCTATAAAAACGGCAAAAAAAATGTCTGTTGTATGGGAGCCCCGTTAAATATTTATTTTATTCTGTTTTTTTTTAGTTTTTTTTGTTATGGGGGCAACAGAAATACATCATCGGTGAAAATTTCAACTAACTATCTGTACAATCGCCCTCGAGTAGGGGATTGTATTTAGCGAAAGTTTACGAAAACGAAATAGTATATCAGTGCCAGAGAAAGCAAATCGACGAAAGCCAACTCACCCCGTTCCTACGCGGTGAACAGCTGGTCGGTACCGACTCTCTCCCTGGGCGAGCTGATGATGTGGTGGTCGAGGCGATAATTTTGATCACACGAATTCGGTTATTTTGGGTGGTTTTGGTTCGCGCGACGAATTAGCTTGTGCGCACGGCGACGAGCAGCCAACGAACGATCTACCTTTCACTGGCATTTCTAAAAGTCAAAAACGATTCGAAAAACTAGCCTAAAAACTATCGCTAATAACGGTGTTCCGTTTTACGATATATATAGTATTTACATGCATCTAAAATATAGATAAACTAAGCTAAACATGGTGTCCGGAACCATCACTATCACTATTCATGAGATACAGCCTGGTGACAGACGGACAGCGGAGTCTTAGTAATAGGGTCTCGTTTTTACCCTTTGGGTACGGAACCCTAAAAATGCCAGTGAACCGTTGAAAAGCATAATTGTGGACGAATTTAGTTAAAGGGCCTACTTTTTCCATTTACACGGACACTTCATTATTTCACTAACAGATGGCGTATATTGAGTAGTTTTAGAAAGTATTAATAGCTCCATATTTTACCATTGGTGGCTTCCGATTACGAAGAAGCATCGATTAAATAATACTAGGGATACACAATTAGCCCACAAAATGGCCCAAGAATAGTACCGCCAGAACAACGCGGGCGGTAGTACTTTCTGACACTCTTACTTCTTGACAGCCTTATTACGGTATAAGACTGGCCCGTTACAAATTATCGGGAGCTATATTAAACCATTGATTTATTGTATTCTACTAGATGTGACATCTAGAACAAATTTTGTGCGCCATGTTTGGCGGTTGACAGCTATGACAGAATCAAAGAGTACTATAGACTTGTAGTGATTTTCACTACAACTTTTGGGACAAAAAAACTCTTAGGGATGTCATCTCCTGTTACTCAATGCAATAAACAGGGTTTTTCAACACACCTGCTCGTAACAAGGTTTTTATTCCACCGCTTTTCGGCTCATAATCCTAGATATTAAACACGCATGCATTTCACAATAATTATCGAACTAGTGGAATAATTAAATAATCCGATCAAGTGACGTTTGTACTGTAGTACCAAGTTGTATGTACGCAGACGAATCGTTGTAATTCAGTCGGGTATTACCTTTATTTTTTTTTAACTCTTTAGGAGTTTGCATTCTAAAAAACCGGCCAAGTG
Organism: Pammene aurita; assembly: GCA_947086415.1. Classification (NCBI taxonomy): domain Eukaryota; kingdom Metazoa; phylum Arthropoda; class Insecta; order Lepidoptera; family Tortricidae; genus Pammene; species Pammene aurita. The sequence goes on from OX352316.1 coordinate 12,451,590, forward strand.
CGGTCGGACTCGCGCACCGAGGTTTCCGTACAAACCTATAACAAGCAAAAGTTGTAGTATGTTTATTACTAGAGGGCGGAGTACCGGTGGCAAATTTCACACTAAATGTATGGAGTCGCCTAAGTATTCTTATGATTAAATAAATAACGAATAAATGATTAATTTTGCATAATAATTTTTAGGAACTTATAGAAATTATCTTACGAGCATACAAATATAATGTAATATGTTGTTAATATCTATAATACATAATAATATGTTTTCTTATCAAAACATTATCATTGGGTACTAAATACTAGACTAAGAAGTTATACCTGCCAAACGATATATTATTTTCAAGACCATTCAATTACAATTGAGGACTGGAATTATGTGTTCGAGGTCCTCCTCACAATCTACACTTAAGTGCGTATCCATGTTATAAAATGAATGGACTATGGCCACATGTTCCTGGTTTTTCGGAGTGAATCGGATTCTTAATTTATTTAAGATCCATTTATGAGTGGAAAACGATCGCTCTACATCTACCGATGTCATGGTTGCATGTTTAAGGACTTGTTTATAATTTTCCATTGTAATCATATTCCTTAATTCGTCAGCATCTGGGTTTCTATCTAGAACCAATTCGAGTTTATTTCGCACGGTTTCACTTCCTTGGAGGCTTAAAATACTCCTAACTATATCTATTACCAGAAAACTTTCTTCTATCGGAATTTTAGTGCATTCTAATTTTTCTATCCATTCAGGTATAATTTCGTAACAATTTTTTATAAAGCTTAACTCGTTTTTTAAATTTTCTGTTTCAAACAACTTCTGGGCTTTTCTAATGGCAACAGCTTCTTTACTGTTCAATTGCATCACAACATTTTTTATCACGTCAAAATGTCTATCGTAGTAAAAACTTGCATTTAACCAGGTGCCCCAACGAGTGATAATGGGTTCCGGCGGTAAAGGCACATTCTGCGCATGGTCCCTGAAAAATCGGACGCGATGTGGTGATTTAAAAAAAATCTTCTTGACATTAGATATTAAAGAATTGACCAATTTATGTTCAGATCTTATCTGCTCCGCGACTCTGTGTAGTCCATGAGCGAAACAAGTTACGTGTCGTACTTTAGTGTACTTTTTCTTCAAAATCTTGCCGGCAGCAAGCATGTACGCTGCGCTATCCGAACAGAATATTAAAAATTTGTTCATATTATCTGTAAAATTATCCTCCCACAAAAAATTCAAGCTTTCGTCAACCACCGCTGCAATTGAGTTCGCGTTTACAGTACTAACGACTTTACACGCTAACAAATATGGCCTTTGTAAAGCATCATCAAGTGATTTTATAATTACATTTACTACACAATTACCGAAATTATCAAGTCTCATCCACCGCAAGCCATAAATTGGAATCGAAAAATGTATTTCGTATTTGCTTGACGGTCGCATTGTATATTCTGGTAAGATAGTATTTTCTCAAAACACTTTCTTCGGGAAGTTTTAGGCCTTTATCTAAGTATTTTCCAAAGAACTTTTTAAATTCTGGATGGTTAACTCTTTTCCATGGGATGTTACACGCTATAAGGAAAACGCATAAATCATAGGCAAAGGTGCCATTTTGGTTTCCACAGTTAATTTGGTGTTGTTTACTGTTAACGTGTTTTTCGACATTATATTTTTTCAACTGCTTTAAATCCACTGAGCAAGAAATACAGTGAATGCTACATTCTTCTTCATTATATATAAGATTTTCGTACAGTTCTATCATCCGCAGAATTGTTGCTTCACATGGCTTATTCATCTTGATATTTTTCGGTTTTAAATATTTAGCCGACGCAATAATAATTCGGATAATATAGATGTAAAGCAGCTGTCTAAATTGACAATGTCAAATAATTCGTTTCTAAATGTCTCATAAATTTGTAAATTAGTAACTTTTTGAAAAGAAAGGTTGCATATGGTAAAAAATATTATATCGATGAATGGTGACTTTGTTAAAAGAAATTGAAAAATAACCCAAAATATTTACGACATAACATTTAGGTGTTCCTGAAATCGATTTATGAAAATAAATGTTAAGTACTTACTTCCAATTTACGAGTAGGTACCATACTAAGTACATTAGGTAAATGAATAATTTTATTATTCAAGCCTAAAATAATAATTATAAAAACGACTCCATACCTTATGTGTGAAATTTGCCACCGGTACTCTTATTACTTATTTCAATTTAATACCTCTACGCGTTTACGTTCAAAAAATATTTTTTGTATGATTTTACCGAAAATGTCTACTTTTCGTAATTTTTCCTTTGTCTGTGCTATATGAAGTTTCTTCGTGCCAAGTTTCAAGTTTCTGAGTTTACGGGAAGTACCCTTTAGGTTTTGAGTTTCTTGCGAGTACTCAGTTTCAAAATATGCGACTTAAATTGCTATTTCTTTTGATTGCGTTCACATAAAAGTTTGGATTTGCTACATCGGAAAGGTCCTATAGCCCTGAGTATTTAACATGAATTTCAATTTAATACCTCCACGCGTTTACGAGGAAAAAGGTAGTAAGTTTAAAATTTCAAAAAATATTTTTTGTATGATTTTACTAAAAATTTCTACTTTTCGTAATTTTTCCTTTGTCTGTGCTATATGAAGTTTCTTCGTGCCAAGTTTCAAGTTTCTGAGTTTACGGGAAGTACCCTTTAGGTTTTGAGTTTCTTGCGAGTACTCAGTTTCAAAATATGCGACTTAAATTGCTATTTCTTTTGATTGCGTTCACATAAAAGTTTGGTTTTGCTACATCGGAAAGGTCCTATAGCCCTGAGTATTAAACATGAATTTCAATTTAATACCTCCACGCGTTTACGAGGAAAAAGGTAGTAAGTTTAAAATTTCAAAAAATATTTTTTGTATGATTTTACTAAAAATGTCTACTTTTCGTAAGTTTTTCTTTGTCTGTGATATATGAAGTTTTTTCGTGCCAAGTTTCAAGTTTCTGAGTTTACGGGAAGTACCCTTTAGGTTTTGAGTTTCTTGCGAGTACTCAGTTTCAAAATAAGCGACTTAAATGCAATTTCTTTTGATTGCGTTGACATAAAAGTTTAGTTTTGCTACATTTGAAAGATGTTATAGCGCTGAGTATTTGACATGAATTTCAATTTAATACCTCCACGCGTTTAGGAAAAAGGTAGTAAGTTTAAAATGAAAAAAAATATTTTTTTGTATGATTTTACTAAAAATGTCTACTTTTTGTAATTTTTCCATTGTATATGCTATATGACGTTGCTTCGTGCCAAATTTCAAGTTTCTGAGTTCACGGGAAGTACCCCGTAGGTTTTGCAAGTGCCGAAAAACTCTAAATAAAGCATAAACGACTGTATCTTTTGATTGCGTTGGCTTTTAAGTTTGATTTTTTTACAGCTTCAAGGGACAATAGACCTGAGTATTTGATATAAATTTCAGCTTGATACCTCCACGCGTTCCTGATAAAAATGGTCTTGACAGACAGACAGACAGACAGACAGACAGACAGACAGACGGACAACAAAGTGATCCTATAAGGGTTCCGTTTTTTCCTTTCGAGGTACGGAACCCTAAAAAATAAAGTAAATATATACAAAACTAGCTTTTTCCCGCGGCTTCGCCCGCGTACTAAAAGTACTAAAAAAGGAGGTTCTCAGTTAGACTCGTATGTTTGTATGTAGGAATGTATGTTTGTCCGCGATCATCTTGCGTTTCGCTGAACTGATTTAGAAGCGGGTTTTCGGAAAAGTATTCGTTACATTCTGGAGGTTTCGGTATACCACGTTTTGAAGACGGCGGTTCCCTCATTTTTTATTTTAAAGAAATTATTGCAATAATTGTTTAATTGTTACGCCATCAACGACTTACTACTGAGAGATTATGATTAATACAGATTTTTACTTTTGAATAGAAGCTTTTCCCCGCGACTTCATTTGCGTGGAATTAGTAATCCACCCTCCTTTTTACCCGCTTAAGGAATGACTTCTGGGATAACAACTATTATATATCCTTCCCCAGAACGCAAAATATCTTCATACCAAATCATCTAAATCGGTTCAACGGTTATTAATTTCCCATAGAAATTTTCAACCCCCGTTTCACCCCCTAGAGGGTTGATTTTCGAGATAAAAACTATCCTATATTGTTTACCGCGACTCAATCTATATAATATGTACCAAGTTTCATTTCAATCGTCTGTTCAGCGGTTAATAATTCGCCATACCAACTACCAACATGTTTTCTACCCCTCTAAGATTGATTTTCGGCTTAAAAAATATTCTATATTGTTTCCTGGGACTCAAACTATATCCACAACAAAATTATCTAAATCGGTTCGCGGTAAAAAATCTCCATACAAACCTCCAACCCCCATTTCACCCCCTTAAAGATCGATTTTCGATATAAAAACTGTCCCATGTCGTTTCCCGGTACACAAACTATCTCTATACCAAGTTTCATCTAAATTGGTTCAACGTTTAAAAATTCCCCATACAAACTATCAACCCCCATTTCACCCCCTTAAGTGTTGATTTCGTAATCAGCGACCCGATAAACCATAGAAACAATACCCATGTTGATATTTAAATTTTGTCACCACATTTCCCCCTTATGTGTTGAATTCTCAAAAAAGTTGAAACACTTGTTTTCTCATTTATCGTTAGGAATACTCCTGTAAAGTTTCGTATAATAGTACATTACTTACCAAGGATTGTAAAATAAAGGAAGCCCGAAATCGCAGGTATTTGTAACCCGAGCCGCAGGCGAGCGTTGTAAATATGCGATAGAGGGCTTTCTTTTTTACTGCCCGTGGTGAGTACACAATTTTACGTCTCCACTTGGCCATAAAGCGTTATGGCCAGGAGTGACGTAAAATAGTTGAACTAATCTCGTTTCCCATACAAACTTTGAACCCTATTTCCCCCCTTTAGGAGGTAAATTTTTAAAAATAATTTCTAAGTGCATCCTTATGCCTTATAAGGACCCTACGTACCACATTTGGAATCTCTAGAACCAGCGGTTTGGGCTGTGCACCGCAACGCACACGTTGATATGTCAGTCAGTTTCTTCTTTTATATATTTAGAAGAAGATTGCAATTTGGCACAAATACTTTCAAGAATTTTTATGTCCACAATATTAAATTTCAAAATCGATGCCATTTTCTTAATTAACGTCCCAAAAAATCACAAAAACGACACCCATATGGATGTTCAGACATTTCAACCCCATTGTACCCTAACAGGGGAGATGGTATTTCACGTCCGCCACGTCGGATTTTAAAATCGTTGTTGTTTTCGTAATCAACGACCCGATAAACCATAGAAACAATACCCATGTTGATTTTCATACTTTTTGACCACATTGGGAAATGTGGAAATGCCCTTTTAGGGGTTGAATTCTCAAAAAACCTGCAACACGTATTACTCATTTATTATTAGGAATACTTCTGTGAAGTTTCGAATAAAATAAACTAACTAATCTTGTTTCCCCATACAAACTTTGGACCCCCATCTCACCCCTTTAGGGGATGAGTTTTGAAAAATCCTTTCTTAGCGCACCCCTAGACCTTATAAGGAACCTACGTGCCAAATTTGGAATCTCTAGAACCAGCGGTTTGGACTGTGCGTTGATAGATCACTATGTCAGTCAGTCAGTCAGTCAGTCAGTCACCTTTGAGTTATATATATATAGATATACACATTTACAATAGAATATAAATTATACGATGCTAATTGTGAAAAATATTCATTTCAACTTATTATATTACTCGTAATACACAAAAAATTATGTTTATCTACACTCATACTGTAAGTACTCTAAAATGCGTTCAAAAACCGTAGACAATGACAAGCATTACAACAAACGATTTAACTATGATAAGTTTCTTATCTGCGGCAGTAACGTAATTTTAACGTTGCATGCTCAAATATTGTTAAGCAATGAGTTTCAAATTTGGAACATCGAATTTGATAACATAATGTTACCGCCATGGCCAACTCGATTGGTCCCGCGCGAGCGCCGGCACAATCGAGTTGGCCATGACGGTACAATGGCGGTCATTCTATGGTTTCCGAACACTTAATTTAATATATATAATATGAGTGTAGATAAAGCAGTGTATGCAACTGTACGTAATTAGGCCTTAAAACACTCGTGTGATCTTATTATGAAATTCGCCTGCGGCTCATTTCATAAAACCACACTCATGTTTTAAGGACCCTTATTACGTAACAGTTACATAAACTACTATTTAAACACGAATTGTCTGTTTTAATATTGGCTGTTTATCATAACCGCGTCCGCGCGTTTGCCTCAAGCTGCACGCACATCCAAAAAAGAAAATTGCGCATAAACTTAACCTCAAATTATTATTTATTTGTTAGAGATTTATCGTTGTGTTTTATTAATTTAAACAAATTATATTTTAAGTGAATAAGAAGACAACTTTAGCTTTAATTTAACCTCTGGATATATTTCATAACAGTCATATAGGTGAAAAAATTAAATAAGTAAGTCACCTGTTGTATGTGTGAGTAATGTGTGCGAATAGACATTCCATTTTTTAAATTTGTAATATATCGTATGGTTTGCAAACTCATTATTTGCTTATCTTTCAAGTTTTATTATTCCTGTCCACTTATGATTCTATTGTCATGATAAGATATAAATAGTTGTCAATGTCGAGTAATTGTCTTCGTATTTTTTTGCGTCGTTCATGAATAAACAATAATACTTACAGTTTACCACAGACGTAAATTGTAAAACATCGATTTTGAATTCAGCTTGGCAAATTAATATGGCACCATTTCCTGAAATTGGTAGAGGACGACCACTGCATATTCAAGCGAAAAGAGTTTTGTGTAATATGTACAAACATTTCCAAGAGGTTTGCGATAAAGATTCAAATTGTTTATCAACACCAAAACAATTGGTCATTAAAATATCTGGTGTATTTTGCAAACTGTACACAACTACATACAACAGGTGACTTACTTAAGTTTTTCCCTTGGAAGAATAATGGTTTTTCACCTATAGGTACATACTTGTAAAATGTTGTCATAAAAATCTAGTGAACAATACGTAAGAAAAAATACTATAATTTATTGGACAATAAATGTGAAGTGTTTTATTATATGAAATATTGAAAAAAGAGTTCCAGATAGTCAATAACATTACAAAAAAAGGTTAGTTCAATCTTAGTTGCAGTGGTTAATTAATTTAATTATATTAGGTGCGTAAGTACCTACCTCTATCCTGTAAAAATTCTGACAATTGATGTTTTTATCAAAGTTATTAATTACACTATTCTGTTATTTCCTCTCAAGTGTGTTGAAAAACGTCGTATGAAACGGGTGTGCTTGGTCATTACATAAGCTCAGCTTCCTTATGCGCACTCACATGCGTTCGTGCGCACAATATCGCTTCGTATGTAATGATTAACTTAGCACACTTGTATCATAATGTACTATTATAGAGGGTTGGCCTGCTGGCATTACCACAACGTCCCATACAAAATATTTTTTCGTCCAAAAACTTTTTCATCTGCTCGTTGTCGGAATCATCATCATCCTCCTAGCGTTTGTTCCGGCTTGGGGTCCGCTTGACAACCTAATCCCAAGAATTGGCGTAAGCACTAGTTTTTTTACAAAAGCGAGTGTCATCTGACCTTCCAACCCAGAGGGGAAACTAGGCCTTATCGGGATTATTAGGTCCGGTTTCCTTAAGATGTTTTCCTTCACCGAAAAGCGACTGGTAAATATCAAATAATATTCCGTACATAAGTTCCGAAAAACTCAGTGGTACGAGCCGGGGTTTGAAGATGTAGTTCATAGTCGGAATACGATACCAATCATACCTTGAAATGGAACACTACAGTTTTTGAACAGCCTATATTTTGTATCTTTGTGTAATGAAGTAGGTATATACCACATATACAGAAAACCACAGCCAAATAGCACTAGACCCTACTCATAGTGATGTGTTCCTGCTGGCGAGTAAGGTTGCCAAAGAGCTCAAAGAGGACACAGTGTGTTGACGACCAGGGACCTTCTTGTTCCTTTAGCCGTCAACACAGTGAATCCTCCTTTTTGTAAAGGGTAGGCAATTCTTGCGCAGTTGCAGGCGCCCATAGGTTACGGTAGCTGATTACCATCAGACGGGCCGTATGCTTGTTTGCCACCGTCGTGGTATTAAAAAAAAATTAGGTACCTAACATATGAAGGGTACACGGAAAGAACAAGATGGTACAAATGGCGGATTTAATGCCATTCTCTACCAGTCAACCAACGGGCAAACAGAAAGGTTAAGTAGTAATGTTGATAGGTTGGTAGTAAGCGGATTTTTTGTTTTAATACTAACAAACCGTATGGTTATATACCATCTAGTCACTTTTTTTGTAAAATGAGATTTTTATGTCATAATGTAGAGCTTGCAATGAACTATTAGTACTACTCATAAAAACCATCTACTTACGAAAATAGTATGGTTAATAGAATTGTTCCAAATTTTAAAAGCTCTATAACTCAAAATGTTGTCAATGTGACTAGACATGTTCTTTCCGTGTACCCATCATATACAAAAGATGTTAACGGATTTTCCCCCTTTAAAGAAAATTACAGACAGTCTGATGGTAAACGATTATTGAAAGTGAATGAAGTTGTTATATCATCCTATAATCAGGACTAACGAGTTCCATCGATGCCAAGGTCCTATCCTGTCGGAATAAAATAACCATTATAAAATACTAGTCTAGAATGTTTCTAGAATAAAATCTAAATGTCAGAAGGAAAATTTAAATAATTATCTACCTATTTTTACTTATAAAAATATGGTTGTCCGTAAAGTCGGTTTACGGACGATAATTTTGCGTGATAACGTCATAAGAAAATATTGATGGAAAGTTGCATAATTTTATTTATGAATTTAATTGAATTATTATCACTGAATTATCATTATTTTGTATAATACAACGTTACCATGAAGATCTGTCCACAACGTTACCATGGAGATTTGTCTACAACGTTACCATGGACATCTGTCCACTACATGACACTTTTTAGGGTTCCGTAGCCAGAATGGCAAAAACGGAACCCTTATAGTTTTGGTCATGTCCGTCTGGCCATTTTACTCGGGAACTATACGACGTAATTAATAAAAATTAGACATAAGGTGTAGTTTGTATGCCGCTATTTAATTATGAAGTGAAATTCAAAATAGTTTCAGGAGGGGCGCTTCATACATGTAACTAAATTTTAAAAAAAATTACCAAATATCAACATGTTTTTAAAAATAACATTAAGGATTCTTTGAACATTTTGTGATTAAGTGAATAGTTTCAGAAATAATCGCTCCGAAAGTAGGAACAATAGCGTCAGTCCCCCCTGTAACTTTGGAACCGTAAGTCCAAAAAATTTGAGAAGATGCGCGTTGTTCATTGTTTTGATCATTATCGGTTTAGCAAATTCAAAAACACTAGAGTTGCCCTGGGACATACAACGAGACACGGTGGCGATATCAATACAATTTTAAAACCGGCCAAGAGCGTGTCGCGCCACGCTCAGTGTAGGGTTCCGTAGTTTTCCGTCCGTCACAGTAAGTGTCCCCACTTAAGAGTTAAAATAACACCGCCATGTAGGATATGATATGAGCGTTCCACGTACAGCGACATCTATGGGCAAATTAAGTAAACTATTGGGCGCGAGCTTAAAGTATGGACGATGATTTTTATGGGATAATTCTTTATTGGGTGAACCGATTTTCACCGTTTTTACTTTATTTGAAAGCACGTCATTTCATTGTGATTTTGTAGAAATTACAGGTACAATTAACACCTGCTTATACGGTTAAATTATAAACTTAGTTCAGAAATTATTTTGTAATTTTTTTTCAAAAACTATTCAACCTATCAAGTTCAAAATAATTTTCCTAGAAAGTTTTTATAAAGTCCTACTTTTGAGAGTTTTTTTTATATTTTTAAAAGTTATGGTTCAAAAGTTAGAGAGGGGGGGGACACATTTTTTTTTACTTCTGGAGCGATTATTTCCGAAAATATTTACATTACCAAAAAATGATTTTAGTAAACCCCTATTCATTTTTAAATACCTATCCAACAATATATCACACGTTAGGGTTGAAATGAAAAAAAAAATCACTCCCCACTTTACGTATAGGGGAGGTACCCTAATAAAACATTTTTTTTCCACTTTTTACTTTACCACTTTGTCGGCGTAATTGATATACATACTAGTACCAAATTTCAGCTTTCTAGTGCTAACGGTCACTGAGATTATCCGCGGACGGACGGACGGACGGGCAGACAAGGCGAAACTATAAGGGTTCCTAGTTGACTACGGAACCCTAATAAAAACAGAACGGAGTAATAAGCGTTTATTCAAACATGTAAATGTGTAATATAATTTCACACAAGATCCTGAGCAAATCTTGTAACTTTTTTTCTGCCATACCATTACAATATTAACACAATCAATTAATATTTATCATATGATTACCCTACTTTTGACCGGCAAGTGAGGCAATGGGGGCCGTTTCGCGAATCTACGTGATCAATTCAATGTTGCAACTCAGATGAAAGACGCGAATTAGTAAATAACACGTTTCCACGTCGAAGAAATGTCACGTTTTTACCCAACTGAAGATAAGGACAGGCTGGGTAGGGTTAACATTATGTTTTTTATTAGTCTATTTTAGTGTCACTGCCGGGCAAAGGCTTCCGCTATTCCCGCTTTTTTTTCTTTTATCTACCTCTTTGCATATGTCAAATTTCTACACCTTAGAAAAAAGTTTGTAAACTTACAAAAAAATAAATTATAATGATAATGTAAGGTCAAAACGAACTAGTAGCCTACCTACCTATATGTAGAATGTAAATTTGCATTATCTGCATGTTAGTTTTAAATTGTTTATACTTAGTTGTAAGTATATTTATTTTTATCAAGTAAACGAGTTTTGTAAATTCTTATTCAGAATAAAGCTCTTATTTAAACCATAACTTGTTTATGGTTCAATACAAAAAGCAGTCAGAACCAATTATAACAGACCTGCTGAAGAGACTCTGAGATTCCACAGGTGACCGTAGGGCTGGCAACTATCTGGCTAACGAATTAATCTAGCAATCCAGAGAGGAAATGCTGCCAGCCTCTTCGGTAGGTACGTAACCTAATAGGCACAATGCCTCAGGTTCTAGTTTTTTTGTATGGAGCCCATAGTCATTTTTCCGTATTTCGGCTGAATGTAAAATAACTTATGTTTTAATGGGGTTTTCTTGCCAATATTTAAAAGATGATGGATTTCTAATTGACTTCAGAATAAGGAGGAGGAAAAGGTACATTTTGTTTTAAAAAAAACGCATTCCTCTTTTAAAGAATAGGTAGTCAGTTTGTGACGATCTGACGATCCACAAAAATTGCTTTAATCACTCTACTTATAGGGGTCACAAGATTGACAATATACTACAAGTTTTTTTCTCATTCTGGCTTGAAATAACACACAGGTTCTGGTAAAAAAAACGAAATGGCATGTTTTTTTTCTGAACATGTCCATATACAGGGTACCAATTGGGGGCATTACATTCCAAAAGTATTTCCAATCAATATTTCGTCAAATTGAGAACACTGTCGACATTTAAAAATAGTTAAATGCCATGCAATCAAGACCACGGAAGCGAGCCGAGAAAAAATTGGGCAATACTATGTAATTTTACATTGCGATATCTTAGCATACATACCTACATACGCTTCATAAAAAACGGACGCCGCATTTCCGACTTTCACATCTCATCTCGAGAAACACAAACCCAGGCTGGCCACAACAACGGAATAAAAACTTACTTTTTAAACAGTCACTGCACTATTAATGTCACTGGCACAAATTTGAATTTCGAACACCGTACTGTCAATATGAAAGCGCGCGAGCTCTCGCGTTCATGGCTGTCGACTGTTTGCAACCGCCAAATTATGAGGTCAAAATGATCGTTGCATAACTTTTTATTACATCGTATTACATAAAAATCGCCGCTGGGCCCGCTATTATGCAAAGTCAGCCGAATCTCACAGATTTCTAGGTTACAACTCTTATTTCGCGCGTATTTAACTTTTAATTTGAGAAGCGGGTGTTGTGTATGATATTGCAGTTATAGATTGGCGTATTGTGATCTCTTGTTTACCCCCACCAGTCCATCACTGAAGCGAAAGTGAGGGGGGGGTGGTCATCAGTGGTAAGAATGTAGTATGCATATTAATAATTTATTGTTGACGCAATGTTTTCGCATGATTTGCGTGACTTTTGCGATTGTTGCGTAGCGGTGAATGACATAGACTAGAGTTTTTGTATCGATAGAAATGAAAAATAAAATCAACAAATTAATTTTACTTTTTTTTTCGTAAACGCACTTTTTAGGAACAGATATGATTGTATCACGGGACAACAATACTTTAACGGGATTTTCTAAATGGGTTAATGGCGGCTACCATATCCCGTGAAACTTATGGGACCCTCTCTATTTTAAGGGTTCCGTAGCCAAAATGGCATAAACGGAACCCTTATAGTTTCGTCATGTCCGTGTGTCCGTCTGTCCGTATGTAACACCCATTTTACTCGGAACTTATAAGAAACGTAACTTAATAAAATTTTAACAGAAGGTGTATTTTGTATGGCGCTACTTAGTTTTGTAGTAAATTTTCTAAAAAAAAAATATTTTTAGGGGGAACACTGCATAAATGTAACTAATTGTCAAACAAATCTTTTCTTACCAAATATCAACATGTTGCTCATCAATCGATAGGTCTTTAAAAATACCATTTTGTTTGCTTAAACTTTTTTATTTAGTGCATGTTTTCGGCAATAATCACCCCGAAAGTCTAGTGTTGTGTTCCTGCTGGTAAGTAAGGTTGCCAAAGAGCTCAAAGAGGAGCCAGTGTGATGACGACGAGGGACCCTGTTGTTCCTTTAGCCGTCAACACAGTGAGTCCTCCTTTTTGTAAAGGGTCGGCAACGCGCATGTGACACCTCTGGAGTTGCAGGCGTCCATAGGCTACGGTAGCTGCTTACCATCAGGCGGGCCGTATGCTTGTTTTTTATCCAATACCACAACTGCATAGTTGGTCATTTTGGCTCTAAGATTATTTTTAAAAGGGGCTCCCCATTAAATTTTCGAAGCAATTTTTAATGTGGTGGGGTCCACCTAAAAATTAATTTAAAAAAAAGTTTGGCTGTATAAATTATTTGGGTATAACATAATATAAATACTCTTTATTGCACACCTCAAATTATAGACACAAAGTATACACAAGTTACAAACAGAAAAGCAGAAGCAAAACAATTGGCGGTCTTATCGCTAAAGAGCGATCTCTTCCAGACAACCTAATAAAAGGGGTATCATTTTCTTATAAAAATAGGATGCTTAAATCATTTCTGATATTTGTTTTAAACATTTTCATGTAAAAATTACGAATAAAATAACATTAAAAAAATTGCCTCTTATATTTTTTACGAATAAATGCTTGCTTAGGGTATACATTTTATGTTTAAAATTTTAAAAGATAAAAAATATTTCTCCAAGAAGCCCAGCTATTTATCATTCCACAAAGTATACATACAATATATTTTTAAGAGTAATGTAGAAGAAAAAAAAATCTATTGCCATTGTAACAAAATCTCGAAAATAAAAATTCCCTATACACCGTGGGCTGGAATAACCACGAATTTCTAAGACCAAAAGAAGGAAAAAATATTATGTGAGTTTAGGTCAATTTCGCAAAAAAAAATGTTTTTTTTTCGTTTTTTTTCCCATTTTTTGAATGTTTATTGCACATGAAAAGCAAATGTTATTAATAAAATTATCGCCTAAAACAAATTGGTACATTTTTTTTTGTAAATTTTAGTTTCTGCTAAGTTTTCCTTGTCACTTTGATATCTGTCAATAAGGACGTGTAAACTATGTCCAATAGTGGCAAAAACGCCATTAGAAAGGCGTTTTGTGATGAGTTATAATAAAAAGTGTATTTTTTTTAAATTAGTATTAACTCTGAAACTAGGCGTATTCCAGAAAAGTTTATAGGACATTTTAGTATCTAAATATGATCAGGAATACACTGTTAAAATCTGTCTAGTTATATGGGCCCACGGTGTATATACAGGATGTAACAAAAATAGTGGTGATCGGTTAAAGGGCATAATTGGTATCGTATTGCGAGTAAGAAAAAGTAAAAGAAAAAATTTTTGGACGCGAAAAAAAAAATTGTATGGAACACCCATACAAAATCAATTTTTTATTTTATTTAAAATATATTCTTCATGAAATTCTCTACAACACTGGCCTTTGAAGTATGTTGCTAAGACTTATAGTTTTCAATATGTGACGCACAAATAATCCTCCCCCTTTTAATCTCAACAGCACCATAAATTTAGGGGGCTCCCCTTTCTAAAATGTCCTATGGGTCCTAAGGTCTCACAATGTAAAAGCAGATCCATTATCACTAAAATCCGTATGCCCTTTGTTGTCGTGTACACCACCGAAAGTTTGAAGATGTCATTGAGACAGTGCCGAGCACTCAAACGTTTACCGTGCGTTTACCTTATTAGGCGAGATATGCTAGGGCCAATGGGGAAGGCCTGTGAAAACTTTTTGTAGAGGGCGCTGTTCCAGATTTCATACAACGAGAGAAAGATACAAAAGGTGAATGGTCCTTAACAATGTACTGAAACTCCATACACTCAGAAGGCTTTTTCTTAGGGAAAATTCTTCCCTGTCACTATATTCTACAGCATTCTAATTTTAGAGTATTTCGGAATCCCGAGAATTTCCCTCAGGGGCCAATATACTACTACTTACTTATAGAAACTACTTCTCGCCATACAAATTTAGCTTTTCTAAGGACCATTGTGACAGTGGCCTTCCCTATTTGAGTCATGAAGGTGGTAGAGCAAGAGCTACCATAAAAAAATACAGAAATCAATACAGAGATCCCTCGATTTCTCCAGGATCCCGTCATCAGATCCTAACCTAGTGACAATGGGATGGGACCAACTTTCAAACAAAAAAATAATAATTTTCCAAATCGGTCCAGCCATCATAAATAAAATAAAAAAATTGCAAAAACAGAGATCCCGACAAATTGAGAACCTCGCTCCTTCGAAATCTTGAAGTCGGTTGAAAAAAATATATTTTTCTATTATAATATTTATGAACCGTCAAAATTTACTGATTGTAACACCTTTGAAAAAAATTGCTATAAGAAATTATCAGGCGTTTTAGGTAGGTTCTCACCAGAGAGTTCTAAACCAGGAGAGGCCTTAGGTATCATTTCCCCTCTGTCAAATGTATTGGCAGGAAAATCTAGTACATCTATAAAAACTATTTCAATAATCTTCGTCACGCATTTTCGTCATCGCTGTCAATGGATAACAAGCTCCGTGAAAATGCCCTTATGCCCTGTTTTTGGATGTAAAAAATGTTATATTTCGTCTAGTTTACAAAAAGATGAAATAGCATTTCAGATGTAAATACAGTTTTACTTTATTTATCATTACTTTCGTAATAAAAAATTTAACCTAAATCGAAAATCAAGCTTCGTTTACAGAATCGATTCAAAGACAATCGTTTTCTTTCTGACGGGCAGTAACTATTTGACGTTTGACACTTCTCCATATTTAACGCGCTTAAGGATTGCTGTCTTATGTTGTTTGAAAATACAATCAAAAATGATCCTTGGCTTTTTTGTTTGACATTTGCAAAGACTGCATCCAATAATGAACCATATGTTGACATTCGTACAGTTGATACATATAGACAAACGAGATACCAATAGAAACTTGGCTTTAATAAGCTAGATATTAGCTACATAGGAAAATAGCAATAAGATTAATGACAGATTTCAAATAGCAAACACATATGTCAACAATTCAACATCATAGACAATTAAAGGAGATATATCACAAAGGAGATTATATGTCATTCTCCCCCTCTATGGTTTCTTGGCCGAGGATGTAGTCGTTCAGATGTTGCGGAATTTTCTTAGCTCTCGTAGATCTACGAAAGACGAGCGAAGGTTGCACCTCTTGAGGCGGAGTACCATAGACGTCTTGTTCATCATTACGAGCATTAGCATCATCCTCTTGATTTTCGTCTTGTATTGAAGCTTCAGCTTCTTCATCAGCATTAACGATCTCAGGGTCAGAGTCTTCATCGTCCAATAGGGGTAGTGGCGCTAAGTGTCTGTTGGAGACGGTAGACTCCTGGCCATTACGTCGTCGTACATACGAGTAGCTTGGATTGCTGTGTAGTAACTCAACTTCTTCGACATAGGGGTCGGTTTTGGACCGCACAAATTTCTTTAGTAGAACAGGCCCTGGAATGAGCCAGGACGGGAGCGACTCGCCGACTGGTGTCCTCCGAGGGAAATTGAATAGCTTTTCGTGAGGAGTGGCATTTATTGAAGTGCAAAGGAGCGATCGCACGCAGTGAAGAGAAGGTTTCAAGACATGTTCCCAGTTCTCAGTGGGTAAGTTTTTAGATCTTAAGGATAGCTGTATAGTTCGCCAGAGGGTGCCATTAAGTTTTTCCACCTGTCCGTTGCCCTGGGGATTGTAGGGAGTTGTACGTGAAGTGGCAATGTTGCAATTCTTGAGGAAGGTTTGTATTTCATCCGACATGAAGGAAGATCCTCTGTCACTGTGTATATATAAAGGTTGACCGTATTCAAAGAAAAGGTCTTTTAAACACTTGATGACAGTCGCCGAAGAACTATCAGGGCAAGGGTACGCAAAGGGATAGCGTGAGAATTCGTCGATTATAGTTAGGATATATTTATTATTTGTGCTTGTTGGTAAAGGCCCCTTAAAATCTATGTTCAATCTCTCGAAGGGTGATAGAGCTTTAATTAAAGTGCCTTTTGCTTTCGCAAAGCGCGGTTTAATTTCCGCACATACACGGCAAGACGCAGTCATCTGTTTCACATCGTTTATGTTGTAAGGGAGATTCTTTAGTTTAATCCAATGATACATTCTTGTTATGCCTGGGTGTGAAAGAGCATTATGCAGTTCATATAATTTGCCGTTGCCCATATATGCACAAACCCTTGAAAGGGCGTCCGCGGCAGTATTCTCCACCCCTGGTCTGTAAATAATGTCGTACTTATAACATGATAGTTCTAGTCTCCATCTTTCAATTTTGTCATTTTTAGGGTTCCGTAGTCAACTAGGAACCCTTATAGTTTCGCCATGTCTGCCCGTCCGTCCGTCCGTCCGTCCGTCCGCGGATAATCTCAGTGACCGTTAGCACTAGAAAGCTGAAATTTGGTACTAATATGTATATCAATCACGCCGACAAAGTGGTAAAATAAAAAGTGAAAATTTTTTTTTTATTAGGGTACCTCCCCTATACGTAAAGTGGGGAGTGATTTTTTTTTTCATTTCAACCCTAACGTGTGATATATTATTGGATAGGTATTTAAAAATGAATTGGGGTTTCCTAAAATCATTTTTCGATAATGTAAATATTTTCGGAAATAATCGCTCCAGAAGTAAAAAAATATGCGTCCCCCCCCCTCTAACTTTTGAACCATAAGTTTTAAAAATATGAAAAAAATCTCAAAAGTAGAACTTTATAAAAACTTTCTTGGAAAATTATTTTGAACTTGATAGGATGAATAGTTTTTGAAAAAAAAATACAAAATAATTTCTGAACTAAGTTTGTAATTTAACCGTATAAGCAGGTGTTTATTGTACCTGTAATTTCTACAAAATTACAATGAAATGACGTGCTTTCAAATAAAGTAAAAACGGTGAAAATCGGTTCACGGAATAAAGAATTATCCCATAAAAATCATCTTCCATACTTTATGCTCGCGCGCAATAGTTTACTCAATTTGCCAATAGATGTCGCTGTACATGGAACTCTCATATCATATCCTACATGGCGGTGTTATTAACTCTTAAGTGGGGACACTTACTGTGACGGACGGAAAACTACGGAACCCTACAGTGAGCGTGGCCCGACACGCTCTTGGCCGGTTTTTTAATTTTGCTTGCATGATTTTGATCGAAAATATAGCTAACGGATTTCTGATCAGTAATTAGTAGGAAGTGCCTGTGGATAAGGTAGTGACGCCATTTTCGAAGACTTTCAACGATAGCGCATGCTTCTTTTTCTACAGAGGCGTGTTTGCGTTCGCTGTCTGACAGTGTTCTTGAGAAGAATGCGACTGGGCGACCGTTTTGAGAAAGAGTTGCAGCTATGGCGAAATCTGACGCATCTGTCTCGACCGTCAGAGTTTCTTTATCGTCAATAGCAACTAACGAAGCTCTTTTGATGTCTGATTTTAAGACTTCAAAGCTTCGCTGTGCATTTTCGTTCAAAGGAAAGTTGTTGTTATTAATCAAAGGTTGAATCTTTTCAGAAAAGTTATGGACCCATTTAGCGTAATGAGCAAATAGCCCAAGAGCTCGCTTTAGTTCGGCGGAGTTGCGCGGTAAGGGTAGTTTTATTAACGGTTCAAGTCTATCTTTATTTGGTTCAATTACGTTATTGTTGATAGTGTAGCCAAGTAGGCTAATAGAATTTTTGCTGAAATTACACTTTTGTTCGTTTAACGTGAGCTTATACTTTTTTGCAGCAGTCATAAAATGTTGTAAGTTTGTATCGTGTTCTTCTTTGTTTTTGCCGCAGACTGTGACGTCGTCAAGATAAGCAAATGTTCCTTGTAGTTTCTCCTTTTCGATAATGTGTTCGAGAGTACGTTGAAAGGCGGCAACGCCGTTTGTGACACCGAATGGGATTCGTTTGAACTGCCATAGTTTGCCACAGGCTTCAAACGCCGTGTATATTTTCTCACGTTCTAAAATCGGTACCTGATGGTAAGCACTCTTTAAGTCAATCTGGCTAAAGTGATTGAATTTAGCGACTTTCTGAACTATAGACTCAATGTTAGGCAGTGGATATGCGTCTAGGTATGTAAATTTATTGATAGTTCTAGAGTAGTCTACGACCATCCTCTTTCTATGAGCTCCACCACCAGCAACGAGAACCTGAGCGCGCCAGGGAGAAACGCTCGGTTCTATAATTCCATCGTTTAAGAGTTTTGATAACTCAGCTTTGATAAATTCTTCTTCTTCGTAGTTGTGACGTCTAGACTTGATAGCAATAGGAGTAATGTCAGCGGATAAATGAGTGAAGACGGATGCTGGCGGTACAGAGGCTTCCATTACGCAAATATGCAAGGGCTCCCTAGTCCCATTAAATTCGAATTCAACCTTGCTATGAGTTTTCAGTATGTTGTGGCCGACGATGACGTCCGCGCACAAGTTGTTCATCACGAGAAGGGGGCATTGCTTATAAATGTGATTATTTATTTGAAGTGTAGCAAAACAAACCCCGTCTACGTGTGATGTGTGGCTTAGAGATGCTAGATTTACTGTCTGTTTGTAAGGACGTAGTTGCAGTCTCATCATTCGTGCTATGCTTCTATCGATATAGCTTGTGGAGCTCCCCGTGTCAATCAGGGCGTCGGCGCGAGTGTTGTTGACGATGATAGGGACCGTAGCCTTTTCTAAGCTTGATGGGCTTGCAGCAGAATATTCAGTTTGAGATGTTACGCAATGTAAACATTCGACGGGACTCAGGATGGCGTTGTTCGTGGAAGAAGAGCCACGGGATCGACAGACTGAGGCAAAATGACCCTTCTTAGAGCACAGTTGACAGAAGGTATGAAAAGCGGGACATTTTATTCTTTGGTGTACTTTTCCACCGCAAAAGAAACAGCGCCGTGTTGATTGTTGTTGAGAGGAAGGGATAGCAGCATTATTAAGATCTGGTGCAAGGGGTCTTGACGTTTCTTGTGAAGACGATATTGGTAAGGCGTTCAGGGTACTAGGAATATTGACTCCCATCGTTCTAGAGTCCTTTTCAGCTGTTTCGAGACTTACGGCCTGATTATAAGCCTCATCCATCGACAAAGTTGATTTTTCTAAAAGACGTTCTCGTATTTTAGGCGACAGAATACCAGATATAAATGCATACCGAACCGCTTGTTCTTTATGTTCGTCGGCTGAAACGGATGTGAAATTGCACTTTTGCGCTAAAAGATACAAAGCGCGGCTATATTCAGCAATACTTTCGTCTTGTGTTTGCTTTGTCGTGCCAATATTTCATTTTGTGGTTTCACGTAGGCTTTGTTTAAAATTGTAATTGCCGAGTTATAGCATTGACAATCTTTAATAGTAATGAAAATGCTGGGTGACAAATGGTTGGCTAGTAACTTAAGTTTTATTGTATCTGTAGCATCGGTGGCAGTGTTTGCAGTCAAGAAGTTCGTGAATGTATATAGCCAATGCGTCCACTTATCTCCGGCAGCGGAATCCGTAGGCTCAACGTCGAACCTATCTGGTCGAAGATATCTTGCTAAATATTCCGAATTTTTCGTTGACTCCGTCATTGCTGATCTAGCTTATTAAATTGATACATATAGACAAACGAGATACCAATAGAAACTTGGCTTTAATAAGCTAGATATTAGCTACATAGGAAAATAGCAATAAGATTAATGACAGATTTCAAATAGCAAACACATATGTCAACAATTCAACATCATAGACAATTAAAGGAGATATATCACAAAGGAGATTATATGTCAACAGTCGACTATCTATTGCTCATTTTAGGGTTATGAACATAAAGCTCTATAAATGGAGTACGCTTCGCCTCATCTTTCCAAACAAAAAAGTCTGCCAAAATCTGAGGGGGGCGAGGTAGCACGCATGTGAAGTTTTCTAGTCAAAGGTACATCATTGTCGGTTGTTAATACAGTTTATTTCTAAATGATTTTTTATGGCAGCAACGCTTTATTGACAACCGACAAAGATGTACCTTTGACTTGAAAACACCAAACATATTTGACATATTATTTTTATACTTCATAACACTAAATGGAGCAATAGATAGTCGACTGTACACGTGTTAACATATGGTTCATTATTGGATGCAGTCTTTGGAAATGTCAAACAAAAAAGCCAAGGATCATTTTTGATTGTATTTTCAAACAAAATATAGAAGACAGCAATCCTTAAGCGCATTAAATATGGAGAAGTGTCAAACGTCAAATAGTTACTGCCCGTCAGAAAGAAAACGATTGTCTTTGAATCGATTCTGTAAACGAAGCTTGATTTTCGATTTAGGTTAAATCTTTTATTACGAAAGTAATGGTAAATAAAGTAAAACTGTACTTACATCTGAAATGGTATTTAATCTTTTTGTAAACTAGACGAAATATAACATTTTTTACATCCAAAAACAGCGCATAAGGGCATTTTCACGGAGCTTGTTATCCATCGACAGCGATGACGAAAATGGCGTGGCATCGATTATTGAAATAGTTTTTATAGATGTACTAGATTTTCCGCCAATACTTTTGACAGAGGGGAAATGATACTCAGGGCCTCTCCTGGTTTAGAACTCTCTGGTTATGAAGTATAAAAAGAATATGTCAAATATGTTTGGTGTTTTCAAGTTCGTCTCAGGTACATCTTTGTCGACTGTCAATAAAGCGTTGCTGCCATAAAAAAACATTTGGAAATAAACTGTATTAACAACCGACAACGATGTACCGTTGACTTGAAAATCTCACATGCGTGCTACCTCGCCCCCCTCGGATTTTGGCAGACTTTTTTGTTTGGAAAGATGAGGCGAAGCGTACTACATTTATAGAGCTTTATGATTCTCACAGCACAGCGAGAGCCATACGTAACCTTTGCTTCTAAAATACCTGGAGTGGCAGCAACCAGCCGGTGTTACGGCGTAGCGGGAATTCCTACGTGAAGGCAATTTACGCTGCGCTAGGATTTGGGACACAGTGCGTTGCTTGCATACAGCTGGTACCTAGACATACAATACATATATATTTTTAATGATTTCTTAAACGGCTAGTAGACATGGCAATTTGTAGGGCCCAACATATTGTGTTGGGAGGTGTAATAGGAGGTTGGGCCTGTAGGGAGCTGAAGGAGGGTGAGGGAGAGACAGGGTACACAACATGTTGGGCCCTACAAATTGCCATGTCTAATAGCTGTTATAAGTTTGAGTCGAACGTTAGCCAAAAAACCGGCCAAGAGCGTGTCGGGCCACGCTCAGTGTAGGGTTCCGTAGTTTTCCGTCCGTCACAGTAAGCGTCCCCACTTAAGAGTTAATAACACCGCCATGTAGGATATGATATGAGAGTTCCACGTACAGCGACATCTATCGGCAAATTAAGTAAACTATTGCGCGCGAGCTTAAAGTATGGAAGATGATTTTTATGGAATAATTCTTTATTGCGTGAACCGATTTTCACCGTTTTTACTTTATTTGAAAGCACGTCATTTCATTGTAATTTTGTAGAAATTACAGGTACAATAAACACCTGCTTATACGGTTAAATTACAAACTTAGTTCAGAAATTATTTTGTAATTTTTTTTCAAAAACTATTCATCCTATCAAGTTCAAAATAATTTTCCTAGAAAGTTTTTATAAAGTTCTACTTTTGAGATTTTTTTCATATTTTTAAAACTTATGGTTCAAAAGTTAGAGGGGGGGGGGGACGCATATTTTTTTACTTCTGGAGCGATTATTTCCGAAAATATTTACATTATCGAAAAATGATTTTAGCAAACCCCTATTCATTTTTAAATACCTATCCAACAATATATCACACGTTAGGGTTGAAATGAAAAAAAAAATCACTCCCCACTTTACGTATAGGGGAGGTACCCTAATAAATAAAAAAAATCCACTTTTTATTTTACCACTTTGTCGGCGTGATTGATATACATATTAGTACCAAATTTCAGCTTTCTAGTGCTAACGGTCACTGAGATTATCCGCGGACGGACGGACGGACGGACGGACGGGCAGACATGGCGAAACTATAAGGGTTCCTAGTTGACTACATTCGTGTGTGTTTGTATTATATCGTGTAGATGGGCTAATAGAGAAGCACCACAAAATATGTACAACTTTTGAACGAAATTTGTATAGACTAGCAACACTAAAGTAAACGTCAATTGTCAATGTTAAAATGCCAAACTAGCGGTAGCGGTCGCATTTCTTGAAGCGTTTGTGGAAACACAAAAAAAAACCATAGCAATGCACAGTTTAAACGGCTAAAGTTTACATGGGAAATGAGCCAGGGAGCGGCTCTGACCCGCAGTCGGGTTAGCAGCGAGCAGCTTGAGCTACTCCTATCGTTTATGGAAGAGCACCCAGACTTTGCGGCAAGCAAACAATCTGTGTATTCGAGGCTGAGTTCCTGTAAGCTTTGGCGTCTGTTGGCTGAACGGCTCAACGCCGTTGCCCAAGATTGTGGTGGTGCGAGAAAATCGCCGGACAAGTGGTGTAGGGTAAGTTTTTAATGAGGTGTAACCTACGTTTAAATAAACCTGGCTCTGGCTCCTCAGTACAAACATTCCAAAGACGATTTTTTCCCTAACATCCTACCGTCACCGACCTATAGTCAACCAATACGCAAATCTTGCTTTCCATAAAACTAGTGATTATCAAAGATGATTAGCTATAAGATATGTCTTGCGCTAGCAGGGTCCATGATGTCTGCTTCCTCCTAGCGTTTTGTCCCGGCTTGGGGTCCGCTTGACAACCTAATCCCATCAATTGGCGTAGGCACTTGATTTTACGAAAGCATCTGCCATTCTGACCTTTAAACCCAGATGGGAAACTTAGAGGCCTTATCGGGTTCCTTACAAAGTATTTCTTCACCGAAAAATGACTCGTAAATATCAAACAATATTCCGTACGAAAACGAAGTTCCAAAAAATTCAGTGGTGGCTCTGAACCTTTACCATGCTATTTCGAGCCAACAATGGTATATATTTTAAGCTAAAGTGACAATACATAGATATACTCCGCAGACAATAGAAAATGTAACAATATTTATATGAAAAATTTGAAATGGATCCGTACGCAGAAAATTAATTCTGTTTGCAATATAATTTTAAATACTGTTTATTCGCATTAATACGCACCTTTTTATTACTGTGCCCGAAGGACATCTAAAACTTCTTTTTTCTCCATACATGAGTGACCCGCCCGCGTAACTATGTCTATTTATACAATTCATTTGTTTTTAGTACTGGGCGGACATAAAATACAAAGCCCGTAAGAAGACAGCGGCCGGTGGGGCCCTAGGGGACCTGTCCAGTGTCGAGGAGCGCTTGGAACGGCTACTTGGGACTAGCGGAGCCTGTAAGTACTTACCAACAAGTTGTTGCTTGTTATTTTTTTAACAACAGTTATTTGTTTGCTGATTATTCATCCTCCGCCATTTTGATAAGTATCAAATGTCTTTTTTTTTTATGGAGGATAGGCAGACGGTTGACCGCGATCTCACCTGGTGGTGATTGTTTGTTTTACGTATTTATTTATTAGAGGCCTTTAAGAGGATTCTGGTGTGTTTTCTTTACCCTACAAATTTAGGTTAAATTATTAGATTCATTTTTTCACCCAGAAATATAAGGCTTTTTTTATTTTATTTTTACTAACTTATTTGTTTTGTTTTCTGTTTATTCTTCGTGTCTTATGTTTGTAGGGTCTTCTGACCTAGGCCTCTTCCGAATTGCCTTCTTCTACATTAATGTATTTATTATAATTATTTACTAAGCAAGCAGGCAGTTATGACAACTGATATTGCCTGTATCCAGTGGTCATTACGATAGTTATCATTAACGAGTAGATGTATGCTTGTCTAATTTATTTTTGAACTGGTTCACGTTTTGTGCCGTAATCACGTCTTTTGGGAGTTTGTTCCAAGCCCTCACTACTCGGTTGCTCAGAAAATGTTTGTATGGGTTACTGTGGGACCTATCTCTTTCTAGCTTTAAGTGGTGACCTCTCCGACGGGTGTTGTTGTTGCGCATGAACATCTCTTCCCGCATGAACATTTATCTAACATCTTCTTCCATTTTTGTCTGTCTGTTGCTATTTCTTTCCTGTCTTTCCCTATTGTTTCTATTAGTAGTACGATGGTTTATTTCATTAGCCCTTTTTATTTCGTTCTGAGAAACACTGTTTATAGAATGTCTCTCAGTTGACGTGCCAGATGGCAAAGGCCTCCCCCAATAATTGCCATTGCTGTCTGTCTTGGGTAACCCTTCCATATATCAAATGTCTTAACAAACTCATAATGGTCTTGAGC
Organism: Pammene aurita; assembly: GCA_947086415.1. Taxonomy (NCBI): domain Eukaryota; kingdom Metazoa; phylum Arthropoda; class Insecta; order Lepidoptera; family Tortricidae; genus Pammene; species Pammene aurita. Next base: position 12,476,781 of record OX352316.1, read on the forward strand.
GTGGTCTACACCATTATGGCGCTAAAGTAGGCGCAATGTGATATATACAGTTGGTACCAAGTACATTCAACCAATTTCATTCCTAGCCCACTCTAGAACCTTGTCAATAGCTAGTTTGGTAGCGAATAGGTTACGTTTATACGCATCCACGGGCAACTGTCGTTACGACAAGGTTCTACAGTGGCCTAGGAATCAAATTGGTTGACCGTACCTACTGGTACCTACCAGTTAATTTTCTGTGAAGGTTTGATGGCAATCACTGGTAAAAAATATTTTTTATATGTTTTTATATCACGACGGTGATAAACAAGCATACGGCCCGGCTGATGGTAAGCAGCTACCGTAGCCTATGGACGCCTGCAACTCCAGAGTTGTCACATGCGCGTTGCCGACCCTTTAAAAGAAGGTGGATTCACCCATGTCGTCAACACACTGGGTCCTCTTCGACCTCATGTCCTCCTCTAAACATGCGGTGCATACGCTGATTCGCGTGATTAGGCTGCCAAGGGGACCCCAGAATCTTGAAGCAAATCAAATTATTTTGTTCCAATTTTTTTTTTTTTTTGCAATTTTTAAGTAGTTACAATACTATATATAAACTGAAAATAGATGTCATATACTTCAGAAAAAAAAATTCTCTTAATTTTTCTGAAGTATATGACATCTATTTTCAGTTTATAGCTACTTTTAATCGAAGGTCGCTGGTTCGAACCTCGACTCGTACCACTAAGTTTTTGGAACTTATCTTAGAAAGATCGTTCGATATTTACTGTACAATCGCCATCAGAGCGGCCAAGGTGGTCACAAATATCTGAACAACGCCTCTATTGTCAAAGCGATAAAGCGCATCATCAGATATTTTTGAGTACCTTGGGCGCTCCGATATATCTGATGGCGACTGTTCTAGTTGCTTGTCTGTGAAGGTCTGATGGAAGTCACTTTCGTAAAAAAACCAGTACAAACGCCGATTCACAAGATTAGGCTGCCGAGCGGACCCCAGGCTCCATTGAGCCAGGGCGAAGAGCCGTGACAAACGTTAGGAAGATAATGACCGATTAGTTTATGATTTATTTTTTGTTATTAAGCGATCGGTGACGGCAGTGACATCATTTACCATGTATTATTATAATACGAGTATACTCGTTTAACATTATAATGTTAAAATTCAATTGTATGTCCGCCAACGTCCATACCACGTTGAATACACCGGTTCTCGTCCGATCACCGAAGTTAAGCAACGTCGGGCGAGGTCAGTACTTGGATGGGTGACCGCCTGGGAACACCTCGTGTCGTTGGCCTTTTGTTTTTTAGTAGTGTTATTTTTGTCTAGATACGTTGGTAACCTAACCTGCTGGCACTACATTTTTCTAAAATCAATAATAATGACAACCATTTTCGCGTAGCGGCACGGAATCTAGTAGCTGCCCTACAAACTCGTTAAAAGTATCCCCTCCCTGTATATTCCTAATTATGATATACAGGAGAAAACCATTCAGCTAACATAAAACCCGACTATATGTATCTTCAGATCATGCAACATCCACGCTCGCTTTCGTCACAAAACTTGCACAAAAACACGTAGATTTCACGTGTTTGCGTCATCATCATCATCATCGTCAGCCCTTTATCGGCCACTGCTGAGAATAGGCCTCTCTTCGTGTACGCCTCTTGTCCCGGTCCTGTGCCAATCTCATTCAGAAGTGACCCGCGACCTTCCGAACGTCGTCTACCGAACGAGCCAACGGACGCCAGGGGCTTCTTTCATCTGAAAGCGGCAACCACTCCGTCAACATTTTAGTCCACCTGCCATCACTCTGCCTGGCAACGTGTCCTGCCCAACTCCATTTAAGTTTGGTAATGCTAATGACACAGAAGAGATAATAGTATTTCATACAGAATGGCCACGCTCCGCCCCGCCCCGGTCGGAATTACCTCACTCCGCAGCGGCCGTTTGGTAGGCCGTAGGTAGGCCGTCAGTTTGGTCGGCACTAGTCGGCAGAAACAACGCAAAATGTCGCCGTATAAGGCACTGGTCCCACCGCGAGCGAGTAAGTTATGAGCTATCGGCTATTTTCTAGCCCAAGAAACGAACAAAAGATAATCGCTTCCGTGTAAATAAAAGAGAGAGATATATATTTATAGTTCATAGCTGGCTGTTCACACTGCGATGAACTATAAATATACATCTCTCTCTTTTATTTACACGGGAGCGATTATCCTTTGTTCGTTTCTTGGGCTAGAAAATAGCCGATAGCTCATAGTTACTCGCCCGCGGTGGGACCAGTGCCTAAGGTGTACTGTCATGTTAATGGGTGTTTAGAAAGTAATTACATTATTGTAATTGTACATTATTGTATTACATTATTTCCTTATGTAAAGAAGTTTTTTTCGGTCGAACTAGGACGCTTTGTCGTAATTCGCAAATTAATTCATGAGGATATAATAGGTACATGGAATGAAGCATATTTTTGTTGTTCAAAATAGAAAAGATGTGTGTTTGATGAAAAGTAATAAATTTGGCAGTTATTTTTATCTATATTACTTATTTACCAAAAATATTATAGGGCTTCGCACGGGATAAAAAAATGGTTATTGTTGGTTATCCCTAAGAGATAGACATACACCATCGCGGACTTTTTTGTATATCTTTTTAAAAAGAATAATAATATAATGACAGCCCTGAGAATATACGCACACATTGAAGCGTGCACACATAGGCGCTCAAAAGAGTTTTATAGTATGGCGTGTCCGCCCTGTGGTAATGACTTGTCCCACGTCTTGCACCTCAGTACGTCGGCGGATCTCGACATTCCTCGCGTGTTTGCGTATAATACCTTAACGCTATATATGGCGGAATTATAATTATATCAGGAGTTTTTCAATTTTAATTTTAGTCATGTCTATACTAAGCATATATATTTATTTTTAAATATTTTACAGTCTTTAAATTAAAGGAAAGAAGCGACTATAGGTTTTTTTTCTGTTCAGCTTCAAGTGGGCGACGACAGAGCTCCGACGACGACCGCAAGCCAGGAGTGGACGACGACATGTGCTCTGAGGGCTCCGCTCCGGCCACGGAGGGAAAACTCTCCACCGAGGAGTTACTCGCGGAGGTATGTCAACATACTCAGCTTCTAGCGACAACAGAGACGCAAGTCAGGAGTGGACGACATGTGCTCGGAGGGCTCCGCTCCATGGAGGGCTCTCCACAGAGGAGTTACTCGCGGAGGTATGTCAACATAGGTACTAGAGCTCCCGTTACACGTGTTACACGCGGAGACGAATACCCGTGTACTTAAGACCGACGGTGCTAAGGAGCCGGTTTACACGAACCCGCCGGGATTCGGAAACGTCTCCAGGAAACGTTTCCATGGAAACGTTTCGAGAAACGTTCCTACGGGTACACGGGTACTTAGTACCGGCTCGAACGGGTCCGAAGCAGTTAGAACCGATGCAAATAAGGGTTACTATTGAATGCTCTACAGTTGACTACAGATGAGGTTGTATGGCATCGTAGGATATTTTGATTAGTTATTTAAGCCAGCTTCACAATATAAGTAGATATGATTATATATTGAGATATTCATCGGTATTGTAGACAAAATGAATACCTTCCTACACATAGTTTTGATAATTATAAAATATACTTTTTACTTTCTTATTACATTTTTATAGTGTTTTAGAATAAAGTCTAGTGCTTTGAGAAGCGAGTTCATTTTAACAATATGTTATATACCCTGTATACAAAATATTGTTAAAATGAATTCGCTTGTAAGAAAAATATCCCAAATGATCATGATGGGGGGGTCAGAGAAGATATCACGTTTAATTTTTTTTTAAAGCGGGAAAGCCAAAGGCAACAATTTTACTAAAAAATTTAATCAGATCAAATAATCCGCTCTATTTTTAACCGACTTCAAGATTTGAAAAGAGGAGGTTCTCAATTCGGCGTGTATGTTTTTTTTTTTTTTTTTTTTATGTTTGTTACTCCATAACTCCGTCATGTCTGAACCGATTTTGAAAATTCTTTTTTTGATTGTAAGTATATATATACAGATTGGTCCCGTTTTTGTCAAAACGCAGTTCTGATGATGGGATCCATGAGGAATCGAGGGAACTCCTCAAATCTTAAAGGCATACATATAGTGATTTTTATATTTTTATCAACAAAACCATCATTTTCATTCAAAACAGTGACATTGGATGAAGTAGAACTGCTGATGATGATCAGAACGGAACTCTTCAACGACGCATAGTTCACGTTTGGCGATTCGTCCTCTTCGCTGTGTTTGTTTAGCAAGTTTAATTGTCAGAACAAATGTTCGTCCAGCTCAAGTTCTGATGATGGGATCCATGAAGAATCGAGGGAACTCCTCAAATCTTAAGGGCTTACACATAGTGACTTTTGTATTTTTATCAACAAATCAAGCATTTTCATTCAAAAGAGTGACATTTGATGAAGTGGAACTGCTGATGATGAACAGAACGGAACTCTTCAACGACGCATAGTTCATGTTTGGCGATTCTTCCTCTTCGCTATGTTTGTTAAGCAAGTTAGATTGTCAGGACCAATTTTCGTCAAGCTCAAGTTCTGATGATGAGTTCCACGAGGAATCGAGGGAATTCCTCAAATCTTAAAGGCATACATAAAGTGACTTTTGTATTTTTATCAACAAATCAAGCATTTTCATTCAAAAGAGTGACATTTGATGAAGTGGAACTGTTGATGATAATCAGAACGGAACTCTTCAACGACGCATAGTTCACGTTTGGCGATTGGTCCTCTCCGCTGCGTTTTTTAAGCAAGTTATTTCATTGTATGGAATCTAAGTGCACCATCTATCTACAATAATCCTTCACCGGCTACCCCCATTGAAGTCGGTTTTTTTTTCTTAAAAATTATTTGATATTAAGTCATAAGCAGATTTTTATGATGCCTGTTTTTCTGAGATAGCATCTTGAACATATACGCAATACAGTAGAAACGACATTAGACTTGCTTAGCGTGTAAGGGTACAAAAATCAGCCAAATATGATGGGACGACCCCAAATATGAAAAAATTACGATCAAACTAACGTTTAATATTCAAGTATGTCAATCAATCGATAGTTATAAATTAACCATATACCTACTACTTATTCGAATACTTATTGCATGCACGTCTTCGTAAAAATATCGATAAGAATATCGACTGATCCGCGTTTTTTTTAATTATTTTAAATTATTTTTCTGGCAAAAACATATTAATATTAGCTTTATATTTGATAATCGACACCACAGACTTAATAGATGTACTGCTATTTGTACAAGTAACAAAGGCGAAAACAGTGATTTTATGTTTGTATTAAATGTATACTGCTCCGGTTGTCATGTTACTGACATTGTGATCGAGTTTTCTGATCAAGTTGATCAGGATTTAGGGACTATATATACTTATACTTTAGATTTCTATGGTGTAAAATTGATGTCTGGTTACTATGGAAACGTCGTATCTCACTTAATTTAACAATTTTTTTTTCATAATCAAAGTGTTCTGTCGTAATTCTTAAAGAGGTTTCATCTTTATTGGGTTGTTTGTGTAAGGTGACTATGATTACAGATAATAAAATTTATAAGTAACAAAACGGTGAAAAAAATATAAAGGCGTTATTGTTTCACTTAAACATGATGGCGATGGCGGCTGATTCATTAGCGTGTACTAATTAATTGTGTAGGGTTGTTTCTGCTCACGTCTCGTGAATCATCTTGTATACAATGATGTAAAAGTTTCTAGTTTCATTGTTGTGGACTCCACAGCAATGAAACTAGAAACTTTTACAAATATCTTAGGTATTCATTATTATACTATATCAATAGTTTATAAAATCATCATCATCATCAATTGAACTGTTAGTTTTATCTCGTCCTTGGTATTCACTACCATGAGATACGCGGCAGCGGCAAAAAAAACTAACCACCAATTTAAGAGGCCTTACCAAAGTACCATGCACAGGTGCTTTTAACAAAGAACCAATATTATATACTTGCTACTATGCTACTTTGGTTATCCCGCGATAATATAACTTATTCAATAAAGCTTAGATCCTAAAACAGGTAAACTGCTAGTTGACTTGGGTCACTTTGAGATTAGCGTTCAGGTAATAAAATAAAATGCAGATTTTACGACACCCTTTGGTGCAAACGTGTAGATTTCCAAATTATAATGGCCACCTATTTTAAGCTCTATGTGGTTGTAATAAAGTCAACCCATCTGTATAAATACAAGACCTTAAGCGGCACGATTTTAAGAGGATTTACTTAATCTATAGCATAGTAAATGTTTCCTTTTGTTTTGACGCCACGCGGCCTAATTTCACTGTGATACTTATAGGTAGAAGGAAATTTCAATATACTTAAAAAGAAACATGCCTAAGATATAGAATATCCTATTGAGTTTTAGTATGGCTTCAGTTTTCCACTTAGTCGGTCAGTTGGATACTACAGTCTTCCCGAGTTAATCTTACCATTTTAAAATAGTGTTAGTTGTTTTGTTAATAGTTTTTTTTTTTGTTTTGTTGGTTTTTGTTGTTATAAAATTGTTATGATTGCATGTCAACGAGCTACCCAGAAAACTATAAAAAAATGTAAAAAATAAAACCAATTTAACTGGTAAGTAGCATTAATACCAATTTATTGACTACTAATACAAATCAAGATAATGTTGAGTGTATTTAGTAATAATGGGTAATCATGTTATGAGTACATCATTTATAATGTATATAGTGACATAATTTAGTGTCCAAAATAATAAATTACCTGTTTTCAGATATAAAATGATTCAAAATGGAAACAAATGGTTGATAATTTTAAAAATGACCGTTCTGTTACTTCTGATGCTCATAACATAAGTTTAAAATAGTAAGTTGTACCTTTAATGACACCGTAAATCACTTCATTGTATTCAACACAATTTGTTAGTAAATGGTAGTAATCAATTCATAATAGGACATGTTCGTTGTAGTGTTCTGCCTTTTCGCCGAACTTTTTTTGACCGAATTTCACTTGCTGATCAGCATTTCGCTGATGATTCACTTTAATAACTAACTATTAGCAAAATTTTGTATGATAACGTTTCATTTGGCAGAATTGTTTTAAAGCTGATTATTATAATGACTCAAAACTTTTGGGATACTTACTTATCATTTGTCAAATCTATCACTAGGCCAAGCAACTATGGAATCGGTACTCCTATAGAATCGTCAGCTAAGTCGGCAATTTTTTTTAAATATGATATCCCTTGATAATAGAAGACTCTTATTGGACACAATTTTCTTTTTTAAGATTTTAAAGAATGAAATCAATTGCCCTAATTTGTTACAAAATATAGTATTTAATATACCGCATCACTCCTTACGTCCTCGGAATTTGTTTTATGTGAGTTTCGCACGTAATAATTATGCCAAACATAGTTTTTTCAAACGAGTTTCAAAATACTATAATGAGTTTTTTAGTGACATTGATCCATTTACGTACTCTCTTGACACTTTAAAATAACATACGAGATCCAAATTGTTAAGGATAAAAAATATGTAGGTAGTATTTTTATTTGTTTTCCTTCTCGCATTCGCTTTTGTAAAAATTTTAATTGTAGCACATTTATGAACCTCCAGGTCTATTTTCACATAATTTTGTAATTCATATCTATATTTTTGTGTATGACTGTTTGTGTTCTAAACAATCAATAAAAAAAAACTATTAAAAGAATAACGTTTCGTTAGTAAGTATATTAACAACAGAAATCTCATATGTGACGGACTCCAGTTAGGTGCGACGACGAGCGAAGCGAAGAGGAGCGTAGTAGATCTACCGTGAGCAAACAGTGCACGAAGCCGAGCGAGCGAAGCGAGCGTGCCGCCGTAACGGCCGGCGAGTGCCAGAATCGACTTTTTAATATAAAAAATATCCTAAGCAATAAGTCCAATGAAGAAACTAATGTATTAAAATAATAATAACTACCTGTATATAATTTGCCCACAGTGAAAATGGCATCCTTACGAAATTAATATTACGCAAACGAAATCATTCTATACTCGAAAGGCGGCATTTAGAAAAGTGACTTTATAAAAACAGGCCAAACGTACAGTTGGTAACTGAGAGAAATAAAACAAAATCTTTTGATAAGTTGGCACATGATCATTCCGCGATGTGAAATTACGCGAAAAGTTGGTTGGGAACTGATAATCGGCAACACAATTTTCAGCGTTAATTTAGAGAACCGTTCGTTGTACTAGGGTAAATAAATTGGGGATAAAATGTCCAAATAATATACTACAGCTGCTGGGCATTGTAAGTTTCAAATTATTTTTCTTGCCCGGATTTGAATACCTAACCAAACCGTCTTAACCGCCGCCGCAGACCACTATCTAATTTTAATCAAATATAGTGTTTTTTTATCAATAAACAACTAATACAAAGAGCTCAAAGAGGACCCAGTGTGTTGACGACGAGGGACCATCTTGTTCCTTTAGCCGTCAACACAGTAAATCCTCCTTTTTGTAAAGGGTCGGTAACGCGCATGTGACACCTCATTAGTTGCAGGCATCCATAGGCTACGGTAGCCGCTTACCATCAGGCAGGCCGTATGCTTGTTTGCCACCGTCGTGGTATAAATATAATAGTTACCTGAACCTTTATATTAAAGAACGGAGACACTATTAATTCAATGAAATAAGTATTGAGTATAACGAAGTAATATTTATATTGCTAAAACGGCAGAATTGTTATTTTAACATAGGTAATTCATCCTTTATCTATTGAAAACAAACCCGTGCTTCTACCTGCGCGGAAAAAAGGTTCGTTCAAATTAACCGTTAACTAAATTTCAACTCTATGGACTCGCAATAAGATTCAACATGACTAAAATTCCCTAAGCTACCACATGTATTCATTAGTAGCTCTTAAGGTGACGGGTATCACGGTTGACGACTGCATTTTGCGTTTTTATAATCGCAGCTTTCGCTTCTGCCATCTAGTATACTTGAGATGAACTATGACAATTCAATGTTGACATGTTTAAATAGTCAAGCGGTGAGGTGTTTAATATTTAGAATTATAATAGTATATAAATTTAGGCTTTATTTAGATTTTTAAGGTTTAGTTTTTAATGATTTATTTGTTTGTATTTTAAAATTGTCTGTATTTTATATTTGAAATACACCTTATGACTAACTATATAGTATAGATAATTAATATTTCTATGGTCCTTTAATAATGATTGTAATTGTATTTATTTAAATGTTTGTGGAAATAAATGGAATAGTCAAGCAATCGCGGTCTTTTACAGTAAGATGGCGCTTTGATAATGATTCCATTTTATGTGTACTTACCATGAAGTTAAATACAATCTTCTGATCCGTGGTAGGGTAATTGTGCTATGTATGTATGGAAAACTGTTATATGTATGGAAAACCCCTTGTGGCTCCCCCCTAAAAAAAATCTTTTCAGCAATTTTACTACAATACTAAGTAGGGGTATACAAAATACACCTTCTGTTATAATTTCATCAATATTAGTTATAGTCTCCAAATAAAAAATGGCCATGGCATACGGACGAACTACGGACATGACGAAACTATAAGGTTTCCGTTTTTGCCATTTTGGCTACGGAATCCTAAAAACTAATGATAGTAAGGATTAACACCATGTTTTTTTATTTCCGTTAATATTAGCATACAGTTAGGTACGATTAAGGAAACGAAATGGCGTAGTTAGTTTTTATAAATTTGTTTTTTCCATACAAGTATGTATTGTTAAATCGATCACGGTATTATATTTAACTCAACCAAACAATCGAATATTATAACTAAGGCATTTTATCACCAAACAATGATATTGTAGGCCTTTAATGTTAACCACTGTCACTGCTTGTACTATAAAGCCTTGGCCAAACAGCAAGCGTGGCGCAGCGCCGCGGTCGCGCGGCGCGACCTGCCGTGCGACGACATATCGCCTGACTTCGTGTCACTGACTTTGAATAGAACTTCATACGCGAACGTACTGCTGCGGCCTGCGGTCGGGTTCCAACTTGTTTGTACCTTAGCCTTGGCCAAACAGCAAGCGTGGCGCAGCGCCGCGTCTGCGCCGCGTGACGCCGAAGCGATGACTGTTCAAACAGGGCGCGCGCGGATCGCGCCGGCCTCGCGCTCTCAACACGCCCTCATTGCGCGCGCGTGAACACGGCGCGGCCGCGCGCGATGCGGACGTGACTCGCTCATTCCTTCCGAAGCCAAGATTATTTTTTCGAAGAGAAGATATTTTTTTCTATATCCATAATCACAATCACAGTATATTGCTACGCTCGCACGACGCACCGCGCTGCCTAACGTCCGACTGATGTGACCCAGCGCGGCGCAGCGTGCCGCCGCGCAGCGCTACGCCCGCGCCGCGTGGACGCGGGGGGCCGCGCGGCGCGGGGCGCGACAGAAGCGGGGCGCGGCGCCGGCGGGACCCAGTCTGTTTGACGTCGCTAACCTGTTAACATGTGCCGCGGTCGCGCCGCGCGACCGTGGCGCTGCGCCACGCTTGCTGTTTGACCAAGGCTTAATGCAATTGACACGACTAGCGTAGTCAACCGCGCATTGGATCGTTCATTATTGGGTCGTTCCTTAGAGAATTCAACCCGGAGTAGCCATGTCTGCCGTTTTCTTTACAAAGCAAGTCTGCCGATTTTTGCGGGGGAGGGGAACGTCAAGTGTATTCTGTGGCTATTCGTACGTAACGTACAAATAGGTGTAAGCATGACCACTGGTCATATGTTTTCGGCAAAGGGGAACGCCTGTCAATGGCGACTCCGGTTGGTTGAATTCTCTAAGGGTCGTGCATTACCCGGAAAGGTTTCCGATTGGTTCCGATCAGATCCGAAGGTTATGCGACTATTTAAAAAAGTAGCTTTTTTCATAGTAATCAGATCAAAACACGAGACTTCCTTTTTTCGGATATTTGTTCAAATATTTAACAGCGCATGTTTTTGTTTGTTTGTTTTCGTGTGGTTTTAATTGCCGGTAAATAGATAAAGGTGATGTGATAGTGCTTAGTGAAAATAACGGATAATATTCATTGTGAAAGATGTATGGGTGTGTGTGCGTGTGTGTGTGTACGGACGATGGCAATGGCACGATCACAAAGCTTTCTTTTGAAGTGAAATAAGCAGAGCACGCCATAGTATGGAGGTTATAATTGTTATTCTACTACCATTTGGTCATTCTAATGTTAATTATAGTTTTGTCTTCTCACAAATAACTCGTATATTAACGATAACAATGCAACAGAAGAGCTAGTTTTAGTCTTTGCTCAAGTCATTTAAATGTTTTGTTTATTACATTTATTTACGTAACATTATATGCGGAATGGACAGAAACTAAAGTGTGTAGGTAATCAAATATAATATTACCATACTACTATATACTATAATATTACGTATTAATTAAGTATTTTGAAGTAAAATAACCATTAGAAATATTTACCTAGCTGTCTGGATTTCCGGGATCAGGTGGTCGCAAAACTGAAATTTATACCAAATTGCTCTGCTAGTTTTGGTCCACAAAGTTTATATATTAATTATATTCTAAAACTTTAATCTCCACTTAAAATATTGTACAATTAACTTTAAAATAGATAATTCATGCCAAACATATTTAGTGCACTGCCTAAATCATTAATAAAACTCATCATAAACTTTTCCCGCCACAAGTTTTTTTCTTCATTGCGATGACATTTGCTAGGGCCGAATTCGAGGCGGCTATTAATGTTTTATTTTTAAAGGCACTATTTGTCAAATTACTTTTTTATGATAGTAGAATTGTTTCTTAGATATTATGGATCGCAACAAGACCAAACTTCCGCAGGAAAATTCATTTACGTTCAAGTTTTCTCCATATATTTGTAGCAGAACCATCAGGTGGACGGAAACTGACTATGGACGGGAAACGAGCACAATCACCCTACTTACTTAATTAAAGTTACTATTGTATGTAGGTAATCAATGACGAAATAATTAAAGTTACCTATAATATAAAACTACTTGACCAACGCACGCCATTACCTACAGTATCATAATCGCACAATTATAATGTTTTATTCTAAATATCCAAAATAAGCATTCATCATGGCGGTTATATTTCTATGTGTCAAGTACGTGTCAAGTCTTTCAAAATAAAAGTTCAAATAAAATGTACTTAACTGAAGATAATATTATTTGTAACTAATTTGTTTTATGTCCTCTTCTGCTCTGAAAAATCCAGGTTTTTAGTATCTATAACGAAATTAGAGATGGTCAAAATCGCTTTCAATGAGGACGGTAAAGTGCGTTGGGATAAGACCGCATCGGGAGAACATCGGATAATTCAATTACCTATCTGGAAAATTATCCTTTAGTTGCAAATACAAACCACACATCCTCCAACACTATTGTGTACCTGTACCTAGTTGCATTTTGATATAATGGCGATGCCGCTTTTTTCAGGTACATTAACATTTTACTTAAATGTTTCTTCCGGTAGGTATGCTTAATAAAAACGACTGTTGTTTAAGTGAAAAGTTTAAAAAACCGGCCAAGTGCGTGTCGGACCACGCATAGGAGGGTTCCGTACCTTCAATGGAATAAGAACCAAACTAATAGCAAAAGGTCGTATCTGATGCCTATGGAAGAAGTTTTTTGGAAATGGCTCAAAAATGGCTAAACCGATAATGTTCAAAACAATTTTCGTAGCAAGTATATAATAAGGCGCATCTTCTCAAATTTTTTCATATTTTTTGGACTTACGGTTCAAAAGTTACAGGGGGGGCTACAAAATTTTTCTGACTTTCGAAGCGATTATATCAAAAAATATTTACTTAATCACAAAATGATCAAAAAAACTTCAATATTATTTTTAAAGACCTATCGATTGATGTATCACATGTTGATATATGGTAAAAACAATTTTTTTGAAATTTAGATACATGCATGGAGCGCCCCCCCTTAAATTTTTTTTTTTTTTTAATTTAAATACATAACTAAGTAGGCATACAGAATATACCTTATGTGTAAATTTTATTCAGATACGTCGTATAGTTTCCGAGTAAAATGGCTGTGACATACGGACGGGCAGACATACAGACAGACGTGACGAATCCATAAGGGTTCCGTTTTTTGCCATTTGGCTACGGAACCCTAAAAATCACTTATTCTTTATTTGACGATCTCCTAGCCCTGTCGGTAGTGACCCTGCCTACGAAGCAGGAGGTCCCGGGTTCGAATCCTGGTCAGGGCATTTATTTGTGTGTTGATCGCAGATATTTGTTCCTGAGTTATGGATGTTTTCTTTGTATTTAAGTATTTATCCATATTTATCTATTATATATATCGTCGTCTAGTACCCATAACACAAGCCTTATTGAGCTTACTGTGGGCCTAGGTCGATTTGTGTAAGATTGTCGTATAATATTTATTTATTATTTATAGTAAATGTATGGAAAATATTTAATTTGTGGCTTTTTAGTACAATACCTAATAATAGGAAACTATTAGAAACGATAGGAATGGAATCGATTGGCATAAAAAAGCAGCATGTGAAAAATAAAAAAAACAATTTTCATAAAGTATGGGAAAAGTTTTTCTCAATTTGTGGCTTTTCTAGCCGCAAATTATTTTTGATCCCATACAAGAATGGGATCGATTGGCATCAAAAAGAAGTTTACCAAATGTGACCTCATCTCGCATCCTGTATGTTTTTTTCCAAAATCCGTAGAAGACCTTCCCTCAATTTCAAATTAATGAAGATTGATTAATTTGAAATTGAGGGAAGGTCTTCTAAGACCATTTTCGCGTTGCAGCGAGGGATCTGGTAGCTGCCCCCACTGACCCAAAAAGAAATTGAACTTGTATATTATTTCAAATTATCGAAGTTACAAGTAAAAGTAGTTAAGATAAAAGTAATTGCAATTACAAATTATATGTAATCGGGAATACTACTGACATGTAATCTCAATTACAAGCAATTTCAATTACTTAATATAATTGATTTTCATGTAATTTAATTAGCAATTTAATTCATTACAAAAGTAGGTACCATCTAATAAATTACGCCCAACACTGAATAAACATCAGGTTCAAGAGGGTAGTATGGAGGATGTATGCTATCTGCTGCCGAAGTCGCGCATACATGTGATCTTTATAGACAAAAAAGTTTCGTTCTATAAATTCAATTGTTTGTCACAAAAAATGGTTTGATTTGTTTTTGCGTGGCATTTAAGACTGGATCCAATTAATTGTTGCTGTGAACATTTTTTAAATTGGTACCTAGTTGGTTACTAGGAACAGGTTTAGACACGGGTATGTTATGTCCAAAAGGGAGGTATGGGCACTCCGAATGTTATCTCGCTAACTGTGGTAAGGCACAGTTCAGCGAATGTTATCACGCTCAAATCTGGACCTGGCTCAGAGCTCGACTGGGGAAGTACCTTACAGAAAACCATAGCTAAAAAGCAAATAACTTAATTCAACCTAAAGTTTAAGATTAATTTTTTAACATGTTTTAACCATTTTCATTTATATACCATAAGTGTTTTTTACTAAAAATATTGACAAATATAAAAGCGTTTGTCGTCTCGCATAAGAATTATAAATTGAAATTACACAAAAGATTTAAAAACACGAAAAGTCAGCACGAGTAAGTTAATAACATATAAAAGCTTTTGCCCGCGGCTTCGCTCGCGTTAAATTCGGGGTAACAAACCATACAAATTTTCACCCCCCATTTTAGGGAAGTGGGGGGTTAAAAAGAGACAAAAAGTAGCCTATGTCACTCTCCATCCCTTCAACTATCTCCATTTAAAAAATCACTTCAATTCGTCGCCCCGTTTTGCCGTGAAAGACGGACAAACAAAGAAACAAACACACACATACACTTTCCCATTTATAATATTAGTATGGATTAGTTGTATCGTATCGTGTATAGGGTCGTTATGGTTTTTTGGGTACATTTTTGGGTTAGTTTTGGTTAATTGCCATCTATTTCAAAAGTTTTATCATATCAAAATCCATTACAATATTAAAATACTAGCTTTTACCCGCGACTTCGTCTGCGCGAAATTAACATGAGCCATATGGAATTACATAATAAAACGCAAAATAAAAGTTACTAGTTAGTAAAATCTAAGAGCAAATATAAAACTAGCACGTATGCTATTTCAAGTCAACAGGGAGCAACAATTCCGTATAAACTTCCATTCCGTTTTCATCCCCTTATACATACCAAATTTCATCTAAATCAGTTGAGCGGTTTAAGCGTGAAGAGTTAACAGACAGACACACTATAATATTAGTATGGATACGTATTACTTATATATCTCTTCAAGTAGGCTGGGGAAAAAAAAAGAATTATAGCCAAAAGCGTTTTTTAAAATTTCTACATTTTGAAACATCTTGCTTCAAAGGTTTGAAACATCTTGTCTTTCCACTCTTAATATTTTTAACTCACTCGTTTTTGAATTATTATGAATTAACATAATAAAGGCGGTTTATAATTATATCTATTATTTGAAACCGTGCATAGGGTGGTTATGCTAGTTTCCCGTCCGGGTTGCCGTCCACCTGATTAAACTGCTACAAATTTATTGGACTAAGAGCTGGCCACGTCAGATATGACTAAACATCGGTATCAACGTTCAAATTTCGTGGCACTTGGTAAGGGTCGCAAAACAAGAAATACATAGGTATCATTGTTTTATTTATTAGTAATAAATAACATTTAATTTATTTTTATTCTTAATCGTAGTTTGGTAAACTGTACATATATTTAAAGAGGTTTATATTCTTAATACGTCATAGAACCTCAATACTCATTTCATTATCCATTTGTAAAAAAAATTCTAAATGCCAAATAGGCAACAAATGTCAATTTAATTGTCATGCAAAATAATATGTGGTAAAATCTTCAACGATAATAGTTCTTAAAAACACTTACAACTACAATTTAGCATTGATAAATCTTTACCCAACTCCCTATCAGACTTGAGAAAATGGATTTGACGCAGTATACTGATTTTATATTCACTAACGAAGGTGCTTGCTGTACTATTTGCGAAATGAATATAAAAAAGAAAAGGTACAATATAGAGAAACATTTGAAATCAAAATCTCATCAAGATAAATTATCTGATTCACGCTGCCATTTACAGGATATAATACGAGATAATGCTGATTTCGAAATTAAAGACGATATCGTATATTGCAAATTGTGTAATTCGAAATTATTTCCCTCTAAATCTAGTATCGACCGCCATTTAAAAACAGATTTACACAACAAAATTCATAAAAATAATGCACAAGAAAAATTTAATAAAGATTTAACAGAGTTTATGATTTGTTCGAATATACCGTGGTCAAAATTAGACAATCCTAAATTTAGAAATTTTGTAGAAAACCTTTTAAATCATAAATATGGAAACGATATTACTGTGCCGAGTGAAACAAAAATACGAGTAAAATGCTTACCTGAATTGTATGAAAAGAAAAAAAATGAATTGAAAGAGAAATTACAAAATAAAATGATTTACCTCAGTGTTGATGAAACATCAGATTCCGTGGGAAAAAAAGTGGCAAATATTTTGATCGGAGCTCTAGATGGAACTAGTACCCAGCCACATTTATTTGCTTCTAAGGTATTGGAGGCGACTAACCATTCGACAATAACCAAACTCGTTGAGGAAACCCTTGAAGATCTTTGGGGCGATGAATACAAAAAAAACATGGATAAATTATTATTTTTTATAACGGATGCCGGTTCCTACATGGTAAAAGCAGCTAAAAACCTTGTTCAGAAATATAAAAATATGACTCATGTAACATGCATAGCACATGGATGTAATCGAGTCGCAGAGATAATTAGAAGTCTTTACCCGACCATAAACAGTTTGATTGACTGTATCAAAAAAATATTTCGTAACGCTCCTTCAAGGACAAATTTATTTCATCAAATGTGTGTAAATATTCCTCTACCACCCCGACCCGTGATAACAAGATGGGGAACATGGTTAAATGCTGCCTCATATTATCACATGCATTATGATAAAATCAAATCTGTCATCGATGCCTTAAATCCGCGTGAAGCGAGTGCAATTTCTAAAGCAAAAAAAATTTTCCGTAACCGGAATTTAAAGACTGAGTTACTATTCGTCGATACACACTTTAGTATAATTGCTAAGTCAATAAAATTATTGGAGGATCCAAAACTGAGTCTAGCAGAATCATTAAACATTGTTCATGGTTTGCAAAAAAAAATATCAACGTTAAGGTTACATCAAAATGCCAGAAAAGTTTATTTTAAATTAAAAAGTGTATTAAAGAAAAATCCTGGTTAAAAGACTGTACAAATAATTAACCAACTATCTAAAAACAACGAGGCTGAAATACCAGAAAGTGTAAATAAAAACTGTGTGCAAAATTTTCAATGCTTGACATACCTTCCTATTACCTCAGTCAGCGTGGAAAGATCTTTTAGTCATTTAAAATGGATATATTCTTACAGACGTCAAAGATTGACAGCAAAATCTATGGAACAAATTTTAGTGATCTATTCTAACTCGTAAAATATTGTATGCCACACCTGGACATAAAGTGGCTTTGTCCGCACGCTACGCGTACGGATAGAGCCGCTTTCTGGCCAAATGTGCACATATTTTTCCAACACGGGAGGTAATAAAGAAAGCCCTCGATCGCATAATTACGTCCCTCGCTTGCAGCTTGGGCCGCAACAATTGCGATTGCGCGGCCTTTCTTTGTTTTACCACCCTAATTAGGAAATGTACTATTTAGGGGCTTTTTTATTTACATATACAAAATAAAGGTTAAAAATACTAAGTGATTTGTTTGTATTTATTTTTCTGCCAACCGTACATTGCCACGAAATTTGAACGTTGATACCGATGTTTAGATATGACACAATAATGAGAGCAATAAAACCTGACTATTGTGTCATATCTGACGTGGCCAGCTCTCCGTCTACATGGAAAAAACTTTTTGAGGTCAAATTTGCCACTGATAATAATTATTTATTCTTTAATTGATATTTTAATTATAAGCTTTTATTTCAAAAACTTGAATATCAATATATCAATAAGTATGGACGGAAAACTGACACATACTCCACTTTTACAAAAAATGTTTTATTATAAAAAAACCTTTCGAGTATGATTTATTCTCGTATAATATTAATCTAAACAAGACCATATAAGCTCTAGAACGATAAGTAAGGGCACTTCAAAATTTATTATTGCATTACAAAGCTGGCAAAATCGATAAGTGGAAGAAAACTAGCACCTAAAAACTTACTAAGAGTACATTTTATTCAATAGTCCAATCTTAAGTAGAAGGAGTAGATTTTGAAAATTTATACAGGAAAAACAGCTTAGGTACACTTCATACTGATTTGAAACAAGGATTAATATTTCGAGAAATTTTTACAAAGGTAAAGCATAAAAGTCAGCCCTGAAAGCTGACCAACTAGTTCAAAAATGGTCCGGTCTTACCCCATCGTACCTTACTTATTGTTTTTTTCATTTTAGGGATTGTGAGAAATTATATTGGTATATATACTTATACGATTAAATTAATTCCATATCTACTTACCTACCTAATAATAATATAAATAATTCACCATATCTTTTAAATCGTACGAAAACGAACATACAATAAGCCATATAAACCTAATGGCGCGACCAGACATCGTAGAGTACCGGGAAAGCCGAGCCGATTGTTTCTTTCTTATTCCATAGTAAAGAGAGAGATATAACCTATCACGATGATGTGGACAAATCATTGACAAATGCACGAATGTGTTTCAACTTCAAGCGCATTTGATTCTATTCAATGTATCCGTCATTCATATCATAATATAGATCTAGCTTGCAACAGCGCAAAGCAAGACGCGAAATGAGCAAATGAAAGTAAGCTGGCAACGTCGCCGCGGATGGAAACTGCTCGAACAAACGCGCTCTTGTAATACAAATTATGGTAAAAACATGGACGAAGCCGTCTATGGTAAAAAGTACCCATACCCACTGTAAAAATTGAATAATGAATTAGTCTCTTTTATAAGTTGGTAGTTTAAATATATTGGGTAAAAAAGTCAAAATAAAAAGATTAAACTAACTAGTAACTTGACTATAGTATGATTTGACTTTTTTTTTGTCCAAAAATACCTATAAATCGCTTAGGATCAGGATTGAAAATATAAATGAGAAATGAGATAAAAAATAAACAAAAAAAGTTAACATCAGCCTAGATTTGAACTCGGATATATCTACTTAGAAAGCAAGCGTACTATAACCTAAGCTATGTGGAACGAATTTCCGCACTCAAAATTACTAATCATATTACTCAAATTTGACACATGAAACATGTCTCTGGCTGCAATAGAATAAACGCCTATAAGTTTTATTGCAGCAATTGCATAGTTCTGAATTATTACAGGCTCTACAAGGTTTTGCGTCTAAAACCTTTATTAAGCGCTTAATACGACTATAGTTATCGGCCGAACATTAGTAATGTGCTAAAAAGTAGTTATGTTTAATTTCGCAACATAGAATTATTTCTGACCGACATAAAACTTGCGACAAGTTTTCTCCAAAACAGTTTCTTAACGATGATATATATACCTAATTATGTTATACAAGACCAAGCACGTATCGGTACAGCGAACCCAACTATATGCCCCTACAGAAAATGTAACATTTATGCTCCAACGTGGTTTGTTTTCTTCAAAAACCTTGCACAAAAACACCTCGATTTGACGTGTTTGCATATATCGTCGCCTTAAACGTCTCGACTCGTATCTCTGCCACTCGTCAAGGACGTTTCGAGATCCGCGTGTATTTAAGGAACGTTGCTTCGGCTACCCGTTTACTCGTGGAAACGGATCTTAATTACACGTTTCTTTATTACACGTGGGAAACGGGCCAGAAAACCGTGTTCGTGTTACTCAGAAACGGATCTTGGAAACGGGTACCCGAAACCCGGAATCGACCGCGAGCCCTAATAGGTACTCAGCTTCTAGCAACGAGAGAGACGCAAGTCAGGAATGGTCGACATGTGATCTGAGGGCTCCGCTCCACGAAGGGCTCTCCACAGAGGAGTTACTCGCGGAGGTATGGCAACATACTCGGCTTCTAGCGACGACAGAGACGAAAGTCAGGAGTGGAC
The DNA here is from genome assembly GCA_947086415.1 of Pammene aurita. Lineage (NCBI taxonomy): Eukaryota > Metazoa > Arthropoda > Insecta > Lepidoptera > Tortricidae > Pammene > Pammene aurita. Next base: position 12,497,000 of record OX352316.1, read on the forward strand.
GACATGTGCTCTGAGGGCTCCGCTCCACGGAGGGCTGTCCACAGAGGAGTTACTCGCGGAGGTATGTCAACATACTCGGCTTCTAGCGACGACAGAGCGCGCTCAAGTCAGGAGTGGACGACATGTGCTCTGAGGGCTCCGCTCCACGGAGGGATCTCCACATAGGAGTTACTCGCGGAGGTATGTCAACATACTCAGCTTCTAGCGACGAGAGAGACGCAAGTCAGGAGTGGACGACATGTGCTCTGAGGGCTCCGCTCCACGGAGGGCTCTCCACAGAGGAGTTACTCGCGGAGGTATGGCAACATACTCGGCTTTTAGCGACGACAGACGCAAGTCAGGAGTGGACGACATGTGCTCTGAGGGCTCCGCTCCACGGAGGGCTCTCCACAGAGGAGTTACTCGCGGAGGTATGTCAACATACTCGGCTTTTAGCGAAGACAGACGCAAGTCAGGAGTGGACGACATGTGCTCTGAGGGCTCCGCTCCACGGAGGGCTCTTCACAGAGGAGTTACTCGCGGAGGTATGGCAACATACTCGGCTTCTAGCGACGACAGAGCGCGCTCAAGTCAGGAGTGGACGACATGTGCTCTGAGGGCTCCGCTCCACAGAGGGCTCTCCACATAGGAGTTACTCGCGGAGGTATGTCAACATACTCGGCTTCTAGCGAAGAGAGAGACGCAAGTCAGGAGTGGACGACATGTGCTCTGAGGGCTCCGCTCCACGGAGGGCTCTCCACATAGGAGTTACTCGCGGAGGTATGTCCACATACTCGGCTTCTAGTGACGACAGAGCTCGCTCAAGTCAGGAGTGGACGACATGTGCTCTGAGGGCTCCGCTCCCCGGAGGGCTCTCCACAGAGGAGTTCCCCGCGGAGGTATGTCAACATACCCGGCTTCTAGTGACGACAGAGCTCGCTCAAGTCAGGAGTGGACAGATCAGCTGCTAACGGAGGTATGAGTCAAAAGGCCAGTGTGACATACGGTAAAGATTGAACGAGTTAACCAGCCGATTGGTAGCAGCCCGCAGCGTCACGTTGTACGGCAAGATAGCAATATTTATATGGAACGTGACGCTGCGCGCTGCGACCGGCGTTTACCGCAGACACCACTAGTGTGCTAATAAAAATGACGCTCGAGCGAGGCGTCCGCACGGCGTCCATGTTAAACAAGTGCCTCCTCAGTGTAGACTGCTTAAATCAGTGACGATCATATACAAGATATCTGTACACTCCGCTTAGCGGCGCGTTATTTCTTCAAAACCTAAGCTGCCAAAAAGAAGTGTCTCACTATTAAAACACGACAGAAATGTAAATGTTGAATTACAATAAAAAAATATCTATTTATTTATATAATTTACACGAATACAGTATACTTGTAACACTTTCGTTCTCAGGCGGCGATGCGCAGCGCTCTAGCGGCCGAGAAGCAAGCGGAGGCTGTAGCGCAAGGAGTGGAGCTGCTCAGAGACCTGGTGGCCATACTACGGGAGAGACCACTCGCAGCGCAAACCTTGCCACCGGAACATCTCATGCACCACCATCATAGGCTATGATCGTCGGATGTTACCATCATAGCGTAGTGACGTCACTGTGGGGTATCTTTAAGCCGGATATACTTGTAAGTTTTATAAAACTACAAGTAACAATTTCACTGTTTGCCTCTCTTTCTAACAATATCAGCTAAAGCCTGACCAGAAATATATGATTATTGTCAAGAGGGCGCTATTATTCTCATTTATATGGCAAAAGTTCAGCATAGTCATCTGGTATGGGGACATCTTGATTTGTTTACCCGTCAGCTCTGATGTTAATTTGTTTTTTTTTTTATTGCGTAATACTTTCATTTCCCGAGTGTATTATATACAGCTGTTTATTACATACACTATTTACAATGTTTCGCTTTTGACTATGAATAATTTTGGGATTTTTTTGTCGTTTATTATTTAATACTCAACACTCTACTATTATTCAAATAAACTGCGACAATGCAAACCCTCACACATGCATATCGTTCAGTCAGTAAAATTATTGCCAGCGCAAGAAATTAGTTCCAATGAAATTCCGCAACATGGCGCAGGCTTTAAAAAGAGAAGCAGCAGACGAAATATACGTGACCGTGTTGTTCTAAATGGTGTAGATACACCATCCATATCATACCTTCCCCATTCGCTATGTGCGAAGTGCATGGTGGGGGTAACGTGAAGTGAACGATCGCAGCGCACAATGTGACAAGAAATTAAACTGCAACGGGCTCTTGTCAATATCGAGTTTCAAAATATTTGACATCGCCTATGTCACCTCAACTCAGTCAACTGTCAAAATAGTGAATCAGCTAGAGACATTTCATATAAGCAAGGAGTACAAGCAGGGCTTGAAAACCGGTATTTGCTCGTTTTTCGTTTACTATTTTATTTTTAATCAACAATCCTATAATACGCAGTCATTTCTTAAATACAATACTGAGTTCTACATAAATTTTAGAACTGAATTAATGAGGGTTTTCGTTGAGATTTTCACTAGATGGCAGCACCGTGGCGAGAGTCTTTGACAGCAGCTGTCAAAATCCACCAATAAAAAAAAAAGATTAAACATGAATCTTGAAGCAAATCAAATTATTTTGTTCAATATTTTTTGATTGCATTTTTTTAAAAGTAGTTACACTACTATATATAAACTGAAAATAGATGTCATACTAGAAAAAGTGACCAAGCCCTCCGGTGCGTCGCCTCCGACACCGCCTCTCTGCCCTCTCCTCTATGCTCTGGCCTCGGACACCGGAGGGCTTGGTCACATTTTCTGAAGTATATGACATCTATTTTCATGATTAAACATGATTGGTGGATTATGAGAGCTAGACCTCTCGTCATGGTGCTGCCATCTAGTAAGAATCTCGATCGGGGTAACCCTCATTGATTCGAAAAACACAACCCTCCTTCAGCAGTAGGGTCATAATTATAAAGCTGATTGATTGTTAGTTCGTAAGCGAGACTTTTATGAAATTAGTTTAGATAATAGGGTAAATCGATTTAGCCTTGTGCTTGACCGTTCAAAAGACAATGCTATATACAGAATGATTCAGTAGACGTGAGCAGGCTTAACACTACGGATTCAGTTAATAACAAGCTATTGTTTGATAGCTCTATTAGTGTGATTAGCGTAAAACAAATTTTAAGTATGTAAAAATAATAAGTTTTAAATTAATTACGACACGCATGGTCTATAATTAGAATACTCCGTCGAGTACTGATAATCTCGTTTTTCTGTGATGTGTCAAATTGATGTCTGGTTACTTTGGAAACATCGTATCTCACCTTTTATCTTTATTGATTTGTTTATGTAGGGTGACCATGATTACAGAGAATAAAATTTCTACGTAACAAAATAGAAAGGCTTATTTGGCGCCGTCATGTTTAAATAAGTTATTGTTTCACTTATTTAAACATGACGGCGGCCGAGTCATTATCGTTAACTACGTGTGTAGGGTTGTTCCTGCTCACGTCTCCTGAATCACCCTGTATAGGTATTGCAAACAAGGTTAAAACGATTCACATAACGTACATTTAGTGTAAAACGTACATATGTATTATTGACAAGTAGAAATAAAGACTTAATTTCGAATTTTAGTTTTTTCTTCATTTTCGTTGTTCAGTGTGAAATATACCCTCGTAACGCCCAAGAAAAAAAACGCAAGTTCAGCTAAACGCCCAATGTGCAATGTATAAGCCAATATGTTTTATAGTAAAAAATGACATTTCATAAGCTTTTAAGTACAGCGTACTGTACACTGGGCGTTTACCTCATTTTATTTTTTCGAAAGTCTGGGCGTTAATGCTGAGTGTTACTTTGTACACCCTATTGCACATTGGGCGGCACGAGGATACATATATTATGTAGCCTTATTGTGTGGTGATCTAACGAGCAAGTGTAACAGACGTATAGCCTGACCGCGATTTTGTATAGGCATTGTCAATCCATGTCTTAATCATCCTTGATGCCTATACAAAATCACGTTCCTCGAACCTTCAGGCTATACGTGTGTTTTCGGTACTAAGTGCCACAGCGCCATCTGTCGAGTCTGGAGTCGAGTTGTTCTGTCAGCGTTAAGCGCCGAACTAAGTATTAGAAAATTGCTTCCGAGTAAAATGGCTGTGACATACGGACGGACGGACAGACGAACATGACGAAACTATAAGGGTTCCGTTTTTATGTTTTTGTTTGCGGAAGCCTAAAAAACATGGCATAACAAATTTTACGAAGTAGCCCATATTACGACTCATATTAACAATAATGAGGCACGTGATTTTGTAAGGTAATTTAGTATTTATTAGTACAGTCACCGGCAATAGCATCTTCTTACAAGGCCACAAAAATATGTGACACGCTCTTATTTGTAGGGCCATAAGAGTGTGTCACATATTTTCACGGCCTTCGTGTAGGAAGATACTATTGCCGGTGACTGTACAGTCTCCATCAGACATATCGGAGCGGCCAAGGTACTCAAAAATATGTACTTTATTGCTTTGATAATAGATATTGCTAGCACATAGGTAATGTAGGTATTCAATTAATGAAACACAAAATAATTAAAAAATGTATATTAGAGTAGGGGTCAAATGTATATTAGAGTAGGGGTCAAATGCTGAAACTTTTCTCAGTGTTTGTTAACTACTGAATACTGACACAGACATAATATTTTCATATTCATTTAATGATTAGAATGTACCGACGTACAGTCGCCATCATATACATCGGAGCGGCCAAGGTTGGTCACAAATATCTGAACAACGCCTCTATTGTCAAGGCGATAAAGTGCATGTTTAGATATTTGTGACCACCTTGGCCGCTCCGATATATCTGATGGCGACTGTACAGCATGACTCTGAAAACGTATAATTGTGAAAATATGGCAGTAATCGCATATTTTTATTTGAAAATACTTTAAACATTAGGTAGGTAAGAAAAACTACATGAATATGGTTAGTTTCAAATTTAATACTTGGAATGTAGAGTCGCCATCAGATATATCGGAGCGGCCAAAGTGGTCATAAATATCTGAACATGCACTTTATCGCCTTGACAATAGAGGCGTTGTTCAGATATTTGTGACCACCTTGGCCGCTCCGATGTATATGATGGCGACTGTACGTCGGTACATTCTAATCATTAAATGAATATGAAAATATTATGTCTGTGTCAGTATTCAGTAGTTAACAAACACTGAGAAAAGTTTCAGCATTTGACCCCTACTCTAATATACATTTGACCCCTACTCTAATATACATTTGACCCCTACTCTAATATACATTTTTTAATTATTTTGTGTTTCATTAATTGAATACCTACATTACCTATGTGCTAGCAATATCTATGATAATAATTAATATAAGTGACAGTTTTCTGGAAAAGGTACCTTTGGCGGCCAGCGCTTACGTTTTATGTTGTAATACAAGCGTAAGGGCACACCAAATGATACCTTTACCAACATTCAACGCGGCAACGCAACGAGCGTAATGGGCACCTTTGCGCCGGGTACAGCTCGGAGCGGGTTGCTTTAGGTAGGTTTATTTTATGAGTTATTTATAGTTTTATATTAATAAATAATACCTAATTCAGTTATTTGCTAAATAACAATCATAATCAGAACTACTAGGCACTTAAATTTCTTGTTATCAGCATTAGTTCTGTTATCAATGACCATAATGACTTATTTCAAGATAAGTCCTAGAGTGCAATTAATAACAATGGTCAATTAAAATGTAACCCTTATTCATAACTAGCGACCCGCCCCGGCTTCGCTCGGGACTTTTTGTAGAACTTTTGAAGGTGTACAATACTGTTGTACATTATTTTGATCTATCTCGTAGGGTTCAGCCAGCGTTTGCAATGTAAGCGCAAAAAATGTGTTTATTTACGACATCACATTAGAAACCCCTAAAATTATCAGTGTTTCTCTACTATATTATGCATGTATTATACATATAAACCTTCCTCTTGAATCACTCTATCTATTTAAAAAAATCCGCATCAAGATCCGTTGTGTAGTTTTAAAGATCTAAGCATACATAGGGACAAACAGCGGAAAGCGACTTTGTTTTATACTACCTATTATCTACCTATGTAGTGATTAAACGTCTCTCATGTAAATTATATGTTTTGTGTTTCTAACAAACACAATAGGGATGACACATGTTGTTGTTGATAGACTGCAAAATCTATACATATAATAAAGCTGAAGAGGGTCGAAAGTCTGTACATGGAAGATAATCGAAAAAAAGTTGGCTGGGGATACTTAGAATCGATAACAGAACACGTTCCAACAATTTTTAGAATTTTTGTCTGTTTATCTGTTTATCTGTTTGTCTGTTTATTTGACCGCGCATCACGTGAAAACGGCTGAACGCATTTCGATGAAATTTTGTATAGAGATAGTTTGAGCCCCGGGTAAGGATAATATATAGTTTTAATCCCGAAAATCAACCCTGGTGGGGGTGAAAATGGGGTTGAAAGTTTGTATGGAGAATTTTTAAGAGCTGAAACGATTTAGATATAAATGAGTATGGAGATAATTTGAGTCTCGAGAAACGTCATAGGATAGTTTTCAAACCCTTGTGGGGGTGAAAAGGGGGTTGGAAGTTAGCATGAGGATTTTCTTACCGCTGAACAGATTTAGATGAAAATTGGTATAGAGATAGTATGGGTCTCGAGAAAGGACAAAGGATAATTTCATCTTGAACCCCCCCCCCCCCCCCCCCCCCCACCTTACTTTAGAATCGTAGGTCCAAAAAAATTTGAAAACAATAATGGAAGTGAAGCCTGAAAGGTGCTTTCAATAAAAACTATCTATCTATACATCTATCACGTGAAAACGACAGAACGCATTTTGATGAAATTTTGTGTAGAGATAGTTTGAGTCCCGGAAAAGGACAAAAAATAGTTTTCATCCCGAAAATCAACCCTGGAAATTAGTATGCAGATAATTTGAGTCCCGAGAAACGACAGAATAGTTTTCATACCGAAAATAAACCCTTTCACCCTGAAAAGGGGGTTGGAAGTTGGTATGACGATTTTTTAACCGCTGAACTGATAAAGAAGAAATTTGGTATAGTATGGGTCTAAAGAAAGGACAAATGATAGTTTTCACTCCGAAAATCAACCCTAAAGGGGTGAAAAGAGAGTTGGAAATTTGTATAGGGAATTATTAACCGCAGAATCGATTTAGATAAAATTTGGTATGGAGATAAGTAATTAAAAAAGGAAATAAAATAGTTTTATCTCGGAAATTATCCTTTAAACGGAAAGTTTACATGGGGAAGAAATTTACCTTTACCCGCTCTTAAGAAATATTTGAAAATGTCATGAATGTCCAAGGGTTATTGCAGGTTCGAGTATTATATATGACGGACAAAGATGCATGGCCCAAACCAAAAAACTACTACAACATTTATAGGACACCGTTTAGGTAGGAAATAGTAGTTTATCTACACTCACATTGTAAGTCCTCTAAAACGTGTTCAAAAACGGTAGGCAATGGCTAGCATTACCACAACCGATTTTACTATGATAAGCTTTTTATGTGTGGCAGTAACGTAATTTTAACTTTACATGCTCAAATACAGTTACATAATAGTAGTTTATGTAACTGTTACGTAATAAGGGTCCTTAAAACATGAGTGTGGTTTCATAATAAGATCACACGAGTGTTTTAAGGCCTAATTACGTACAGTTGCATACACTGCTTTATCTACACTCATATTATTTATTCTAAATGCCGTATTCGAAAACCATAGAATGGCCGCCATTGCACCGCCATGGCCAACTCGATAGTGCCGGCGGTCGGGGAGGCGCGTGTCGGCGGCCGCGCGGGAGCGTGCAGGTGTACATTATGTTATCAAAACTCATAACACATCAATAGTTGAGCATGTAAAGTTAAAATTACGTTACTGCCACAGATAAGAAGCTTATCATAGTAAAATCGGTCGTGGTAATGCTAGCCATTGCCTACCGTTTTCGAACACGTTTTAGAGAACTTACAATATGAGTGTAGATAAACATATCAAACGTTTTGTGAAGCAGTCAGATTAGGATTTATTTTTCTTTATAATTAAACAATAGGTACATTATCTGTCTCTCAAGCTGTTTTGATATGTCTTCTTGAAGAACTACGCATTATTTTGTATCTTTAAGATCTAATAATGTATTACTGTTTTGAAAAAAATAAGTCCCGTCGAGTATCATTTCGGTCATAATACTTCTTGGGCCAGAGGTGTAGGGTTAGAACCGGTGGTAGTTTTGGAACGAAGTTCCTTATTGGACGGTTCGCGGATGGGGGGCTAGGTGAAAAAAAGTCACGTGACCGTCACGAAAAAGCGTCACGTCACGAAACGCGACACCCATACGATTGAGAAACATGTAAAATGGAATGAAATAAAAAATATATAAAATAGAATAAAGTGAAGTGAAGTGAATTGTAGTGAAAGTGAGAAGTGACAAAGTGATAAAAGTGAAAAAAGTCGATAACCTAAAAGTAAAAAATGTCAGAAATGGTAAAATTTCTAAATTTCAAAAATTTCATAAATTTCAAAAATTTAAAGTTTCAAAAATTATTAAATTTCAAAAATTTATAAATTTCAAAAAATTCAAAAATTTCAAAAATTTTAAGAATTTCAAAAATTTCATAAAAATACAAAAAAAAGTAAAACCACAAAATTTACGAAATAGTCAAAAATTTAATAAATATAATAAATAACATAACTTCATTCCAACAGAGTGTTCCACGACACTCACGTATTTTATTTTTCTCTGACGTTCATTAGTGCATTGTAATGTGCTTACCTTGAAGTATGTAATTACCACAATTATTGTAACCAGTAACGTAACATCAGTGTATTATCTGTGACAGTGTGGTAAAAACGTATGAAAATTCATTACCTACGGTAACGTAATCAAATCCGCCCCCCCCCCGACCACCGGCACGCATGGTTTCAGTGGATTTTTAATATGTGTGTAGGTAAAGCAGTGTATGCTTCTGTACATAATTAGGCCTTATTACGTAACAGTTACATAAACTACTATTTATCTCTTTTTAGGGTTCCGTAGTCAACTAGGAGCCCTTATAGTTTCGCCATGTCCGTCCGTCTGTCCACGGTCTAGCTCAGTTACTGTTCGCACTAGAAAGCTGAAATTTGGTGAGGCCTGATAAGAACTTTCAATAAATACTATATTTAATAAAATCGGTTCGGTGCCGGATAGTAGACTGACGTAAGCGCCGCCAAATATCCCTTAATAAACGACCGTTTGAACGGATGTTTCGTAACAGGGCGGCATTTACGAAACTACACTGAGCATCGCCCGACATGCTCTTGGCCGGTTTTTTTTGCATTGTTATCCCGGAAATCACCCCTTAAGGATTACTAAGTCCTCAGATAGAAAAAACCTTTCTGCATTTGTGACACCCCCCCCCCCCCATTTCAACCGCGCCTGTTCTTACCTTTCATGCTTAGACTGATTTGACGGGAGGATCGATTTGGATGATATTTGCCGTGGACATGAACGTATAAATACAAAAGTGGTCCTGTATCGTCCGATATACACCTACTATTCTATGTCGTTTAAATCATGCCAATAAAAATTAATAGGATAAATCCATCTGTCAACTTTACTTCAAGTTCCGCCTCCAGGGTAGCGGGAGAGAAATTAGGGGTGAATTAGCCGCTTACTGACACAGACCGAATTCCACGCGGGCGGAGCCGCGGGCACAGCTAGTGCTCAATATATCCAAATAAAGTAAAAATAAAAAAAATCTATTGAAATAGTCAGGCTTCAAAATTGTATGATTTTTTAATGTACTAAATTGAGAAAAACAATGATATCATTCGATTTTTGACATGTTATTGTAAGATAAATTGTATGGCAACCATGTACATAAACCCAACATTTCACTGTAAAAATAGCAATTTTATAATTTTTATCTACACTCATACTGTAAGTACTCTAAAATGCGTTCAAAAACCGTAGACAATGACAAGCATTACAACAAACGATTTAACTATGATAAGTTTCTTATCTGCGGCAGTAACGTAATTTTAACTATGCATGCTCAAATATTGTTAAGCAATGAGTTTCAAATTTGGAACATCGAATTTGATAACATAATGTTACCGCCATGGCCAACTCGATTGGTCCCGCGCGAGCGCCGGCACAATCGAGTAGGCCATGACGGTACAATGGCGGTCATTCTATGGTTTCCGAACAATTAATTTAATATATATAATATGAGTGTAGATAAAGCAGTGTATGCAACTGTACGTAATTAGGCCTTAAAACACTCGTGTGATCTTATTATGAAATTCGCCTGCGGCTCATTTCATAAAACCACACTCATGTTTTAAGGACCCTTATTACGTAACAGTTACATAAACTACTATTTCATACCTTAAACAGGGCGACTACATGATCGTGACGTCACTCTTGCACATCATTTTGTTAGGAGCGTTTCGAGAAACAAATGCAAATCTCGGACTTTAAGGCTCATTTTTAGGGTTCCGTAGTCAACTAGGAACCCTTATAGTTTCGCCATGTCTGCCCGTCCGTCCGTCCGTCCGTCCGTCCGCGGATAATCTCAGTGACCGTTAGCACTAGAAAGCTGAAATTTGGTACTAATATGTATATCAATCACGCCGACAAAGTGGTAAAATAAAAAGTGGAAAAAAATGTTTTATTAGGGTACCTCCCCTATACGTAAAGTGGGGAGTGATTTTTTTTTTCATTTCAACCCTAACGTGTGATATATTGTTGGATAGGTATTTAAAAATGAATAGGGGTTTCCCAAAATCATTTTTTGATAATGTAAATATTTTCGGAAATAATCGCTCCAGAAGTAAAAAAAAATGTGTCCCCCCCCCTCTAACTTTTGAACCATAAGTTTTAAAAATATGAAAAAAATCTCAAAAGTAGAACTTTATAAAAACTTTCTAGGAAAATTATTTTGAACTTGATAGGTTGAATAGTTTTTGAAAAAAAATTACAAAATAATTTCTGAACTAAGTTTGTAATTTAATCGTATAAGCAGGTGTTTATTGTACCTGTAATTTCTACAAAATCACAATGAAATGACGTGCTTTCAAATAAAGTAAAAACGGTGAAAATCGGTTTACGCAATAAATAATTATCCCATAAAAATCATCTTCCATACTTTAAGCTCGCGCGCAATAGTTTACTTAATTTGCCGATAGATGTCGCTGTACGTGGAACGCTCATATCATATCCTACATACATGGCGGTGTTATTTTAACTCTTAAGTGGGGACACTTACTGTGACGGACGGAAAACTACGGAACCCTACACTGAGCGTGGCCCGACACGCTCTTGGCCGGTTTTTTACTTTTGTGTTGCTTTAACGCAATTAGCCCCATATAGACATTTGATCCTCACAACAAAACGAATCGATTGATACCCTACCTACATGAAAAAAAATCATCATGCATCATGTCAAAGTAAGAGATAAGGACAAATCATAATCAGAGAAAAAATATGCTTTATTTAAGAAAAGATTAAAAGAACATTTCCTAGATATAGCTTTATAGATTGTTAACTTTATAAATATTTGTTTTAAATGAGACAGCGGATCCCACAGTCAAACTATTGTCATAGTTTTGTGGGACAATGTAATAGTTTTTAAGTTAAACATTGTGTATACTAAATAAAATAAATAATAATAATAAATTAACGTTTATGAATAAGGGGGTAAGTAAGTACCTAGTGATTATCATAATATGTAGTTAAAAAACCTAAACATCGAAGATTCATCACAGAATTATTATTTTTTACCCTGTGACCGCCAAAGAAGTTAAATAGCGCGTGATATCATGTCTAAAATATAACCGAGTGCGCTCGCGCGCTCTGGCGTCATTGACACGATTTTTCTGTCATGTCCGATGCTTGACGGTCAAAGGGTTAATGACAAACGGACAGAAGGAGATGCAATCGTTAAAAAAAATTATACATCTTAGACAAAAAATAAACTTTTAAAACAAAAGACAATATGAACCAGTTATAGACGGAGAGCTGGCTACGTCAGATGACACAATAATGAGAGCAACGAAACCCACTCCAGTTAGTTTGCTACGAGTATACTATCTAGCAAACTAGTAGAAAACTAGTAGTAGCTCTAGAAATATCTAGAGCTGGACATCTGGCAGCTATTCATTTATGGAGTTCTGGCTTTGTTGCAATATTGTGGGAAATTATGTAATGAATTAGAGTATATCATTGCCAGGATACGTTACTGTTCGGGAGAATTCATAGTTTGTCGGCCCCTGTTTTTATTTCTCTATTATAATAAGTACGTTGTTCAAATCTTAATAATATTTATTAGTCACATAGTTTCATTAACAACTACATTATTCCTTTTGAGCGCCAATGACGGCGAGTCACGTCATCGGCAAGTCGTGCCACTGACGCCATTGACGTCAATAGACGTCCGTTCAAAAACTATTAAATACGATACGAACGATTAAATATGAAGAACCCTTTTATGATGTTTGGCATTATTACTTTATTAGCTATTTTTGCTCTCTGGCGTCAGGGTCACGGCGTATTTTACCGCCTGGTGGTCAAAAGTTTTAAATTACTTATAAAATCTGTCCACAGACAATATCCATTTTCATCAACAGAACAATTTTCCATTTCAAGCAGCGCCTCTAGCGGCAGGTTCAGTAAACTAGCTTCAGCGCCATCTCTGATTTGCCTCGCGGACTGATACACGTAGCGCGTACGCAGGAGCTCTCGATCGTTCACATCATCGTACCATTTTTCAAACACAACTTTCCCGCCTATAGGCGTCTTCTCAAACTGCCCATCCAGAGTATAATCTTTAAAATTTAATGAAGACATTAATGAAAGTATATTAGCATCGTGTCCAACAAGCACGTAGAACTTTTTAGTACCCTTTTGAAACACATCGTATAAATATTTAAGCATAGTTGAAGCTTCGTCTCTGTCTAAAAGTTTAGTTTCAAAACGTAAATTGTGATATTTTTTTATTATCACCGTTAATTCCTCCCATTCTTCTACAGTTTTAATTTGTCCCCAAGCTACATTGTCCTCATTCATTCCGTCATAATACGCCATTAGAAATGCATCTACAAGTGTGTTTCCAAGTTTTAAAGCACCAGCGACATCTGGTTCCTCATTCACCTCAAAAACTATTTTGTTTTTAACTTCACTCAAATCACAAATGTATTCACTTTTGCAATATTCCGAATCCTTAAAATCCACTATTTTATTCAGCTTTAAAAGTGCATCTCTCACGTCAAGTTGATCCAATTTCGCCTCCATCTTACTGAAAACTGTTTCTCTAAACTCTTCACTATCATTTCTTAAGATAGGATTGAAAACTGGATCCATTGCCGTCATGTTTTTGTAGTAAACCTCAGCGCATTCCCCGAACGCACCTTCGGCGAACGCCTTCGCTGTTTGTATAGTCCTCTCTTTGGTATTAGAAAACACAAACACTTGATTTTTAGAACAGTTATCTATCAACAATTTCTCCTTGAGTATCCAGTCTGCAATATACTTTCCCATAGCGCGTTCGAGTAGATGCCCTTTGGGAGTTAAATACCCTGTCTTACCGTTCCACAATGGCCACTTTTTAGGCGTCAACAACTCGAGATTCGTCGTCAAAGGCGTCCGTATGTTATGTCTCGATAAAATAACCACTTGTTTTAATTGAAAACTACGAGCGTATTGAAACAATGCGATGATTAATAACAATTTTACAATCATGATGAGACCGATGTTCACGGCTTGGGTTATCAAATCATACTGGTCTTGTAGCCGTATAGCGTAGTTTCATAAGCAGCGAAGCAGTCGAGTTTATTGGCCAGCCAAAATAACGTGACCTCTACATCCGTTACAAGTTAACGTAGTAGACTTGGACAATTCCGTGCAAGTCTCAGCTTCAGATAAAGAAATCACTTAAGAAACTTACTCGTAGGATTATCAACCGACTTCAAGATTTCTAAGTTTCTCAATTTGTCGGGATCGTTGGTTTTGCTATATTTTTTTATGTATGTACGCCGATTATTCGAAAACGATTTGAAAAATTCATTTTGTTTGAAAGAATATATTTTACAGTTGGTCCCATTGTAAATAGGTACCTAGGTCAAATCTGATGATGGGATCCTGGAGAAATCGAGGGAACTCTTCAAATATTATAGGGACACCAATAGTGATTTTAATATTTTTTACAGTAGCTCGCGCATTTCCTTTTGGAGTCTAAGGGTGGGTTGCACCAAACCGCCTGTTAACGTAAGCCAAATGTTACGCTAATCGGAGGTACTTAACGATTGCTAACATGAATGGGTTGCACCAAGTGCAAAATAACAGAATGTAAGAGTTACGAGGGATGCCACTGTATAAACGCATTTCTAACAACATTTTCATGGTAGAATATTATTTTCATATGGCAACCCAACCATAAGTGCCAAACTAAACTTGTCAAAATCGTCAATTCGTTAAGTGTGCGTGGTGCAACCCGCCCTAAGTGAAGTCAGTTCTTTTTTGTTTAAAATTATTTTATATCCGAAATATTAAAACTACATACCTATCTGTATAATTAAAGAGCATAAAATCTGTTTTATCACGGAATTACCCGAGGTCAACCTAATCTTAGATCATCTGGTGCGTCAGCAATTGGAACAATTCCGATTCGAGATTGCAATTGGCATGAATTTACATCTTATTATAGCAATACGACCGTCAATAAAGTGATGCCATTGACACTGCACTTTAGTTGCGCTTTCTATGTTTCTGTAATCTCGGAGCCACGGGGATCTAAATTTATCAAATTTACTACCGATAACGATACGAACTTACGGCGTTTGTTTTGTTGAGTACGTCTCAGAGATATGAGCCAGAACAAGGGGTTACTATGGATACTCGGAAATTATGAGAAGTAAATCTATTCAAAGATACTATAGCTTGGAAAAAGTAAGTAAAAACTGCGTTAAATAAAATCAAAATGACTCACCCCTTTTTTCCTTTTTCTTGTTTTTTGTTCATACCAGAACTCGTTTTTATCTCGAAAACGGATAGTAGGACTAACTTTTTACGGTCTCCAAGACATACTTTATAACAATGTACGGAAGCCAATTTATAGGAATTCTTCGAGCAACAATGTAAAAAAGGTACAGGCTCATAAGATTTACTGAAATATGTCTCGTGAAAATTTGTAACCGGCCAGTCTACTACCGCAATGAGACTGTCAGAGAAAGTGCTGCACGAGTCGTTCTTGCAGCAGTATTGTGGGGCCATTTTTTGGGCTGATTGTGTTGTGTATCCCTAGTATTATTTGATCGGTGTAGGAATTTGATAAATTTAGGACCTCCCGACGCCTGTACTATGATCTCTCATATTATGTACCAAACAAAACAAAATTTGACAATATCGATATCGATAGTAGTATAGGTAAATAAGTACATTGACACTTACTATTAAGATAAGATAAAACACTTTTTTAGAGTGAAACGAAATGAGTAATTTAATTAGTAATAACTAAATAAGTACATAGATAAGTCTTTACATATTGTTGAGTAGGTACCTAGGTATAAGTAGGTGGAAGTAATGACCCAGGTACCTTCATAAATCATTAAACAGATAGATCATTGTATTTTGTAAGGACAAAAATACATTGGTAATGTTATTTAACAGGTGACAACAGCCGATGACCTTGAAATTGACTTAACAGTTTTTTAGCAATAACTATTTGTTTTGGGAAAGTAAATAAAATATATGTCAATATTCATTATATTTTGAAGAACTTTGTTAAGTTCGATTAAACGAATTCGGCTCGATAGAAAATAATTCCGAAGTTACGTCACTTACGTCTTAAAATATTAACTTTAAACAGTTTTATGTATTTAGCTTCTTGACTTATACGTCTATGATTAAGAACAAAATTCCATCACACTAAGACAAAAACTTTATTATTTAATTTTTTACAGTTAATGCGTTTTTTTTAATATTCATCATTTTTCTGAATTTGCGAGGTGCCCATACATAGCCCATACTAATCGTTACAGTGTTTCTCTTTCACTCGCGCTTAAAAAGAGAGGGAGAGAATGTAGCTGTTGTCGTACCCTTTAGTTGTTTTATATCTCTGGTGTCACTTAGATGAGATCATAGAGATGATGTAACTTATTTTTATTCCAATACCTACACTAAGAGCTAGCCCCGGAATATTGCGCAGCGGTGCGTATTTTGAGCAGCGGTGTGGAGGGCATGCGGTAAAGTCGTGACGTTTACGGCACGTCATTGCGATTCCGTACCGTCAGCGTATTGAGGAGGGCATGCGATAAAAACGGTAGGTACGGATACTATGCGTCACTGCGATTCCGTAACGTTGCCGTATTTTAAGCAGCGGTGTGGTCGCACCTAGCTTGGGGTATGTATAAATTACCATTTTCCCTACCGTTTGGCTTGAGCTGGTAGGTATGCCTCGAAAAGAACAAGTACAAAACGGTCTTAATACTATTCGTGACATCCCTCTATAGGAAACTTACTAGAGGTGTTTCGTTGCTCTCATTAATGTGTCATATCTGACGTGGCCAGCTCTCCGGTCACAGGCTGATTACAAACCTTGTTCGACCAGTACCCACCACGTAATGTGACCGTGACGCCCTTGTACGACCTTAGCACTGAAGCTACGGGTTTTTTTTTCATGCAAAAATACCGGTAATTTCTTTATGGTTCATTGGTTCATTATTTTATTTCCAACCAACTTCAAGATTTCGAAGGAGGAGATTATCAATTCGTCGGGATCTTTGTTTTTTTTTTGCAATTTTTTTATGTATGTTCACTGATTATTCGAAGACGGCTGGGCCGATTTGGAAAATTCTTTTTTGTTTGAAAGAATACTTCATTGTAACTAGGTCAAGATCTGATGATGGGATCCTGGAGAAATCGAGGGAACTCTTAAACTATTGTAGGCACGCACATATAGTGATTTGAATATTTTTTACAGCAGCTCGAGCATTTGATGTTGGAATTGGAAAGGTGGAGGCTAAGTGAAGTCGGTTTTTTTTTGTTTAAAATTATTATTGGAAAATCTAATACGGAGTCATTACGTATTTAAAACACATGATTGAGATGATAATAAAATAATAAAAAAATGGGATTTTTCGGAGATTTGAAAAAATCGGTACCCGATCCATGGGCTTGGGGATGTATAATTTAACATATTTTCTACCGTTTAGCTTGAGCAAGTAGGTATGCCTCGAAGAGAAAAAAAGTACAAAACCTGGGTCTTAACCACCGATATGTAATAAAACTAATAAAGAACGAGATACACAATCAGCCCAAAAAAATGGCCCCACAATAGAAGGAAGAACTTCTTGTACAGCAGTTTCTCTGAGTCTTAACACTTTGACTACCGAGAACCCGCCTGGTAGGCACTCGTAATGTTTGCTCAGATGCCGGGCACGCGGCGTGCGGCATTGCGTTGCACGTCGTAGCCCGCCTGGCGGGTTCTGTCGGTTTCTGGGGTATTGTTCAAAATTTTGCCCGGTTGCGAAAGTGTTAAATATTAGGATATAACACTGGCGGCAAGGATGATATCGACATGGATTGACAATGCCTATACAAAATCGCGTTCCTCGAACCTTCAGGTTATACGTCTGTTTTCGGTACTAAGTGCTACAGCGCCATCTGTCGAGTCTGGAGTCGAGTTATTCTGTTAGCGTTAAGCGCCGAACAAAATATTAGAAACAAAAATTTAGTGTTTGTGGTGACCGATAGATGACGCTAGTACTATAGCCTGAAATAAGAGAACACGATATTGTATGGATATTGACTGGCGGTTACAAATTTTCACGAGCCATATTTTCGGTAAATCTTGTTTAAGACTGTACCTCTATAAATGGGTATTAGGAACTCTTACCTAGTAGTGGGACCTTTTTTCCTGCACTGACACATTTGGGATGGAATGGCTGTTATAGTTTTCGACTCTACTGAGCTCTCAGTCTAATTATTCCGAAGCATTCTTAAAGTTTAGGGTTCAGGATTTGACTTGAAATAAAAAAGTTTTTTTTAACAGCCTTTTATTAGAAACTTCATGCATATGAACCAACAAACACCTATACAAGCATACAACTACGATATTAAATATACAGAAAACAATTATATTGCATTTCATATTTACACACGATAATCGTGCGTAACGTTTAGGGTAAACCACCCAATTATCGGCCCCTGATATAGACACATTTTTATAGGAAAATCGCTACCGCTTTGAAATAAAGTCATAAATGTCAAGCATTGGTAGGGTACCGAAAATAGGGTAGTTTACCCTTTTAATAAAACTATAGTCTATCTCAAAAGTACCTGCGCAAAAGAATGGCGTAATATCAGAAATCAAAGTAAATTTAATTTTGTATTACACAGTCGACATCAGATATATCGGAGCGGCCAAGGTACTCAAAAATATCTGTACATGCACTTTATCGCCTCGACAATAGAGGCGTTGTTCAGATATTTGTGACCACCTTGGCCGCTCCGATACCGATATTTTCTTTATAAAATCAGTTTGTTATCTGACACTTTGACATTCACACAATTCAAAACGGCTTAACAATATAAAAATTATAAAATGAAATCTTATCGCCTAGAGATAAGGTCGAAAATAAAATGCGATTTTTTGCGCAGTTTTTGAAATAGATTACACCCACATATAGATTACACCTACAAATGAACTTAAAACTAACAATGGACCCCAAATTATAATAACCAGACATATAATTTTTTGTGGCAAAAATGTCAATTAACTAGGGACTTCCTATAACTTTCGAAGTGACATTTTATCTATCTATACATATAATAAAGCTGAAGAGGGTCGAAAGTCTGTACATGGAAGATAATCGAAAAAAAGTTGGCTGGGGATACTTAGAATCGATAACAGAACACGTTCCAACAATTTTTAGAATTTTTGTCTGTTTATCTGTTTATCTGTTTGTCTGTTTATTTGACCGCGCATCACGTGAAAACGGCTGAACGGATTTCGATGAAATTTTGTATAGAGATAGTTTGAGCCCCGGGTAAGGATAATATATAGTTTTAATCCCGAAAATCAACCCTGGTGGGGGTGAAAATGGGGTTGAAAGTTTGTATGGAGAATTTTTAAGAGCTGAAACGATTTAGATATAAATGAGTATGGAGATAATTTGAGTCTCGAGAAACGTCATAGGATAGTTTTCAAACCCTTGTGGGGGTGAAAAGGGGGTTGGAAGTTAGCATGAGGATTTTCTTACCGCTGAACAGATTTAGATGAAAATTGGTATAGAGATAGTATGGGTCTCGAGAAAGGACAAAGGATAATTTCATCTTGAACCCCCCCCCCCCCCCCCCCCACCTTACTTTAGAACCGTAGGTCCAAAAAAATTTGAAAACAATAATGGAAGTGAAGCCTGAAAGGTGCTTTCAATAAAAACTATCTATCTATACATCTATCACGTGAAAACGACAGAACGCATTTTGATGAAATTTTGTGTAGAGATAGTTTGAGTAGTTTTCATCCCGAAAATCAACCCTGGAAATTAGTATGCAGATAATTTGAGTCCCGAGAAACGACAGAATAGTTTTCATACCGAAAATAAACCCTTTCACCCTGAAAAGGGGGTTGGAAGTTGGTATGACGATTTTTTAACCGCTGAACTGATAAAGAAGAAATTTGGTATAGTATGGGTCTAAAGAAAGGACAAATGATAGTTTTCACTCCGAAAATCAACCCTAAAGGGGTGAAAAGAGAGTTGGAAATTTGTATAGGGAATTATTAACCGCAGAATCGATTTAGATAAAATTTGGTATGGAGATAAGTAATTAAAAAAGGAAATAAAATAGTTTTATCTCGGAAATTATCCTTTAAACGGAAAGTTTACATGGGGAAGAAATTTACCTTTACCCGCTCTTAAGAAATATTTGAAAATGTCATGAATGTCCAAGGGTTATTGCAGGTTCGAGTATTATATATGACGGACAAAGATGCATGGCCCAAACCAAAAAACTACTACAACATTTATAGGACACCGTTTAGGTAGGAAATAGTAGTTTATCTACACTCACATTGTAAGTCCTCTAAAACGTGTTCAAAAACGGTAGGCAATGGCTAGCATTACCACAACCGATTTTACTATGATAAGCTTTTTATGTGTGGCAGTAACGTAATTTTAACTTTACATGCTCAAATACAGTTACATAATAGTAGTTTATGTAACTGTTACGTAATAAGGGTCCTTAAAACATGAGTGTGGTTTCATAATAAGGTTTCATAATAAGATCACACGAGTGTTTTAAGGCCTAATTACGTACAGTTGCATACACTGCTTTATCTACACTCATATTATTTATTCTAAATGCCGTATTCGAAAACCATAGAATGGCCGCCATTGCACCGCCATGGCCAACTCGATAGTGCCGGCGGTCGGGGAGGCGCGTGTCGGCGGCCGCGCGGGAGCGTGCAGGTGTACATTATGTTATCAAAACTCATAACACATCAATAGTTGAGCATGTAAAGTTAAAATTACGTTACTGCCACAGATAAGAAGCTTATCATAGTAAAATCGGTCGTGGTAATGCTAGCCATTGCCTACCGTTTTCGAACACGTTTTAGAGAACTTACAATATGAGTGTAGATAAACATATCAAACGTTTTGTGAAGCAGTCAGATTAGGATTTATTTTTCTTTATAATTAAACAATAGGTACATTATCTGTCTCTCAAGCTGTTTTGATATGTCTTCTTGAAGAACTACGCATTATTTTGTATCTTTAAGATCTAATAATGTATTACTGTTTTGAAAAAAATAAGTCCCGTCGAGTATCATTTCGGTCATAATACTTCTTGGGCCAGAGGTGTAGGGTTAGAACCGGTGGTAGTTTTGGAACGAAGTTCCTTATTGGACGGTTCGCGGATGGGGGGCTAGGTGAAAAAAAGTCACGTGACCGTCACGAAAAAGCGTCACGTCACGAAACGCGACACCCATACGATTGAGAAACATGTAAAATGGAATGAAATAAAAAATATATAAAATAGAATAAAGTGAAGTGAAGTGAATTGTAGTGAAAGTGAGAAGTGACAAAGTGATAAAAGTGAAAAAAGTCGATAACCTAAAAGTAAAAAATGTCAGAAATGGTAAAATTTCTAAATTTCAAAAATTTCATAAATTTCAAAAATTTAAAGTTTCAAAAATTATTAAATTTCAAAAATTTATAAATTTCAAAAAATTCAAAAATTTCAAAAATTTTAAGAATTTCAAAAATTTCATAAAAATACAAAAAAAAGTAAAACCACAAAATTTACGAAATAGTCAAAAATTTAATAAATATAATAAATAACATAACTTCATTCCAACAGAGTGTTCCACGACACTCACGTATTTTATTTTTCTCTGACGTTCATTAGTGCATTGTAATGTGCTTACCTTGAAGTATGTAATTACCACAATTATTGTAACCAGTAACGTAACATCAGTGTATTATCTGTGACAGTGTGGTAAAAACGTATGAAAATTCATTACCTACGGTAACGTAATCAAAATCCGCCCCCCCCCCGACCACCGGCACGCATGGTTTCAGTGGATTTTTAATATGTGTGTAGGTAAAGCAGTGTATGCTTCTGTACATAATTAGGCCTTATTACGTAACAGTTACATAAACTACTATTTATCTCTTTTTAGGGTTCCGTAG
Organism: Pammene aurita; assembly: GCA_947086415.1. Taxonomy (NCBI): domain Eukaryota; kingdom Metazoa; phylum Arthropoda; class Insecta; order Lepidoptera; family Tortricidae; genus Pammene; species Pammene aurita. The sequence goes on from OX352316.1 coordinate 12,518,736, forward strand.
TCAACTAGGAGCCCTTATAGTTTCGCCATGTCCGTCCGTCTGTCCACGGTCTAGCTCAGTTACTGTTCGCACTAGAAAGCTGAAATTTGGTGAGGCCTGATAAGAACTTTCAATAAATACTATATTTAATAAAATCGGTTCGGTGCCGGATAGTAGACTGACGTAAGCGCCGCCAAATATCCCTTAATAAACGACCGTTTGAACGGATGTTTCGTAACAGGGCGGCATTTACGAAACTACACTGAGCATCGCCCGACATGCTCTTGGCCGGTTTTTTTTGCATTGTTATCCCGGAAATCACCCCTTAAGGATTACTAAGTCCTCAGATAGAAAAAACCTTTCTGCATTTGTGACACCCCCCCCCCCCCATTTCAACCGCGCCTGTTCTTACCTTTCATGCTTAGACTGATTTGACGGGAGGATCGATTTGGATGATATTTGCCGTGGACATGAACGTATAAATACAAAAGTGGTCCTGTATCGTCCGATATACACCTACTATTCTATGTCGTTTAAATCATGCCAATAAAAATTAATAGGATAAATCCATCTGTCAACTTTACTTCAAGTTCCGCCTCCAGGGTAGCGGGAGAGAAATTAGGGGTGAATTAGCCGCTTACTGACACAGACCGAATTCCACGCGGGCGGAGCCGCGGGCACAGCTAGTATCAAATATTAAGTTTAACGGGTATAGTGAAAATTAACCTACAGCCTTGGCCAGAAGTGTTGAGCACCCTTGCGATTTTCATACAAAACTCGAAACTTTAGTCCAGCGTTTCTATCTTTTTTGAAGTTATTTTATCAAAGAATTCAAACTGAACAGGCATGTTTTGTTGAAGTTAGTAGTAACTGCATCGAATATTTGTAATTTGTCGCACCGACCTAAAGTCGCATTTTTGTTTCCTCCACTTTTCATAGTTTATAGGTATGTACCTTGAAATTGTTATTAAGTGAAGTTTTCTAGATATATAAATAAAATATAACATTTTACGTCATCGTACATTGTTATGATAGGGAAATAATACTTAACATCAAAATTGTAAACATAAAACTGCTATGCTCAACACTTCTGGTCAAGGCTGTATATCTATCGACGTTATGTAATGGTAATACGTTATATTTTAGCCCTCAACTATTTTTTTTTAATATTAAACAAAAAAAATTGCTACTAAAACATAACCGTTTTCTTATGCGATTTATAAAAACTTTATGCTGCATGTTGAATAATAGTATTTTACTCAATCGTGACATAATGAAGAGCTTTTCACGAAGCTTGCTGAGTGTCCTAAGTACGAGATGGAAAAGCTTAATTATGTCACTATTGTATACAATATTTTTTCTACGAGTGCGCTCAAAATAGGCAAGCCGGTAAGAATTGAGTTCGAACAACGCCTTACAACCTGCTGATTCTATACAATTTAGTAACCTTAAATCTCCCGGAGGATTGTGCCGGCGGTCGGGGAGGACACGGGCGGTCGGAGAGAAGGACACGGGCGGTCGGAGAGGAGGACACGGGCGGTCGGGGAGGAGGACAACACTGTTATAATATTGTATGAAAATCCCTAAGAACATTATTTAACGATCATCTTATGGTATACTATAGATAACGTTTATAAAGTATATGTTTTTAATATACCTGTCAGTCATCTAATTGACAGATTGTTATGCTGCCAATGCTGGAGTAGAAAAATAATATTTATGCAGCTTGCAAATTCATATTATATGAACATCATTTTTTTATACCACGACGGTGGCAAACAAGCACAACTGTTGTCAGGCTTTATCGATAAACTAGCTTTTTCCCGCGGCTTCGCCCGCGTACTATGAGTACTCAAAAAGGAGGTTCTAAGTTAGACTCGTATGTTTGTGTGTACCTACGTATGAAGGAATGTATGTTTGTCCGCGATTATCTCGCGTTTGGCTGAACCAATTTAGATGTGGTTTTCGCAAAAGTATTTGTTACTTTCGTGAGGTTTCGGTGTACCAAGTTTTAGTGAAGTTAGTCCCCTTATTTTTTTAAAGAAATGATTGCTGACTTACTACTACTAAGAGATTATGATTAATGCAGATTTCTACTCTTGAATAGAAGTTTTTCCTCGTGACGTCGTCTGCTAAATATCCTTCTCCAGAACTCAAATTATCTCCATACCAAATCATCTAAATATGTTCAGCGGTTATTAATTCCCCATAAAAAATTTCAACCCCCTTTTCTCCCTCTAAAGGGTTGAAATTCGGAATAAAAATTATCCTATATTGTTTCCCGGGACTCAAACTATCTATGTACCAAGTTTCATTTCAATCGTCTGTTCAGCGGTTAATAATTCGCCATACAAACTACCAACCCCTTTTCTCTAAGTTTGATTTTCGGGATAAAAACTAACCTATATTGTTTCCCGGGACTCAAACTATATCCAAAACAATTTTTATCTAAATCGGTTCGCGGTTAAAAATTATCCATACAAACCTGCAACCCCCATTTCACCCCCTTGATGACTGATTTTCGAGATAAAAACTGTCGTATGTCGTTTCCCGGGAAACTATCTCTATACCAAGTTTCATCTTAATCGGTTCAGCTGTTAATAATTCCCCAAAAAACTTTCAACCTCCTTTGCTTTGCTCCCCTTAAGGGTTGATTTTCGGTATAAAAACTATTTTGTCCCTTCCCGGGACACAAAATATCTCTATACCAAGTTTCATCTAAATCGGCTTAAAGTATTAAATTCCCCATACCAACTCTCAACCCCCATTTCACACCCTTAAGTGTTTATTTTAGGAAAAAAACCATCCTAATCCTTCAGCGGTTAATAATTCGCTACACAAACTACCAACCCCTTTTTTCCCCTCTAGGACTGTTTTTTGGGATAAAAGCTATCATATATTGTGTCCCGGGACTCCAACTATATCCATACCTTTTACCTAAATCGGTTAAAAAATCGTCAAACCCAACTCCCATTTCACCCCCTTTCGCGATATAAACGATTTTGTTCCTTCTCGGGACTCAAACTATCTGTATACCCAGTTTCATCTAAATAGGTTCAACTGTAAAAAAATTGCCATACAAACTTCCAACCCACTTTTCACCCCTTAAGGGTTGATTAAAACTACTTCATGTAATTTTGGGCTATGCGTTTATATGTCAGTCAGTAATTGTTTTCTTAAATATAGTATATTAAGATTATTAGATTGCAATTTGCTACAAATACTTTCAAGAATTTTCATGTCCACTATAATAAATTTCAAAATCGATGCCATTTTCGTAATTAACGTCCCAAAAAAACACAAAAACGACACCCATATTGATACTTAGACATTTCAACCCCATCGCACCCCAACAGGGGAGATGGTATTTCACGTTCGCCACGTTGGATTTTAAAATCGTTGTTGTTTTCGTAATCAACGACCCGATAAACCATAGAAACGATACCCATGTTGATTTTCAGACTTTGTGACCACATTTGCCCCTTTTAGGGGTTGAATTTTCAAAAAACCTGAAACACTTGTTTACTCATTTATTGTTAGGAATACTTCTGTGAAGTTTCGAATAAAATAGACTAACTAATCTTGTTTCCCCATACAAACTTTGGACTCCCATTTCACCCCCTTAGGGGATGAATTTTGAAAAATCCTTTCTTAGCGCACCCCTAGACCTTATAAGGAACCTACGTGCCAAATTTGGAATCTCTAGAACCAGCGGTTTGGACTGTGCGTTGATAGATCACTATGTCAGTCAGTCAGTCAGTCACCTTTGAGTTATATATATATAGATTAATATCGTTGGGAAGTCCCTAGGATAATTTTATCCCTGCCACTAAAAGTCTTATGTCTGATGACAACAAATAAATTACTAAACTATATATAAATTAACAATGACTACAATAAAAAATGTTTTTTTAATACAATTGCTCAAAAAGTTTAGTTTATGCAGCTGCAAATCGTGCGTAAAATTTGATTTTATGCACTAGTGCTAAAAAGTAATCTGATCTGCAAATCGTGCGTAAAGTTTGATTTTACTTGCAGATTTTACGCACGATTTGCGATCAAAATTTTAAATAAATGAGTATTATGCGAGACCCGCTTATAAAGGACCCACCTGAACCTGAACTACGCGCGATTGGGCATAAAGGAATATTATGCGAGACCCAATAGTATTACTTGAACAACGCGCGATTGAACGAAGCTGTCTTTCGTACACTGACAGAATATAAATGTAATTTTATTTCATTGTAGTTTTTTCGCAATTGTATTAAAAAAAACGTTGTTCGACACACGTGCGGAAGTGTCATTTTCACTCGTCCCGAGTCTTGGCCCTCGCCTATCGGCTCGGGTCAAGTAACCTCGGTACTCGTGCAGAGTGACATACTTCTCGCACTCGTATCGAAAACTACTATTAACCAAACCCTGATTAAGTTTAAAAGCTCATTTCAGTTCAGTGACGTATGGCGGCCGTTCCGGTGAACGAGACAGCGCTATACACATGCAGAGCGCCATCTCGCTCACGCGCCGTCGCCACATACGGAAACCGTATCAGTGTTATAACCGCCTAAGTCACGTGATTAGACAAAAATAAATCTTAGTACACTGTAATAAGAGCTACATACTATTTATACAATGTGTAACAAAAAGCTGGTGATCATTTTAAGGGCATAATAGAGAACATGCATGAAAAATATTTAATTGAATTTGTTGCATAAACACGTTCAACAACCCCAAATTAATATAAATAAGTGGAAATCCGTAATAATTTTTAACAGTTTTTTAAAGATATTGCGGTTTAAAAACGTAAAATTTTAGGCAGTTTTTTATACCTCAAATGTATTTTCGAAACTTCAGTTCGATTACTTATGTTCTAACAAGAAAAAAAATGTATGGCAACTATATAGCTAAACGCATTTTTTCGTGCCTAAAATTACAAAAATCTTCCAAAAACTTGTTCCTTCCAAACAGTTTTCTGCAACTTTGTGGTCGGTGACGTCACAAACCTCACACTTTCTGTATGGGGCGTTTTGACGCGCGGCGCAGACGCCTAACGTATTTTCACATTTTTGACGTTTCAGGGCTATCATAGATAGTAGGTTTATTAGAGAGATTTGAATCTACAGGGAAATAGAATCGAATGACGTCTTCCAAAAAAATCATGCATATTCTAATTATGAAAACTAAGAAAAAAAATTTATCACGCGAACAAAAAATAGGTTTTGTATGGAGGGTCGGTCGGTTGGGATGACGTGTCCAATACAAAAATAGTACATTATTGTCGAGGAGGTGAAGTAGCACATTGATGGCTGAGTATTACGTTTAAACGGACGACTTTAGGAGTCCGTTTAATTTAATACGAAGCCAGCAATGGCCCTTCGCGCCGTGTCCAATATAGTGCTTTATTCAAAAATAATGCAAAACAGCCAACGTTGATGAACAACAAACAATATTGACATAAATAATATATTTATTTATTTATTTAAACTTTATTGCACAAAAGAAACCTTATCGTACAACAGGCGGACTTAATGCCATAAGGCATTCTCTACCAGTCAACCTTAAGGCGAAGCAGAGAGATTGTGGGCGGTGCTACAAACAGGCAAGTTAAAAGAAAAAAACATGTTGTAATTTAAATAACTAACCTACAGCTAAAAATAGAGGAATGCACAAATACGAAGTAAGGTACATAATATAATATATAATACAATGTATACATACACATAAATATAATATATACATACACAAATATATATAATAAGGACGAAACTCAGAGAAAAAGCAACAATTTAGGAATCCATAATTCTACCAGCAATGAAAGCACGTACAAATTGCCAGAAGAGCGGAGTACGCGGTCGCGAGACACGCCGTAGTATTGAAAAGAGGACTTGAGGTATACAGGAGACCGGGGATCATGAAGAACGGAGAAAAGAGTACAAAGCAAACGAATGTTGCGTCGTTGGAGAATAGGGAGCCAGCCAAGTTGAGTGCGGAAATGGGACACGTGATCGTATTTGCGGAGACAGAAGATGAAACGAATGCAGTTGTTGAGGAGACGATCTAACTTATTAAGAAGTTCCTTGTTCAAGTCCGGATAACACACATTCAGGATAACTTCTAGGTTAAAAGAATGACCACTACCGCGAGCATCGAATTTCGATTCGAATCCTATAATTATCTCCATCTCTTCTCATTTTGAGTGAGAGAGACAGCTAGAATTATTCGAAACTACAATTTTCTATGTTCGCGGTACACGCTCAGCTTTGCCGCCTTTACATCTTTTTATTAAAAAGTTTGAAGTGTATTTTTCTTCTGAATTTACCGTAAGCTATTTGAGACATATTTGAGATAACAAAAAGTCGCGGTACCAACATTATAAGTAACAAATACCGATGTGTTTTGGCTGTTTAGGACCTTTGCCTTTATTTTTGTATGGCTGTTGAACTTTTTAAAAAGTTTGTACCTCGACAAAATGGAATTTGTATGCAACATTTATGTCGCGAAATCGAGCCTGCATTTTCCGTAACTTTTTAATTTTTATTTGACCATAAACTAGGCACTTCGCCGCCTAGTTTTTAACCGTAAAAGTCAACCTTGCCGGACATTTTTGAATAAAAAATTTTAACGTCCAAAAATTTTTTTTCCTACTTTTTCTCAGTCGCAATACGATACCATTAGACATGATGAATTGTTTTCATGTATGGTATCAATCGATTCGTTTTGTTGTGAGGATCAAATGTCTATATGGGGCCAATTGCGTTAAAGCAACACAAAAGTCAGAAATGAGACTTAAAGTCCGAGATTTGCATTTGTTTCTCAAAACGCTCCTAACAAAATGACGTGCAAAAGTGACGTCACGGTCACATAGTCGCCCTGTTTAAAGTATGGAAAAATATGAAATTGCTATTTTAACAGTGAAATGTTACGTTTATGTATATGGTTGCCATACAATTTATTTTATAGTAAAATGTTAAAAATCTAATGGTATCTTGTTTTTTTTTAATTTCGCACTTTAAAAAATCGTAAAATTTAGAAATTTTGCAGCTTGATATCTTTGAGCCATATCAATAGAATTTATGAATTTTCACTTTAGATGGATATATTGATAATTTTGCATCCTATCAACTAAATTTTATTGCATAATTCAACATGTGTCATCATCCCTATTATGTCCTTAAACGGATCACCACTATTTTCGTTACAGCCTGTAGGTCTTATTAAGGAAATAAGGGTTATAGATACATAAGTATGTTTCTGATAGTAGACAATGAGCCTCTTACAAAATATTGTCATGTGGTCGAGTTTAGTGAAAGGGACCCACTTTGTCGACTTACAAGAAAACTTAATTCCTTCACAAATAGATAGTACGTTGAGTAGTTTTGGGAAGTACTAATAAATCCATATCGACAAATTAGGCCCTTTTTGCCAAGACTGCCACATACATACAAGTACCTATAAAATTCTTCGCAATGAATAGTACAAATACACTTTACATATCACAAGCTGTGATGGCAAAGCAAAAAAAGGCGTACTATGTCGGTTTAAGGCGAAAAAAAATTTCTTAGAATTTTCGACCGACGCGGTAGGCCCTTTCAACGTGCCCCATCACATATATTATTAAGAGTTTTCTGTTAATCATTGAAATTTAATTCGAGAATATACACACTATTTAGTGCATTTTGTATATTATTGTACAGTCGCCATCAAATATATCGGAACGGCCAAGGTACTTAAAAATATCCGAACATGCACTTTATCACCTTGACAATAGAGGCGTTGTTCAGATATTTGTGACCACCTTGGCCGCTACGATATATCTGATGGCGACTGCACTTAAAAAAACAATTTGAATTACTACTAATTAAATTAGCACTAGAGGTTTTCAACGGAAACAGATCTTTTATACAAAAAAAATAAATAAAAAAAACACGCTTTCACACAACTACAGATATACATTTTGTTCATTTCAGTTACAAAATTGTGATTGGTTTCATGTACCTTTTAACCTTTTGAACGCTTTGTCTCTCGCGTCAAGACGTGGCCTACACGCCAATATCTCGATTAGTAAATAACGAATATAAACCTTATCTGTCAGCAGGACAATTGCTCTGACAGCGTCCGCCACAGCTACTTTAGTGGTCGTTGGCGTGGCAGGCACGACAGCACACGACCGATTTAGTGGCTCTTGGCGTTCAAAAGGTTAATTAAAAAAAGGTTTAGCCGAAATACATACATATATAATAATATAGGAATGTAATTTTTGTACCTACAGGACTACGAGGCAGATTAAAACAAGAAAGACTATAGTTTTGGTTTAGTACCCTTATTTACTGTTAAACAAAAAAATATATGGTAATAATGAATGTTTGTTCAATTCCAAAAAGATTATATCCCGTGGAGAATACGTGCTCCTTTAGGTACGGTCACCCAATTTGATTCCTAGGCCACTGTAGAACCTTGTCGTCATGACAGTTGCCCGTGGATACGTATAAACGTAACCTATTCGCTACCAAACTAGCTATTGTGACAAGGTTCTAGAGTGGCCTAGGAATCAAATTGGTTGACTACCTTATTGAAGAAAAGTTCATTTACCCGTTCTTTTGTTTCATTATTTGGTACTTTCTATTAAAAGTAGCAAAGAGCCTAGCTAAATTATTTGCAGTTTTTTTTTAATAATTTTATCGGTAAACGGTTGTTTCTTAGAATTATCCTTAGAACACCTTTTTAAAGACTTTTAGTCTTTCTTTGAAACGGACGGACCTAATTCTAAAACTACGGATATTTTACACTTAGTTACAGTTGTCCTGACTGAAACTTTATAAAATTGTGGAATTTTTCACATAGAAAAAATTCGGAAACTTCTCATTTTTGTCACGAAAAAAGTTGAAATATTAACGTGGCATGTTTTGTAAAAATGATAGTTTAAAACCAAATCAATAATTTTGTCAGTTTTTTTATTGATTTGTAAAACCATGAGTATTAATAGTAGTTTTTATGTTTTAATACAAGCAGGTAACGGATTTTTGAAAGTGTCACAAATATTCATTTAAAAGTAGAAATAAATATTCTCAAAATTTCGCTCTAATTGCAACCTCCATTTTGCATAAGCTTCTTGTACAGTCCCTATCAGATATATCGGACCGGCCAAGGTGGTTACAAATACCTAAACAACGCTTCTATTGTCAAGATAAAGTGCATGTTCGGATATTATTGAGTACCTTGGCCGCTCCGATATATTTGAAGGCGTAAGCTTTTTAACAAATATACTGGTGATACGTTTAAGGGTATAATTGATATCAAATTGAGAATAAGAAAAAGTAGAAGAGAAAAAATTTGACACGAAAACTGTATGGGATAAGTCGTCCCGGCTGGCCAACCCTCCGTACAAAACCATTTTTTTTTTCGCAAGATTTTTTTTTCTACGTTTTCATTATTCATAGACTAATTAACCCAAGACCCCCGCTGCCACGCTCGAAGTAATTTCACTCTATAGTGAGACACCAATATTGCAAGTGACAGTAAACTTAGTACGTCTCCATGGCAACGATTAATGTCTGACTCTCTCTTACGCCCCACGGAAGAATCGCGCGTTCCCTGTCTAGCATTGCGTGTTCCCCTCCCGCACTTCTTTGAGGCAGCTTAGGTTTCAAAGAAATAACGCGCTAAGCGGAGTATAGAAATATCTTGTATATTTTATTATTAGATTACGATACCAATTATACCCTTAAAAGAATTTACTAGCGTTTTTGTTACACTTTATATTTTAAAATAAATTTAACACTTCCAATGCTCTGGGTCCCGGGCAGTGAGCGTGTTATGATATGCCTATGGCTTTAATGATAATTTGTTCTATCTACCATCTTGTTCTATTACATCTATTGCTCCATTTCTAGAGCCGTGAGTTTCCTGATGAACTCGGCCCGTTGCGACGCTGTCAGTTCCTGCGAAAAAATAGTTTTTATTTAGAAAAAATATATTTTGAATTAAATATGACAACGAAACTTTATTTATAGTTTGATATCGAATTTGCAATCTAAAACTGGCTTTTGTCTCATCTTTATAAGGCACAGACTACGCAGACACCTCATCATTAACACATTAACTGCCAGACGAAAAATGATGTCCTACTTCAGAAACCGGGCGTCCATAGCTACGTACAAAACTACTCGCCCAGCGAGTTGTCCGGCATCTGAGCAATTTTACGAGCGCCCACGAGGCGGGTTCTTGGCAGTGAATGTGTTAAGCTTTTACAAGGAGCACGAGGTCACCACACATAAGCTCAATTTGATTCGTAAATTTCTGTGATTCGAACAAAACATTTCAATATTATTCTACACCATTTTGTAGTATAACGATTCAGATTCACCCCTATAACTTGATTTTTGTGGATATTTTTAATTTACATGAGTAATTATCAAAAACGATAACTCAAATGAAATAAGCGGTCGCGCTCTCATAGTAAATTAGAACGGGAGCGCCGATGTGTGGTGACCTCAAGTTGTACTTATGATCAACTAGCTTTTTCCCGCGGCTTCGCCCGCGTACTAAAAGTACTAAAAAAGGAGGTTCTCAGTTAGACTCGTATGTTTGTATGTAGGAATGTATGTTTGTCCGCGATCATCTTGCGTTTCGCTGAACTGATTTAGAAGCGGTTTTCGGAAAAGTATTCGTTACATTCTGGAGGTTTCGGTATACCACGTTTTGAAGACGGCGGTTCCCTCATTTTTAATTTTAAAGAAATTATTGCAATAATTGTTTAATTGTTACGCCATCAATGATTTACTACTGAGAGATTATGATTAATACAGATTTCTACTTTTGAATAGAAGCTTTTCCCCGCGACTTCATTTGCGTGGAATTAGTAATCCACCCTCCTTTTTACCCGCTTAAGGAATGACTTCTGGGATAACAACTATTATATATATTTTATAACCCCAGGTATCCGCAAACGAACCAATGCGAGCGACTTAATCGGGACTTGGTTCGCGCCATCGCGACATACGTCCGAGCGGATCACCGCACCTGGGATAGGTATATCGCGGAAATACAATGTGCGCTTAATACGTCGGTGCACACCAGTGCTAAACATACACCGTTCTATTTAAACCATGGGCGGCAAATGGTACTGGATGGCTCTATCCATAATATGGAGGAGCCGATCGACCCGGGTTCGGTGTCCATTGAACGGGAACCTTTTACGTCTAATTTGCCTAAACTTAAGGAAGTTTATCAGCAGGTTCAAGCCCATCTTAGGAAGGCTTATACTCACAACGTGCGTTATTACAACTTACGTAAGCGCGACATAGAGTTTGAAGAAGGGCAAATTATTTATAAAAGGAACTTTCCTTTGTCGAATGCCGGGAAGTTTTTTAGTGCTAAATTGGCGCCGAAGTTTGAGCGATGCGTAATTGATAGGAAACATTCTCCGTTGGTCTATACTTTAAGGTCCTTGGAGGGTAAACATTTGGGGAAATTTCACATAAAAGATATTCTCGAGCGGGGCAATATCGAATCTACGGACGACTAGGTTCGCTGTCCGGGGTAAGGCGACGAGTCCTCGTATCTCGTGATAATCTAAGACTCCGTGTATGCTACATGTAATGGCTGACATGTGTCAAGGGGTGATAGGCCACGCATCTTGTGACGTGGCGGCAACATATATATATTTTGCTAGGTTATGGCGTAAGATATCCGTACAGCAGTTACTTAGGTAAGATTTACGTATTAAAATTTAAGGTAATAATTAGCTTGTAGTAGTAACGGCTGGAGGTTGTAACCTCTTGCGTGGACCGGGCCCACATGTAGGACACCTCATGTGTCCTAACTGGTGGTTGTCCTTTATATATTTCTCGGATGTATCTCCTGGACACTGCAGAGCGCCGTTCGTTTACGCGGTGCGGTAGTTCACCAGTCGGGTAGTCTAGACAGTGTTTCGCATGAATATTAGGTTTAGGATTCAGTAGTAGTTAAGGCCGTGTTTTCACGGTGCAGGGCGGCCGTTGTTATAAGTAAGATGTCACACGGTGGTAGTGAGGGTTCCTACCACGGTATGGGAATTCGTTTTGTGAACCTAGATAGGTGAGGGTAGGAGCTTAAGTCGAAATTTTTTATTTCAGAATTTATTCTATTCTGAAACAAAAAAAATTCTCGCGCAACTGAGATGGTACTGTAATGTCTTTTTTTTTACACTCGCCACACTGCTAGTATATTGTCCCTTGCTAGTTTCGATATTCATTTAGTTCATTTTTTTTTTCATAGCAGCAACCCTGGAGAGGATTTGGGTCGTTTGTACACCTTCGGAAGTAAATACATTTGGTTGGTGTAACCTTTAAATTATTTTCGCATAGGTTTTCTTGATCTGCTTTATTTTGGGGACTTCTGGATAATGTCGATTTCAGTTTTAATAAAATGATAATTAAGATGTTTCTACATTGACAACGGGTTTGGGTAATTCGGAACGGAACGTTTGTCGTTGGTTAGAAAAAAAAAGTTGCAGGAACTGTCAGTCACAGGAAAGGGGCCGAGGGCAAGGTTGAGTTTTAAGGAGATCGAAAATCTAATCGATTTAAATCTAGAATAAATGGTTTAAAAATCAAAGTCCTGGGTAGTGCCCGATGATAAGTGGAAAGCGGCTGTTGAACCATGCCTGTATTTGGGCAGTGACGTGCATGTTGCAGTACTTGGAGGCGCCGTCGACTCGGGTAAGTTTATTCCTTCAAAACCTGTTGAGGAAGTTAATTGTTTCCCATGTGCTAAGTGCCTCACGCGTGTCGTTGTTTCTTTTAGCTCCCTTCCTTGTGATTCGCACCGCTGGAGGACGTGCTGAAATCCTCCTGCGCCATTAGTCGAACCGCTTCAAGTAAGTGATCATGCCGCCATGTTGTCCGCGTGTAATTTGTTATGAGTTAGGACAACCCTTTTAACGGTATTTATTTGTTACAGGGTCAAAATGTTAAGAAGGCCGTGAGGGCCGTCCGCGACAGACAAAAAACTACAACTTCATCCTCTTCTCTGTTGAAAGAGGCTAAAAGACTGAGGCACCGTCTATAAAATCCACTCTTGCGTCCGAGATGACTATAAACTAGAAACAGCCCCTCCTATTTAAAGAGGTATGTTCAAAACTTGCTCAAGCATTTTAATTGTATAGTCATGAGTATGTCGACAGTTGCGCCAGAGACTAATGTCAGCTTTTGAACTATTTCAGGGTTTCGGGACAGGGCTCGCTACTCCGGGTCGAGCTGAGGCGGAATAGTTCACTGCTACACTTGGAGGCGCCGTTGGACAGCGCTCTTGCCATGGTTTCGTTCTTAGTTTTATAAACCTTAACTGGGGTTACCAGGTCAGTGGCCTTTCTAGTTAGACTTTGTTGACATACACACACACACGCACCCTTTTATCCTGTTAAGATTAGTTTACCTTTTATATAAGAAATCCATAGTAATTCTAATACCAAGTGGGGACGCCCATGGTTTTGGATATTAGTTTAAGACGGGTTAAATGATAAAGTTGTCAACCGTTCCATTGACTATAAACTGTTGTACGGTTTTTTTTTGTGAAGAATAAACACCTTTGTTAATTACACATTTTGCTTTTATTGTGTTTTACCCTATGCACTGCTATTGTTTGTGGTTGACTATTCTTTTCAATATAATCCTCAGGCGCCCAACACTTAATTGAGTCAACCCTCAGGTCTTAAGTAGCCCAATATCCCATTTTCTCATGCTCTGCCTGGCTGAGGTGTTTCAATATATAATTATTTTACATGTTTTTAAAGTGGGGCATTCCACTCATACAATAGTATGTTATTCAATCAAATACAAACACTGAAAACATTGAAAAAATAATCAACCCAGCAGGATTTGAACCTCGCATCGATACGCCTAACCGGGGCTCGATCGCTTTACCAATTAAGCTATGGGTTCAGTTACTGAGTTGACGAAATTTTCAATGCCTTCAATCATCTTTTTGCATTTATTTTTACATCGACTTTATAGCAGCCGTAAGCGACATCTAGGTGCTAACTACTAGAGTTAGATACCCTTCCCGCCGACCCTTTTACAAGTGTCACAACGGAAATGATAGATGGCGCTGCTATCAACTCATAATTATTTTACATGTTTTTTAAAGTGGGGCATTCCACTCATACAATAGTATGTTATTCAATCAAATACAAACACTGAAAACATTGAAAAAATAATCAACCCAGCAGGATTTGAACCTCGCATCGATACGCCTAACCGGCGTTTCAATATATTTAGAAGATTGCAATTTGGCACAAATACTTTCAAGAATTTTCGTGTCCACAATATTAAATTTCAAAATCGATGCCATTTTCTTAATTAACGTCCCAAAAAAATCACAAAAACGACACCCATATGGATATTTAGACATTTCAACCCCATTGTACCCTAACAGGGGAGATGGTATTTCACGTCCGCCACGTCGGATTTTAAAATCGTTGTTGTTTTCGTAATCAACGACCCGATAAACCATAGAAACAATACCCATGTTGATTTTCAGACTTTTTGACCACATTTACCCCTTTTAGGGGTTGAATTCTCAAAAAACCTGCAACACGTATTTAGTCATTTATTGTTAGGAATACTTCTGTGAAGTTTCGAATAAAATAGACTAACTAATCTTGTTTCCCCATACAAACTTTGGACCCCCATTTCACCCCCTTAGGGGATGAATTTTGAAAAATCCTTTCTTAGCGCACCCCTAGACCTTATAAGGAACCTACGTGCCAAATTTGGAATCTCTAGAACCAGCGGTTTGGACTGTGCCTTGATAGATCACTATGTCAGTCAGTCAGTCAGTCAGTCACCTTTGAGTTATATATATATAGATCTAGTGGTTGAGGTTATCTGTGTAGTGTAGGGGGTTAAGGTAGACTCACCATGACGAGATGGTTGACAGCGTTCATGACGGCATCCTGTTTGATAGCACGGAGATTCCTCTCAAGCACGGAGTTGTCATCGCTGGCTTGGGCCTCGAACCATTTGGCGACGGCTTCGTTGTCGCGCTCCCATTGGTGGGACTGAAATAATACATACGGATTAGCACTTATAGACGGAGAGCTAGCCACGTCAGATATGACACAATAATGAGAGCAACGACACCTCTCTAGTCAGTTTGCTATACTATGCTTATTTCTAGATCTAGACGTCTGGCAGCTGTAAAGTTTATGTTGGGGGAAAGTAGTGCTTCGGCAGTTTTTACCTATTTTGGTATTACTATTCTCCATTTCCAAGATTTTGCTGGTCTGTCAATCTGACCTCCGCCCATTAAAAGCTGCCAGATGCGCGAATCTAGCAATAAGGATAATATAGCAATTTAACCAGACGGGTTTGGTTGCTCTCATCGACCAAGGGGTCATGGAGCTAGAAGGCGAAAAAAGATCTTCAAAAGGGTCACGTTATATTTGGTCATCTCGTTTGCAAGGAAATCGCGAGTTTTGAGTTCGAGGCGGACTACTAGTATATACATGTTGTTATACGTCTATAAAATAAATCAGCCTGTGGTATGGTAAGTACGGTTACTGTAGTTTGAGTGGTTACAATTCAAGGAAAATATGCAAAAAATTGCAGAATTTAGTTTCTATTTGGGAAAGTATCGGATGGATCTTCGTATTCCTTAAGTTTTAAGTATTTTACTATGACTACATTTTAGCTTTATAACTTCGATTCTATGTATCATTATACATATTGAACTCTAAATATGGATTTATATATTCGTCTCTACATATGGCTCCCTATATTCGACTATATATGGCTCTAAATACAGCTCTACATACTCGACTCTACTCTAGTAGATTACTACAATATGGAAATGTTAATTTATCGCAGTATTATTTATTTATGTATTGCTAAGTAATAAAAATACTTAAAACAACTACAAAACTTCATCAAACTGCGAAACAGTTTGTTGGCGAACGGAATACACCCATTCTTCATATATTTCCTTACATTATCTAACTTAACTACTACACATCCAAGCACCATGCAAACAGAAAAACACTATGTAAATCGTCTGTGTCTATGTAAACCGCTATAGATGGACTACTCTTCCATCTTTAGCAAGTTTTCCGGCCTCTGTAACAATATTCTAACCCTTGCCGCTGTATGCATGTATTTCATGTACCCGGTCAATAGCCGGATGCCTGTGTAGAGTGCAGTATGTAGAGCTGTATGTGGAGCCGGATATGTAGAGCCATATGTGGAGTAAATATGTAGATACCTGCGTCTCCCCCCGGTCCTCAGTGAACCAGCGGCGCAGCGTGGCGGCGGCGGCGCCCTGGTCCATGTCGCTGTGTAGCGAGGACTGTCGCGCGGCCCCTTGCATGCGTGTACCGGGTCACTAGCCCTATGCCTGTATGTTACCTGCGTCTCCCCCCGGTCCTCAGTGAACCAGCGGCGCAGCGTGGCGGCGGCGGCGCCCTGGTCCATGTCGCTGTGTAGCGAGGACTGTCGCGCGGCCCCTTGCATGCGTGTACCGGGTCACTAGCCCTATGCCTGTATGTTACCTGCGTCTCCCCCCGGTCCTCAGTGAACCAGCGGCGCAGCGTGGCGGCGGCGGCGCCCTGGTCCATGTCGCTGTGTAGCGAGGACTGTCGCGCGGCCCCTTGCATGCGTGTACCGGGTCACTAGCCCTATGCCTGTATGTTACCTGCGTCTCCCCCCGGTCCTCAGTGAACCAGCGGCGCAGCGTGGCGGCGGCGGCGCCCTGGTCCATGTCGCTGTGTAGCGAGGACTGTCGCGCGGCCCCTTGCATGCGTGTACCGGGTCACTAGCCCTATGCCTGTATGTTACCTGCGTCTCCCCCCGGTCCTCAGTGAACCAGCGGCGCAGCGTGGCGGCGGCGGCGCCCTGGTCCATGTCGCTGTGTAGCGAGGACTGTCGCGCGGCCCCTTGCATGCGTGTACCGGGTCACTAGCCCTATGCCTGTATGTTACCTGCGTCTCCCCCCGGTCCTCAGTGAACCAGCGGCGCAGCGTGGCGGCGGCGGCGCCCTGGTCCATGTCGCTGTGTAGCGAGGACTGTCGCGCGGCCCCTTGCATGCGTGTACCGGGTCACTAGCCCTATGCCTGTATGTTACCTGCGTCTCCCCCCGGTCCTCAGTGAACCAGCGGCGCAGCGTGGCGGCGGCGGCGCCCTGGTCCATGTCGCTGTGTAGCGAGGACTGTCGCGCGGCCCCTTGCATGCGTGTACCGGGTCACTAGCCCTATGCCTGTATGTTACCTGCGTCTCCCCCCGGTCCTCAGTGAACCAGCGGCGCAGCGTGGCGGCGGCGGCGCCCTGGTCCATGTCGCTGTGTAGCGAGGACTGTCGCGCGGCCCCTTGCATGCGTGTACCGGGTCACTAGCCCTATGCCTGTATGTTACCTGCGTCTCCCCCCGGTCCTCAGTGAACCAGCGGCGCAGCGTGGCGGCGGCGGCGCCCTGGTCCATGTCGCTGTGTAGCGAGGACTGTCGCGCAGCCCCTTGCATGCGTGTACCGGGTCACTAGCCCTATGCCTGTATGTTACCTGCGTCTCCCCCCGGTCCTCAGTGAACCAGCGGCGCAGCGTGGCGGCGGCGGCGCCCTGGTCCATGTCGCTGTGTAGCGAGGACTGTCGCGCGGCCCCTTGCATGCGTGTACCGGGTCACTAGCCCTATGCCTGTATGTTACCTGCGTCTCCCCCCGGTCCTCAGTGAACCAGCGGCGCAGCGTGGCGGCGGCGGCGCCCTGGTCCATGTCGCTGTGTAGCGAGGACTGTCGCGCGGCCCCTTGCATGCGTGTACCGGGTCACTAGCCCTATGCCTGTATGTTACCTGCGTCTCCCCCCGGTCCTCAGTGAACCAGCGGCGCAGCGTGGCGGCGGCGGCGCCCTGGTCCATGTCGCTGTGTAGCGAGGACTGTCGCGCGGCCCCTTGCATGCGTGTACCGGGTCACTAGCCCTATGCCTGTATGTTACCTGCGTCTCCCCCCGGTCCTCAGTGAACCAGCGGCGCAGCGTGGCGGCGGCGGCGCCCTGGTCCATGTCGCTGTGTAGCGAGGACTGTCGCGCGGCCCCTTGCATGCGTGTACCGGGTCACTAGCCCTATGCCTGTATGTTACCTGCGTCTCCCCCCGGTCCTCAGTGAACCAGCGGCGCAGCGTGGCGGCGGCGGCGCCCTGGTCCATGTCGCTGTGTAGCGAGGACTGTCGCGCGGCCCCTTGCATGTGTGTACCGGGTCACTAGCCCTATGCCTGTATGTTACCTGCGTCTCCCCCCGGTCCTCAGTGAACCAGCGGCGCAGCGTGGCGGCGGCGGCGCCCTGGTCCATGTCGCTGTGTAGCGAGGACTGTCGCGCGGCCCCTTGCATGCGTGTACCGGGTCACTAGCCCTATGCCTGTATGTTACCTGCGTCTCCCCCCGGTCCTCAGTGAACCAGCGGCGCAGCGTGGCGGCGGCGGCGCCCTGGTCCATGTCGCTGTGTAGCGAGGACTGTCGCGCGGCCCCTTGCATGCGTGTACCGGGTCACTAGCCCTATGCCTGTATGTTACCTGCGTCTCCCCCCGGTCCTCAGTGAACCAGCGGCGCAGCGTGGCGGCGGCGGCGCCCTGGTCCATGTCGCTGTGTAGCGAGGACTGTCGCGCGGCCCCTTGCATGCGTGTACCGGGTCACTAGCCCTATGCCTGTATGTTACCTGCGTCTCCCCCCGGTCCTCAGTGAACCAGCGGCGCAGCGTGGCGGCGGCGGCGCCCTGGTCCATGTCGCTGTGTAGCGAGGACTGTCGCGCGGCCCCTTGCATGCGTGTACCGGGTCACTAGCCCTATGCCTGTATGTTACCTGCGTCTCCCCCCGGTCCTCAGTGAACCAGCGGCGCAGCGTGGCGGCGGCGGCGCCCTGGTCCATGTCGCTGTGTAGCGAGGACTGTCGCGCGGCCCCTTGCATGCGTGTACCGGGTCACTAGCCCTATGCCTGTATGTTACCTGCGTCTCCCCCCGGTCCTCAGTGAACCAGCGGCGCAGCGTGGCGGCGGCGGCGCCCTGGTCCATGTCGCTGTGTAGCGAGGACTGTCGCGCGGCCCCTTGCATGCGTGTACCGGGTCACTAGCCCTATGCCTGTATGTTACCTGCGTCTCCCCCCGGTCCTCAGTGAACCAGCGGCGCAGCGTGGCGGCGGCGGCGCCCTGGTCCATGTCGCTGTGTAGCGAGGACTGTCGCGCGGCCCCTTGCATGCGTGTACCGGGTCACTAGCCCTATGCCTGTATGTTACCTGCGTCTCCCCCCGGTCCTCAGTGAACCAGCGGCGCAGCGTGGCGGCGGCGGCGCCCTGGTCCATGTCGCTGTGTAGCGAGGACTGTCGCGCGGCCCCTTGCATGCGTGTACCGGGTCACTAGCCCTATGCCTGTATGTTACCTGCGTCTCCCCCCGGTCCTCAGTGAACCAGCGGCGCAGCGTGGCGGCGGCGGCGCCCTGGTCCATGTCGCTGTGTAGCGAGGACTGTCGCGCGGCCCCTTGCATGCGTGTACCGGGTCACTAGCCCTATGCCTGTATGTTACCTGCGTCTCCCCCCGGTCCTCAGTGAACCAGCGGCGCAGCGTGGCGGCGGCGGCGCCCTGGTCCATGTCGCTGTGTAGCGAGGACTGTCGCGCGGCCCCTTGCATGCGTGTACCGGGTCACTAGCCCTATGCCTGTATGTTACCTGCGTCTCCCCCCGGTCCTCAGTGAACCAGCGGCGCAGCGTGGCGGCGGCGGCGCCCTGGTCCATGTCGCTGTGTAGCGAGGACTGTCGCGCGGCCCCTTGCATGCGTGTACCGGGTCACTAGCCCTATGCCTGTATGTTACCTGCGTCTCCCCCCGGTCCTCAGTGAACCAGCGGCGCAGCGTGGCGGCGGCGGCGCCCTGGTCCATGTCGCTGTGTAGCGAGGACTGTCGCGCGGCCACTTGGATGCGTCGCTCCTGCTCGTTCTGCAGCAGCAGGCGGCGCAGGCGCCAGTACAGGAAGCGACGGGAGTCCTTCCAGGGAATTATGTCCTGAAAAAATATTTTTTGTTATATCACGATTCAAAGTTGATGCGAAGGTTTAAACCCTCGTTCTCGATGTTATCAGGGAAAAAGATTTATAAAAGATATTCATAAGTGTATATTACGGCGATAAGGGCCTTGTTGATAGGACAGTGAAGTTCTGACAGAAATTATTTACATTAAAATATATTTTATACTTACAAATATACAGCCCTTTTCTAACATCCTCTCAGCCGTGTCGTGCAACTCCGCGAACTGTACCGCGATCTGTTGATACACAAACAATAATTAACACATGAATTTAATACACTTAAAATTCAGATAAAAATCAATATATTTGTCTATTTCATTAAGGTTTTAAAGCATTTTTATGATATAAAAACAATGAAGTCACATCAACTGAAGAACAAATCAAATTATTTTTAATAAATATTTTGAGTTGTTGTCTGCCGCGAATGCAGAAGACGCTGGTTCGATCCCAGCCCTGGGCACCGGAGGCCTAGGTCACTTTTTCCTTTGTATATGACATCTATATAAGTTTATAATGAAGTCACAGTTTGCTACCGTGTCTAGGATAAAGGTTAGCTATCAAGTTTTTATATATTTAACTAAGGTTTTAAATAATTTATTTACTTAGTTATAATCTCAAATGGAATCTATATTCTGAAATAAACATTATTGTATTGTATTGTATATATTTTTTAAATGAAATAAAATAACCATGAAGTTATAGTGTGGTGTCGTGACCAGGATTAATGTTAGCTATATATTTTTTGTATATTTAATTAAGCTTTGAAATCGTTTCTTATTAAAGTAATTTAAATTTAATGAAATTTAACGACCATCAAGTTACAGTTTGGTGTCGTGACCAGGATAAACGTTAGGTATCAATTATTATTTTTTTAATTGGGGTTTGAAATCGTTTCTTTGTACAGTTCTTTTTATGAAATCTAGCAATCCTGAAGTTACAGTGTGGTGGCGTGGCCAGTATTAATGTTAGCTATATATTTTTGTATATTAAATGAAGCTTTTAAATCGTTTCTTTATAAAGTAATTTAATCTTAATGAAATTTAACGATCACGAAGATACAGTTTGTTGCCGTGACGTTAGCTATCAATTTTTGTTTTTTTTTTTTTAAATTAAGCATTGAAATCGTTTCTGAATACAGTTTTTGCCGTGAAAACGTCGTATAAATCGATGAACGCCTGCAGCATGCACGAAAAAGTATCACGTTATGGACAGATCTCCATGGTAATGTTGTGGACGGATCTCCGTGGTAACGTTATGGTTCAAAAATGTTTTCTTATGACGTTATCACGCAAAATTATCGTCCGTAAACCGACTTTACAGACAATCTTTTTTTTTTAAATGAAATCTAGCAATCCTGAAGTTACAGTTTGTTGCCGCGACCAGGATTAATGTGAGCTATATTTTTGTATATTAATTAAGCTTTTAAAACGTTTTTGTTTTTATGAAATAAAACAATCATACAGTTATAGTTCGGTGCCGTGACCAGGATTAAGGTTAATTTATACAGGTACAGTTAAACTCGCTTAAGACGACTTTGAAGGTACTCAAAAAGGCGTCTTAAGCGGGAAAGAGTATTATGCGGGTCTTTACGTTGCAGGGACTGATGTCAAATGGCTTATTATGCGAGATATCCTATTAAACGTGATCGTATTAAGCGGGTTCTACCGTATATATATCTCAAAGCAAGAATTTAACTAGAGACGGCACGGCACACCCGTACTACCGTAAGGGATAGACATAGATGACGATAAAATCACTTCTACAGCACACAATTTACCATTGTTTTCCTTAGCCAACACAACTTTCTAAGAAAAATATCAGGTTTTCTCGTAGTAAACACAGAAATTCTTGAAGAAATCGCGAATTATATCTGTTTGTGACCCTCCACTGCTATAAGTAAGTGGAGTGTAACAAGTTCTATGACAAAGACCAACGATAATAGCACCTTCTCTGACGTACCTATTGAAAGTGTAATAAGAGCATCCCGTTCGATCTTGTAGTGCAGTCATTGAAGCGAAAAATACGGTCTTACCTCCGAATTTTTTTACTGTGAACCGATTTGCATGAAATTTTGGAATTAGGCTCATCTTACCCTTAACTTCAAAAGTGAAAATGATCTGAACTCCGCCTATTATTTTTAAGGGGTGTAAACAACCCCTTAATGGAAAAATTGACATTGAGCCATTTTATCGCAAGAAAACATGTCTAATAGTAAGTGGTGAAATTGTAAAGTATTTTCTAACATAATTACCTCATATTAAAATCATTTTCAACCCCTTGAAAATCTTACAACCCTTGCAAACAACCCCTAAATTGAAAAAATCACAAAAAAATACTTTGGTATGACATAAAAAGATGTAAGTATAGAGTAAGTAATATTTTATATTCTCTATAATAATTATCAAATTTTTAACCCCCTTTTAACCCTTGAAAACTACCCCTTGATAAAAAAAAAAATTTTTTTTTTTATAAAATGAAAAGGATTTAAATATTATTCCACACTCTCGAAAATGATTATCATATTCTTAAGCTTTTCTACCCTTAAAACTACCCCTAAATTAAAACAGTAAATATATATGATTACATATTTAAAAATAATTTAAAAATATTATAGTCTATGGTTCGTTCTAGATTGATGAAATATGAAAGTCTTCTACGATTCCGAATCGATCCATGACACTGAATAAAGTGTTATCCTTCTTCGCTTAGCCCAAAACTGTAACCTGCCGGTAGCGCAGGCGGTGATGCGGACGCTGGGCCGCATGCGGTAGCGTCCCTAAAGGCCTAACACCTCCGGAGGTTGACATCGGAACAACGAGCGGCATACGCGGGTTTCGTATTCCCTCTTAGGAGGTGTTTAGTTATGGTCTTTATAGATCACGTCGCGTCAAACTGATGGAAGCTGCACGACGGTGGCTCGCTGTTCCTGCGAGCAGGCTGTCGGCGACGCTGGCGCTCGACGTGCCGGTTGTCCAGCACGAGAGTTCAACGGGTACGCCGTGGGCCTGCGACAGCTGTAGGCCTGCCGTAGTGTAACCAGGTACCGAACCGTTAGCTAGCGCGGGATTCCGCAGCCGAGAATATACTGACCAATTGTAAGCACAAACCCTGTTTGTTATTAATTAGGGAGTTAAGATATAAAAGAAGTGTAGTGGAGGGGTATTTACTGCAAATGCTGAATATAAGTGTGGGATGTTTAATAAATCTTGTCGCACAACCTGGGATTTTCATTTTACAAAACCAAGAATCATTTCAATATATACACATTACAATAGTTGTGGGTCTCTATTATACTGCGTACTTTCACATTGCTCCAAATATTCACACTCCGAAATTTTCAGTTACTAAGTAGAAAAAAATATGATAAGTTTTTACCAGGAGTGCGATTTTTGAATCTCACCAAGTGACTAATTCTCACCGATGTGAGTGATTTCCGATAGTAAATCACTCACATCGGTGAGATTTAGTCACTTGGTGAGATTCAAAAATCGCACTCCAGGTTTGTTTAGGACCATAACTCCTTCAATTTTCATGCTATCACAATTTATAAAAAACCATTGTAAAGGTAATTAAGAGAGCTACAACATCCTTCATTGCAATATATAGTAAAAAACCTTTTTCTAAAACGGTGAAGGGTTAAAGGGCTTAAGAGAGGCTGTGATTGCGCTGCCACGCGCTCTTTAAACAATCATATCTCCGTCAATTTTTGTTTGACAGAAAAACAAAAAAACCAAATTGTTTGTCAGAAAAATACCTAAATTTTTAATCCATACACTTTTATACGTATCTGTCGTCATTTTTGAGATATTATGAAAAAAAAGTGGGTTTTTAAAAAATTTTAAATTTTGTTTTTTTTTAAATCGTGACTTTTTTGAAAAATATATGTCCTGAAGCAGCCAAACTGATATTATCTATCAAACTCTTCATAATAAAGTTAATTCTAGGCGGAATACGATTAATTTTAATTTTGGTGGAAATGGCACTTATGAAACCCATTGATTTAAAAGAAAAAAACATTAGATGCTCCCCTTATTTGCAATACAGCTCACTTATTTTACGTGCAAAAGACTTTTAATAGTGCTCATTTTAAAGCTTATTTCAAGCACTACAAAACCCTATTGTATTAGAATGCATAAAATGCATCTGCTCGCCGCTAGATGGCATTGACCACATCGATTAAATTTCATACAAAATAAAAAACGGCTTTGATCTTTAATATCTAGCTTAATATTGCACTTAGAATACTTTATAAAAAACCAAATTGTTCATTGTTTTACCTGCTACAATTTTGTTTTTTATAAAATTTTCGATAAAACGTATATTTTTGGAGATATTTGCAAGAAACCGATGAAAAACGTGAAAAAATTGCGAATTTTCAATTGCCAATAACTTGAAAAGTATTGGATTTTTTGAAACACTTTATAGATGATTTTTTGCTTAAAATTAGGCCTTCTATCGATATCCGAGGTTATTTTGAAAAAAAAGAAATTCACCCCCGAGAAGGGGTGGCAACCACCCCCAGGGTGGTTGCGGAGTTCAAATCATTTTCACTTTTGAAGTTAAGGGTAAGATGAACCTAATTCCAAAATTGTATGCAATTCGGTTCACAGTAAAAAAATTCGGAGCAATAATGCTTCAATGACTGCACTATTGGTATTGTTATTACCATGACAGGTATGGCTAGTATGTCTATGATATATATTCACCTCGTGGTATATAGGGTGTAGTTCCTTCTCCCGTTTCGTGGCGTTCTTCTCACACAGCTGTAACTCTGTTTCTAATTCCTTGGCCTTGTTCTCGGCCTCCCGACCGGCCTCCGTCCGGACTAGGACGTCATCGATGGAGCCGCGACGGTCGAATCGCTTGGATAGGTCGGCGATTTGGGAGTTTAGCTCTGTAAACGACACTTCGTTCTGACAAACCAATTTCGACAAATACCGTAATAATAATAAATAATAGTACATTATTGCAGAGGACGGGAAAGATAAATTGCGAATTGTGAACGAGCGATTTTTTCGGACGAAGCGCAGCTGAGTCCGAAAATATAAGACGAGTCCACGAATTTCTATTCCCACCGAGGTATATATAACGCTTTTCTCCAAACGTGCGAGAAAATAAAGTAAATTAAATAAATTACATATTTAGGTTAGCATTAAATACCATGAATTTATGAATTAGATTCCTTTTACAATATTTTTTTTTTTAGTATAAGGCACTCCTTATACTGCCAATCATCTGTCAAACTTCATTCAAATAATATTTAAAAACAACAATTTTTGTCAAAAACTATTTAAGACAGTATTAAATAATTATGCTCCTTTCACACAACTGTAAAAGCTTAAACCTTAAAAAAAGTTGTTTTGTCTATAATTATATGAAGCCGTATTCGCACGATCAGACGCGGTGGTCATGTAAGCTATGACACAGAACGAGACAACCAAGGGTTTTGATCTCACTATCTCGCTCTATCCTATAGTTTGAAACGATTGCCGTTCAGACGGTTGGCTATTTGAAATGATATTTCTTAGTCGAATGAAATGTTTAATAAAATAAAATCTAATCGCTGACCTGTTATTCTCGCGTTGAGTCTCTGCAGTTCAGGGTCCAACCTTTGCATGGCCTTGAGCGTGTCCCGCTGTTTGAACTTGACCTCCACTATACCCTCGGCTTCCAAGACACCGCCCCTGAAACATAAAAATAAACATTATAGTATGTTGTAGGTATCTGAATCATTTATTTAAACTTTATTGCACACAACAGAAAAATGTACAAATGGCGGACTTAATGCCTAAAGGCATTCCATAACCATTGGGCTAAACAGATATATGACAAAAAGGTGTAGAGAAAAGTAGAGAATAGTCAATTAAAATCATTGCAAACTTAACTTTAAGAAAACCGGCCAAGTGCGCGTCGGACCACGCATAATGGAGGGTTCCGTACCTTCAATGGAATAAGAACCAAACTAATACCAAAAGGTCGTATCTGATACCTATGGAAGAAGTTTTTTGACGATAACTCAAAAATGGCTGAACCGATAATGTTCAATACAATGTTTGTAGAAAGTATGTTGAAAGGCGCATCATCTAATTTTTTTTCATATTTTTTGAACTTACGGTTCAAAAGTTACAGGGGGGGGGCGGATACAATTTTTCTAACTTTTGAAGCGATTATTTCCGAAAATATTTACTTAATTACAAAGTGTTGAAAAAACCTCTATGTTATTTTTAAAGACCTATCGATGGATGTGTAACATGTTGATATATGGTAAAAAAAATGTACATGTATGGAGTGCCCCCCTAAAATTTTTTTTCTGCAATTTAACTACATAACTCAGTAGCGGCATACAAAATACACCTTATGTCTAAATTTTATTAAGATATGTCTTATAGTTTCCGAGTAAAATGGCTGTGACATACGGACGGACGGACGGACAGACGGAAATGACGAAAATATAAGGGTTCCGTTTTTGCCAGTTTGGCTACGGAACCCTAAAAAAAGGTAATAAACTACATAAAAATACGCAAATAAAATATGCCTGACCAGAAATATATGATCATAGACTACAAGTAAACAAGAGAATCACTTTTTTTGTACCACGACATTGGTAAACGAGCATACGGCCCGCCTGATGGTAAACAGCTACCACAGCCTATCAACGCTTGCAATTCTAGAGGTGTCACATGGATGGCAACCTTACTCATCAGCAGCAACACAACACTATGGCTATTGGTGGTATATACCTGGCCTCCGGGTCGGCGTACATCTCCATGCGGGCGCTGTTGACGCTGGGGTCCACCACGGCCCAGGCGCCCCCGCGGAGCTCCCCCCCGGGTGGGATGTACACCAAGACAGGGGCGGTGGCGTGTCGGAGCGCTCGGACGATCTCCGCGCCGAACTTGAGGATCTCTTCGTACATGTCTGGGAAGACGAAAGGAATTTAATATCGGACTAAACGAATTTGTGTCTCTAATCTTCCGGCATCTTCTAACCCCCTTATTCATAAACGTCTCTGATATGTAAATTAACTAATATTCGTTTCTCCTGATCTGTCACTTTGGTAGTTGTGTTTGTTAGAAATAGAACCGTTTTTCCCAGAACCGTTTACCCTTCCCCTTCTCTTCTGGGAAAAACGGTCTACAGAGACAATTATAGTCTTATATTGTAGTAAATTTAGTCTAAAGCCTGACTAGAAATATATGATCATGCGCCATGTTGCGGAAGATGAACTGACAGAATGATATGCATGTGTGAGTGCATGTGATAGGCTGTCTGTGTCATTGTCGCGGTTTATTTGAATTATAGTAAAGTGTTGAATATTAAATAAAAAACGACAAAAATATCCCAAAATTATTCATAGTCAAGAGCGAAACATTGTAAATAGTGTATGTAATAAACAGCTGTAAATAATACGCTAGGGAAATAGAAGTATATCGCTGTGAAACATTTTCAAATTAACATCAGAGCTGACAGGTAAACAAATCAAGATGTCACTATACAATAGAGAATAATACGCTCTATGACTATACTGAGCTGTTGTCATATAAATGAGAATAATAGCGCCCTCTTGACAATAATCAGATATTTCTGGTCACTGGTCAGGCTTTACTTTAAAAATGTCTTGAAAAGATTCTGATAATTAGTTTTTTAACAAATCTGATCTACCGGATTTGACGCACACGATGATATGATTGTGTAAAGTTACTGGTTCATGAACCGATTCTAATAAAAGATGTCTGAGATCACTCGCTAAAACACCTGGTTTCAACCGTTTTAGCGCTACGGCGCCACAGACATATACACAGACACACATAGCGGTCTTCATTTATTTGCCAGGTGTCAAAAAATACGTGTTAAATTGAGCGACGACGCGTTCATAGCAGGCGCGGATCCAGGATTTCGTTCAGGGGGGGGGGGGGGGGGGGGGGCACTTTCCAGAATTTCGTTCAAGGGGGGCACTTTCCAGAATTTAGTTCAGGGGGGGGCACTTTCCTTTACAAAAAATCTCGCGGTCCGCACCTATGGGCCCTGTAGTATACGAGGTTTGCGTTCCAGGGGGGGGCAATTGCCCCTGTTGCCCCCCCCCCTGTATCCGCGCCTGGTTCATAGCAAACATAAAGAGTAAAAAACCGGCCAAGAGCGTGTCGGGCCACGCTCAGTGTAGGGTTCCGTAGTTTTCCGTCCGTCACAGTAAGTGTCCCCACTTAAGAGTTAAAAAAACACCGCCATGTAGGATATGATATGAGCGTTCCACGTACAGCGACATCTATCGGCAAATTTAGTAAACTATTGCGCGCGAGTTTAAAGTATGGAAGATGATTTTTATGGGATAATTCTTTATTGCGTGAACCGATTTTCACCGTTTTTACTTTATTTGAAAGCACGTCATTTCATTGTGATTTTGTAGAATTTACAGGTACAATAAACACCTGCTTATACGGTTAAATCACAAACTTAGTTCAGAAATTATTATGTAATTTTTTTTCAAAAACTGTTCAACCTATCAAGTTCAAAATAACTTTCCTAGAAAGTTTTTATAAAGTTCTACTTTTGAGATTTTTGCCATATTTTTTAAACTTATGGTTCAAAAGTTAGAGGGGGGGACACATTTTTTTTTACTTCTGGAGCGAATATTTCCGAAAATATTTACATTATCAAAAAATGATTTTAGTAAACCCCTATTCATTTTTAAATACCTATCCAACAATATATCACACGTTAGGGTTGAAATTAAAAAAAAAAATCACTCCCCACTTTACGTATAGGGGAGGTACCCTAATAAAAAATTTTTTTCCACTTTTTATTTTACCACTTTGTCGGCGTGATTGATATACATGTTAGTACCAAATTTCAGCTTTCTAAAGCTACCGGTCACTGAGATTATCCGCGGACGGACGGACGGACGGACGGACGGGCAGACATGGCGAAACTATAAGGGTTCCTAGTTGACTACGGAACCCTAAAAAAAGGCTCAATAGAATTGGAGAGAAAATAGTTCGATAGATTTAAGGGGATATATTTTGAGGATTGTTGTTGTCTGTGAACCTTTGTAATGCAAAGTCAATATAGGGTAAATTGTCAATTACTGGCCACCGTTCAATAACTGACCACCTCATACAGACTTCATTCTTAACTCTGTCCACCTATAATCAAAATTCATTTTGAACCGACTTCAAGATTTCGAAGGAGGAGGTTATCAATTCGTCGGGATCTTTGTTTTTGCTATTTTTTTTTTTATTTTTTTTATGTACGTTCACCGATTATTCGAAGACGGCTGGACCGATTTGAAAAATTCTTTTTTCGTTTGAAAGAGTATACTTCACAGTTGGTCCCATTGTAACCAGGTCAGGATCTGATGATGGGATCCTGGAGAAATCGAGGGAACTCTTCAACTATTATAGGCACACCTATAGTGATTTGAGTATTTTTTACAGCAGCTCGAGCATTTGCTTTTGGAAAGGTGAATGCTAAGTGAAGTCGGTTCTTTTTTGTTTAAAATTATTTATATCAAATCCCTAGAACTTGCCCCGAGTTAGCACAGGTATTCCAATAACTCCATATTGACAAACTGGGACCTTTTTACTTGCCACACGTTTATTTAATTTTTTCTTTATCAGGCTCATACGACAAGTGCGTGATGGCACTACGTGATAAACACAAGGACGACATGCAAGCCGTTGCCGACATCATTTTCTTTGGAAAGGTGGATATTTAGTGAAGTCGGTTCTTTTTTGTTCAAAATTATTAGTATAAGATGTTAAGAGTCCGGTAACGATTTGAAAACGAAAATCGCTAATAATGAAATAACGCACTTGAGTTGCATTTGATACGACAGTTTGAAGTGTTGTTATTGCAAAAATATACTTTTGGTACACATTTATTATTATTTAATACCCGAAAACTCAATTCTTGCAGAGCTTGTTTAATGAGAACGTTGATTCGTGCAAATTTGTCGCTCGATTTTTTATTATTATTTGTTATACCCTCCATACTTATATCATATCTAATTAAAGCATGAAGTCAAGTCTATTTCAACATTAAAATGTTTATGAAATACTTTCATACATTCCCAAAAATACCACCTAAACTTCGGCAATTTTTCTTAAAGTTCACTTTCTTAAGACTCACCCTTCTGCCCTCCACTGAAGCCTCTCCAGTTGGCGAAGATTATGATGGGCAGACCCTCGCGGGAGAAGTCGTTGATGGCCTGAGACGTCTTGTAGGCGGAGTCGGGGAACCATACCTGCGGTGCAAAAACACATTATTAATAGGAGGCAAAGTAGCACATTGCTGGCTGAGTTTTATGTTTAAACAGACGACTTTTCAATGCAATGAAATATAGCCGTTACGTTTTAAACGGATTTCATTATTCGAAGAGGCTGGGCCGATTCGGGAAATTCTTTTTTTGTTTGAAAGAGTATACTTTACAGTTGGTCTCATTGTCACCAAATATTATAGGCGCACCTATAGTGATTTGCCTATTTTTTACAGTAGCTCGGACATTTGTTTCTGGAAAAGTGGAGGCTAAGTGAAGTCAGTTCTTTTTTGTTTAAAATTATTTACAATATGCTTCTGAGTATCCTGTTTCTACGCAGCAATTCGAGGGGACTGTAATAAGATTTCATGTAAATTTTGCCTGCATAGTAACCTTGGCGTCAAAGTTGGTGGCAAATTTTACGAACTTTGATTTTTCAATTTTTTTCTCGTGACAAGATGGTTATCGTATCTGAAGGGAGAATAATAATAAAAGTAGGAATAGAGTAATGCCTTATAATCGGAACTTATATTTTTTTAACCTTTTGAACGCCAAGAGCCACTAAAGTGGTCGTGTGCTGTCGAGCCTACCACGCCAACGACCACTAAAGTGGTCATGGCAGATGCTGTCAAAGCAATTTTAGTGGTGAAAGATAAGGTTTAAATTCGTTTCTCACTAGTTGAGATGTTGGCGTGTATGCCACATTTTGATGCGAGAGAGAAAGCGTTCAAAAGGTTAATAAGTTTACTCCTCTTTTCCTATGAGAAAAGCATAATACAAACCTCGGCGTGAAAACGTATTCCAAGCCTCGCATTCCTATCCGATCTCGCTACGCTCGGCCGTCTATACCTACTTGGCCGTAAATCTCTATTTCCCCGGCCTCTGCTGTGTGTGTGTAGTAGTGATGTTACTGACCTGGCCGGCCTGCTGTAGAGTCCTGGACTCGGAGTCCTTGTTGGCGGGGTCGGCGGGCAGCGTGAGCTCCACGGTGCGCGTCTCCACCGCGATCACGCCGACGGGGATGCCTCCGAGCCGAGCGCGGCCTGGGAACAACATTATCGTGAGTCTGCTTGAATATACAGTTAACCAAGGGTCTTTCACTGGAGCATATACAAAAAGAATCACCCTAATAGTTATTTAAATAAATATTTATTTATTCAAACTTTATTGCACACAACGGCACAAGGTACGAATAGCTGACTTAATGCTTAAAGGCATCCTCTACCAGTTAACCATTGGGCTAAATAGAGACATGACAATAAGGTGCCGAGAAAAGTAAGAGGATAGTCAATTAAAATTATTGAAAGCTTAGCTAAAAAATAAGGTAATAAACTACATAAAATATGGCGATCATTCCTTCGTGCAATCTTACCGAGTATTTGTTCGAGCTCGGTCTGACCCATCAAGGACGCTTTTCAACCGACTTCAAGATTTCGAAGGAGGAGGAAAATTCTTTTTTTGTTTTTAAACCAATGGGACCAACTGTGAAGTATGAGTATACTTCACAGTTGGTCCCATTGTAACCAGGTCTGGATGTGATGATGGGATCCTGGAGAAATCGAGGGAATTCTTCAACTATTATAGGCACACCTGTCGTGATTTGAGTATTTTTTACAGCAGCTCGAGCATTTGCTTTTGTAAAGGTGGATGCTAAGTGAAGTCGGCTCTTTTTTGTTTAAAATTATTTTCTAATAACACCTTGAAAAGTGTCAATGTTTACACATTCCCAAGGCACTACAACTTGACAAATCCATTGACATTCTAAAGCGGTTATTATATTAAACTTATATAGATGTCATATACAAAGTAAAAAGCGACCTAGACCTCCGGTGCCCAGGGCAGGGATCAAACCAGCGTCTTCTGCATTCGCGGCATTGGAGTTCGGATTGGAGGTACTGACTCATGATGTTCTACCTTAGATGATTGGCTAAAATGCGCCTTAGCATTTACAAAGATTACATATACACGGGAAAATTCCACCGGTGCTGGTGTGACCCGGGTGGCCAAGTGGTTAAGGCGTCTGCCGCGAATGCAGATGCTGGTTCGGGTCCAGCAGGGAACACCTACCTCGCAAAATGCCTACGCGGCAGAAAAACTACAACGCAAATTGTCTATGACGCCAAAAAACCTACAATGCCAGTTGTCTACATCGGAAAATGTACACACAGCAGAAAGCCAACGTTGAAGAAAACCCACTGCTCTGAATACCTACTTAGTATTAGGACTACATCGTTAAATGACTCTGTCGCAAAATGACTACTTTTTAAAATATATGGTCAGCAAAAACGACACCTTTAATAAAATTAATTATTCAAAATTAATTAACAACATAACTTAATTATACCGCTTATAAACAAAATAAATTATACTCGAGTTCTTAAAAAAAAACTGACTCATATTTTATTGCTTTTGATGCAATATTTGTGCTTTAAGTCGCGGAACATTTTCTAGGAATTGCAACCCAGTAATATTTCCTTGCAGGCAAAAACGGAACCCTTATAGTTTCGTCATGTCCGTCTGTCCGTCCGTCCGTCCGTCCGTATGTCACAGCCATTTTACTCGGAAACTATGAGACGTATCTTAAAAAAATTTGGACATAGAGGTGTATTTTGTATGCCGCTATTTAGTTATGAAGTCAAATCGCAGAAAAAAATATTTTTAGGGGGGGGGCGCTCCCCTTATAAAATATTTTCACCAAATATCAACAGGTTGTACATCAATCTTCTTCGGTATTTAAAAATAACATCGATGTTTTTTGAACATTTTGTTATTGAGTGAATATGTTCAGAAATAATCGCTTCAAGTCAGAAAAATTGTGTCCCCCCTGAAACTTTTGAACCGTACGTCCAAAAAGTATGAAAAAATTGGAGAAGATACGAAATTATGTTGAACCTTATCGTTACAGTAATTTTTGAGTTATCTCCATAAAACTTCTTCCATAGGCATCAGATGCGACCTTTTGGTATTAAATTGGTTCTTATTCCATTTAAGGTTCGGAACCCTCCATTATGCGTGGTCCGACACGCACTTGGCCGGTTTTTTATACATCCTGTCAAATTGTACATGGCGTCGCAATCTGCGTGACCTCTCGAATTAAAATTGTCTCGAAGTAAATTCAGTC
Organism: Pammene aurita; assembly: GCA_947086415.1. Taxonomy (NCBI): domain Eukaryota; kingdom Metazoa; phylum Arthropoda; class Insecta; order Lepidoptera; family Tortricidae; genus Pammene; species Pammene aurita. Next base: position 12,552,107 of record OX352316.1, read on the forward strand.
GAATATCCTTGAGCTTAATTTCTTGTCTAAGGATGTATAGAAATAAAATTAAAGTGGCCTTGTGGGGTACCCGAGCGTTCATTCGCCTGTGCCAGCTTTCCAACGTATTGTTTGTAAGATGTCTTTCTTCCCCATAACATATTATGGAGAAAGATTTTCTCCATTGTCTTGAAAAAAAAATAAAACGGAATTTATTTTTAATTACCATAAACAAATTTGCTTCAGATTTAAACAAGTTACGGAATTTAGATTATTAACGTACGGAACCCTCTCCACGCGAGTCAAACTCGCACTTGTCCGGTTTTTTTAAACAGACAATGGCTTTAATATGCTTGGTCGTTTCCTTTTGCCTACGAGACCATTAATTTTGCTATGGCCAGTCTTCAAGGCAATTATTAGTACTGACAAGTTCCAGGTATACTGACCACTTTTCTGTATAGGCTTCAACCCCCTCAAAGTATTCGGGTCCAGCAGTCAACACATTCTATAAATTCAAACATTTGGTCATCATCAGAATCGTTTAAGACATCTAAGATGTATTCCCATCCTTCTGTTATTAAATCAGCCGATAAAAATGGTAGGACTATCGAGCTGTCATTTTAGTACCTATTTGGAGGGGAAAAAACAGATAATGTAAATGTTTGTATAAAATATTTTTTTCAAAGGTGTATTTTTTGCTGACCATATATTTTTAAAAGTAGTCATTTTGCGACAGTCATTTAACGATGTAGTCCTAATACTAAGTAGGTATTCAGAGCAGTGGGTTTTCGTCAACGTTGGCTTTCTGCTGTGTGTACATTTTCCGATGTAGACAACTGGCATTGTAGGTTTTTTGGCGTCATAGACAATTTGCGTTGTAGTTTTTCTGCCGCGTAGGCATTTTGCGAGGTAGGTGTTCCCTGCTGGACCCGCTGGTTCGTTCCCAGCCCTGGGCACCGGAAGCCTAGGTCACTTTTTCCTTTGTATATGACATCTATATAAGTTTATAAATTAAACAAAACAAGATATTTATTAAAATAAGTTGATTTGTTCTTCAGCCGTTATTATACTGTTCCCGTACGCTCTCCTTGTACAAAGTCTTTTTGTCTCCGTGTAAAGACTGATTATAAGCTTTAAATAATATCGCTTTTCATATTACTATTTCATAAAGTGGTTCGAAATCAGATATTGAAAACTATCGGCCAATTGCTGTTCTTTCAGTATTTGGCAAAGTGTTTGAAAGTATTATATACAAAAAAATATATCAGCAGCTAAAAGGTGTAATTAAGTACCTAGTTAAGTGATGTTATTTAACTAGTCGTAAATTTATTTAGTATTAAGTTTAACTGTAAATAGTTATTAATTTAATTAAGTATATTCTGTAACCTATAACTTGCATATGTAGTTTAACTGTCAATGTAAGTTGGTTAATAAATAAATGAAATGAAATTGACCGGTAATGACAGTTTGCGCCCACGGTTTCATCACTTCGTCGAAGGTCCCGACGTCGAAGAAGCCGGCGCGCGCCCCGTCGCCGGTCAGCATCAGCCGCGGGTCGTGGGCCGCGCGCGGGGGCTTCCACTCCACGGTCCGCTCTGTGGGGTCCGAGACTCGCATGATCGGCACCATGGATAGTTTGTCCTGAAAAATAGTGAATAACTTGGCTATATTTTTGTAAATATTTTGTCCTATTACGATCGAAAGGGCTCGCGATTCTGAGTGAAGTTTTATTTTTAATTCAAGATAGTAATCTGAGAGCTCTGGCCAGATTACTCTCTTCAATTAAGAATACTACTTTAGAACTCACATACAATTTGTCAAATAATTAAAGTACTTCATAAGCTCTCAGATTCATAAGCTCAGAGTTTGAAAGAACTTGAGTCGGAGCTTATTTGGCTATCTTTTTCTTTATGAAGCTGCAGAAAAGTGCTCATTTATCAGAATATTAGGTAAGCCCATGGAAATTTTAAATTTGAAAAAAATTAAAGTTAAAAAGAACTACCCAAGTAACACAGGAAGCATTATAACATATGAATAGTTAACTTATTTCGAACTTAAGGACCGTATAATCTCTTATATACGTTCACTGAGCAACTTGTCGCATTATATGATGCTTTGAGCTGTATAACGGTTGTATAATGGCATATCTAAATGCTTTTGTAAAGCCTTTAGCTTTAGTGCAGCAAACCACAACGCAACTGTACAGCTTTCGACTGTTTAAAAGCACTTAAGTGCTTTAGGTTCTACAATAGCATTATATAATGCTTTAAGATGTATAACGGTTGTATAATGGCATGTATAAAGGCTTTTTTAAAGCCTTTAGTTTTAGTGCAGCGAACCAAAATGCAACTGTACAGCTGAATGCTGTACAGTTGCGTTTTGGTTTGCTACACTAATGCTTCGGTGTGGTTTAGTGCCTTAGGTTCTACAATAGCATAAATAAATGCTTAATGCTGTTTATGAGCATGAATATTAGCCATTATAATACCACGTAAATCCGGTATACAGCTTTCAGCTCTTTTTAGTGCTTTAGGTTCTACAATAGCATTTTATGATGCTTTACGCTGTATAACGGTTGTATAATGGCATATGTAAATGCTTTTGTTTAGCTATTAGTTTTAGTGCAGCGAACAACATGCAACTGTACAGCTGAATGCTGTACAGTTGCGTTTTGGTTTGCTACACTAATGCTTCGGTTTGGTTTAGTGCCTTAGGTTCTACAATAGCATAAATAAATGCTTAATGCTGTTTAAGAGCATGAATATTAGCCATTATAATGCCACGTAAATTCGCTATACAGCTTTCAGCTATTTTTAATGCCTTAGGGTGTACAATAGCATTTATAAGTAGGTAATACGTTCCTAATGCAGTACAATAGCAATAATATAAACCATTATAAAGCAAAGTAATTCCCTATAAGGGGCTGTTCATAAATTACGTCATTTCAAATGGGGGGGGGGGGTCTGGACATCGGATGATGGTAGCATGACGTAGGAGGGGGGGGGGGGGGGGGGCGGTCATTCCGAAGATCACATCATCAATGCGTAAAAAAAGGAATGAAAGTCGTGCTTGTATAAACTTTTAATGCTATAAAATATCATCTACTAAATAGTTTTTTATTTTACAATTAAGCTTAAAACGCTTTTTTTTTTATGACGTCACTCTATTTGGCAGGGGGAGGGTTGGATGATTTTAGAGGGGGGGGGGGGGGTAAAATCATCAAAAATTGATGACGTAATTTATGAACAGCCCCTATACAGCTTTTAGCGGTTTTCGTGCCTTAGGTTCTACAATAGCATAAATAAATGCTTAATGTTGTTTAATAGCATAATTATTCACGTGTAATGCTGTAGGCATAAATAAGGCATTTTTTAAGGGTCACTGAGCTGCTATTGGACTAAGAGCTAGCCACGTCAGATTATGACACAATAATGAGAGCAACAAAACCCGTCTGTTTAGATTGCTATACTATTCTTATTGCTAGATCCTGGCATCTGGCAGCTTTTAATGGGTGGAGGTCACAGTGACAGACTAGCAAAATGTTTTAATTGGAAAATAGTAATACCAAACTAGGTAAAAATTGCCGAAGTTGTCTCAGTTATAAAGGACAGGGCTCCCTGGCGCCAACGACCTTAGATCTGATTCCCTTAGTTTTCTAATGATTTATATAGCTTATCATATTATCAGTATGGGCTTTAAACAATATAGTATCCTATATTTACTTCAATATTCATTGTCTTCGAGATATTTGACATCAAAGTGAAGCGGTTTAGGCTAAAAAAGTGGTTTTATGGTCATAAATTTTGTTTTAATTAGTTAAAAATTAAAATCTCTCTACGGTTTTTAGAGACATCAAAGAGGAACCCTAATATGTGGATTACGTATATGTAAGATTCTTTACACCATTCGAATATCGATAAAAGTGTTTTTTTAGACCATATTTTAAAAATATCATAAAAAAATAACGGCTCATTTATTTCAAGATCCGGCTCAACAGAATGGAGATAAAAGATTCAAAAACCGATAGTCGTTTGCCTTATAATTCTATCTATAGTGAATATGTTGGAATATCGACTCAAAACTGGTCAAAAATCGATAAAAAAAAATCTTAGACCAAAAATATTGTGTATTATTACCATACATCGGGGTTTTCGGTGCGGGAATGTTTGACATTAGCCAAAGAGTAGGCATTAACTTAAAAAACAGAATGTACTCTGGCACGTTTCTACCTAATGAATAATTGATCGAAAAAATCATAGGTATATACAATTTATATGTAATAGCTGACTATTATGTATATATATTGTAGGTACATATGATTTTTTCAAGTATTTTTTTATTAATTCATGTAATGACTGATCATTGTCAATCTCTTCAGTTAATCAAATAGTTCATAAATATCGGACGTCAAGATTAATATTTGACACTTATTATACCGTGTCTTTGTCTTAGGTAGATCTAGTTAATAAATTTCGGATATGCAATTGCATTTTTAAAATACTAAGTATATAATAGTCAATACAAACATGCCTCTAAGAAAAAAAGCTCGTATCATAGTGTGTAAGCTATTCACAGAGAGGTAGTTATTCATTAGGCATAATATGATATTTTCTCAGACTAACTCTCAACCTATCTGTTTATCTCTACTCTTTCTCAAATCGTTCCCGCACCGAAAACCCCGATGTATGATTATTACGGAAACAAAAACAGTAGGCGACAAACTATGAACTATATTTTATTATACATCGTTTGGCACTACTTTCTCCCAACATAAAGTTTTGTATAATTTCTCTTAATATTGTATAGTATTTGTATAGTTTCCCATAATATTGCATCAAACCCAGATCTCTAGGATTTATTTTCTTGAAATGGTTTGCATTCTTTGACCTCCACCACTTTAAAGCTGCCAGATGTCCAGATCTAGAAATAAGCATAGTATACCAAACTGACTAGAGGGGTTTGGTTGCTCTCATTATTGTGTCATATCCGACGTGGCTAGCTCTCCATCTATATAGACCAACGCCATTTTGTAAATAATTTGTAACCTAAAAATAAAATCATGCGGACCTATTTATACAAGGAAAATACTTATATAATAATGAAATTACTTAATTTAAGACTGCTCAACCAACACTATTATGTTAATAATGCAAAACTCGTTCTATACGAGGATTACACAATTGTTTTGTTTATTTGACGCATATCTTTTTATAATATTTTATAGCAAAACCACAATAAATCAAAGGCGCATGAAAATTTTCAATGAAACTTATATACACATTTACAGTAAACTACGTTGCGCAGTAATATTTGAAGGATATAATAACGTAAAAGAATCATAAACTTTTATAAATTTTGTTAGGATGCAAACAAATATGACGTGTCACTCATCCAGTTTTTTGTACCGTCTTCGTCCATTTTATATTGCGAGACAAAGTAGTTAAATCACAACGTTCATTGTATTATAACATTTGTTGCGTCGGTGTTAGAGACGTTTTTGCATTGACGTAAGGTTTATTTTACTACACTCTTATGCTAGTATAATGCTTTTGTATTGCGATTGGCAAGTTAATCGAGAGTACTTATAATAATAATAATAAATACTCTTTATTGCACACCTCATACAGTTACAAGCACAAATTTTACAATTAGATAAATTTAGGTAGAGGTAACAACAGGCGGTCTTATCGCTAATGAGCGATTTCTTCCAGACAACCTTTGGGTAGTGGAGACTAGAGAAAAACAATAAGCAGTAGGTGGTGCATAGAAACAAAAGAGACGAAATAGATAACACAGCACATTCATATAAATATACATACTTAAATAAATACAAAATAAACATACATATACGTACATATATACATATATAATACACACAGTAAGAAACAACAGTGTCAACTTAAAAACCTAAGGAAGAGATAAATAGTATTCCTTAAGTTGCGATTTAAAGCTACCAATAGATTGCGCGCGTTTTATGTTGAGAGGGAGAGAATTCCACAAACGAACGGCGTGGAACGTAAATGAGCAATTATAAAATTTGGAAGATGAAGATGGCACTTTTAGGAGCAATTTTTGAGAGGATCTAATAGAATTAAGATAAGAGAAACGCTCTTTGAGGTAGCGGGGAGTTGCAGGGTTAAAAAGTATAGAAAAGAGTAAAGAAAGTATGTGAGAGTTACGGCGGTGACGGATAGGGAGCCATTTGAGTTGAGAACGAAAACTAGAAACATGGTCGAATTTGCGTAATCCGAAAATGAACCGAATGCAGGCATTTTGAATACGCTCAAGCTTATTAAGTTGCTCCTCGGTTAGGTCTAAATAGGAGATATCTGCATAATCAAGAATGGGGAATCTACTTATGCTTCTTTACTGCGATTAGCAAGTTTTTTGGCCGTATTAATGCTTCTTTAATGCAGTTGGCAACTTAATAGAGCGTACTAATGATTCTTTAATGCGATTGGCACTTTCCATGACAACGATAATGCTAATAGCGCAGACATATTGCGCCTGTAATGCTATTAAATGACCTGTATAGGATCTCAAGCTGGGTAATTCGTGCCCATTTAAGACCTATATCAGCACTATAAACGTTTATAATGCTACTATAAAACGAACTGAAAATGCTAAAAGCATACAGATATGCTGTAAGACGGCCGTTATACTGCTTTGATGTGTTACTTGGGTATAGTATTACAATTAAGTATGGCCTGAAATTTAAGCCCACTATTCACAGTGAGGCACCAATAAATAATAATAAATAAATATTATAGTACAATTTTACACAAATCGATCTAGGCCCATAGTAAGTTCAATAAGGCTTGTGTTATTGGTACGTGTGTACGTGTACGTGTGACGATGATATTTATAATAGATAAATACGGATAAATACTTAAATAAATAGAAAACATCCATAACTCAGGAACAAATATCTGTGATCAACACACAAATAAGTGCCCTGACCAGGATTCGAACCCGGGACCTCCTGCTTCTTAGGCAGGGTCACTATCGCCTGGGCTATGAGGCCGTTAAAACCAATAGATCGAACAATTTCCTCCGAAGCCATTCTACCCACTAGCGTCAGTTACCCCGTGGTGTGGTAACAATAAGAAGACTTAACATACCACCTAACTCGAAGAATGATACAAAGTCGATCACTATACTCCGCTTCTCAGCGTGACAGGGCGACATTCTTTATAAAATACTTTAGGCACGTAGGAGAGCCACCTGACCGCAGTGGCCACAGCATCCAAGTCTGTAGGAGCTACAGCATGCGTCACACCGTTGTTGTACATAAGCTATAGTAGCTGGTTGTATATAACTTACCTAAGGCACATAGGAGAGCCACCTGACCGCACCCAATACGTATTTGCATTTGCAATATCACTCTAAAGTAACAGAGTTTGTGCATCGAATACTACCCTCCGTAGCTCTCTAGAGCCAGTTATTACGTGGTGTGGTATATATTGTATGGGAGCTTACTTATCAGTATCCCACCCGATCCGTGTATATTGCGTTCAGTATACTCAGATTATCAGCATGACAGTGCAACATTCTTTATAAAATACCTTAGGCACGTAGGAGAGCCACCTGACCGCAGTAGCCACAGCATCCAAGTCTGTAGGAGCTACAGCGTGCGTGACACCGTTGTTGTGCATGATCTGGATGCCTCCGAGCTGGTTGTTGCTGGCGTAGACGGCTCGACCGAGCACCTTGTTGAGAGCGGCGTACCCGGTGAGAATGATGTATGAGTTCTCCACTTGGATGACGCGGTGGCCGAGCCTGTTAAAGGAAAAAAAACAAACAAATAAAAAAACGTCCTACAAGCCTCATATAGGTGACTTATGTTTTGTCTGTTTCTAACAAACACAACTGTGAAAGTGGCAGATAAGGACACACGATTATTAGTTAAATGAAGATTTTTAAAAAGTTTATGGATATGAGGGTACCTGCTCAGGGCGGATTAGCTGCCCCATATACAAGATATCTCTATAGCGTTATTTCTTTGAAACCTAGCTGCCAAAACGAAGGGGTGCGGGAGGGGAACAAGCAATGCTAGACAGGGAACGCACCATTGTTCCGTGAGGCGTAAGAGAGTCAAACATTAATGGTTGCCATGGAGACGTACTAAGTTTACTGTCACTTACAATAAATTAGTATCTCACTATAGGGTGACATTACTTCAGGCTTGGCAGCGGGGGTCGCCTGGCTATGCGGGGTATTGGGTTCCTACGTAAAAGTAATTTGTGTGTTTATCACAGATATTTGTTCCTGAGTTATGGATGTTTTCTATGTATTTAAATATTTATCTTTATCGTCGCCTAGTACCCATAACACAAGCCTTATTGAGCTTACTGTGGGCCTAGGTCGATTTGTGTAAGATTGTCCTATAATCTTTATATTATATTATATTTATATTTATAAAAGCCCTATTACACTTGTCCTAGTTAGCTTCCTAAATGATTAGTTTCTAAATTTAGTCAAGTGTAACCACATTTAGCAATTAAATTTACTATTGAAAAAAGTTAGGATCCTAATTAGGATGCTAGTTAGGACACTAAAAAAAGTAAAGTGTAACAGGGCTTTTAGGGTGGTCAATATCACTGACCTGACTACATATGAACCGATGCCGATAGCGCGACAAGTGACAACCGATATAGTCACGATGTCTTCGTAGGCCTGGGCCGTTTCGCCGGCGATAAGACCCGCGTCACGGAGGCACTCCACGCCTAGACCATCTTCTTTGCCTGTTAAAAAAAATCGTTTATGATTGACTGATGATATAACATTTAAATTTGTACCTTGTTGTCATAATAATAACCTCGTGCCGCCCAATGTGCAATAGAGTGTACAAAGTAACACTCAGCATTAACGCCCTGACTTTCGAAAAAATAAAATGAGGTAAACGCCCAGTGTACAGTACGCTGTACTTAAAAGCTTATGAAATGTAATTTTTATATTTTCGCGCGTAATTGAATTTCACCTTGACGTCGTGAATAGTCGGTTCAATGGCGACCATTTTGACAGCTGACGTTTGACAGATATGCAGAGACAAGTTTTTGGCCTCCGCCATTTTGTCACCATGCCGCGTACGCGCACGACACGTAAGTATTTAATCTTAATTAATTAATTGAATCATGGCTTTTTTTGTTTTGAGGATGACATAAAAATTATCCTAAATGTGTGTTTTACTGAAATAACCTGTTATTTGTTTGTAAAAGTACTAATAATTATTTTTAATTCCTTATCAGAATATTATGTACATTGTAATGCATATTGGGCGTTTGTGAAGATGTGATATTGTAACATTAATCTCGGAAAAATTGATCTCAAAGTTATTAAATAACTTCCATTAATATAAATGTAGTAATTTTTAAGTTAAAAAGTTGTTAAAATATTTTTTTTATTTTTTTCTCAAGCATTTTGGAGCATTTTGTTTTCTAAAAACATATTTTTTTCTTTTTGCAGATATTACTGATGTATAATTTGTTAGAGTTGGGAGAAATGTTATGTGATTTAGTGCCTAAAACTGAATAAAAGTAGGTATTATGTGATTTTGTGCCATAAATCTCTTGAAAAAATTGATTTCAGAGGCATTGCATAACTTTTTAAAATAAAAATGAATAGAAAATTAAGTTTTTTGTTAAGCAAGTTATAAACCTATTTTTTTAAAGCTTGTTATCAAGCATTTTTAAGCATTTTTATGTGATTTTGTGCCTTTAAACGTAATAAAAAGTTGGTTTGTAGTTAAATGTTTATATTATTTACAACTTCAACCAAAGACCCAATGTGCATGGAAGTGAACAACAGATACGAAGTTAGAATTCACTTTATTGTATTTATTTGTATTCACTTAGACCCAGAAAAATAAAATAAAAATCCCACTTGAGTTTATCACTGAAAAAAAGTCATTTATTTTGGTGGGCGTTAACGACTATAAAACATATTGGCTTATACATTGCACATTGGGCGTTTAGCTGAACTTGCGTTTTTTTTCTTGGGCGTTACGAGGTTAAAGTCAAGACTACGAGCACCACACCAATTGGTCAGGGGGGATTTAACTGTCTGTTTACTGCGACCTCAACAGAAACGAAAAGCTGCCAAGAAAGTAAATTAGGTTTGGTTAGAACTACGATCGACTGGAAACTGGAACAAACGGCTGCCAAGTAGTTTAGGTTAGGTAAGAACTGCGACCTCAACCAAAACAAATAAAGGTTGGGAAAGGAAAACGCAGAAATTTCACGTAATAATCTTAAGCAATCTAGACAAAATCTAGCATTAGACAAGATAGAATTATACAAATTGAATATTCTACGAAACGACTTAACATTTGGTGTAACAAAAATTTACGAAACTAAATTATACAAAATGGATAGTATATGAAGTAAAATTCGATTAAATGAAAATTAGACAAAATGAATAAGTATGCGAAGTGAATGATATATAGTTTTTTTTTTCACCAGGTGACAGCTCACCGTGGCGATAGGTCTACCTGTCATAATCAGCCAATCATATTTAATCATATTTTTTTGAGTGGTGGATTATGACAGCTGCTTTCAAAAAGACCTCTCGTCGCTTGCCGCCACTTGGTGTTGTAGAAACCATCATTTAGATTAGCTAAAATTATACAAACCGAAATTAGACGAAAAGTTATTAGACGAAACGAAGGTAAACCGAGGGTAGATTTCTAAAGCAACTTACCAATGATATCGGTGATCTTGTATCTGGACTCGCCCTCGTCGTCTATGAGCTCTGTCTTCACGGAGCCGAGCGGCCCCAGCTTGCTGTAGGCCTCGGGTGTCAGGTACAGGTACTTGAAGCCTCGCTCCGGCCTCTCGGACTCGATCCAGGCCACGTTGAACGCTTGCTTCACTTCTTCGGCGACGCCGATACGAGCGCCGGAGTTCACGCTTATGTATAGCTGGAAAAAAAAATAGAATTTCGTATATTTTAAAGGACTTCGATGCAATTTAAGAATATAAGAATATAATAGTTCTAGGAATAAGGAAGTTCCTAAGATTAACCCTGGTCTTCATCATCAGATCAGATCGATGTCATCAATATATTGTTATCTAACTCATATATCCATATCAAATTTCAGCCCATACCACCACTAAAACCAAAATTTAGTTTGGCGAGTTAAACTAAAGAGTCAAGTAGTGGGTCAGGGTCGCCATGAGGATGTTTAGTGCCCTAGTCATCATCATCATCATCATCAGCCCGTTGCAGTCCACTGCTGGACATAGGCCTCTCCCAAGGTACGCCACAGAGCCCGGTTTGCTGCTTTACGCATCCAGTCGCCGTCGGCCCTCTTATGTAAAACATCCCGACATCTGGCCAGAGGGCGTCCCACGCTACTTTTGCCCAACCGTGGTCTCCACTCCAAAACACGCTTACTCCTGCGATTATCGGTTCTGCGACATATGTGGCCAGCCTATTGCCACTTCAACCTACTAACTTTTAGATCTATGTCTGTTACCTTGGTTCTCTTGCGGATCACTTCGTTCCGAATTCTTAGTCTTACTTTACAGGTTTATTTATTTATTACCCTAGGAATATTGAGCTCTAGCGCATTGCGAGGCCCTGTAATAGACCCAGTCCTGAGGTCCGAAGGAGCCCATGTAGTCAAGGTCGCCATAAGGAGGTATAGACCCTTGGCCACAGCATCTATGGGATTCAATTAATATAACTCACCCTAGGAATCTTGAGCTCCCTAGCGTACTGCGAGGCCCTGTAATAGACCCAGTCCTCCTGAGGTCCGAAGGACCCCATGTAGTAGGTCAGGTCGTTCGCTATGATGATGACGTCGCGACCCTTGGGGCACTCCGGGGTGTAAAGGGTTAAACGCCAGGCTACCATACCGACCTGTAGAAATAACATAATGTGAGTATATTGTGCATAACTTTTTAACGGCAGCAAAATAACCGCGAATTTTTTTTTTTTTTTGCTTGTAGCTCAAAAACGGTCGGTCCGTCGGAAAAAGTCAATATATTCAATGTTAAAGAGGGTTAAATTCGGCTGTATTTGTTGGGGGTAGAGAGGCCAGATGGAAAGTTGGCTTTAAGAGGAATTTTGAGTATATCTCGTGGCGGCTTTTCCGAGGAGATCTCATTGGCCTTAGGTAAATATAGGGCTGCCAGGAATAGTTGACATGCTGAAATGAGGTCCTCAGGATCAACACAGGAGCAAAAATTTCCTAAAAATAATGCACATCTCTTGGCATTGGGCAAACTCGGATTACACGAATTTAAGACCAAATGAAGGTATTAAAACGATTTCTAGCTTGCTGGAAATTAATTTTTAGGGCGGGTTTAAAGCCCGCAAGCTGTACCCGCACCTTTTTCATTACATTATTCTGAATTAAATATTATTCATATCCTTAAATTGTTACCTAACTTCTTATACCTAACATAGCCTACTTACATACCTAACCTCTATTCCTTAATAACAACGGTGAAAAGTAATAAAATAAACGCATTTGTATTTGAAATAGTAGTTTATGTAACTGTTACGCAATAATGCCTAATTACATACAGTTGCATACTCTGCTTTATCTACACTCATATTATATATCCTAAATGAAGTATTCGGAAACCATAGAATGACCGCCATTGCACCGCCATGGCCAACTCGATTGTGCCGGCGGTTGCGCGGGCGCGTGCCGTTGGTCGGGAAGGAGGACAGGATTTACATTATGTTATCAAATTTGAAACTCATAACATAACCTATCAATATTTGATAAATAAATATTATAGGACAATCTTACACAGACTGACCTAGTCCCACACTAAGCTCAATAAGGCTTGTGTTGTGGGTACTAGGCGACGATATATATAATAGATAGATATAGATAAATACCTAAATACCTACATAGGAAACATCCATAACTCAGGTACAAATATCTGTGATAAACACACAAATAAATGCCCTGACCAGGATTCGAACCCGGGACCTCCTGCTTCGTAGGCAGTGTCACTACCGACTGGGCTAGGAGGCCGTTATATATTTATATATATATTTGAGCATGTAAAGTTAAAATTACGTTACTGCCACAGATAAAAAGCTTGTCATAGTAAAATCGGTTGTGGTAATGCTAGCCATTGCCTACCGTTTTTGAACACGTTTTAGAGGACTTACAATGTGAGTGTAGATAAAAGTCTAATTTGATTGGCATATAAAGATCCCGACAAATTGAGAACCTGCTTCGAAATATTGAAGTGGTATGAAAACAACTTACTGTATTCTGTCCCGGCAATCTGGTGACCTCCACCACTCTTCGCTCGCCCTCCGGCTCTACGACCAACTCCACAGCCGACATCACGTTGTCTGGCGCTGGTCCTGTGTATTCATATTTCGTATTAAGTATACATTGTCAAATAACATGAGGGCCATGTCAATATCACGAATAATAATTTTAAACAAAAAAGAACCGACTTCACTAAGCATCCACCTTTCCAACACCAAATGCTCGATCTGCTGTAAAAAATACTCAAATCACCATAGGTGTGCCTGTAATAGTTGAAGAGTTCCCTCGATTTCTCCAGGATCCCATCATCAGATCCTGACATGGTTACAATGGGACCAACTGTGAAGTATACGCTTTCAAACAAAAAAAGAATTTTTCAAATCGGTCCAGCCGTCTTCGAATAATCGATGAACATACATAAAAAAAAAAACAAAAAATAGCAAAAACATAGATCCCGACGAATTGATAACCTCCTCCTTCGAAATCTTGAAGTCGGTTGAAAATAAAAATAAACTTATTGTAATTGTTTTTGCATGTTTTTAAAGTGGGTCGTTCCACTCATAACAATAGTTTGTTAATAAATCAAATACAAACATTGAAAACATTGAAAAAATAATCAACCCAGCAGGACTTGAACCTGCACTGGTTATGTGTTGAAAGCAGCGCCATCTATATTTCCGTTGTGACACTTGCGATAGTGTCGGCGGGAAGGGTATGTAACTCTAGTAGTTAGCACCTAGATGTCGCTTGTAGATCAAAATAAATGCAAAAAGATGATTGAAGGCATTGACAATTTCGTCAAATTAGTAACTTGACCAATAGCTTAATTGGTAAAGCGATCGAGCCCCGGCAAGGCGTATCGATGCAGGTTCAAGTCCTGCTGGATTGATTATTTTTTGTTAAGACAAGTTTTGTGCACGTATGGGCAATAGGCCATAAAGGTCTTATTCAAATGCCGCAAATACTCGGACATTTTATAAACGTAACGACACACCTACCTTCAACGCTGCCATCTTCGATACATTCTCGCCACCGTCGTTCGACGACTTGTCTGAACATGTCGGGCAGGTCATACACGTATGTCGTGCCTTGTGATGTCGCCTGCAAAAATACATATAGGGTTAGATTCTTCAGGCATTTCGACCGAGCTGCGCGAGGTCTTCGAATCAACGTATACCTAGTTGAGATTAGGTAGGAGACTAGTATTGAATTTAATGTTAAGAAAATGTATGATGTGAGAAAGTATCTACGGTTTTTTGACATATCATCAATAATTTTAAACAAAATAAAACCGACTTCACTTAGACTCCACCTTTCCAAAAGGAAATGCCCGAGCTACTGTAAAAAATATTTAAATCACTATAGGTGTGCCTATAATATTTGATGAGTTCCCTCGATTTCTCCAAAATCCCATCATCAGATGCTGACCTGGTTACAATACAAACTGTCAAGTATACTCTTTCAAATAAAAAAAGAATATTCCTAATCAGTCCAGCCGTCTTCGAATAATCGGTGAACATACATAAAAAAAAAGGTCCCGACAAATTGAGAACCTCCTCCTTGGAAATCTTGAAGTTGGTTGAAAAGGGAAATATTATTCCAAGTTCTAAAATAGTACATTACTTACCAAGGACTGTAAAAGAAAGAAAGCCCGAAATCGCAGGTATTTGTAACCCGAACCGCAGGCAAGGGTTGTAAATATGCAATAGAGAGCTTTCTCTTTTACTGGCCGTGGTGAGTACACAATTTTACGTCTCCACCTGGCCATAATGCGAGTTTTACCGTACGCGTAGCGTGCGATAAAACTCACATTATGGCCAGGTGTGACGTAAAATAAAAAAAGACTGAAATGACAGTAAAAAACTCTGAATGCACATCAAAGTTTTGTTGTGAATTTAGATTTCTTTGCTACGCAAGTCAGTATAATAGGTATGGTTATTTTTTTGATGTGCCTTTAAATATTAGCCGTACAAAAATGGTAATCCACTATAAACGGTATTTTAGATCTGACACACCAGACGTTTGTAAACCTTAAAAAATGCGGATTGATATATTTTTTGTTGTGTGAGTCCCATATGGTCTAAGAGCTGGCCACGTCAGATATGACACAATAATGAGAGCAACGAAACCCATCTAGTAAGATTGCAATACTATCCTTATTGCTAGATCCGGGCATCTGGCAGCTTTTAATGGGTGGATGTCAGAGTGACAGACTAGCAAAGTTTTTGAATTGGAAAAAAGTATACCAAAATAGGTAACAACGGCCGAAGTTATCTTATTTATAGAGGACGGGGCCTATATTTTAACAAACATTGTAACAAAAAACATTGCGTAATATTTCGTAAACAGAAACAGTGGGCGACAAACTATGAATTACATTATACGTCGTTTTGGACTACTTTCCCCCGTCAGAAACTTTTGGCAATGATATGATCTAATTATTTATATATTTTTCATAATACTGCATCAAAACCAGAACTCTAGGATTTTTAGTCATAAAGTGGTTTGCATGTTTTGACCTCCACCACTTTACAGCTGCCAGATGCCCGGATCAAGAAATAAGCATAGTATAGCAAACTAACGAGAGGAGTTTCGCCGCTCTCATTATTGTGTCATATCTGACGTGGCTAGCCCTCCGTCTAATACATAGGGCGGACACGTCATACTACAAAACTCATTTAAGCGCCTTTGTGTGCACGGCACATCTGTACACGCTTCCATGTGTGCGTGCGTCTAAGAGCGCTGTTTCCGCTGTCGTAAACGACGTTTGACAATACACCGTCATTTTGCTTTTTATCGATGCGCTGCCAACCTGACGGATTAGCCAACTAGTTCCCTACCAATCGGCCGCCGCGGGGTGAGGGCATTCCGATCGGGGCGGGGCGGAGCGTGGCCATTTTGTATGTAATACTATTATTTATTATGTGCCCATACTAGGGTGTCCCGTATATTGCGATTTTGAGAAATTAATAACGCAAACCCCCTAAATGTATTTGTTTTACCCCAAAATACTCTAACAAAAAAAATCAGGACATTCATGTAACTCTAACCCGTGCCGACTTGCATCGTAATTTCCCCATACAAATTACTATGAAGAAATTTGGCCAGAAGATAAGTTGCTACTTTTTTATCGGTTTTCGGTTCGTAGCGAGCTTTGTTTCATAAAAAAACGTTCATACAGAAGTGGAATGCACTGATGACATGAAAAAAAAATTTTTTTCATTTTCATACTTTGTATGGGAAAATCGAATAAAAGTCGGCACGGGTTACAGTTGAATGCCTGAATTTTTTTGGAATGGCCTGACATTTTTTTGTAGAGTATTTTGGGGTAAACGAAAGATATTTAGGGGGTATGCGTTGTTCATTTCTCAAAATCACAATATAAGGGACACCCTAGCCCATACCTATCGGAACTCTTATTCAGAGTGTTGTTATTGTGACTTACCAAGAATCTCTTCTGCTGCAGGTAATCTTTGGTGACGTATGGAGTCGAGATGGGAAGTCCGTGCATGGGTCCTTGGCGGACTCCGAACGATTGGAACATTATCTAGAACAGATAAACCGTTATAGTACATTATTGTCGAGGAGGTGAAGTAGCACATTGATGGCTGAGTATTACGTTTAAACGGACGACTTTAGGAGTCCGTTTAATTTAATACGAAGCCAGCAATGGCCCTTCGCGCCGTGTCCAATATAGTGCTTTATTCAAAAATAATGCAAAACAGCCAACGTTGATGAACAAACAATATTGACATAAATAATATATTCAGGATAACTTCTAGGTTAAAAGAATGACCACTACCGCGAGCATCGAATATCGATTCGAATCCTATAATTATCTCTATCTCAATCGCTTCTCATTTTGTGTGAGAGAGACAGATTTATTCGAAACTACAATTTTCTATGTTCGCGGTACACGCTCAGCTTTGCCGCCTTTATATCTTTTTATTAAAAAGTTTGAAGTGTATTTTTCTTCTGAATTTACCGTAAGCTATTTGAGATAACTAAAAAGTCGCGGTACCAACATTATAAATAACAAATACCGATGTTGTGTTTTGGCTGTTTAGGACCTTTGCCTTTATTTTTGTATGGCTGTTGAACTTTTTAAAAAGTTTGTACCTCGACAAAAATGGAATTTGTATGCAACTTTTATGTCGCGAAATCGAGCCTGCAATTTCCGTAACTTTTTAATTTTTATTTGACCATAAACTAGGCACTTCGCCGCCTAGTTTTTAACCGTAAAAGTCAACCTTGCCGGACATTTTTGAATAAAATAGTTTATGCTATTTTTTATCTCCAAACTATTTTTGGCAGCTTTGCTTATAATCGTTAGCTTATGAAAACTCGTAAAGGGGGATTTCTTACTCGAAGCACTTTGAGATAAAACGTTGAGTAATTTTCGCAAAAATAAATAATTACTTTCCGCCATACAAATATGCTCTTTCAACCTTTTGAACGCTTTCTCTCTCGCGTCAAGACGTGGCCTACACGCCAATATCTCGACTAGTAAATAACGAATATAAACCTTATCTGTCAGCAGGACAATTGCCTCGACAGCGTCCGCCATAGCCACTTTAGTGGTCGTTGGCGTGGCAGGCACGACAGCAGACGACCGATTTAGTGGCTCTTGACGTTCAAAAGGTTAAGAAGCACTATTGGAAAGTCACTTTCACAGCTGCTTTCCCCATTGAGCAATCTCAACGATAATTTATTTATGTACACAGTCGCCATCAGATATATTCGAGCGGCCAAGGTGGTCACAAATATCTTTTCACGCTACTGTTCGGAAATGTGACAAAAGATGGTCAAAATCCAAGCTGGAAAGTAAGCATTTGCTGTAGCACCTGAACCACCACTACAGCAATGTTATTGTAGCGATGAAATGTCATTAGTTGGAAAGTAAATTATCCAGTTGTCATTGCATTCATTAAAAACATTAAAAGGTCTTTTTTGGCACAACTTTATGTTTCAAAATGTTGTTTATCGGGCCAACTACCTGTTCTAAAAAAAAGAAACGTCAAAACCATTTATTAACCCTTAAGGCGTTTTTACTTTTTTAGCCGTTTGTGGTTTTCTATCAAAAACGCCTCTAAGTAATGAGTCGGTTTGAAGTAAACAACAGAAAAACGCTTCTTGACAGTGAAAAAAAAAGTAAAAAGGCGGGAATGGGATACTGAATTGGATATTCTATTAAAGCATTTATATTATTATGACAAATGTTTTTTTATTTCCTCACAGTAGTCGTGAAAAGCACTATGTAATATCTCGGCCGAAAGCGCTATAGGTGGACTCGTATCTTCGAGGGCCTCCCCTGGCGGGTCGGCCCTCGAACTAACTCGATCCACCTATAGCTTACTTTCAAGCATCTACAACAATGTACTATTCTACGAGTGCTCAATATAGGCAAGCCGATAAGAATAGAGTTGGACGAAAGACCTGCTGCCTCTATACAATTGAGTAAGTTCTATCTCCCGGTGGATTGTGCTGGCGGTCGGGAAGGAGGACACGGACGGTCGGGAAGGACAACAGTGTTACAATATTGTATGAAAATCTTTGTACCATCGTTGGCGATGTCACAATACGCGACCATAAAAGCTCTATCGGAAAGTATGCGCTAGTAGTTCGGTCTACACAATCACAATTCAAGCATTACTGTCGACGAGTAGAAAAAATATATAATAATATATACAATTTGTTACTTGTTTTTTCAACTCACCACTCCGATCCTGGGGTCCGAGACTTCTTCATAGGTGTACACGTCAAGAGTGTAGCCGGAGCCGTTGGACAGACACAACCTCACGTTCTTCGTAGGGGCCCCGGGACCTACAACATGATATTACCATTTTTAACACTTTGACTGCCGAGAACCCGCCTGGTAGGCACTCGTAATGTTTGCTCAGATGCCGGGCACGCGGCGTGCGGCATTGCGTTGCACGTCGTAGCCCGCCTGGCGGGTTCTGTCGGTTTCTAGGGTATTGTTCAAAATTTTGCCCGGTTGCAAGTGTTAATACACATTCAATAGATACAGTGCGGGTAATTTACGAAGTACTGTTTATTTCGTATATATTTGTTTAATTAGAATGTAAAAACGGATTTATTTCTTTGTTTATGCAAGCTCAAAACCAAGCTGAAATACCAAGTCCAACGTGGGTCAGTTCGAGTTGCACAGCTTAAATAACGCGAGCCATCCGGTTGCCTCGTGGACACTGAAACTACGCGTCATTGCTCTGAATGTTGTACAACTTACCAATTCTCAGTGTGAATCTGATCTCCGCTTGCAGGACCCTAAGTTTCCAAAGCCGAGGTCCATACCGCATCACCATACCCAGGACGGACTCCTCGATCTGTGCAAAAGATTCAGTTTTAATCTCATACGTTTTTAATTAACGGACACCTTTTTTTTCTATAGGAGGTATTAATGCAATGTTCTGCCGCCAGAGTGCAGCACTAGCACATATTGTAACCATAGAACACTTATTATACATAGGCCTTAAACAGTTTTTTGACAAGTTTTCATAGATAATTTGTAACGAATAAATGACATTTGTGCACCAAGGCGGTTTGTTTACAGAGGCCTATCGTGAAACGAGAAAATCTAAATTTCGACATCAAAATATGCTCATTATAGTTCCACAAAACGTAGTTTTACATGTTCTTATAATGTAATAGTAGAATAGTAGTTTATTTAACTGTTACGTAATAAGGGTTTTAAGGCCTAATAATTACGTACAGTTGCATACACTGCTTTATCTACACACATATTATAAATCCTAAATGACGTGTTCGGAAACCAACGTTGTGCGAACGGTCGGGGAGGAGGATAACCGCGGTCTGGAAGGAGGACTGGATTTTCATTACGTTACCAAAATCGATGTGGTTATGAATTTTCATACATATTTACAACAATGGCACAGATAATACACTGATGTTACATTACTGGTGGTAATTAATACATACGGTCTCCAAACGCAGAATAGAGGATTTATGATAAAGGTGTAGATAAAAGAATTAAATGCGCTACAATTCAACCCTAACTTCTGTAGGTGGAAACAACCCTGATACAATTTGGCCACATATTAGTAAACGATATGTATTTGACAGATTTACCTTGGATGGGTCCATGATGACGGTGGGGCCGAAGTTAAGGAAGATGTGGTTGCAGTCCGTCCTCTTGGCCAGCGGGTGGGAGAAGGCCACCTCCAGCTCATCCATGGCTTCCAGCAGCACCCTATCAAAATAAAAAGACGTTAGGATGATTATACAGGACGGGTAAAATTGATAAATGCAATTTATCTACACTCACATTGTAAGTCTTCTAAAACGTGTTCAAAAACGGTAGGCAATGGCTATCATTACCACGATTTTTTCGATACGTATTTTTGCACTTGACTGTACATAAATTTTTGACACTTTTTCGTAAAATGCATATTTCAGAATACTTGGCCAATACTTTCTTACTTGTGACGGAGAAACAGGCTTACTTGAGCTATCAATCACGATAGCTTAGTTTAATACTAACAACTGTAAATATTCTTAATCACAGTAACGCAGTGGTCCTTGATTGTCTCCCGATTTGTATGAAAAAAGGCATTTACCACTGCGTTACCATATTTTTACTTTAATCAATATTAATATCAGCAAGTTTTCTCATACACCACCCACTTTAGCAAATCTATGTTTGGCCCTATGGTTGACTGGTAGAGAATGCCTCGAGGCATTAAGTCCGCCATTTGTACTTATTTTTATTGTGCAATAAAGTTTAAATAAATAAATAATATATGAATTTTGGTTAACAAATTCCTATTATTTGGTTCAGGTACAATTTGGGTATACAATTTTATACACGAAATTCAATGTCTATCATACTTTTCTCTGGCAAAAAGTAGAATGAGCCAAATATGATGTTAAATATTCAAGAAATCGTATGTAATTATTCGTATGGTTTCAGCAGGATGGGGCCACCAGCCATACAAGTTACGTGACAATGGAGTTCTGCGAGACATGTTTCCACAAGAATTTATATCAAGGATGATATAGACATGGACGGACAATATCCATACAAAATCGCGTTCTCTTTTTTCAGGTTAAAGGACTAGCGTCATCTAGCGGTTACACCAGACACTAAATCCTAGTTTCTAATACTTCATTCGGCGCTTAACGCTGACAGAATAACTCGACTCCAGACTCGACAGATGGCGCTGTGGCACTAGTACCGAAAAAGACGTATACGTCTTAGCCTGAACGCGATTTTGTGTAGGCATTGTCAATCCATGTCTTAATCATCCTTGATGCCTATACAAAATCGCGTTCCTCGAACCTTCAGGCTATACGTCTGTTTTCGGTACTAGTGCCACAGCGCCATCTGTCGAGTCTGGAGTCGAGTTATTCTGTCAGCGTTAAGCGCCGAATGAAGTATTACAAACTAGGATTTAGTGTCTGGTGTGAACGTTAGATGACGCTAGTGCTTTAACCTGAAAAAAGAGAACGCGATTTTGTATGGATATTGTCCATCCATTTATATCAAGGCAAGGTGATATTGCTTGGCCACCACGAAGCCTTAACTCCAGCAGATTTCTTTTTATCCTCCAATAACCCATCAACCCCATCAAAATTGAAGGAGAACATTCGTCAAGAAATCCAATCATTCTCTCCGTGAATTTTAACGGTGAAGTTTTCCAATATTTACACAAAATACTGAAAGAGTACCGCAACCGGAACGGACGGTTTGATAATTTAATTTTTGAAACGTTATAGTAGTTTATGTAACTGTTACGTAATAAGGGTCCTTAAAACATGAGTGTGGTTTTATGAAATGAGCCGCAGGCGAATTTCATAATAAGATCACACGAGTGTTTTAAGGCCTAATTACGTACAGTTGCATACACTGCTTTATCTACACTCATATTATATATATTAAATTAATTGTTCGGAAGCCATAGAATGACCGCCATTGTACCGTCATGGCCTACTCGATTGTGCCGGCGCTCGCGCGGGACCAATCGAGTTGGCCATGGCGGTAACATTATGTTATCAAATTCGATGTTCCAAATTTGAAACTCATTGCTTAACAATATTTGAGCATGCATAGTTAAAATTACGTTACTGCCGCAGATAAGAAACTTATCATAGTTAAATCGTTTGTTGTAATGCTTGTCATTGTCTACGGTTTTTGAACGCATTTTAGAGTACTTACAGTATGAGTGTAGATAAAATTTATTTAAAGATAACAAATTGTAAATATAATTTTTATTTGAAAACACGAAAATTAATAGATTTTTCAATTATTAATGCCGTATTTATCAATTCAAGTCTACGCCCCTACCCTAGACGCGAGCACAGAAGATGTCGACAAATTCTACCATAACATAGATGCAGCATTACAGACATGTGAAAATAATATAATCTTGATGGGAGATTTTAACGCTAAAATCGGAACGCCTAAACCATATGAAAGTTCTATCATGGGAAAGTTCGGTTATGGGGAGAGAAACGCGAGAGGAGAGAGACTCGTACAGTTCGCCCTGCAAAATAATCTCACCATAATGAACACAATTTTCAAAAAGAACTTAAAAAACAGATGGACTTGGATCTCACCAAACAAACTAGTAAAAAATGAAATAGACTATATTCTAACAAACATTCCAAAAAGATTTACAAATATTGAAGTAATATGTAACCTCAACTACCCTAGCGACCACCGACTCCTACGAGGGACTTTAAAATTAACAAACATAAAAAAATGCAGAGCGAGTTATAGTATAAAGAACAACCAAATTAAATGCCAAAATGAAGAAGTTCAATTCCTACACCACCTCAAAGAAAACATGGCCACCAACCCCCCCTGTACACAGACAAATAATGTTGAATTATACTACAGAAAACTTGAGAATAATATAATTTCAAGCATAACATCAATAAAAACACAAGATAAAATTAAAAAACCAAGCGTCATTACAGAACAAACAAAGAAACTACTGAAAAAAAGGCAAGAACTACAAAAAATAAAACCAAAAACAAAGGAACAAAAAAAAGAATTAGCTTTTCTATACAAAACAACAAGCAAGCACATAAAAAATGACTACTACCAGCATCGACTTCAAACTATACAAAAGCATATGGAAAGCTCAGGAAGTTCGAAAAAAGCTTTTAAAGAACTCAACAAGATAAAAGAATGGATACCGGCTCTAACAAAAAATGGGAAAAAGACTAAGGAAAAACAGACGCGATTAGACATTGTTAATATAGCTACTGACTTCTACCGAAAGCTCTACTCTTGCCAACAGCCCGAGCAAACAGACATAGAATACGAAAGCAGTATAATACCGCCGCACAATTTTAGCCCCACAGACATAATTAAAAAAATAGAAAAATTAAAATCAGATAAAAGCCCTGGCCCGGACTCTATTTCCAACGAAACGCTTAAGTTAGCTAGACATATTATAGCGACGCCTCTTACGCACCTATTTAATAAAATCTTACAAGAAAAAAAAGTACCAACTAAATGGACCGAATCGAACATAATACTTCTACACAAAAAAGGCAGTCACGCAGATATAGCTAACTATCGCCCAATCAGCCTGCTACCAAGCATATACAAACTTTTCGCTATGTGCTTAGAGGAACGAATAAGCCACAACATAGAGCAAAATCAACCAGTAGAGCAAGCGGGGTTCCGTAAAAGTTTTAGTACTATGGACCATATCCACACAGTTGACCAAGTTATTGAAAAATATACGGAATTCAAACGACCGTTATACCTGGCGTTCATAGACTACGCAAAAGCGTTCGACTCTATATCACATTACGGCATTTGGAACGCACTAAGAGCTCAAAACGTACATGAGACGTACATACAAATATTAAAAGATATTTACAGTAAAAGTACAAGCAAAATCAAACTGGATCGAACCGGTGAGCCCATAGACATAAAGCGTGGTGTAAAACAGGGCGACCCATTGTCGCCAAAACTATTTATTGCAGTTCTGCAAAATATTATGAAGGACCTAGAGTGGACCCACAAAGGCTTATTAATAAATGGAAAATATTTAAGCAACTTACGGTTCGCAGACGACATCGTGATTTTCGCGGAAACGGCACGCGACTTAGAGACAATGATAAATGACTTAAACCACGTCAGCAAAAACATAGGCTTAGAGTTAAACATACAAAAAACAAAGATTATAACAAACTCTATTTGTAGAGAAATAAAAGTGAACTCAAGAGCCTTAGAATATGTTCAAGAGTATGTCTACTTGGGCAAATTAATTTCTTTTAACAAAAATAGGAAAACCGAAGAAATTTCGAGAAGAATTGCCATTACATGGAACAAATTTTGGAAATATAAAGAAATTTTAAAATCAAACATGTCCATGAAGCTAAAGAAAAAAGTTCTCGACACCTGCCTTTTGCCTAGTCTGACTTATGCATGCCAGTCGTGGATATTCAACAACGACGCGAGAAATAAAATACAACGCTGTCAACGTGCCATGGAACGAAGTGTTTTAAACTTTAAGCTTATTTACAAAAAAAGGAATACAGACATAAGGAAGAAAACTGGAATAATAGACGCCCTAACTTTCGCACAAAAATTAAAATGGAAGTGGTGCGGCCATACAGCGCGAATGCACAAAGAAAGGTGGGCAAAAATAAGTACTCTATGGCGCGGTCCTTCGGGAAAAAGAAAAAGAGGAAAGCCCAAGGAAAGATGGCTCGATGAAATCGTGTCCACAGCTGGCAAAGACTGGTTACAGAAAGCTCAAGACAGGAAATACTGGCAAAAACTGGAGGAGGCCTTCACCCGACGAGGGGTCCCTGCGATCATAATAACATAAATTTTATTATTATTACTATTTTATTACCTTACTGTACCGCAGAGAACTAATAAAGGCTTTTTATTTTTATTTTTTATTTTTATTTATTTTTATTTATCAATGGCCCAGCCTGTATCATAGTACTCTAGTTCTATTTACTACTTCAGAACAGCCGTCTACTAAAAAAAAGGATTTTTGAAATAATGGAAACCTTTACGATGCAAAATAGGAAACCGCGATTTATTTAAAAACTTAAAAGGTATTTTTGGAACGGTTCCTTATCGGACGGTTCGCGGATCGTTTTCGTGACGGTCACGTGACTTTTTTTTCGCCTAGCCCCCATCCGCGAACCGTCCGTAAAACTTCAAGTTGTAGAAACTTGTTGCTAACGAGGTTATAGAAGTTAAATGTAACAACTTACTTCGCTACACCCGCTCGTTCGATTATTAACTTTTTCCCTGTTATAAGCAGGACATCACTCACCTCTCTCCCTCGTTCTGCAGGTACTCGAAACTGGCCTCCTTCGTGATCAGGTCCTGGTGTCTGATAATGGACCGGATGAAGAAGCGGTAGTCCGTCACCTCTTGCCCCTTCTTTACCTGCCAATTATTAAGTCATTATTCAAAAAAAAAACATTTTGTGACATGTGAAATTTGGTACAGTACACACAGCATCGATCTTAAGAAAAGGCATAAGGTCCACCGGTGGCAAGGATGATATATAAACATGGATGGACAATATCCATACAAAATCGCGTTCCCTTAATTCAGGTTAAAGCACTAGCGTCATCTATCGGTCACAGACACTAATTCCTAGTTTCTAATACTTTGTTCGGCGCTTAACGCTGACAGAATAACTCGACTCCAGACTCGACAGATGGTGCTGTGGCACTTCGTACCGAAAACAGACGTATAGTTGGAAGACAGAGGCTCCAAGTGTCAGCAGATGATATACTATGGAACATTCTAGATTAGACTAACCTTAGCCTTGCCCAAGTATAGATGCATCTTCTGGTTGCTAGTAGGCAGGGCGTCTAGCTCGTAACTCCTCATTCTGTATAATTCTAGTTGGAAGACAGAGGCTCCAGGTGTCGGCAGATGATATACTATGGAACATTCTAGATTAGACTAACCTTAGCCTTGCCCAAGTATAGATGCATCTTCTGGTTGCTAGTAGGCAGGGCTTCCAGCTCGTAACTCCTCATTCTGTATAGTTCTAGTTGGAAGACAGAGGCTCCAAGTGTCGGCAGATGATATACTATGGAACATTCTAGATTAGACTAACCTTAGCTTTGCCCAAGTATAGATGCATTTTCTGGTTGCTAGTAGGAAGGGCTTCCAGCTCGTAAGTCCTCATTCTGTACAACTCCAGTTGGAAGGCAGAGGCTCCAAGTGTCGGCAGATGATATACTATGAAACAATCTAGATTAGACTAACCTTAGCCTTGCCCAAGTATAAATGCATCTTCTGGTTGCTAGTAGGCAAGGCTTCTAGCTCGTAACTCCTCATTATACAACTCTAGTTGGAAGGCAGAGGCTCCAAGTGTCTGCAGATGATATACTATGGAACATTCTAGATTAGACTAACCTTAGCCTTGCCCAAGTATAGATGCATCTTCTGGTTGCTAGTAGGCAGGGCTTCCAGCTCGTAGCTCCTCATTCTGTACAACTCCAGTTGGAAGGCAGAGGCTCCAAGTGTCGGCAGATGATATACTATGGAACATTCTAGATTAGACTAACCTTAGCCTTGCCCAAGTATAGATGCATCTTCTGGTTGCTGGTAGGCAGGGCTTCCAGCTCGTAACTCCTCATTATACAACTCTAGTTGAACGGCAGAGGCTCCAAGTGTCGGCAGATGATATACTATGGAACATTCTAGATTAGACTAACCTTAGCCTTGCCCAAGTATAGATGCATTTTCTGGTTGCTGGTAGGCAGGGCTTCCAGCTCGTAACTCCTCATTCTGTATAGTTCCAGTTGAAAGGCAGAGGCTCCAAGTGTCGGCAGGTGATATACTATGGAACATTCTAGATTAGACTAAACTTAGCCTCGTCCAAGTATAGATGCATCTTCTGGTTGCTGGTGGGCAGGGCTTCCAGCTCGTAACTCCTCATTCTGTATAGTTCCAGTTGGAAGGCAGAGGCTCGAAGTGTCGGCAGATGATATACTATGGAACATTCTATATTAGACTAACCTTAGCCTTGCCCAAGTATAGATGCATCTTCTTTTGCTAGTAGGCAGGGCATCCAGCTCGTAACTCCTCATTCTATACAACTCCAGTTGGAAGGCAGAGGCTCCAAGTGTCGGCAGATACTATATACTATACTATGGAACATTCTAGATTAGACTAACCTTAGCCTTGCCCAAGTATAGATGCATCTTCTGGTTGCTAGTAGGCAGGGCTTCCAGCTCGTAACTCCTCATTCTGTATAGTTCCAGTTGGAAGGCAGAGGCGGGCTCCAAGTGTCGGTAGATGGTATCCTCAGTGAAGTCGTTCCGGGCGCGGTACGTAAAGAATTTGGGGAATTGTCGCCTGCAAAATTATAGAAGGTTAGCAGTGTTTTAGAAAGAAGTTAAGTAATGAAGTGAAGATAAGGCCGGTCGCACATTGGATTCGATTTAGGGTCGTACGCAAACGTAAGGCACTGATGGTACGGATAGAGTGCGCATAATACATACATTTATCTCCGACAAATTGATTATTTTGTAAAATTTAAACGGTATTTTTAGCACGAAGTGAAATATTTATATCTAATCTTCAAATAATGTAAAGCAGGAACAGGCTCAAACAAGATTTAGTGAAAATAAGGCTCGTGAAAATTTGTGACCGGCCAGTCTTATACCGTAATAAGACTGTCAAAGAAAGTACCGCCCGAGTCGTTCTTGCGA
The DNA here is from genome assembly GCA_947086415.1 of Pammene aurita. Taxonomy (NCBI): domain Eukaryota; kingdom Metazoa; phylum Arthropoda; class Insecta; order Lepidoptera; family Tortricidae; genus Pammene; species Pammene aurita. The sequence continues at coordinate 12,580,026 of OX352316.1, forward strand.
GTTCTTAGGCGAGGTTGTCAATTCGTCGGGATCTTTGTTTTTGCTATTTTTTTTTTAATGAATGTTCACCGATTATTCGAATATTTTTATAGGCACACCCATAGTGATTTGAGTATTTTTTACAGTAGCTCGAGCATTTGCTTTTGGAAAGGTGGATGCATATACAAGATATCTCTATACTACGCTTAGCGCGTTATTTCTTTGAAACCTAAGCTGCCAAAAAAAGGGGTGCGGGAGGGGGTGCGCAATGCTAGACAGGGAACGCGCGATTGTTCCGTGTGTAAATTAGTGTCTCACTATAGGCTGAAATTACTTCGAGCGTGGCAGCGGGGGTCGCCCGGCTATGCGGGGTCTTGGGTTCATTAGTCTATGGGTGGATGCTAAGTGAAGTCGGTTCTTTTTTGTTTAAAATTATTTAATACCACGACGGTGGTAAACAAGCATACGGCCTGCCTGATGGTAAGCAGCTACCAGAGCCTGTGGACCCCTGCAACTCCAGAGGTGTCACATGCGCGTTGCCAGGAACATTCACTGTGTTGACGGCTAAAGGAACAAGAAAACCTCCTCCTTCGAAACCTTGAAGTCGGTTGAAAAGAGTGCAATGTGCAACTAGCCTAATGAGGAATTGACAGCAATGAATGAATGTATAAATGAATGGCTGACTAGAGTGCTATTTGTCTGTGGTTTCTACTCACTTGATGAGCGACATGAAGGTGACACGTCGTATCCTCTTCTGGTGCAGCTCTTGTCTGTGCGCGCGGCAGAAGCCTCCGAATCTCCTCGCCAGTGCCACGTCATCACTCTCCCCGTTGTCTCGCACTCCGATCATGAGGATGTGGATCGGCTCCAAGTTCTGGAAACATATATTATATAATATATTATAGCGCAGGCCTCACCAACATATCTATTCTTAAGCAATTAAAAATAGAAAAGACTCAACGTCTATCCACAACCTGCCTACAACGAATATTGCGGTATTTTGGCCATGTTGCACGCAGGGATGCCAGAACGCCTTATGGTGACCGGTAAAATTGAAAATACCTGTCAGCGACGCACTCCACCAAGCTACAGAACCGGACCGATGGAGACCAACTAGTTGACGGAATCAAACGGAGTCACGATCCTCAGCAATGAGGGACCGATTGGATAGAGATATTATAGCGCACCCAGGATTAGCTAATACGCCGGGGGGTAGGGGAGGTGTAGGCACGCTCAAGTATGCGACGTTGAGCTACAGGCTTACCCTCTCAAGTCACTCACACGCGTCCCCGTCTTCTGCGGCACTGCCGACGCAGGCCGCAGAGGAACCCACTCCACCCGAAGAGTGGGTCGCATCCCCTGGAAATACTGGTCGTCGAAAACGGGCGTCGCATGTTCCAACCACCCCGGACCACCAGTAGCTAAGTGTGAGGGCAATGTCGTAACCCGCAAGGACCTAAAAACCCGAACGGGGTACGACCCAATCTTGGAGTATCCTGAACGACATGGCTAGCAATACGGTTTCGATCGTTTTGCTAGCCATGTATTTTTCAGGTCTCCCGGTTCCGCTGAAGGTGTAGGTGACTTCAGCGGACTACACTCACCTGCCTGCGCTTGTCCTGCGCAGTTGAACGCCGTGAGCTGGGATGCAGGAGTCCTGGGAACTACGAACCACAGGGGGTCGGGGTTAGTTACCCCCTCTGGAGGTGAGTCCTTTGGTCCGAATTTCCGGCAAAACGGTAGCCCTGCAACTGAGCCACTGCAGGGTAACGGACACGCGTCCCGTACGGTCGAGGTGGTACGGTCCGCTGGCAAGGTATGGGGAGGGGCGTTCTCTGGGAGGATGCCTGGGGCTCGGCCATGCTGACGGGGCAAGGGCGTGTGGAACAACTGGAAAGGAATTTGATCGTTCCTTCCAGCCTCACGTCTGCAGCTCCCGATGTCGCGCATGAGTCCCACCTCAACGTACCTATACCTCTCGAGTAGTCCTGGTGTCCTTAGTGACATCCCCAAAGGTGCGGGCTCCGTGGAGGGTGGGAAGCTCGGGAGGTGAAAAAAGTACAAAAACAAGACATGGATGATTTAAGATCAAAAACCCCGGTGGAGGGTACGGCAACTGCCGGACCCGATACACCACTCAACCAGAGGGATGGCCCTAGTGCGCCGCCCTCAACGACGCGCGCCTTATCTAAGGCAGCGCCGTCACACCCCACAAAGATGTCCGTGTGGGCCAAGAAGGCTGCTGGCAAGCCAGCGGCCCGAAAGGCCAGCACGTCGACGTCACCCAACTCGGTACAGGCGCAATGCCGGACCCTGTTGGTGAATCAAGCCGTTCCGGTGGCGGAAATTCCCGCCCCCCCGGAGCAGGCCTCGATGAGTTGTCCCCACGGCAACTACCAGTTGGACCCTGAGCTGTCTGGCTGGGACATTGCCATTCCAAGGAAGAAGAGAGGGAAACAGGCGAAGCGGGACAAACCCGCCCCACCATCCTCTGCTTCCTCTTGTGCGCCAGACCAGGTGCGCAAGAAAAACAAAAAGCAGCGTCGCAGGGAGAGGGAGAAGCGACTAGCAGCTAGATCAAACGCGGCCCCGACGGCACCCCCCCAGCAACAGCAGCAGTCGCAGCAGCAGCAGCAGCAGCTGCAGCAGCAGCCGCAAGAGCGACAGCTGCAGCAGTAGCAGCAGCAGCAGCAGCAGCGGCAGCAGCAGTTGCAAGGGGCTGGTCCCAGAAGGGCTCGCAAACCACGCCGTCGTCCCGCTAAAGGGGAAAAGCCGGCCCCAAACAACCCCCCCGGCGGTAGTAGCCAGGGAGCCCGACCCTCGGCCAAAAGGGCTCGACCCGAGGAGAAGATCTCTCCAAGGGGCGAACAAAAAAGGCCGAGAACTGGGCACCCAGGGAAAGACACCCCCACAGACTACGCGGGCGCAGTCAAGGCGGACCTGATGGTGGCGGTCACCACCGCCACCACGGAACACCTTAGTCCGCAGCAGTCTGAGGAGGTTCGGAGCCAGATCGAGCGGCTACTCATCGAGGAGTCGCTCAAGCCTGGCAGCAGCCAGAATGAGGTGTTGGCGTTTCAGGGCAGGCCTGTTTTTGCGAACGGCTCCCTGAGGCTCTGGTGCTTGAATCAGCACACCCTCAACTGGCTACAGCGCAGCGTGGCCACCATAACCCTCTCTACGGGGGGAAACCTGGTGGTTAAGCGCCAGAGCGAGCTGCCAAAGCGAGTCCGCTGCGGCATCTTACTCCCTGGGGTCCATAAGGACCGCAGGATGGTTGCGCACATGCTGCGCTACCAGAACAGGTGGGCAGCCATTGACCGGTGGCTGCTACACAAAATGGATCAGCAGACTACTGATACCTTTATCATAGTCAGCGTCCCGGAGACGGTAGTGCAGCCCCTGGTCGACCACGGACGCCGGCTCAACTTCATGTTGGGTACGGTGTACGTAAAGTTCCAGGGTGCACGGGGCAAGTTCGTGGAGCATCCACCTGCCACAAACCTCTCCACAGGTGAGGAGGACGCAGATTCCCCCCAGCAGATGGACACTGCAGAGGGGGCCCAGGTGGCCGCTGACTCTGCCACGGCCCCTGAGTCCCAGGCTCCAGCGCTGACCATCCCCGCCTCCGAGATAGACGTCGAGGATCTTCTTCTTCGTGACCACTCGGAAAGCGGGGCGGAATGCGCGGAAGAGCTAGGCAGGCTGGCCATCCGAAAGGAGGGGAACAGCGAGGCCGACGACATGTCGGTCGGGGACTTCGACTCCGATGGCGGTGTCCCCTTCGCTGAATAGCTGCGTCCTACAAGCCAACCTCCACCACAGCATAACCGCAACGGCACAGACCCGGAAGTGGTTGGAGGCAAACAATACGGCCATCATCCTGATCCAGGAGCCGTGGGTCAGGGGAGGCGCTGTCTGCGGACTCCGCAATATCGGAGGTAAGCTAACAGTATATGCGGGGACTGAAACTCCCCGCGTGTGCATTTACACTACCAGCAACATATACATGCAACCTCTAACGGGTTTCTGTTCCAGAGACCTGTGCGCCATAAAGGTGCAAGGGGCGCTGGGCACCAGCCTTGCGGAGGTGGTCATGGCATCAGTCTACATGCCCGAATCAGACGATCCACCACCGCACGACCTAACCAGGCTGGTCAGCTACTGCGAAGAGGCGGGGCTGGAGCTCATTGTGGGCACCGACTCCAACGCACACCACGCCCTCTGGGGCATGCCCACGGGAAACGAAAGAGGTAACAAACTTGTTGAGTACCTTTTCACAACTAACCTAAACATAATCAACATAGGTTCTGAACCAACCTTCGTCAACCGACGAAGTAAAACGATCATTGATTTGACCCTAGCAACGGAAGGTATAGCGGAGCACATCTCGAACTGGCATGTTTCAAAGGAACTGTCATGTTCGGATCATAGGTGGATACGCTTCGACCTTCAGGTAAGCAGACACTCGGTGCCACTGAGGAGGAATCCAAGGAAAACGGATCGAGCCCAATACGCCTTGCGTATGGGCCAAGCCTTACAGCAGGCAAAGATTCCACTCAGAATCATGGGCACCGAACAGATTGAAAAACAGGTAAGCGTCCTCACCGACACAATGCTGAAATGCTACCAACAGACATGCCCCCTATCCACCCCGATAGTAGGCCGTAATAACAAAAACAACTGGTGGGGGCCTGAGTTGGAGAGGCTCAAGCGAGAGATGAGGAGGCATTTAAACAGAGCAATGAACACGGGAACAGACCAGGACTGGGACAACTACAAGGCCACCAAGTCCCGGTACAAAAAACGACTCAGGTACAGGAGCACCAACTCGTGGCGCAACTTCTGTAACAACATAGAGACAACAACGCAGGCCAACAGGGTAAGGAAAGTTCTCTCCAACAACTCAGCCATATCCCTGGGGTCCATACGGAAACCAGACAACTCATTTACCACCTCACCGGAAGAGGCAGAATGTGCACTGGTAGAAACACACTTCCCGGGCTGCGAGATATCCAGTCCAGCTCGGTGGCCACCGGAAGACGTCACTCCGACGGAAGAGGAATGGCAGCTGGCCCATAAGGTAATCAGCCCGCAGAGAACTGAATGGGCAATTAACAGCTTTGACTCATTTAAATCGCCAGGACCGGATGGGATTTTCCCAGCCCTATTGAAATGGGGCGGGGAGATACTTATTCAAGGGCTAACCTCCGTCCTGGATGCCTGTCTGGCACACAAGTATGTGCCGACACAATGGAGAGATGTCAAAGTTATCTTCATACCAAAACCAGGTAAAAGTGACTACTCGGACCCCAAATCCTTCAGACCAATAAGTCTAACCTCCTTCCTACTTAAGACACTGGAGAGGTTATGTGAAAGGCACCTGAGGGAGACGGTACTAGCACATGTGCCGTTACATCCGAATCAGCATGCCTACAGCCCAGGTAAATCTACAGACTCAGCACTTCATGCGGTCACGACCAAAATTGAAGTAGCAATCAAGAACAAGACTATGTGCTTAGGCACCTTCATCGACATCGAGGGAGCCTTCGACAAAACTAAATTTACCAGTATAACTGCAGCGCTGAGAAGACGCGGAGTGCACGCAGTTATAACGGAATGGATAAACAAGATGCTGAGCCAGAGAACCATCAGACTCGGTACGGACAAAACAAAACAGGCACTAGTAGCTAAGGGCTGTCCCCAAGGGGGCGTCCTGTCCCCTCTGCTATGGAACCTGGTGGTGAACGACTTGATCGCCAATCTAAACGACAATCACTATTACACAATCGGATATGCAGATGACATAGTGATACTGACAAGCGGGATGCACGCAGGTACGGTATGCGATGTTACACGCTCAGCGCTGGCGATAGTGGAACGCTGGTGCTTTGACAACGAACTATCGGTCAACCCAAAGAAGACAGAGATGGTAATGTTCACCAACAAACGGTCTTTGGGAAACTACCGCCTCCCAAAACTGTTCAATACAGAGCTCCAGCTGTCACCTGAGGTAAAGTATCTAGGGGTAATACTCGACAGCAGACTAAACTGGAGCACCCATCTCAACAACAAAATTGATAAAGCGACGGTCGCTTTCTGGCAATGTCGTAGAATGGTAGGTAGAACGTGGGGATTAAACCCCAAGATCACTCTATGGCTATACCAGGCAGTAATCCGACCAATCATATGCTTCGGCGCAATAGTATGGTGGCCACGCACCAAGCTAACTACGGTCGAAGCCAAATTACAACGACTACAGAGATTGGCCTGCATGGCAACCACGGGCTGCATGAGGACTACACCGACTGCGGCCCTGGAAGCAATGTTAGGCCTACCACCACTGCACCTCTTTGTTAAGCAAGAGGCTATGGCTACGGCGGTACGGCTAAAGAAGCTAAATCTCTGGAAGGCGCCTAGGACACCGCACACCGAAATCCTCATTGAGGCCGTAAGTAAGGAACCGCTCATAGAGGCGGCAACTGATGCGATACCTAGGCAGTTCGTTTTTGAAAAGAAGTACAAAATCCAGCTGTACGAAGACCCGGACGAGGGCCTCAACCCCAGGGAGCTGAGGATCTTCACAGACGGGTCCAAAACAAGGTCTGGCACTGGCTCGGGAGTTTTCTCAGAGGACCTAAACATACACATCTCTACACCATTAGGTGCCCACAACACGGTTTTCCAGGCGGAGTGTATGGGCATAATAATGGCTGCTCACGCAATCGTCTCTAGGAAGGTAACGGAATTCCCCATCCGAATACTCTCCGACAGTCGATCGGTTCTACAAGCCCTGCAGAGTCACAAAATAACCTCAGGTCTCATATACGAATGCCACAAAATCCTAACAGAGGTATGTACCACCAACAGCATAACCCTGCAGTGGATCAAAGGGCACAGCAACTCACGTGGCAACGACGCAGCTGATGTCTTAGCGAGAGGGGGCTCAGAGACGGAAGTGGTAGGTCCCGAGCCCATATTACCTCTACCTGTTGCATGGCTGCGGAGAACACTGCTACATAACACCAAGGTAGAGCACCAACATTATTGGACTAACCTAAGTACATGCAGGCAAGCCAAGGAGGCCCTCCCGACGATCTACCCCGGATTGTCTCGAAAGCTAATACAGCTCAAGAGGCCGCAGCTCAGACTATTTACCGGAGCACTAACTGGTCATGCCCTTCTAAACAAGCATCTTTTCACTCTAGGTGTCACAGACAGTCCCCTCTGCAGAGCCTGCATGGAGGAGGACGAGACAGCCGCTCACGTCATCATCACATGTACGGGGGTGGCAGAATACCGGGCGAAACATCTTGGTTCGCCGAGGGCACTCCCGGAAGTCGTCGGCAACGTAAAGGGTCTGCTAGGCTTCCTGGAGGAATTGGGATGGCACGAATAGGCCACCCAGCACGCAAAATAGGCGCAATATACAGTCGTCGAGTTGCGGAAAACAGCCCGCGTAAACCTATAACCTATAACCTATAGCTAATACGCCGCTAGCACGATAGCGTTCTGCATATCGTTCGTAATCATAATCATAGACATACTAGCCATAGACCTGTCATGGTAATAACAATCCCATCAAAAACATAAATGTGAAAGGCTGCCAAGTTCGATACTATGGGAATGCTTCGCCTATAAAAGAAGTGAGATCTGAATAAGTACCAAGTTCCATAAAAATACCTCAAATCATAAATAGTTATAGGAATGTACACTTGATTTCCAGCAGTTTTTAAGGTACATTTTGAATAAGTATCACGTTACATAGAAATACCTAAAATTATAATAGTCAGAGAAACGCACACCGGTTTTTTTAGCAGTTTCCTGATAACATTTATTATTTTCAGTACTTTTTAATGATGTTACTTGGCAAGTTTTCACACACCACACACCTTTTCAATGCAATGAATCGACACCTTTGGACTGCAATGTGTCAAGTATATAATTTTCTATTAAAACTTGCCAAGTTACATCATTAAAAAGTACTGAAAATAATAAATGTTATCAGGAAACTGCTAAAAAAACCGGTGTGCGTTTCTCTGACTATTATAATTTTAGGTATTTCTATGTAACGTGATACTTATTCAAAATGTACCTTAAAAACTGCTGGAAATCAAGTGTGCATTCCTATAACTATTTATGATTTGAGGTATTTTTATGGAACTTGGTACTTATTCAGATCTCACTTCTTTTATAAGCGAAGCATTCCCATAGTATCGAACTTGGCAGCCTTTCACATTTATGTTTTTGTTGGGATTTCATTTATTTTTGTTAGGTACTTTTGCTTTAGGAAATGTCTCATTCCACTTAGGTATGTACTTTATACTATACCCTTTATACTAAGCGTCTAATTATATTTTATTATTTATTTATAGGTGATTTTTACAAATAAACTGGCTCCCTACACCTATAAAATGTACCTACTTACATATAATCACATACATCAATAACGTACTTTATTCTGTTTGTAAGTACGCTACCTACATAGATAATTAATAACTTGGTAATACCTACCTACCAGTAGGTATTATAATTGGTGGCCTATTATGTAGCCCTAGAAGTGCACCATCCCATCTCATCCCGTGGCGTATCGGAGGGTGAGATGGGCAGTAGTATATATAATTCCATCTTAGAGTATATATGATTTCCATGTTCTTGAATCTGCGATTTTATTAGTTGTAAAAATAGAAATTATTTAGACTATGCGAGAAAAAATAGTCTTTTCATTTTTGTTTGACTGATTTAGCGCACCTAGTGTACCTAGTGACCTGCTTTGTACTTCGTAAATCGTGAGTTCGGTTCCCGCAACAGACACACACAGAGTGGTGAACAATTTTATTGTTCTTGTCTTTAAGACAAACATGTATTGTCTTAAATTGGTATGTATCTAAATTTAAATAAGTCTTATCTCATTTCCACTCCATACCTACTTATAGTAGAACAAAATTACACATTCGTTGTTTTCGAAACTGACTCACACTTGGCCGTTTTCAGATTTTTACTTTATTTCGACCTAAAGACAAACCTTCGAGCCAAATTTCAGGTCGGTACGACCATTGGAAGATAGACCCACTTAGTTCATTATGACTTCATAGTAGAACAAAGTTACACCTTCGCTATTTTTAAAACTGACTCACACTTGGCCGTTTTCAGATTTTTCCCTTTACTTTGACCTTAAGACCTATCTCCATGCCAAATTTCAAGTCAGTACGACCATTGGAAGTGGTCTAGGTTTTTGATGAGTCAGTGAGTGAGTGTATAGTAAAAATAGCGATTTTCTGACGTCAATATCTCAAGAACTGCTATAGGTAGAATAATGAAATTTTGTATTCTAGACAATTAAGGGGATGTCAACAGACACTCGAAATTTCATATGCGTAGATAAAATATGTTTGGAGTTATAGGGTGGTCGAAATTGGCCCGAAATGGTTCGTGTAATATAACCCACGGCCGGTGTCGCTTTTTTTTGCTCGAACTTGGCGGACACACTGCCGTGTGTCTAGATACCAAGATCGAACGGGATGGTCTCATTACACTTTCAATATATACTACAGAGAAGGTGCTATTATCGTTGGTCCTTGTCATAGACTCACCTATTTTTTGTTACCCTCCACGCCATTTTATAGAAGTGGAGGGTCACAAACAGATATAATTCGCGATTAGTTCAAGAATTTCTGTGTTTACTACGAGAAAACTTGATATTTTTCTTAGAAAGTTGTGTAGGCTAAGGAAAACAATGGTAAATTGTTTTGTTTTGTGCTGTAGAAGTGATTTTATAGTTATTTAGCAGCTAGTTGTTATTTAGCAGTAGTCCTTATGGGTTGGCTTTGGGTGTCTGTTGTGTCTGTGGCTTTGGCTGTTTCGCTGACACAGATATCTGTGTCGCCACAGTGACGTGACGCCACATGATTTATTAGTGTATATCCCTTATAGCTCACCAAACGAAGACGCTTAACTGCCTGATAGGGGAAGTAATTCGTGTATAGCTGAATTTTGGTGTAGTTGTAGGCAAAGGTATCTTACACAACATACTAAAAGTACCGGTGGATGGGGGCGCCGCTAGCGGGGAGAGGGGGGTGTAAAGGTCCCTTATTTTGGTTTTTCGTAAATAACTCGGTAACGGTAGCTCATACGAAAAAATGTTCTATTGCTTAATTCATCCACATCTAATTTTCTATAAAAAAGATTCTTTACAATTTTTTGCTAGGATCAATGTTTAATGAGATATCGAGGAAATACGATAAACACTTTTTTAAACTTTCGGAGCTAATATTTACGAAAGTATTAGTTTTATCCAAAAGTGGTTTCAGAATACCCTTATTGTTTTAAAAAGACCTATCTAACGATACCCCACACATTAGGGTTGGAGTAAAAATAATATTTACCCCCCCACTCCATGTGTACGGGAGGTACCCGAAAAAATAATATTTTTTCACATTTTGTTTTAAAACTTTGCCGGCGTGAATAAAGTACATACTCACACGATTTTTTTATTTTCTAGTACTAACCATCACTGAGCAGGCTGCTCACCCTGCTACCTCACTTCCTACCCTTATAGTTTCGCCAAGTCCGTCTGACCCCATCTGTCCGTCTAGACGTCTAGTACTAAACATCACTGAGCAAAGCCGTGGACGGACAGACGGGGACAGACGGACATGCCGAAACTCCAAGGGTAGGACCCCTCCTCACCCTGCTCAGTGATGGCTAGTACTAGAGAAATTAAATTTCGTATAAGTATGTGTTTTAATTACGCAGACAAAGTTTTAAAACAAAATGTGAAAAAATATTATTCTTTCGGGTACCTCACGTACACATGAAGTGGGGGGTAAATATTTTTTTTACTCCAACCCTAATGTGTGGGGTATCATTAGATAGGTCTTTTTAAAAAAATAAGGGTATTATGAAACCACTTTTGGATAAAACTAATACTTTCGTAAATATTAGCTCCGAAAGTTTAAAAAAGTGTTTATCGTATTTCCTCGATATCTCATTAAACATTGATCCTAGCAAAAAATTGCAGAGAATCTTTTTTATAGAAAATTAGATGTGGATGAATTGAGCAATATAACATTTTTTCGTATGAGCTACCGTTACCGAGTTATTTACGAAAAACCAAAATTAGGGACCTTTACAACCCCCCCTTTCCGCTAGCGGCACCCCCATCCACCGGTACTTTTAGTATGTTGTGTAAGATACCTTTGCCTACAACTACACCAAAATTTGGCTATACACGAATTATTTCCTCTTAGTTTTCCTTTATTGGGTGGGCTATTATTAGTGTAGTACGCGTGTGCGGTCTCTAGTTAAATTCTTGCTTTGAGTCCGTAATGCAAGTAAACAGTTTGCCTTTCGCAATCAGACGCTTTCGTGATGCATTCGCCAATTTTGGACGCAAGTTTTGAAGTAGCGCTACCCCCGTTTCACGCAAAATTGTGCCTATTTTGCGTGAAACGGGGGTAGCGCTTTGATGATGTAGACTTGCAGAAAAACGCCCAGGATAACTAACTGACAAGTATTATAAATGCGAAGGAGTGTCTGTGTGTCTGCCTGCCTGTCTATTACATCGTCACGCTTAAACCGCTGAACCGATTAAGATGAAATTTGACAAGAATGAAGGACCCGGGGAAGGACATAGGTAGTTTTTAGACCAGAATTTATCCTTAAAGGGAATGGAAGAGAAGTGGAAGTCTGTTTGGGAACCAAAAACCGTTGACCCGATTTAGATGAAGTTTGGTGCGGAGGTATTTTGAATTCTGAGGAAGGATATGAAAATATTTTTATTCCTTGAAATAATCCATTAAGGGGTTAAAAAAGGGCCCCTCTCTGTCGATTACTAATTCAAAGCTGACGAAATTGCTGGCAAATGGTAGACAATCATAATATTGTAATGACAATTAGAACTTTAATATTAGTTAATTTAGTATACAATACAAAGTGTAAGTAACGCTGTATTATCTATATACACCCAAGTGCAGTGTGAAGCATGTGGAGCTTCAGAGGGTGAGGGTTATGAGGTTGGTAAATGATAGGCACTGAGGCTCGGTATATAAATTCACGTTTCTTAATTAGAACCTATCTTTTATACATACGTTGGCCGTGCTTAGACAAGCAAAATGCATTATGTCGCAGTAAACCAAAGTGTTACTGCTAAACACTTAAAGTGGCTAATTGCCATATTACAAGTGAAAACTGGTCGGATTGTATGAACAATTCTCATTGCTGTTCAAGTTGTCAGACTAACTGAATGTAAGAGCTGCCGTTGTAAAGTGATAGTTATATCCTTAATAAGAAGGTCGACAGTCAATGTCTATTAAGACTATTTAATTAAATGTTTAAACTTGTAACCGCAGCTCAAGCAGGAAAATGAAATGAATAAGTATGTATACCTACAAACATACCAATAATATAGTCTAACGCGGATCGGACCGCGCGATCTGGCCAGCTATCAACTAAAACCCTGAGGGTTTCAATAGTGGCGCATATGTTGAACATTTTTTTGTAAACTTTTTTCGTATCATCATCATCATTTATTTAAGAGCCTGGCTCTTGTCGGTGGAGTAACCGCCATTCATCTCGCTTCTCCGCAATTGTTTTAAGCCCCTGATAAGACACTACATTAGCCTTGTCCTTAGCCTGAGTCATAAACGCCCGTCTCGGCCTCCCGCGGCGCCTTCTTCCTTTAATTTTTCCTTCTATTATGGTCTTTATGTAATCGTCGGGTCGTATCAGGTGCCCCAACATTTTTTCGTTTCAAATAAATAAAATAAAAAAACTCACCGCCTCCTCCGTATCATTGGGCTTGTAGTCCATACCGACGTTGATGCTAGTGCTGTCTCCTCGGCTCTCACTGCCGTCTTGCAGAGCCTGCAAATCCTGCCAAAGAGAAATAGAACTTCATAACTAAAAAAAAAATATTATTGGACAATCTTACACAAACCGACCTAGTCCCACAGTAAGCTCAATAAGGCTTGTGTTGTGGGTACTAGACGACGATATATATAATAGATATATATTGATAAATACTTAAATACATAGAAAACATCCATAACTCAGGTACAAATATCTGTGATAAAGACACAAATAAATGCCCTTACCAGGATTCGAACCCGGGCCCTCCTGCTTCGTAGGCAGTGTCACTACCGACTGGGCTAGGAGGCCGTTAACTATTCTAAAACAGTTTTTATTTATCGTATGGCTACATGTCAATGGATATAGATAGGCATTTCTTGTCTGGGGTAGTAGTAGTGGGAAAGCAGATAATGAAGAAAATCCAGTGAGTGCTGCGAGGCCCAGATGGGACAGTGCAGCTGCCAAGTTTGTTACTCTTTTAGCACCACCCAGGAATCACGTGTAGGGTTGTCTAAGGTGTTTCCTAAGGACGTAGGGTAGCATTGATCCCGTTTTTAAGTGTTATTCTAAAGTCTGAAAGAGTGTCGTAGAATTCATTAGTTCCCATATAAACCACCACACTTGTATATATTACAAAAAATATTATTCTGTATACTTTTTACTGCCGTCTGTAATACGATCCTGGAGAATTGTACTCGTCATAATTTTAAACCAAAAAGAACCGACTTCACTTAGCCTCCACCTTTCCAAAAGCAACTGCTCGAGCTGCTGTAAAAAATACTCAAATCACTATAGGTGGTGCCTATAATACTTGAAGAGTTCCCTCGGTTTCTCCAGGATCCCATCATCAGATCCTGACCTGGTTACAATGGGACCAACTGTGTCTTTCAAACAAAAAAAAAACTTTCCATATCGGTCCAGCCGTCTTTGAATAATCGGTGAACATATGTACCATCACGTTCAAAATTGCATGGTCATTATCAATGAATTCATTCATAAATTGGCCATGCAATTCTGAACCCGATAGTACATTAAAAAAAAAGCAGAAACAAAGATCCCGACGAATTGATAACCCCCTCCTTCGAAATCTTGAAGCCGGTTGAAAAGGACTGTCGCAAATAGCTTAAAATTACTGTTGTTTTTGTGTAACTAGATCTAAGTTAATCATTTCCTCGATTTATACCAATTTGTTTATTTTTGTAATTTAATAAAGTGTATAAAAATTGTGTGTACATGTCTAGTTCTTAAGTACTAATCTATGTCTAATTTTATTGATATTATGTCGTAATACCTAAAATGTCTAGATTATAAGAATTTTGTACTAATTTATGAAGAAATGTCCCATATAAATATCAATTTACACCCTCCTATAATCATGTAATAGTTTAAGATTATTGGCTAATAAAAGAACGACATACTCTGCACATACCAGCCACTAGTACGAGCACGCTAGAAATCCCATAGAATAGATGAGCACTCGTACTCGTCGCTTCAGGCCTCCCGAGCGCAGGGCCCGGGCTCTACCACGGGCCCTGCTACACCTCGGATAGCAGCAGACGCCAGCACCGCGGCTGGGCCAGCGGGCCCGCCGCGGTCACCGCCGCCGCGGCTGGGCCATCGGGCCCGCCGCGGCTCGCCGGGACTAGAAGCAGATGACATCACCGCGGCTGGGCCATCGGGCCCGCCGCGGACACCGCCGCCACGGCTGGGCCATCGGGCCCGCCGCGGCACACCGGGACTCGCGTCGAAGCAGATGACATCACCGCGGCTGGGCCACCGGGCCCGCCGCGGACACCGCCGCCGCGGCTGGGCCATCGGGCCCGCCGCGGCACGCCAGGGCCAAGACACGAAGCAGATGACATCACCGCGGCTGGGCCATCGGGCCCGCCGCGGACCGCACCTGACACCATCGCTGCGGCAGGGCCATCGGGCCCGCCGCAGCCACACCAGACGCCAAGTCGTCCCCAAAATGACGGCGAGCGACCATCCCACCGCAGTGGGATGCGACACGACACAGGAGTCATAGCAGAAATGCGGGCACTCCAACCCCTGCCCCCATCATAAGAGGAGCAGCGGACGACACCAAAGAAGAAGAGTACTCGTCGCTCACTTCTACAACAACTCCCAGCGGGGAAACACCTGCAACTACACTGCTCAGATGTCTTTACAAAGCTAAATAAGTGTTTTTATTCATCTCCCTACATGACCTGGTAAATGGTACAGCAGGTCAGCGCTGCTTGGTTCAACGTGGTAATCCGGTCTGCACACAACAGCTGGTCCTTCGAGCTCCGGATATCAGAAAACTGCTGCCAATTGAAGAAAGAAACAAGTACGCGCTGAGCTCGATTAATTTCGCTCAGAATCTTCATACGGTGTCCGGCTTAACCGCTGATACACCTGCCCGCTTTCGCGGAAGAGCCCTGTGCAATTTACCAGCTTGCAGGACGGACCGCTCGTGTAGAGGCCATACTCCACGTTCGTGTCCTGGCAACTTTCGTTGCAACGTCCCAGCTAGATCAAAGCAATTATGTAACTAAAATTGAAGCGTCTGCCGCACGCGCTACGCGTAATTTCGCGCCCCGCGAGTCGCATATAAGCACACGTCTGCCGTCCGAGCGGCTGGAAGTTCCGAATCATTACGCTCCCATTATGCATAGGCCCCTAGAATTACCCACTTTCGACGGTAATATCACCGAATGGATCGCATTCCGTGCCGAATTTGAAGATACCGCGCCGATGTTTAGTCACGTGAATAACGTCAGTAGTCTTAGGCGCGCGTTAAAAGGCGAGGCGCGTACCGCGGTAAAATCCATCGTATATACCGTCAAGGATTCGTACGAAATAATGGAAGCCTTAGAAAGGCAGTTCGGGGATCCTGAAGAGATCGTGTTGACTGAGCTACATAATGTTAAACGCATGCCGCGCCTAGCCGAAGATAACAGCAATATTGTGTCTTTCGCCGCGCACGTCGCAAATGCAGTAGCGACGATAAAATCATTAAAACAAGAAAAATATCTGTATGCGCCAGAGCTAGTCAACAAGATCGTCGATAAATTGAACCTCATTGTTAGGTACGAATGGGGCAAGTT
Source organism: Pammene aurita (assembly GCA_947086415.1). NCBI lineage: Eukaryota > Metazoa > Arthropoda > Insecta > Lepidoptera > Tortricidae > Pammene > Pammene aurita. The sequence continues at coordinate 12,595,943 of OX352316.1, forward strand.
CAAACAAGCTAATTTGGACTCGCCCGATTTAGTCGCGATTTCAGAATTTCTACTAGAAATCAGTTCCGCGGTTAAAAGAACGAATCGAAGTAGATATACGAAGTCGCGCGTAAACTCGATATCCTCTGAGCCGGAAAGCAGGTCAGGGCGTCGTAACGCCCCCGCCCACACTCCCGCTCCCGCGTTTTCCCGCGATCCTTCGAGCGATTCGGACTCAAATAATAGCTACCAGAGCACTCGCCCGCGAAGCGATGAAGTCGAAGCTCGCGCGTCGGAGTATAAAGCTTGTCCCAGAAAAATATGTCGTTTATTAGTTAGTATGAAATAATGTAAGCAATAAAAAGTTACCAAATTTTTGACAACAGTTTATTAGAAATGTAGTAAACAAAACGTATTTTTGTTATGTTTTTGTTCTATTGTTTATTCATCCAGAAACTTCGTAATTTTCTTTTGATACCTGCCATCAGGTTTTGTACATCAGTGTCTGTGATTAGTTTTGAAGCTGCATTCCATTTTCGCTTGAAGTTTTCAACTGATGTGGCGTTAGTTTTATGTTTTAAGAGCTTCTGCTTCGTACGAGCCCAATATTTTTCTATAGGTCGCAATTCAGGACAGTTAGGAGGATTTTGGTATTTTTCCACAAATTCGACATTATTGGCTTTGTACCATTTTATCACATTTTTAAAATAGTGGCACGTGACCAGATCAGGCCAAACCAGAACTGGCTTCTTGTGTCGCTTAAAAAACGGCAATAATCGCTTTTCCATGCACTCTTTAAGGTATATATCGCCTTTCATAGTTCCTTTAGCAAAGTATGGAGTGCTGCGTTTGCCGCAAGAACAGATCGCTTGCCACACAAGAACCTTGTTCGCAAATTTATCCGTTTTTATGACATTGTACTCGTCATTGATAGTTTTTCTATCAGTCCCCGAATAAAAATGATGTCCCGGCAGTGATTTAAAATCAAGCTTGCAATATGTTTCGTCGTCCATCACAATACAGTATTTTTTTGTCGTTAATTTTGAATACAGTTTTCTTGATCTCGTTTTAGCGTCAGTTTCTTGTTTCGAATTTCTATTAGGCACTTTAGTTTGTTTGAAAGCCTTTATAGAATTATTTTTCTTTACTCGTTGCACAGTGGATTTAGACGTTTTAAACTTTTTAGCTAAATCTCTTACAGATGATGTAGGTTTTTTCAGCAAAGCAGCTATGATACTCTTCTCAATATTTTTCTTAACAAACCCGGTCTTCCGACCACTTCCAGGACGCCGTCGAATACCGCCAGTCTCTCTGAATTGTTTTAGGACCCTTTACACAGTTCTAACAGACGTGTTTAGCTCCATTGCCACTTTTTTCGTGAAAATGCCTTAATATTGGACATATTTGTACAATATTTTCTCATGAAGTTTTTCTTTTGGAGACGAGATCTTTGAAAATGTGACTGTGACAGATTTTTTTCTAATATTAAATAAAGAACCGAGATGCATTTAACATATAACCAGCCAGTTACAACCATTTTCATTGAAACCAGATATACCAACGCTGCGTAAACTAACGACATTTTTTACTGGGACAAGCTTTAGGTCGCCGACGGTAGCTCAAACGAAGCCCCGCGAGGCTAAAGAGCCCGCGTATATGGGAACGAAGCCCAAACAACATTCGGTGCCAGCACGGTTTACGTCTCGCAATAAGTGTTTAATATGTCATAATCACGAACACAAAATAGAAGCGTGTACTAAACTTTTGAATGCATCGGTAGCCGAACGTTGGGATTGGGTTAAAAATGAAAAGTTGTGTTACAAGTGTCTGGACGCGTCGCACTATGGTCGCTTCAAGTGCAAATACGTAGCTTGTGGCGTCGAGGGATGCGAAGCTGGGCACCATAAATTGCTACACGGTTTGAACGCAACTGCGCCCGTGGAAAATGGTACTAGCAATATTAACACAATTGCGATCCCGCCTACGTATTTGGGGGAAGTGTCCATAGATGCGACGCGACCGCTAGATACACCACATCAATCGTCGGATCCGACTGTAGCGTTCGTAGGCTACATGGTGCCGCGAACGACGGACGACGAGGTCCTGGCTCCCGTAAATGAGCAGGATATAAATTCAGTAGACGTTAAAAACGGATACGCCTCCATCTCGGACGTAAGCTTAGTCCAGTATAAAGAGGGTACGTCGCTCAGCGGGGGAGGCGAAAGCGAACGCACAATAGGTTTGCCGCCAGTAGAATCTGTAGAACCCGTCGCAAAAACGGGCACAGAACGCGTCAACAAACCGGTTTGTTCCGTAGATAACGTGCAAAAAAGGTCGGTATACCTACCCGACGTAAGTAGGTTTTCGAAATATACGAGGTTAGTCCGCGCTACGGCCCGAGTTTTGGTTGCCGCCGAGGTTTTCAAAGCCAGACTGTCTGTTAGAAATCCAGATACAGAAATGAACGACAATCACATAAGTTTGGCAGAAACTTTATTGATCAAACGGAGCCAGAATAAATCGTACGCCGAAGAAATACGACGGCTGGAAGTCGGGCGCGCGCTGCCTGAGAAGTCTTCACTACATCGAGTCGACGTGAAATTGGACAGAGATGGCGTGATAGTGACAGACAGAGACGGAACACATATACCCGTCCTGCATGCTGAAGATGGATTCACAAAATTATTGATCCGCCGTTTCCACGAAGTGTCCAACCATGACGATCACGCGACCATTTTCAACGAGTTGAAGCAAAAATACTGCATTGTCAGACTGCGCGGTAGCATTCGTTATCTGACGAATAAGTGCCAAAGGTGTCGGACCTGTAACGGGGCCAACCTCACGGTTCCCGTAGGCGACTTACCGCAAGAGAGGCTCATAGCGAATCAACCGCCGCTTACCGCCGCAGCTGAAAATGACGGCCACCGCAGAGAAAAGCGAGGGAACGTACTGTACACACGTCTCATCACACGAGCGATGTACTTAGAGCCCGCCGCCTCCTTATCGGCGCCCTCTACCTCCCTACCGCTACATAAAATGATATCTCAGAGCCGTGCGCCTACCGTTCTAAATTCAGACGATGCCACGAACATTTTTGGCACAGAACGGGAGCTATCCGAGGCAATTAACTCTCTGCCCGATAGTCTCAAACATCCCATGATAGAACGGCGCCTGATCCAGAAGAAGATCCCGCCTGACGACCACGTATGGAAGCGCTGGATACGAGAATACCGCCTCAACTTGATGCAGCGATCCAGTGCTCAACAAAGATCTACGAAGCTACACGTAGGCGACATAGCCGCCGGCACCACGCCACGAGTTACATGGTCTAGAGGCGAAATCGCACCACTCTTTCCCGGTCCCGATGACCAATAAGAGTAGCCATTGTATATATATAAACTCACGTAGAAGATGTCCGCCGCCCGGCTTCCAGACTCATTCTCATCTGCTCCACACCAATAGACGGTGCTGACGCACGTGGGGGAGAACTGTCGCAAATAGCTTAAAATTACTGTTGTTTTTGTGTAACTAGATCTAAGTTAATCATTTCCTCGATTTATACCAATTTGTTTATTTTTGTAATTTAATAAAGTGTATAAAAATTGTGTGTACATGTCTAGTTCTTAAGTACTAATCCATGTCTAATTTTTTTGATGTTATGTCGTAATACCTAAAATGTCTAGATTATAAGAATTTTGTACTAATTTATGAAGAAATGTCCCATATAAATATCAATTTACACCCTCCTACAATCATGTAATAGTTTAAGATTATTGGCTAATAAAAGAACGACATACTCTGCACATACCAGCCACTAGTACGAGCACGCTAGAAATCCCATAAAATAGATGAGCACTCGTACTCGTCGCTCACTTCTACAACAACTCCCAGCTGGGAAACACCTGCAACTACACTGCTCAGATGTCTTTACAAAGCTAAATAAGTGTTTTTATTCATCTCCCTACATGACCTGGTAAATGGTACAGCGGGTCAGCGTTGCTTGGTTCAACGTGGTAATCCGGTCTGCACACAACAAGGACCTTCCCATAGCAACGATTAACAAGAAAAAGTTGATTGACCCATAAAACGGATAAATATGCAAAACAAAGCAATATACAGGGAAAACAATAGGGAAACAAAAACATGCACTCATTTAATATGCAATAACACCCATCTCGGCATTCTTGCGTGTCGTGTTTCCCCACACAGATCTGATTACTAGACGGGGCATAGGGCAGCACTTGACGTTACTAAGCTCGTATTTAAAATCTCACGGAAAGAATGTAACCAAACTTGACACGTTATAAACTTATATAGATGTCATATACAAAGGAAGAAGTGACCTAGGCCTCCGGTGCCCAGGGCTGGTATCCAAGTCGTTAAGGCGTCTACCGCGAATGCAGAATACGCTGGTTCGTTCCCAGCTCTGGGCACCGGAGGCATAGGTCACTTTTTCCTTTTTGTATGACATCTATTTATTATTATTTTGTATCAAACCATGCGTTCTGCTGGGGGCGGTGCGGAGAATGCGGGGAAGCACAAGCACGCGAAGTACTCCAACCGAAAGCCAGTGTACGACTTTGTGCCTCTTGCAGTCGAAACGGCTGGTCCCTGGTGTTCCGAGGCGAAACAATTTGTTCGGGAGTTAGGCAAGCGTTTGCGAGATCGGGGTTGTGATCCTAGTTAGTAGTCCGGTTCGTACCTCGTGCAGCGTATATCACTGGCCATTCAACGCGGAAATGCGGCCAGTGTTTTTGGAACGTTTGCGCCGGGTACTTACCAGGCGTGGAGATAGTGTTTCATGTTTGTGTTTTCCTAGTTTTTGTTTTCGTTTACTTTTAATTTTATTATATTTTTGGACATTGTGTGTTTTTCTATATAAGTTTATAATTTTATATAGTAGTGTGTCTACTTAAAATAAACAAATCAAAATATTTATTAAAATAATTTGATTTGTTCTTCAGTTAAACTTGACACATCGTTGGCGTTCTCATATACATGTGCAACTAGCGGATGTTTTTTTTAAATTTGAAGACAGGCAGCTTTTATAAAGCAGATCGTACCAATATTAGAACTTTGTTATAGTGATAGGGTCCAATTACGGATAATTTGTGACCCTTTTGCCCGTTGAAGGGTTAAAATAGAGGAAATTAAAATTAGGGAAATGATATTTCAACCCATACAGAAATGTGAGAAGTTATCAACGTTTTTCCAAATAGAAATTACGCAATTTTCAAAACATCATTTTCATATTTGTAGAAAAGAATTAGCGCGACTATTTCAGTTACGTCCACGTTTACGTATGGTTTTACTTAGATAGTTCTACTAACTACACGTAAACTAGGAACATTACAAAAATAAGCATTAGGATTGTATAAAATACTATAATATATTAGCTGCACCAATATAGTAAGGCCGCACCAATAAATCACAGGCTTTGTCCTAGTTCGGGAGGCAGAGGCTCAATCCCAGCACTTATACTGTTACAAACCTAACGTAAGCTTGTATAAATTAGCATATCTTATGTTAAAATATGTCTGTGTTAGGTTTATAAGTCAGTAAAGATTTTATTTTTTTATTTATTATTTATATTAGCTACTAGTATTTTAAGAACATGTAATAGACCGCTTTTGAGACCTCATAGTCTTCATAAACATTTTGTAAAGCGGTATCTATGTGTGGCAACCTATGCCCCGTTATCAAACTTGGTCACCGACCAAACTGGATTTCCCAAGTATTATACACACAGTGCGACCAATTTTAAACCTTAACGCAAGCACATAAAGTATACGTATTGTGAATAAAATCACTGCTCATATAAACACGTGTGTATTTTGTCTGTGAACAATAATCAACTTCAATACAACTACATAAGATATATCAATTGGGAATTAAATTACCGGCCATATAAACACGGTTGTTTAATGTCTCTGACCAATAATCAACTTTATCGCAAGTGCTTAAGGTCTACTACTAAAATCATCGCCTATAAGAACACGTTTGTATTATGTCTGACCAAAAATCAACTTTAATACAACGACATAAAGACCATCAATACTTCAATAATCGAATCATCGCCCATATAAACAGGCTTGAATATTATTCTCATTCTATACCTGTCATTCGTTTCGCTAACACGTATTAAAATGTATTTAAAATGTGTGTTAGTGTTTTTAGTAGCTACAATGCTATTAAATGTGGTTATAGCAAGTCCTAAGGATGTGGTGGAGAATCGTCATAGGTAAGTGTAATCAATTATACATTGACTAAAGGTATTAGCAGTTTAAATTCGAGTTTATAGTCATTCAAAGCTAATACTACTCGGAATTGGCAATGACAAATGTGGATTTGCCATAAACGTCATGCTTCCATTCATTTTCAACAGACTTCAAGATTTTCTCAGTTCGTCGGGATCTTTGTTTTTTTTTTAATGTACTTATATATATGTTCACCGATTATTCGAAGACGGTCGGACCGATTTTAAAAATTATTTTTTTGTTTGAAAGAGTATAACTTCACAGTTGGGTCCCATTGTCACCAGGTCAGGATCTGATGATGGGATCCTGGAGAAACTGAGGGAACTCTTCAAATATCATAATTGTATTGTAACTCAGTGCAAAACGCTTTTTTGATGGCGATTTCACCCTTTATGGGGGTCAAGTCTAGACATTCTTATTGACAGATATCAAAGTGCTAAGGAATACTTTACGTAAACTATTTTTTACAAAAAAAAATGTACTAATTTATTTTAATCGACAGTTTTGCCAATAACATTTATGTTTTATGTTCAAAAGCATTTAAAAAATCACAAAAAAGTTTTATTTTTGGCGAATTTGACCTAAATTCATATAACATTTATTACTCCTTATGACCTCAGGAATTCGTGGTTAAACTCTCTTGCAATGCTCACGAGCACCGTGTATAGTGATTTGAGTTTTTTTTTAAGTATCTCGGCAAAAAAAACTTTTGGTAAGTAGTTGAATTTGTAAAAACAGCAACTATTATTTTCGGTTTTCTTAAGGCGATTTACCATTACTATTTTTTTTATTTAGGGCAGATGCCCCGGTTTTGGCCACTTTAAGGAGAGTTTGTCTATTTAGACGTGATATTTTGAGGTGGTACAGTTTTTTTATGGTGTGTTAATAAATTTCAGGACTGACCTTTGAACTTGGCACCCATTTAGACCTCACTTCTTTTGTCGCTGAAGTCAACAACCAATGCATACATAATATATTGAACTTGGCTCTCATTTCACATTTATGTTTTTGATGCGATATACTAATCATTATACCTCAAGGCGATGACCGATGACCTTTAAATAAATAAACCTACATTATCCTATTTATACTGTAATACCTAAAATGCAATTGAACTCGTGCAACATACAATTTGGACTTGACCTCATAAAATAATAGGTCAAACAATTTGGTCAATAAAGACTGGTGTTCAATAAAACGACGAAAAGTTTGCATACTATTTACGTGCGTGTATGAAATTCAGGTAATATAATGTAACATTAAGGGTGCGTTAACACCAGAGCTGTGCGAGGATGCGTTGCGAAGAAAGTGTTTTTCATGAACCAATTCAATTCAAAAGAATGATATTTATTTAGGTAAAATCACCAAACATGACTCAAATCTACAGCGCAGGTTTCGTCAAATCGTCAAAAAGGATACAAAACGACATGCGTAACAAACTTCGTCCAATCTACACCAGTAATAATCTGCCACAGGCTTCGCCAAAAGTGTACAAGACAAAATTCGCAACAAGCTTTGTCAGAAACCTAACCCTCTAAGTGCGCTTTCACGTTAATCTCCAAGACGACACGTACCCGGGGCAAACGTTCCAAAAATGCTGGCCGCATTACCGCGCTGCACTGCCAAGGATATTTGCTGGACCAGGGGCCCATTTCTCGAAAGCTTGTAACTTGTAATACAAACGGAAGTCCCTTTCTAGCAAAAGATGTCGAAAAGTGACATCCGCTTGTATTACAAGTTACAAGCTTTTGAGAAACGGGCCCCAGGTATGAGCCCCGGTCTCTCAACCGTTGCCCCAGATCTTTGATAAATCAATAGAAACGCTTTATTTACCAATCCTCGCTCAGCACAACTCTAGTGGAAACAGCTCATCGGAGCGAGGTTTTTGCACATAAGGGAACAATGTGTGCGAGAAATGTGTTGCGAGGTACTGAACTATCAGTTACTATACTAGCCCCCAACCAAACTGACGACCGGGACCATAAAACTCGGGTGAGGTGCAATAAAACTCGGCGGTCGTAGTGATGGGAATGTGACGATTACGAAATGTTTTAAACGTCGATGTAATTTTAATATTTTAATTTTTTTAACTATAATTGCCTAGTTATTCAGTGATTATTGTCTTCCTAAGTAAGGTTCTTGTTTTGTAATAACCGAATGTGGTACATTATATATTATTAATAAGACGGCGTTTGTCAAAGGCGACACGCCCTCGCTACGCATCTGCGCACCGCTCAGCTAACCTCGCAACGCATCTTCGCACCGCTCAGCTACCTCACAAATCTCTGGTGGAAACGCAGCCTTAGGATACTATTCAATATGAAATGGAACTCGAAAAGCTAAATAAACTGTACTACAGTAAAAATCATCTCGATGAGTAGTAGATGACGGTAGAAAGAAATGTAGAGTCAGGTAAAAGGATTTTTTTGACAAATCACCTATTTAGAGATATGTCGTTCTCGGCGACGTTCTCCGCTTACTATTGGAAATATTCTCAAGCGAGAACGTTAACCACACATAACGGGAAACGTTCTAGAGAATCCTCAAGATCCGCACCACTCTAAACCTATTTTCTTTTCAACAGACTTCAAGATTTCGAAGGAGGAGGTTATCAATTCGTCGGGATCTTTGTTTTTGCTTGTTTTTTTTTTATATATAAAATACTCAAATCACTATAGGTGTGCCTACAATATTTGAAGAGTTCCCTCGATTTCTCCAGGATCCCATCAACAGATCCTGACCTGGTGATAATGGGACCAACTGTGAAGTATACACTTTAAAACAAAAAAAGAATATTCCAAATCGGTCCAGCCGTCTTCGAATAATCGGTGAACATACATAAAAAAAGAGCAAAAAAAAAAACCGGCCAAGAGCGTGTCGGGCCACGCTCACTGTAGGGTTCCGTAGTTTTCCGTCCGTCACAGTAAGTGTCCCCACTTAAGATTAATAACACCGCCATGTAGGATATGATATGAGAGTTCCTGTACAGCGACATCTATCGGCAAATTGAGTAAACTATTGCGCGCGAGCATAAAGTATGGAAGATGATTTTTATGGGATAATTCTTTATTGCGTGAACCGATTTTCACCGTTTTTACTTTATTTGAAAGCACGTCATTTCATTGTAATTTTGTAGAAATTACAGGTACAATAAACACCTGCTTATACGGTTAAATTACAAACTTAGTTCAGAAATTATTTTGTATTTTTTTTTCAAAAACTATTCATCCTATCAAGTTCAAAATAATTTTCCAAGAAAGTTTTTATAAAGTTCTACTTTTGAGATTTTTTTCATATTTTTAAAACTTATGGTTCAAAAGTTAGAGGGGGGGGGGACGCATATTTTTTTACTTCTGGTGCGATTATTTCCGAAAATATTTACATTATCGAAAAATGATTTTAGGAAACCCCAATTCATTTTTAGGGTTCCGTACCTCAAAAGGAAAAAACGGAACCCTTATAGGATCACTTTGTTGTCCGTCTGTCTGTCTGTCTGTCTGTCTGTCTGTCTGTCTGTCTGTCTGTCTGTCTGTCTGTCTGTCTGTCAAGACCATTTTTCTCAGGAACGCGTGGAGGTATCAAGCTGAAATTTATACCAAATACTCAGGTCTATTGTCCCTTGGAGCTGTGAAAAAATCAAACTTAAAAGCCAACGCAATCAAAAGATACAGTCGTTTATGCTGCAAATTTTAGTTTTTCGGCACTCGCAAAACCTACGGGGTACTTCCCGTGAACTCAGAAACTTGAAATTTGGCACGAAGCAACGTCATATAGCATAGACAATGGAAAAATTACAAAAAGTAGACATTTTTAATAAAATCATACAAAAAAACATTTTTTTAAATTTTAAATTTAATTTTTTTTTCTCGTAAACGCGTGGAGATATTAAATTGAAATTCATGTCAAATACTCAGGGCTATAGGACCTTTCAGATGTAGCAAAACCAAACTTTTATGTCAACGCAATCAAAAGAAATAGCAATTTAAGTCGCATATTTTGAAACTGAGTACTCGCAAGAAACTCAAAACCCACAGGGTACTTCCCGTAAACTCAGAAACTTGAAACTTGGCACGAAGAAACTTCATATAGTACAGACAAAGAAAAAATTACGAAAAGTAGACATTTTTAGTAAAATCATACAATAAATATTTTTTTAAATTTTAAACTTACAACCTTTTTCCTCGTAAACACGTAGAGGTATTAAATTGAAATTCATATCAAAAACTCAGGTCTATTGTCCCTTGGAGCTGTGAAAAAATCAAACTTAAAAGCCAACGCAATCAAAAGATACAGTAGTTTATGCTGCAAATTTTAGTTTTTCTGCTCTCGCAAAACCTACGGGGTACTTCCCGTGAACTCAGAAACTTGAAATTTGGCACAAAGCAACGTCATATAGCGTAGACAATGGAAAAATTACAAAAAGTAGACATTTTTAATAAAATCATACAAAAAAACATTTTTTTAAATTTTAAACTTACATTTTTTTTCTCGTAAACGCGTGGAGATATTAAATTGAATTTCATGTCAAATACTCAGGGCTATAGGACCTTTCAGATGTAGCAAAACCAAACTTTTATGTCAACGCAATCAAAAGAAATAGCAATTTAAGTCGCATATTTTGAAACTGAGTACTCGCAAGAAACTCAAAACCTACAGGGTACTTCCCGTAAACTCAGAAACTTGAAACTTGGCACGAAGAAACTTCATATAGTACAGACAAAGGAAAAATTACGAAAAGAAGACATTTTTAGTAAAATCATACAATAAATATTTTTTTAAATTTTAAAATTACTACCTTTTTCCTCGTAAACGCGTAGAGGTATTAAATTGAAATTCATATCAAATACTCAGGTCTATAATACCTTTAAGTTGTAAAGGTTTGTACGGAACCCTCGGTGCGCGAGTCCGACTCGCACTTGGCCGGTTTTTAAATACCTATCCAATAATATATCACACGTTAGGGTTGAAATGAAAAAAAAAATCACTCCCCACTTTACGTATAGGGGAGGTACCCTAATAAATAAAAAAAATTCACTTTTTATTTTACCACTTTGTCGGCGTGATTGATATACATATTAGTACCAAATTTCAGCTTTCTAGTGCTAACGGTCACTGAGATTATCCGCGGACGGACGGACGGACGGACGGGCAGACATGGCGAAACTATAAGGGTTCCTAGTTGACTACGGAACCCTAAAAACAAAGATCCCGACGAATTGATAACCTCCTTCGAAATCTTGAAGTCGGTTGAAAAGGGATTTTTTGCCAATTTTTTTTTTCAACAGACGCTGGGTAACATCCAACAACCGGTGTGACAACCTGGACAAGTACGTCCCGGGCGACTGCGCCTTCGAATGCGGGACTTACTGCGGCTACAACGACTGCCGCGGCTCGTGCTCCGGTTCACTGTGTACCTGCGCTAGCAACTACTGACCACAGTGACAACTACTGGCTCCTATCGATCGAAACATTTAAATAAAAAATAGGAACACTAATGCGTTTTTATTATTTAGGAAAAACAGTTGACACCCATAGTCATGTTTCTAGCGTTTTTCCAAGGCTTAAGGGAGCATGGGACGTCTTTAGTCTACCAAAGATACAATCATTTTCAGATATATATCTTAGAAAACCACGTGCCACGGGAAACGTGCGTGCGTGCGTTGGGAATTTTATATACATTTTTTTAATACAAGCTTTTAACGCCGACTGTACTTTTCTTCCGAAAGTTATCTACTGCTCAACGATATGATTCTAACAAACCCAAACACAACCCGGACGTCAGACGGACAACATCTCCAGCAGCTCCTGAGGATGCCTCGTAGATAGACGAAACACGTGTCGAGTTCTGGTGTGGTTTTTTGTACTGTATTGGTGGTGGTTTGTTGTATTTGTTCGCTGGTGGTTTGTTGTATGGACTAAGAGTTGGCCACGTCAGATATGACGCAATAATGAGAGGAACGAAACCCGTCTAGTAAGATTGCAATACTATCCTTATTGCTAGATCCGGGCATCTGGCAGCTTTTAAGGGGTGGAGATCAGAGTAACAGACAAGCAAAAATTTCAATTGGAAATAAGTAGTACCAAAATAGGTAAAAACTGCGAAAGTTGATTTATTTATAGAGGACGGGGCCTATATTTTAACAATAGAACAAAAAACATTGCTTATTATATCGGAAATAGAAACAGTAGGCGACAAACTATGAATTACATTATACGTTGTTTTGAACTACTTTCCCCCATCAGAAAGTGTTGGCATTGATATAATCTAATTATTTATATATTTTCTGATAATACTGCATCAAAATTTGTATTTGTAATCTAGGATTTGTATTCTTAAAGTGGTTTGCATTCTTTAACCTCCACCACTTTACAGCTGCCAGATGTATCTAGAAATAAGCATAGTACAGTCGCCATCAAATATATCGGAGTGGCCAGGGTACTCAAAAATATCTGAACATGCATTTTGTCGCCTTGACAATAGAGGCGTTGTTCAGATATTTGTGACCACCGTGGCCGCTCCGATATATCTGATGGCGACTGTACTGCAAACTAATGAGAGTGGTTTCATCGCTCTAATTATTGTGTCATATCTGACGTGGCTAGCTCTCCGTCTATTACAAATCTTACCTCTCGTCACACGCTAGCAGTGCTCGCGAAGTCATGAACCAGGTCCAGAAGTTCGTCAGCATACTGAGCGAAATGTTCGAAAGAATCAAACGCCACCAAAGCACCGGTAGCATTTCTTAATGAAAGCCCACACTATAGCTAGTAATTCCTTTTCTATCGTCAGAAACATTACAAATCTTACCTCTCGTCTCACGCTAGCGGTGCTCGCGAAGTCATTAACCAGGTCCAGAAGTTCGTCAGCATACTGAGCGAAGTGTTCGAAAGAGTCGAATGCCGCCAAAGCACCGGTTCTGTGGTGGCATTTCTTCATAGCGGCCGTGCAGAGCTCAGCTGGGATGCCTTCAGCGTCTTGAGCGGAGGCCAGCTCGATTTCTGATTGGCTCAGCGGGATTCTAGACGACAAATACGTAAAAAAATTACCCGCTTATTCAGAAACGTCTTACAAGCCCCATTTAGTTAAACCAGGGGGGTTTCCCTATTACTACAGTCATTTTACGGGCGGCTAGTATGGGTAATTGGAAATAATTAATAATAGCTAATATTTTTAGTGTAACGGATATATCATGATACAATTATTATTTACGCAATGAAATCCTACAAAATATCGTTATTCGCTAACCGCCACAAATACACCCTAGGCCAATAGTATGGAAACAAACTTATATGACAATAAAAAAACTGTAATTTTCACTTAAATAATGTATTTATTAAAAAGAAACATAATATTAAACATTTTCCTCAATTTGTATTGATATTTCAATTGAAAATTTTATAAGTTTTTATCAAAATACACCTAAACTTTGTTTTCTTCAATGTATCCACCCTTTGACTTTTTCACTGCAGCACAGAGTCTCGGCATTCTTTGAATTAATTTATCAATCGTATCTTGTCCAATATTACCCCAAGCTGTTAACAAATGCGTCCACAGTGCTGATCTTGAAGTTGGACAAGTCTTTCTTATCTGCCTGTCCAGCTCATCCCACAACAACTCAATAGGATTGAGGTCGGGAGATTGAGGCGGCCAATCCATTATTTCGAGGACGCGTGATTTTTCTTTTTTCTTTAAATAGTTTGTACATAACTTGGAAGTGTGCTTGGGGTCATTATCCTGTTGGAACACGAACCTTTTTCCAATTAATCTGAGACCGGACGGTATGGCGTGCCGTTGCGATATTGAATAGTAACCTTCTTTTTTTAGAATTCCTTCTACCTGGAACAAATCTCCTACGCCTTGGCCTGAAAAACAGCCCCAGACCATTATAGAACCACCACCGTGCTTTACTGTAGGCACCACGCACGCAGGAATCATTTTTTCTGTTGGTAAACGACGAACAAAAACTTTCCGTTTTGAGCCAAATATTTCAAACTTCGATTCGTCCGTCCACAAAACCTTATTCCACTGTTCTAATGTCCAATCTTGGTGCTTCTTTGCCCATGCTAGACGTTTCTTCTTATTTTGAGGTCGAAGTAAAGGCTTTTTAGTGGCCACACACCCTTTCAAGCCGGCGGCACGAAGTGTTCTTTTAACTGTGGTTAATGAGACTGATTTTGCACGGGATTTATTCAACTCCGCACAAATTTCCGGGGCTGTCAGTCGTCTGTTCCGCTTACTTGTAACAACGATATACTGATCCTCTCCAGAAGTAGTCGCTCTGGGCCGACCAGGCCGCTCCAGACTGCTTAATTTACCCGTACGCTTGAATCTGGCAATCGTTGAAAAAACGCCTTTGAGGGAAATTTTTAACTTTGTAGCGATTTCTCTCATTTTTTTACCATCTTGATGTAGTGTGACAATGGCACTACGTACGGCGATACTTAGTTCAGAGGTTTTCACCATTTTTCACTTAAAGTTCGACGATTATGATGCAACTTTCTCGAATGGCTTTACACGTTTGAAAACTTTAATATTTTGTATTGGATTTTATATTATTTTATTGACAATTCAAAAACAAAAGAGTAAAATGACAATAGAACGTTTTAAAAGAAAATAACTTATAATTTTCTTTAGTAAAACTGTAAATTCAACTTTTCATAGAAAGACAATTAAGAAGGTTGATTTGTATGTTCTCTCAAATTTATATTTTATTGCCATATATTAGGATGTTTTAATACTTTGGGTGCTGTTTTAATGTTAAAAAATTGCCTAAAGTAGTTTTTGCGTTACCAATACACATGGAAATAACAATGGAAATAACAAAAATGAAGAAAAATATCACACACACACACAGTACACACATATTACCAGCGTTTTTCTTGTAGGATTTTAATGAATATATCGTTTCTAAGACATTTAAAATGTGTAAGAACAAACTAGCAATTATTACTATTTGTTTCTAACGAATTAGGATATATATCGCCCGCGCCGTACATTTTGTTATTTATGTGGTTTTACATGGACACAGTTTCTTGTTTTTCGCTTTAAACAGAAAGAAGACTTAAATATCGTCATATTTACAAATAAAAATAATTTATATTATTGTAAATAAAAATATACAATTTATTTATATTTTTTTTTACCTATTTAACTACTTCCTGGTGAAAAGTTGGTAGGATTTTTGAATATATTATCTATAAATATTCCATAAGAATGAATAATACAAAAATCAGGCTATTATAAATTAATGTTTGACGCAACCGTATCTTTACTGGACTATATGTCTCTCTCCATTCTACCCGTTTTTCCCGATGCGCTTACCGCACCGCGATGGCTAATGAGGGAAGGGTTGGCACATAGCTTATTTTATTACCTATACTCGACCAGTGTTTACCTTTAGGTATGCATTATTCAACCTCTGTTTTTTATGTTCTGTAGTGTGTGCTTTATTGAATCTATCTCAGCGGTTCTCAATCCTTTTTGGTGACGGAACACTTTTGGAAAGCGAAATACTTGATGGAACCCTCAGCGCAACCGCGTCAGAACGGTCGACCAGAGAGATGTGTTTGATTTTTTTTTCTAAGTTCTTGCGGAACCCCTACAGGGGTATCGCGGAACCCTAGGGTTCCGCGGAACACACTTAGATTATAGCTGAATTCTATCTAATATTAAAAATAATGAAAACACTAAAAGAAGAGAAACAAACGGTAAAATTTGAACAAACCTGTTGGGGTGACCAGTCGGCAGCACGAACTGGAAGTGGACCACGCTCAGTTCTCCAGAAAGATCCAGGTGTTGAAGGCATTGGATCTCGTACGACGTGTATGCACGACGGACGTATACTTCTAGGGAGGCGTTGATGACCTGTTGAAAATAGTAGTTTATGTAACTGTTACGTAATAAGGGTCCTTAAAACATGAGTGTGGTTTTATGAAATGAGCCGCAGGCGAATTTCATAATAAGATCACACGAGTGTTTTAAGGCCTAATTACGTACAGTTGCATACACTGCTTTATCTACACTCATATTATATATATTAAATTAATTGTTCGGAAGCCATAGAATGACCGCCATTGTACCGTCATGGCCTACTCGATTGTGCCGGCGCTCGCGCGGGACCAATCGAGTTGGCCATGGCGGTAGCATTATGTTATCAAATTCGATGTTCCAAATTTGAAACTCACTGCTTAACAATATTTGAGCATGCATAGTTAAAATTACGTTACTGCCGCAGATAAGAAACTTATCATAGTTAAATCGTTTGTTGTAATGCTTGTCATTGTCTACGTTTTTTGAATGCATTTTAGAGTACTTACAGTATGAGTGTAGATAAATAATTGTTATAAACGTGCTATAGACATGACTCACATGAGGTCCCAACAAAAACATTACATGTACAAAAATACCAGTCTCGCAACGCAGTTCTCCTACAAAAAAGTATTGCGATCTAATATAAAACCAAGCCGGGGTCCCCCAAAGGATAAAAACGGGACCCTATTGCTAAGACTCCGCTGTCCGTCTATTACCAGGCTGTATCTCATGAACCGTGATAGTTAGACAGTTGAAATTTCAACAGATGATGTATTTCTGTGGCCGCTATAACAACAAATACAAAAAAAAAACAGAATAAAATAAATATTTAAGGGTTCCCACACAACAGACATATTTTTTTTGTCGTTTTTGTCTGTCACCGGTGAACGTAAAACGGGACCATATTCAGGCGCGGATACAGGGGGGAGGCAACAGGGGCAATTGCCCCCCCCCCCCCCTGAAACGCAAACCTCGTATACTACGGGGCCCATAGGTGGGGACCGCGAGATTTTTTTTTAAGGAAAGTGCCCCCCCCCCTAAACGAAATCCTGGATCCGCGCCTGACCCTATTGCTAAGACTCCGCTGTCCGTCTATCTGTCTGTCCGTCTGTCACCAGGCTGTATCTCATGAACCGTGATAGTTAGACAGTTGAAATTTTCACAGATGATGTATTTCTGTTGCCGCTATAACAACAAAAAAATACTAAACAACAGAATCAAATATATATTTCAGGGGGCTCCCATACAACAGACATGTTTTTTTGCCGTTTTTATAAATAATGGCACGGAACCTTTCGTGCGCGAGTCCGACGCGCACTTAGCCGGTTTTTTTCTTTTGTATATGACTACTATTCAAGTTTATTAGATACTTAGTTCCGCGTTGTAATTACATGCTTGTAAGTAGAAGCCACGGAGGACATATCAAACTTCACGTAATCCTTTATTAATGTTCAGTGGTGTAGTATTAACCTTTTGATCACGTCATATCCATAAGGTGTAAGTCGCATATCATCGCGTTATTTATTATGCAAATGGATATGTACAGTCAGCCTGGGAAGTCGATGTATTAAAAATTATATTTAATGAAGTCCAAAGTTACAAAAAATATTTTTCTCTGATTTGATTTGATTTTGTTTTTGATGTTTTTGGATTTTTGTTTTTGTTGTTTGATGTTGTTTTTAACGGCCTTCTAGCCTAGTTGGTAGTGATTTTACCTATGAAGCAGGAGGTCGCGGGTTCGAATCCTGGTCAGGGCATTTATTTGTGTGTTTATCACCAAGCCTCGGATTTTTTATCGCATGGTAAGATGATAGAAAACTATGGAGTCGATATTAAAACTAAAATTTAACTCATATTCGTACTCATACTCATTCATTAAATAATACCGAAAGTAAATTAAAAATGCAATATATAATTTGAAATGAATTAAACTTATATTTTAAATAAAAAAAAAGAACTGCTACACAATAAAAAAAATATCGGGCAAGTGCGAGTCTGACTCGCGCTGCGCGCACCGAGGGTTTCGTACGAACATTCCATAATAAATAAATAAATAAAATAAAATTCATTTATTTCAGACCCATATTGATCCATACGTTGCAAAAATTATTAATACTACATGAATTAAAATTAAAATTAGGAAAACAACACATAACATTAAACATGTGTTGTTTTCCTAACGCTTCCATAAACGCTTGCAACTGTAGCTTGATGCAATAATGAATATAAATACCAACAGGTACAATTATTCTAACAAATCTCTTCAGTAGTAGTAGTGTCGACCGCTATGCCTCTTCATATGGGGGCAGGGGCTGGTAAAAAAACTATATATATGAAAAATACTCGACCCCAGTAATCCAGGAAAAAAACTTAACACCGTGAACGTAGAGAACGAAGGTACAGGTTTCAGCGCTATCGTTTAGAAAATTGTGTCACTCATTTTTTCTACCTAACCTTAGTACGAAAGTTGGTATTCAAAGGATAATTATATATCACGTCAACCTACGTTTAGGGTTCCGTTTCCGTAGCCAAAATTATAGTTTCGTCATGTCCGTCTGTCCGTCATGTCCGTCTGTCCGTCCATACGTCCGTCCGTCCGTCCGTATGTCACAGCCATTTTACTCGGAAACTATAAAACGTATCTTGATAAAATTTACACATAAGGTGTATTTTGTATGCCGCTACTTAGTTTGTAGTTAAATTGCAGGAATACATATTTTTAGGGGGAGGGCTCTATACATCTAACTAAAAAAAAAAAACAACATGTGACATATCAATCGATAGGTCTTTAAAAATAACATTGAGGTTTCTTTCAACATTTTGCGATTAAGTGAACAATTTCTGAAATAAACGCTTCGAAAGTCAGAAAAATTGTGTTCCCCCCCTGTAACTTTTGAACCGTAAGTCCAAAAAATATGAAAATTGAGAAAATGCGCCTTATTACATACTTTCTACGAAAATTGTTTTGAACATTATGCATCAGATACGACCTTTTGGTATTCATTTGGTTACGAAGTATGGAACCCTCCACTATGCGTGGTCCGACACGCAATTGGCCGGTTTTTAATATATTTTGTGAAAAAAGACCCTTACAGCATGAGAATTTAATAGGGTGATCGAGCACCCGAGTCGGACTCGCGCTCCGATTTAAATAAAAAAAAAATCTTAAGTGAACCCCCTACAAATGCCCCCCATGTTTATAATTTATAGGTTGGCGTAACACGCCTGCCTTTGGGTCGCGGACTTACATATGTGTACAAAATTTCAGCTCAATTGGTTCAGTAGTTTCTGAAAAAATTGGCTTTGTGACAGACGGACAGACAGAGTCGCACCATAAGGGTTCCTTTTTTTTACCATTTTGGTACGGAATCCTAATGAACATTAAGAAAATTCCTAGTTTATAATATCCATAAGGCATGTCGATACAGGAATGAGTGCTTCAAAATCTTGACAGGGTATGGCGTGTGTATTGTCTATTTCGAGATTACAACTGTAAAATGAGTATATAATGGCGAATGGCTTTTCTTCTGGAGTAAAACGGGTTCTATATTGGTTGAAAATCCACTTGTGACTTGAAAAAGATTTCTACACACATCAACAGACGTTAGAGTAGTATATTCTAGAACGACTAGAACTCGCTCACATTGTTAAGTAATTGCCATCTGCCTTATGTCTATAAAGTCCGGATTTCTATTGTCTCATTTCGTGTAATATTTAAAAACCTTGCTTTATACAAAAAACCCTTGCTTTGCTTGCTTGCTTGCTTTTGCTTTTAATATTGGTACACTGCAATTTTGTGATCGATTCAACAATTAGTTTATAATTATATTTTATAAAACTGAGCTCGTTTAACATATTTACGTTCAATAATGCAGTTTGAGCGTTTAATATAAACTTACTTTCGGTATTAATTAAATGAATGAGTATGAGTATGAATATGAGTTAAATTTTTGTTTTAATATCGACTCCATAGTTTTCTTTCATCTTACCATGCGATAAAAAATCCGAGGCTTGTTCATCACAGTTATGGATGTTTTCTATGTATTTGAGTATTTATCTATATCTATCTATTATATGTATATATCGTCGTCTAGTACCCACAACACAAGGCTTATTGAGCTTACCGTGGGACTAGGTCGATTTGTGTAAGATTGTCCTATAATATTTATTTTTATTAATTTATTTATTTACCTTTTACCTATATCTACCAAATAAATAAGGAGTATTTTGAATTATTGTATTTTGAATGCAAAACATCTAAGCGAGAAATTCGAAAAAAACCCTTTTCTAGGGTTTCATAGTCAACTAACTACGTGGATTTTCTACCTATCTAGCGAATAAGTGTGATGCTAAGAATATGGAGGGCAAGTTATACTAGTAATTACTCGCGATAGAATCTATAGGTTTCGTGAATATAACCGAAATAGTCTTGCTATATTGGTGAAATTTTGTTTGGACTGTTTTTCTAGTCTTTAATTATTTTTACGTAACGTCAAACAAGACAATAGGAAGAGAAACTAAAATAATGCAGTACAACACTCGCAAAGGTTGAAATGAAAATGGGCAGGGCACATTCATTACCCGGACTACAGATGATAGATGGACAAAAAGCGTCACTAAAGGGAGTGGACCCAGCGGCAAAAGAAGGCCAGGAAAACCAAAACCCGCTGGGTCGACGACATTAAAAAAACTGCAGGGACAGGGGGTACTGTGAGTGGGTACAGACGGCAAAAAATAGGAAAAGCTGGAGACATTTAGAGGAGGCCTATACCCGAGAAGGGGCCATGTCTTAAATGTTAAAATAATTGCTGTTAGATTTTTTTTATTGTGTATTATTTTTAAGTCATGGAAATAAAGGCTCATCATCAAACACTTAAGAGCCATGCTCTTGTCGGTGCAACTAAAAGTGGGCTCTCCATTTACTTCGGTCCCAGGCCTCCTCTTTGATCTTTTGGTACGACCTGACATTAACATTATTTTTAATTTGGTCTATATAATTAATAGGTCTTCCCCTTCCTCGCCTTCCTTCCATTTTTCCTTCAACTATCTTCTGTATGAAGTTGTCATGTCGTATGAGGTGGCCCATCATCCTCCCTCTTCCTGAACCTATGCTATCCATCAACTGCCTCTTTTCCTCCACTCTTTCCAGCACTTCTTCGTTCGTCACTCTCTCAGTCCAGCTAATCCTCTCCATCCGCCTCCAACACCACATTTCAAACGCCTCAAGTATACTCCTGTCCCTCTATGTCAGTGACCATGTCTCGCTGCCGTAAAGTACATATGCTCCATATATATGTTTTTACAAATTTCTTCTTTGTTTTTGGATATGTTTGAAGTTAGTAGGTTTTTGTTAGTTATTATGAAATGCTTGTTTGGCCATTGCTATCCTGGCTTTTATATCGGGCGTACACCTAGAGTCGGCGGTGATGAGGCTTCCTAAATATCTAAAGGATTTAACCTTTTCTACCGTTGATCCATTTAGTGAAAATAAAGGTTATATTATATTATTATAACTAAGCTCGACTGTACACGAGAAAGTTTATTACAGAGAGCTGTTGACAACATGATTTCAGATTTTGTGACGCATGTAAAGTGTAAAGGACATTTTTGTGAAGGAATTAGATGCAAAAAGACGTCATGAAATCGTGTCGAAGGAAGGAATCCAGCACACTCCCATTGGGTAGGATTTAAATATTATATTACTAGTAATCCGCCTGCAACTGAGAACTCGCGATTTACTTGCAAACGAATTGACCAATATAACAAGACCCTTTTGAAGATCGTTTTGAGCCTTCTAGCTCTATAATCCCCTGATCGATCTGGCTCATATAAGAACTCTCAAAGTAAAGTTATCTCTGCTACAACCCCAAAAAAATTCAGAAAAATCAGTAAAACATTACTAAAGTTATCGCGGCACAAACGCTCAAAATCCAAAAGCCATCCCATTAGCCAGGTGACAGTTGTGTCCTAAGTTGTTTGTAAGAACTTCACTTCGATTACTCTTTTTAAATTAAAAAAATATATATTTATGACAAATTCACATTTTTCTTCAGTTCCAGCAACCGATGAATTAGAATTCAAGCCATTCCGTGAAACTTATAAGATCATCACATTCAACATGATTGTGGGTATGCTGTATCCTACGCCTAACACTACCGTGTGCAGGGTCGTTGGTATTCGTAAGTCTTTTTATTCAAGCCATTCCGTGAAACTTATAAGATCATCACGTTCAACATGGTTGTCGGTATGCTGTATCCTACGCCTAACACTGCCGTGTGCAGGGGCGTTGGTATTCGTAAGTATTTTTATTCAAGCCATTTGTCGCGAATATCGCGAAGCAGTTCGTGCTTGCCGGTTTTTCAGATAGATGGCGGTGGCAGTCACGTTCGATCTCAATATCGCTTTTATGGGTGGGTTGTAGGGTAGATACACGGACGACGGGAGGAGAGAAGGTTATTGTGCGCGAACAAATCAATGGTAAGCGCTTTAATATTTATCTTTCTACTCGTATCAGTTCATGGAGTTTCTTACTGTGTTATTATGATGATCATGTGTCTCGTGTTATTTTATTTACCAGCGTGTATCAGTGCTCAGAGAGATCTTTGATCTCAGTGAGTTGTCAATCGTTATGAACTCAGGGTAACCATAGTGTGAGGAACGGGGTCGCTGTAAGGGGAGGTGGAGGCGACTATTTAGCCCAAGATTCCAGATGGATAATCACGGGAGGCTCATGTTCGTAGCAGTAATCAAAGGAGATATCGTCAGCTCACACCATCAACGTCCAGGCCGTGTCTACGTATAGTACCTGCGTGTCCGTTAACATATTTATATTATTCGTATTCTCTAGTCAGTAAACGCATCGGCTCAGTATACCAGAAAAACATGGTGAAGCTGACGACACCATTCTGTGAAAAGTATAAGATCATCACGTTCAACATGGTTGTCGGTATGCTGTATCCTACGCCTAACACTGCCGTATGCAGGGTCGTTGGGATTCGTAAGTTTTATTATTTAAGAAGCTGACAACACCCGATTACCTTTAAATTGATTTTACTTAAACAGTTTTAGCTATTACTACTTGTTTTGGGAAAGTAAAAAAAAAAATGTTAATATTATATATTATATTGTAAATGTAATGAGAATTCGGCTCGATAGAAAATAATTCTAAAGTTACATCTTTAAATTAGCTTTAAACAGTTGTATGTTGACTTATACGTCTGTAATTGGGTACTTTCCTGGGTAAAAAAATATAATTCTATTTAGTCCGTCAGTTAGATAATCAAAAAATATTGGACACGTATTTTTTATTTTGTCAATCAAACAAAAATTGGTGAAGATATAGCCCGTTAAATTCCGCGTGACGTCACATTATACTAAAAATTGTACTGAAATATGACGTCACGCGGAACTTTAACGGGCTATATCTTCACCAATTTTTGTTTGATTGACAAAATGAAAAACACGTGTCCAATATTTTTTGATAATCTAACTGACGGACTAAATATATTTTTTTAGGAAAGTAGCCAATTAAGGACAAAATTTCACCACACTAATACTAAAATAGTAGTTTATGTAACTGTTACGTAATAAGGGTCCTTAAAACATGAGTGTGGTTTTATGAAATGAGCCGCAGGCGAATTTCATAATAAGATCACACGAGTGTTTTAAGGCCTAATTACGTACAGTTGCATACACTGCTTTATCTACACTCATATTATATATATTAAATTAATTGTTCGGAAACCATAGAATGACCGCCATTGTACCGTCATGGCCTACTCGATTGTGCCGGCGCTCGCGCGGGACCAATCGAATTGGCCATGGCGGTAACATTATGTTATCAAAATCGATGTTCCAAATTTGAAACTCATTGCTTAACAATATTTGAGCATGCATAGTTAAAATTACGTTACTGCCGCAGATAAGAAACTTATCATAGTTAAATCGTTTGTTGTAATGCTTGTCATTGTCTACGGTTTTTGAACGCATTTTAGAGTACTTACAGTATGAGTGTAGATAAACTTCATTATTCAATAATTATTTCTCAATCAATGCGTAATAGTTTTTTTAAATTCATCATTTTGCAAAATTTGCAATGAGCTTCCATACTAATCCTAAAACAATGTTTCTCTTTCACTCGCGCTGAAAAAGATAGGGATGCAATTTAGGTGTTGTCATCCCCTTAAAGTACTTTGTGAAAGTAAAATCATTTCAATCAAAACGATTGTGGGGTATGCTGTATCTTACGCCTAACACAGCCGTTTGCAGGGTCGTTGGCTTTCGTAAATTTTATTTATTTATTTAAACTTTATTGCACAATAAAAATAAGTACAAATGGCGGACTTAATGCCTCGAGGCATTCTCTACCAGTCAACCATAGGGCCAAACCGATGGCGGTGCCAAGTAACATCATTAAAAAGTACTGAAAATAATAAATGTTATCAGGAAACTGCTAAAAAAACCGGTGTGCGTTTCTCTGACTATTATAATTTTAGGTATTTCTATGTAACGTGATACTTATTCAAAATGTACCTTAAAAACTGCTGGAAATCAAGTGTGCATTCCTATAACTATTTATGATTTGAGGTATTTTTATGGAACTTGGTACTTATTCACATCTCACTTCTTTTATAGGCGAAGCATTCCCATAGTATCGAACTTGGCAGCCTTTCACATTTATGTTTTTGATGGGTCGAATTTACGCAAGCCGAAAATAAAGCGTATGCCATTATTTAATATACGATCTAGCCTGTTTCATGTTTTTAGTTTTTAGTTTTTTTTTTAAGTTTTTTGATTTGATGCAAGCTCGCAGCAAATGCTGAGCTCCGAGCCTATTGTCGCGAGTTTCGCTTAGTTTAGTTTTTGAACTGATTGTTTCTTGTATTTTTTTTCCTTTCCTTTGTGTATCTGTATTTTTTTTTGTGTGTATTTTTTAAATATATAATTACAATTTGATAATTCGCAGTTGTGATACTAATAACAATGATGCCGTTATGCTTGCTGGCGCTACTAGACATCTGGAACAGCTGGCACAGAGGCGACATCATCAACATAGTCAGGCATTGCACCGTCATAGGGCCGTGCCTGGGAGCTATCTTCAAGGTACAGTTTATTACAGGTAACAATATATATGGCTATACCGGTATATGGCTATCTAGATATGATCAACGTCATCAGGCATAGTACTCGGTTAAGTAGCGGTTAATACCGGTATTAATACCCGGTTTAGCCAATATTCGTATAGTAACGATACTAATGATAATGACAATGATGCCGGTATGTTTGCTGGCGCTGCTAGACATCTGGAACAGCTGGCACAGAGGCGACATCATCAACATAGTCAGGCAGTGCACCGTCATAGGGCCTGCGAGCTATCTTCAAGGTACAGTTACCGGTATTAATACCGGTAACAATACCGGTATATGGCTATCTAGATATGAGCAACGTCATCAGACATACTACTAGGGTTAAGTAGCAGTTGATACCGGTATTTATATTCGTATAGTAACGATACTAATAACAATGATGCCGGTATGTTTGGTGGCGCTGCTAGACATCTGGAACAGCTGGCAGAGAGGCGATGTCATTAACATCATCAGGCATTGCACCGTCATAGGGCCGTTCCTGGGAGCTATCTTCAAGGTACAGTTACCGGTATTAATACCGGTAACAATACCGGTATATGGCTATCTAGATATGATCAACGGCATCAGGCATAGTACTCGCTTAAGTAGCGGTTGATACCGGTATTAATACCGTTATGTTTAGCCAATATTCGTATAGTAACGATACTAATAACAATGATGCCGGTATGCTTGCTGGCGCTGCTAGACATCGGGAACAGCTGGCACAGAGGCGACATCATCAACATTGTCAGGCATTGCACCGTCATAGGGCCGTTCCTGGGAGCTATCTTCAAGGTACAGTTACCGGTATTAATACCGGTAACAATACCGGTATATGGTTATCTAGATATGATCAACGTCATCAGACATACTACTAGGGTTAAGTAGCAGTTGATACCGGTATTTATACCGGTATGTTTAGTAAATATTCGTATAGTAACGATACTAATAACAATGATGCCGGTATGTTTGGTGGCGCTGCTAGACATCTGGAACAGCTGGCAGAGAGGCGATGTCATTAACATCATCAGGCATTGCACCGTCATAGGGCCGTTCCTGGGAGCTATCTTCAAGGTACAGTTACCGGTATTAATACCGGTAACAATACCGGTATATGGTTATCTAGATATGATCAACGTCATCAGACATACTACTAGGGTTAAGTAGCAGTTGATACCGGTATTAATACCGTTATGTTTAGCCAATATTCGTATAGTAAGGATACTAATAACAATGATGCCGGTATGCTTGGTGGCGCTACTAGACATCGGGAACAGCTGGCACAGAGGCGACATCATCAACATAGTCAGGCATTGCACCGTCATAGGGCCGTTCCTGGGAGCTATCTTCAAGGTACAGTTACCGGTATTAATACCGGTAACAATACCGGTATATGGTTATCTAGATATGATCAACGTCATCAGACATACTACTAGGGTTAAGTAGCAGTTGATACCGGTATTTATACCGGTATGTTTAGTAAATATTCGTATAGTAACGATACTAATAACAATGATGCCGGTATGTTTGGTGGCGCAGCTAGACATCTGGAACAGCTGGCAGAGAGGCGATGTCATTAACATCATCAGGCATTGCACCGTCATAGGGCCGTTCCTGGGAGCTATCTTCAAGGTACAGTTACCGGTATTAATACCGGTAACAATACCGGTATATGGTTATCTAGATATGATCAACGTCATCAGACATACTACTAGGGTTAAGTAGCAGTTGATACCGGTATTAATACCGTTATGTTTAGCCAATATTCGTATAGTAAGGATACTAATAACAATGATGCCGGTATGCTTGGTGGCGCTACTAGACATCGGGAACAGCTGGCACAGAGGCGACATCATCAACATAGTCAGGCATTGCACCGTCATAGGGCCGTTCCTGGGAGCTATCTTCAAGGTACAGTTACCGGTATTAATACCGGTAACAATACCGGTATATGGTTATCTAGATATGATCAACGTCATCAGACATACTACTAGGGTTAAGTAGCAGTTGATACCGGTATTTATACCGGTATGTTTAGTAAATATTCGTATAGTAACGATACTAATAACAATGATGCCGGTATGTTTGGTGGCGCTGCTAGACATCTGGAACAGCTGGCAGAGAGGCGATGTCATTAACATCATCAGGCATTGCACCGTCATAGGGCCGTTCCTGGGAGCTATCTTCAAGGTAATGTTGAAACCGGTGTAGTGGAATAAATACCGGTATCAATAGAATGAATTCCGGTATCGGCGGTTTCAGGCACACTGCCGTCATTGAGGCGTTTTTCGAAGATACCTTATGGAGCTGTTAGTTACTGGTAATAATATCGGTAAGTATGATGTATGTTTCGGCACGTATGGAACGTTTCTCGTTACATTATCAACGTTATGACGCATTCCATAACCAAGACACAATTTTGATACCAGTATTTGGGAAAAATTTAGTACCATGTTTTGAGATGTACACATAACTGCCGAAGGAGGGATGTTTTTCGAGTGTATAGTAGCTGTATATATGTATGTATGTCTACTTCTTTGGCACGCCTTACAGCCTATATCTGTCATACTGCGGTCGGATTTTTAAATCTTTTCTTTCTACTCCAGGATTATAATCTGTCAATTAAATGGCAGACAGGTATATTAAAAAGATATACTTTATCAACGTTGTCCTCCTCCCCGACCGCACAATCCCCCGGGAGATTGAGGTTACTAAATTGTATAGAATCAGCAAATTGTGAGGCGTTCGTCGAACTCAATTCTTACCGGCTTGCCTATTTTGAGCACTTGTAGAAAAAGCACTTGTATACCATAATGACATAATTAAGCTTTTTAATCTCTTACCTTACTTAAGAGCAAGCTTCGTGGCCTAAACACGGTACTCGACTGAAAAGCTCTTCATTATGTCACGATTGTATAATAGTACATTACTTACCAAGGACTGTAAAAGAAAGAAAGCCCGAAATCGCAGGTATTTGTGACCCGAGCCGCAGGCGAGGGTTGTAAATATGCGATAGAGGGCTTTCTTTTTTACTGCCCGTGGTGAGTACACAATTTTGCTCACATTATGGCCAGGTGTGACGTAAAATACTATAATTCAACTATTTTTTTTAACAGATGATGCTCTTCTTCTACAGTAGAAAGGAAGCGTGGGCAGTTATCCAAAAAATGGATGCGGACCATGCCTGCTACAATACCCGCCCCGAACATCATAAAGAGATCGCGCGGCGGCACATACAAAACACTCAGTACTACAGGTATCAGTATACACTTGTACGTCAATAAAGTTTTAAAACTTGCGCTAGAAAACTGAATAAGAGCAAGTTATAGAAAAAGTAGGAGAATTTTTTTATTGTAACCATAACAACCGAATTACCATTGATACCGGTATATGGCCATTAATACCGGTATCAATACCGTAGAGCCGTTGGCATACATCAACAAAATATTTTTTGCACGAAAAAACTTTTTTTGGATGGAGCGTTGGCAAGCTGAGACGTGTCCAATAAAAAAAATATTTTCGCGTCGAAAAAATTTTTATCTACACTCATATTGTAAGTTCTCTAAAACGTGTTCGAAAACGGTAGGCAATGGCTAGCATTACCACGACCGATTTTACTATGATAAGCTTTTTATCCGTGGCAGTAACGTAATTTTAACTTTTCATGCTCAAATATTGATGTGCTATGAGTTTTGATAACATAATGTACACCTGCACCCTCCCGCGCATCCGCCGACAGCCCGACACGCGCCCGCGCGACTGCCGGCACAATCGAGTTGGCCATGGCGGTGCAATGGCGGCCATTCTATGGTTTCCGAATACGGCATTTTGGATAAATAATATGAGTGTAGATAAAGCACTGTATGCAACTGTGCGTAATTAGGCCTTATTACGTAACAGTTACATAAACTACTATTCTCCTACTTTTTCTTAGTCGCAATACGGTACCAATTATGCCCTTAAACGGATTACCAGTAATTTTGTTACAACCAGCATAAATAACAAATAATTTTTTTTCAGCGAGAAATGCTGGTCAATAGTCGTAGCCACCTGCGTCCTAACCTTCCCACTGACCGCCGTCATCCTAACATTCTACAACTACACATTCAAAGAGGAACCAGTCAAATACATGGTCCATGACATCAATAAACCATTCTCCCCGAAAGAGGACCGCTACTCCTCCCCATACTTCGAGATCATGTTCTTCTACATGTCCCTCTGTTCCTTGTTCTATATAATAAGTTTTACCGGATTCGATGCGTTCTTCGGTATAACTATTAACCATGCTTGTATGAAGATGGAGTTGGCTTGTAAGACTATGGAGGATGCGATGTTGGAGACGAATAGAGATATGAGGCATAGGAGAATGCTGGATGTTATCTCGGAGCAGAATGACTTGTTCAGGTGAGGATATATTTAAGGACCATAGAATCTAAGTATAGGTATTTTGGAAAGTCTCATTTCTCAAGTCTCATTATAGTTTTTACTTTTGGGTTTTAGAAAGTAACTAAGGAAGAGCGGTGTTCCTTAACATAAGTATTTCGATACTTAAATTAAAAGGGGCACCAACCTGTACTTAGTTAAAAATTGCTTGCTACTGAATCATTTTTATTTTATCAACCGACACTCCGTTTTTGCTTTTTTATGTATGTTACCGATTATTCGAAGACGGCTAACCGATTTAGAAAATTATTTTTTGTTTGAAAGAGTACACTTCACAGTTGGTCCCATTGTAACCAGGTCAGGATCTGATGATGGGATTCTGGAGAAATCGAGGGAACTCTTTAACTATTATAGGCACACCTATTGTGTTTGAGTATTTTTTACAGTAGCTCGGGCATTTAAATTGCTTCTGGAAAGGTGGCTAAGTGAATTCGGTTCTTTTTTGTTTAAAATTACAGTAGAATACAATAAAACCAATGCGTCGTGTCAATACATTAAAGGATTTGATTTGATTCAAGTATTTTAATATCAAACGACTAAATTGTTTCCCAAAGACGAAAATTAGCTATTAAGCGCTGAATTTTCTTCTGGCAACTAACATCACGCAGTAAAATAAATAAGATATTCAAAAATCTTAAAATAGTGACCAGCCTTAGGTAAGATAACATGAAACTGTAATTTTTTTATTTATACAAAAACAGAATGGTGGAGCTCATACAAGAAACATTTGCAATTTGGCTCGGATTAATAGTCTTGGCCACAATGCTTCAGATTTGCAACTGCATGTACCAAATTATCGAGGTAAGAAAACTTAGTGTACTTAGAATTTAAGTAAAATAAAAACTAATAAATAGAGTTGGTGAACTTTAAAATTCCGATATTGTTTGTATGGGAAGTTCCGAATTCCGGTATTGCCCATACAAAAAATACCGGTATTGCAAATTCCGGTAAGTGCTGAGTACAAAATTGCATTTTACGAATACTTTGTTTGGTTTTTCAAACCTACCGGGTATAATCAAATAAGAAAATCATTAAATCATATTTTGGTTTTAACTTTACCTAGTGTTCAATAAGTACCCATTTTATTTTTTTATTTTTTTTTATTTTATTTATTACATTCAAAAAACAATACAGAGATTGTGTTTGAAATACATAAAACGAATTAACAGGAGAAAAGAAAATAAAGATAGGTAGATATGCAATTCAATATGACTATACTAACTTATTGACTAATACCTAATTATTATTATTAGTAAAGACTTGTTCGACACTATAGAAACACCCTCTCAATAAAAATATTCTTAATTTTCTACTAAACAACGCATGACTCGTAATTGCTTTTAATTCGGTGGGTAGCTTGTTAAATAAATGAACAGCTTGATATGTAGCAGAGTGCTGTATTACTTTAAATTTGGGAAAGAGGCTTTGTGTGATATTTTTTGTACGCGTCTGTAGTCGTAACTCTTGTTTATCTAGTGACTCGTGCCTTGACAGCGTTTTGACAAAATCAGTTAGCAACACAAAAACGTACAGACAAGGAATCGTTAGTAAGCCCAAGTTTGTAAAATAGTTTCGACAAGAAACCCACGGGGGAGTGCGCACGATAGTACGTATTGCTCTTTTTTGAACTACCAAAGCTCTATTTACGTTATACTTATAGCTATGTCCCCAGAGTTTAATGCCATAACGCAGCCTAGATTCTACTAACGCATAATAAACAGTTTTTAGTTGTTCAATAGAGAGCTCGTCTCTAAGACTCCTCAAAGCATAGCAAGCCGAACAAATGGAATTTTCAACAGCCTCGAGTTCCTCTTTCCAGTTGAGTCTAGCGTCAATACGTACACCCAGAAATTTGACACTATGAACTATTTCTAATAAAACGCTTCTAACTACCACAACTAACTTATCCGTTTTTTTTTGTGTTGGCTTTAAATAGCATTACTTTTGTTTTGTCCGTATTTAACTGTAAACCGTTGATGTAGAACCAATGTTGAAAAGCTGTTAATGCTTTAGACACCAAACTGCCCAGTTCAGACAAACTATCCGCTGCTACCACAGCACTAGTGTCATCAGCGAATACTGTTAGTCGGCAGTCAGCAACTGTATCACAAATGTAATTAATAAGATCATTCGTATAAAGAATAAAAAGAATAGGACCCAGAACAGAACCCTGTGGAACTCCTCTGTTCACTCTTATATACTCCGATCTCACACAAATTTCGGTATTATTAATACTACTTTTTAGCTCTACAAATTGGTATCTATTATTGAGGTAACTCTGCAAAAGGTGATGGGACTGACCACGAATTCCATAAAAATATAGTTTTCGCATAAGAATTTCATGATCCACCATATCAAAAGCGGAACTGAGATCTAAAAAAATACCGGCTACCTTTTTTTTACTATGAAAATCTGATATAATGTCAGTCACAAAGGAATCTATAGCATCTGTGGTTCCTTTTTTTTCCTGAAATCCAAATTGTCTTAAATTAATAATTGCATTTTCTTTAAAGTGTTTTAAAAGCCGGGTTTTTATAAGTTTTTCGAAAATTTTCGACAGCACTGGTAGTAGGGATATTGGCCTATAGTTTTTGGCATCTGTTTTGAGACCTTTTTTGTAAACAGGTATGACCTTAGCTAGCTTTAATTGTTCAGGAAATATCCCTTCGACATAACATCTATTGAACCAGTATGTAAGAGGACCTGGGGGGTTAGCCAAGATGACAATCGTTTGCAGAAAACGAATCGAAACGCTATATGTCTCTCTATCGCAGTAATGAAGAGTGAGCGAGAGCATGTAGCGATTCGTTTCGTTTTCTGCAAACGATTGTCATCTTGGCTACAGGGCCTGATAGCAATACGATACTGCTTTTAATTATCGTGATTGGCATCTCATCGTAACCGCTGGATTTTTTTATTCTCCATGGCCTTAACAATATTTATTACTTCCGAAGGCAAAAACTCCTGCCAGGATATATCTGTAAAACTCCGTTGGGTGCAATGTTCTAGAGAATGAACTGCAAAAGAGACGTTACTCGTATTCAAAGTATTACCGTGATCGAACTGTGAAGAAAAAATGTTCGCTACATCCTGAGGGTTCGCTACCATATTACCATTCAATTTGATAATTATATCATCCTGCTTACTAGTGTGAAATTTATATCTTTTTTTATTAACAACGTCCCATAATCCTTTGGATGAAAATTTAGATCTAAGTATCTGTTCCTGCACTGCCGACCTTTTAGCCTGTCTAACAATCCTCCTAAAAATATTCAAGTATTTGTCCCGATAATTTAAAATGGAAGTATCACAAGAAGATTTATTTATATTACACACATTTCAACTGAAGAAAAAATAAAATTATTTTAATACATATTTTGATTTGAGAGTTCGGATTGGAGGTACGGCCTCATAATGTTCTACCTTGGTTGATTGGCTAAAATGCGCCTTAGTATTTACACGGGAAAATTCGACCGGTGCTGCTGTGACCCGGGTGGCCAAGTGGTTAAGGCGTCTGCCGCGAATGCAGAAGACGCTGGTTCGATCCCAGCCCTGGCCACCGGAGGCCTAGGTCACTTTTTCCTTTGTATATGACATCCATATAAGTTTATAAGTACCCATTTATTTGGCTGGAACAGATCCCTTTTAGAGATAAGCTTGCATTTGTGCATATATTTTAGATATTTTACTGTTGTTTTAATGTTACACTTGTTTATGTGCAATAAGTGATACATATGTGACGTTCCGCGGTTAAAAGTACCTTATGATGGTTGGCGCTTACGTTGCGAAGCATCGCATTAGTATTGGAGCGTCGTTAGCAAAAGAGGAAGCGCCAACCACCATCAGGTACCTTTACCCGCGGAACGTAACATTTATACATGTGTTGGGTACCGTTTTTATCACTAAGCATTACCGGTATTATTATCGAACGAGCGCAGCGTAAGCGAAGTGAAGTTCTTACTGACAACTTCGGACACAACGGAACTGTCAGCCGGCTACCTAGACGTCTGTGCATTTCGATGGCTTTTTGATGTTGAATAGTTGTTCCGCGATAACTTTAGTAACGCTTTTCTCATCTTTATGAAATTTATTGGGGTTGTAGCAGAGCTCAATACAATTTGAAAGTTCGTTTTTGAGCAGGATCGATCAAGGTGTTATGGAGCTAGAAGGTTCGAAACAATCATCATTAGGGTCTTGTTATATTGGTCAACTGGTCTGCAAGTAAATCGCGAGTTCTCAGTTCGAGGCGGACTATTAGTATTTTCAAAAAGCTGCGTACTTACCTTGTAAATTGCATAAGTTAATGTTTCATAAGCTTAATGTATAGATGTTACCTTTAGATAAATAAGAGTAGAGACTGCATGATCCCACAGTCAAACCGTGAAAACTGTTTTGTGGGACCCTTTATTTGTGTAAGCTGTATCTTTTTCAAATCAATATATAAATAATAAAAATAATAAATAAAACCGTCAATATAACACATCATACATCTGTTACAGGGCTATGGTATCGATCCCAGATACCTAGTATTCATCTTGGGCACTATTGCCCACATCTATCTGCCTTGCCGATACGCGGCTAAATTGCAAGTTAGCGTAAGTGAAAACAAATAAGTAATTTTTTTTAATTCTGTAATTATCGACAAACTTACGTCGTGACAAAAACTAATGATTAAGCATAGGAATAAAACGGTTAATAAATAGATCTAAGGATTTTGCCACGGCTCAATGGAGTCTGGTGTCCGCTCGGAAACCTAATACCAAGATTTGGAGTAGACACTAGCAAAGCGACTATCATCTGACATTCCAACTAGGCCATATTACGATTAGCTCCGGTTTTACAAGATATTTTATTGTATCAGAAAAGAATGGGTAAATTTCAAATGATAAAAACCCGATTTAAGGTCTTTCAAACGGTAACGGTTAACTTGTTACTGACTCATTTAATTTTCCACCCTGTATAGGCGCTAGATGTCGCTACGCATCTGTACTGCTGCGGCTGGGAACGAGTGCACGACGAGCGCGCGCGCAAGATGATCCGCTTCATGATCGCACGCGCACAGGTAATGGCTAAGTTTTCCAATCGTGACCCATTTAATATGCCTGTATGCCACAGCGCAGTTTTCAAACGGTTCAGATAAATTTCCTGATTCTTAACCGAAACGAAAATATAATTCGAAAGCAAGGATGATGAGGAAAATCGCGTTCCCTTATTTCAGGTTAAAGCACTAGCGTCATCTATCGGTCACACCAGACACTAAATCCTAGTTTCTAATACTTTGTTCAGCGCTTAACGCTGACAGAATAACTCGACTATAGACTCGACAGATGGCGATGTGGCACTTAGTACCGAAAACAGACGTATAGCCTGAAGGTTCGAGGAACCGGATTTTGTATAGGCATCAAGGATGATTAAGACATGGATTGACAATGCCTATACAAAATCGCGTTCAGGCTATACGTTTGTTTTCGGTACTCACAATGTGCTTACAAAGAACCCAGAAGATTTTAATAGTGTATTCCAGACCATATCTATCGACTAAAATGTCCTTTAAACTTTTCTGGAATTCACCTAGTTAAGACATTTTCGTCAAACTCGTTACTTTTTAACCAGTCTGCCGGGCACTCCCGGCCATGCAGGAACTGGCAGACTACCTACATACAAATTGCTATTTGCTGCCACAAGTGTCAATGACGTAGGTAAATGAGATCGATTTTTTACACCGGAAGTGGTACTTTTTTGTGCTTTCGGCCAATTCTAATTTTTTTCGGAACTCTGCATCAATTTTTATGACATGGATTTATATGAAGTGGATCTAATTCTTACACTTTTTCCCTAACCACAGTTGAACCTTATTACCGAGTAAAACAGTCGTTCATAGGTGACTCGTACAAAGTAGTAAAAAACCGGCCAAGAGCGTGTCGGGCCACGCTCAGTGTAGGGTTCCGTAGTTTTCCGTCCGTCACAGTAAGTGTACCCACTTAAGAGTTAAAGACTAATGCCAAAAGGTCGTATCTGATGCCTATGGAAGAAGTTTTTTGGAAATAACTCAAAAATGGCTAGACCTATAATGTTCAAAATAATTTTCCTAAAAAGTTTATCATAACGCGCATCTTCTCATTTTTTTTCATATTTTTTGGACTTACGGTGCAAAAGTTACAGGGGGGGGGACGCTATTTTTCCGACTTTCGAAGCGATTATTTCCGAAAATATTTACATGATCAAAAAATGATTTTAGTAAACCCCTATTCATTTTTAAATACCTATCCAACAATATATCACACGTTAGGGTTGAAATGAAAAATAAAATCACTCCCCACTTTACGTATAAGGGAGGTACCCTAATAAATAAAAAAAATTCCACTTTTTATTTTACCACTTTGTCGGCGTGATTGATATGCATATTAGTACCAAATTTCAGCTT
The DNA here is from genome assembly GCA_947086415.1 of Pammene aurita. Taxonomy (NCBI): domain Eukaryota; kingdom Metazoa; phylum Arthropoda; class Insecta; order Lepidoptera; family Tortricidae; genus Pammene; species Pammene aurita. The sequence goes on from OX352316.1 coordinate 12,631,982, forward strand.
TCTAATGCTAACGGTCACTGAGATTATCCACGGACGGACGGACGGACGGGCAGACATGGCTAAACTATAAGGGTTCCTAGTTGACTACGGAACCCTAAAAACGGTCCGATAGAGAGCATAATAGTAGGGGGCGGTGTCTCACTCGCACTCGTTACCAAATTGTCACATTTGACACATATTGACATTTTGATTGTCTGATGACGTCATTACCTCCTTAGTCAAAACGAGACACAGTCCCCTAGTTAACCTTCTCTTTCGGCCTCACTTTCTGACCGAAGTATTCGATCCACTTCATATAAATCCATGTTTTATGAACATGTGCTATGTGGCTTATCTTTGTATCACGTCACGTACTAGGATATCTGATGATGATTGGCTAAAATGCGCCTGAGCATTTACAAAGATTGCATATATATACACGGGAAAATTCGACCGGTGCTGCTGTCTGCTGTGACCCGGGTGGCCAAGTGGTAAAGGCGTCTGCCGCGAATGCAAAAGACGCTGGTTCGATCCTGGATCGTCCCTGGGCACCGGAGGCCTAGGTCACTTTTTCCTTTGTATATGACATCTATATAAGTTTAGGACATCTGCCCTAACATCAGTAGAACTGTTTTTATTGTTATTAGATCCCGATGAAGATTACAGCCTTCAACATGTTCTTTTTCGACATGGAGCTGTTTGTGTCCGTGAGTAGTCTATTACCAAATACCTATATCCATACGGACAAAATTAGCGAAAATATGTTTTACGTCACACCTGGCCATAATGTGAGTTTTACCGCTCGCTACGCTTACGGTAAAACTCGCATTATGGCCAGGTGGGGACGTAAAATTGTGTACTATTAAGCCCGGAGGGAAAGAGAGGGGTGTTATGTTTAACGTATCGTGTATATAGTAGTAGCATAATACTTTATTGTACAACAAAGAAACATGTGCTGCTGATACCCACAATACTATTTTATACAATCGTGACATAATAAACCGCTTTTCAGTCGAGTACCGTGTTCAGGCCACGAAGCTTGCCGAGTTGCCTATGTAAGGTATGAGATTGAAAAGCTTAATTATGCCCAGGCGCGGTCGCAGCCTGAATTTTTGGGGGGGTCACTAATGCAGAAATTATTTTTGAGAGGGTCAGTAATTAATTTTTCTATTGGACGTGTATGATTTGGGGGGGGGGGGGGTCAAAATAGGCAAGACGGTAAGAATTAAGTTCGACGAATGCCTTACACAACCTGCTTCCTCTATACAATGCAGTAACTTCGATCTAGGTTGATTGTGCTAGCGGTAGTTTTCTACGGTAAAAAGGTTGTGGTTGCCGGCCCGTTACAATACATCCGTTCAAAAAGTCGTTTTTAAGGGATATTTTGCGGCACTTACGTCCTTTTACTATGAAATGATAACTTTTTGGGAAAACGATTTTAAAACTCGCTATTTTTAATGTTTAAGCGTATCACTAATAATGGAAAAACGAAGTATCATTTAATTTTTTCCCTGATAAGGCTGTAAAAAAAAAAATTTGCGAAATCGACCGTTATTTTTGTAGTCTGAAAAAAACTAGGTATAATTATATGTATTTCTTGTTGCAGATATTACAAACATCGTATTCGATGTTCACGCTACTTAGATCTTAAGAACACATGTAAGAAATTTTGTGGACGTCACGTAGTAATTTCATTCGCATTAAATACCTAGTAAATATTGTGTGTATTTATTTAGTTTTCTTTCCCATGGTCTAGAGTATTTGCGCCGAAAATTGTATTGCCGAATTTCACTTGCCAACCAACTTTTCGCAGACGTTTCATTTGGCAGAATTTTATTTTCCAACTTTACATAATCCAACCTAACCAAACCCAACCTAGTAGGTAATTTTGCGAAATAACTATTTGGTAAAAGTTATTCGGCCAAATGAAACTTCTGCGAAAAGTTGGTTGGCAAGTGAAATTCGGCAATACAATTTTCGGCGAAAAGGCAGGACACCCTTCCCATATTTGTTTTTCTATATACAGGTGTAACAATAATACTGGTGATCCATTTAAGAGCATAATTGGTATCGTATTCTAAACATAAAAAACTAAAAAAAAATTTTTCACATAAAAAAAATATTGGTTTTGTATGGAGGGTCGGCCGGCTGGGATAACGAGTCCCATACAAAAACAACTGAAGGTTCTCCAGGTGGAAGTCATGTCCATACATGTATTACATCAACTCCAGGACACATATAAGTAACTAGCGACCCGCACCGGCTTCGCACGGGATAAAAATGGTTATTGTGGGTTATTCCTGAGAGATAGACATATACCATCGCGGACTTTTTTGTAGACCATTTGAAGGTGTACAATACTGTTGTACATTATTTTGATCTATCTCGTAGGGTTCAGTCAGCGTTTACAATGTAAGCGCAAAATAATGTGTTTATTTACGACATCATATTAGAAACCTCTAAAATTATAATTGTTCGATTGCGACAGGATGTGGACTGTAGTTTCGAAAGCGCGAAAAGGGGAATGAAAAACCGGGCGTGGATGTTTTTAGAGACAGTAGGTTGAGCAAGAAAGTTAGACTAAGTTTTAGAGATCTGGAGTAGCTAAAGTTACTAGCGTGTGATGTGAAGTTACCTTGATTCCGTGGATTGTGTGATGCAAGATCGTTGGCTTCCGTTATGGGACCGTTAGTTCAGGCTGCCATCTCTCGTCGCTAGCTAGAGTATCTAGTAACCATTACCTCAGATCGTGATTGTGTTCACTCTATCGAGGTTGGAGATGACACTGATGCTCCTAGTCAACTGACAGGACGAACAACGGTAATATTTTTAAATTATCACTGTGACACAATTTTGTCACAGTAAACACGAAGCTTAAAAGTCAAAGCTAAACAATAATTGTTTCTCTGCTATAATATGCATGTATTATCGAACGAGCGGAGCGTAAGCGAAGTGAAGTTCTTTCAAACAACTTCGGCTACCTAGACGTCTGTGCATTTCGATGGCTTTTTGATCTTGAATAGTTGTCGCGCGATAACTTTAGTAACGTTCTTCTGATCTATATGAAATTTGTTGGGGCTGTAGTAGAGCTCAATACAATTTGAGAGTTCGTATATGAGCAGGATCGATTAAGGGGTTGTGCACCTAAACGGCGAAAAAAAATCTTAGGAAGGGTCTTGTTATATTGGTAATCTCGTTTGCAAGTAAATCGCGAGTTCTCTGTTCGAGGTGGACTACTAGTACATATTAACCTTCATCTTTAATCTAAATATATAAAAGAAGAAACTGACTGACTGACTGACTGACTGACATATCAACGCACAGCCCAAACCGCTGGTTCTAGAGATTCCAAGTTTGGCACGTAGGTTCCTTATAAGGTCTAGGGGTGCACTAAGAAAGGATTTTTCAAAATTCACCCCCTAAGGGGGTAAAATGGGGGTCCAAAGTTTGTATGGCGAATCAAGATTTGTTAGACTATTTTATTCGAAACTTCACAGGAGTATTCCTAACGATAAATGAGTAAACAGGTGTTTCAGGTTTTTTGAAAATTCAACCCCTAATAGGGGCAAATGTGGTCACAAAGTCTGAAAATCAACATGGGTATCGTATCCTTTTTGAGTACTTATAGTACGCGGGCGAAGCCTGGCTAGTAACTCTATATATTTAAAAAAACCGCATCGAAATCCGTTGCGTAGTTTCAAAGATACATAGGGACAGACAGACAGCGGACACCGACTTTGTTTTATACTATGTAGTGATATCCACTCACCGCTTGATTGGTATGGTAGAAGAAGTCGTGCAGTATGTCGAATATGGAGGTCTCGGAGAGGATCAGCTTCTGAAGGTTCTCCGGGTGGAAGTCATGTCCGTACATGTCGACGGCCGACAGGAAGATGGATTCCATCTGGTTGTGACGGAGCTCGTAGGCCGGTTGGTGGGCGGCGATCAGTACCTGAAGTCAAAAATAGTGTTATTTTGCATTTAAATAAATACTTAGTAGTATCCTTATACTTAATGGGAGATCCCAACCTTTTATGTATGTTGTACCTTAATTGTTAAAGTTCCAGTGACGTCAGCACTTTCAAGATGGCCGCCAGATGGTCTGTCAGACCGGGCTCATTGAGAGGTGTACCAGTAGTCACCTGACACATCAGTTACTCACTTGTCTCGCCCTGAGGGCGACCCGGCTGTGCTCGGCGCGGTGCAGTGACGTCAGCTCGTTCAAGATGGCCGCCAACTGGTCTGTCAGACCGGGCTCGTTGAAAGGTGTATCAGTAGTCACCTGACACAACAGTTACTCACTTGTCTCGCCCTGAGGACGAGCCGGCTGTGCTCGTCGCGGTGCAGTGACGTCAGCACTTTCAAGATGGCCGCCAGATGGTCTGTCAGACCGGAATCGTTGAGAGGTGTATCAGTCACCTGACACATCAGTTACTCACTTGTCTCGCCCTGAGGGCGACCCGGCTGTACTCGTCGCGGTGCAGTGACGTCAGCACTTTCAAGATGGCCGCCAGATGGTCTGTCAGACCGGGCTCGTTGAGAGGTGTACCAGTAGTCACCTGACACATCAGTTACTCACTTGTCTCGCCCTGAGGGCGACCCGGCTGTGCTCAGCGCGGTGCAGTGACGTCAGCTCGTTCAAGATAACCGCCAGGTGGTCTGTCAGACCGGGCTCGTTGAGAGGTGTACCAGTAGTCACCTGACACATCAGTTACTCACTTGTCTCGCCCTGAGGGCGACCCGGCTGTGCTCGGCGCGGTGCAGTGACGTCAGCTCGTTCAAGATGGCCGCCAGCTCGTCCGTCAGACCGGGCTCGTTGGACCACAGGTGGTCGATTAGAAGTGTGACCTTATTATTTAAAAAAAATGTTATTGCATCATCCGTACATAGATAAAAACATTCACGGTTGAAACTAAACTAAAAAAAGTTTGATTTTACTCAATTGACAAGTTATTTCTTATCTCGTCTTCTATAGTTTGGGATGCCTTATTATGGATACATTTCGACCCAAGGGGATCTTTTGAGTAATTGCCCCCTACTGCAATTACATGGTGTTTAACAGAGCTAAAGTATGCCTGACCGTTTCATTCACAAAACTGCGTTATATTGTTAAGTGTATAGATTTTGCTATGCATAAGAAAGCAGGGCTTGAAACCGGTATTCGCACAAAAACCCAAAATGTTTCATTATTTTATGGAATTTATGTAGAATCAGTATTGTATTTAGGAAATGACTTCGTATTATAAGATTGTTTGATTAAAAATGGAATAGTAAATGAAAGACCGAAAAAATACCCGTATTTTAGTATGGAGCAAATAGCGGTTCTCAAGCCCTGTAAGAAAGGCGTGGACAAAATATATTAAGCTAAGATAAGATAAGATCCATTTATTCATAAAGCCAATTTACATGTCAAATTAAAACACTTGAAGTAAAAATTCACATTATTAAAATGCTTAAATAAAATACAAATAAACAATCTTTGAAATACGCATTATTTAACGGTACAAAATAACTCTTGAAACTTTTTACAAGTAACAAATTCTTTATAGCTGTAAAACGGGTGCTCGACAAGCCATTTCTTTAGTCGACGCTTAAAGCTGCTTAAGTTGGGAACATCCACTACAATTTGCGGCAACTTATTGAGTACTATGGGTCTCATCACATGTGTTAGTTTTTTTGACTATGCCATACTGCAATATTTCTCTCTACTGTTATATTTCTAATATACATATACGTACCAGGAGGTTCTTCTTAGCGACCTGGTTGTGCGAGAAAATGATGTCTGCGACGGCTTGCATGTCATCCTTATGTTTGTCACGTAGTGCCATCACGCACTTGTCGTATGATCCTGGTAAATAAAACTTAAATAAATGTCTGGCAAGGACAAAGGTCCCTCTCATAGCGTTTGTCCCAGATGTTTGCTCTATTGAGCCTGGGGTTCGCTCGGGAACCTTATTCCAGGAATTGGCATAGGCAATAGTTTTTATCTACACTCACATTATATGTTCTCTAAAACGTGTTCGAAAACGGTAGGCTACGGCTAGCATTACCACAACCGATTTTACTATGATAAGCTTTTTATCTGTGGCAGTAACGTAATTTTAACTTTACATTTACATGCTCACATATTGATACGTTATGAGTTTTGACTCATATTATATATATTAAATGAAGTGTTCGGAAACCATAGAATGGCCGCCATTGCACCGCCATGGCCAACTCGATTGTGTCGGCGGACGCGTTCAGGTGTACATTATGTTATCAAAACTCATAACTAGGCATCGGAGTTTTTGTCGTATGGTAAGACTAATAGCAAGCTATGGAGTCGACATTTGCCATAAATGTAAACTCTTATTCATAGGTACTCATACTCATTTATTTAATTTATCTTAAATTGCCTTTAGAGCGGTCGGTCGTGTATCTTAGTCGAATTATATAAAAGAATAATGTTCTATTAGATTATGAATTCATAACTTCAACTATTTTTACGTACAACTGTAAACAGAACATTAATAAATTTTTGATATGTTGCACGGATAGTGCTGCATATATGCTTCTCGCTGGCAAAATTTTAAAAAGAAAATTTTACAATATGAAACATATTACGTGTTTAGCACACGCACTCCATCGAGTTGCAGAAGAAATAAGATCTGAGCATGACGATTAACTTCGTCATGCTCAGATCTTATTTCTTCACTTTGGTCTCAAACGTCAAAAAGATATTTCTCAAATCGCCACAAAGAACGAGGCTATTTAAAGAGATGGTTCCCGATGTGCCTACTGTACGAGGTGGGCTACTTGGCTGAGTGCTGCTTTCTATTATGAAAAAATAAAAACTGTTATATTTGAATTAAATAGCAGAGCAGCTATCGCAATATCAAAAGCCCAAGCCGCATTGTCGAACGTAAATATCCAAAGAGAGCTAAGTTTTATAAAGGATAACTATGAACTTATTGTCGATTCGATTACAACGTTAGAATGTACCAACATATCCATAAAGCAAACTTTCCGTATATTAGAAAAAATTTGAAGCATTTTACATGTTTCGGCCCTGAAACAGTTCAAGATAAATTGGATAAAGTACGCTACAGAAATCCGGACCTCGTAGAGGTTAGAGCCATGGCAAATTCTCAGCAATTCGAAAGAATATTAGAATACGCGACGTTAACATCAGTTGATGTAGAACGATCGTTTTCTAGTCACAAGTGGATATTTGATCATCATAGAACCCGATTTACCCCCGAAAATATGGAAAAGGTCGCAGTTGTTTTTACTCATTTCATAACTGTAATTATGAAAAGGATGATGCATATATCATGTCATATCAGGACTTTGAAGCTCTTATTCCTGTACCTTCATGTTCTATGGAAATTTCAACTAATTAAAAGATCCAACATTCTGTTGCCTAAAATATGTCTTGTTTCTCATTTCAACTAATTGTCTGGATGAATTCATAATTGTAAATGTAAATATCAGTTTACGTGTCTATGTCTAAATCTTCAGATGTACTGTAAAACGATACACCTGCGAATAAGTAATTCGCCACTAGTGTGGACTAAAACATTCCCTTCTGCCGTGTTTTAATTCATCGCATCGTCATTCGTTGCGAATTTCCTACTTTTACACTTATATCGCGATGTACTAAACTCGTTTTATTTTGATACGTCTACTCGTAGTGTCCTTGTAAAAATGACGACTGCGGAACCATATATTGAGCCTAGCCCAACATGTTCTCCTATTTATTATATACATATTTTTACGTGTTTTAATGTATCTTTTGTTTGTTGTAATACTTATTTTCCAAAGATAACATTAAATAATCGTTTCTAAACTCGTCAACGTTGTTGTCCTTCATTACAAAAAAATACCTAACTAATTAAATAAATGAGTATGAATAAGAGTTTACATTTATGGCAAATGTCGACTCCATAGCTTGCTATTAGTCTTACCATGCGACAAAAACTCCGATGCCTACTCATAATTATTTTACATGGTTTTTAAAGTGGGGCATTCCACTCATACAATAGTATGTTATTCAATCAAATACAAACACTGAAAACATTGAAAAAATAATCAACCCAGCAGGATTTGAACCTCGCATCGATACGCCTTACCGGGGCTCGATCGCTTTACCAATTAAGCTATGGGTTCAGTTACTGAGTTGACGAAATTCTCAATGCCTTCAATCATCTTTTTGCATTTATTTTTACATCGACTTTATAGCAGCCGTAAGCGACATCTAGGTGCTAACTACTTGAGTTAGATACCCTTCCCGCCGACCCTTTTGCAAGTGTCACAACGGAAATAATAGATGGCGCTGCTATCAACTCATAATTATTTTACATGGTTTTTAAAGTGGGGCATTCCACTCATACAATAGTATGTTATTCAATCAAATACAAACACTGAAAACATTGAAAAAATAATCAACCCAGCAGGATTTGAACCTCGCATCGATACGCCTTACCGGGGCTCGATCGCTTTACCAATTAAGCTATGGGTTCAGTTACTGAGTTGACGAAATTCTCAATGCCTTCAATCATCTTTTTGCATTTATTTTTACATCGACTTTATAGCAGCCGTAAGCGACATCTAGGTGCTAACTACTTGAGTTAGATAACCTTCCCCCCGACCCTTTTGCAAGTGTCACAACGGAAATAATAGATGGCGCTGCTATCAACTCATAATTATTTTACATGGTTTTTAAAGTGGGGCATTCCACTCATACAATAGTATGTTATTCAATCAAATACAAACACTGAAAACATTGAAAAAATAATCAACCCAGCAGGATTTGAACCTCGCATCGATACGCCTTACCGGGGCTCGATCGCTTTACCAATTAAGCTATGGGTTCAGTTACTGAGTTGACGAAATTCTCAATGCCTTCAATCATCTTTTTGCATTTATTTTTACATCGACTTTATAGCAGCCGTAAGCGACATCTAGGTGCTAACTACTTGAGTTAGATACCCTTCCCGCCGACCCTTTTGCAAGTGTCACAACGGAAATAATAGATGGCGCTGCTATCAACTCATAATTATACCCTACTCATAACGTATCAATATGTGAGCATGTAAATGTAAAGTTAAAATTACGTTACTGCCACAGATAAAAAGCTTATCATAGTAAAATCGGTTGTGGTAATGCTAGCCGTAGCCTACCGTTTTCGAACACGTTTTAGAGGACTTACAGTGTGAGTGTAGATAAAGCAGTGTATGCAACTGTACCTAATTAGGCCTTATTACGTAAGTTACATAAACTACTATTACGAGAGCGACTGCCATCTGACCTTCCAATCCAGAGCGGAAACTAGGCCATGTTGGGATTAGCTCCGGTTTCCTCACGGTGTTTTTAAGGAAAAGGTCCCACTTTGTCAATATGGAGTGACTAGTACTTCCTAAAACTACACAATATATATTGTACGCTATTAGTGAAAGAATAAAGTCTCTCTGTGTACTGACAATAAAGGTACCTTTCACTGAACTCTTCCACAGATATATATTTGCATTATATATGATAGGCGCAGAGGGCGAGTAACGTAACCTCACTACAATCCTTTATTCAGAACGAACAATTATAATAGTATGTTATTCAATCAAATACAAACACTGAAAACACTGAACACTGAACTGTATTTGATTGAATAACATACTATTGTATGAGTGGAATGCCCCACTTTAAAAAAAACATGTAAAATAATTATGAGTTGATAGCAGCGCCATCTATTATTTCCGTTGTGACACTTGCAATAGGGTCGGCGGGAAGGGTATCTAACTCTAGTAGTTAGCACCTAGATGTCGCTTACGGCTGCTATAAAGTCGATGTAAAAATAAATGCAAAAAGATGATTGAAGGCATTGAGAATTTCGTCAACTCAGTAACTGAACCCATAGCTTAAGGCGACGATATATGCAAACACGTCAAATCGAGGTGTTTTCGTGCAAGGTTTTTGAAGAAAACAAACCACGTTGGAGCATGTATGTTACATTTTCTGTAGGGGCATATAGTTGGGTTCGGTCTACCGATACGTGCTTGGTCTTGTATAACATAATTAGGTATATATATCATCGTTATGAAACTGTTTTGGAGAAAACTTGTCGCAAGTTTTATTTCGGTCAGAAATAATTCTATGTTGCGAAATTAAACATAATTACTTCTTAGCACATTACTAATGTTCTACCGATAACTATAGACGCAAAACCTTGTAGAGCCTGTAATAATCAGAACTATGCAATTGCTGCAATAAAACTTATAGGCGTTTATTCTATTGCAGCCAGAGACATGTTTCATGTGTCAAATTTGAGTAATATGATTAGTAATTTTGAGTGCGGAAATTCGTTCTACATAGCTTAGGTTATAGTACGCTTGCTTACTAAGTAGATATGTCTAGGCTGATGTTAACTTTTTTGTTTATTTTTTTATCTCATTTATATTTTCAATCCTGATCCTAAGCGATTTATAGATATTTTTGGACAAAAAAAAAGTCAAATCATACTATAGTCAAGTTAGTAGTTAGTTTAATATTTTTATTTTGACTTTTTTACCCAATATATTTAAACTACCAACTTATTAAAGAGACTAATTCATTATTCAATTTTTACAGTGGGTATGGGTACTTTTTACCATAGACGGCTTCGTCCATGTTTTTACCATAATTTATATTACAAGAGTGCGTTTGTTCGAGCAGTTTCCATCCGAGGCGACGTTGCCAGCTTACTCTCATTTGCTCATTTCGCTTCTTGCTTTGCGCTGTTGCAAGCTAGATCTATATTATGATATGAATGACGGATACATTGAATACAATCAAATGCGCTTGAAGTTGAAACACATTCGTGCATTTGTCAGTGATTTGTCCACATCATCGTGTTAGGTTGTATATCTCTCTCTTTACTATGGAATAAGAAAGAAACAATCGGCTCGGCTGTCCCGGCACTCTGCGATGTCTGGTCGCGCCATTAGGTTTATATGGTTTATTGCATGTTCGTTTTCGTACGATTTAAAAGATATGGTGAATTATTAATATTATTATTAGGTAGGTAAGTAGATATGGAATTAATTTAATCGTATAAGTATATATACCAATATAATTTCTCACAATCCCTAAAATGAAAAAAACAATAAGTAAGGTACGATGGGGTAAGACCGGACCATTTTTGAACTAGTTGGTCAGCTTTCAGGGCTGACTTTTATGCTTTACCTTTGTAAAAATTTCTCGAAATATTAATCCTTGTTTCAAATCAGTATGAAGTGTACCTAAGCTGTTTTTCCTGTATAAATTTTCAAAATCTACTCCTTCTACTTAAGATTGGACTATTGAATAAAATGTACTCTTAGTAAGTTTTTAGGTGCTAGTTTTCTTCCACTTATCGATTTTGCCAGCTTTGTAATGCAATAATAAATTTTGAAGTGCCCTTACTTATCGTTCTAGAGCTTATATGGTCTTGTTTAGATTAATATTATACGAGAATAAATCATACTCGAAAGGTTTTTTTATAATAAAACATTTTTTGTAAAAGTGGAGTATGTGTCAGTTTTCCGTCCATACTTATTGATATATTGATATTCAAGTTTTTGAAATAAAAGCTTATAATTAAAATATCAATTAAAGAATAAATAATTATTATCAATGGCAAATTTGACCTCAAAAAGTTTTTTCCATGTAGACGGAGAGCTGGCCACGTCAGATATGACACAATAGTCAGGTTTCATTGCTCTCATTATTGTGTCATATCTGACGTGGCCAGCTCTTAGTCCAATAAATTTGTAGCAGTTTAATCAGGTGCACGGCAACCCGGACGGGAAACTAGCATAACCACCCTATGCACGGTTTCAAATAATAGATATAATTATAAACCGCCTTTATTATGTTAATGTCAACCTTTCAGCATTTTCTCAAACTTTACAAAAACGAGTGAGTTAAAAATATTGAGAGTGGAAAGACAAGATGTTTCAAACCTTTGAAGCAAGATGTTTCAAACCTTTGAAGCAAGATGTTTCAAAATTTCAAAATTTTAAAAAAGGCTTTTGGCTATAATTCTTTTTTTTTCCCCAGCCTACTTGAAGAGATATAATACGTATCCATACTAATATTATAGTGTGTCTGTCTGTTAACTCTTCACGCTTAAACCGCTAAACTGATTTAGATGAAATTTGGTATGTATAAGGGGATGAAAACGGAATGGAAGTTTATACGGAATTGTTGCTCCCTGTTGACTTGAAATAGCATACGTGCTAGTTTTATATTTGCTCTTAGATTTTACTAACTAGTAACTTTTATTTTGCGTTTTATTATGTAATTCCATATGGCTCATGTTAATTTCGCGCAGACGAAGTCACGGGTAAAAGCTAGTATTTTAATATTGTAATGGATTTTGATATGATAAAACTTTTGAAATAGATGGCAATTAACCAAAACTAACCCAAAAATGTACCCAAAAAACCGTGACGACCCTATACACGACACGATACAACTAATCCATACTAATATTATAAATGGGAAAGTGTATGTGTGTGTTTGTTTCTTTGTTTGTCCGTCTTTCACGGCAAAACGGGGCGACGAATTGAAGTGATTTTTTAAATGGAGATAGTTGAAGGGATGGAGAGTGACATAGGCTACTTTTTGTCTCTTTCTAACCCCCCACTTCCCTAAAATGGTGGGTGAAAGATTGTATGGTTTGTTACCCCGAATTTAACGCGAGCGAAGCCGCGGGCAAAAGCTATTATATGTTATTAACTTACTCGTGCTGACTTTTCGTGTTTTTAATTCTTTTGTGTAATTTCAATTTATAATTCTTATGTGAGACGACAAACGCTTTTATATTTGTCAATTTTTTTAGTAAAAAACACTTATGGTATATAAATGAAAATGGTTAAAACATGTTAAAAAATTAATCTTAAACTTTAGGTTGAATTAAGTTATTTGCTTTTTAGCTATGGTTTTCTGTAAGTTACTTCCCCAGTCGAGCTCTGAGCCAGGTCCAGATTTGAGCGTGATAACATTCGCTGAACTGTGCCTTACCACAGTTAGCGAGATAACATTCGGAGTTCCCATACCTCCCTTTTGGACATAACATACCCGTGTCTAAACCTGTTCCTAGTAACCAACTAGGTACCAATTTAAAAAATGTTCACAGCAACAATTAACTGGATCCAGTCTTAAATGCCACGCAAAAACAAATCAAACCATTTTTTGTAACAAACAATTGAATTTATAGAACGAAACTTTTTTGTCTATAAAGATCACATGTATGCGCGACTTCGGCAGCAGATAGCATACATCCTCCATACTACCCTCTTGAACCTGATGTTTATTCAGTGTTGGGCGTAATTTATTAGATGGTACCTACTTTTGTAATGAATTAAATTGCTAATTAAATTACATGAAAATCAATTATATTAAGTAATTGAAATTGCTTGTAATTGAGATTACATGTCAGTAGTATTCCCGATTACCAGAGCTCGGATTTTTCACGGCAAAACAAAACACTAGCGTAATTTAGCCAGTGCTTGAAATATTATTTTATCGATATCGATAATTCAGAACTAGAAGAAATAAAAGTTACCAAATAAAATTAATATGTAATAAAACTAATAAAAACATTTGTATAAAGTTACTATATATTAGAAACAGACGCAATTTCTTCTTCAAAATCTACGTCAGTACACACAGCAGCACAAGACATTTTATTTGGGTAATAGTGATAGGAGTAGATGATCATTATCTTTTCAACATTCTCTGGGAGTAAACAGTTGCGTTTATCACTATAAATCCATTTATGTACACTAAATGTACGTTCAACTTCAGTTGACGTCAAGGGAGCAAATTTATAGAATTCATTATCAGTTCGGGTAATATTTTCAGATATGTCTCTTAAAATTTCGTAATCAGGATTTCGTTCGAGCACGGCTTCAAATTTACGTATCACTGGTAAAAGTTTACTCCAGTTTACGTAGCAACGAACAGTATCCAGAATGAGGAAGGATTCCGCAATGGATAAAGTCGAACATTGCAATTGTCCTATTGAAGAGGCTATTACTTCGTAGTTGTCGCGAATGAAATTTAACTCCGGTCGTAGTTTGCGTGTTTGAAAACATTTTTTTGCAGCTCTTATAGCTGCCGAGTCATTAGCAAGTATGGAGACGACATCACGTATTTGCTCATAGTATTGAGCGTAATATACCGCAGCAGATATCCAAGTTCCCCATCTGGTGATAATTGGCTCGGGAGGTAGGGGAATGGACGGATATTTTGCCTTAAAAAGGCGTACACGCTCTGGAGATTTTAGGAATATCTTTTTGACATTCGATATCAACCCATCCACACCTTTGAAATTATCTCGCACTTCTTCGGCAACCCGGTGCAGACCATGAGCTAAACACGTAATGTGTTTCATACGAGGAAACGTTGCTTTTAAAATACGACCGGCTTTAAGCATATATGCGGCACTATCTGTGCAAAGTAAAAGCAAATTGTTTACGTTATCATTGAAAGAATTTTGAAACAAAAATTTTAATTGGTTTATTATTAGGTTTGCTATTGTTTCCCCATTTACCTTCTCTAAAACCTTCGACCCCAAAAGATAAAATTGCTTAGAACAATTTTTTTGCAAAGACCGAATCACCACGTTTGTCACACATTTTCCCATGAAATCTGGTGTTTCGTCTATAGATATCCACAAATAATTGGTTTTGTTTACCTCTCTTATACCCTGTATAGTTTTTTTCTCAAACATGCTCGGAAATGTTCCTGTTACGTTAGTAATTAGAGACCAGTAGGGACTCTATTCCAAGGCAGGTTCAGCGCGACGTACGTAAAGGATTTTCATACAACATTAAATCACTCAGCCAGTAACTGAAGTTGTTTTAAATTTTGATCAATCTTACTATGCCAAAGGCTCGAGTCATTCTGCCAGAAAAAAAAGGTCAGCAATATTTTTCTGTGTTTTCCGGTTTTTATGTAGGTACAAAAAGTAATACTTATAAATAAAACTATTATTAACACACCAAAAACTTTATTTTAAAACCGAATATGTTACAATAAATCGACAAAGACAGTTTAATCTCGAATAACCGGTAACAAGTTGAAAGAAAAATACGAACATAAAAAAAAAAAAATTGTGGAGGGAAAATACATATATTTTATTGCATCGTTTTCTTTCATCGATAACGAATAATTTATCTTGCTTGGATACTTGGATAGTATTAAAATTTTTAATAAAATGACTTCTGACGAAAACGACATGGAAATTGATGGGACCCCTCCGGAACTACGAGCCGAGGTGCAATTAGCTTTAAACAATTTGCTGCCAGCTAAATCAAAAGAGAGGTATATCACATGTTACGAAAGTTTCCTTAAATGGAGGGCAGATAAAAATGCACATAGCTTTTCGGAAACAGTTTTCCTGGCCTATTTCACAGAAATGGCTCAATCGAAAAAGCCATCATCATTATGGGCAATGTATTCCATGATGAAGGCTACAATGCAGCTGAAACATAATATTGACATGCAGAGTTTTTCAAACTTACGTGCTTGGTTAAAAAGGAATTCAGCTGGGTACAAGGCCAAGAAAGCAAGAATATTTAGCAGTGAAAACATAGAAACCTTCCTCAACTGCGCACCTGATGATACATATCTTGCTATAAAGGTAAGCAAATCTGACTATTTAATCATATTTTACATACCTACTTGCATAAAAATGAAGTAACTACATAATCTTGATAATTTACTGCTCTGTCCAATGTCCTAGCAAAACCACATTTGCACTAATAAGATACAAAAAATAACAAAAAAAGTTTTGGTCTGACTATAATTTAATAAATAATAATGAATGTACCTACCTAACAAAAAACTTAACTAAAACTAATCAGGACACCAATAACATATTCTACATATTAATTTTATGACTGAATATTTACAAAAAAGTATTAATCATTTAATAAAAAAGCCTAGGTAATGAAATATATATCTACTATTATCTATTACAGGTAGCCATGATCTTGGGCATAACAGGAGCATGCAGAGGATTGGAATTAAGTATGATTACTACCAAAGACATTGAATTTCAAGGCGATATAATCGTAATCCAATTGAGAGACACTAAGACAAAAATAGATAGATCATTTGTGGTCCGGGATGAATTTAAAAATATTTTTCAAAAATATTATGACTTGCGGCCCAAGGACACAATTACTGATAGATTGTTTCTCAATTACAAGAATTCCAAATGCACTAAACAAGTAATTGGACGGCATACCATAGCTTCAATGCCTAAGAAAATTGCAACTTTTTTAAATTTAGATGACCCGCACTTATATACTGGACATAGTTTCCGACGTAGTTCAGCAACACTTCTGGCAGACTCTGGAGCCGACCTTCTAGCTCTTAAAAGGCATGGTGGCTGGAAGTTGGATAAGGTTGCAGAAGGTTACATTGAAGACTCCATAGGAAACAAGGACAAAATATCAAAAAACATTACAGAAAACATAAAATTAAGAAGTAGCACAAACACAGAAAATCAATACAACTCTTCGCATCAGAATTATGAATCTTTGTATGAAATCCACAACCAGGCTGCTCCAAAGATCCTCCAGGTTTCATTCGGCAAAATGTAAAACAACCTCCATCCATTCAAGTTCAACCTTCATCTTCAAGTACATATTGCCAGGTTCAAAATTTGACAGATTGTCCACAACCATCACTGCATGAATCAAATCCCCAGCCACCGCCTTCTCATCAAGATGTTGGAAATAGCGAGCAGTCCACCGCACATATCGTACCATCACAAGCAGGTTCTTCAACAGATATACAACAAACCAACATTTCTGTTCCTGGAAAAACAATAAAAATATCTATAAGTAACTGTCCTAACATGTCCAATATCACATTCAACATAAATTAATAATAACTTTGACAAAGTTTTCACGTTATGATTGATTCTAAATGTATGATAAAGTACGTAATATAAGTAAGTGGTCATATCTTAGACACTAAGAATGTTTAGTGAGTATTAGTAAGACTTTGCATTTCAATCTTACCTGTAGGTAGTCCCCTCATGATTTCATTTTTATTAATGTTGTACTGTACAGTTAATGTAAATAGGTAGCCACTTTATGTTTGTTTGTTCCCTTATTCCCAACGAATATTGCGACGTCCGAGTTCCGATATGTTGAAAAAATATTTAAGGTTATTATAAATGTCAAATTCCATTGGGTCGTTGGGTCGTTCTCGTTGTGACATATCGTTCAGAAACTAGTATAATGATTTTCTAAATTATATTTTGTATTAAAGGTTGAGCTGAAAGATATGACGGTGTACCATGTTGCAGTGTCTATTGAATCGAAACTGGCAATAGCAGCCAACCTTTTGAAATGATTTATAATTAAAACTTTTAGGGGCGTATGCACGATCAACTTATTTTCAGAGCGATTTATTTCTCTTTGTCGCAGTTTGCTACACTTTATGCGCATACAAAGAGAAGAGTCGTGAAATGTATGGGGCACCATACATTTCACAACTCTTCCTAGGTATGAAGGGCAAAATAGTAGCCGAGAAAAGTCTCTTGTGTGTGTGTGAGCCCTTAAATAGTTTAGTATAATTATGAACTATTATAGTAACTATAATGGGCTGATATATCTAATACAATAACTATATATCTACACTCAAGAGCAAAAGTAACGGGTCACTTTGTACTGATTTCTCATACAAAGTGACCTAATATTTTTGCTCTTGAGTTTATATAAAGACTTGTCTCTGCAACTATTTTGTATGTAATGTAAATAACCCTGTGTTAATTTTAGCGATATACCTAATATGATAAAATAAATTTTTATACCCATATACCCCTGTGTTTTATTTTATTTTATTTCCTTACATGTTTGAGAAAAGCACTATACATGCTTCGACCGTAATCAGCTTTCCTGGCTTCGTATTATAGCCGTCCTCGTCTTCGACTCGGACGGCTACTAAATACTCAGCCAGGAAAGCTTACTTACTGGTCTCTGCAGTAATGTACTATTTGTACACGAGATTCAAATAAATTTTTCGCAGGGTCGATTCGTCCGGTAAAGAAGTCATAGAGCAGTCGCAACATAAATACTTGTTAAAAAAATGACGAAAATTATTGTTGTTGACTGTTTGCCCATGGTATGTTGCATGAAATAAGAAAAATAATTAAATCGAAATAAAATTGATGTTTCCTATTTGGTTGCCCCGAACGGTAATTGTGGCGGTTGCTTTTCACATGATTCTCAATATTGCATTTCTTCAGTTTTAGATGCATATCGCACATAGAGCAGTATATAGTGGAGGTCACTTCATTATAGACTAACTCAGGGTGATTTTCAATCCACGTTTTGATCCGATCTTGTACATTACTCATTTTTGTATTAATTGATACCGTGCAATATTAAGTTATTATACGTATATCCAACACGTCGGATTCAATGCGTTGCGAAATAAATAATACCTAGATGCAATTTACGTTTTATACGTAATGAAATGACAGTTAAAGTGTGAATGTCATATGTCATGTGAGATGAAATTTGCAGTCGTTTCTATCATTTTAAATGAGGTGGTATAGTTACTTCGTTCTAAGTTGTACATGCAGACCTACCTCTTTGTTGCTCGACTATGGCAAAGCTAAAATGAAAAGTTATTTTATTACTTATACAGGATGTCCGGTAATTAATGCACAACCTTCTAACCCCCAGTAGGTCACCTTAGACTGGTCAAAAATATTGATTTTGAGCTCTAGTAAGTCTCCTGTTTTTCGAAATTTTCGCACGTTTGTTAGTTTTTAAATTTTGACATTCACACTGATAGGTGTACCATCGAATAAAAAAAGAAAAAATGTACTGAGGCAATACCTGTCATATACTCTAGTAAGATTCGATAGGTGTCGATAAAATAATATTTCAAGCACTGGCTAAATTACGCTAGTGTTTTGTTTTGCCGTGAAAAATCCGAGCTCTGCCGATTACATATAATTTGTAATTGCAATTACTTTTATCTTAACTACTTTTACTTGTAACTTCGATAATTTGAAATAATATACAAGTTCAATTTCTTTTTGGGTCAGTGGGGGCAGCTACCAGATCCCTCGCTACAACGCGAAAATGGTCTTAGAAGACCTTCCCTCAATTTCAAATTAATCAATCTTCATTAATTTGAAATTGAGGGAAGGTCTTCTACGGATTTTGGAAAAAAACATACAGGATGCGAGATGAGGTCACATTTGGTAAACTTCTTTTTGATGCCAATCGATCCCATTCTTGTATGGGATCAAAAATAATTTGCGGCTAGAAAAGCCACAAATTGAGAAAAACTTTTCCCATACTTTATGAAAATTGTTTTTTTTTTTTTTTTTTTTCAGATGCTGCTTTTTTATGCCAATCGATTCCATTCCTATCGTTTCTAATAGTTTCCTATTATTAGGTAATGTACTAAAAAGCCACAAATTAAATATTTTCCATACATTTACTATAAATAATAAATAAATATTATACGACAATCTTACACAAATCGACCTAGGCCCACAGTAAGCTCAATAAGGCTTGTGTTATGGGTACTAGACGACGATATATATAATAGATAAATATGGATAAATACTTAAATACAAAGAAAACATCCATAACTCAGGAACAAATATCTGCGATCAATACACAAATAAATGCCCTGACCAGGATTCGAACCCGGGACCTCCTGCTTCGTAGGCAGGGTCACTACCGACAGGGCTAGGAGATCGTCAAATAAAGAATAAGTGATTTTTAGGGTTCCGTAGCCAAATGGCAAAAAACGGAACCCTTATGGATTCGTCACGTCTGTCTGTACGTCTGCCCGTCCGTATGTCACAGCCATTTTACTCGGAAACTGTACGACGTATCTGAATAAAATTTACACATAAGGTGTATTCTGTATGCCGCTACTTAGTTATGTATTTAAATTTGAAAAAAAAATATTTTAAGGGGGGGCGCTCCATACATGTATCTAAATTTCAAAAAAAATGTTTTTACCAAATATCAACATGTGATACATCAATCGATAGGTCTTTAAAAATAATATTGAAGTTTTTTTGATCATTTTGTGATTAGTAAATATTTTTTGATATAATCGCTTCGAAAGTCAGAAAAATTTTGTAGCCCCCCCTGTAACTTTTGAACCGTAAGTCCAAAAAATATGAAAAAATTTGAGGAGATGCGCCTTATTATATACTTGCTACGAAAATTGTTTTGAACATTATCGGTTTAGCCATTTTTGAGTTATTTCCAAAAAACTTCCTCCATAGGCATCAGATACGACCTTTTGCTATTAGTTTGGTTCTTATTCCATTGAAGGTACGGAACCCTCCTGTGCGTGGTCCGACACGCACTTGGACGGTTTTTTAAACTTTTCACTTAACCAACAGTCGTTTTTATTAAGCATACCTACCGGAAGAAACATTTAAGTAAAATGTGAATGTACCTGAAAAAAGCGGCATCGCCATTATATCAAAATGCAACTAGGTACAGGTACACAATAGTGTTGGAGGATGTGTGGTTTGTATTTGCAACTAAAGGATAATTTTCCAGATAGGTAATTGAATTATCCGATGTTCTCCCGATGCGGTCTTATCCCAACGCACTTTACCGTCCTCATTGAAAGCGATTTTGACCATCTCTAATTTCGTTATAGATACTAAAAACCTGGATTTTTCAGAGCAGAAGAGGACATAAAACAAATTAGTTACAAATAATATTATCTTCAGTTAAGTACAATTTATTTGAACTTTTATTTTGAAAGACTTGACACGTACTTAACACATAGAAATATAACCGCCATGATGAATGCTTATTTTGGATATTTAGAATAAAACATTATATTATAATTGTGCGATTATGATACAGTAGGTAATGGCGTGCGTTGGTCAAGTAGTTTTATATTATAGGTAACTTTAATTATTTCGTCATTGATTACCTACATACAATAGTAACTTTAATTAAGTAAGTACACATAAAATGGAATCATTATCAAAGCGCCATCTTACTGTAAAAGACCGCGATTGCTTGACTATTTAAACATGTCAACATTGAATTGTCATAGTTCATCTCAAGTATACTAGATGGCAGAAGCGGAAGCTGCGATTATAAAAACGCAAAATGCAGTCGTCAACCGCGATACCCGTCACCTTAATTGATAAAGCGATCGAGCCCCGGTAAGGCGTATCGATGCGAGGTTCAAATCCTGCTGGGTTGATTATTTTTTCAATGTTTTCAGTGTTTGTATTTGATTGAATAACATACTATTGTATGAGTGGAATGCCCCACTTTAAAAAAACATGTAAAATAATTATGAACAATTATAAATCTCAAATACTATTTAACTAGTAGTCCGCCTCGAACTCAGAACTCGCGATTTACTTGCAAACGAGTAGGCGCCTTCTAGCTCCATGACCGGTCGATCCTGCTGATATACGAATTCTCAAATTATATGTATCTCTGCTACAACCCCAACAAATTTCATGAAGATCAGAAAAGCGTTACTAAAGTTATCGCGGAACAAACTCTCAAAATCAAAAAGCCATCGAAATGCTGAGACGTCCCACTAGCCAGAAGTTGTTTGTAAGAACTCACTTCGCTCGTTCGATAAGTACCTAAGGAAGCGTAATCAACGCTCGAAACCTGAACAAAAACAGTGGTGCCAAAGGGGGTGGAGCTAATCATCGTGGTGCCCTAATGTCATGTCAAATTTTTTTGAAATTGTCATGTAGTGAAAATACCAGTTTCATCTAGGCATGAAGTTTCAATAATATATCGCTATTAGAAGGTCAGTTTGTGCCATGTATTGGTGCAGAAGTTACACAGGCGCCAAAATGACAAAATTTATTATATTCGGTAAGTAATTTACACATAAATATTACTAGCAGTCCGCCTCGAACTGAGAACTCGCGATTTACTTGCAAACGAGATGACCAATATAACAAGACCCTTTTGAGGATTTTTTTTCGCCTTCTAGCTCCACAACCCCTTGATCGATCCAGCTCATATTCGAACTCTCAAATTATATGTATCTCTGCTACAACCCCAGCAAATTTCATGAAGATCAGAAAAGCGTTACCCAAGTTATCGCGAAACAAACTCTCAAAATCAAAAAGCCATCGAAATGCAGAGACGTCCCACTAGCCAGAAGTTGTTTGTAAGAACTTGCTTCACTCACGCTCCGCCCGTTCGATTATGTTACTGACTTGTCAAACTTGGGCGTATTTATTATGCGTTAACTTGGCATTTGAATTACTTTAATTTGAGTATCTACTGCCTAATTGAACTTCATTGTCAAATTGATTTTGACCACTCACAACACGGCAACTTTTCTTATTGGTGAATTGGCATGAAACCTTTGCGGAATTAATGTTAACACAAAAAAATATGCTTCAAGAATAGGTACTTGATTGGATAACCAGACATAAGACATTTTAGTTTTTGTATATGTATGTAAAAATAGGTCGTTTTTTCACATGAGCTTTGCTTGACTTTATTCGTCTTGATATTATATGAGTTTGATGTGTAAACTTATGTAATTCACTTACCCAATTGGAAGTTGCTTTCAACTTGATAATATTGCTTCAACAAGTCGTAAACGGCCGCCTTCATTCTGCCTCGAATACCATTCCTATAAAAGTACAATTGTGTTAATATTATAATACTTTTAATGGTACTTACGCTTCTTTAAATTTATTTATAATTACCCAGAAAATCACATTAGAAACCTCTAAAATCATCAGTGTTTCTCTACTACATTATGCATGTATTATACATATAAACCTTCCCCATGAATCACTATCTATTACAAACCGCATCAAAATCCGTTGCGTAGTTTTAAAGATCTAAGCATACATAGGGACAGACACCGCGGAAAGCGATGTTGTTTTATACTATGTAGTGAAGAATAATAAATAAAATAATATATTACCTGTATCTCTGAACCAAAAGTACTAGGGCCTGTGTGCTCATGAAGAATACATCTCTGTCGGCGCGCTTAGGTAGAGAAGCGGCGTGGCTGTAACAATGCACAAATTAATATAAATTAACGGCCTCCTAGCCCAGTCGGTAGTGACCCTGCCTATGAAGCAGGAGGTCCCGGGTTAGAATCCTGGTCAGGGCATTTATTTGTGTTTATCACAGTGTTACATTCAAATTACAGAAACGCATAAAAAAAAATGACATTGCTACTTTAAACCAAATCAAATTCAAAATTATAATAGTCACAGTCAATCAATACATTAAATTAGTCACACCAGCCCAAGCATTATTTGCCTCCATTTGTCATAAATGGGGCAGTCGAACCTGTACGCGAACACTTTCAGGATGCCGTAAATATGACTAGCTTTTGCCCGCGACTTCGTCTGCGTGGAATTAACATTCCCCATGTGGAATTAATAAAACGCCTTAGTAAAATCTAAAAGCAAATATTAATTTAGCGTATCGTATATGCTATTTCAAGTCAACAGTGAGCAACAATTCTCTTAGAGAAATCATACTATTGTATTGACGACTACATAACGAAGGTTATATAAATAGTAGTATAAGAATATAAACAGTCAACCCTCTAAATATATATAAATACTTAAATTTTTAACTTGATTAACAATATTGACATCGTTAAATTTATTCCTAAATTTACATCTATATAATTAGAAGAATATATAGCTTTTAAGGTTATGTAAATAGTTCTAGTCAACCCCCTAAATATATATAAATAGGTACTTGAAATTTTGACTTAATTAACAATGTTGACATCGTTGAAATTATTCTTAAATTGACATCTACATAATTAGATGAATATATAGTTTTTAAGCTAAGCTAAATGTATTCACACACAATGCATATTGTTTTTGAATAAAAAAATGAATGAAATGAATGAATGTATACAAACTTCCACCCCTTTAAGGGATGACTCCTGAGATAAAAACTATCCTATGTCCTTCCTCGGGACTTAAACTATCTTCATACGAAATTTCATCTAAATCGATTCAGCGGTATAAGCGTGAAGAGGTAACAGACAGACAGACATACAGACAGACACACTTTCGCAATTTTAATATTAGTATGGGTTGTCACAATTAATCATTTAGATACATCCATTATTTCAGCTTCGATTGGTTTTGTCGACAAACTATTGTCATTGGGGTAGACCCAATTAGTATTTTTTTGTCTTGAATTCCAGTTTCGAGTATAGTAGTCCGTTTCGAGCTAAAAACTCGCGATTCTTGACCAGTATAACAAGACCCCGTAACAAAACTTTTAGGCCTTCTGATTTCGGAACCCCCCGGACAAACCAGCTCATATAAGAACTAATTATATTTATCTCTGGTAAAACCTCAACAAACATGAAAATCAGAAAAAAGCATAGTCATACTAGCCATATACCTGACATGGTAATAATAATGCCAAGATTGAACGGGATGGTCTTATTAAACTTTCAGTAGGTATGTTTATAATGTGAGCTAGGATTTTGCCAGCACAAGAGAGAAGCGATATGCCTCGGTAAGAGCTGCAATCGGAGACATCTCCTTTCCCTTTGTACAGTTTACAAATAACTCCATCTCTCCAATCCTGAGGCACTTGCTCATTATCCCACTCTCGTAGAATAAGTTGGTACAAGTTGTTGGCAATGCTGCATATGTCCACTATATTTATAGATTTCTGCAGCAAATTGGTCCGAACCGGGTGTCTTTGAGTTTTTGAGACGCTTGACGGCTCTTGCGAACTCTTCTTTTGACAGACTGGTAGTTCTTTAACACTTTCGCAACCGGGCAAAATTTTGGAAAATACCCCAGAAACCGACAGAACTCGCCAGGCGGGTTACGACATGCAACGCAATGCCGCAAGCCGCGTGCCCGGCATCTGAGCAAACATTACGAGTGCCCACCAGGCGGGTTCTCGGTAGTCAAAGTGTTAAGTGTATTGATATAGGAGAGATTAGCACTGAACGCGTCGGGATTTAGAACAAAAATGCTCTGCCCATCGCTTTGTCAGGTATGACAGAGAAGGCGCTATTATCGTTGGTCCTTGTCATATTATCACATTGTGATTATTGCTTACTTCCAAAACGCTTAGGGCAAGTACAATATAAACATTTGTTACCCTCCACCGTTTTATGAAGGGGAACAAAGAAACCGACTAAATAATGAAGGCTAGTTATAGACGGAGAGCTGGCCACGTCATATATGACACAATAATGAGAGCAATGAAACCCATGTAGTTATTTTGCTATACTATGCTTATTTCTAGATCCGGACATCTGGCAGCTGTAAAGTGGTGGAGGTCAAAGAATGCAAATAACTTGGAGAAAACAAATCCTACAGTTCTGGGTTTAATGAAATATTATAGGAAATTATGTAATTAATTAGGTTATATCATATCCAGAAGGTTCTGTTCGGGAAAAGTAGTGCCAAATGATGTAAAATGCAATTTTTAGTTAGTCACCTACCGTTTTTGTTTCCGCAATAATAGACAATGGTTTTTAATCTAATGTTAAAATATAGGCCCTGTCCTCTGTAAATTACACAACTTTGGCATTTTTTACCTTTTTTGGTATAACTTTTTTCCAACTTAAAAACTTTGTTGGTCTGTCACTCTGACATCCACCCATTAATAGCTGCCAGATGCCCGGATCTAGCAATAAGGATGGTAAAGCAGTCTAACTAGACAGGTTTCATTGCTCTCATTATTGTGTCACATCTGACGTGGCCAGCTCTTAGACCATTACGGTATGCTGTCAGCCATCTTAAAACGTGTTTTAAAATGTATCGCGTTGCATGTATTTCTCTCCTTCTTGAGGGGAACGCGTTTTTCTGCTGAGACTTGCTTTGAAAAAAAGAAATTAAAGTTATCGCGGAAAAAACATTCGAAATTAAAAAGCAACCGAAATTCACGAACATCCCAGTAGCCAGCTGACAGTTATATTGTGTCCGAAGTTGTCTGTAAGTATTTCGCTTCGCTTCTCTCGCTCGTTCGATAAATAAATTATCTTATCTTATACTTACTGGTCTATGACGCTAGCGATTTGCTGACTAGGGAACTGCGCTAGCACACTAGTAATGTTCCTCTCGTACAGCGTCATCAATTTACGCACTTTCTTTTCTACGGCGACCGGAATGCGACCGGAGGCTGACGATAGGACCTGTTGATAAAGGAGATATGTACTACAATTGACAACTAGTAATACAATTGACAAAGGATGTGAGTAATAAAATTGACAAACAGATTTTACGGTAATAACTGATTCAAAATAAAACAAAAAAATATTTTTGTATAATCTTGGTCACGGCACCCAATTGGAATAATATAGTCATTGCGTGTCAAAATATGTCAAAATAGATACAATATCATGTATGTAATGGCACAAAAGCGCATCAACGATTTATTTAGTGTGAAATTGGTAATCAAAAACTTGAGGAAGAATAAAAATTTAAGATACAACAAGATAAAATGGAGAGCTATACATCCTTACTAATATTATAAATGGGAAAGTGTGTGTGTGTGTGTGTGTTTGTTTGTCAGTCTTTCACGGCAAAACGGGGCGACGAATTGACGTGATTTTTAAGTGGAGATAGTTGAAGGGATGGAGAGTGACATAGGCTACTTTTTGTCTCTTTCTAACCCCCCACTTCCCTAAAGTGGGGGGTGCAAGTTTGTGGATATGGAGCATTCCGGGGGGCAAAGGGGAACCGTGTTACCCCGAATTTAACGCGAACGAAGCCGCGGGCAAAAGCTAGTAAAAAATAAAAAAGAAGTTATAGTTCCCCTTTTGGGCGCCATTGTAGTATACAACGTTGCGAAATGAGGTATTTTTTATGTTGTAGTTATGTCTTTATGTTTTTTTAATATATTTTGTACTATAAAATATAACTAACCTCCTGCAGCTCTTGAAGAGGCAACGATGGATCACGTAAGCTCTGCATGAACTTCTCGACGATTTCACGAGAGCGAGGCGTGTTGTATGGCTCGGGAAGGCAGTAACCTGAGGAAATTAAAGTTTCGTGAGAAAACGGTTACACTCACGTCACTTTAGTCACTTGCTTGGAGAGCCTAGTTCTCCATCTTCAACCACTAAGTGCTAAATTTAAGCAAGATCAAAAACTGATAACCAGGGCCCGTAATTTTCATGCCGATGACATCAATTTGACGTCACGCTCCATATAGGATGATCCCAAATAGTTTTATTGTAAATTATTAATCATTAGTCGTCAATCATTTTAATCATGTACAAATGACTTCAAAAGTACTCTATTTACACATGATATAAATAATAACTACTTGATACGTGAAACGTAAATAAAACTATTTGATTTGTTTTTATACATACATTTTATTACATGGTATTGCTAACAACACATTACAATTCATTAGAAAACAGAATTCCTCTCTAACGTAAAGCACGCCATCCTTCTTGCATTAACTCCCATGCAATGAAAATCTAAGTCATCTTCGCGTTCATACGGAAAGCAATATTCATAAAAATCTTTTTTTTTTTGTAATCGTATTTTTGTTTGTTGTGTGGTTAATTATTCCAACTTCTCTGCTAAAATGAACATGTATAATTGATGGACACATTTTTTCTGATTTTAACAACTAAAATTAGGAAATCAGTATTTTTATTTCTCAGTGGCACTTGTAACATTTTTGACAGAACGTTTTTTTAATGAGAACGAATAAAAAAGGTTACATTTAAAAAAGGTTTTATTACATATTGATTTATAAACAGCCAAGGAAATTGATTTGTGTAACATTACGTACTTTGTCATAGTGACAATCAACATCTAGACGATAGAGATTTCATATTATTGTCACTGTGACAAGGTTCTAAATGGTATGCAAATCAAAGTCCTGGGCTATACCTACACGAATAACCAGATACTTAATGATATTATTTACAAACGAGGTTTTGTACAATATAATATACAAGTTAGTTTTGTACATAATTATTTACAAATTAATTTGAAACATATTTACATTTCTACTTTATTTGGCCCTTATATTTTGATTCGAAGTTAATAATTAGAATTTGCTCAAGGTTTTTAGGGGTCATGCTGCATCGCCGGTTTGTAAAAATCCATTTTAATATTGAAAAGGACCTTTCAACTTCTACAGATGTAATAGGGGCATACTTAAAATAAGGCCATAAATCTATTTTCTCATTGCTTCCATCAAGACGAACTTCTTTATTGTCGTTTAAGTCGGCCATTATTTGCATGGTTGGTAATTCCTTGTTTTTGTGTAAGACTGTTTTATGCTTTTTATAAATAAATTTTCCTTTTTCATGCAGATTAACCCTTGATAATTTGCCTGTCACAGTTTTAACTACTTGTAGCGACTCACTCAATGTCAGCGTAGAACTCTCCATTTGCTTGGTAGCTTTTACTAAAACTGTGCAGCTTTCAGTTATGAATTTTAAATGCTTTTTCAGATGAGGTTTCCCAATTGCTAATTTAGCCCGTCTTACTTTTGCGGTATTCTGGTCATCGAGATTGTTAAGAACGTTTTTGATTTCATCGAAGTAAGTCATGTAGTAAATACAGGCCTCAATCCTCGTATTCCATCTTATTATAACTGGACGGGGAGGTTGTGGCATATTAGGATATAACTGTTTTAACTTTTTTGTTCGTGATGGGGATTTTAAAAATGTCGTTTTCATACTACAAATCAACTCGTTTACATCCTCATACAAACCTCGAACTGTGTCAGCAACACGGTTGAAGCCATGGGCCAAGCATGTCACGTGTATCATATTTGGAAATGAATTCCGTAGAGTTTTACCTGCTTTTACCATATAGGGAGCCCCGTCAGTCAAAAATAACACCACCCTTTCATTGTAATTGTCATTTCCATAAAGAGTTTTCAACGATTCGATTACTAAATTGTTTACAGTGGCATGATTAGTCCTGTCAAGGACCTTGGAAGCTATTATGTGTGGTTTACTTGCGTTAGTCTTTCTGAGTGCTCCAACGATAACATTGGCCACATTTTGGTCCAATTGATCTTTCGTCTCGTCAACACTTACGTAAATATACGAATCCGCGATATCATTCCTGATAGAATCGAAAACCTTTTTGAACATTTTAGGTAAATACTGTACTCTTAAGTTTGACTCCGATGGAACTTTTGCTGTTTTCGCATACTTGCCATCAATGCATTTTTGAAGGAAGTTACGGAAATTTTCATTTTCTAATTGAAACCATGGTATGTTTGACGCTACCATAAAATTCGTAAGATCCAGGTTAAACTCATTTTGTGTTAATTTTCCTTCTTCTCTTTCAATATGTTTAGTTGTTTGCAAATGTGCTGTGACATTGCTGACTTTTGATGTTATATATTGATCACAACAGGAACAATAAACGTTTTCGTCGTATACGATTAAAAACGGATATCTGTAGCAAAACTGGTGTAAAGATGACATTGTACCTATTTACATTTATCCAACAATACCTAACAAATAAATTAACAATAATTAAAACACAACAATATGTATTATTTTAAGCTGACAGCTATATAAGTCAATTAGACATGGTACTGATTATTTCAAGTATCGATATCGGTTACCTGCAGAGGTTGTTCAACATAGACATAAACAAAAAGGAAGATGAGTGACGTTCATAGTAAACAAAACTGAAATGTGGTCCAGCACCTACACACTTGTAAAATGCTACACACCGCTGTACTCAAACTCAAACTCAAACATTTATTCAGTAAGTAGGCCACAAGGGCACTTTTACACGTCAAAGTAAAAGAGAGAAAAAAAATCAAACTACACCGGTTCTAACCCTACACTTCTGACCCGAGAAGAATTATGTCCGGCAAGAAACTCGGCGGGACTTATTTTTTCAAAACAACAGTACATCAAAACTAAACAATACATATAAGTGCGTTATTCTATAAGAAAACATATCAAACCAAGGTTAGATTAACCAACAATAGGTTATAGTTTAAGAAAAATACCAAAGAAAAGAGGTGAGTCTAAATCTGACTATTTGAAAATGAATTACATACAAGTTTGATATACTTTCTTACCTGAACTGTGTCTTCTACATACATTTCCAAATTATAATAATCCATCATCAACAGTTAGAAAAAAAAATTGAATTTAAATTTAAAAAAAAGTATGTGTGTATAAGGTCTCCAAGTGTCTTGATCTATAAATTCTATATAATAATAAAAAAATATGGATAATCAAGCACCGAATGTTGTGTCTAAAGCCAATTAAACTAAAATTAAATATGATTAATAAAAAGTTACGTGATTGTGTGGCCTCAGTTAATACATGTGTATCAAGGGCAAAAGAGATAAACCTATATAGTTAACACGGCTATGCAAGCGAGACCTCCATATTTTACGTATTGCACAAAGTGTAACTGAGAGACTCTGCCACACGACTAATTCAATATAGGTCCCGGAACCTATATTTGATTGCACACAATCGAGCGCCTGGTACCGTATCTCTCTTTTTGTATAAATCAATGTTGTTAAATGATTAATTATGACGAATTTAATTGGAATCATACTCTATGCAGCATGACTCTATGTAGCAATTGGGAAACATCATCTGAAAAATCATTTAAAATTCATACCTGAAAGCTGCAGAGTTCTAGTAAAAGCTACCAAGCAAATGGAGAGTTTTACGCTGACATTGAGTGAGTCGCTACAAGTAGTTAAAACTGTGACAGGCAAATTATCAAGGGTTAGTCTGCATGAAAAAGGAAATTTTATTTATAAAAAGCATAAAACAGTCTTACACAAAAACAAGGAATTACCAACCATGCAAATAATGGCTGACTTAAACGACAATAATGAAGTTCGTCTTGATGGAAGCAATGGGAAAATTGATTTATGGTCTTATTTTAAGTATGCCCCTATTACATCTGTAGAAGTTGAAAGGTCCTTTTTAATATTAAAATGGATTTTTACAAACCGGGGATGCAGTATGACCCCTAAAATCCTTGAGCAAATTCTAATTATTAATTTCGAATCAAAATATAAGGGGCAAAAAAAGTAGAAATGTAAATATGTTTTAAATGAATTTGTAAATAATTACGAGTATGTACAAAACTAACTTGTACAGCCTTGGCCAGAAGTATGCCCCTATTACATCTGTAGAAGTTGAAAGGTCCTTTTTAATATTAAAATGGATTTTTACAAACCGGCGATGCAGTATGACCCCTAAAAACCTTGCGCAAATTCTAATTATCAATTTCGAATCAAAATATAAGGGGCAAAAAAAGTAGAAATGTAAATATGTTTTAAATTAATTTGTAAATAATTACGAGTATGTACAAAACTAACTTGTACAGCCTTGGCCAGAAGTGTTGAGCATAGCTCTTTTTTGCTTGCAATTTTGATGTTAAGTATTAATTCCCTATCATAACAATGTACAATGACGTAAAATGTTATATTTTATTGATATATCTAGAAAACTTCACTTAATAACACTTTCAAGGTACCTATAAAATATGAAAAGTGGAGGTCCCAAAAATGCGAATTTAGGTCGGTGCGAAAAATTGCAAATATTCGATGCAGTTACTACTCATTTCAACAAAACATGCCTGTTCAGTTTGAATTAATTGATAAAATAACTTCAAAAAAGTCAGAAACACCGGTCTAAACTTTCGAGTTTTGTATGAAAATCACAAGGATGCTCAATACTTCTGGCCAAGGCTGTATATAATAATGTACAAAACCTCGTTTGTAAATAATATCATTAAGTATCTAGTTATTCGTGTAGTTATGGCCCAGGACTTTGATTTGCATACCATTTAGAACCTGGTCACAGTGACAATAATATGAAATCTCTATCGTCTAGATGTTGATTGACACTATGACAAAGTACGTAATGTTACACAAATCAATTTCCTTGGCTGTTTATAAATCAATATGTAATAAAACCTTTTTAAATGTAACCTTTTTTATTCGTGCTCATTAAAAAACGTTCTGTCAAAAATGTTACAAGTGCCACTGAGAAATAAAAATACTGATTTCCTAATTGTATTAGTTGTTAAAATCAGAAAAAAATTGTCCATCAATTATACAAAATTACAACAAAATTAACAGGGAACTTGACATACACTCAAAACCATACCACGAGTGTAAATCGCTCATCACAAAGTGGCTCAAAAGGAAATCCTATGAGGATACGGAGAGTATGTTGCGACCGCTATACTAGGAAGCACCACACACACATGTACACACACCACACACACACACACACACACACACACACACACACACACACACACACACACACACACACACACACACACACACACACACACACACACACACACACACACACACACACACACACACACACACACACACACACACACACACACACATACACTCACACTCACATACTACTATTATTCTAATATTAAGTATGTTCAAGCATGTCCCATGTATGTAGTGCCTAAGCTAAAAACCATTAATTACCTACAAAACTTTTACCCTTTTAACTTTTATAAACCTAAGGGAAGAGCGGTGCCTCCCAACACAGGCAATATTTTGCTTACCGGGTGGCCCCATCCCCTGTATCATAACCCTGTATGCATTTATGAAATAAATAATTTTGAATTTTTTTTTTTTTTTTTTGACATTTTCTTTTTAGCAGAGAATTTGAAATAATTAACCAAATGTGTGACACAACAAACAAAAATACGATTACAAAACAAAATGATTTTTATGAATATTGCGTTAGGTACGTATGAACGCGAAGATGACTTAGATTTTCTTTGCATGGGAATTAATGCAAGAAGGATGGCGTGCTTTACGTTAGAGAGGAATTCTGTTTTCTACGTAACAATTGTAATGTGTTGTTAACAATACCATTTAATAAAATGTATGTATAAAAACAAATCAAATAGTTGTATGTACGTTTCACGTATCAAGTAGGTATTATTTATTCCATGTGTAAATAGAGTACTTATGAAGTCATTTGTACATGATTAAAATGATTGACGACTAATGATTAATAATTTATAATAAAACTATATGGGATCACCCTATATGGAGCGTGACGTCAAATTGATGTCATCGGCATGAAAATTACGGGCCCTGCTGATAACTATTATTACAGGTCTATGGGTTGAACCATGATGGCGGCAACGCTTAGGAGAATAGTTTTTGTTTTTGTTCATTTTCGTGGTTCAGTGTGTAATATTGATAGCTTATCGTGCGGTGACACTAACGAACAAGTGTACAGCTAATGAAGAATTAGTCTCAAAACGCGTGTAACCATTGTTTGGTTCAGAACAACCTGTAGTCGCCGGAGTCGGGCCCCTCGTGCTGCTTGTAGAGATGAGCTATCGCTCTACAAATGGCGAGGCCTCTACCGAACAACGTTGCCGATATTTATTTAATGAAACAAATATCGATCGAAGACATTGTATACAAAAATAGATTGACTTACAAGCGTTCAATTTCCCGCCATTTTATACTTGACATTGGCTACAGGCAATACCCCCTAAAGTCCATTAGAAAAAAATGTTAAATTAGGAACAACTTGCGCAAATTCGTTTAGGGCGACGCAAGCTATCAATTAAAGTGTGCCTTAATGTCGTTACTGGAATTAGACTACTGGCAGCTGTACATCGATGGAGCTCGAATTTATTACAGACTTTTGCTGTGGTAGTCGTTTGTATTTTTGTCTCGAAAAAGTATTAATAAATAATCAAACATACCGGCAAGTATATTCTCCAGTATAGCCCTGTACTTGTTGTGCTGTTGGCTCAGCTTCTCGGACAGATTGGGGTCCTCTTGATGGGCAAACTGACCTGGCAGCTGTACATTGATGGAGCTCGAATTTATTACAGACTTCTTCTGTGGTAGTAGTTTGTATTTTTTTCTCGAAAAAGTATTAATAGATGAGCAAACATACCGGCAAGTATATTCTCCAGTATGAACCCTTTCCTTATTGTGCTGTTGGCTCAGCTTCTCGGACAGATTGGGATCCACTTGGTGGGCGAACTGACCTGGCAGCTGTACATCGATGGAGCTCGAATTTATTACAGACTTTTTCTGTGGTAGTAGTTTGTATTTTTGTCTCGAAAAAGTATGAATAAATGAGCAAACATACCGGCAAGTATGTTCCCCAGTATGGCCCTGTACTTATTGTGCTGTTGGCTCAGCTTCTCGGACAGATTGGGGTCCTCTTGGTGGGCGAACTGACCTGGCAGCTGTACATCGATGGAGCTCGAATTTTTTACAGGCTTTTGCTGTGGTAGTAGTTAGTTTTTCTTTCTCGAAAAAGTGTTAATAAATGAGCAAACATACCGGCAAGTATATTCTCCAGTATGGCCCTGTACTTATTGTGCTGTTGGCTCAGCTTCTCGGACAGATTGGGGTCCTCTTGGTGCGCGAACTGACCCTTGTAGGGGGTCGCTGTGGTCACTAGGGAGGGGTCGTCCAGTTCTGAAAGCAATAATATAATTGTGTTAAAAACGTAAGGTATTAACGGATCGAATTATAAAGATTAAAAAATATATAATTTTAAACAAAAAAAGAACTGACTTCACTTAGCTTCCACCTTTCCAAAAGCCAATGCTCGAGCTGATGTAGAAAATACTCAAATCACTATAGGTGTGCCTATAATAGTTGAAGAGTTCCCTCGATTTCTCCAGGATCCCATCATTAGATCCTAACCTGGTTACAATGGACCAACTGTGAAGTTATACTCTTTCAGACAAAAAAAGAATTTTCCAAATCGGTTCAGCCGTCTTCGAATAATCGGTGAACATACATTTAAAAAAGCAAGCAAAAACAAAGATCCTATAGTGATACTACACATAGGGCTGCCATCCGCCCAGGTTTACCCGGATATGTCCTAGTTTGGAGGCCATCCGGGGGACACTTTTTATATGAGGAAACAGCAAAGCAATTGTCTTTTTTAATAATATTATTTTCGGACACGTCCGGGGAAAAAATGCGATTTACGCCAAATGTTCGGGTTTTTTTAAGTCTTTGTCCGGATTCGGCGAATTTAGACATGGCAGCCCTAACTACACCTATAGTGATTTCGGTATTTTTCACAGTAGCTCAGGCATTTCCTTTTGGAAACGTGGAGTACCCTAAGTGAAGTCGGTTCTTTTTTATTTAAAATTATTAACTACTTATTTATGCGAATGAAGTAGCCACTTCTACTTACCAAGAGTACCAATAAGTGAGCCCATTTCCAAGACAGCGCCGGGCCTGAGGCTCCACGTGACTTTGCCTGATTCGGGGGCCGAGAGGGTCATGACCATTTTCATCACCTGATGACAAACAAACGTATGTTATTAACATTATATGTTGTCTTAATGAAAACTAGCGACCCGCCCCGGCTTCGGACGGGACTTTTTTGTAGACCTTTTTAAGGTGTATAATACTGTCGTACATTATTTTGATCTATCTTGCAGGTTTGAGCCAGCGTTTGCATTGTAAGCGCAAAAAATGTGTTTATTTACGACATCACATTAGAAACCTCTCAAATTATCAGTGTTATCTCTACTAGATTATGCGTGTATTATACATAAATATAAGCCTTCCTCTTGAATCACTCTATCTATTAAAAGAAACCGCATCAAAATCCGTTGCGTAGTTTTAAAGATCTAACCATACATAAGGACAGACAGATAGGGGAAAGCGACTTTGTATTATACTATGTAGTGATAATGTGAGTTTACAATGGTGAAGCGAGTCGAACGGAAACTTGAACAATTAGCCTGCTAGCATTTATCTTTGCTTCTTCCCATGGCTCAAATGAGTCTGAGATCCGCTCGGCTACTTAACCTCACACATGCCCGCCGTCTTCAATAAGGCAGTTGAGGAGCTTCCCAGCGAAAAGGGACTTGAGTTTGGTCGGGTCCTTTTGCTTCTCAAAGACTACGGTTTATTTCGTAATGTCTATCATCTCATCTCGTTCACTCACGTCAATTTCAGCACAAGGCTGTCTCTTATCCACAAGAATACAGCTTTCTATAAGGCAGTTAATCAGTTTCGTTACATAATGGCGCTCGAAGCTTTGGCCGGTTCTCTACTTTCTACCTGGTTTCGTATAAGCTGTATGTGTCTCGTTCACTCACCTCAATTTCAGCATAAGGCTGTCCTTTATCCACATGCCCGCCATCTTCAATAAGGCAGTTGATGAGCTTCCCAGTAGAAAGGGACCTGAGCTTGGACGGGTCCTTTTCCTTCTCAAAAACAACTGTTTGGTTCGTGATGAGGGGTGACTATTTAGCATGTCATCCGACTTACCTCAATCTCAGCATAAAGCTGTCCTTTTTCTAAAATAGTTGATGTGTTTCGTTACATAATAGCGCCCGAAGCTTTGGCCTTTAAGCTTTCCATTTGGAATTTGTCTTGTTCACTCACCTCAATTTCAGCATAAGGCTGTCCTTTATCCACATGCCCGCCATCTTCAATAAGACAGTTGATGAGCTTCCCAGCAGAAAGGGACCTGAGTTTGGACGGGTCCTTTTCCTTCTCAAAGACCACCGTTTGGTTGCCAATGACTATGCGGTACTTGTCGACTTCGTCTTTAAGGTAGGTGGTGTAAGATGCGCCGTCAACGGAGAGGAGCGTGCCTGCGAAAATATTTTTATTTTAGTGGAAGAGAATATGTAAAGTGTAAATGGAAATACATATATTTCTCACCAATTTGAACTCCTTATTTTTATATTGTTTAGAATATTTGTGCTTTCTTCATCGTCCTCCTGATGGTTCACACAAGGTATTCAAAATATATGTATGTATGTTTATTATTATATGTATTTGTGTAAGTTTATGTATATATTTATATAGCTTAATATGTATCTATTGTTAGTTTTTTTTTTCTCTATTAATTCTGTCATATTTAATGGACCCTGCACCTACTTAACATTTCTGTTTAGCCCATTGGTTGACTGGTAGAGAATGCCTTATGGCATTAAGTCCGCCATTTGTACCATCTTGTATTGTGCAATAAAGATTAAATAAATAAATAAATATTTGACAAGTTTTGACTGAATACATACTTGGTATTTGCAGTTTTGCCGGTCTACTACATCCATATACAAGATATCACTATACTCCGCTTGGCGCGTTATTTCTTTGAAACCTAATCTGCCAAAAAGAAGGGGTGCGGGAGGGGACACGCAATGCTAGACAGGGAACGTGCAATTATTCCATGAGGCGTAAGATAAGGTCAGACATTAATGGTTGCCATGGCGACGTACTAAGTTTACTGTCACTTCTAATAATTAGTGTCTTACTATAGAGTGAAATTACTTCGAGCGTGGCAGCGGGTGTCGCCCGGCTATGCGGGGTCTTGGGTTTAATTAGTCTATGACTACATCCCTTAGTCCTTTTATTTTTCTTTTTACTTTCGATCCTACGTGGCATTTTTACGGTGGTCTTTTCATTTCACCCTGGTCTATTCCCGGTCTACCCGGTCTACTAACCGCAATTACTCATCTTTTTCACCTACAACCAATAAAGCCCTTGGTCTTTCCATTTCACCCCGGTCTTTTCCCAGTCTACTCAGTCTACTCACCACAATCAGTCAACTATTTCACCTAGCCCCAACTAAACCCTTGGTCTTTCCATTATACCCCGGTCTTTTCTCGGTCTACTAACCACCATCATTCATTTTATGGATCCACTGCCTAAAAAACCCTTGGTCTTTCCATATCACCCCGGTCTTTTCCCAGGCTACTCGGTCTACTAACCACCATCATTCATTTTATGGACCCACTGCCAAAAAAACCCTTGGTCTTTCCATTTCACCCCGGTCTTTTCCCAGTCTACTCGGTCTACTAACCACCATCATTCATTTTATGGACTCACTGCCTAAAAAACCCTTGGTCTTTCCATTGCATACCGGTCTTTTCCCAGGCTACTCGGTCTACTAACCACCATCATTCATTTTATGGACCCGCTGCCTAAAAAACCCTTGGTCTTTCCATATCACCCCGGTCTTTTCCCAGGCTACTCGGTCTACTAACCACCATCATTCATTTTATGGACCCACTGCCAAAAAAACCCTTGGTCTTTCCATTTCACCCCGGTCTTTTCCCAGTCTACTCGGTCTACTAACCACCATCATTCATTTTATGGACTCACTGCCTAAAAAACCCTTGGTCTTTCCATTGCATACCGGTCTTTTCCCAGGCTACTCGGTCTACTAACCACCATCATTCATTTTATGGACCCGCTGCCTAAAAAACCCTTGGTCTTTCCATATCACCCCGGTCTTTTCCCAGGCTACTCGGTCTACTAACCACCATCATTCATTTTATGGACCCACTGCCAAAAAAACCCTTGGTCTTTCCATTGCATACCGGTCTTTTCCCAGGCTACTCGGTCTACTAACCACCATCATTCATTTTATGGACCCGCTGCCTAAAAAACCCTTGGTCTTTCCATTTCACCGCGGTCTTTTTCCAGTCTACTCGGTCTACTAACCACCATCATTCATTTTATAGACCCACTGCCTAAAAACCCTTGGTCTTTCCATTTAACCCCCGTCTTTTCCCAGTCTACTCGGTCTACTAACCACCATCATTCCTTTTATGGACCCACTGCCTAAAAAATCCTTTGTCTTTCCATTTCACCCCGGTCTTTTCCCAGTCTACTCGGTCTACTAACCACCATCATTCATTTTATAGACCCACTGCCTAAAAAACCCTTGGTCTTTCCATTTCACCCCGGTCTTTTCCCAGTCTACTCGGTTTACTAACCACCATCATTCAGTTTATGGACCCACTGCCTAAAAAACCCTTGATCTTTCCATTTCACCCCGGTCTTTTCCCAGGCTACTCGGTCTACTAACCACCATCATTCATTTTATGGACCCACTGGCAAAAAAACCCTTGGTCTTTCCATTTCACCCCGGTCTTTTCCCAGTCTACTCGGTCTACTAATCACCATCATTCATTTTATGGACTCACTGCCTAAAAACCCTTGGTCTTTCCATTGCATTCCGGTCTTTTCCCAGTCTACTCGGTCTACTAACCACCAACATTCATTTTATGGACCCACTGCCTAAAAAACCCGTGGTCTTTCCATTTCACCGCGGTCTTTTTCCAGTCTACTCGGTCTACTAACCACCATCATTCATTTTATAGACCCACTGCCTAAAAAACCCTTGGTCTTTCCATTTCACCCCCGTCTTTTCCCAGTCTACTCGGTCTACTAACCACCATCATTCCTTTTATGGACCCACTGCCTAAAAAATCCTTTGGGTTTCCATTTCACCCCGGTCTTTTCCCAGTCTACTCGGTCTACTAACCACCATCATTCATTTTATAGACCCACTGCCTAAAAAACTCTTGGTCTTTCCATTTCACCCCGGTTTTTCCCAGTCTACTCGGTCTACTAACCACCATCATTCAGTTTATGGACCCACTGCCTAAAAAACCCTTGGTCTTTCCATTTCACCCCGGTCTTTTCCCAGTCTACTCGGTCTACTAACCACCATCATTCATTTTATGGACCCACTGCCTAAAAAACCCTTGGTCTTTCCATTTCACCGCGGTCTTTTCCCGGTCTACTCACCGCCATCAGTCAGCTTGTGCACCTCGAGCTCCTTGAAGCTCCCGTTCATGGCCACGAAGTACGTGGTGGGGCCAGACTTGCACGCCTGCACGCGGTACTTGCTGCCGCTGTGGATCAGCTCGACTTCCACGCTGTTGGAAAGCTGACTGGAGCCTTGGATTTGACCTCTGTGTGTTGAAAAAATATTATATTAAGCAAATAGTAATCAATAGTAAAACTACGGGTCGAAATCCTAAAAAAAATTTTGGCTTGCCCCACAAAACGACGACATCTGATCGGCCGAAATGTATGAAACAGCCAAAAACATTATCACTTCGGAGTTGGTCCCATAGTAAAAGTTGTTCAGTATGGCTTACCCATCACTCAATTTGACCGATGGTTAAATTTCAACCTGTATAAGGTGTAACATAAATGCTGGTGATCCGTTTAAGGGCATAATTGGCATCGTATTCTAGTTATGAAAAACTAAAAAAAAATTATTACGCGCGAAATAGTAGTTTTCGATACAAGTGCGAGAAGTATGTCATTTTGCACGAGTACCGAGGTTACTTGGCCCGAGCCGAGAGGCGAGGGTCAAGACTCAGGACGAGTGAAAATGACACTTCTGCACGTGTGTCGAACAAAATTTTTTAATACAATTGCTCAAAAAGTTTACTTTATGTAGCTGCAAATCGTGCGTAAAGTTTGATTTTATGCACTAGTGCTAAAAAGTAATCTGATCTGCAAATCGTGCGTAAAGTTTGATTTTACGCACGATTTGCAGATATATTGCATTTTAAATTGACCAATCAGAACACTTCACTATATTAAATCACAACACATATCGGAGTTAATCGGAACGCTAGATACTTTTTTGGTGCGTATACTGTGTAAATAGTTTAAGTCCTTAAAAAAAACATTGTATTTAATATCAACCAATCAGAATACAGCAATGTTAAAATCGACCAATCAGGAAACGCAATTTATTTCTCAAAACATGAGGTGTTTTTTAGTTCCTACTTCACAATCATTAAAAAAGATTTAATTTTTTGGGAAACGCTTTAAAGTGTGTTTAAACTGTTAAAACAGCTATTAGACATGGCAATTTGTAGGGCCCAACCTGTTGTGTTGGGAGGTGTAATAGGAGGTTGGGTCCGTAGGGAGCTGAAGGAGGGTGTGGGAGAGGCAGGGTACACAACACGTTGGGCCCTACAAATTGCCATGTCTAATAGCTGTTTTAAAGAGCTAATTATACCGTCGTCTGTGGAATTTATTCGCGGTATTGATATTTTGTATCTATGTCAAAGAAGTTAAAAAAATTAAAAGACCGTTAAGTTATACCATAATTTCACCTTAGTTTAGTTATTGTGCGTAAATAATAAGTATTTTTATGATATTTTCTCGCAATCGAAGTGAAACATTGTATGCATTACTCTGGTCTAAAAGCCATATTACCACTCGAACAATTTTCCCTCACTTCGGTCGGGAAAATAACCACCTGGTGGTAATATGGCCTACTTTAGACCCTTGTCAAACAATCTACTATTATTTCATTGTAGTTTTTTCGCAATTGTATTAAAAAACGTTGTTCGACACACGTGCAGAAGTGTCATTTTCACTCGTCCCGAGTCTTGACCCTCGCCTCTCGGCTCGGGCCAAGTAACCTCGGTACTCGTGCAAAATGACATACTTCTCGCACTTGTATCGACAACTACTATTTCTACTTTTTTTTTGTCGCAATACGATACTAATTATGCCCTTAAACGGATCACCAGTATTCTTGTTTTTTTTTTTCTTTATTTTGACAATTGGTTTTGACATGGTGCCAATTTTTATGATTTAGTTGTCAATATTGTGGGCTTTTAGGATGCAGCCAGGAATGAGCTGATGACGAGGATACATGGCACGGAAGACTTACTTCTCCAGGCCACTCTTGAAGTCCTGGAAGTGCGTGGTGATGATGCTGTCAGCTATGAGGATGGAGCCGCAGATCACACCGAGCATGATGTCCGGTTTCTCTGATTGGACCTGGTTTAATAATGAAGAGAAATGTTTAAGTCGCTTAGATAATACTGATTGCACAGCAAAACTTATATTCAGAGCAATGACGAGTAGTTTCAGTGTCCGCGAGGCAACCGGATGGCTCGCGGTATAGGGAAGATGCATCTATAATAGTTGCCATTATTTTGTATTCAAAATGTAGAAAAAACATAAAATTATATCTATTAAAACGTTTTTGCTTTAATTTATACTAATTTCAAACAATAATTACGATTTGAAGTAATGTGAAACGGAACGTATTTTAGTCCACCAATCATCGTCTGGTGACGTCACTCCTGTTTTGACAACTATGGATGGCATAGTAAAAAATCACAATCTCATATGACGGAATTTAACGCCTTTTGACGGACACTTTTGCACCATAGAGATTGTCATCCTTACCTTCTACCATCCATAGAACCAAG
Organism: Pammene aurita; assembly: GCA_947086415.1. Lineage (NCBI taxonomy): Eukaryota > Metazoa > Arthropoda > Insecta > Lepidoptera > Tortricidae > Pammene > Pammene aurita. Next base: position 12,673,938 of record OX352316.1, read on the forward strand.
GATGAACAAATATCACGACTGTGGCGAGTGACACTGACACACATGAGTGACGTCACAGGGACTGTAGCTCCGTTTAGGCGCGAAAATTTAAATTGTGAGTTTGTAACAGCAATTGTTTACTATACATTATAGTATTTTCATTTTTTAATACACTCGTGGTCGTACGTCGTCGTGGTACGTGCAATTCTTTCAAATTAAGGCTCCTTATTCCCTAAAAGGTCGAAAAACTCTATTAATGAAAAAAGCCGCATAAAATGCTATTTATAAGATAGTTTGAAGTATTAGTAATACAAAAAAATGATTTTGAACCATGTTTATTATTATTAAGTACCCAAAAATACGATTCTTACAAAAAGTGTCCTGTGAAGTGTGATTTAAGTGTCATTTTTAAAAATTCATAGTAATTTGAAATTTACTGCTATAGTAATGTTTTTTTTTATCGTGATAGAAATATAGTTTAACTTTGCAATGGTAATATTTTTAGGGCAAAATATTCATAGGGTTTTCGTGAAAAAAATGAAATGTAACCGTGTTTTCATCAAAAAACTGGCATATAATCAGAAGGTATTTTGTCGATTATCCAAGATGAATCTTCGATTTTTATTTCCATGGCCGTCTCATACATGATATACTCAATTGAATTTAATTCAAATTGAATAAGAATTTTTACACTTTTTTGCGTAATCTGAAAATGAACGGTACACCTAACTGGAAAATCCGGAAAGGCCTTCCAAGACGACCAATTTTTTTTCATATTTCACTCGTTAAAATGTAATATTTGCTCCGATGGCCGTCTAGATAAAGAAATGAACTATTATGTGCATCAATAGTTAATTTAAAAAAACTTAGTATTTTCGCCATAGCCTTCGAAGAAAATGATGCATTTCGTGAAATTCGCGCGTTTTGGGAATAAGGCCTCTTAAAGCTAAAATAAAAATATTGCATCTTGCCTATTTAAGCTCCCTACGTGTTGTGGGACCACCCTGTGCAACTCGAACTGACCCACGTTGGACTTTGTTTTCATCCCCCCCCCCCCCCCCCCCCCCCTTCAATTGGTCAGTTCGGGTTGCACAGGATGGTTTCACAACACGTAGCTTAAATACCGCGAGCCATGCGGTTGCCTCGCGGGCACTATAACTACGCGCCATTGCTTTAACTATAAAAGTTGCACACCAAAACCGAGGTTATCTGGACGGTCTAAATATTATACAATGATTGTAAGTGGACGTTTGGGGGACTAGACAATAGTCTATGATAACTGGACATTCTAAGAAATTGACGTTCCAGAAAACTGGGTATTCAAAGATATAGACGTTCCATAAAAATTGACATTTAAGGAAATGGACGTGCAATAAAAATGGACATTCAAGCAAATGGACGTTTGATAAAAATGTACATTTAAGGAAATAGACGTTCAAAATGGACATTCAAGGAAATTGACGTTTCAAAAAAAATTACATTTAAGGAAATGGGAGTTCAAAATGGAAATTCAAGGAAATTGACGTCCCATAAAAATGGACATTCAAGGAAATTGACGTTCCATAAAAATGGCCATTCAAGGAAATTTACGTTCCATAAAAATAGACTTTTAAGGAAATGGACGTCCCATAAAAATGGACATTCAAGGAAATGGACGTTACAACGATATAGACATTCAGCCAATGGTGCTTACCCTCTCAGCAATAAGAGCGTCTAGCCAGCTGGTGTCGATATCGTTATTTTGGAAGGCGGGCGTTTCCAACAGTGTTATGAGGTATTCCACGGTGGTTCGGAAGTCGCCTCGGATGCTGAGCTCTTTTAGAGCTATTACTAGGTTCCTGTAAGGAAAGATACATAAAAAAAACTGTGTTATTTGAATACTAGAAATTTGGACAGTGAATATACGGAAAGAAAATAGAAAAAACCGGCCAAGTGCGAGTCGGACCATTATCTATAAAAACCGGCCAAGAGCGTGTCGGGCCACGCTCAGTGTAGGGTTCCGTAGTTTTTCGTCCGTCACAGTAAGTGTCCCCACTTAAAAGTTAAAATAACACCGCCATGTAGGATATGATATGAGCGTTCTACGTACAGCGACATCTATCGGCAAATTAAGTAAACTATTGCGCGCGAGCTTAAAGTATGGAAGATGATTTTTATGGGGATAATTCTGTATTGCGTGAACCGATTTTCACCGTTTTTACTTTATTTGAAAGCAAGTCTTTTCATTGTAATTTTGTAGAAATTACAGGTACAATACACACCTGCTTATACGGTTAAATTAAAAACTTAGTTCAGAAATAATTTTATATTTCAAAAACTATTCAACCTATCAAGTTCAAAATAATTTTCCTAGAAAGTTTTTATAAAGGTTTACTTTTCAGATTTTTTTCATATTTTTAAAACTTATGGTTCAAAAGTTAGAGGGGGGGGACACATTTTTTTTTACTTCTGGAGCGATTATTTCCGAAAATATTTACATCATCAAAAAATGATTTTAGTAAACCCCTATTCATTTTTAAATACCTATCCAACAATATATCACACGTTAGGGTTGAACTGAAAAAAAAATCACTCCCCACTTTACGTATAGGGGAGGTACCCCAATAAAACATTTTTTTCCACTTTTTATTTTACCACTTTGTCGGCGTGATTGATATTAGTACCAAATTTGAGCTTTCTAGTGCTAATGGTCACTGAGATTATCCGCGGACGGACGGACGGACGGACGGGCAGACATGGCGAAACTATAAGGGTTCCTAGTTGACTACGGAACCCTAAAAACGGCAAGAAAATCATGTCTGTTGTATGGGAGCCCCCTTTAATATTTATTTTATTCTGTTTTTTTGTATTTGTTGTTATAGCGGCAACAGAAATACATCATCTGTGAAAATTAAAACTGTCTAACTATCACGGTTCATGAGATACAGCCTGGTGACAGACGGACAGACAGACAGACGGACAGCGGAGTCTAAGTAATAGGGTCCCGTTTTTACCCTTTGGGTACGGAACCCATGTTACATTACAATGAAACAGGAGTGTGCAGTTTTGTAAATAATCGCTAAAATTCGCGTTAATAACGAAATAACGCCCTAAGACTATGCCTTGTTCACGAAGCGCTTCAAGCGATATCGCTCGGATTTTTACACTGTCAGTGTACGGCGTATGAAACAAAAGTATGAGTTCCCCTTGTAGTGTTCGTAAAAATTCGCAGTAAATTGAAGCGTTTTTTTGTGAACGAGGCGTAAAATGCTCAGGGTGTTTATTTCGTGAACTAGGCATAAGGTCCGGTAAGACGTCCGACTTTCAATCCAGAGGCCTCGGGTTCAAACCCCTGCTCGTACCACTGAGTTTTTCGGAACTTATGTACGGAATATCAATTGATATTTACCACTTGCTTTTCGGTGAAGGAAAACATCGTAAGAAAACCGGACCCAATCCCGATAAGGCCTTTCCCCTCTGGGCTGGAAGGTTGGTAGTCGCTTTCGTAAAATCTAATGCCTACACCAATTGATGGAATTAGGTTGCCAAGCGGACCCCCAGCCGGGAAAAACGCTAGGAGGAAGAAGAGGCATAAGGTTCAAAAAAGGAGTGTATAGGTTCCTGAAGGGTAGGCAACGCGCATGTGAATCCTCTGGGGTTGCAGGCGTCCATAGGCTACGGTAACTGCTTACCATCAGGCGGGCCGTATGCTTGTTTGCCACCGTCGTGGTATTAAAAAAAAAAAACTAAAAAAAAAAACTAAAAAAAAAACTCACTCTCTGGCCTGCTCCCTGGTCTCACCCCACGAGAAGCAGTGCCCGAACTGCGAGTCCGCGAACTCGTGCAGGCCCCCGGAGGCCGCCACGCTGAAGTACCCCCACACGTTCTTTGAGGAGCGGAAGTTCAGCTCCTGCACTGTTCCGGATGATGGTTTGAAACCTGTCAAAGAATGAATACATTAGTGTATAGACAGACAGACTTCTAGGTAGCCAGCTGACTATTCTGTTGTGTCCAAGTTGTCTGTAAGAACTTCGCTTACGCTACGCTCGTTCGATAAACAGAAACGTCTGATAACGATACCACAAGCAGTCACAGAGTTTAAATAAACTAGTAGTGCGCCTCGAACTGAGAACCAGCAATTTACTTGCAATCGAGTTAACCAATATAACAAGACCCTTATGAAGATTGCGCCTTCTAGCTCCATAACCCCTTGATCGATCCTGCTCATATACTTATACCATAGACTAATAACTAGAGGGCGGAGTACCGGTGGCAAATTTCACACAAAAGGTATGGAGTCGTTTTTTAGGGTTCCGTAGTCAACTAGGAACCCTTATAGTTTCGCTTTGTCTGCCCGTCCGTCCGTCCGTCCGTCCGTCCGCGGATAATCTCAGTGACCGTTAGCACTAGAAAGCTGAAATTTGGTACTAATATGTATATCAATCACGCCGACAAAGTGGTAAAATAAAAAGTGGAAATTTTTATTTTATTAGGGTACCTCCCCTATACGTAAAGTGGGGAGTGATTTTTTTTTTCATTTCAAGCCTAACGTGTGATATATTGTTGGATAGGTATTTAAAAATGAATAGGGGTTTCCTAAAATCATTTTTCGATAATGTAAATATTTTCGGAAATATTCGCTCCAGAAGTAAAAAAATATGCGTCCCCCCCCCTCTAACTTTTGAACCGTAAGTTTTAAAAATATGAAAAAAATCTCAAAAGTAGAACTTTATAAAAACTTTCTAGGAAAATTATTTTCAACTTGATAGGATGAATAGTTTTTGAAAAAAAATTACAAAATAATTTCTGAACTAAGTTTGTAATTTAACCGCATAAGCAGGTGTTTATTGTACCTGTAATTTCTACAAAATTACAATGAAATGACGTGCTTTCAAATAAAGTAAAAACGGTGAAAATCGGTTCACGCAATAAAGAATTATTCCATAAAAATCATCTTCCATACTTTAAGCTCGCGCGCAATAGTTTACTTAATTTGCCGATAGATGTCGCTGTACGTGGAACTCTCATATCATATCCTACATGGCGGTGTTATTAACTCTTAAGTGGGGACACTTACTGTGACGGACGGAAAACTACGGAACCCTACACTGAGCGTGGCCCGACACGCTCTTGGCCGGTTTTATAATGATTATTTTAGGCTTGAATAATAAAATTATTCATTTACCTAATGTACTTAGTATGGTACCTACTCGTAAATTGGAAGTAAGTACTTAACATTTATTTTCATAAATCGATTTCAGGAACACCTAAATGTTTTGGGTTATTTTTCAATTTCTTTTAACAAAGTCACCATTCATCGATATAATATTTTTACCACATGCAACCTTTCTTTTCAAAAAGTTACTAATTTACAAATTTATGAGACATTTAGAAACTAATTATTTGACATTGTCAATTTAGACAGCTGCTTTACATCTATATTATCTGAATTATTATTGCGTCGGCTAAATATTTAAAACCGAAAAATATCAAGATGAATAAGCCATGTGAAGCAACAATTCTGCGGCTGATAGAACCGTACGAAAATCTTATATATAATGAAGAAGAATGTAGCATTCACTGTATTTCTTGCTCAGTGGATTTAAAGCAGTTGAAAAAATATAATGTCGAAAAACACGTTAACAGTAAACAACACCAAATTAACTGTGGAAACCAAAATGGCACCTTTACCTATGATTTATGCGTTTTCCTTATAGCGTGTAACATCCCATGGAAAAGAGTTAACCATCCAGAATTTAAAAAGTTCTTTGGAAAATACTTAGATAAAGGCGTAAAACTTCCCGAAGAAAGTGTTTTGAGAAAATACTATCTTACCAGAATATACAATGCGACCGTCAAGCAAATACGAAATACATTTTTCGATTCCAATTTATGGCTTGCGGTGGATGAGACTCTTGATAATTTCGGTAATTGCGTAGTAAATGTAATTATAAAATCACTTGATGATGCTTTACAAAGGCCATATTTGTTAGCGTGTAAAGTCGTTAGTACTGTAAACGCGAACTCAATTGCAGCGGTGGTTGACGAAAGCTTGAATTTTTTATGGGAGGATAATTTTACAGATAATATGAACAAATTTTTAATATTCTGTTCGGATAGCGCAGCGTACATGCTTGCTGCCGGCAAGATTTTGAAGAAAAAGTACACTAAAGTACGACACGTAACTTGTTTCGCTCATGGACTACACAGAGTCGCGGAGCAGATAAGATCTGAACATAAATTGGTCAATTCTTTAATATCTAATGTCAAGAAGATTTTTTTAAAATCACCACACCGCGTCCGATTTTTCAGGGACCATGCGCAGAATGTGCCTTTACCGCCGGAACCCATTATCACTCGTTGGGGCACCTGGTTAAATGCAAGTTTTTACTACGATAGACATTTTGACGTGATTAAAAATGTTGTGATGCAATTGAACAGTAAAGAAGCTATTGCCATTAGAAAAGCCCAGAAGTTGTTTGAAAATGAAAATTTAAAAAACGAGTTAAGCTTTATAAAAAATTGTTACGAAATTATACCTGAATCGATAGAAAAATTAGAATGCACTAAAATTCCGATAGAAGAAAGTTTTCTGGTAATAGATATAGTTAGGAGTATTTTAAGCCTCCAAGGAAGTGAAACCGTGCGAAATAAACTCGAATTGGTTCTAGATAGAAACCCAGATGCTGGATTAAGGAATATGATTACAATGGAAAATTATAAACAAGTCCTTAAACATGCAACCATGAGATCGGTAGATGTAGAGCGATCGTTTTCCACTCATAAATGGATCTTCAATAAATTAAGAAACCGATTCACTCCGAAAAACCAGGAACATGTGGCCATAGTCCATTCATTTTATAACATGGATACGCACTTAAGTGTAGATTGTGAGGAGGACCTCGAACACATAATTCCAGTCCTCAATTGTAATTGAATGGTCTTGAAAATAATATATCGTTTGGCAGGTATAACTTCTTAGTCTAGTATTTAGTACCCAATGATAATGTTTTGATAAGAAAACATATTATTATGTATTATAGATATTAACAACATATTACATTATATTTGTATGCTCGTAAGATAATTTCTATAAGTTCCTAAAAATTATTATGCAAAATTAATCATTTATTCGTTATTTATTTAATCATAAGAATACTTAGGCGACTCCATACATTTAGTGTGAAATTTGCCACCGGTACGCCGCCCTCTACTAATAACGCAAGACCCTGCATAGCCGGGCGACCCCCGCTGCCACGCTAGAAGTAATTTCACCCTATAGTAAGACACTAATTTATTGTAAGTGTCAGTAAACATAGTACGTCGCCATGGCAACCATTAATGTCGGACTCTCTTGCGCCCCACGGAACAATGGCGCGTTCCTTGTCTAGCATTGCGAGTTCCCCTCCCGCACCCCTTCTTTTTGGCAGCATAGGTTTCAAAGAAAAAACGCGCTAAGCGGAGTATAGAGATATCTTGTATATGACTTATACATATGTAGAAAACTCAAATTGTATTTGTCTCTTCTACAACCTCAACTAATTTTATAAAGATCAGAAAAACGTTACCAAAGTTATCGCGGAACAACTATTCAAGTATTCAAAAGTCAAAGCTATACCTGGTTCCTTTCATTGACGACGGAGTTCCTTCGAACAGATTTACCCAATCTCTTAAACTTTCTGTTTTGTTTCAATTTGAACTATATAGACGCACTGTCAATAGAGTCAAAAACTATAACAGCCATTCCATCCCATATATGTGTCAGTCCCATATAAGATCAGAAAAACGTTGCTAAAGTTATCGCGGAACAACATTTCACAACAAAAAGCCATCGAAATGCCGGCGCGTCCCGGTAGCCGGCTCCGTTGTGTCTGAAGTAGTATGTAAGAACTTCGCTTCGCTGCACGCTCGTCCGATAAGATCGATTATCATCGAAAGAGCGAATAGGACCAGCCTGCAAATTAGTATTAAGTGATCTGTCTGTGAGATATACAGTCGGTGAGATAAATAATGGCCAAAACGTACAGTTTCATCACTTCCAGTATCGAATATACATCTAAAGTAATCCATAAGTTGAATCCAAGAAGTTGAAATTGTAAGGTAGACGTAAGTTTTCAAATACCACAACTACCCTTAATGTATTGTTATGTGACCGTGACTGCCAGAATGCAAATAATGCAACTACCGAATTATATCAGAGATAATTGCAGTTTGATTTCTATTCGTTTCCGTTAATCCTTATTAGATTATTTGGATTGGAATTAGTAAATATCTTGCTAACTTAAATATTACGTATCGGGATATCCTGTATTCAATTATTATAGTCGAGTTGACAATAATCGAATAATTGTACAAGTAAATAATCTCGTCAAGTGTAATAATTTAGCATTGCTAATTATTATTCACTTGAAGTTATTTACAAGGAGTAAATATATTACTTAAACCTTCACGTATTTTGCGAAGCGGATATCCCGTATTGCTGTCACATTATGATTAAGTAAACGATACTAAATACTGATGGTTTAGTGAATAATAACTTATTGTCATTTTTAAATTATATTTTCACCTATTTTGAACTAAGCAATTTTACTATTATACTATTTCCAATTATTTATATAACCGGATGTGCCGGAAATATAGAATTCTTGTCCTGCCAGGTAGTAGAAGGGGTAATGGGTAAGCCCTTATAAACAAGTGTCTGGCAGTTGTGGGACACATTGGTGATTGGAGAGCTAACCAGCAAGAACCAAGTTAAGTGTAATATTGATTACTCACCTCTAAATAATATTGAGGGTTAATAAAATAAAATTTATTGGTGTGTACCTTGTTACCGTGTACCTAATAATGTATTTAAATATATAAACGTGTAATACTGTATTTCAAGTTAGTGCATGGTACAACGTACACACCAACCTTATATTGGAAATAATTTAGCCTTTCTGATTACATGAGATTATATATATATATTACCCTGTTTTTGCTACAAGTGTTAAATATATTATGTGCAGAATATTATAATTAATGGCCTTAAGGGATACTTGTAGTAATGGTTGAGGAATTAGAATGGATTTAATATCCTTTGTTTTATATCTTGACTTACTTAGTGGTGATGGCAGTATTGCAACATTGATTAAATTATTCAGAATTATTATAAGTAATATTCTTTAATAAACATCATTGCATTTACTATAGTTGTTCTTAACATTTTATTTATAAAATGGACTCTCTCCTTTAATCTATTCAATGTTGAATAAATGAAATAAATTATATTTTGTCTTTTATTAAACTAAATCTGACATCAGAAGTCAGGGATCTTAAACATGCTCTACGCCTATAAAATGAATGTTTCAAATGACTTTACACGTGGAATGCTGCACCATACCTATACATCATAAGCTGAAATTACTGGAAATATGGGCCGGCCGACTATCTGACACCAACGGAAAATCAAGGAAAGGTTTAGTTCCAATTAGTTTTATATTTATATCGCGTAAAAAATAAGAACAAACACTTGCTTAATATACACATATATTTTGCTTCTAACTCGTGTAATGATTTTTTTTCTCACTGAAGTAATGATTGAGTTAGGCATATTAAATTTTATCCATCTATAACAAATAAGTACAAAATATGTTAAGTATTGCTGTCTGTGAGTATTTTTACGTATAAGTACATACTTATACTTAGGTGGATAAATACAAAGGATATGATACCTTTCAAATTGACATTACAGATGCAGTTCGTGACCTCAACTACTACTCCGTGCCTCCCATGGTGGCCACCAGCGAGCAGACTGCGGCTGGACAACAGGAGTATATCTGGAGGTACGAAATTATCTAATGGTGTGAAGTGAAGAATGGTGGTTAGTGTGAAGTGTGAAGAATGGTGGCTAGTGTAAAGAGTAATTCCGGTATGCCATGATTTTTTTTTATTCGATAGAGCAACACTATACTTGAAGATCTTTTTGCTGAGAAATCTTTTGCTTTGTTGTGTACTTTAGTTTAGAAAAACAAGAATATCCTATATCTTATACAACTCGTTTAAAAAATAATAATATTAACGAAACGTACAAAAAAAACTTGATGACCATCATTATGAACTGTATTTAATTAATTATAAATCGCATGGTTAAACTTATTCTTGCTAAGTTTTAAGCACATTTAAATCGCAATTAGGGCTTGCAATCCGAGTATTTCGAATAATAATTTGGTTGGAAATTATTCGAAATATTCGTATTATCCGGATAATATCCGAATAATTGCAGGCATTAATCGTAATACGTAGTAGGCTATAATATTATTATTATTAGTGTTCGGCGACTGGTAGCAATATGTCATTTTGACGTCAAACATAATAACTAACATGGATAACCCTGACGTCAAAAATAAAATAATACGTGATGTGCTATAAAGAAAAAAACTTAATATTATTATCGACAATCCACTTATCTAAAGATCACGGTCTCTCTACATCAAAAGACGTGAGTCTTGCGAGGTTGTAAAGTGATAGTTCACCGTTATCATTCAAATTAATACCTCTATAGCAAAAATAAATTGATATTAAATACATCTGTACATTATATAAGAAATACAAATTAAGTGGCATCCATAACAATTTCCGTCCTAAAATTGCTGCCTGTGTCCGATGATTTTTCTTGACTGTATGATATCTAATGAATATTTACGTATTTCCTTGTCACTATTTTGCAGTACGATACCTCTTTTCATCTGTACAGAGCATTAACGTTATCCGTAGTACTGCAATTTTAAGGGTAAACGCCTTAAGCAAATCATGCTATACCTACCGTCATACCGTCAACGATGATAAAAGTCTTTCTTATTCATTAAAAAAAAGGGGGAATTTGTTATTAATGAAACAATTCGATGTTGCAGTTCATTAATCTTTTTATAAAAATGGTATCATTCACTTAAATGTACTTGCATTCTAGCTTATGCACTACATTTTAAATTATGATGTATTACGTATTAACGTAATTAAAAGTAATAATTGGAAAAGTAGGTACAATATAGTAAATCGTAGTGTCAGGCTATACAATAAGACAAATGCCAAGTTGTGATTAGTACATAGATGAAGCAAACGTAAAAAAAAAAAATATATTATATATTTAGGTATGCATTGTGACATACACCTCGAGATACCAACGAGTTCCTACTTGCAGTATTACCAATTACAAATGAAGTAATAATATTTTATGCACTTGTGACATACACCTCGAGATACCAAAGAGTTTCTACTTACGGTATTACCAATTACAAATAAAGTAATAATATTTTCAGATGATAGTTTTACTCGTAAGACAACTAAATTCACGATTTCTTGATCAGATATAATCTGATAACGAAATCTGAAAGCTGTTAGTAAAATTTAAATTAGTTAGAGTTATTTGAAATTGTAAAAAAAAATTCAGTACCTTGAGACTTGAACAGATATTTAAAAACAGAAGATTTGGTTTCCGTTATCTGCAGAATGACCGAGCGGATATAAAATAATTATTGCTGGTTGTACTAATTGTTATGTCACCATCCAATCTCCATACTACTAACTAAATTCTGAAGCAATCAAGTATTAGAAAGTGGATAAAATGCACCTTAATCTATTCCCCAGGACCTCTTGCTTCGCAGGCAGAGTCGGGCGATATTTAGATAATTTCAAATAAATTTATTCGAAGATAAATTCAATCACAGACATTGCGTTGACAATTATTTTTTTTATTGAGATAAATTACCTAAATGAAGATAACTGGCCTCGTTTGTTATTGAAGTAAGCTTAGAATAATGAATTTATATAGAATATCGCGTCAAGGCCCCTGACTAAATATAAGAGCTAAGCTACAGCTATCTTATTCATCTGACCACTTCTAGTTCTACATGACTGTACTACTGACATTAATCTTTTATTTTAAATCCCAACTAATTCATATTCATATTCATTTATTTCGTAAATGCACAGATACAATACACGTCAAAAGAAAAAATAAAACTAAAATTAATACTAGTGAGCTATATAATACTAATTCGCAATTTATAACAAACGTCAAACGATGTCAATTCTCATTACAATAGAGCTACACAATTATAATTAAGTTAATTTTATGTCACATAATTCTCTAAGGAAAGCATTTCCAATTAGCCATTTTTTTTAATTCTTTAAAAAATGAGTTATTATTTTCTAGGGTTTGTATATACTTTGTATACTGTTTTTATATAATTTATCTAGATAAAAATGAATCTGATCTGGATATATTCAAAACAACAAATGATGGATTATTTAGTTATTTCAAATAAAAGATCATTTAGTTATCTTCCCGGTTATTGGTAAATAAATAATTTTTGCCGAACTCGGAGGCAGGGTCACTACCGACTAGGCTGGAAGACCGTTTGTTTCTATGTTTGTTTTGTTAGTATGTATTAAAATGGTTCACTATATAATTCCCGAAGATTAATCGTCGATCGCATTTCGAAGCTAATTTTTTTTCCTTGTATAATTTTAACTACGTCGCAACTCAACACAAAATTTGTAGTTCTCCTAACTTTGTTTGGATTGAGACATTAACTTAGAAACACTTCGTAAAACATGATATTTTATGTCGTACAATGCTTTCGTAGGCGTTACGCTAAGCTTCAATTTGCAAGCCGTATCAAACAATAAATTAAGTCGGCTCCTTCGATCATAATCAATAAAAATATCATGACTATTTAAATTGAACGGTTCCCCGATTAGATACACGCAAAAAAAGACCCTTATAAATACAAGCATAAACAGAACATTATTCTATACGATTGTGAAACTCGTATGAAATAAGTAAATTTATTCCATTATAATTGATAGATACAAAGAATGAAATGTGTTGCCGAATAAAATTTGGATAAAGAAAGGTTCGTTGAAAAACCAAAACGCTCATTGAAGGATAAACGGTTACGATGTAGGAACCATGTTCTTTTAGATGAATCAATTATATATTCTGAATTGATTATTTACTAAAATTGTGGAACTATCGATATGGGTTTTTGATGTGTCCACCTGACGAAATTCACGAGTTTAATTTCTGAGTATCCTTGGCCACTGGACGAAGCTGAAACGAACATATGCGTTAAGGTATTTTGAACCAGTATACAAAGTATCATAACATTCGGTCCAGTGGTTGCGAAGAAATTAATAATTTACTTTTTTTTTACTGTATGTAATTAAAAGCTCATTAGGGCAATACAGTCATTATAACACATGCATTGAAAGGTATAAACCCCGTTAATTTTTTTAAAATTATATTTATTATTTTTATTTATGCCAGTAGTTACATTATTCACGATATTAATTACGTTTTGACTTTTGACAAGTGTCTGATGTGACAAATATGTGAGACGTCAGAGTGAACACAGACACATATAGTAAGTAATTAAGCCCTGACGTGGTGTGTCACTAACCTGTAATTGTCATAAACGCTCCCATGATTGATACAGTATGCTTCTACTATTGTTGATTATTGGAAATAACGTTTGTAGGCAAAAATGCGACATAGCATTCCTGAGAAGTAACCCCATATGGGATTTCAGGATTTGTCCAGATGCCAAGGTCAGATATGATCATTAGGTATACAAATCACCGTAAAATTTTCACATTACTCTCTTTCAAACAAGTGACCTACATGTTATGTTTATAGTTGGACTGATTGAGTGAAAACGACGACGAATGACACGACGACTCGACGACGAAACGAATGAATTTATTGACGAGAAATGAATGAAATTTGAATGAAAAGTTGCTACCTTACCTTGCTTGACGAGGATGAGAGAAGCAGTAGCAACGTAACTGCAAATAAAGATATTGCTGCCGAGCCTGCGAGCTCTCACTTGGTGTAAGTAAGTGAAACAGTAGCAATATAGGGAACAGCTACGAGCCTGCGAGCCCCACTTGATGTTATGGGTGGAAAAGTAGCACCTTAGAGGCGCTTGCTAGCTGTGCTTGATGTGGTGAGTAACGCTAGCAGAGTATCATGTAGATAGGATAATTGCTTCCGAGCCTGCGAGCTCTCACCTAATGTGAGTGAAACAGTAGCAATATAGGGGACAGCTACGAGCCTGCGAGCCCCACTTGATGTTATGGGTGGAAGAGTAGCACCTTAGAGGATACCACACCCGGTCTGGTGTCAGCCAAGGTTCAATACTGGGGCCCTTCCTATTTGGAATTATGGTCAATGACTTGCCCTCGGCTGTTCGTAACGCTCGTTGTCTCCTCTACGCCGACGATCTTAAGTTGATCTATGGGGTGGAGATGGCGGCGGATTGTCAGTCGCTGCAGGAGGATGTTACATCTCTGTTTCGATGGAGTCTTGACAACAAATTGAGTTTCAATACGGCTAAATGTCAAGTGTGTAGTTTTAGTCGGGCTTTGGTTCCTATCCACGCTCAATACTTTCTTAGACCTGACCCCATTGCAAGAGTGGTCTCAGTGAAGGATCTTGGCGACACACGGCTAACATTTCATGACCACATCAAAGAACTTGCCACTAGTAGCTTCCGTAGATTAGGTTTCGTTACTCGTAACGTCAGAGATTTCCATGACCCTTGTACCATAAAAGTACTGTACAATGCCAAAGCATTGGAGACTAACGCTGATGCCTCCAGCTTGCGTCTAACCAAAGTTAGACGCAAGCTGGAGGCATCAGCGTTAGTCTGGAACCCTTACGAGTCAACTTATACCCTACTGTTGGAAAAGGTCCAAAAGACGTTCTTAAGAATGTATTATAAAAAGATGTACGGATACTATCCGTTCCTGTATCCAACTAAATTTATTTTAGGAACCCTGGGATTCAATTCCTTAGAAGTGAGGCGCAGCTTGAGCCTACTACTTTTTGCGTGTCGGGTTCTTCGAGGGGACTCTGATTGTCTTGAACTGGTAGGGAGTTTAGTAAGACTTTTTGTGCCTGATATTAACAAAAATATTACCCTCAGGCCGCGTGTGCACCCCCTGTGCACGTACGGTTGCACATAAGAACTCTCCGATACTTCGTGCCCTGGACCTACTGAATGCGCTCCTGGTATCAGCACCAGAGTGTGACCTGGTGGCGTGGCGATGGGCGAATGTGTGTCATGAGTGTTTGAGATTTTGCGAGCTGATGGATAATAGGCAGTCAAGTGTGTTAGTATGATAATTTTGATTAACTAATAGTAGATATTTATGTAGTTTCGCAGTGTATTAGTGATAAGACTGTAATGCTGTGTAAACTTAAACTTAAATAAACAATTTGTCATTGTTGTTGTCGCGAATATCGCGAAGCAGTTCGTGCTTGCCGGTTTTTCGGATAGATGGCGGTGGCAGACACATTCGATCTCAATATCGCTTTTAGTATGGACGGATTTTTTATGGGTGGGTTGTAGGGTAGATACACGGACAACGGTAGGAGAGAAGGTTGTGCGCGAACAAATCAATGGTAAGCGCTTTAATATTAATCTTTCTACTCGTATCAGTTCATGGACTTTCTTACTGTGTTATTATGATGATCATGTGTCTTGTGTATCAGTGCTCAGAGAGATCTTTGATCCCAATGAGTTGTCAATGGTTATGAACTCAGTATACCAGAAAAACATGGTGAAGCTGACGACAGTTGTGTCATGTTCCGTGACATCACTCACGTGTGGCCCCGGCGGAAGCCCAGCGCTGGCCTCCCAGGCTAGCGCCATGCTGAGTCGGGACCATTTTGTGCCAACCATATTCATGCGTTAATTATAATTACCTAGTTATTATTCTAGATTAAGTATATTTGTTTGCATGTCGTTGTTGTCGCTAATACAATGTTTCCTATTTCTATTTCAAAGAATAGGTAGAGAATAGTAGATTGTTTGACAAGGGTCTAAATTAGGCCGTATTACCACGAGGTGGTTATTTTCCCGAACGAAGTGAGGGAAAATTGTTCGAGTGGTAATATGGCTTTTAGACCAGAGTAATGCATACTATTTTTCACTTCGATTGCGAGAAAATAAGATAAAAATACTTATTATTTTACGCTCAATAACTAAACTAAGGTGAAATTATGGTTTAACTTGACGGTCTTTTAATTTTTTTTTCACACCACCTGCTCGACAATGCCAAATTATATATCATGCAAACCTCACCGAAAGCAAATCATTATAGCCCTTGGCTTTAGCCGGGTTATAATGTTGTACTAAATCTCATTATAACCCGCTGGTTAATAATGTGAATTCACTTCCCATAGCTCTTATTGTTATGTGCTTAAAGTCTAATTTCGTAAAGTCCGCACGGTGCACAGCCCCGCGACGCCAGCCGGGGCCCGCGCCGCCGCGTCGAACTGATTTGAAAATCGAATTTATTCGGAAAATCGTGCTGGCCACCTCAATTTTAAATACCTAAAACAAATGCCGCGAGTGTCATAAGACGCTGCAGTATACGGAGTAAAACTGCAGGTTCTATAAAAATAGAAGATAAAATTAGAATAAAATGGACTAATGTATCAAGAATAAATTTTTAGGGTTCCGTAGCCAAATGGCAAAAAACGGAACCCTTATTGATTCGTCATGTCTGTCTGTATGTCTGTCCGTCCGTATGTCACAGCCATTTTACTCGGAAACTATACGACGTATCCTTGGACGAAAAAAATTAAAGGACGGAGCATGGCTGTACAATAAACTGTGACGCAAGATGGCGGCTGGTTTGAATGTGTGTGTCCAGACGAGTGTTGCCATGTAATACAAATTTTCCCGATTAAGAATACAGTATCTTTGAATTAAAAAAAAATAGATTATTAATATATATATTTAAATAGAATTAATAAGCACCTGTTTTAATAAATTTGATGAAATATATTTCTGAAGAGGCGACTAAAAGGTAAAATTTTAAAAATCTAAATAAACTATTTATTAAAATTACACGACTACTGTTGAGTGTGGTGGCCTCTCTTGTCGTCCCCAAGAATAATAATAATAATAAAAGCCTTTATTTCCAGTAGAATTTTACAATATTCATGCATTACAGATATTAATTTCTTAGGTTTTATACTATATTAACATTTACTTTTAAATAATTCAAAACTTGTGATTAATTTATGATATTAAGTATTTGTTTTTCTTTTACTTATTTATATATCTACTGGGCTGTCCATCTTTGGACATAGGCCTCCTCCCTCCTGTTCCACTCGTTCCTGTCACCGGCTAGTCTAGTCCAGACGATGCCCGCCTCGGCGACGATGTCATCTCGCCAGCGTCGGCGCGGGCGGTGCGCGTGTCGCGTGGAGTCGCGCGGGCACCAGTGTAGAATTTTCTCGCTCCATCTTCCGTCGCTAGTCCGAGCTGTATGCCCAGCCCATCGCCATTTTAGTCGGCACGCCATTTCTGCTGCGTCAATTATTTTTGTGCGACGGCGGATATCAGCGCTGCGTACTCTGTCTCTCAGCTTAAGACCTAGCATGCTCCTCTCGGCTGCTCTTTGAAAGGCTTTGATTTTGTGTACAAGCTCTTTAGTTAGCGGCCACGTTTGGCATCCATATAATAATGTAGGTGTTACTACCGAGTCCATGACCCTTTTCTTTAATTTGATGTCTAATTTAGACTTAAAAATGTATTTATATGACCAGTAAGACTGCCAGGCTTTTTTAATTCGTCTCTCGACTTCTTGTATGGGATCCCGATCAGTAATTGTAATATTCTGACCAAGGTATAGGTATTCCTTTACGTATTCTACATTTCGGGATAAAATCGTCCCCAATACTATTATTTAAGCATACTTTATACCTTTTTAATCTGGAGGCACGGCAGTGCCCTCGCTAAGACGAAGAAAACTAAAAGTGTAATTACGTATTCATTTATTACGTAACACGATTTAAGGAGGGAGGGGAATTGACCATGTCTTACTTCTCCTGCAGAGAGGATTATTTTTTTTTTTCTTAGGTAGGGGCAGAAGGGTGTCTCTGGCAAAAAAATTCTTACGTAATCAATGAACAACGCCTTATTTTATACTAAACCTTGTTTGGAATGTAACAAATACTTTTTGAAAACTGCATTAAAATCGGTTCAGCCAAGCGCGAGATAATCGCGAACAAACATACAAACATACAGGACAAATTGAGAACCTCCTTTTTTGGAAGTTGGTTAAAAATGCTCCTCGATCGATCAACACAATCGGTTTGACTTAAGAGCTGACCTCTCATTCTAACTATAGTTCCATCTCGTTCTAATCGCTTGACCAGTCGATTACTGAAGCCGTTCAGAGTGCGAGGGAGCGATAGTTAGAATGAGACGAAAATTTGACAGATCAGTAGTGGTGACATAACTTCGCGCGTTCAATCTACGATTAGATATGGGCTTTTTGTTTTAAGAACTTTTTGGAATAATTTTAAGAAATATATACTTAATTATGTTAAATTATAAATTTTATTCAAAAAATAATAAAGAATAATTTGCTCACAAAAGCATAAAAGTTATTAACTATTAGGTAACGTTTTAATATTCGTTGAAAACGTGCGTGAAATAAAACGAATAGTTAGTAGTGTGGACGTCAATGTCGTATTGACAACATATCGCGACGATTATAGACCCCCTTACGTTCGGGAAGTTTCCCTATTCAACCACCTGGCAACACCGCTACCATGAAGTTAATAGTTTACGAAATTACTGATTTTTAATGTGATTACGCAATGAATTGTTTACTTAACGGTGAAAAGTTATCCCATCCGTTTTTTTCTTTCGACCGGTGGCATTTCTGCAGCATTTGACAACGCACGACGGCATGTTTTTATTATTTTTTAACTGCTCTTGACTGCATAGACGCTTGGACACGAATGGCGGGGGAGCGGCTCATTATTGCTGTACGTATGTGTGTGTAGTGCGTAACGACGAGGACACTGGCTCTTTATGGAATCACAAAATTTTGTTAGCCGCACTCTATCTGGGAATTATATAATCTATGGACGTATCTGAATAAAATTTACACATAAGGTGTATTTTGTATGCCGCTACTCAGTTATGTAGTTAAATTTGAAAAAAAAAATTTTGGGGGGGGGGGCGCTTCATACATGTAACAAAATTTTTATTTTTTATATTTTTGACTAAATATCAACATGTGACACATAAATCGATAGGTCTTTAAAAATAACACTGAGGTTTTTTGACCATTTTGTGATTAAGTGAATATTTTCTGAAATAATCGCTTCGAAAGTCAGTAAAATTGTGCCCCCCCCCCCCCCCCCTGTAACTTTTGAACCGTAAGTCCAAAAAATATGAAAAAAATTGAGGAGATGCGCCTTATCATATACTTTCTAGGAAAAATTTTGGACATTATTGGTTTAGCCATTTTTGAGTTATCTCCAAAAAACTTTTTCCATAGGCATCAGATACGACCTTTTGGTATTAATTTGGTTCTTATTCCATTGAATGTACGGAATCCTGCTATCTGTGGTCCGACACGCACTTGGCCGGTTTTTACTTTTGATTTACTTTAATAAAAATCCGTTTCTAGTAGCCTTAGC
Organism: Pammene aurita; assembly: GCA_947086415.1. Classification (NCBI taxonomy): domain Eukaryota; kingdom Metazoa; phylum Arthropoda; class Insecta; order Lepidoptera; family Tortricidae; genus Pammene; species Pammene aurita. The sequence goes on from OX352316.1 coordinate 12,693,391, forward strand.
TATTTTATTGTCTCGCAAGAGGTGAGAAAAGTAGAGTATACTCCTCGGGGATAAAGCTGTTTTTGTCACGGGCGCGCTTGAACCCCTCACTGCACTCAGGACTCAGTCTTAATTCCCTCGCTTCGCTCGGGAATTAACTCATAACCCCCTCGCTGCGCTCGGGAGTAAAATCTGGGGTCCTTCGTTACGTTCAGGATTCAATATTGCGCCCGTGACATAAAACAGTGCTTTATCCCCTTGGTGTACAATCTACTATTAACTTCTTTGACATAGATACAAAATATAAACACCGTGAATAAATGCCACATACGATGGTATAATTAGCTCTTTAAACAGTTTCAACAGGCTTTAAAGCGCTTCCAAAATCTTTTTTAATTATTGTGAAGTAGGAACTAAAAAAGACCTCATGTTTTGAAAAATAAATTGCGTTTCCTGATTGGTCGATTTTAACATTGCTGCATTCTGATTGGTTGATATTAAATACAATTATTTTTTTAAGGACTTATATTATTTACACAGTATACGCACCAAAAAAGTATCCAGCGTTCCGATTAACTTTTTTTTTTTTTTTTTATGAAATAGGAGGCAAACGAGCAGACGAATCGCCTGATGGTAAGCAATTAACGCCGCCCATAGACGCCCGCAACACCAGAGGGGTCACAAGCACGTTGCCGGCCTTTAAGATGGGAATACGCTCTTTTCTTGAAGGTTTGAAGGTCGTATCGGTCCGGAAATACCGCAGACGACAGTTCATTCCACAATTTTGTTGTGCGAGGCAGGAAGTTTCTCGAGAAACGCACAGTTGAGGACTGCCAACCATCTAAGTGGTGATGATGGTAATGCTGTCGCGTAGGACGATGGCGGAAAGAAGCGGCAGGGATTAATCCGAACAATTCCTCGGAGCACTCTCCATGATAGAGTCGGTAGAAGATGCAGAGCGAGGCTACATCTCTACGCAGCGCCAAGGAGTCAAGCCGATCCGTAAAATCCTGGCAGCCGACAATTCGAGTCGCTCTCCGTTGGATGCGGTCCAGAGGGAGAAGTTGGTACTGGGGCGCTCCCGCCCACAGATGAGAACAGTATTCCATATGTGGGCGTACCTGTGCCTTGTAAAGCTGGAGGCGGTGGGCCGGAGTGAAATACTGTCTCGATCTGTTGAGCACACCGAGCTTTTTTGAGGCCAACTTGGCCTTACCCTCTAAATGGCCGCGGAACTGGACTTCACTCGAAATGTCGACGCCAAGGATCTGGACACTGGCAGTGGCAGTTAAGGAAGTGCTCTCAAAACGAGGTAAAGCGACAAACGCAAGCTTTTTTGCGGTAAACGCGCAAACCTGTGTCTTGGTAGGGTTAAAATGGACTAAATTTAGTCGACCCCATTCTGAAACTTCTTTAAGGGAAGTCTCAACTTCAGACACAAGTTTGTCCCACTTCGATATGTGTTATGATTGGTGGATTTAATATGGTGAAGTGTTCCGATTGGTCAATTTAAAATGTTTTGTAAATCATAAATACGTATACATATTAGCCCCAGAGGCTAAATGTACTACTTTAGTCCGCCTTGGTAAGCATAATATGACACACTTTTTGAGCATGAGAAGTGAAAAGTATATTCTTGGCATTACCTTCGTCCGGGTTCTCAGAGGTGATACGAGCAGCGATGACGTGACCCCAGGGCGAGGGTCTCTGGTTAGGCTCGTCCAGTTCAATGGCCGACAGACCCCAAGGCCCTTCGCCGTACAGCAGCCGGATATCCTTTATATGGTACAGGGGGAGACCCATGGCGATCTGTGAAAATGGAAATTTTATTTTACAAAGTTTTATTTTGTATGCTGGTTTTAGTTGGTCGGGACCTTTGAATATTTTAAAACAATTCATTTAAACATGCTTCGCGTGAAATACTATGAAGCAGGGCGCAGCCCGACATACATCGGGCTAAACTAGTAGTACAGTACGCGAACAGTTTTGAGCTTCGATAACTCACAAGTGCGATTTTCTTTTTTAGTTAGAGAATATGATATGATTACTTATAGTAAAAAATATTTTCTAACAGTTTTTGATGTCGCGCTAGGTATTATATAGATATTTGTTAATAACTACAAGAAAAGATTATACAAGATATATTTTCCTTTACCATACTATTGCATTCAACTATTTCAACATCATCTGTCATTTTATAACAGATTGGTCAATAGATTATGTGAGCATAATCGAAAACGATTTGTCAAAATATAAGTGACCTTGAATTCTAAACGAATTACAAATGGCTAAGCCGACATATGCTCTTGACAAAACCGTTATAAAATGTGAAGTTATGTTGCAATAGTAAAAAGCAATAGCCTGGTGGAGAAAAATAAAACTTACATAATCTTTTCTATGTGTAGCAAACAAATATATGTATTATACCTAGCGCAATGCTAACAATTGGCTACTTTCCTAAAAAAAAATATTTAGTCCGTTAGTTAGATTATCAAAAAATATTGGACACGTATTTTTTATTTTGTCAATCAAACAAAAATTGGTGAAGATATAGCCCGTTAAAGTTCCGTGTGACGTCACATTTCAGTACAATTTTTAGTATAATGTGACGTCACTCGGAAATTTAACGGGCTATATCTTCATCAATTTTTGTTTGATTGACAAAATAAAAAATACGTGTTCAATATTTTTGATAATCTAACTGACGGACTAAATAGAATTATATATTTTTTACCCAGGAAAGTACCCAATTGTTAGATTCTATTTTTTATTATTAGTACTTAACGTATTCTAACAGGTCACAAAATAAAATCGGACTTGTGATTTATGTCACTTTTATAGGTTAAAAACGCGTTCCCGTATTCCACTATAGAGCGTGCTTCGCGTGCGCTTATTCACTATGATGTCGGGTGAAGCCCGACATGCAGAGAGCGATAAAGCACGCTCTATAAGCACGCGCTACAAGACAATCTACAGGATGTAACAAATTAGTGGTGATCCGTTTAAGCCGGCACAATAGGTATCGTATTCCGACTAATAAAAAGTAGAAGAAAAATTATTTGGACGCAATTTTTTTTGTATGGGACACCTTTTTGGGACCCGGGGTATGTCCTTAAACTACGTCCGGACTTGGGTATGTCCTTAAACTATGCCAAAAAGAGAGGTATGGGCACTGCGAATGGCATCTCGCTTAGTGTGGTAGGGCACGTTCAGTGAATGTCATCTCGCTCAAATCTGGAGCAGAGCCCGACTGGGGAAGTACCTCCACCTTACAGAAAACCACAGCCAAATAGCACTAGACCCTACTCATAGTGTTGTGTTCCTGCTGGTGAGTAAGGTTGCCAAAAAGCTCAAAGAGGATCCAGTGCGTTGACGATGAGGGACCCTCTTGTTCCTTTAGCCGTCAACACAGTGAATCCTCCTTTTTGTAAAGGGTCGGCAACGCGCTTGTGGCTCCTGTGGAGTTACAGGCGTCCATAGGTTACGGTAGCTGCTTACCATCAGGCAGGCCGTATGCTTGTTTGCCACGATAAAAAAAAAAACACGTCGTCCCAGCCGGCCGAATCTCGATACAAATCCAATTTTTTTTTGCGTGAAGAAATTGTTATACTTAGTTTTTCATATTTCGAATACCAATTATGTTCTTAAACGGATCATCAGCATTATTGGTACTTGATCTTGTATAAACTATTGACTATAAAGTCGGGCAAAGACATACAGAGCTTTCTTTGCGCGCTATTACTATGGGCGTCTTAGGCGCACTCATATCATACACTCGGGTTCTTTATAAAGGCCCATTTACACATTGATTAGTGTTAAGTGCGAGTCCATACATTTTCTACTCGTGTTTAGTAACAAATGTATAAACTCGCACTTAACACTAACTAATCAATGTGTAAATAGGCCTTAAAGTCGGGCGAAACCCGATATACAGAGCGATCTTTGCGCACTATAGGAGCCTGTGGTGTCCATATACTTGGGCGAATCAAGAACGCGCTGGAAACACTTATTCGCTATACAGTGGGCCTGGGGTCGGCTCTTCGAAGGGTCAGTTGTGGCTCTTGAAGTTCCGCAAAATTAAAAAAAAATCTAATATTACAGTGATATACAGAAAACTGCGGCTCTGTGAGCTTCCAAAAATTCCATATTTTCCGCCATCAGGCTCTTCGTCAAAAAAAAATCCCGACCCCTGCAGTAGGCCGATAACTCCCAGTGGTCCCTACAGGCATACTTTTTTTTTTATTTATTTATTTATTTATCAAAAGTACAAAACATTTAAACAAATTTATGTTGCTCGCCAAACTGCGATAACAGTTTGTTGGCGGGACCGCGCTCATTTTAACTAGTGTTAAGTACCTATGTTAAAACTATGTTGAGGTATGCTATAATGAAGTATGAACTACATATAGTCTTAAACACTAACTTACACACTAAACATCACAATGCCTGAACATTTAAGTAGTAACTGCTAGTATTCTGTTTTTTATGTATATTTAAGTATTAATGTAATTTCTCCAAAAATGTCTTTTTTAATCTACTTTTTAATTCAACTATGCTGCACTTTTTATCCTCCCTTAACCAATCAGTCTCATTGTAGGTATATTTTTGGTATCATAAATATATTTGTTCTTTTGCCATAGTAATTTTTACCAGAATTCTGTACATATTTCTTTAAACTTATATTTTTTGTTCTATATTTATTTTGTTTTAATACCTTATACACATTATTAAAATAGTGTTCTACAGCTATCATATATACTACTTGAAGCCCTGTCGCAGCATGTCAGAGAGACATGTCACCAGTGACATACCTGCAGCTGGGCGGCGGGCAGGTTGACGTCGGCCACCATCTCCGTGCAAGGATGCTCCACCTGCAGCCGAGGGTTCAGCTCCAGGAAGTAGTACTGGCCTGTGCCCGGCTCGTATAGGTACTCGACGGTGCCGGCGGACACGTAGCCCACCATTTTGGCTAGACGGACCGCGGCCTAAGAAAAAAAAAACAATCAGTAAAAAAAAATTTAAAAAAAAAAGAAAAAAAGCATTTATTTCGGACAAAGAAATCCATATAGTGTTAGTATTACAATAGAACTTAAATAACTATGTTAGTACCTAAACTTAAGTGTTGAGAGATCCAGTGCCTGATTAGGGCGCTATCCCATCTCTCTCCCACGACGGCCAGGAGACTGTACCTCTACGATTTTATAAAGGAATAAAAACTTAAAACTTTCAGTTTTAGATTGATCTGTCTATCTATCTCTATCTATAACAGCCTTTGCAGCGCCCGTCTTCGGACATAGGCCTCCTCTCCATACTTCCACGCTTCTCGATCCATTGCCATCTGCATCCAATTCTCGCCAGCCTGTTGACAGATGTCGTCCTTCCATCTTATTGGTGCTTTGCCACGACCGCGTGTGTTTAGCTTGATAATTTTATAGAGACTTGAAAAAATTAACGAATAATTTCAACCAAGGATGATTAAGACATGGATAGACAATGCCTATACAAAATCGCGTTCCTCGAACCTTCAGGCTATACGTCTGTTTTCGGTACTTAGTGCTACAGCGCCATCTGTTGAGTCTGCAGTAGAGTTATTCTGTCAGCGTTAATCGCCGAACAAAATATTGGAAACTAGAATTTATTTATTTAATCTTAATTGCCCAAAATAAGATGGTACAAATGGCGGACTTAATGCCATAAGGCATTCTCTACCAGTCAACCAATGGGCTTAATAGAAAGGTTAAGTAGGAATTTAGTGTTTATGGTGGCCAATAGATGACGCTAGTGCTTTAGCCTGAAATAAGGGAATGTGATTTTGTATAGGCATTGTCTATCCATGTCTTAATCATCCTTGATTTCAACCAACTTTGAAAAGCAGAACCATAGAAGTCTTATTAGCCAAGTAGGTTAATACACGTTGGAGTGGGGGATAGGGCTGTTTTTAATAATTCCAGTAAGCCCATTCTTGATTTACCCAAACGTGATCGAAATCAGAAACCCCGAATAAGGTGTTATTACTATTGTATCAAGTGTTTTTAGAATGCGATCAAGCTATTTTAATCTCTATTGCTAAGACATTAGACAGGGAAACCACATTAAATATGGTTAACCTTGACTAAAACGGTTACCCTGTCATTAGGGTTACCCAATGATAGGGTAATAATTCGATTGGATAACAAGATTAATCAAATAGAGCGATTTTCCGGTCCCAGATTTTAACCAATCAAAACATTGATTGACCAATCACAATATTTTTTTAATAGCGGGAAATTGCTGATTAGTTAATATTCAAAGCCGGGAAAGGAGGTGAAACGATAACTCTCAGCGGAATATCAGGATCGTTTTTGGAGACCATTTTATATTTCGGACGCCATCCATATCCTTTCCGTCGCTGTTAATGCCTATAGTAAGTCCAAGACTCACCTTTTCCATTTCAATGAAGACGTCGGGTCTGGCAATAGCTGCTGGGGCCTCTTCGATGATCTTCTGATGCCGACGCTGGATGGAACAATCACGGCCGAACAGTGAGATGGCATTACCTGATAACATTAAAATTTACTAAAATATCATTCTACTCATAATCACGAGCATATTCGATCCTGAAAATAATTTTAAAAAATCCTAATGTTCTATACAGCATTTTAATTTACGTAGGGCAGATGCCCCGGTTTTGGCCACTTTAAGGAGAGTTTGTCTATTCAGACGTCCGTCATTTTGTGTCAATAAGGAATTACAACACTTTTTATGTACTGAGTCATTAAAAATATATTACTATATTTATATGAATCTCTGCTGTTGAGATTCTAGCATTAGATCTTTTTTTCTTTAATTAAATGTCAAAAAGGGGCCCAGGAGCCAGTTTTGGCCATTTTTTTCCATGGCTCCTGACAACTTAATGACAACTAATACATGACAGATGACAGTGCCATCTGTGCTGCCATAATTGAGTCTTATACTAAACATAAACCATAGACTTGTAAACTTGTCTATACCTTAATAAAGTTGGAAGTGGCCAAAACCCGCACAATGGGCACAACCGGGGATTCTGCCCTAAGTTTAAGTAGGTACAGTTTGTCCGGCGGGTTAAGGACAAATGCTCCATACTTATGGCGCATTTATCCTTAAGCCGCCGGACAAACTATACGTCATGCTCATAGAAATAATAAAAAACCGGCCAAGTGCGTGTCGGACCACGCATAGGAGGGTTCCGTATTCCGTACCTTCAATGGAATAAGAACCAAACTATACCAAAAGGTCGTATCTGATGCATATCGAAGAAGTTTTTTTGGAGATAACTCATAAATGGTTGAACCGATAATGTTAGAAACATTAAGTATATGATAAGGCGCATCTCCTCAAATTTTTTCATATTTTTAGGACTTACGGTTCAAAAGTTACAGCCCGGGGGACACAATTTTCCTGACTTTCGAAGCGATTATTTCAGAAAATATTCACTTAATCACAAAATGGTCAAAGAAACCTCAATGTTATTTTTAAAGACCTATCGATTGATGTATCACATGTTGATATTTGGTTTTTTAAAAATTGAAAGATAGTTACATGTATGGAGGATTTTTTGAACAGCGTCTTCTGACAGAATTTTTGAGGTGTTTCTCAAAAACATGTTTTTTCTTATAGTTTTATTTGATGAGCTATTTTATACCTTAATAAATTGTCTTTCTTCAATAGTAAACTTTTTTATCTGGCTTCATTTTAAGGTAGTTACAGTAATTTTTAATTAAATGTATTTGCCTTTTTTCATAGAAAATTATCTCCCATAGAAAAATCTTTGTCAGAGGTTAGATTAGAGAGTCTTCCTGACTATCCTAGCTAAAATACAGTTAATTAATGTAGCTTCTTGGTAAGATGAAATTCTGAAAAGCATAAAACGGGTTGTGAAAATGGAAATACAATTGTGGCATTGTAGCGGATGTCGATTGAAGATTGTCAAATTATGTTGTTCAAAAGGTTACAAAGTATGTTGAATTAAAAACGCGAAAACTTAAATATGCTCACATATTCTATTATGATTGTATTTTTATTTATTAGTATTGTATCTACGGATTAATAAAATAAATATACTGCTTCAAAATTAGCACTAAATTAAAAAATACACAAGATTGTACACTGCTACTTTATTTCAGGACGACTCCTTATATGTCCTAAAATTTTTTTAAATTTATTATTTGTTTTCCTTTTTTAGGGTTCCGTAGTCAACTAGGAACCCTTATAGTTTCGCCATGTCTGCCCGTCCGTCCGTCCGTCCGTCCGCGGATAATCTCAGTGACCGTTAGCACTAGAAAGCTGAAATTTGGTACTAATATGTATATCAATCACGCCGACAAAGTGGTAAAATAAAAAGTGAATTTTTTTTTATTAGGGTACCTCCCCTATACGTAAAGTGGGGAGTGATTTTTTTTTCATTTCAACCCTAACGTGTGATATGTTTATGTTTATGTTGTTTATGTTTATTTATTGGTAATATATATTACAAGTCAACATTTAGTACAATTACATTTTAAATAACAATATATTAAATTATATTAAACCATTCAGTATACAATTGTAAACTGTTATTATTATACTATAATTTATAAATATTATTACTATTGCTATGACTACAAAATAACTCCTTCTGGTCGTAAAACGCCTGCTCAAGAAGCCATTTTTTTAGTTTCGTTTTATACACCTGTGCACTGTGCACAGCTGTTATTTCACCAGGGATCTGGTTGTAGACCTTGCGACCCATGATGTGCGTGAGCTTTCCTGACTTTTTGAGTCGGTGTGACACGCAAGGTAGTTTCCCGGAGAGCACGCTGCGGGTCGCGTACCTGCGAGGGGCCACATTTGTGTTCTCAGGCGTTGCATCCACCTCTTCACGTGTGGTTACCGCCATTTGTAGGATAGGGAGTGAGGGTAGCGTCAAAATGTCTAGCGACTTAAAATGCGGTTTTGCAGAGTCTCTTTGAGGGATTCGAACTATAGCTCGCACTGCTCGTTTTTGTAGACGAAGAACCCTCTCCCGACCGGCTGCTCCCGCCCACAGCTCTACCCCATATTGGAGATTCGCATGTACGGAAGCAAAGTAGCACGCTCTTAGCATTTCCGTCGGAAGTATACGTGCCAGTCGTTTCAGTGCAAAACACGATGGGGCAAGTTTACTACATATCTTGTCAATTTGACCGCTCCATGTAAGGCCGCTATCCAGCTCGAACCCCAGAAATGTTAAGCTCTGGACTTGGTTGATGAGCTTACCATTAGCGGACACTGACAAATGCCTGGCTGGTCGGCCTGAGAGATCAAAGTGCATGAATTGAGTCTTTTTAGTATTTAAAATAAGACCGTTAGTCGTAAACCACTCCGAGACAGATTCAGCTGTTAGATTCAATTTATGCTCAAGTTCTTCATATGTCGGAGCAACCACTACCACAGCTACGTCATCAGCGTACATGTACGTCTCTCCTGTGTTAATGGCGTCCGGAAGGTCATTTAACAGCAATGAGAAGAGGATATTAGAGACGGAGGAGCCCTGTGCTACGCCCATAGTTGTAGTCACTGCGTCGGATCGCACTTGACCACTGTCCGCGACAATAACCTGCGTCCTGTTCCGCAATAGGTCAGCCATCAGTGCCAATGTAGAACCTTCGAAGCCGTAGTGACGCATCTTGTTGATAAGGACTTTATGATCAGCTACGTCGAATGCTTTCGACAAGTCGCAACATAGTAAAGCGACTTGGTTCTTGCGTTCGCGGGCGTCCATTATTTGCCGAACTACGGCTCGTGTTAGCGTGGTAGTTGAACGACCTTTTCGATATGCATATTGCCTATCTGATAACGCCTTCGTCGAGCTTAAAAAATGTGTCAATCTCGAACTTAGGCCATGCTCAAAAATCTTAGCTAACACGGGGATGACAGCGACAGGTCTGTATGTATCAATATCGTCTGGTTTCCCCTTACCTTTGTATAGTGGAGAGATGCGGCTTTCTTTTAGTGGATCAGGGAACACTCCTTCGCGCAGGCACCTGTTGTAGATAATGGTGAGTATAGGAGACAATTCTGCCGCAGAGGAATGAACGAGCACCACCGAGAGGTCGTATATATCTCGAGTTTTTTTTTTAGCTATACTGGAGGTGATAATACGATATACCTCGTCAGGTGTAAATAATTTAAGCCTAATACAACGGTCCGCGGGCGGGCGAGCAGAGCCAAGCAGGTCAAGCGCGTGAGGTAGGTCGGCGGGTGCTGCTCCGCATGCAGCTGCTGCGCCCGCAAGTCTAGTGTTCATCGCATCGGCTGCAGCCTTTTTGCTATCAAATTTTTTTCCGTTTGTATCGGTAATTAGATCGGTGAAATCAACCAGGTTGCGTGGTGGCTTACCTCTTTCCCGATTTATTACCGACCACATAGATTTAACAGTGTCAGCGCTGTTAATAATTTTATTTTTATAGTACAAAGCTTTCTTAGAATTTAAGAGACTGGTATATTTTGTATTCATACTAGAAATAAGATTAGTGATATGTGTGTTATTGGGTATACGTGTTCCTAAATTTATGATTTCGAATAATAGTGATTTCAGTTCGTAAATATCACTTGTTACCCACGAGTCTGGTTTTTTATTGTTAAAGGTTTTCATCGGGAAGCAAATTTCAAATTTATTTTTAAGAATATTAATCAACGACACTATCAGCCCGTTTAAGGATTCTTTGTTGCGGTGTAGTATTTCATCCCAATCCACGCTTTGCATCGCAACTCTAAAACCGTTATAGCATCGCGGGGAGAAATCCCTTGCGCGGCGGGTGCGGGGCGCGGGCGGCGGGCGCGGGCGCAGCAGCTCGGCGCGCACGGCGAGGTGGTCGCTGAGGTGCGTGTTAACGGGCGCGGCGCTCAGCGCCGAGCGGTCCCCGTTCCAATAGGCATGGTCGAGGTTTGTTGACGTAGTGGCCGTGATCCTTGTTGGAAAGTTCACTACATTTCTATAATCATGGGTCGCAAGAAGGTCATACAAATATTTTAATTCTAGTCTTATGTTGCATTCCGAATCATCTATATTCGTATCACCTAGTATTATACAGTCTCGGTCGACGCTACTTATTTCATCGAGCAGGCGTTCTAGGTAGCAGAGAAATTCACGACTACTTATTTTACAATTAGACCTGTAAATACAAACGACGGTAACGTTAAAGTCTAAGAGATCGACTGCGGATATTTCACAATACCGTTCTTCCGACAATGCAGTAATATTTACATTTTCAACCGCCCGTATGCTACTACGTACATATAGACAAGAGCCTCCATGTTCGTATTTTGATCGGCAGAAACTTGAAATTAATTTAAAATCCTCTATACAAACACATTTTAGTTTATCATCAGATAACCAATGCTCTGTAATCGCAAGCACATCACATTGTAATTCATTTCGCAACAGTACTTCCAGCCGATGGGTTTTATTTTCCAATGAGCGAATGTTTTGTTGACATATGACTAATCTGCGCGGTGCATCGAGTTTTGGAATTGCGGGTGTATTACTTGCGTTGTGCCGGAGCGCTGGCGGCGGCGACGGTCGGTAGTTCTGCGCCGGAGCGATGACGTTGGTGTCCCCGCGCGGCGCGGGGATGGCCACGAAACCACTCTGTGAATCTCACGCGCGGGGGCCACACAGTAGGCGAGTTGAATTTTTCGAATATATTTTCGGGGATGCCAATTAAAAAGGAGGCATGTCTTTCCGTTTTTATGTTCCTCTTTTCTACATGAAATTCGTCGGCATTCACCTGTTCTTTAAGGAAGTTCAATACGTCTTCACGTGTCGTTTCAGGTCTGAACGACCAGGCTTGTAAATATCGTAGACGCTCAACTCCTTTAATGTTGTCATGAATAGAGCCTGTACCTACTATAATTTTATTTTTATTTTTACCACTGCGTTTTTTAGAGCCTGCTATCTCCCATTTGTTGTCATTTTCGTTAGCTTCAGGTAATTCTACAGTTGTCAAGGTCGGTTGTTCAGCTTGCCCCGCGTCCTTTGTGGCCACACACGGCGGCCGCGCGTCATCACTGGTTTTCGGCGACGAGCTTTCGGGGACGCTCGGTAGCGGATTGGTCGTTAGCACAGATGCATGCTTACTCACTGGTGTAACGGAGACAGCCGCAGCGGTCGCTGGAGCCGGGTGTGAGAGGGACTTCCGAGGCGCATGGGCAGCAGCCTGTGCATGTAGTGTCCTCGCGTTCGCACGCGCGGTGCGCGCTGATGTTGTCACGGTCGCTGCTGGTGACGTACCCGCTGGTCGGCTTCCTCGGGCTGGCTTCGGGGCCGGCTCGTTCGTCTTCGGTAGCTGTTGTGTGCGCTCTTGTGATGTGTTGTCGCCATCTTTGCCGTTATCCAATTGGCCTTTTAAATTTGTCGGCTCTAATTTTGCCAGAATTGCGTCAATTTTGAAGTACATTTCAGATATATTTATTTCTAAGGGTTCTACAGCCTTTTGTATTAATTTTTCAATGGCTTGCAGAGTCACTTTAGCCATATTAACTCGCGAATTTAAAATAAATTGACGAGAGTTCGTTAGTACGTGTGCTCGCGGCGGGGGCGCGCGGAGTATCGATATATTGTTGGATAGGTATTTAAAAATGACTAGGGGTTTACTAAAATCATTTTTCGATAATGTAAATATTTTCGGAAATAATCGCTCCAGAAGTAAAAAAATATGCGTCCCCCCCCTCTAATTTTTGAACCATAAGTTTTAAAAATATGAAAAAAATCTCAAAAGTAGAACTTTATAAAAACTTTCTAGGAAAATTATTTTGAACTTGATAGGTTTAATAGTTTTTGAAAATAAATTACAAAATAATTTCTGAACTAAGTTTGTAATTTAACCGTATAAGCAGGTGTTTATTGTACCTGTAATTTCTACAAACTCACAATGAAATGACGTGCTTTCAAATAAAGTAAAAACGGTGAAAATCGGTCCACGCAATAAAGAATTATCCCATAAAAATCATCTTCCATACTTTAAGCTCGCGCGCAATAGTTTACTTAATTTGCCGATAGATGTCGCTGTACGTGGAACGCTCATATCATATCCTACATGGCGGTGTTTTTTTAACTCTTAAGTGGGGACACTTACTGTGACGGACGGAAAACTACGGAACCCTACACTGAGCGTGGCCCGACACGCTCTTGGCCGGTTTTTCTACTTAGAAAATACTTTTAAAATCAAAATCCAAGTGAACACTTACCATATTGATCGGCGATGAGCTGAACTTCCAAATGGCGGGCAGACTTGGCGAGCTTCATCACGAAGATCGGGGAGCCGGGCACCTCGGCTTGTACCTTGTAATAAACAGATGTAAATTAACAACTTTTAACCATATAATTTTAAACAAAAAAGAACAGGAACAGACTTCACTTAGCCCACCTTTCCAAAAGTAAATAAAATACTTAAATCGCTATAAGTGTGCCTATAATATTTGAAGAGTACCCTCGATTTATCCAGGATCCCATCATCAGATCCTTACCTGATGACAATGGGACCAACTGTGAAGTTCAACTCTTTCAAACAAAAAAATAATTTTCGGTTGAAAAGTCCGTTGGTTTCTCGTAAGTAATGTAATGAGGACAGGCATTTTACAAGGAACAAAAATTCCCCGTTGTAATCAATCTAGATTATTTTTTCTCCATAGTCTTCCTTGTGTGCCGCAGCTAGAGCCAGTTCTAAAGTAGTGACGCAGCCTTATGCTAAGTTATCAGCGCCATCTGTCGGTAGTGGCCGGCAACTGGCAGCGCTCACCTGCCGGAACATGGTGGGGAAGTCGTCGGCGTTCTCCACCTTCCTGATGCCCTTGCCGCCGCCGCCCTCGGAGGCCTTGATCATGACGGGGAACCCTATCTTGTGCGCCGCCGCCAGACCCTGCTCCGAGCTGGTGACGCAGCCCCGGGCGAACAGTTCCGAGGAGATTTTGATCTTTTTGCTGTTGTATTCCGCTTTTAGTTCTGTAACAAAAGTTATACGTTTAAACGGCGTCCTAGCCCCGTCGGTTGTGACTTGTGTTGTGACCCTGCTTACGAAACAGGAGGTACCGGCTTCGAATCCTGGTCAAGGCATTTATTTGTGTGTTTATCACAGATATTTGTTCTCTAAGTATTTGAGTATTTATCCATATTTCTCTATTACATATATCGTCGTCTAGTACCCGTAACACAAGCCTTATTGAACTTACTGTGGGCCTAGGTCGATTTGTGTAATCGGGTCGATTGTCCTATAATATTTATTTATTGTTGATTATTATTTATGTTGCCATGGTACAGTGAGTTGCAGCGAGAAAGACGTACAGATCGTCATAGAGCATTGCCATTTTAACCGAGTTAAGTGTGCCCTCGGAAACTTAATGGAGAACATGCGTGAAAAATATTTTATCTACACTCATACTGTAAGTACTCTAAAATGCGTTCAAAAACCGTAGACAATGACAAGCATTACAACAAATGATTTAACTATGATAAGTTTCTTATCTGCGGCAGTAACGTAATTTTAACTTTGTATGCTCAAATATTGTTAAGCAATGAGTTTCAAATTTGGAACATCGAATTTGATAACATAATGTTACCGCCATGCCCAACTCGATTGGTCCCGCGCGAGCGCCGGCACAATCGAGTTGGCCATGACGGTACAATGGCGGTCATTCTATGGTTTCCGAACACTTAATTTAATATATATAATATGAGTGTAGATAAAGCAGTGTATGCAACTGTACGTAATTAGGCCTTAAAACACTCGTGTGATCTTATTATGAAATTCGCCTGCGGCTCATTTCATAAAACCACACTCATGTTTTAAGGACCCTTATTACGTAACAGTTACATAAACTACTATTATCTACACTCATACTGTAAGTACTCTAAAATGCGTTCAAAAATCGTAGACAATGACAAGCATTACAACAAACGATTTAATTATGATAAGTTTCTTATCTGCGGCAGTACCGTAATTTTAACTTTGCATGCTCAAATATTGTTAAGCAATGAGTTTCAAATTTGGAACATCGAATTTGATAACTTAATGTTACCGCCATGACCAACTCGATTGGTCCCGCGCGAGCGCCGACACAATCGAGTTGGCCACGCCGACACAATCGAGATGGCCACGGCGGTGCAAAGGCGGCCATTCTATGATTTCCGAATACGGCATTTATAATAAATAATATGAGTGTAGATAAAGCAGTGTATGCAACTGTACGTAATTAGGCCTTAAAACACTCGTGTGATCTTATTATGAAATTCGCCTGCGGCTCATTTCATAAAACCACACTCATGTTTTAAGGACCCTTATTACGTAACATAAACTACTATAATTGAATTTGTTCAATAAACACGTTCAACAAAACCAAACAATATAACGAAGTGGAAATCCGTAATAATTTTTAACAGTTTTTTTTACAGATATTGCGGTTTAAAAACGTGAAATTTTAGGAATTTTTTTTATACCTCAAATGTATTTTCGAAACCTCAGTTCGATTACTTATGCAGAGCCGGATTAACTCCCTTTGGGGCCTAGGCAATGCAAAATTATTGGGGCCCCCTTTTTAGCGAAAAAATTTAGTGTCAAATACATTAAGTCACTCAATATACAGGCTGTTTATTTCAACAATTTGCCATATTGTACGAGGTGATTAGATAGTTTACACTGAACAACTTTTAATATGGGACCAACTCCGAAATAAAAAAGTAAAAATTTGCCTCCCCATAGCAAACGTCGACATCTGATAGGCCAATATGTATGAACCAGCTAAAATATTTTTGTGATTTTGAAGTTGACCCAATACAAAAAGTTGTTTAGTATAGGCTACCTAAACCTAATTACCAGAGCTCGGATTTTTCACGGCAAAACAAAACACTAGCGTAATTTAGCCAGTGCTTGAAATATTATTTTATCGACACCTATCGAGTCTTACTAGAGTATATGACAGGTATTGCCTCAGTACATTTTTTCTTTTTTTATTCGATGGTACACCTATCAGTGTGAATGTCAAAATTTAAAAACTAACAAACGTGCGAAAATTTCGAAAAACAGGAGACTTACTAGAGCTCAAAATCAATATTTTTGACCAGTCTAAGGTGACCTACTGGGGGTTAGAAGGTTGTGCATTAATTACCGGACATCCTGTATAAGTAATAAAATAACTTTTCATTTTAGCTTTGCCATAGTCGAGCAACAAAGAGGTAGGTCTGCATGTACAACTTAGAACGAAGAAACTATACCACCTCATTTAAAATGATAGAAACGACTGCAAATTTCATCTCACATGACATATGACATTCACACTTTAACTGTCATTTCGTTACGTATAAAACGTAATTTGCATCTAGGTATTATTTATTTCGCAACGCATTGAATCCGACGTGTTGGATATACGTATAATAACTTAATATTGCAAGGTATCAATTAATACAAAAATGAGTAATGTACAAGATCGGATCAAAACGTGGATTGAAAATCACCCTGAGTTAGTCTATAATGAAGTGACCTCCACTATATACTGCTCTATGTGCGATATGCATCTAAAACTGAAGAAATGCAATATTGAGAATCATGTGAAAAGCAACCGCCACAATTACCGTTCGGGGCAACCAAATAGGAAACATCAATTTTATTTCGATTTAATTATTTTTCTTATTTCATGCAACATACCATGGGCAACAGTCAACAACAATAATTTTCGTCATTTTTTTAACAAGTATTTATGTTGCGACTGCTCTATGACTTCTTTACCGGACGAATCGACCCTGCGAAAAATTTATTTAAATCTCGTGTACAAAAAAACTATACAGGGTATAAGAGAGGTAAACAAAACCAATTATTTGTGGATATCTATAGACGAAACACCAGATTTCATGGGAAAATGTGTGACAAACGTGGTGATTCGGTCTTTGCAAAAAAATTGTTCTAAGCAATTTTATCTTTTGGGGTCGAAGGTTTTAGAGAAGGTAAATGGGGAAACAATAGCAAACCTAATAATAAACCAATTAAAATGTTTGTTTCAAAATTCTTTCAATGACAACGTAAACAATTTGCTTTTACTTTGCACAGATAGTGCCGCATATATGCTTAAAGCCGGTCGTATTTTAAAAGCAACGTTTCCTCGTATGAAACACATTACGTGTTTAGCTCATGGTCTGCACCGGGTTGCCGAAGAAGTGCGAGATAATTTCAAAGGTGTGGATGGGTTGATATCGAATGTCAAAAAGATATTCCTAAAATCTCCAGAGCGTGTACGCCTTTTTAAGGCAAAATATCCGTCCATTCCCCTACCTCCCGAGCCAATTATCACCAGATGGGGAACTTGGATATCTGCTCCGGTATATTACGCTCAATACTATGAGCAAATACGTGATGTCGTCTCCATACTTGCTAATGACTCGGCAGCTATAAGAGCTGCAAAAAAATGTTTTCAAACACGCAAACTACGACCGGAGTTAAATTTCATTCGCGACAACTACGAAGTAATAGCCTCTTCAATAGAACAATTGCAATGTTCGACTTTATCCATTGCGGAATCCTTCCTCATTCTGGATACTGTTCGTTGCTACGTAAACTGGAGTAAACTTTTACCAGTGATACGTAAATTTGAAGCCGTGCTCGAACGAAATCCTGATTACGAAATTTTAAGAGACATATCTGAAAATATTACCCGAACTGATAATGAATTCTATAAATTTGCTCCCTTGACGTCAACTGAAGTTGAACGTACATTTAGTGTACATAAATGGATTTATAGTGATAAACGCAACTGTTTACTCCCAGAGAATGTTGAAAAGATAATGATCATCTACTCCTATCACTATTACCCAAATAAAATGTCTTGTGCTGCTGTGTGTACTGACGTATATTTTGAAGAATAAATTGCGTCTGTTTCTAATATATAGTAACTTTATACAAATGTTTTTATTAGTTTTATTACATATAAATTTTATTTGGTGACTTTTATTTCTTCTAGTTCTGAATTATCGATATCGATAAAATAATATTTCAAGCACTGGCTAAATTACGCTAGTGTTTTGTTTTGCCGTGAAAAATCCGAGCTCTGCTAATTACCTCTCACAATAAGGCTAATTGTTGAAAAAACGCCATGTATTTACTATTCTGACTTTTAGGCTTTCGTAGTCAACGTATGCCCTAAAGTAACTATTTACTAACATTTTTCAGATTTGAATTTGAGGGTTGCTTAAAAAGCGTCCGTATTCTACATTTTCCACTTACTATTGATCTGGCCGTACGCTTATTAACCAGAAGAAATCCTTAGATATTTATGAAGTAGTGGCTAGTCGCTTGTGTCACCACTGGAGTTCCAAGCGTCAAAGTGTACTATCGAGGTGGCCGGGTACTATTCACCACACTACAGTGGTGCCAATAGTTATCAGCGCCATCTATAATTAAACGCTCGCAATATGTGTCAGCGCCATCTATCGGAAAATGCTTGCAACTGGCCATCACTCTTGTCATAATAGAAACAACTCACCGCTCCCACTCCACGGCAGCGTCGGTATATCAGCCGTCTGCGCCACTATAGACGACGCGATCTTGTCTCCTAAAGCCCACATGGCCTTTTCAGGGGGACCGATGAACACGACTCCGGCGCGGTGTAGCATCTCGGGTAGCTTCGGGTTTTCCGAGGCGTGGCCCCAACCTGCCCATACCGCCTGAGAAATAAAGAATAATTAGCATAAGGGTAGAGCGGCTGGTTATACAGGGAAAATTAAAAGGAACCAGACCACGCGGCAATCCACCTATGCGCTGGAAAGACCAAGTTAAGTCTGCAGTAGGGCACCGCGTATCTGACTGTTGCAGACTGTCTGCCAACAGAGAGATGGCGGGAGATCGTGCGCAGAGCTGTGTCCGCCTCCACCATCGACGAGGACGCCTCCGCGTGACCACGACCGCTCTGTCAAGAGCGAAACGACAGAGAAGAGAGAGCATAAGGATGGCGGAGTATGCATTGAACAGGACCAAACGGCGGGAAAAGCGGTATGTTTGTACAGCCTTGGCCAGAAGTGTTGAGCTATTTTTTGTTCATAATTTCGATGTTAAGTATTAATCCCATATCATAACAATGTACGATGACGTAAAATGTTATATTTTATTGATTTATCTAGAAAACTTCACTTAATAACACTTTCAAGGTACCTATAAAATATGAAAAGTGGAGGTCCCAAAAATGCGAATTTAAATCGGTGCGACAAATTGCAAATATTCTATGCAGTTACTACTCACTTCAACAAAACATGCCTGTTCAGTTTGAATTAATTGCTGAAATAACTTCAAAAAACCGGCCAAGAGCGTGTCGGGCCACGCTCACTGTAGGGTTCCGTAGTTTTCCGTCCGTCACAGTAAGTGTCCCCACTTAAGAGTTAATAACACCGCTATGTAGGATATGATATGAGAGTTCCATGTACAGCGACATCTATCGGCAAATTGAGTAAACTATTGCGCGCGAGCATAAAGTATGGAAGATGATTTTTATGGGATAATTCTTTATTGCGTGAACCGATTTTCACCGTTTTTACTTTATTTGAAAGCACGTCATTTCATTGTAATTTTGTAGAAATTACAGGTACAATAAACACCTGCTTATACGGTTAAATTACAAACTTAGTTCAGAAATTTTGTATTTTTTTTTTCAAAAACTATTCATCCTATCAAGTTCAAAATAATTTTCCAAGAAAGTTTTTATAAAGTTCTACTTTTGAGATTTTTTTCATATTTTTAAAACTTATGGTTCAAAAGTTAGAGGGGGGGGGACGCATATTTTTTACTTCTGGAGCGATTATTTCCGAAAATATTTACATTATCGAAAAATGATTTTAGAAAACCCCAATTCATTTTTAAATACCTATCCAATAATATATCACACGTTAGGGTTGAAATGAAAAAAAAAATCACTCCCCACTTTACGTATAGGGGAGGTACCCTAATAAAAAAAAAATTTTCACTTTTTATTTTACCACTTTGTCGGCGTGATTGATATACATATTAGTACCAAATTTCAGCTTTCTAGTGCTAACGGTCACTGAGATTATCCGCGGACGGACGGACGGACGGACGGGCAGACATGGCGAAACTATAAGGGTTCCTAGTTGACTACGGAACCCTAAAAAGATAGAAACGCCGGACTAAACTTTCGAGTTTTGTGTGAAAATCGCAAGGGTGCTCAACACTTCTGGCCAAGGCTGTATTGTACCTAAGGTATTGATACTCTCCCAGGCTAACACACAAAAATAGCATTAGCTAATATCCAAACTCGAACACATGGGATCTAAATTTATAGTCAAGCTAGCAATTTATGTTATAAGGAAGCCGATCAACTGCGTACTGATACGAAATAATTTCAAAAAACCGGCCAAGAGCGTGTCGGGCCACGCTCAGTGAGGGTTCCGTAGTTTTCTGTCCGTCACAGTATGTGTCCCCACTTAAGAGTTAAAATAACACCGCCATGTAGGATATGATATGAGCGTTCCACGTACAGCGACATCTATCGGCAAATTAAGTAAACTATTGCACGCGAGCTTAAAGTATGGAAGATGATTGTTATGGGATAATTCTTTATTGCGTGAACCGATTTTCACCGTTTTTACTTTATTTGAAAGCACGTCACTTCATTGTGATTTTGTAGAAATTACAGGTACAATAAACACCTGCTTATACGGTTAAATTACAAACTTATTTCAGAAATTATTTTGTAATTTTTTTTCAAAAACTATTCAACCTATTAAGTTCAAAATAATTTTCCTAGAAAGTTTTTATAAAGTTCTACTTCTGAGATTTTTTCATAGTTTTAAAACTTATGGTTCAAAAGTTAGAGGGGGGGGACACATTTTTTTTAACTTCTGGAGCGATTATTTCCGAAAATATTTACATTATCAAAAAATGATTTTAGTAAACCCCTATTCATTTTTAAATACCTATCCAACAATATATCATACATTTTTTTCCACTTTTTATTTTACCACTTTGTCGGCGTGATTGATATACATATTAGTACCAAATTTCAGCTTTCTAGTGCTAACGGTCACCGAGATTATCCGCGGACGGACGGACGGACGGACGGACGGGCAGACATGGCGAAACTATAAGGGTTCCTAGTTGACTACGGAACCCTAACAAAAAAGAACCGACTTCACTTAGCCTCCATCTTTCCAAAAGGAAATGCCCGAGCTACTGTAAAAAATATTTAAATCACTATAGTGCTATTATAATATTTGAAGAGCTCCCTGGATTTCTCCAGGATCCCATCATCAGATCCTAACCTGGTTACAATGGGACCAATTGTGAATTATAGTCTTTCAAACAAAAAGATAACCTCCTTCTTCGAAATCTTAAAGTCGGTTGCAAATAGCATAAGCTAATATCCAAATTCAAAAACACGGGATCTAAAGGGTCTGGCCGGACCGCCATAGCAAAATCGCCCCTGGCTGGATTTGAGATATTGTTATGCACGATTATTCGTTTTATTAATACATATACTTCTTGTGAATATTATGCCTTAAATGATTACCGTTTGCGAAAAAATTTAAAAAAAAAGAAATTTAGTTTTTATTTTTTTTGTTTAAAACCACGTATCCGATTAACTTGTTCTTTGGTTATTTTATAGATATATTAGGGATACATCAAATAAAAAAAAAATAACTTCCTGACTTTTTTTAAGTACATAATTTTTTGAGTTTAAGTTTTAAAAATATGTTTTTTACTACGTATGAGTTAGCGACACCCACCATATTTTCATATAATATCCGCATTTTTATACTCTATTATATATATTTTTATCAAAAATATTGGTTTGGATCAACAACTTAAATTTTTTTTTTTTCATAAACAGGGTGGACCAAATTTAACCTTAGTATTGTGTAACACCGGAAGTGGCCCTTTTTGCCTCAATTGAAACTGGTTATTATTAAAAAAAAAAACAAATTAAGAATATTTTTTTTTTAATTTTCTTGCACTGGTGGGGAATCGAAGCAGACATATACATATAGGGTGGGGCCTGTAACTAAAGCAAAAAATTAAAACGTAGATTCTAGTCCTCAAACTAGACAACTTTTGTGTAGCAACTTTTTAAAATCATACAGTTTTTAGATTGTTATTTTTTCAAACAAAGTAAATAGTATTTTCAATGTACTTAAAACTCCGTCTAATTGACATCGCCTGTCAGTCTAGTCACTCTACAGACATAATCAATTTCATAGTACATTGCGTGTTCGAATTAACTTTAAAATGTAATAAAATTCAAACCGCAAGTTTTTTTTCAAAGTCGTCAAACAAAAGTTGCGTAGTTTGAGGAGAAGAATGTACATTTTAATTTTTTGCTTTAGTTACAGGCCCCACCGTGTATAGCAAAAAAACTAAGTTCAGTTTTATGGTACATACGTTCAAATCTAATCTGCTCATTTAACAATTATAGGTATGTAACTTTACATTCTCTTAATTCTTTCTCCAGTAGGGTACTCAGTATTAGTTTGAGCAAAAAAAATACTGAAGAGCTTCCATATACTTACTAGCTTTGTTACTTTTTAATAGTGATTTGCAGAGCTCGGATTTTTCACGGCAAAACAAAACACTAGCGTAATTTAGCCAGTGCTTGAAATATTATTTTATCGATATCGATAATTCAGAACTAGAAGAAATAAAAGTCACCAAATAAAATTTATATGTAATAAAACTAATAAAAACATTTGTATAAAGTTACTATATATTAGAAACAGACGCAATTTCTTCTTCAAAATCTACGTCAGTACACACAGCAGCACAAGACATTTTATTTGGGTAATAGTGATAGGAGTAGATGATCATTATCTTTTCAACATTCTCTGGCAGTAAACAGTTGCGTTTATCACTATAAATCCATTTATGTACACTAAATGTACGTTCAACTTCAGTTGACGTCAAGGGAGCAAATTTATAGAATTCATTATCAGTTCGGGAATATTTTCAGATATGTCTCTTAAAATTTCGTAATCAGGATTTCGTTCGAGCACGGCTTCAAATTTACGTATCACTGGTAAAAGTTTACTCCAGTTTACGTAGCAACGAACAGTATCCAGAATGAGGAAGGATTCCGCAATGGATAAAGTCGAACATTGCAATTGTTCTATTGAAGAGGCTATTACTTCGTAGTTGTCGCGAATGAAATTTAACTCCGGTCGTAGTTTGCGTGTTTGAAAACATTTTTTTGCAGCTCTTATAGCTGCCGAGTCATTAGCAAGTATAGAGACGACATCACGTATTTGCTCATAGTATTGAGCGTAATATACCGCAGCAGATATCCAAGTTCCCCATCTGGTGATAATTGGCTCGGGAGGTAGGGGAATGGACGGATATTTTGCCTTAAAAAGGCGTACACGCTCTGGAGATTTTAGGAATATCTTTTTGACATTCGATATCAACCCATCCACACCTTTGAAATTATCTCGCACTTCTTCGGCAACCCGGTGCAGACCATGAGCTAAACACGTAATGTGTTTCATACGAGGAAACGTTGCTTTTAAAATACGACCGGCTTTAAGCATATATGCGGCACTATCTGTGCAAAGTAAAAGCAAATTGTTTACGTTGTCATTGAAAGAATTTTGAAACAAAAATTTTAATTGGTTTATTATTAGGTTTGCTATTGTTTCCCCATTTACCTTCTCTAAAACCTTCGACCCCAAAAGATAAAATTGCTTAGAACAATTTTTTTGCAAAGACCGAATCACCACGTTTGTCACACATTTTCCCATGAAATCTGGTGTTTCGTCTATAGATATCCACAAATAATTGGTTTTGTTTACCTCTCTTATACCCTGTATAGTTTTTTTGTACACGAGATTTAAATAAATTTTTCGCAGGGTCGATTCGTCCGGTAAAGAAGTCATAGAGCAGTCGCAACATAAATACTTGTTAAAAAAATGACGAAAATTATTGTTGTTAACTGTTGCCCATGGTATGTCGCATGAAATAAGAAAAATTATTAAATCGAAATAAAATTGATGTTTCCTATTTGGTTGCCCCGAACGGTAATTGTGGCGGTTGCTTTTCACATGATTCTCAATATTGCATTTCTTCAGTTTTAGATGCATATCGCATATAGAGCAGTATATAGTGGAGGTCACTTCATTATAGACTAACTCAGGGTGATTTTCAATCCACGTTTTGATCCGATCTTGTACATTACTCATTTTTGTATTAATTGATACCTTGCAATATTAAGTTATTATACGTATATCCAACACGTCGGATTCAATGCGTTGCGAAATAAATAATACCTAGATGCAAATTACGTTTTATACGTAACGAAATGACAGTTAAAGTGTGAATGTCATATGTCATGTGAGATGAAATTTGCAGTCGTTTCTATCATTTTAAATGAGGTGGTATAGTTTCTTCGTTCTAAGTTGTACATGCAGACCTACCTCTTTGTTGCTCGACTATGGCAAAGCTAAAATGAAAAGTTATTTTATTACTTATACAGGATGTCCGGTAATTAATGCACAACCTTCTAACCCCCAGTAGGTCACCTTAGACTGGTCAAAAATATTGATTTTGAGCTCTAGTAAGTCTCCTGTTTTTCGAAATTTTCGCACGTTTGTTAGTTTTTAAATTTTGACATTCACACTGATAGGTGTACCATCGAATAAAAAAAGAAAAAATGTACTGAGGCAATACCTGTCATATACTCTAGTAAGACTCGATAGGTGTCGATAAAATAATATTTCAAGCACTGGCTAAATTACGCTAGTGTTTTGTTTTGCCGTGAAAAATCCGAGCTCTGGTGATTTGTATTGATAGTGTGGTAAAACTTTTAACGAACCAGTTCTAAACTCTATTAAAACTTAATGTATATTTATCCAGCTTAAGTATAGTTTTAGCCAAACTATTTTTTATTGTATTATGATTTCTTTAGCACTGCTCTTTGAGTTTTAAGCCCTATTTCAGTGTAAATAAATTAAATAGACCTGGACATAACCATTACTTTATTTCACATACATTTAAATTGCACATAACATATCATCATAAATTCCCATCCACACGTTTAGAGAAAATCTTTGTTGGTGAGCTCCTTCTTTTGATTTCTTTGGATTTTGACCTTTTGGAGCCCAAAAGTGAAGATTGTGATAGTTTGTTATCCCATCACGGTCGAAATTGGATTTGTCCGTCCACAAAATTCTCTTTAGGTACTCAGGATCTTCAATATCCGCATTGATTAAAAATCTGCAGAAATCTATTCTTCTTGCTGGGTCTCCCTCTTGAATACTGGAGCGTAGTGATACGGATACTGCCGAGCTGAGTGCAGGGTAAACCGGTTAGGACTATTCTCGTCGAAGTAGTGCCGTCTGCCCGGAAACACTGTAGGATTTCTTCTTCTTCAGCAGGATCGTAACGTCGAGCTTATAAACTGAGGGACTCGTTTCTGTAATTTGTACGCAAAGTGTAGTACCTTTTATTAAGTTATGCCTGTAAATGTAAAAACAAATTGGAGAAAATCCGAAACTTTGTAATTTTAAATCCTTTTCTTTGTTAACAATTTTGGCAACTTTAGGCATGTTTTTTTACTTAACGTAATCACTGGTTCATCAGCTATTAGACAAATGCTTTTTTTTACACCAAATTAAAGTAGTTTATTCACAATTGTTAGTTTTAGATCGAGAGGCGGATGTATTTAAAAAAAAAACTTGAATAACTTGAAAACCAATGAGTTTTGACCCCTAGTTGACTGGACTTATATCATTGCAACTGAGCTATAGAATAACCCCGTTCAAGGAATATGGCGAATTTCCAATCATCCTGTATGTATCCGAATTATGTATTCGTAATTATGTATTGTAAGGGTTATAATATATAAATAACTTATTTTGACATTGTTGATCCAAACCAATATTTTTGATAAAAATATATATAATAGAGTATAAAAATGCGGATATTATATGAAAATATGGTAGGTGTCGCTAAGTCATATGTAGTAAAAAAAAAATTAAAACTTAAACTCAAAAAATTATGTACTTAAAAAAAAGTCAGGAAGTTATTTTTTTTTAATTTGATGTATCCCTAATATTAGAGAATGCTGACTCCAAACCTACCTAAAATAAAAAATAGCTTGGCTCAAACTATACTTAAGCTGGATAAATAAATATACATTAAGTTTTAATAGAGTTTAGAACTGGTTCGTTAAAAGTTTTACCACACTATCAATACAAATCACTATTAAAAAGTAACAAAGCTAGTAAGTATATGGAAGCTCTTCAGTATTTTTTTGCTCAAACTAATACTGAGTACCCTACTGGAGAAAGAATTAAGAGAATGTAGAATTACATACCTATAATTGTTAAATGAGCAGATTAGATTTGAACTTATGTACCATAAAACTGAACTTAGTTTTTTGCTATATATGTCTGCTTCGATTCCCCGCCAGTGCAAGAAAATTAAAAAAAAAATCATTCTTAATTTATGTTTTTTTTTTAAATAATAACCAGTGTTACTTAAAACTTCCGGTGTTACACAATACTAAGGTTAAATTTGGTCCACCCTGTTTATGAAAAAAAAAAATTTTAAGTTGTTGATCCAAACCAATATTTTTGATAAAAATATATATAATAGAGTATAAAAATGCGGATATTATATGAAAATATGGTGGGTGTCGTGTGTAGGTGTCGCTAACTCATTTGTAGTAAAAAAAAAATTTAAAACTTAAACTGAAAATAGATGTCATATACTTCAGAAAAAGTGACCAAACCCTCCGGTGTCCGAGGCCAGATATATTAAAATTTAAAACTTAAACTCAAAAAATTATGTACTTAAAAAAAAGTCATGAAGTTATTTTTTTTTTATTTGATGTATCCCTAATATATCTATAAAATATCCAAAGAACAAGTCAATCGGATACGTGGTTTTAAAGAAAAAAAATAAAAACTAAATTTCTTTTTTTTAAATTTTTTTGCAAACGGTAATCATTTAAGGCATAATATTCACCAAAAGTATATGTATTAATAAAACGAATAATCGTGCATAACAATATCTCAAATCCAGCCAGGGGCGATTTTGGTATGGCGGTCCGGCCAGACCCTTTATAGTCTCGCTAGCAATTTGTGTTATAAGGAAACTGATCAACTGCGTATTGATACGAGAAAAATAGGAAACCGTCCAAAAAAAAGGATTAATCGCCACAGCTTTTTGCGACCTTTCATTAAGATGATTTTTTTGGTTTGTTTTGAGAATATTTAGCAGAGGGGTCATTTGTAACAGGGGTCAGTTGCAACAGTACCTGCACTTGTAGTCCCGATAGGTATTTCAATGATGAGCTCAAAATTCTCAGTTATATTGAGAATATTTGACACAGGGGTCAATAGTAACAGTACCTGCACTTGCGTCCTGATAGCTATATCGACGATCAGCTTGATAATTCGCCACAGATTTTTCGACCTTTCATTAAAATGATTTTTTTGGTTTGTTTGAGAATAATTTACAGAGGGGTCAGTTGTAACAGGGGTCAGTTGCAACAGTACTTGCACGTGTAGTCCCGATTGGTATTTCACCGATGAGCTCCAAAATTCTCCGTTATTTTGAGGATATTCGACAGAGGGGTCAATTGTAACAGTACCTGCACTTGCGTCCTGATAGACATCGACGATCAGCTTGATAATTCGCCACAGCTTTTTCGACCTTTCATTAAAATGATTTTTTTGGTTTCTTTGAGAATAATTTACAGAGGGGTCAATTGTAACAGGGGTCAGTTGCAACAGTACTTGCACTTGTAGTCCCGATAGGTATTTCAAAGATAAGCTCAGATTTCTCAGTTATTTTGAGAATATTTGACAGAAGGGTCAATTGCAACAGGGGTCAGTTGCAACAGTACCTGCACTTGTAGTTCCGATGGCTATTTCAACGATGAGCTCCAAAATTCTCCGTTATTTTGAGGATATTCGACAGAGGGGTCAATTGTAACAGTACCTGCACTTGCGTCCTGATAGCTATGTCGACGATCAGCTCGACGTTGGCGTAATTGTTGTTGTTGGACCCGCCGGGCACGGGAACGTAGTGATCCGCCATCTTGATGTATTCCGCGTTCGCTTTCAAATCTTCTGGGGTCACCTGTCGAGAAAAACGTTCGTTAAAGTCATTTGCCAAATGTTTGATAGATTTTTTTTAATACAGTTGCTCAGAGTGACTTTTGCAACAGTTGTGTAGCGTGCGGAAAGCCTGGTTTCGCGCACTAGTGCTTTTAACTTTTCCGGCATTTCTATTGCAATTAACAATTGTGTATTTAAGTTTTTTTGTATAATATGAGATTTATTTTTAAACTGTATTTAATTGAACATATAATGCTCCGAAATTATAATCCTCAGTTTCTGAAATACTTACACCAAAATTAAAATGCTGTAGACTAACGTCATAGGGCCCTTTTTTGCTCTTTGACTGCATACTAATTAAGTTAAGGACAATTCATCTTCTGTCTCTTTCTTGTATGTGTCTCTTTCTCTTATTGTATGGAATATGGAACAGCGCCCTCTACAAAAAGTTTTCACCGGGCTTCCCCATTCATGAGCTTCATGAGTCATGACCAACTGTTACGAATTTTCATACATTATTGTAATGTTCGAAATTTGATACTTAAAGTATCGGTCATCAATACTGCAAAGTAAACTTTACGATGCAAATCGAAATGAAACTGAAACGTGGTCGCTTACAATGGGCCTCATAAGAAGGCTCATAGTCACCCAAAGGGCGATGGAGAGGGCTATGGTTGGAGTCTCTCTGCGTGATCGCATCAGAAATGAGGCCATCCGCAGCAGAACCAAAGTAACCGATATAGCCCTCCGAATCGCTAAACTAAAGTGGCAGTGGGCGGAGCACATTTCTCGTAGAACCGATGGCCGTTGGGGCGGAAAGGCGCAGCGTGGGTAGACCCCCCGCAAGTTGGACTGATCACCTGGTGAAGGTCGCGGGAGTCCGCTGGATGCGGGTGGCGCAGGACCGGTCATTGTGGCACTCTTTGGGGGAGGCCTATGTTCAGCAGTGGACGTCTTTCGGCTGATAAGATGTAGATAAAATATTAAATATCCACTATTTCAACAGTAACTCACCATAACGACGAAGCGCACGGCGCGTTCGTTCTTGAACATCTCGTAGGACCATCTTCGGATTGAACGCATGCATTTTACTGCTCCGATTCCGTTGTTTGCTATGAGGACCTGCAAGTTAATTAAAAAGATTAATAACCAGCCAAGTGCGAGTCGAACTCGCGCACGAAGGGTTCCGTACCATTATGTATAAAAACGGCAAAAAAATATTTATTATATTGTTTTTTAGTATTAGTTGTTATAGCGGCAACAGAAATACATCATCTGTGAAAATTTCAACTGTCTAACGATCACAGTTCATGAGATAAAGCCTGGTGACAGACGGACTGCGGAGTCTTAGTAATAGGGTCCCGTTTTTACCCTTTGGGTACGAAACCCTAAATACGACTGCGGTATGCTATAGTAAGTCGCTAATTGAAATAAGACGAAACTCTAAAAGAGAATCGCAACCGTGGGTTAATAAACAATTAGAAAATATGATTTACAGAAGAGATGAACTGTTTAGAGCGTGGAAATGTTGTCCGAAAAATATGAGTAAAAGATTAGAGTATACTCGATACCGAAATAAACTAAACAAAATTATAGATGCTGCCAAAAATAAACATAGACAGAATGAGATAAAAAAATGTGAAGGCGACTTTAGAAAAATTTGGTATAACATTAATAACTGGCTAGGGCGAAAAAAAAAGGAATGTAGATGAAACAATAATGAGGTACTTGGGCAAGACTGATGATGTAAAAAATATATGTAGTAATTTCTCAAGAACGTTTACCCAAGAAATTGTAAGCATAAAGCATAATTGTAATCAAAAGTTTTTGGACCGAGATTCATATGTTAAAAAAAGTATTGTTTCTTTTAGGTTTAGGAAAGTAAATGCCTTTACAGTGGAGAAAGTAATTGAAAAATTTAGTTGTGAAAAATCACCCGGCATAGACAAGATTAGGGTACAGGACGTTAAATATGTAAAGAAAGAATTAAGTAAAGTATTAGCTAACTTCATTAACATGTGCATGGCTAGCGGAATGTACCCCGATCTATTGAAAAAATCTTTAATTAGGCCTATATTTAAACAAGGATCTCACTTGGACTATTCAAATTACAGACCGATTGCTATTTTATCTGTTGTAAACAAGATAGTGGAAAAAATTATTATGGAACAAGTGAGTTCTTTCTTGGAGCATAACGGTATATTATCTGAAGCGCAGCACGGCTTCCGGAAGGGTCGTAGTACCGCTACGGCCTTGACCCATTTTACTGATTACGTCAACCGTAATCTTGATGTCGGAAAGCAGGTACTGGCACTCTTTATTGACTTCCGGAAAGCATTCGACACACTGGATCACGATCAGCTGTTAATGGCGATGGACGAATGTGGTATCCGAGGGCCCACGAACCGATGGTTCCGTGAGTACCTAACGAACCGATTCTTACGCACGGTTGTCAGCGGAACGTCTGGTGCAGAGGCGCAAGTCAATCTTGGTGTACCTACCGGCTCGGTGTATGGACCAATTGGATATATTATGCATGTGAACAGTGTGTCGAATGTGGTCCATAACTGTAAGGTTTATATGTATGCCGATGACATGTGTTTACTGTTTTCTGGTAGGGATATCGCGGACATGGTAAGCAATATACAGGAGGATTTCGATAACGTCTCCAAATGGGCCCATGACAATGGGATAATTTTGAATATAGACAAAACTAAATGTATGCACATTTATTCACCCTACAATAAGAAAGCAAAAAATATAAATTCATCTGAAATTAAAATCTTTGGTCATACATATAACTGCCTACACAACCATAAGCGTAACTGTACTTGTAATGAACTAGAATTAGTTGATAACTTTAAATATTTAGGATTGCTGATCGATACTCACTTCAACTGGAAACTGCATGTAAATCAAGTCTGCAATAGGCTTCGATCCGTCCTAGGCCAGTTTTATCATTTAGATAGAATATTGAATAAACGCACCCTGTATATTGTTTACCACGCCCTTGCTGACTCATTGCTGAGTTATGGATTAAGTTGTTATGGACTCACTTTTAAGACATACTTGGACCAAATTAAGCAACTGCAAATAAGGTTGTTAAAATATTTAGTTAACAAAAATGTGCGAGATGAATGTAGAATCAATTACGAAAAATTGTTCTTAGTTTGTAAAATCCTCCCCGCTTCATGTAAAGTAGAATATCTCCACGCCATAGAATGTTATTATAACCAAGATTTTAAAGTTGAGAGAACACGTAATCGTTATAATACTAGGTCATCTCAAAAGAAGAAATTATGTCAGATTAGTGCGTCAAATTATTACGGGAGACGAACCAAAGAATATGTAACACCCCAAATTTGTAATAAATATCCAATTTTACTTGAGGAAAATAAATTAAAAATTGGAACTCTTAAGGCAAAGTTCAAAGAAATATTACTAAATAAGTACTCTGTAAGCCATTGTTAAAATATGTCTTTGTATATGTGTGTGTGTGTGTGTGTGTGTGTGTGTGTGTGTGTGATTGTATGTTCATGCTAGTGTTTGCTTTGCATTACTAACTACTTGTAATGGGATTGATATGTTGTTGTTTGATGTAAGTAACTACATAGCAATAGATTGTAAAACTAGTAAGTATTCCAAAACTTGTATAGAGCGCTCCGCCAACAAACTGTTCTACAGTTTGGCGAAATTATGCATTTCTATTATGTATATGTTTTCTTGGTAAAATAAAAAAATAAAAAAAAATAAAAAATGAATTTTTTTCAAACTTTTATTTACTTTTACCTATCCCGTTCAGGGTTAAAAAGGATATATATCAATGATAGTTAACTTGATGTACGTGATTTTTATGTACGATAATAGGCAAGATGAATTTTTTTCATGTATGGTATCAATCAATTCGTAACTAGCTTTTGCCCGCGGCTTCGCTCGCGTTAAATTCGGGGTAACACGGTTCCCCTTTCCTGATTGCCCCCCCGGAATGCTCCATACAAACTTCCACCCCCCATTTTAGGGAAGTGGGGGGTTAGAAAGAGACAAAAAGTAACCTATGTTACTCTCCATCCCTTCAACTATCTCCACTTAAAAAATCACGTCAATTCGTCGCCCCGTTTTGCCGTGAAAGACGGACAAACAAACAAACACACACATACACTTTCCCATTTATAATATTAGTATGGATGATTTCTATCGTCTTAAATATGTATTGGCATATAACTTCTGTTCGTTGTTAAAACACGCAGCATGTCACTATCAGTAATTATATTGCGTGTTTATAACTAATTAATTAAAACCTTTGAATGTGATGAGTAGTGACGACAGCCATATAATTGATCGTTAGCGCAATCTTAGGTCAATCTGAAAGGTTGCTGCGCAATCGAAATAGCTTAGACATAACGTAATAGACCAACAGAATCTAACAAAATTGGCATATCAATCAACGCGCGGCCGCAATGTCTCTGGTGAGGCACGTCCACACTAGCCGAGCTGCCTCGCGCGGCAGTTTCGTCGCGAGGCGATGTATCTGGTGTGGACACGCCTATTGGCGTTCAAAATTTAAATCACTGATATAGATACCTTATTATATTGTTCTGAATCTGGCCGGGCGTCCCTACACTACATCTAGGTACCTTATTAATCGCCCGGGTGCCCTGGAACCGCTTGACAAACTCCTCCGGAGTGGCGACGGTGAAGTCTTTCTCTTGGAAACGCTGGCTGTGGATCACCGTGCCCTGGGACATGGAGGGTCTGTGGGAAAAACATATTTCTGTTAGTATCTTCTGCAAAAGTGTCGGTAGCCTGGCGGTTTGACGTCCGAATTTCGATCCGGAGGTCTCGGGTTCAAACCCTGACTTGTACCAATAAGTTTTCTGGAACTTATGTACAAAATATCATGTTATTTAGTGTCGGTGCGTCGCAGTACTGATAATTTAGAAAATTTAATTATAACTGGCAAAGTGGATGGCAGGCGACCAAGGGGACCCAGTCCTAAACGCTGGTCCGACCAGGTGGCCAACGAACTGCAGATGCCGATGTCACAGGCCCTTCATCAAGCAGAAGACCTCAACAATTGGAACGTTTCCGTCGAAGCCACGATCCTCAGCAGTGAGGGACCGACTTAAGGAGGAGGAGTGTTGGAAAACATCGTGAGGAAACCTGCATACATCCGTAGAGGATTCAAAGGTGTATATAAAGACAATTGATGGACAATATTGGCGACGAAATGGAGAGGCCCTATTGGCAAAAGGAAAATGGGAAAGCCATATAAACGATGGCTAGATGATATAAAAGAATCTGCAGGGAAAGACTGGCTAAACAAAGCGGAAGACAGGCAAAAATGGAGAGAGTTGGAGGAGGCATACACTCGTAGAGGGGTCCAAATTAAATAAATAAATAGTAAATAACATACATAAACATTAACACTAACTACTAGATATAAGAAACTTACTTACCAATACGCAAAAGCTTCTAATGTAAAAAAATGGGAAATTTGGAAATAAAGGCTTTTTATTTATTTTTGTTTTATTTATTCGGTGAAGGAAAACATTGTGAGTAGAGAAATTCAAAGGTGTATGTGAAGTCCTCAATCCGCTTTGGGCCAGCGTTGGGACTATAGCCCTATCCCTCTTGTGCTTGAGAGGAGGCCTGAGCCCAGCAGTGGGACGTATATAGGCTAACATATTATTGTGTTGGGGCACTCTACCGAATCCTACACCAGATCAAACTACACAACGGAGCCACGCAGTTATGTCGCCTAAATATACTAGTTTTGAGTAAGTTAAACGGCGTCCTAGCCTAGTCGGTAGTGACCCTGCCTACTAAGCAGGAGGTCCCGGGTTCGAATCCTGGTCAGGGCATTTATTTGTGTGTTCATCACGTATATTTGTTCCTGAGTTATGGATGTTTTCTATGTATTTAAGTATTTATCTATATATATCTATTATATATATCGCCGCCTAGTACCCACAACACAAGCCTTATTGAGCTTACTGTGGGACTAGGTTGATTTGTGTAAGATTATCCTATAATAATAATAAGTATGTTTCTATAGTATATTTTCTGTAATTCACAGTGCCTTGGTTTTATTACTGCAATGCTGTGCAACTTATTTGAATAATAAAATAAATAAATGAATCTTCTGATACAAATTATCAATGTGCGGTTTCAGAGTAATTTTCACCCGGAAAAGACTCTGACTGATCTTTTTGAAGATCGAAAAAGGTTAACATTAACAAGTTTAACAGTTCGGCAACGCGTTTGCAACAAGCCTGATGGTACCTGTTACTATCAGGCAGGTATACAACCTTTCTTTATCACTGAGTGGGAAAGAGAAGTGTAAGGGATTGGAACAAGGTCCCAGAGGATGTTCTGTTCAAAATTTCAAACAACTTGAAACAAATTTAAAACAAATAATTTTAAACAAAAAAGAACCGACTTCACTAAGCATCCACCTTTCCAACACCAAATGTTCGATCTGCTGTAAAAAATACTCGAATCACCATAGGTGTGCCTATAATAGTTGAAGAGTTCCCTTGATTTCTCCAGGATCCCATCATCAGATCCTGACATGGTTACAATGGGACCAACTGTGAAGTATACGCTTTCAAACAAAAAAAGAATTTTCCAAATCGGTCCAGCCGTCTTCGAACAATAGGTGAACATACATAAAAAAAATAAAAAATTAAAAAATAGCAAAAACAAAGATCCCGACGAATTGATAACCTCCTCCTTCGAAATCTTGAAGTCGGTTGAAAAGAAGCAACTTCACTTAGACTCCACATTTCCAAAAGCAAATGCCCGAGCTACTGTAAAAAAATACTAAAATCGCTATAGGTGTGCCTATAACAGTTGAAGAGTTCCCTCGATTTCTCCAGGATCCCATCATCAGAACCTGAATGGGTGACAATGGGACCAACTGTGAAGTGTACCCTTTTAAACAAAAGAATTTCCGAAATTGGTCTAGCAGTCTTCAAATAATCGGTGAACATACATATAACAAAAAAAAGCAATAACGAAGATGACAAATTGAGAATCTCCTCCTTGGAATCTGGGGCGATGCACGTCCACACTAGCCGAGCCGCCTTGCACAGTAATATCCTCGCGAGATGGTGAGTCAGGTGTGGAACCTTAATAGCCTAATAAATAATAATAAATATTTGGGGACAATCTTACACAAATCAACCTAGTCCTAAACTAAGCAAAGCTTGTACTATGGGTACTAGGCGACGATATACATACTATATTATATAGATAAATATATAATTAGACACATAGAAAACACCCATAACTCAGGAACAAATATTCGTGATAAACACACAAATAAATGCCCATACCAAGATTTGAACCCGGGACCTCCTGCTTCGTAGGCAGGGTCACTAACGACAGCTAGGAGGCCGCAATAAGGTTAAGTGGATGCTAAACGCTATGTATAAAAATATAATAGATAGATATGCATATATCAATTAATATTTCTTTTTATTATTATTATTAAATTATTTATTCATGTAAAACAATTACAGGTTTCGGGAGTTACAATATTGCGCCAAACTGGAGTGACCAGTTTCACAATTTACATAAATGACTTTACAATAATTAAAATGCTGAACGATTAAAATTAATGTTTAATACAAGGTTTGATTTAAATATATCAAACATTTAAAAAATATGTAACTTCAATAAATCAAATTGTAGTTGGATGCAGATATTTGATTTGATGAATGATTTCTTGTTTACATTTTAATTAATTTTAACATACTTAAACAGGAATTGATATAGATCTTAGGGCAAATACATATTACCATACTATAAAATATTCATTATTATTCGTATCATAAGGCCAGAATTTCTAATTAATTATTACGGGTACAAAAATGTGAAATACGCAAGTGAAATGTAAGTGAAATCTCCATGGCATACTTATTAAAATCATTGCCCTTACCGTTTGAATAGCTAGAACAGTATTACATGCAAGTTCAAGAGTATATAACCTATAATTATGATAAGAAATAATGCTAAACTTAAATAAAATACGAAAAAGAAAACTTCTTATATTTTTATTTCTAACCTGTACGGGCTGTCAGAATACAATCCATTCATGGAACGATACATTATTCACAGTAATTACAATAATTATAACACTATTACACTAAATAACGCGGCTTAAGATCGTATTTAATTGTTTTAAAAGGTAAATATTCAACATTTCGACGCCGCACGATTTAAGATTTGTTTTTACTGTTTGACGTTTAATTCGCCAATAGTACTTCCTGACGGATCGTACGATCGTGTGCTCCCATTCACTCCCATTGATTAACTGGAGTTAGAGAGGGATAATAGATAACAGAATCAGAGTTGCCGTTAGCAAAAGATTGCAATAATTTCATAATTTGTTTGAGCGCATGTATACCCTAGAGAAGTGAAAAGGTCATATCGATAAACAGAATGTAAACAAACAACAAAGCGATAATATTATATTTCTTATCCAAAGCCTTTTATCCATTATCTTGTCTTGGGTATTAGAAACTTGGAAACTGCAAATAATTAATTGGGATCTGATAAAATGACCTTCTAATCAATCTCATTGTCACGCGGAGGTCCTTTACTTTTATCCCTATTAGGTACCTAATCATTTAAATGCCTTAAATTCTATAAATTAACAGCCGCTTTTTGGTCGCTGTGGCCAAAGCCGGTGCGGATCATCATCATCATCATCATCATCATGATTATTAAAAATATATACAAAAATATATTCAGAATAGTACGTATAATGATAAGTTACCTACAGGGAGGAGTGATTATTATATGTATGTAATATAATAATCGTTCCTACCTGTAGGTAACTTATCATTTTCATATAGTATTTGCTTCATTAATAAAACATTGTAAATAACATTTATTTAAGAGTCTAGTTGAAACAAAAATAAGTTCTTTTATTTATGCATTTTAATGCAAAGCAATATATAAAACAACTAATATCGATGTCATATAAAATGCACACCTTAAAAATAGTAATAACCATAATGTGTTTCAATCTGCGCTTCCTAATTAAAATACTTGACCCTATGACGTCATTCGTAGGACGTAGGTGCCGTACGTCGGAAATCGGAATTCATTGCGTAGAATTTACTTCGAATTATATCATTTGTAGTTTAGATGCGTGCCTACCCCTTTCGTTATGAAATAGTAGATTGTGTCAAAAACTGAAGCAATATGATGTATTTACGACAAGAGCATACATTGTATCCTGAACGCAGCGATGGATACTAAAACAGAAACCGGTATTAGACAGCTATTTATAGGGCCCAATCTGTTGTATACATTCCGCTCCCTACAGGCCCTAACTTCTATTACACCTCCCAAACTGACAGATTGGGCCTTCTTCGTCATACCAGCACTACGAAACGACAATACCTTTCCTTTTTCTATGACTAGAAAACGTACAAAATTATAAGTAAATCCTACGATAGACAAACGTCATTTTGCTGCTTTTAGCAGGGAAGAATAAGCCCTTATTGGAATAGGTGGTGTAAAAACTGAATTTTGTCTATTAACTTGTCAGTTCAATAAATTTAAGAGTATTCAGGATAGCTTCTACCCGCAACTTTGTATGCGTAGAAATAGTACTTGTAGGATTTCCGTGATAACATTATCCTATCATCCTATGTCCTTCCCCGGGACTTAAAACTAACTCCATGTCCAATTGTCCATACCTACTTAATTTCATCTAAAAATTGTTTCAGCAGTTGAAGCGTAAAACGGTATAAGCCACAGACAGGCAGAGTTACGTTCGAATTTGTAATATATAATATTACGAATATTGACACTGTTGTGTCCTCGGGTTGAACAAGAAAAAAATGTTTGATCTTGATGTTGACATCTTTACGTCACGTTATTTGCGTAAATACGACTTTATATCTCTTTTAATTTGCTGTACTAAAAAATGAGATGCAAAACGAATATTCAAACAAATAAAACGAAGTGAGTTGGCAGCATAACGTAATTGTATGACAAATACGTCAAACAGATTGATTGAATACGTAAACAAAACACTGTCGCTGAAGTATCAGCAGTACGTTTAAGGATTTAACAATTATTTTGAGTATGAAAGATTGTATGGAATTATGAATAGATCGGAATTCGGAACTTTTACTTAAAAAAACTTCTGGTATTACTCAATTTGTGAACAGATTTGATACTTTAAGTATACCTACATCTTGAAATCATTGTTTAGCCTGTGCGGCGCAGTATCCGTAATCATTTTACAGGTCTCCGATATTGGTCAGCTTAGGAGGTAAATAAAATGGAAAGGTTTCACGCGGATTATACAGAAAAAGCCGCAGGGACAAGAGAGCTGCAAGGATAAGTACTCATAAAATAACAGCATAGGTTTAGGTACCATACCAGACAGTAGGTCGCTTTTGTCAGGTTTATTGCCATTATAACGTTAACGACCTTTTTTTAATGAATAAAAATGCAATAATAAACACGCATTTATAGTGTAAGTCGAGGATGAGGTTTCCAAGAGAGTTAAAAAATCTGATTAAAATCCTGATTTTGTTAACAAAACTAACAT
This sequence comes from Pammene aurita, assembly GCA_947086415.1. Taxonomy (NCBI): domain Eukaryota; kingdom Metazoa; phylum Arthropoda; class Insecta; order Lepidoptera; family Tortricidae; genus Pammene; species Pammene aurita. Next base: position 12,732,021 of record OX352316.1, read on the forward strand.
GCTTTGTCATTTGCCGTTATATTTTTTATTAATTTCACGTTTAGATTCAAAATTCACTTGAGTCAAATTCAGCTATCATGAAAAAAATCTGCTGGAAACCGGAAATTTGTGTATGGTGGCCAAGTTTTCGTATTAAGCCCTTAGACAATTTTCTGCGGGAAGTTGGATTACACAATTTTTGTATGTATGATAAATGAATTCTGCTCAAGTATGTGTTACGCCTTATGTTGGCTCGGTCACACAATGTACTTCGACAGTCCGTGCAGAATTAGTGTGATCGGAATCTAGAGTATCTAGTCACAGTGTACAGGTATCTTCAATTTGAATTCGTTGCATACAATTTACACTCCTGACTACTGTACCTTGTATAATTGTTCCAAGATCTCTTCAAATTATATAAACAGCGCAACGTAACTGTTACTAATTTAGTAGAAAAGGACATTGTATCCAGTTAATCCAGCTGGCACGGCACACTTCTAAATACAAAACAGTATACAAGTGTCAATCGGGAATCGGGTTGTAGATATTTTAACGCTTCATTTGGCACAGATGATGTTAGATAGTGCATTCTACTGAAATATAAGTTTTTTTAATGAATCATTATACTTATAAGCGCTGGTGGCCTGGCGGTAAGACGTCAGACTATCAATCCGAAGGTCGCGGGTTCAATCACCGGCGTACCACTGAGTTTTTCAAAACTTATGTACGAAATATCATTTGATATTTACCAGTCGCTTTTCGGTGAAGTAAAACACCGTGAGAAAATCGGTTCCAATCCCAACAAGGCATATATTCCCCTCTGGGTTGAAAGAACAGATGGCAGTCACTTTCGTAAAAACTAGTGCCTACGCTAAAATCTGGGAGTAGGTTGCCGAGCGGATACCAGACTCAATAGAGCAATAAGATAGGGCAAACGCTAGGAGGAAGAAAAAATTGTTATTGTTATTCTTATATACCAGCAAATCGTATATCAGCAAAAGTAGTTAAGCTGACTTGGTGTTCAAAATGAACTTGACACGACTTTGCTTATTTGAACTTTATTGCACAAAAGAAACACACAAACGTAGGTGGACCTGATGCTATAGAGCATTATCTAGCAGTCAACTTTCGGGCAAAGCAGGAATAGTATTGTTATTGATAAGAAAACAAGAGCACATCAATGAAATTTTGAACACCTGGACGGTTTTGCTAGTTTCTTCCTGCTAAATGTATCAATATGTAAGTTTACTAGGGTGTACGAATATGACGAAACAATCATCATTTGGCAGAGCTCACAAACCAAAAGTTTCTAAAACACTTTAAAATTTATCAAAACGAACTGAATAAGCATAAAATGATAATTAATTCAATAATAACGATCTTTACGATTATTTACCCATCAACGCTATCCGCTTCGATATCCTGAACAGACCTGTTATGTACAAATAACGCGATAAAATTTTCATAAAAGGAAGTTATTTACTATTCAATTGTCATCTGCGTCTACTCGTGCTAATTCGGTGATTTAAGCAACGGCAACAATAAAAACATGATATACTTGAACATGAATATTGGGAACGGATAATAATATCATGTTCAATTGTTATCATTGTCGTATTGTAGTAAATAATTTGTTAGTTATTTAAACCTGCATTTCATTGGGTAGTAGCGAGCATAGAGCCAAGCAATAATTCTACATTTTAAGTTATTAACAAATACCTAAGAAAAAACTTTATGTGTTTATCATACCCTGGCAAACAATTTCTTATTTAAGTCGTTTAAATAGTATGTCCCGAATTCCAGAATATTTCATAATGAAAATTGGGCGAACTAAGGTGTCAAATAGTTTCTAATATTAATGAATATTCAATACTTAATTAGGAAATTCTCATTAAAAAACTTACTGTAAAGTCTGATTGGGAGGCCTCAGCAATCCCTTACTGGTGCTTTGCTGTAATTTTTCCTCATTTTTCGCCTCTTCTGGCTCCGCGTCTAAAGTCATCTGGAACTTCTGCATATTCGGCAGCACATCTGTCGCCTCGTCGACCTCCCATGATGGCTGTTCCTCGTTATCACCGATGACAAAACGCTTTGAAGTCCTTCGCTTCAACATGATGCTGCTGTATACGTATCTCGCAGCGGAAGAAAACGCGGTAAACACACTCATACAATTATCACTTCACTTGGACATTTTTGTAACTTCCTTGGAAAATGTTGAAAAGAAACACGGTACACTTCGAACCTAAGTTATTATTATTATTTTCACTATGCGTTCTTATGGGGCCCAGATTTTATGTTTTAAGTTTAATCTAATAAGAGGTTGATTTTAGTAAGACCGTCGACATCACACATTGAAATAAAACTAAATAAATGAAACAGCTACTTCTTTACCTACCCAAGTTGGTACTAAGTATTACTATATCATTAATTTCGATTCACTAAACCATCAACAGGAAAAGCTATCACTTTTTTAGCATTACTTTATTATCCTGACCATTAGTCGACCTTGCTAGGTTGAGATAAGGTCAACGATGCTTCGTTAACTGTATCTTCATCGTCACTTTTAATATGCCAACAATCCCACGATTAATCCTACGATTAATTTATAACAAATAAAAAACAATACAATTGCTCAATTATTGGGAAGAATGTCTTCTATCGATTTTTCATAAATATAAAAAAAATTATAAACATATTCATGAACGTTAAACGTTAAAACACAAATTGATGCAAAACTTGTATATTAACCAGCGCGGTGTCAGACACAAGACTGAAGTATTTACTGATTAAGTACATATTAAATTGCTCTACGTCATTTTAATGGCCCATCTTACCATAAATTCTACATACAAATGATGTTCTTTTCTTCAGAAAATATGTTAACGAACATATATAGATATATCTAGTCACGGTGTAAATAAATAATGTACAATATTGTCTTTATTTCCTGTTTAAAATAGCTTACTACTAAATTAGGTTATAGTGGGCGGTAGCGGCGGAGAGAGTTTCACCGAGTTATACAGATTTTTTATACAGAATAATATTTATTAGGTTAGTACTGTCTGTAGGTCTTCAGCAAATGAAAACATAGCAAGGAAACCAGGATATACATAGGTACCTATGCAAAGAAATTAAATGTTTGGAGAGACTGGAGAGTTTAGTCAACATTGGAATAACAAGGAGACATAAGCGGAAACCATGCTGTACAATTATTAGTATGTGTAATGTCTTAGTGTTGACGTTTAATACTTTTTGATATCATTTGCTTCCGTCTTATTAAGTTATTATACTATATGATTAAATAAATAAATAAAATTTAAAATTAAATTAAAAACACGCGATTATCACTCAGCTGTGTGTGCAAAACCGAGCTATGCACGTTTACAGTGATATCCCAAACAATCCGCAAACGGCGACGGTGTGCGAATCAGATGGCGCTAAGCATCTATAGCGCTGTGTACCAATATAAAAATCGAAAATCGTAATGTGAAAACCGCCGTATACTAAAAATACTAATATACTCGTTGGTATTTAGGACTTAAAAATCCGGTATTTTTTGTATGGACAATTCCCGAATCCCGCAATTGGATATACAAAAAATACCGGAACTTCAAGCCCTAGTGGGTACTGGGTGGTATTCAATAACATACAGACTTATACATTTTAGGGTATTGACGTAGCCTTTATATAAGCCGCGGTTTAGGGATCTCACGTTTGACAGTGTCCTTGACATTTGTAATGTAATTATATACAACCTACGTAACACGCGTAATGGACTTTGAACTATTTAGCTAAGAGAGTAGAAGTGTTTGCATGTAAAACACGGAAGATGTTTGCAACTTCTAGGTACCTTACCTACGTACCTTACTTACCTACCTACTACGAATTAATATAGATTAAACAAATATACTTCTGTATCGTAATGACAATCGCGTCTCCGTCTCCCCATACAAAAGAGAAGTGTTAGTTCAAAAAGTAATTAGTTCTTTTATTACCATATTTAATACAATTTTCGTTTTCATTAGGGTTAAATCACTATAGTAATGATCATTTTAGGCAGCGAGTTTGCATGTGAGAAAAGCAAGCATAAACGTAAGTTAAAAAAAAGTTAATGGTGGCAGTTCCACATTTTGCCGTTACAAAGTCCATGCAGAGTTAGCGTAGTCGAACTTTACACATGTTAAGGCTCATGCTTGTAGAAGTTTGAGTGACTTAAATGCACGTACTAATATATGAAAGTATGGTCCAAAAATAACTAGGTAAATAATGGCCTATTATGCATAATTATCGATAATTAAATTTAAATGCGATTTAAGCAATGCATACTATAATAACTAGCTAGGCTAGAAAATACTGTTAATTCACTTATAATTACATCATGTATTAATTATCTAGAAATTCTAGAATCCTATTTAATTGTATTGTCATGCCGGACAAATACTATGCTTGTTGTTAATGACAAAGTTATCAATGACAACATTTAATTACCACTAGTTACCGCCATCGTCATAAGTCATAAAGAATAGCAGCAATCCTTCAACATATATGGTATCCATCACATGGCAACAAAAAAATCGAATTTTGTTTCTTAAAGGCAGTATTTCCAGTTTGTTAATGTTGACGAATCTTTATCATCGATTTTAACGTAAAGAACCGGTTGTCAAGGGCGCTCTTGAACGTCATTGCGGCTAAGTGTTTGTTAAAGCAGCGGTTTTTCTTCTGCGTATAATTATACATACAAAATTCTACATGTGCTTAATTTATAACATACATGTACGCCGAAATTAAGCCGACGACATAGATTACTAGGTCCAACTAGTATTTAACATATTGAGAGGCTATATTATAGTCAAACTGGTAAGTTAGCACTTAGCAACGAAAGTGTTACTTACTAACATATAGTTAATGTATATTTTTAAGAATAGAATAGAATAGACTTTATTCAGGAACACTTAACTACTATTATTAAACTACTATTTATTTTTTTAATCTGATATTGTATTTTATTATTTATTCTTAGTTTTTATAGTTTTGTGACATTTAAATGTAATTAAGTAATCAATTAATAAAATATGTTTGTTTTCACTGTTTTGACGATCATAATATAAATGTATAGATTAGGCTAAGACCATTTTGTACTATAATTTATTATTATGAAATAAATAAATCTAAATCTAAATCTAAACATAGTCAAAAACGGGTAACAGGTAAGTCTTAGATCAAAAACTTAATCAAACTCGTTGAAGACCTTAAAAATAGCAAGAATCGACCAATACCCAAGTAACACAGGAAGCATATGCTATAGTCGCAAAATGATCAATATGATCATATATAAGATTAATTATTTAGGTATAATTAATCTACTTCTATATGGTTTCCATTTAGTAGTTACTACGTTAAGTTTAGTATGACTTGATTTAACAGCTGTTATTGAATGAGACCCGTTTAAGTAAACTATGTCACGTTAAGGTCAATGCAAATGAATGATACTTAGCCATTTAGCAGCATCATAAATAAAGGCGGTAAAGTATACAATATTTAGCTGTTTAAATTGATGACCAACATTATTTAACAGTTTATAGGTAAAGGTAGCGCAGGCCATTTATTGCATAATAATGAATATTATTATGTACCTTACCTTAGGTAACTTTAAAACAAGTTTTTTAACATTAAGCTATATAACCAGCCTAAACCAGTTTAACTGTGACATAGTAACCGAAAACCGACATTACAAGATTCATGATTTATGAAATAAAATGAAAAGCTTACGATAGAGGCCGGCAATCGTAAGGGGAATAAATGTAACGTTACGAAAAATCAGTTTAAAAACATTTTAAAATTATTATAATTTTGATTAATAAATTTAATTTCTACATAATCCAAATCCAATGTACAAATAAAGAGTAAGATTTTTATTTAAATTAGAATAACAAATATTTGTGTACTTTCGATTTGTACAAACATTAAATACCTACCTACTTAGTAGATATTTACAAACATATTCGTATTATATACCACGGTAGGTTTCGACAGGCTCAATAAATCCTAAAACGATTTGACTCATATTCTTATCTATTATCGCGTAATGGCAAATACCAATACATACAAAAAAAGATACTACATAGTTTCGCGAACTGATAACCGATTATTTTGATGTAACCTCTTATCTTTTAAACAATTGTACTACAAACGGTTCATAGATAATATCAACTTTGTAGATTCTTATCAATTATAATATGATTATCGTAATTCTATTTTCACGAAAACTATATCGAAACATTTGCACATCACTATTTTGATTAATTATAAGGGGGCAACATTCAAAAAAGTAAACAAACCAAAATCGGGGCCAAATTTCGAACGCACGCACTTTGAATTATCAAAACAAATACTTTCACTTCAACACATAACACTCAGGATTGGCATAGAGCTCACATTGTACACTATAAAACTTGTAGTTTAATATTTTTCGGAGTTACGAGGAGCTAGGTAGTCACGAACGTGTTTTTAACGCGAAGGTTAGATACCTACTACCTATTTACTGCCATTTCTGATACCTGTGATCGGATCTCTACTGTTCAATACCAAAAGAACACAAGTGACTATGACAGTCATATGCAGTTATAACTAAATACTTTTAAGACAGTATAGATTGCGTCATTGTTAATCGAAAGAGCTTCTAATATCAACTGCTGATAACTGATTTTTATTACATTGGACTAGGGTTGATTATTACATGACTCATATGTAAAAAAACTTTGTTTGTTTACAAAGTAGCAAAACAGTAAATAAAGAACTTGATTAGAAGAAAAACATATTTTTAGTCACATACTAATCTCGCATGTTACCCTTGAAGAGTCATTCTGATTCTGAGGCTTCCAGGGTGCCTAGTTACGGCTAGGCTTTGTTCCTGAGCCTTACCAGAAGACCTGAGAAGACCAAACCCAGGCAGATGTTCCTGAGCGGCCCTCGCTGACGTCCCTCAGCGTGCCGTCTCCTGATCCGCACCAGTTCCGGCTTCTCCAGGGGAGTACTTGCGTGGTGGGAACAACTGTACGCCTCGGAGCAATTATCAGACCGGCTTTTTACGTACCCAAACCCTACGACCTACTCGTGTGCTTGCGGCGGATTTCGGTGTAAATAAATATAGTGTCTTTAAACCTTGTTTTGATTCTATTCCACCGCCATACGTATATTTTTTTTTAATTTAAAGTAGGGACATAAAACTCAGAAAAGGTAGGTGAACGATGACCATAATAACAAGAAATTCAATTAAGACGACCTATTCTGTTGGTATACTTGGTATTGATAATAACTATGTGTAGATTAATACGAGCATGTCGTTCGTCCACATCCATTTGATGTAGATCCTTGGAAACTATAGCAAAACGCCTGACAATAATTCATAACTTAAATGTTCCAGTGCATGCTATTGAATTTAATTGATATCTTAATACTAGGCGCTATTATAAACTCGGCTGCAAATATCCGTAATCGCCATTCGCAAAACAATGCTGGTGATCTGTTTAAGAGCATAATTAACATCGTATTCTAATTATGAAAAAGTAAGGAAAAAAAATGGGTTTTATAAAAAATAACAAAAAAATTTCGCGTTCAAAAAATGTTTTTTCTATTTTTTCTTAGTCGCAATACGATACCAATTATGCGTTTAAACGGATCACCACTATTTTTATTACACCCTGTATAACTACAGTTTTAAACATTACACGAAGAAAAAAATATGATTTCTCTTTATTTTATGGGGTGGTAAATTGGTAATTCTAGCGCAACAAAAAGACAGTATAATTCTTTACTTTGGCCCTTATCTGGATCTAACATCTTTTCTTGGCCAAAGCGAAAGCTAGAAAAATAACGGTCGGTTCCACCAATGTATCTCAATATTTTTCAGCCATATCAGGATTTTTTTTATTGACACTACTTTTTTCCATTTGCAGTGATACGCTTAAGTCAATAGAGGCGAATTTTAAAATCGTTTTCCCAAAAATCGCACTACGACAATCGCATGATTTTTCTAATCTGAAAAAAAAAACTAAATTCCTACCCCCTAATCCCTCCCTCGTCATCATCAAGACCAGAAAAACAAATGAATATTCTTCAACTGTCATCGTTGGTGCCACAGAGCTGATAAGTGATAGAGCTAAGGTGATTTCTCAAAGGCCTGTTACACTTGTCCTAGTTAGCGTCCTAAATGATTTGGTTTCTCAATTTTGTCAAGTCTAACCGCATTTAGCAAGTAAATTTATTTAAAAAAGTAAAGAATAACAGGGCTTTTAGGAGCTTCAATGGAGATGTAAAACTATCGATATTCACCCTATCGATGATTCACATGTTAGTTGCAAACATATACAACCAACTAACAAAAAACACCACTAGCATTGCAGGCATTCATAGGCTACGGTGACCGCTTACCATCGAATGGGGCCGTATGCTTCTTTTCCACCGATATGGTATAAAAAAGCGTCATTAAATACATTGAACTTCCGTCCTCATACCAAACACCTATACGACTGCATTTCCGAGAAGTGTGAAATCGACCAATAGGCTGCCTTTCCACATAGTCGGAGATAAGCGTATTACGAGCTCCCTTTCGACACTTACTTGAGTTTACTCCTTTTCTCCGCTAGGGCCAGCTGCTGGGCTATGGTCAGTTTCGGCCTCAGGTTCGGAGGCGGCGCGTTGGGGAAGAAGTCTCCCGCCTCGTTCGCCGGGCCCTCGTCTTCGTCCTCACCCACAGTGAACCCTGGTTTGCCCTGGAAAAAACACAAACATGCAAATACTTAGCGAGTGGGCTTGCGGGACACTAAAAACGATGATTAGCTCGACTTTCATACTCACTTTTGATTTGGATTTTTATTATTTTAAATTGCTATTATTTTCTATTGCTAAAACTTTGAAAATAATGCAATATTGCTTGTTGATGCAAACTTGTAATGTAATTTTCTTTCGTGAAATAAAACAAAGCTAATCGAATCTTTCGTGAAACCTAATTTTCATAATATTTAACATATCTCTCAACTGCCATAATATAATATATAACTATTGTGTTATAGCTGCCTGGTTGCGAACATAGCTATTGCCGGGCGGCAAGCCAGTTTAAAGCGTTTTTAAGTAGGTATTTATTAAACTTATGGGCTGCTTCGCTGTAGAAAATGTAGTTCTTAGGATTGTATAATATTTGCGTGTCCACTGGCAGGCTGAATATACTGCACCTAAAATGTATTTAAGATCTGACTGTATTCGAGGAAATAAATTATTTGATTTGATGTGAATAATACTACTATAATACATAGAAAATTAAAATAAGGTAAACAGCATATTTGTTTCTAGACAAAAAATGCATTTGAAACGTGAAATATTATTAAAGAAAATCAGTTTCACTGAAATATAAATAATTAACGAATATTTTTATTAAAAATTTGACGTAGAATATATAAATAAACATAAAACATACATTCTGTTCAGGTAGGTCTTCGGAGTCAATCTTCTCGAAATTGTCGCTCTCACTCGACGAGCACCTTGCCTGCTCTTGGTCGCTCATCTTCTGACCTGCAATCAAAATAAGTTTATGTAAACATGTGTTAAGGCAGCTCTCCACCACTGGCCATCATGGCCTAGTGTAAGGGACACGGCTATACGACTAAACAAGATCGCAATATCGCTTGCTCCCACTAACGCATAGCAGCGTACCTATGATGGCACATGGCTTAGGCAGCCATGACACTTTTCTTTAATGCTACTGTGTTTTTATTAGCAGTTGTCAAGTAAACAAGACTGTAGAGGCACCTATCCAGAAAAGATGTGGGTGTCGGAGCTGGCGTAATGTGGTCTGGCTATCTTTACCTATATAAAGTTCTGATTATCAACTTAAGTAAGACGTTGGGCTTAGAGATCAGGTCAGGAGATAGAGCCTAATACACCTTATAGGAACTCAAATTTTAAAAATACCTTAAAACCAAGTGCGAGAAAGACGAAAACTATCGGTGAGGGATATAATCGTTATGTTAATTACTATATTAATAATACTCAATGTGTACTAACAACTAGGAATGCAAAACATATTTAAACAAAACATAGTGGTCATTTTATAACAAAACTATCTTGAATTAATTTCTTGAATGTCGATAAGGAAACAAATCGTATAGTGCACATCCCTAGTCCACAATAAATGAAGCCCAAGCACAGCGATGAGCATCCAACGCCATGCCACGACTATACAGGTCTACGACACGACATACAGGTATACACATCGACATCCATCACGCAACGCAGCCATCTCGTTCTGCCCTAGCACCAGAAGCATCTAGAATTGTCGTGCCGTACGTCTTTGAACAAAACTTTTTTTTTACTTTATCAAATATTTTGATTTGCGTTGTTTAAGTAGTAGCACTGCTATGTATAAATTATAAACTGAAGTTGATGGCAAAGAAATTGTCAGCAAGCCTTCCAATGAACGAGGCCGAATTCGAACCGGTGACTTCAGCTTCCGAAGCTACGGCTACCGGTCACGAAGAAACCCATAGACATATAAAATAGTTAGAAGTGGTCCCACGAAGATAGAACTGTGACTCACTTTTGACGTTTGAACTTTTGAACCAATCACCGCTCGTCCACGACTTGTATACATGTGCGTGTCGCGCGTAAACACGAGGAAATCGGCTTATTATGGAATCACAACTTTGTCTTCACTATGGTCTTCACGGCACCGCGTCTTCTTATAGTTCTTGTATTATATGTTTATGGAGAAAAGAAACCTTTATCGTTTCTCAAATGTTGTAAACCCCTTTGGGGTCGTCCAGAAATCATGTGATCGTTTAAGGAGGGGTGGGGGTAAGAAAAATATCACGAATAATCCCTATGAGTGGAGGGGGTGGGTGGGGTGGTCAGAGAAGATATCACGTGTAATTTTTTTTCAAAGCGTAAAGTAAAGTACAACAATTTTTACTCAAAAATTTAATCAGATCAAATAATCCGCTTTTATATATTAAGTGATAAGCAGATTCTTACGATGCCTGTTTTTCAGAGATAGCATCTTGAACAAATACACAATACAGGTAGAAACGACAGTAGACTTGCTTAGCGTCTAAGGGTACCCGCATCATACTTATCATGTGATCTTGTGGCAGGGGAAGTTGCGTTTAAATCACCAAATATCACCAAGGTGGAGGGGGGGGAGGGTCAAAAATTGGCCAAATATGATCACACGATTTCTGGACGACCCCTTTACATGAAGAAAAATATTCGATTCGGCTGAGAAATTCGACTCGTCTAACCTTCGAGAATACAAATCTACAATTTTATAGCTGACCACTCAAAAAGCAACCTTAAGACTTTAACGTAAAGCTGAAATTGGACCGCTTTGTGTACTGTATAACGCAATTCCCAGCATTTCATTACAGAGGTATGCCGCGGGAATGCCTTGATAGGAAATAGATAGGGAATTGCAAGGAGATTAGGGATCATCTATGAATCATGAAATGAGCGAGGATGCGTTGCGAGGAACGTGTTTCTTAAGTATGGATGGTATAGGAAGGATGGAACTCTCTTATAGACAAACGGTCGAAAAAGTGTCCAGCGGTAAGCACTAAACAATAGTTCCAAATATCTCCGGGTGGCGCTAGGTATAGTTCAGCACTTGAAATGAATTACCGATATTTAATACTTATATGACTTTCTAAATAAAATTAATATTCAGAGTGTTTTTCATCTCCGCAAATAATTATTTTGGATTAATTTTTTTTTAATTTCAAAATTAATTTAATCAAATTTAATATCATTGTAGCGCCATCAGTTTATCGCCTTTTGACGGACACTTTTGTAACATAGAGATTTATATCCTTCTTGTACCATCCATATTCTTAAGAACCAATCCTAGAGCTGCGTTGTGCGAGTATAAACAAATGAAGTGATTATATTGGTGCTTAACAAACAAACTACAATAATATTATTTTTAATATTACTTTGCTATTCCGCGGTATAATAACGTGCTAGTCGATTAGTGACAAGCCGCTCTACTTATTTGCGTATTTTTGCCATATACCAAAACTATGATAGTTAGACAGTTGAAATTTTCATAGATGATGTATTTCTGTTGCGACTATAACAACAAATACTAAAAAACAGAATAAAATAAATATTTAAGGGGGCTCCCATACAACAGACATGATTTTTTGCCGTTTTTATCTGTCGCCAGGCTGTATCTCATGAACCGTGATAGTTAGATATTTGGAATTTTTACAGATGATGTATTTTTGTTGCCGCTATATAAGCAAATACTAAAAAACACAATAAAATAAATATTTAAAGGGGCTCCCATACAACAGACATGATTATTTTGCAGTTTTTATATATAATGGTACGGAACCCTTCGTTCGCGAGTCCGACTCGCACTTGGCCTGTTTTTTATTTAACGCGCACCACACTTTTAGCCGAATTCACCTCGGAATCCAGTCAATTATAAACAAAAATCCCATACAATTCCCCTCAAGTGTATGTGCAGCTAAGAGATCAATGTCTGACAATGATATTTGCGCCTTAAAGCCCTGTTACACATGTCCTAGTTAGCTTCCTAAATGAGTTAGTTTCTAAATTTTGTCAAGTCTAACCGCATTTAGCATGTAAATTTACTATGAAAACTAGTTATGATCCTAATTAGGATGCTAGTTAAGACTTTAAAAAAAGTAAAGTGTAACAGGGCCTTTAGACTTCAAGTCTCGACGCGGTAGATTCTTTAGTTGTACGTTTTACTTACTTGCTGTTACAAATAATATTGTTAAGTGAAACTAATAAAACTTAAACAAAAAATATCTAGGCAATAAAATAACAAATTTCCGGCATGAATATTATGGTCCGAATATGGATAGGTAATCGGTATGTAGCCTATATAGGTGGTTGAATCTAACAATATTAGATTTTTACATTGTTTTACCGTACATACTTCAGGAGGTCTACCACGAAGTTTGAAAATCGACAATTCGTTGGCCCCGTCTCTATCGCTTTTGCATATTCGAAAGAGAGTGATGAATATCAACAATTCTATGAACGAAACGAGACAGATACTTACTATACTTACTTATTATTCCCTAAACCAATATTTTGGCTTTTACTTTGGCGCAAAAAAAAAATTGCAATCGCCATTTGGCGCTCTACTGACCTCGTAACTAATCATATGTAATTTTCAATACATTGCGGTTTTTATTTTATTTATTTAAGCACGTCCACATCGTATATATTACAACTTATAATAAATAATATACTTCATTATAAGGCACTTTGTTCTGATATATTACGACAATTATGGTGTGCGGTTTTCATGAAGTTATCATTTTGAACTGGAGTATATAATCGAAATTGAAATCGACTTCGAAAAAAAAATCGCTGGCGATTTCTCCGTCAAAATTGCGCCGTATAAGACCTCTTTTGCGAAACGTTTACGAATGTCACTAGTGTGAGGAAAGACCGTAACTTATCGATAAACTCGACCGTCAGTTTATAGGTTATCTCAAGTCAAATGTCGACCAGCGGATCAATGGATGTTACGTATTCGTGTGAAGGTGACACAGGACGCGATATCTGGCCAAGGAAGTGAAATAGAGGGCAAATGAGTTTCTTTTGTTGTTTGATATAGATTCACGCTTGTGTTTCGTGGTGGACTGTATACCGAAAGTCAATAGAAATAGCATTGAGTAACAGGAGATGACATCCCTAAGATTTTTTTTTGTCCCAAAAGTTGTGGTTAAAATCACTACAAGTCTATAGGTACTACTCTTTAATTCAGTCATAGCTGTCAACCGCCAAATATGGCACACAAAAATCAATGAGAAATAGCAAATAATGCCAACAAATATGGCTGACTAGCAACTGCATTTCTAGGCAAAAAACACATTAATTCCAAAATATTAATAAAACAGTTCTGTTTTCACTTAAATATCGGTAATTAACGTTTATACTGTATACACATTAAACGGCTGTACTGACTTGTATTTAGTCACTCTACGCACGACATATTTGATGTTTATACAGTGTTAGTATGTCTCACGAAAGTTTAAATTCAATAATTAACGCATGTTTTTACTAATAATGAATGTAAATAGCATATTGATCTGTATAAATTGAAGATGGAACCATAGTTGTTCTTTAAAAGTGATCCTCATTGCGAAATCCTGAAGGTAAATTAGTTACTTTACGAATTTTCACGTTTTCAATTGCAATTGAACATCTGAATAGAAGGGGAGGTGGAGGAGTAGCACAAAAAACACCAAGTAGAGCTTGAGGTTCTATCTTTAAAAAAAACTTTATATTAATAGATTGTTTTAGCAACGCGCGTGGCCACGAAGCCGGAGGCTCGGCGGGCAACTTATTTTATTTTATTATTTTTCTATGCATTGATTTTTTTTATTTCTATACCAGTAATGTTAAGGATTGTGTTATAACTTCTAAATATCTCACCAAAGCCAAATAAAGCCAAAAGCATGCTTAGCAGGAAAACATCAGCATGTTCCTGGCAATGACAGTTCTTTAATCGGCAAAAGTGTTTATAAGCAGAATTTGGAATTTAGCAATAAAAAAACACGCCATTTATTAAAAGCAGTGTCCCTATATACCAGCTAGACGTGTGCGCCGCCATAAAAATCCGCGGCGGCGGCGCGCCGGGAATTTTTGACGGCGTGGCTGCGCCACGCCGGCGTCAAGGTCACTTTTGGCTACGTCACATTTCGCATTAAAAATATTAAAAGCTTTTTAGGAACAAGGAACATAAAACAATATTGTAATGCTCTTTGCATATTAATGGATGTTTTTCTAGTACACTTCAGTCTTGCCTATATTTCGGAAATCGCTTTTATGTTGATGTTTCTCATAATTGTGATCAATAAGGATCCTTTTTTTTTTACTCGCAATAGGTCCAAACATACCGTTTAGTAATAAGGATCAAGCCTGCCACCGAAAAGGCAAATTTAGTTGGTGACACAATTTTGGTAGCAGATTTTTTTTATTTTCGTTACCAATCTTATTAATTAGACCATCGACTTCATATTTATTTGGTGAGCGGTTAAATCATACTCATTTATTAGTCTCCCGAAAGAGTAGTGTGGTTATCACTCAGTACAAAAGTGAAATAAATTGTGCGCATCGAGAAAATGTTATGAATTTTTGAACATAGATAGAGTGCACCACGATGAATATTTTTAGTTTTGGAGATCCGTAAAATTTTTGGACCTTCCCGTCTAAATCAAGGGTCCCGTGCTATTTGCTAGTACTCTCTGGTTAAGGTTGCTAGGGGTTGTGTGGTATCATTTGTGACTAAAACAGATATGCAAAATTCATTTCTGATAGTAAAAATATGAAATTCCATATTTAAAAAAAGTTCTGCGGAGAGGAAAATCAGTCAGAAAAATATATTTTATAGAACGTTATATTACTAATAATTTTCAATCTTTTGATATGTAAAAAATATCATAAGAAATCATATTTAATGCAGATTTAAATATATAAAATTTTAAGAGTCCGGTAACGATTATAGTTTGAAGTCTTGTTATTGCAAAAAAGTTATTTTGGTCTATATATATTAATATTTAATACCCTAAAACTGAATTCTTACAGAGCTTGTTTAGTGAGGACGTTTATTCGTGCAATCTTGTCGCTTGATTATTAGTTTTTATTTTTTATGGCCCCTAATATGTTTTATATTATCTGATTAAAGCATGAAGTACAGTTTAGTTTTGTATTTTTACTATTCTAAAATGCTATAATACCTCCCCAAAAATATCACCTTAACTTACTAAACATACTCTCCCTTAAAAAATATATATGAAAATGAAAAAAATTGTTCTACTTATTCCTCAGACAACTCATTTTCCAACGTATTTATGTATTATACGTACTAGTATAATTAAATAATAATTTAATTATAGTAGTATAATTTAATCTTAATCAATAAAAGTCTTACTCTTTTCACCTCTCCAAGCAAAAATCGCGAAATTGGTGTTAGATTAGGGTGAATTGCGTTCCACTTATACAATTTAATAAGATACGTACTTTCCAAATATGTATACAAACTAATAGAAATTTCGTGAGTTACTGCAAAATAGTATCAAGAAGTTGAGCGAAATCGAAAAAAAAGTTTTACCGTACTCTTAAGGCTTTTACTCAACAAAAACTACGTGAAAAATAAAACATTCGCGTCGTTGGTGTATATGTTTTCTCCATAGTAATTATCTAAAATCAACGTGAACGTGAACTTCCATAGTGTATTGACCTTAAAATATATGTATGGTTTATTATTAGTCAATTTTGCTCATAATAACTTCTACAATATGCAAATATAGAAAAAAAAGAATTCAAAAAACACGTTTTTCCTTATTATGTTAAACACAAATCGATTATATGTTCCATTTCTGCATTTTGTACAAATTATTATGATAAATAATAAACAATACATACATTTTAAGGTCACTACACTACGGAAGTTTATGTTCACATTGATTTTAGATTTACTATGGAAAAAACATATACACCACAACGCGAAAGATTTTTTTTCATGTATTTTTTGTTGAGTAAAAGCCTTAAAATTGTATATATTTAAAGATTGCATTAAACATGCTTGCTTATGATATTTTTTTTTTCAAAATAATGATAATTATTAGTTACATAATGTTCTAAAAAATATATTTTTCAGAGTAATTTTCCTATCCGCAGAACTTTTTTAATATCCAAAATTAATTCTGCATGTCTGTTTTATACGAAAATAATACCACACAACCCCTAGCAGCCTTAACCAGAGAGTACTATATTACATGGGACCCCTGATTTAGACGTGAAGGTCCAAAAATTTTACGGACCTCCAAAACTAAAAATATTCCACGTGGGGTACTCTTTCCATGTTCAAAATGTCACAACTTCTAATCGATGCGCACAATTTTTTCAATTTCAAGCTCTGCTAGAGAAGGAATTGACTAGTTCAATGTGTAGATGTTTATATGGTTTAATTCGTCAATATACGTTGTTAATTTTTCAACTGTCTTTCCTTCATCGGTAATTAGCATTGGTTAATTTTTGTCGAATTCTGAAATTTTGACCAACGGAGTGGATTTTGAAATCCGCGGCGGCGGCGGCGGCGTGGGTCCCACGGCGCGGCTACGCCACGCCGGCGCGGCGCACACGTCTAATACCAGCCAAAACGTTTTTACATTTTATTTTTTAACTTTATTGTAATTTTATTATACATGCAATGAATTACAATCTATTTTTAATGTATCTCTTAGATAACGGCCGATATTTATTTATTTATATTGATTATAATAAAATTTGTAAATACTAACAATTTATTTTAAGTATTCGTACTAACAATAGTGATGTAATATATTGTAATTTGACATGTAATATTTTAAATATTATAAATAAATGACTATGACTATGACTATGATCCAAGTTGGTCTCTGAATAAATAAAACTGAATTGAAATCGATAATTCCTAAAAGTAAGTACCACAGATAGTAAGTTTGCCATATGAAAACAAATAAATACTTACAATTCATGTTGTTGGCAGTATATGCTAATAATGCACACAATTATATAATGTACCTTCTTTTTGTAGTTATTTCGGGTATAAAATTTTTTGCTCTACAAGATACAAGGAAGGCTACAGCTCTCGATTTTACTTTGTCAACTTTAGGGTTAATTATTTTGAAAATACACTAAATGTTCACAGGATCACAATACATTACGAATATAATTCGTTCAAATGTAAATATTGAATATTATTAACTTCTCTTATTGGAACCTATAAACTGAAGAATAATGACAAAATGATATTTACACGACTCTCGCAAGAAATTATTTACATTACACACTTATTTCCATTATTATTTTAATGCGCACAGTTCAAATGTTAAACACGTACACTAAAGTACAAGAATTATACAATAGAATTCAAAAATTCATTGACAAGTTATTTGCAGCGATTTAACTACAAAACTAAGTAACGGCACACAAAACACACCTGTCTATAAAATTCCATTTATTTTTTTCATAATCTACGAATGAAATGTCTGTGACATACGGACGTATGGACAGACGGACGAGACAAAACTATTTTAAGGGTTCCGTTTTTGCCATTTTGGCTACAGAACCCTAAAAGCGACGTTCATAGTGGCAGGTTCACATATTGCTGTTGCAAAGTCCATGCAGATTTAGCGTGGTTCGTCTCTATCAAACTTGGCTTATATTTATTTACTCGTAACTAGAGTAAGAATTATTCATACATAAGTATATTCAATTCTATTAAGTGAATGCTTCCATAATGTATGTATGTATGTATCACTTTATTGCACATAAACAAGTAGTTATACCATAAAAACAACAGTAACAATATAAAAGATATGCACAAAGGCGAGCTTATCCCTGATATAACAATAATAATTTTAAACAAAAATAACCGACTTCACTTACGATACACCTTAAAAGGAAGAGGAATTGCCCGAGCTTCACTAAAAAAATCTCAAATCAGATTTCTCAAATCCTGGTCAGATAAAAATAGGGCCAAGTACCCTTCACTTCACTGTCAACCCTTTAAAAAAATCCAAATCGGTCCAGCCGTCTTCGAATAATCAGTGAACACTGACTGAACATACATAAAAATAATTTTAAAAAAAATAACCGACTTCACTTAGCATCCACCTTTCCAAAAGCAAATGCTCGAGCTGCTGTAAAATATGCTCAAATCACATCAGATCCTGACCTGGTTACAATGGGACCAACTGTGAAGTATACTCTTTCAAACAAAAAAATAATTTTGCAAATCGGTCAATCCGACTTCGAATAACCGGTGAAAATGCATAAAAAAATAGCAAAAACAAAGATCCCGACGAATTGATAACATCCTCCTTCGAAATCTTGAAATCAGTTGAAAATAGCAAAAGGCAACAAAGATCCCGACGAATTGAGCACCTCCTCGTTCTCCTCCTTCGAAATCTTAAAGTCGGTTGAAAACTAGTACATACCCCTGATCACTATAAAGTAGAAGGTATGGAATATATAAGTACGAGTACTTATCTAAACTTACTAAACTATACCTTTCCTCAACACGGCGCCCATTTTAGGCTCGTAAATGAATCCTTTATTAGATGATAAAGGACTCCGCTCCGCTAACAAAAAGACTCAAGTTTGCAAAGATTCTACTGAAGTAAGGATCTTTTGGACTGACTGAAAGGAGATATGAATTTAGCCCAATCGCTTCCGTATCACACAAAAGACAAACTCTGATAGTATCTGGCACAAAGTATAAAGATCATTATGTTGTTACACGCACAAAATCGAGGTCACATAATATTTCCAAAATAACTGAGAGTCAACACCCCGACTTGTCTGAGCTCAGGAAGATTTAGAATTTTGCACAAATTAATTTCGTGAATGAAAAATATTCCCGGTGAAAAAATATAGCCGTGACCATGATTGGACGCCCTCTATATATTTTTCGTCGTGAAGTTTCTGTGATTTAAGGTTAAAGTTTGCCACGTTACGTTACGTCACGTCACGTTAAGGTTAAAGTTTACCAATTTTATTATACAGCTAGCGTGGATCCAAATCCACGCTAGCTGTATAATAAAATTGGTGCTGGTACAATGGCACCTTTAGAAGACACACTTTATATGGCACAATTATCGTGAATAGGACAACAAATAGAGTTAGAAACCTTCAGACTTTTGAACCTCCACAAATACCTTGAAACTCTAAATAATAATTTAGATAAGATTTGCTCGCTTGCGGTTTGGCCGAAAAACTAACCTTAACTTTGCCCCGGGGTATAAAGTCTAACTGTTACTATAAAATTCTGTGCTGTAGGTAGTTTTTGCGTAGTTCGCTTAGAAACAGATTTCTCCTTACGCGTTTTAAATGTATAGATTTAAGAAAACTATTTTGCAAACTTGTGAGCCAACCACAAGAAACAATATCCAGTCAAAGGTTGCAACACAGGCAACACACATGATTATCACGCCATATGGTTAAGGCGAAAAGTTCATGTATTTCAATGCTGATAAAGAACACAGTGTTTGGACTTTGTAGTTTGTACCAAAAACTTAAATTCGGATACATTTTTTGGAACGAAGTTCCTTATCGGACGGTTCGCGGATGGAGGCTAGGCGAAAAAAGTCACGTGACCGTCACGAAAACGCGACACAAAGCCATACGATTGAGAAACATGTAAAATGAAATAAAATAAAATACAATGGAATAGAATACTAGTAGTAAAACTAGTCAAAATGTCAAAAAAGTCAAAAATTTAATAACATAACTTCGTTCCAACCGAGAGTTCCACGACACTCACGTATTTTTATTTGTTTATAGGGATTTTCTTGAGAGCACGGAGCATTTCAAGCATCAATATAAATATTCAGGGGATAACCTTATATAAATTGAATTAGCCACAATTTTATGATTATAAATGCACAAAGTTTTTTACGAAACCGGCTGCAGTCTATCTTTACAATTCCACTCGAAATAGCGAAAACTGATCTTCTTTGTCAGATATGTTTTTCAACAAACGATACATACTGGTATCAAAAACATCCTTAATTTAAATTATTCGAGTGTTGCTATCGGCCCTGGCTCTACCTTATGTTACAAGCTTCTAAAACTGCAATGATCCTATATATGTATAGTTCAACTGGTATTAACTTTTTTTAAGCCACAAATATAAATTATTTATCACTCTTATCTGTACTTGTACCACAAAAGAATATAATTAAAACCACGATTCATCGCGTCGGTTAACGCCGGCGTCAATCTAGATGACCTACAAGGGCAATTTTATTGAGTCTCCAATGTTTCTTGTTTTCCTTTAGATATCTGGTTGATTACATTATATTGTAACTGAACTGATCCATCTCGGTACTTCTTCAAGCCATTCTCAAAATGTGACGTAAGTTACGTGGATATATTTAAAAGAAAAAAATACGTTTTTAACCTTCAACGCAGAAAGAGTGTTATAAGTTTGACCCCTATTGTGTCTATTTGTCTGTGGCACCATAGGGATAAAACGGTTGAACCTATTTAGAAGCGTTTTGTATTTTAGAGCAGGTTTTCTAGCAAATAGACACGTTTTATTATGTGCACGTTTTTTTATTTTCTTTTCGTAATTTTATTTTGTGTTGATGTTTATGCCATGTATGTTGTGGGAATGAATAAAGAAATTATCTATCTTTTATAAAAATCTATTCAGCCGTTTCAGGGGTTTTCATAATTATTTAATTTATAAAGGTTATCGTTTATACGTAAAGCAATAATTTAACGTTTATTTGTTTTAACCCGAACTTGTAGAAAGTTGAAGAGCGATAGATCATTCATGACATGATACAATACTGCAAAATCATCAAATGGGTATATTTCAAATCTATTTCTGTATTTTGGGTTCCTGGACTGTGACTAAACATTTATTTACCATACTAATGTGCAGTCTGCTGCAGAAGTGGATAAACGGGCGAGGCGTCCAAAATGAACTTGACATATTGACAATAAAGTCGTGACTCGTGTCAGCCTGATTTTGGACACCTGTCCCGCTAGACTACTTCTGCTGGTATCTGTAGGTATACAATACAGATAAACGTTTCAACGGTACATCTACAAGTAATTTCTCTAAAATCATTTAGGTAAATTTTACTGTCTACATATTGCCGGTATTGACTATTGAACTATTCTTCATATGACACGTGAATATTACACAGATCGACGCTTTGCTGTATCTAGTTTTGGGTTATATCTTCTATATGGGTATGAATAACATGATTGAAGTCGGTCATTAGTGTCATTACATTACCATGTTTGTTTTTAGTTGCTTTACTGTATTTGGAGGGATAAACTATTTTTTTTAAGTAAAAGGTAGTCAATCAGGGAACGTAGATTCAAGCTCCAAACCTAGTAAATGGCCTTGTATAAGCTGGTGTTGAAAATAACAAAAGTCTTTTTGAATTAGATCTTTTGGTTTTGTAATAACTAGTCATAATGGGAGATCAGACGTTACTATATGTCGTATAGGTACGAGGTGATTGTTAAGTCCCCTTTCTCCTGGAATATTACACAGGAAGTAAAATTTCAGTAAGTATTGTGTATTGTTTAAGTCCGTATGTACGTGAAGTTTAAGTAAACATTCACATACAGGTATTACAAACATTGAAAAGTCAATTAAATCAGTTGACATGGACGTAAATATATGCAAATCTTTGAAACACTTACTAGTGATGCTTAATTTATTCACAATTCAATGCTAATAATGTTCTTTTGGCTTCACATGTGAGGATATTTAATTTGGTAATATAAATAAAGTTATATTTAAATGGTAAAAAAGCAACGTGAAAAAAGAGCATGACTTACTTTCAACTAAATCCGGCGGTTTATTCAAAATTCGTTGTAAAAAATAACCAAAAACAACGATTCCTATGAAGAACGCAATCGTTAACATTAAAAATCCGAACAGCACATCACATCACTATCACACCGCAAAAGGAAAATAATAAAAAAACAACGCGTTCCCGCCAACAATTGACATGCGACTGTTCCCGCGCGCCAATCGGGCAACATACAATCAAATTTAGAATAGGAATTCAATTCCACACAGTGCTGAAGAACCTTACAAAGTCAAGTAGCTGTTGACATTGAATTTAATAGTTGTAATAACGTGCCTTTACAATTTATCCCGTTAATAGGCACCTACATGCTTGATTCACGGGACAATCAAGAAAATACTACAAGTAATCACGCGTTGTACTCAGATAAGACGGCATGCCAGCGCTATTTGAAAAGAAAACGCTTTACAGCGATGGTTGCGCTGAACGTACCAGATTTATTATCGTATGATCCCATTGAACTTGATAGCCGTACGAGATAAGGTAAAGGCGTCATTCCACTTAAAAATATTAAGAATATAGCACAGCTGTTTACTATTTATTCAGATGAAGAAATAAGGAAGATCAGCGATTTTTAAAGTAGCTAGAGATACACGAATCTGATACTTTAGAAATTAATTATTTATCTTATTGATTGCATGTGATAGATAAGATTAATCAGTACAAATAAGTAGATATCCAAGTATGTCGGGATATGGTAAAAGCTACGACATAGTTTTCATTACTTACCTATAATCAAATTATTGATGACGAGTTACAGGACCGACTACTTAAATTTGAATCATTACTACATTTTTGTTGCATTTATACCAACAAGCAAGGCAAATTATAATGCAATGTTGGATTATATATTATTTTGCCTTCTTTTAAAACAAGAGGACGTTATCTTTAGTCGTACTTGTAATAAATCAATTGAGAAATAATATTTTTTTCTTTTTTTACCCTATTTACTTACCTCCTAGCCTAGTGTATTTTATTAAATAATTATTTCTAATTATTTTATTATAGTATGTACCCACACTACATGTAATAACTAAACATCGGTATCAACTTTCAAATTTCGTGGCAATGTACGGTTGGCAGAAAAATAAATACAAACAAATCACTTAGTATTTTTAACCTTTATTTTGTATATGTAAATAAAAAAGCCCCTAAATAGTACATTTCCTAATTAGGGTGGTAAAACAAAGAAAGGCCGCGCAATCGCAATTGTTGCGGCCCAAGCTGCAAGCGAGGGACGTAATTATGCGATCGAGGGCTTTCTTTATTACCTCCCGTGTTGGAAAAATATGTGCACATTTGGCCAGAAAGCGGCTCTATCCGTACGCGTAGCGTGCGGAAAAAGCCACTTTATGTCCAGGTGTGGCATACAATATTTTACGAGTTAGAATAGATCACTAAAATTTGTTCCATAGATTTTGCTGTCAATCTTTGACGTCTGTAAGAATATATCCATTTTAAATGACTAAAAGATCTTTCCACGCTGACTGAGGTAATAGGAAGGTATGTCAAGCATTGAAAATTTTGCACACAGTTTTTATTTACACTTTCTGGTATTTCAGCCTCGTTGTTTTTAGATAGTTGGTTAATTATTTGTACAGTCTTATAACCAGGATTTTTCTTTAATACACTTTTTAATTTAAAATAAACTTTTCTGGCATTTTGATGTAACCTTAACGTTGATATTTTTTTTTGCAAACCATGAACAATGTTTAATGATTCTGCTAGACTCAGTTTTGGATCCTCCAATAATTTTATTGACTTAGCAATTATACTAAAGTGTGTATCGACGAATAGTAACTCAGTCTTTAAATTCCGGTTACGGAAAATTTTTTTTGCTTTAGAAATTGCACTCGCTTCACGCGGATTTAAGGCATCGATGACAGATTTGATCTTATCATAATGCATGTGATAATATGAGGCAGCATTTAACCATGTTCCCCATCTTGTTATCACGGGTCGGGGTGGTAGAGGAATATTTACACACATTTGATGAAATAAATTTGTCCTTGAAGGAGCGTTACGAAATATTTTTTTGATACAGTCAATCAAACTGTTTATGGTCGGGTAAAGACTTCTAATTATCTCTGCGACTCGATTACATCCATGTGCTATGCATGTTACATGAGTCATATTTTTATATTTCTGAACAAGGTTTTTAGCTGCTTTTACCATGTAGGAACCGGCATCCGTTATAAAAAATAATAATTTATCCATGTTTTTTTTGTATTCATCGCCCCAAAGATCTTCAAGGGTTTCCTCAACGAGTTTGGTTATTGTCGAATGGTTAGTCGCCTCCAATACCTTAGAAGCAAATAAATGTGGCTGGGTACTAGTTCCATCTAGAGCTCCGATCAAAATATTTGCCACTTTTTTTCCCACGGAATCTGATGTTTCATCAACACTGAGGTAAATCATTTTATTTTGTAATTTCTCTTTCAATTCATTTTTTTTCTTTTCATACAATTCAGGTAAGCATTTTACTCGTATTTTTGTTTCACTCGGCACAGTAATATCGTTTCCATATTTATGATTTAAAAGGTTTTCTACAAAATTTCTAAATTTAGGATTGTCTAATTTTGACCACGGTATATTCGAACAAATCATAAACTCTGTTAAATCTTTATTAAATTTTTCTTGTGCATTATTTTTATGAATTTTGTTGTGTAAATCTGTTTTTAAATGGCGGTCGATACTAGATTTAGAGGGAAATAATTTCGAATTACACAATTTGCAATATACGATATCGTCTTTAATTTCGAAATCAGCATTATCTCGTATTATATCCTGTAAATGGCAGCGTGAATCAGATAATTTATCTTGATGAGATTTTGATTTCAAATGTTTCTCTATATTGTACCTTTTCTTTTTTATATTCATTTCGCAAATAGTACAGCAAGCACCTTCGTTAGTGAATATAAAATCAGTATACTGCGTCAAATCCATTTTCTCAAGTCTGATAGGGAGTTGGGTAAAGATTTATCAATGCTAAATTGTAGTTGTAAGTGTTTTTAAGAACTATTATCGTTGAAGATTTTACCACATATTATTTTGCATTGCCTATTTGGCATTTAGAATTTTTTTTACAAATGGATAATGAAATGAGTATTGAGGTTCTATGACGTATTAAGAATATAAACCTCTTTAAATATATGTACAGTTTACCAAAGTACGATTAAGAATAAAAATAAATTAAATGTTATTTATTACTAATAAATAAAACAATGATACCTATGTATTTCTTTTTTTGCGACCCTTACCAAGTGCCACGAAATTTGAACGTTGATACCGATGTTTAGTAATAACACTGTAATGAACTAATGATGATCAAAGTTCTATATTAACCATGTAACCAAATTCTTAAAAGACGGTTTCCGCCGTCGATTTTTACACTAGAGGGCAGCACCATGGCAAGAGGTCTAGCTGTCATAATCCACCAATCATCTTTTTTTTATTGGTGGATTTTGACAGCTCCTGTTAAAAAGACATCTCGCCACGGTGCTGCCATCTAGTGAAAAACTTGATCGCAGAAACCCTCATTAAATTATGAAACAAATATAATATTAAAATAAACTTAATTAAAACTAAATACTACTATATATAAAAAATACAGACTACCTAAAAGCTCCCCCTGCGTATGGAATGGAACCCATAACATAACAATTAAAAAAAACAGGCCAAGTGCGAGTCAGACTCGAGCACGAAGGGATTCGTACCATTATCTATAAAAACGGCAAAAAAATGTCTGTTATATGGGAGCCCCCTTAAAAATTTATTTTATTTTGTTTTTTAGTATGTTTTGTTATAGCGGCAACAGAAGTACATCATCTGTGAAAATTTCAACTGTCTAACTATCACGGTTCAAGAGATACAACCTGGTGACAGACGGACAAACGGACAGCGGATTCTTTGTAATAGGGTCCCATTTTTACACTTTGGGTACGGAACCCTAAAATACGCTAAAACTACACTTTCTATTTATGTATTGCTATACTATATTGCATAGATTATCGATAGGACGGAAACGCATCACGTCCTTCACTATTATCCCTAAAACCCTGTTACACTTTACTTTTTTTAGTGTCCTAACTAGCATCATAATTAGGATCCTAACTGTTTCAATATAAGTAGTAAATTTACTTGCTAAATGCGGTTAGACTTGACTAAATTTAGAAACTAAATCATTTAGGAAGCTAACTAGGACAAGTGTTTTAAGGCCTATTTTCCGAAAGGCTTAGGCGCTCTACTGACCTCGCAACTAATCATCTGCGATTTTCAATTCATTGCGATGTTTGATCCATCGATTGTTTTCGTTGCACCTACCTAGACGGCAACGTATCGAAATCGCCGGCGATTTTTGCGTCAAAATTGCGCCGAGAATATAGACCTCTTTATTATTGCTTTTTGTACATGCAAATATTTTAGGACTAGAGCCCACGACACTGAACCTAGTTCGATAAGTCTCCTAGATGAGATATGTATAATTAGTCACGCCTTTAATGGGGGAACACGAAATGCTGATGCTGCAATCCAAAAAAAGTGGCGGCGTATTATTATTTTTATTTTTTGAATTCTGTTTCTAGTATGATAAGTCTCCTAGATTTCCTTTGTTCCTCGAAACAGGGGAGGGGTAGGGCTACACGATAATGCGGTGCTGCAAGCATTGAAGTATAATGTAGTAATAATAACTCGATGGCTGCAAGCCCCCGTGCGTGGTCTTGTCAGTGGCAGCAGCATCAAAAGATTGTAGATGTATGCCAAAACAAAGCGCTCGGGAATTAACATAACCCCCTCGCTGCGCTCGGGAGTAAAATCTGGAGTGGAACGTAACGAAACGTTCAGAATTCAATTTCGCGCCCGTGATATAAAACAGTGCTTTATCCCCTCGGTGTACAATCTACTATTTGTACAAGCAGCGCGAAATTTGGAGGAGTGCGTCACTAATTCAAAAATGAATTTTTAAGGGGATCAGTAATGTGTTTTGGGAGGTCATGTCCCATGCCTAGATTATATAATTCTTCAGATGGAGTACTGCTAACAACATTTTGTGATTACATAATGAGCCAGTGTCCTCGTGGTTACGCACAACAATAATGAGCCGCTCTCCCGATAGTCGTGTCCAAACGTCTATGCAGTCAAGTCCTGTTAAAAAATAATTCAAATATGCCGTCGTGCGTTGTCAAATGCTGCTGAAATGCCACCGGTCGAAAGAAAAAAACGGATGGAGTAACTTTACACCGTTAAGTAAACAAGTCATTGCGAAATCATATTAAAAATCAGTAAATTCGTAAACTATTAACTTCACGGTAGTGGTGTTGCCAGGTGGTTGAATAGGGAAACTACCCGAACGTAAGGGGGTCTATAATCGCCGCGATATGTCGTCAATACGATATTGATGTTCCCACTCCTAACTAGACGTTTTATTTCACGCACGTTTTCAACGAATATTAAAACGTTACCTAATAGTTAATAACTTTTATGCTTTTGTGAGCATATAATTCTGTATTATTTTTAGAATAAAATTTGTAAATAAACAAAATTATATATTTCTTAAAATTATTCCAAAAACTTCGTAAAACAAAAACCCATATCTAATCGTAGACTGAACGCGCGAAGTTATGTCACCACTACTGATCTGTCAAACTTTTGTATCATTCTAACTATCGCTTCCTCTCACTCTGAGCGGCTGACTAGTCGCTTCAGTAATCGACTGGTCAAGCCATTAGAACGAGATGGAACTAGAGTTAGAATGAGAGGTCAGCTCTTAAGTCAAACCAATTGTGTTGATCGATCGTGGAGTATTTTTAACCAACTTCAAAAAAAGGAGGTTCTCAGTTTGACCCGTATCTTTGTATGTATGTTTGTTCGCGATTATCTCGCGTTTGGCTGAACCGATTTTGATGCAGATTTCAAAAAGTTTTTGTTACATTCTAAACAAGGTTTAGTATAAAATAAGGCGTCGTTCATTGATTACGTAAGACATTTTTTGCCAGAGACCCCCTTCCGTTCCGCCCCACGTAAGAAAAGAAAAAAAAATTCTCTCTGCAGTAGAAGTAAGACATGGTCAATTCCCCTCCCTCTAAATCGTGTTACGTAATAACACTTCTAGTTGTCTTCGTCTTAGCGAGGGCACTGCCGTGCCTCCAGATTAAAAAGGTATAAAGTATGCTTAAAATAATAGTATTGGGACGACAAGAGAGGCCACCACACTCAACAGTAGTCGTGTTATTTTAATAAATAGTAAATTTAGTTTTTTTTTAAATTTTACCTTTTAGTCGCCTCTTCCGAAATATATTTCATCAAATTTATTAAAACAGGTGCTTATGACGCTATATAACCATATATATATATTTATAGTCTATTTTTTTTATTAAAAAATACTGTATTCTTAATCGGGAAAAATTGTATTACATGGCAACACTCGTCTGGACACACATATTCAAATCAGCCGCCATCTTGCGTCACAGTTTGTTGTACAGGCATGCTCCATCCTTTTAATTTATTCATCCAAGGTCCCATGTCTACGTGTTCCTATATCTATATCCTATATATATATATTGTGTTTCTTTGTTTTGAGGTGTACTATCTTTGATTTCTTTGAACTTTTTTAATGTCGACGTCGGTTAAAATATAGCTACTGACAATAAATAACTTATTATTCCAATGGTAAAGCGCCTTTAGACCGTAAGCGCGATAATCTTTGACCCCATCACGTGGATATTCGGGAGTTACTTTCATCATGGCATTTAGCTTTCATGCTTATAAATACGATCAGCCAATTCGGCCATACACGTCATACACGTGCAGATCATCCCTTGGCTTGGTAACACACTTTAATAAAAGTTAGTTCCACGTAGATATACCACGTCGGTGGCAAACAAGCGTACAGGCCGCCTAATGTTAAGAGGCTGACAACACCCGATGACCTTCAAATTGACTTTACTCAAACAGTGTTTTAGCTATAACTACTTATTTTGAGAAACTAAAAAAAATATATGTTATTATTCGTTATATTTGGAAGAACTTCGTTAATTCCGATACACGATTGGACGAAATCGGCTCGATAGAAAATAATTCCAAAGTTACATCTTAAAATTTGCTTTAAACAGTCGTATGTCTTTTAGTTTCTTGACTTATACGTCTGTAACTAAGGACAAAATTCCACCGCACTAATACTAAAAACTTAGTTGTTTTATATTCCTCAATGAATGCGTAGTTTTTTTAATTCATCATTTTGCAAACTTTGCAATGAGCTCCCATACTAATCGTAACACAGTGTTTCTCTTTCACTCGCGCTGAAAAAGATAGGGAGGGAATTTAGCTGTCGTCAGCCCCCTTAAGCGGTTATCGAAGATTATGGACCTCTGCAACTCTAGGGGTGTTAAAAGATAAAATATATTTATTCTTGATTTTAAACGTTATACTTGGTCTGGGATTATGACCGGCAAGAAACTCGGCGGTACTTATGTTTTTTTTTAGGTATCATCATACATAAAAGGCGGAAGTAATCCAACTTCTGGCTCAATTTTGTCTATAGACTCCATACAAAAATTCATTACAATTATTTTTAAAAACATTGATGTGCAACATGTTGATATCTGGTAAAAAAATGTATTTTGAAATTTAGTTAGGTACATATATGGAGCACCCCCCCCCCCCCTAAAAATATTATTTTCTGCAATTCAACTATATAACTAAATAGCGGCATACAAAATACACCTTATGTCTAAATTTTATTAAGATATGTCGTATAGTTTCCGAGTAAAATGGCTGTGACATACTGATACTGATGGACAGACGGACATGACGAAACTATAAGGTTTCGTTGTTGCCATTTTGGCTACGGCACCCTTAAATTGCATAATAATTCGCAGCCTTAGCGTAGGATAACTTTACCAGAAAACATATCAAAACAGTTTAAGAGAAAGACCACGTATCAAATAAAAATTATAGTTGTCGACCCTTGCACTTACTCATACAGGGAGTAATAGCTGATGCAGGGAGTAAAGCTGATATTACTCCAAAGGGGATAGTGGATTTTTAACACCGCCTATTGGGCCTAGGGCTTTTTTATCACACTGAAGAATAAAAGGAATAATAATAAAATTAGTATATTGCCACAAAAGCTAATAGTAAGCAATTTAAAAAGCCTTTGCCATTTCTATATGTTTTTTCAATAAAATAAAACTCTTTAAGTCTTTTTTATGCCTGCTCGTAAAACTCTGGAAGTTATAATTGTTTTATTTTTCATTGTAAGTTTGATGAAAATTAAAACCATTGTGTAGTGTATAATTAAAACTTAAAAGTGTTAGCAGCTTTGATAGTGAAAAGAATGTAGGGAGCCAAAAACCGCCATCTATAAATAAGCAGTCAAATACTAATCACATATGAACGAAAATAACAAAGGATAAAAAAATCAAGATCAGTCCAAAATCAACGTAAAGAAATAATATGGTTAATCATGCTAGGCAACATCACAGAGCACAAATTGATAAAACGACTTTTTGGCAAAAATTCTAGCGTCCGAACAAACAGTTGTTGGCAACATTACGTTAATTGTGTTGTGATCTATCTGTGGTAGTAAAGAGAAAGAATTTATTCGGAAAGTACGTAGAAACGTAATCCAAGTGAAAAATAAATCTTTTCTTCTAATTTTATTATAGTTAAGTGTTATTATCAAGTGCAATTTACATGGATAATATTTTGATTAGTCTGTAATTAGTGTGATCAAGATGATTATTGAAAACCCTGACGCCTTTAAATCATGGCTGACTTCCATATTGGAGCCTCTGTAAGTACTTTTTAGCATCCAAACGCAGCCATTTTAATTTGCTAAGGTGTTATTTTTTGCGAAAATATAATTTTTATTTGAGACTTACATGTATGTATGATACAAGTTTGAGGCGAATTTCCACTGATTTAAGGAGACTTATTTCACTTTCTCCTCTAAAAAGGTGTCACGTTTCAAATTTCGTAATAGTTTTTTTGGTACTGCGCTTGGCAGTACACATTGATATACTACGCTGAATCTTGACAGCTTTCACATTGATTTTTCCTTATTTATCCAAGAAACTCTCTAAATCGTATTTATACGTCTATTATTGCCCCTAACTCTTAGGTTCTATCGCTGCATTTGTGTATGCCTCTTGTTTACCTTAAAAATGACCCTTTTGTCAGTTTTTGCATCAACATATCAAACCTAACCTATAAATTTACTTACTATTTAATATGTAAGTGCTAACTGAATGCAATCCATCTGCAATGTTTTATTTTAATACTTACGAAATCGATGTATAAAAGTGCTCAAATTATCTTTCCATGTTGTTTTAAAATATTAAGTTTTCATAAAACTTACCCAATCTTGACCGGGATATTAAAATATAAGACTTCTTGAGGTTCTATAATACATACGTGTTTATTTAAAACAGTAAATAACACTTGTACTTTTATTTATAGATCATTACCACACTTGTAATCTAAATTTGAGTAACTTCAACAGTAGTTTTGAGCTCCCCCAGGGAGTTACTTATTTATCACGGCCTCATGGGCTACATCTGTCAAGGAAACAGTCTATACTGTCCTATTCCAGAATCTTTGCTACAGAAAACTCATAGGCCATATTCCATAGTTTGGAAACCCTTCTGTTAGACACATTTATTATAATTATAACGTTTCTGACAGGCAGCTTGCGCTGATAAGTCTATATCATAGTTCACTAAGCACTAATTCACTGTTGAGTCTATTTTTAAACTGATCAACACTCACAACTTGGGAGGGTAATTTGTTCCAAGTTTTTACAATTCGGTTCGCAATGAAGTTTTTGCCGATATTTGTATTATGTATTGTTGAATCTTGAAGCAAATCAAATCATTTTTGTTCAATATTTTTTGATTTGCAATTTTTAAGTAGTTACACTACTATATATAAACTGAAAAATAGATGTCATATACTTCAGAAAAAATGACCAAACCGTCCTGACCACTAGACCACCCGGTCACGAGACCCGGTTACGTGACCGGGTGGTCTAGTGGTCAGGACGTCAGCCGCGAAAGCTCAAGACGCCAGTTCAAATCTGGCCTCGGACACCGGAGGGTTTGGTCATTTTTTCTGAAGTTTATGTATTGTTGTTAGATTTAAATTGTGCCCTCTTGTGCGTGTTTAGATGTCGAGTGAACAAGTTGGTCAGTTCTGAACAGTCGTAATAGATGTTTAGGATTTAAAAAGTCTGGATCATGTCTCCACGTTGGCGCCTGTTTTGCAGTGTTGTAAGGCCTAGCTTTTTTAGTCTATCCTCATATGATAGTGCCTTAGCTGTGAGGGAATTTTGGTGAATTTGCGCTGTACTCTTTCAATAATTTCTGTCTTTTTTTAAGCATGCATTCCATATTACAAAGCCATATTCCAGGGTAGGTATAAGTTTATTTTTCTGTGACAAATGAGTCAAAACGGAAAAAAATAACCAATAGGCGTGTCTTACACTCGACTCACCTCCTTCTGAGGTCAAGCTGCCTCGTGCAGCAATTTCCATAAAACGCAAAAGTTTGTAAGGGACAGTTCAGAGAATGCTCCTTATATGTTTTAATTATGGTACACAAATGCCCACATCTTTGATATTGTATTACTTTTATGGTAATGTCTTTGTTTATTGAATTGATAGATTGCTTTGGACATAGGGTAATTGTGCTAGTTTCCCGTCCAGGTCCAGTTTACCGTCCAGTTGATTAAACTGCTGCAAATAAATGGGAAAAACTTTTTAAGGTCAACAAATTTTATATTTATAGTTTATTCTTTAGTAGATTTTTAATTTTTGCTTTTATTTTGGAAAAAATCTTGAACATAAACATATAAATAAGTATGGACGGAAAACTGACAACAGTGGACGAAAACTAGCACAATCACCCTAATAAGTTGACTTACCATTAGTACTAATTGCTTAAAAAATAGTTCGTGGTTAAGGTTTGCCTAAACAATCCATAGCACCATTCCAACATTTGTTGAAATAAATATAATTAACAAACTTATTGCCAATAAAGAAATACGTAATGTACATTGAACGTCAAAAATATGTATACAATTTTGAACCTTATTGCAATGGGGTAAGGTGTAAAAGTGTTTACATATTTCGGGCGTTGACTGTAAATTGCAGTGTGAACATTATCAATTTATCACTCTTGATAAGATACTGTTACCATAATAAGCTCAGAGATATTGTAATTGCTTTGTTTTTAACCGACTTCTAGATTTCGAAGGAGGGGGTTCTCAGATCGTTGGGATCTTTGTTTTTGCAATTTTATTTTAAATGTATGTTCACATAATGTTCACTAATTATTTGAAGACGGCTAGACTTATTTGAACAACGCCGAGTATCAGGCGGTGGGAAATAATCTGATCTTATAAAGGCTGCAGGAGCCAAGAGGACTAAATTACCTCTGAAAGACTGGTACGGAGAGGAATGGGACACTACCGTTACTGTAAATATCCCAAGAAAACAGCATTTTTGCTGTCGCGACCCTCAGTCATGAGTAGACCCCGGACTCTTGTGGCAATGACGTCACAATAGGGTGATTTGGGGAGTAAACGGGACGGTGCTATGAAACACGGTTAAAAACTCGGTTGTTAACCGAATACATTAAATTAGACATTTTTAACAATATTACTTAGTAAGTTGATCAATATTATCGTTTGCTATATTACTTGCAAACCATGCATTTGTACGTTAAACTGGCATTGGTTTTGTCGGCCACTCGCTCCTCGTTCGTCACAAATGTCACCAAGCCAGTTTAAAGTACAATTGTATGGTTTGCACTAAAAAATAATATTGATCAACTTACTAGATAATTTTGTTAAAAATATCTAATTGAAATGTATTCGGTTAACAACCGAGTTTTTAACCGTGTTTCATAGCACCGTCCCGTTTACTCCCCAAATCACCCTATTGTGACGTCATTGCCACAAGAGTCCGGGGTCTAGTCATGAGGAAACGAGAGTGAAGAGAAGACTGATTTGGAAAATTCATTTTTTGTTTGAAGGAGTATTCTTCACAGTTGGTCCCATTGTAATCAGGTCAGGATCAGATGATGGGATCCTGGAGAAATCGAGGGAACTCTTCAACTATTTTGAGCACACCTATAGTGATTTGAGTATTTTTTACAGCAGCTTGAGCATTTTGCTTTTAGAATGGTGGAGGCTAAGTGAAGTCGGTTATTTTTTGTTTAAAATTATTATTAAAATGTATGTTCACATGAAGTTCACCGATTATTTGAAGATGGCTAGACCAATTTGGAAAATTATTTTTGAAAGAGAAACAATGGAACAGGAACTGTGAAGAATACTTCACAGTTGGTCCCATTGCACACTGGAACCCGCCCATACATCGCAGTGCTCAAAACTCACCTTTGCAATTGTGGGTATTTTGTACTCAAATTGAAATATATGCATAAATAGGGAAATATTGCACCTCATTGCAGAAAAATACCTTCATTATCAGTTATCATTACGTAGTTGCATTATGTCAAAGGTCTAGGATTTTGTATGTCACGTCAGTGGTAATTAGTATTGATTAACAAAATAGAGTTATTTCAAGTAATTGTAGTTGGTATAACTCAAAATCCGAATTGTCTTATCTTGATCAAGGTATGTAGATTATGTTTTACGTATTTTAAGTCCTAAAAGCACTTATTTGTTTGTGATAGTCCGACAAATAGTAACTTATATTGTAATTTAATAAAAATGGTCATATTTCCGATAATGGACACCATCTTTTGATAATTTTTAGGCATGATAGCTAAAAAAGTGATCATTATTAGGATTATTTATTCGAAAGAAAAAGATGTTGTCCAGTTTCCGAATACAGACCAAATTTTTTGCTCTGACTATTTGATCAGGCGTTTTTACTTTAGCGAAAATGTAACTTTTTCTCACTAAAACAATGGTTTAGTGCGTAATATTTTACCATTTTTACCTTAAGGTTATTTCTATACATTTCGACTGTTTCAGATGAAAAAAGTGATAATTTTTTTTTTCAACGCCGAGAATTGTGCAACACGATATTTAAAAGTAAATACAAAAGGTCTATAACGCGTTATCAGATACTAAATCTACTTTGAAATGTTTTTTATGCGAAGTTACTTCCAGTGAATTTAATTACTTAGACAAAGTACTACAGAAACCTGTTAGATCAGAATATTTATCATTTGCTATATCGGTTTTACATGCTTGGATTCGGCTTTCCGAAGCTTTGTTACACATTGCATATAAATTAGAGATACGATCTTGGAGTGTTAACAAAATGCATAAATCAAAAGTTGATTAAAACAAAAAAGGGATCCACAAAGAGTTTAAAGAAAAACTTTAATAAATAAAAATTCAACCAAAACCAGGTTTTGGCAATACTAATAATGGTAATGTGGCTCGAATTTTTTTCCAAAACTACGAAATATCAGCCGAAATTACTAAAATAGATGAAGGACTCATACGTCGCTTTTACATAATTTTACAAACAATTTCCAGTGGCTACAAGATCGATACGTGTAAATTCAAAACATACTTACAAAGCAAAGTTATATGTAAAACTGTACCCGTGGTGTCGCATGACACCTACTGTTCATAAAGTCCTTATTCAAGGAGAAGCAATAATATCTGAGCACTTGATCCCTATAGGCAATTAAGTGAAGAGGCCCAGGAAGCGATGAATAAGGACTTTAAAAACTATCGAGAGAGATTTAGTCGTAAAACTTCTAGAATCGACAACATGACAGAGACTCTTGGTTTCTTCAGTTCCCATCATCACCTGCACACGACCTCTGCCAATTATTAATACAAAAATATTTCACCCGGAAGCTGTTGACATGTTTATCGATGAATATGTAACGTCATCGTCATCATAGGAATATTTTATATTGTAATATAATGTAAACAATAATTATTATAAACACTACTTGACATTACGAATGTGAAATAGTACGTTTTTTTGCTTAATTTTACTTATTGTAGTTTTGAGTACAGCTATATATGGGCGGGTTCCAGTGTGCATTGTAACCAGGTCAGGATCAGATTATGGGATCCTGGAGAAATCGAGGGAACTCTTCAACTATTATAGGCACACCTATAGTGATTTGAGTTTTTTTTACATTAGCTCGGGCATTTGCTTTTGGAAAGGTGGAGGTTAAGTGGAGTCAGTTCTTTTTTGTTTAAAATTATTATAGATCATCAAGGTAGCCAAGTGCAATTACTTGGCATTACTGATAATTAGTTTTAGGCTGTAAAAAAGAGTTATACATAATCTTTAAATACTCATTATTTTTCGTTTTCATGGCTGAGGGATGTGACTGTCGACACTTCACTAATACTGTCCAAGGCGCTCCATCCTGGCCTGATGCACGATAGCCTGTAATGTGGCCTTTAGTAAAAAAACCCGGACATTTGGCGTAAATCGCAGTTTTTCCCCGGACGTGTCCGAAAATAATATTATTAAAAAAACAATTGCTTTGGTGCTTCCTCATATAAAACTAGGACAAATCCGGGGAAACCCGGACGGATGGCAGCCCTACGTCCGCCCAACGTGTAGTCATACGTCCATCCCTTCTCTTCCTTGGCATGCGTCCAGTCGTTATTACAGTAATTAACTAATTACCCTAAAAGTGGCATTATCCTATAGCCTCACACCAGATGAGGTTGTTTGGATCAGACCAATAACTCTCAGTCCAATAATGCACAATGCACAACCCAATAATCCATGTATATTATAGATGCTGATATTAGGGCCATGCACTATGGAGTCCAGCTTTTAAAATAGTATTTAAAAAGGTGGTTAATTAAAAATATGTATTACAATTATAATGAATTTTGACTTGCCACTTACCTTATAGAATATAAATACTAAAACGTAAAGGTAATATTGCCAAATATCTATATGACATAATGATGTATGGTGTATTGTAAAATGTTTATACTTTACCAATACCAATGTTGGTTACAAAATGACCTGTAACAATACTGTTACCAACAAAATTTTCATTTTTCTTTATCGGATTGTGTGTTGGCGGCTCTCCTAAGGGGGCGTCCATTAATCGCGTCATATTGTTTAGGGGTCAGTAGGGAGGGGGTCAAGAAAAAATCTCCAATGATCACCACAGGGGGGAGGGGGGTCTGGACACATATCACGTGTAATTTTTTTGTTCCTTGTGCTATACTGTGTTATGGTCAATAAAATAAAAATTATCAACTTTTAAATGAATCAATCTGTCAAAAGCAGAGTAAAATTGCACTAGCACTATGATTGTACATAATTTTTAATGGTATTTGACATATTATTTTGTGAAGTAGGTTTTTAGGGTTCCGTAGCCAAAGTGGCAAAAACGTAACCCTTATAGTTTCGTTATGTCCGTCTTTCCGTCCGTCCGTCCGTCCGTATATCACAGCCATTTTACTTGGAAACTATAAAACGTATATCTTAATAAATATTTAAATATAAGGTGTGTTTTTGTATGCCGCTACTTAGTTTTGTAGTAAAATTGCTGAAAAAGATATTTCAAGGAGGGGCACTACTCCATACATGTAATCGTTTGTCAAAAATTTTTTTTTTACCAAATATTGACATGATGCACATCACTCGACAGGTCTTTCAAAATAACTCTTGTCTTGTTGTCCTGAACATCAATAAATAAAAATAAAAAAAGAAATAAACATTGAGGTCTGTTTGATTTTTTAAATTTAGTGAATATCTTAAGAAAAAATCACCCCGTAAGTCTAAAAAACTTGTGTCCCCCTGTCACTTTTGAACCGGAGATCCAAAAAATATGAAAAAAATTGAGAACATTATCGGTTTAGGAATTATTGAGTCATCTCCTAAAAACTCATTTCATACGCAGATACGACCTTTTGATATTACTTTCTCGATAGTAGGTACCAAACCGCGTGGTCCGACACGCACTTGGCCGGTTTTTTTTCTATAGATAAAGATAATTTTATTTTATATGTAAAGCTTGTCCCAGAAAAAAATGTCGTTTATTAGTTAGTATGATATAATGTAAGCAATAAAAAGTTACCAAATTTTTGACAACAGTTTATTAGAAATGTAGTAAACAAAACGTATTTTTGTTATGTTTTTGTTCTATTGTTTATTCATCCAGAAACTTCGTAATTTTCTTTATCTACACTCATACTGTAAGTACTCTAAAATGTAATAGTAGTTTATGGAACTGTTACGTAATAAGGGTCCTTAAAACATGAGTGTGGTTTTATGAAATGAGCCGCAGGCGAATTTCATAATAATATCACACGAGTGTTTTAAGGCCTAATTACGTACAGTTGCATACACTGCTTTATCTACACTCATATTATATATATTAAATTAATTGTTCGGAAACCATAGAATGACCGCCATTGTACCGTCGTGGCCTACTCGATTGTGCCGGCGCTCGCGCGGGACCAATCGAGTTGGCCATGGCGGTAACATTATGTTATCAAATTCGATGTTCCAAATTTGAAACTCATTGCTTAACAATATTTGAGCATGCATAGTTAAAATTACGTTACTGCCGCAGATAAGAAACTTATCATAGTTAAATCGTTTGTTGTAATGCTTGTCATTGTCTACGGTTTTTGAACGCATTTTAGAGTACTTACAGTATGAGTGTAGATAAACTACGATTTGATACCTGCCATCAGGTTTTGTACATCAGTGTCTGTGATTAGTTTTGAAGCTGCATTCCATTTTCGCTTGAAGTTTTCAACTGATGTGGCGTTAGTTTTATGTTTTAAGAGCTTCTGCTTCATACGAGCCCAATATTTTTCTATAGGTCGTACTTCAGGACAGTTAGGAGGATTTTGGTATTTTTCCACAAATTCGACATTATTGGCTTTGTACCATTTTATCACATTTTTAAAATAGTGGCACGTGGTCAGATCAGGCCAAACCAGAACTGGCTTCTTGTGTCGCTTAAAAAACGGCAATAATCGCTTTTCCATGCACTCTTTAAGGTATACATCGCCTTTCATAGTTCCTTTAGCAAAGTATGGAGTGCTGCGTTTGCCGCAAGAACAGATCGCTTGCCACACAAGAACCTTGTTCGCAAATTTATCCGTTTTTATGACATTGTACTCGTCATTGATAGTTTTTCTATCAGTCCCCGAATAAAAATGATGTACCGACAGTGATTTAAAATCAAGCTTGCAATATGTATCGTCGTCCATCACAATACAGTATTTTTTTGTCGTTAATTTTGAATACCAGTTTTCTTGATCTCGTTTTAGCGTCAGTTTCTTGTTTCGAATTTCTATTAGGCACTTTAGTTTGTTTGAAAGCCTTTATAGAATTATTTTTCTTTACTCGTTGCACAGTGGATTTAGACGTTTTAAACTTTTTAGCTAAATCTCTTACAGATGATGTAGGTTTTTTCAGCAAAGCAGCTATGATACTCTTCTCAATATTTTTCTTAACAAACCCGGTCTTCCGACCACTTCCAGGACGCCGTCGAATACCGCCAGTCTCTCTGAATTGTTTTAGGACCCTTTACACAGTTCTAACAGACGTGTTTAGCTCCATTGCCACTTTTTTCGTGAAAATGCCTTAATATTGGACATATTTGTACAATATTTTCTCATGAAGTTTTTCTTGTGGAGACGAGATCTTTGAAAATGTGACTGTGACAGATTTTTTTCTAATATTAAATAAAGAACCGAGATGCATTTAACATATAACCAGCCAGTTACAACCATTTTCATTGAAACCTGATATACCAACGCTGCGTGAACTAACGACATTTTTTACTGGGACAAGCTTTATACATGTAGTTTCATTTTTTTACCCTTTACGTGTACGTGCGTTACGTAAGTAGGTTCACGTGTTAGAAAACTGTACTTGCTTTAGTTAGCAAAAAATTACACGTCATATTCGACCGGGGGGGAGGGGGTCCTAAAAATATCACCAAAGATCACCATGGGGGCGGGGGGGTCTAAAACAAGCCAAAAACGTATGACGCGATTAATGGACGCCCCCAAAGCAAATGTAGCACTTTTATATGCCTGTGTTATATTTTCGATATATTTACACAAACACTCTGCAACCATTAATGCTTTACATTTTTGATTGGTTTCAGATGCGACGCAGACCCAGCCGCGCTCGCCAAATATGTGTACGCGCTAGTGAAGAAGGACAAGCCACTGGAAGAGCTGCGGGACGGCATGCTGGACCAGCTGGACGTGTTCCTCCAGCAAGGTTGGTGTTGTTGTTGTAGATGCCACGCAGAGCAGCCGCGCTCGCCAAATATGTGTACGCGCTAGTGAAGAAGGACAAGCCGCTGGAAGAGCTGCGGGACGGCATGGTGGACCAGCTGGACGTGTTCCTCCAGCAAGGTTGGTGTTGTTCTAGATGCCACGCAGAGCAGCCGCGCTCGCCAAATATGTGTACGCGCTAGTGAAGAAGGACAAGCCACTGGAAGAGCTGCGGGACGGCATGCTGGACCAGCTGGACGTGTTCCTCCAGCAAGGTTGGTGTTGTTGTTGTAGATGCCACGCAGAGCAGCCGCGCTCGCCAAATATGTGTACGCGCTAGTGAAGAAGGACAAGCCACTGGAAGAGCTGCGGGACGGCATGCTGGACCAGCTGGACGTGTTCCTCCAGCAAGGTTGGTGTTGTTGTTGTAGATGCCACGCAGAGCAGCCGCCCTCGTCAAATATGTGTACGCGCTAGTGAAGAAGGACAAGCCGCTGGAAGAGCTGCGGGACGGCATGCTGGACCAGCTGGACGTGTTCCTCCAGCAAGGTTGGTGTTGTTGTTGTAGATGCCACGCAGAGCAGCCGCGCTCGCTAAATATGTGTACGCGCTAGTGAAGAAGGACAAGCCGCTGGAAGAGCTGCGGGACGGCATGCTGGACCAGCTGGACGTGTTCCTCCAGCAAGGTTGGTGTTGTTGTAGATGCCACGCAGAGCAGCCGTGCTCGCTAAATATGTGTACACGCTAGTGAAGAAGGACAAGCCGCTGGAAGAGCTGCGGGACGGCATGCTGGACCAGCTGGATGTGTTCCTTCAGCAAGGTTGGTATTGTTGTAGATGCCACGCAGAGCAGCCGCGCTCGCCAAATATGTGTACGCGCTAGTGAAGAAGGACAAGCCGCTGGAAGAGCTGCGGGACGGCATGCTGGACCAGCTGGATGTGTTCCTTCAGCAAGGTTGGTATTGTTGTAGATGCCACGCAGAGCAGCCGCGCTCGCCAAATATGTGTACGCGCTAGTGAAGTAGGACAAGCCGCTGGAAGAGCTGCGGGACGGCATGCTGGACCAGCTGGATGTGTTCCTTCAGCAAGGTTGGTATTGTTGTAGATGCCACGCAGAGCAGCCGCGCTCGCCAAATATGTGTACGCGCTAGTGAAGTAGGACAAGCCGCTGGAAGAGCTGCGGGACGGCATGCTGGACCAGCTGGACGTGTTCCTCCAGCAAGGTTGGTGTTGTTGTTGTAGATGCCACGCAGACCAGCCGCGCTCGCTAAATATGTGTACGCGCTAGTGAAGGACAAGCTGGAAACAATTTATTTTTGTGACAATTTACTTTATTTACAATAATTTACTAAGATATTAAGATAAGAAGAATACAACAGATCTTTACCAGACAACCTAATAGTATTCACAGTTTATGTAATCAATTAATATGCAGCAGGCAGACAGGCAGCAGTACGTGCAGCACGGATGCTTTGTTTCCAATTCCTACCACACTCGTTCCGGAGTAAGCCAGGGTTCAATTTTAGGCCCTTTTCTGTTTGGCGTAATGATTAATGACTTGGCGTCTCTCTCTAGATATGCTCGATGTCTCCTTTACGCTGATGACCTAAAGCTTATTTATGGCCTGCAGCAGCTATCTGACTCTGAATCGCTCCAAGATGATATTAACTGGATCTATGAATGGAGTATCACAAATAAGCTGCTCTTTCATCCTGAGAAGTGTTCCGTGATGTCCTTTAACCGTGCTCGTAGTCCCTTATCTGTCAGTTACCGGCTTGGAACGGAACTAATAAAACGCGTTGACACTATCAAAGACCTGGGTGTCACATTTGAATCCAACTTAAATTTTCATGACCACATAAGAACCCTAGCTAAGGACTGTTATCGAAGATTGGGGTTCGTCATTCGCAATGCTCGTGAATTTGACAACCCCTTTGTCATTAAACTTGTCTACACCGCCCT
This sequence comes from Pammene aurita, assembly GCA_947086415.1. NCBI lineage: Eukaryota > Metazoa > Arthropoda > Insecta > Lepidoptera > Tortricidae > Pammene > Pammene aurita. The sequence continues at coordinate 12,774,589 of OX352316.1, forward strand.
AATTAGGAGTAAACTGGAGGCAGCGTCTGTAGTGTGGAACCCCCACGAGGTCACTTATGCCCTGCTCTTAGAGAAAATTCAAAAGGCGTTTTTGCGATTCTTATATAAAAAAATCTATGGGTACTATCCCTTCCTTAACCCAACGAAATTTCTGCTTGGCACCCTGGGCTTGAACTCCCTGGAAGTGAGGCGCAATTATGCTCTCGTGACCGGGGCATGCCGAATAATACGTGGGGATTCAGACTGTCCACAGCTGGTCTCACAACTGGTACGCCTTCTCGTACCCCCTCTGTTTCAATCAAAGATTAATTTTAGGCCACGTAATCGTAACTTACTGGCAGTTCCTAATGCGCGCACTGTGGCGTACAGGAACTCGCCATTAGTTCGCGCCTTACATTACCTTCGCACTTCTCGAGTCAGCACCTGACTGCGATGTTTTTGCCAGTATTTGGAAGACGTTATATGACGAATGTAAGAGGTTATGTGAGGCAATGGATGATCGGCCGTCTTCAGTTAGTATTTAGTATTTAAGATTATTGTTATTGTATAACACAACTCTATGTTAACGTTATTCTAATATAATAATAATCAGTGATCATACATTTTCCAGCATTTTTGGTACAATAACGTTTTTTTGTGAAATTGTAATTTAATTACAAACCATCTCTACATTATTACTTAGTTCTAAATGGCTTTGATTTTATTTGATAGCAATTTTACCAATTTAATAGCGTCAAAATAATAATAACCCTAGCACTGCACCAAAAATGCTGGAAAATGTACGATCACTGATAATAATATTGTATGCATACCACAGTGCCTTAGTATCTACTGTAATACTGTGTAATATGTTTGGAAATAAATAAATAAATATGTTACAGAAACAAAACCATTCGTCGACATGCTGTTTAAAGCCCTGGAGAACAACGAGTATGTTAAGCTGATGGAGAAACAACAATCTTCTCTGTCCGAACAGAAGGAAGTGGAAAAGGAGCAGCCGCCTGAACTGGAGAATCATGGTGAGTGAATCGCTGAATCAATTTGGATGAAATGATAAATAAATAATTTTAAACAAAAAAGTACCAACTTCACTTAGCCTTCACCTTTCCAAAAGCAAATGCTCAAGCTGCTGTAAAAAATACTCAAATCGCTATAGGTGTGCCTATAATAGTTGAAGAGTTCCCTTAATTTCTCCAGGCTACCATCATCAGATCCTGACCTGGTTACATTGCGACCAACTGTGAAGTATACTCTTTCAAACAAGAAAAGAATTTCCCAATCGGTTTAGCTGTATTCGAATAATCGGTGAACACACATAAATAGTACATTATTGCAGAGGACGGGAAAGATAAATTCGTGGACGAGCGATTTTTTCGGACGAAGCGCAGCTGATTCCGAAAATATAAGACGAGTCCACGAATTTCTATTCCCGCCGAGGCATATATAACGCTTTTCTCCAAATGTGCGAGGAAATAAAGTAAATTAAATAAATTACATATTTAGGTTAGCATTAAATATGTTGAATTTTTATGAATTAGCTTCCCTTTACAATATTTTTTTTGAGTATAGAGCACTACTTATACTGCCAATCATCTGCCAAAGTTTATTCAAATAATATTTAAAAATCAATTTTCATCAAAAACTATTTAAGACAGTTTTAAATATGCTCCTTTCACACAACTGTAAAAGCTTAAACCTTAAAAAAAGTTGTTTTGTCTATGATTATATAAAGCCGTATTCGCACGATCAGACGCGGTGGTCATGCATGCTATGACACAGAGCGAGACAACCAAGGTTTTTGATGTCACTTTCTCGCTCTATCCTATCCTATAGTTTGAAACGATTGCCGTTCAGACGGCTGGCTGTTTGAAATGATATTTCTTAGTCGAATGAAATGTTTAAAAGGTAAAAAACAATGCGGACGACAAGTACAACTTGTCGTCCGCTAAAACAGGACAATAATGAGTTTTATTTTTTTTTAATTTTTATTAGTAAATAATGACCAAATTCACGTACAAATTTTACTATAGTAAGGTGAATATTTCCGAGCACATTGGAGAAAAAAATTTAAGATCCCAATGAATTGAGAACCTCCTCCTTCGAAATCTTGAAGTCAGTTGAAAACAAAGATCCCGACAGATTGATAACCTCTTCCTTTGAAATCTTAAAGTCGGTTGGAAATTGGTCAAAACATGAGTTTTCTTTTCAGTTGGTATGGGAGGAGCGGGAGCGGGAGCGGGAGCGGCAGCGGCAGCGGCAGCGGGGACGGAAGCGGAGGCGGGGTCCCCGCGCTCGGGCCTGCCTCGGCCGCGCTCGCCGCACGCGGGCGCGGCGCCGCGACACCGCGTCGTGGTGTGCCGCACGGCCAAGGTGCCGCCGCCGCCGCCCCGGGAACACACGCTGGTCAAGGTGAGTGTTGTGTGACAGGGTATACCACGCTCGGGCCTGCCTCGGCCGCGCTCGCCGCGACACCGCGTCGTGGTGTGCCGCACGGCCAAGGTGCCGCCGCCGCCGCCCCGGGAACACACGCTGGTCAAGGTGAGTGTTGTGTGACAGGGTATACCACGCTCGGGCCTGCCTCGGCCGCGCTCGCCGCGACACCGCGTCGTGGTGTGCCGCACGGCCAAGGTGCCGCCGCCGCCGCCCCGGGAACACACGCTGGTCAAGGTGAGTGTTGTGTGACAGGGTATACCACGCTCGGGCCTGCCTCGGCCGCGCTCTCATACTAAATTAGTACGGGAACGCTGATGTGTGGTGACCTCGAGTTGTACTTATTATCTATCTAGTGGTTAAGGTTATCTGTGGGTACATCTTTAGAGCCTTGTCCAGAATAGTTATTTTAAGCCGCCACAATGCAGCATGCATGCTCGCAAAGGCCGCGTGCAATGTGGACGTGTTTGCTGCGCGAGGCAGCTCAATTATAGGCCCGACCACTATAAGTAGAGAATTTCTAGTCGAGTAAGATATGAAGGTGCGAGCATGGTGAGGTCGTTTAATAACACAAGGCTGGCAAGCCCTATTCGGGTCAAAATAATAAATATTTAGAGCGTTCGCTAGCTGGCGCGGTTGCGCGCGCGCACGCGCGTGGATAGAAATCAGGTAAAACAGTATGACAAATAACTGGCGCGGATGCGTGAGACGGATTTTTCCTTGATTTGTACCCGCGCGCCCTTAGTGCTTGTCAAACGAGCGGAGCGTAAGCGAAGCAAGTTCTTACAAACAACTTCTGGCTACTGGGACGTCTCTTCATTTCAATGGCTTTCTGATTTTGAGAGTTTGTTCCGCGATAACGTTCCTAACAGCTTTTCTGATCTTCATGAAATTTGTGGGGGTTGTAGCAGAGATACATATAATTTGAGAGTTCGTATATGAGCAGGATCGACCTAGGGGTCATAAGGGGTCGAAAAAATCATCATAAGGATCTTGTTACATTGGTCATCTCGTTTGCAAGAAAATCGCAAGTTCCGAGTTCGAGGCGGACTACTAGTCTTAAATTAATTTGTATATACTTTTTTAAATATTTGTATGCCACGAAAGCGTCAATGGTTTAATGGATGCAATTTTTTTTACAGGTGTTACCGTTAACTGAACTTTTGGAAGAACCAGTTGACCAACCGCCTAGAAGGAGGGATCGCAGAGAAAATGTAAGTCTTAATAATTTTTTGGAGTACATTACGAAGCTTAAATATTCTTATAATTTCTCATGCTCGACTTTATGTTGTGTGTAGTAGATGGAGTGTTTTTTTGTGTTATAGTGTATTTCAATAAAATTGTCGGTACATATTTGTATTTTAGAATGTTTGGCTAGACTTTACTGCCCAGCTGATCTGCTCTACATATCTTATTTCCTAACCGATTCGCGTGAAATTTTATGAGCAGGTTAAATAGTTAGTTATCAGGCGGGTCCACACCTGACGCACCGCCTCGCGAGTTGGACCCGCCTATTTAAATTTTTTTGTCTCTTCGCCTTTTGGGTAAGGTGGAAATTGGCACACAGGACTTCAACGTCATAATGGTCTACGTTTGTGTAAAGTGTTAGTAGTATGTTATGTTAACGACAGGATGTTTGTGTACAGATGCGCGAGGACCGGCGCCGGCGCCGCTCGCGCTCGTGGGAGCGGCGCGCGCGCGCCCGCAGACACGTGCGGGAACCGGAGCGGGACGAGCGCCGGTCAGTATGGCTTATTAATGCTGCTACATGTAGAGGGAACGGTGCTTCCTTCATTACTACAGTCATTTTACGGGCGGCTAGTATGGGGAATTGGAAATAATTAATAATAGCTAATATTTTTAGTGTGACGGATATATCATGATACTAATATTATTTACGCAATGAAATACTACAAAATATCGTTATTCGCTAACCGCCACAAATATGTACACACATATTACAAGCGTTTTTCTTGTAGGATTTTAATGAATATATCGTTTTTAAGTCATTTAAAATGTGTAAGAACAAACTACCAATATTACTATTTGTTTCTAACCAATTAGGATATATCGCCCGCGCCGTACATTTTGTAATTTATGTGGTTTTACATGGACACGGTTTCTTGTTTTTCGCTTTAAACAGAAAGAAGACTTAAATATAGTCATATTTACAAATAAAAATAATTGATATGATTTTAAATAAAAATAAACAAATTTTTTATATTTTTGACGTGATAACGTCTTTAAAATCGTTTTAGTCGGGTGACATGTTCAGAAACTTGTGTCACACCAAAACCTCACGAGCGCGATCGCAGGTATAACGAGAGAGAGACGGACCGATCTCCCGTCTCATCTCGAGCGCTGCCAGTCATTCCGTGAAACTTGTCACGCGGAATCCTCACGAGCGGAGGCTGGCATAGCGTTCGAGTGAGTGGACCGATCTTCCGTCTCTCTCACTCTAGCGGCATACAAACGAATGGAGATTTTCTCGTGCGGTTAAGTTTTCGTTGAATGTTTAATCTAAGATGTAATTTAAAATTTGAAAAAATTGTTATCTTCATTAATTCCTTACTTCCCAAAAACTTATATCACCAATAAGACGTTATCACGTAAACATCTCGATCGTAAACCTACTTTACAAACAACCAATTTTTTTTACCTAATTAACTACATCCGGGTGAAAAGTTGGTAGGATTTTTGCATATATTATCTATAAATATTCCATTAGAATGAATGATAAAAAAATCAGGCTATTATAAATTAATGTTTGACGCAACCGTATCTTTACTGTACAACATTTAATTTATCGTATCTACATATCACTGAATGTAGGCATTTCATTTCTGGAGTAGAAGTAGTGGGAAAGCAGATGATGAAGAAAATCCAGTGAGTGCTGCGAGGTCCAGATGGGACAGTGCAGCTGCCAAGTTTGTTACTCTTTTATCACCACCCGGGGATCACGTGTAGGGTTGTCTAAGGTGTTTCCTACGGACGCAGAGTAACATTAATCCTCAGCTTCCTGGTGGTCCTCCCAGGTGCTTCCTGGGAGAACCTGATTGATCCGCGAATTTGTTTGACATTATGTTCATACATTTCTTTATTATAATGAAACTTTTAATTGTTATTTCCAAGTCACTGTCCTCCATTTTACTTGGAATCAAATTAGACATATTAATTCGTCTACAGACGACCACCGTCCCGGTCTCCGTCACCCCGCGGCCGCTTCAGGAACCGCAGTCCCCCGCCAGCTGTCACAGACCGTCCCAACACTCGCTCTAGGTATGTACACTCTGATACCACGGTGTACAATTTAGAACCTTATTACAAAAGTTTATACATATTTTTGGCGTTGACTGTACATTAATAGGCGGGGCCACAGCTGACGCACCGCCTCGCGAGGAAACTACAGCGCGAGGCGGCTCGGCTAGTGTGACCCGCCTAATACCTTTAGCTTCTGCAACATTTTATTGGCTGAAAAACTTAGTATTCTTCATGAAACAGATGTTTATCAAACGAGCGGAGCGTAAGCGAAGTTAAGTTTTTATAGACAACTTCGGACACAACGGAACTGTCAGCTGGCTATCTAGATCACGGACCAAGAGAGAAACCGGACATTACTCTTACTCTATTTCCCTAACCACAGTTGAACCTTATTACCGAACAAAACAGTCGTTCATAGGTGACTAGTATAAAGTAGTAAAAACGGTACGATAGAGAGCATGTACGGCAAACGGTACGATAGAGGGCGGTGTCTCACTCGCACTCGTTACATTATTACATATTGACATTTTGATTGTCTGTTGACGTCATTACCTCCTTAGTCATAACGAGACACAGTCCCCTAGATAACCCACTCTTTCGGACTCACTTTGTGACCGAAGAGTATACTCCAGTTTATAATCATAACGACATGATGTAGACGTCCTTGCATTTCGATGGCTCTTTGATTTTGAATAGTTGTTCCGCGATTACTTTAGAAACGTTTTACTGATCTTTATGAAATTTGTTGCGGTTGTAGCAAAGATCAATAATTGATATAAGAATATATGAGCAGGATCGATCAAAGGGTTATGGAGCTAGAAGGCGCAAAAGCGATCTTTATAAAGGACTTGTTATATTGGACAACCGTTAGCAAATAAATCGCGAGTCCTCAGTTTAAAGCGGACTACTAGAATTACAGAGAATATAATGCCCAATAACGAAAAAGGAAATAAGCTATTTATAATTTGTGGGTTTTTATCTTCATTTATTATTTCCTCAACAGATCCAGATCCCCGGTGCCCGTGCGAGAGAGAGAGCACGAGCGGGACAGGATGCGACCGCGCGAGATGGAGCGGGACAGAATGTCGCGCGACAGAGACCACAGAGCGACCAGATCCAGAGACAGGGAGCGGTGAGTGTTGGTCGATACAACAGGTCCGGATCACCGGTGCCCGTTCGAGGGAGAGACCACGAGCGGGACAGGATGCGGCCGCGCGAGTTGGAGCGGGACAGAATGTCGCGCGACCGAGACCACAGAGACAGAGCGACCAGGTCCAGAGACAGGGAGCAGTGAGTGTTGGTCGATACAACAGGTCCAGATCACCGGTGCCCGTGCGAGAGAGAGAGCACGAGCGGGACAGGATGCGGCCGCGCGAGTTGGAGCGGGACAGAAACCACAGAGACAGAGCGACCAGATCCAGAGACAGGGAGCGGTGAGTGTTGGTCGATACAATAGGTCCGGATCACCGGTGCCCGTGCGAGGGAGAGACGACGAGCGGGACAGGATGCGGCCGCGCGAGTTGGAGCGGGACAGAATGTCGCGCGACCGAGACCACAGAGACAGAGCGACCAGATCCAGAGACAGGGAGCGGTGAGTGTTGATCGATACAACAGGTCCGGATCACCGGTGCCCGTGGGAGAGGGAGCACGAGCTGGACAGGATGCGGCCGCGCGAGTTGGAGCGGGACAGAATGTCGCGCGACCGAGACCACAGAGACAGAGTGACCAGATCCAGAGACAGGGAGCGGTGAGTGTTGGTCGATACAACAGGTCCGGATCACCGGTGCCCGTGCGAGAGGGAGCACGAGCTGGACAGGATGCGGCCGCGCGAGTTGGAGCGGGACAGAATGTCGCGCGACCGAGACCACAGAGACAGAGCGACCAGATCCAGAGACAGGGAGCGGTGAGTGTTGGTCGATACAACAGGTCCGGATCACCGGTGCCCGTGCGAGAGAGAGCACGAGCGGGACAGGATGCGGCCGCGCGAGTTGGAGCGGGACAGAATGTCGCGCGACAGAGAAACATAGATGCATTCGCGAGGGGTCCAAGTGGTCCATCCTAAAAATAACGAGGTGTAGATTGGGTGAAAAGCAGTATGTGTGACATGGTGGTGAAATTATTATATAACTAGCCTTTTCTCGCGGCTTCGCCCGCGTACTATACTCAAAAAGGATACGATACCCATGTTGATTTTCAGACTTTGTGACCACATTTGCCCCTTTTAGGGGTTGAATTTTCAAAAAACCTGAAACACGTGTTTATTCATTTATCGTTAGGAATACTCCTGTGAAGTTTCGAATAAAATAATCTAACAAATCTTGATTCGCCATATAAACTTTGGACCCCCATTTTAACCCCTTAGGGGGTGAATTGTGAAAAATCCTTTCTTAGTGCACCCCTAGACCTTATAATGAACCTACGTGCCAAATTTGGAATCTCTAGAACCAGCGGTTAGGGCTGTGCGTTGATTGTCAGTCAGTCAGTCAGTCAGTCTGTTTCTTCTTTTATATATTTAGATGAACCCTGAAATGCTAGCTAAATAGCAGAGTTTTATGCTTAAACAGTAGAGTTGTTTGCGTCTTCTGTTGTTACTATAGTCTAAGCCATTTTCCTAAGGTTTCAAGATTACTATTTAGTAATTTGTTTATATTGCATTGTCATGTACATAATAAGGTGTTATAATTTTGAGACAGTTCATGACACCCTGTCAGGGCACACAATAGTACTTATATATATACTAACCTATAAAGTTTATATAGACAATGAGGGTTTCCGCGATCGAGTTTTTCACTAGATGGCAGCACCGTGGCGACAGGTCTAGCTGTCACAATCCACCAATCATGTTTAACCATATAATTTTTGATCGGTGGATTTTGACAGCTACTGCCAAAAAGACCTGTCGTCACGGTGCTGCCATCTAGTGAAAATCTCAATCGCGGAAACCCTCATTGGTACTTAATTATATTTTCTTACAAGCATCTAAACAATGTCAACAAGTCTTGATGATATTGCATACATCAGTTTTAGATAATTTTTTTGTAACGTCATAAACATTTAATTTAATTTTTGTGTCAATTTACTTACTTCGAAACTATTCTTTTTTTTGTAGGTCACGTTCCCGCTCCCGCTCGCACTCGCTGTCGCCGGCGCGTGCGCGCGAGCCTGACCACTACAAGCGGCGCTGCCGGGACTTCGACGGTGAGCTAACATGTACTCTACACTGTACAGTCACGTCTGAATATATGTATACACTTAATGTGACAAAAACATGTATCCAAGACTTTAAGCCTTGGTAATAGAGTTGTGGTTACATATTTTTGTCACATTAAATGTATCCATATTTTCAGACGTGACTGTACACTACAGGCACAGAATAGTACAGGGTGGCCAAATAAGAATGATACACTTTATTTTGAAAATCTTACTCTCTTAAAAAAATATAATTTATCAAGAATACTTACAAAAATATATTATTCAGGTTTGGCAAATTCACGTGGAGGACCATGTCAGCCTAATATCAACAGTCGCATGCCAGCAAAATAGCAAAAATAAGCAATTTTTTTTTAAAATTTTCGGCTTTTTCCAATCACCGTGTCTCTGGTTTTATTTTTTAACTGATAAATATTGGTCAGTTGGTAGCATAGACACGTCCAATAAGACAGAAAGACATCATAGATAGAAAGTTTAAAAGTGAGTTATTATTTTAATATGGTGTTCAAGCGAAAAATTATCCACAACAAAATTGCCGTATCTAAATTAAATAATAATTCTGCCTTAACTCTCACATTAAACGCCATAACAAAATGGCGGCAAAATAAATATGTATTCCTCCAAGTTGGCCATCCTGTATTTCATACAGAATGGCCACGGTCCGCCCCGCCCCGAACGGAATGACCTCACCCCGCGCCGGCCGATTGGTAGGGAACTAGTAAGCTAATCCGGCAGGTTGGCAGCGCATCGATATTGCAAAATGGCGGCGTGTTGTCAAACGTCATTTACGACAGCGGAAACAGCTCCCTAAGACGCACGCACACGTTGAAGCGTATACAGATGTGCCGTGCACACAAAGGCGCTCAAACGAGTTTTGTAGTATGACGTGTCCGCCCTGTGGTATATTTGAAGAGAACCCTCGATTTCTCGAGGATCAGATCCTGATCTGATTTCATTGATACCAATTGTGAAGACTCAAACAAAAAAAGAATATTCCAAATCGGTTCAGCCGTTTTCGAATAATCGGTGAACATACATAAAATAAAACGAAGATCCGAACTAATTGAAAACCTCCTCCTTCGAAATCTTGAAGTCGGTTGAAAACACTAAATTTGAGGGACGTTTATAAATATCCCTGTTACATTATGCCTATTTGACTGTATTACACAATAACAGTTGACTATTATTTGAAATTCCAGTGATTAGTAAGTAGTCATTGGTTTATTTTTGTTCGTTTGACACTGTCCTTTTTGGAAATAGTAGATTGTTTGACAAGGGTCTAAAGTAGGCCATATTACCACGAGGTGGTTATTTTCCCGAACGAAGTGAGGGAAAATTGTTCAAGTGGTAATATGGCTTTTAGACCAGAGTAATGCATACTATTTTTCACTTCGATTGCGAGAAAATAAGATAAAAATACTTATTATTTACGCACAATAACTAAACTAAGGTGAAATGATGGTTTAACTTGCTTGGCGGTCTTTTAATTTTTTTAACTTCTTTGACATAGATACAAAATATGAACACCCCGAATAAACGCCACAGACGACGCTATAATTAGCTCTTTAAACAGTTTAAACACGCTTTAAAGCGTTTCCAAAAAATTAAAATCTTTTTAATGATTGTGAAGTAGGAACTAAAAAACACCTCATGTTTTGAGAAATAAATTGCGTTTCCTGATTGGTCGATTTTAACATTGCTGTATTCTGATTGGTTGATATTAAATACAATGTTTTTTTTAAGGACTTTAATTATTTACACAGTATACGCACTAATAAAGTATCTAGCGTTCCGATTCATTTCGATATGTGTTGTGATTGGTGGATTTCATATGGTGAAGTGTTCCGATTGGTCAATTTAAAATGTTTTGTAAATCATAAATATGTATACATCTTAGCCCTAGAGGCTAAATGTACTACTTTAGTCCGCCTTGGTAAGCATAATATGACACACTTTTTGAGCATGAGAAGTGAAAAAATAATAATAATACGCCACCCGGTGTTTTGCATACGAGGGCTGCTATTTATATATCCGGAAACCGGGATTACAATCTTCTTAAATAGCATATTTGACCTCCATGGTAAAATTTGAACTTTTTTAAGTACTGGCCGGTATATTTTTTCTTTCTTATTTACGCTCGTGTTTTGTTTTTGACGGGTTTTAAATGTCATCTCGCAGCAAGAATGGAACTCACTTGTGAAAATATTCGTGCTATGATTTATTATGATTTTCGTCGTGGTTTAACGCAACAACAGTGCATAGATCAACTAACTTCAACTTTTGGTGATGAAGCCCCATCTAAAACTACTGTGTATCACTGGTTTAGTGAGTTCAATCGTGGACGTAGTATGCTTACGGTCGAAGTTAAGGCAGGTCGCCCGAAATCGGTCGTTGTACAACAAAATATCGAGGCTGTGCGAAAACTTATAATGGACGACCGACATGTTACGTACCGCGAGATAGAGGCGACTCTGGGTATTTCTATGACCAGCATTAATAGCATATTACATAATTATTTGGCTGTAAAAAAAATTTGTTCGCGTTGGATACCCCACAACTTAACAAAAGAGCAAAAAGATGCTCGCGTCGAATGGTGCAATAAAATGTTAAAAAAATATAACCGTGGTGACTCAAAAGCCGTTTATAACATCTATACAGGTGACGAATCCTGGATCTATGCATACGATCCCGAAACGAAGCAACAATCAACGGTATGGGTGTTTCAAAATGAGCCGAACCCTACGAAAGTTACTCGTGCAAAAAGTACATTGAAACAAATGGTGGCCTGCTTCTTCGGTATTAATGGCCATGTAGCTACAGTGCCACTAGAAAACCGTAGAATGGTTAATTCAGAGTGGTACACGACCATTTGCTTACCGGAAGTATTTGAACAAATTCGTAAAACTAACCAGCGACGAAGAATCATTCTTCATCATGACAATGCCAGCTGTCATACGTCACGCGAAACAACTCTATTTTTGGAGGGTCAAAATGTGGAATTAACGGGTCATCCGCCGTACAGCCCTGACTTGGCACCCAACGATTTTTATTTATTTCCAAATATAAAGAATAAATTACGCGGTCAACGATTTTCGACCGCTGCAGATGCTGTCGACGCATTCAAACAACACGTTATGGAGGTACCTCAGGCGGAGTGGCAGAAGCGCTTTAAAAATTGGTTCACGCGAATGCAAAAGTGCATAGATCATCAAGGGGAATACTTTGAAAAACAATAAAACCATTTTCAGCCGTGTACGTTTGTTTGTTTTTTTGTTTCCGGATATATAAGTAGCAACCTATGTAGCAGCATCGCCATTTCGTGTTCCCCTATCAAAGACGTAACTAATTAAAATTATTATTTTCATATATGTATCATCTGGGAGTCTTATCGAACTAGTTTTAGTGTCGTGGGCTCGTCTACTATAATAATAAATACGACAGATCGATAATAGATTGAACCTTTGAGTCTAAGGAGAGACTTTGCCTCCTTATGTGTGTTCTATCGCTTGTACAATGGGTTGTGCTCTGAAGAACTGTTTGATATGATGCCCACGGCAGCTTTTTATCACCGCACCGCTCGCCGCCGGCAGGGTGTTCATCCTCACACCCTGGAGCCCAAGGGGTCGCGCACTTTACGGTTTAAGAGGAATTTCCTCCCACGAACGTAGCGTTCGGAATGAACTCTCTGCCGAGGTTTTCTCAGCGGGCCTCCATAGGCTACGGTAACTGCATACCATCAGGCGGGCCGTATACTTGTTTGCCGCCGTCGTGGTATATAAAAAAATAGTAATGTATTCGTCTATATCTTCCTAGCCAGACATCGGCCATATCGTTTTGTTTCACGCATCGATTTTTTAGACGTTGAATGTATAATTCCTTAGAACTCGTGTGCGAAGAAATTTAAAGTAATTTTGCCTTTATATTATTTTTCACAGAAAAAGGATACTGCATGCGAGGAGACCTCTGCCAGTGGGACCATGGTGCTGATCCTGTAGTTCTAGAAGACGCTGCCCTGACATCTGTTCTCACCATGCCCCCTGTAGTGCCAGGTATGTTCATTTAATGGAGACAGATAATCGAACGAGCAAGCGGAGCGAAGCGAAGTTCTTACAGCTAGCTACGGATATAACGGAACCGTTAGCTGGCTATCAGGACGACCCTGAATTTCGATGTATTTTTGATTCTGAATAGTTTTTCCTGATATTTTTTATCTTTATGGAAGTTTCTAGGATTTTTGCATATATTTACTGTAAATATGTCATATTTACAGTAAATATATGCAATTTTGTCAATTTAAGTTTGCTGCCATTGTCGCGGAATACGTGTAGCTTTTACACAAAAATTAATCAAAGTTAGTTTTTCAGGGGCGTTCTCGGCTTGCAGCGTTGTTTATACATCGAGTGTGCCTTTGGACTCCCCTAGCAAGTCCTATATACCTACTTGTCTTTACGCTGGCTTTCGGCGATGGTCTTGGGTTTTGGCGTGCCAATGAAAGTGTTAATAAAAACACAAAATAAATAATAGTATTTCATACAGAATGGCCACGCTACGCCCCGCTCCGAATGGAATTAACTCACCGGCGGCCGATTGGTAGGGAACTAGTAGGCTAATCCGTCAGGTTGGCAGCGCATCGATAAAAAGTAAAATGTCGATGTGTCAAACGTTATTTACGACAGCGGAAACAGCGCCCTAAGACGCGCGCACACATTGAAGCGTGTACAGATGAGCTAAGGCGCTCAATCGAGTTTTGTAGTATGACGTGTCCGCACTGTGATAAAGATGACCGTATTAGTGGTGGGCTGTCAGCCCTGAGTGGAGTGTGTATGATGGCAGCTTAGAGTAGAGTAACGTGTGTGGTTGTCGGCAGAGTACAACCCGCTGGCGCCGGACATCTGGTGCGGCGGCGTGTACCCGCCCTACCCGCCGCCCGCGCTGCCGCCCCGCGAGCTCATCCCCATCCCCAGGTGAGACTACTTCTGATAAAAGATCAAAAACAAAAAACATATTTATTGAAAATAGATGTCATATACTTCAGAAAAAGTGATCAAACCCTCCGGTGTCCGAGGCCAGATTTGAACTGGCGTCTTCAGCTTACGCGGCTGACGTCCAGACCACTAGACCACCCGGTCACGGCGGAACTTGACAAATTTTCTCATGTATATGCAATCTCTGAATTTGAAACGGCTAGGCGCCGTTGACCATACTCTAAGGGCATGCGCAGTACGTGCTTGCACCTCCTATCCGAATCTCTTACGTGATTCTGGTATAGCGAGAGAGATGGTGCTGCAAGTAAGAAAAAGTAGGAGAAAAATTTTTGGGAGCCGTAAAATACTTTTTTTGTATGGGACACGTCCTAGACGGCCATATAGTAAATTTAAACACATTTTAAACTGAAAAACATTACGTAAACGTCATTCAGTTTTGAACTTTTTATTTAGTTAAGAATTTGTTTTCGCTTTAAAAAGAATAATTTAAACCGCAATCGGTATTGAGAGTGTCAGACTCATGTTACTATACGACCTCGCTTTGTTCGCCTATTTATGTCGCAACCCTATTTCTCATTTGTATGGTAATTGTGTTACAGAATACACGCGACACCTGTAGGGCCGCCTCCGGGCCCGCCCAGACCGCCGGCGCCTAACAAGAAAAACTTCGACTACAACCGACTCGGCGGGAGAAGTGAGTACATTCCTTCTTGTGAGTCTTGTGGTGTCATGGGAATCTGTAACTACAGTGTTTATTTTTCTACTCGTCGACTGTAATACTTAAATGGGCATGGTGAATTTTTTTCATGTATGGTATCAATCGATTCGTTTTGTTGTGAGGATCAAATGTCTATATGGGGACAATTGCGTTAAAGCAACACAAAAGTCAGAAATGAGACTTAAAGTCCGAGATTTGCATTTGTTTCTCAAAACGCTCCTAACAAAATAACGTGCAAAAGTGACGTCACGATCACTTAGTCGCCCTTTTTAAAATATGGAAAAAATATGAAATTGCTATTTTTACAGTAAAATGTTAAAAATCGAATGGCATCATTGTTTTTTCTTAATTTCGCACTTTAAAAAATCGTAAAATTTAGAAATTTTGCAGCTTGATATCTTTGAGCCATTTCAATAGAATTAATAAAGTTTCACTTTAGTTGGATATATTGATCATTTTGCATCCTATCAAATAAATTTTATTGCATAATTCAACATGTGTCATCATGCCTATTGAAATTGTGTAGACCGAATTACTAGCACATACTTTTCGATAGAGCTTTTATGGTCGCATATTGTAGCATCGCCAACGATGATACAAAGGATTTTCATACAATACTAGCCTTTTCCCGCGGCTTCGCCCGCGTACTATAAGTACTCAAAAAGGATATGATACCCATGTTGATTTTCAGACTTTGTGACCACATTTGCCCCTTTTACGGGTTGAATTTTCAAAAAACCTGAAACACGTGTTTACTAATTTATCGTTAGGAATACTCCTGTAAAGTTTCAAATAAAATAGTCTAACAAATCTTGATTCGCCATACAAACTTTGGACCCCCATTTTACCCCCTTAGGGGGTGAATTTTGAAAAATCCTTTCTTAGTGCATCCCTAGACCTTGTAAGGAACCTACGTGAAAGGTTGTCTGGAAGAAATCGCTCATTAGCGATAAGACCGCCTGTTGTTACCTCTACCTAGACGTGTGCGCCGCCATAAAAATCCGCGGCGGCGGCGCGCCGGGAATTTTTGGCGGCGTGGCCGCGCCACGCCGGCGTCAAGGTCACTTTTGGCTACTAGCTACTACTACTAAAACGATATATAACGCCGTTTGCTTCAGTCCTGCCTATTTTTCGTAAATCGCTTTTATGGTGATGTATTTCATAATTGTGATAAGTTAAAATTCTTTTTAAAGCCAACTCCATCTAAAGCGTGTACCAATGCCAGCTACCAAGAAATGTTACAAGCTAGACGGTCCTGTCTTGCGATAGCTCGCCAGAAGGTTGCCTCTCAAGATAAAGGACGTTATAAGGGATACTTTTGAAGATACAGAGACAACATGGAATGGCTTCAAGGCAGTTGTGTCCGAAACAGCGAAACAAGTCATCCCCACTCCTGGGAGCCAAGCAAGCCGGAAATCCTGTATTTTTGATGCTACCTGGGAACTTATTGAGCGACAGAGGACTCTCAAAGAAGGCCTTAACACAGACATAGCAAGAAAGGCGTATTCCAGGCTACACACTTGCTTGAAAAGGGCATGCAGACGCGACAAGAATAATTCAATCCATGCTTTGTGTGACGAAATCGAAAACCATGCTGCAGCTTCCCATTCTAAAGACTTGTTCCAGAAAGTCAAACTTCTCACCCGCGACTACAAACCTAGAAGCTGTCAGATAGCGGATACTGATGGAAACACTGTATCAGACCTCGGCAAAGTGTTGGCTAGATGGAGAGGCTATTCGGAACAACTCCATCGAGAAGATCCGGAATATTTTTTTGTGTGGAATGACGCTATGCGTCCACTAGAGCCGGACATACTCATTTCCGAAGTGGAAGACTCTATCAGACGTCTGAAAGTTAATGCCGTGGGTACTGATGATATATGCGCTAGTCTCCTAAAGAATCTAGGTGGCGAAGGTACACAGTTCTTACACCAGATTTCCTGCAAAGTGTGGAGAACTGGCCAGTGACCGGGAGACTGGACTGAATCCATGGTTATACCTCTCCATAAAAAAGGCTCGACGCTAAAATGTGACAACCATAGATCTTTGTCTATTATATCGCATGCCAGTAAAGTATTTATTTACATCATGCATTCACGATTGACAAAGTTCCTGGAGCGACAAATACCTGCAGAGCAGAGCAGGCTGGCTTTGTGTCTGGGCGAGGGATACGGAAGCAGATTTTCAATCTGGGCCAGATCATCGAGAGATGTCATGAATGGAACAAGCCATTAATCCTATGCTTCATAGATTACGCCAAAGCATTCGACTGTGTTAGATGGAAAAACATGCTATACGTGCTCCTGGAGATGGGTGTTCATGCTCATTTAGCTCACCTTTTTGAGAACTTGTACGCCGAGTGCGCATCGTAAACACCTTGTCGGACCAGTTCAAGCCGGAAAGAGGAGTAAGACAGGGCTGTATATTGTCTCCGAAGCTCTTTAACATCTACAGCGAATACATCTTACGTAAGGTCACCGAGAACTGGGACGGTGGCATATCAATTGGCGGCAAACCGATTTACAACCTACGCTATGTTGACGACACAACACAACGCTCTTGGCTTCCAATGAAGAGGAGATGTGTCTTTTGTTCTGGCGAATAGAAGCGGAGAGCATCGAATTAGGACTTCACGTCAACGTCAACCATGCGAAAACCAAGTTAATGTTCGTACACCGGAAACAGTCTCCTCCACGAAACCTAGAACTGAAAGACCTAGAATGCGTCAGCGCCTTCACCTACTCGTACCTCGGCTCACTTATATCTAGCGATGGTAGCTGTGAACGTGAAATCATCCGGAGGATTCAAATAGCGAAGGGTGATATGATTCGGTTAGATAGGATCTGGAGAGATCGCGGCATACAGAGGCAGACTAAGGTTAGACTTATGCGTTCCCTGGTGTTTCCAATTTTCCTATACGGTTCTGAAACTTGGACTATCAAGGCCTGAAAAGCCGTGTCGACGCGTTTGAGATGTGGTGTTGGCGACGGCTTTTACGGGTACCTTGGACTGCGATGCGCACTAATCAGTCCATACTACGCTACACATAGCTACGCATAAAACGCCGGTTGTCTACGACGTGTCAGGACCACGACTAGACTAAGAGGCCCTCCCCCTGCAAGATCGTGTGCCCAAATCACTGCACCCATGCAATTAAAACTGCAAGAAGCCATGCGCTTAGCGAGGGATAGAAGCCTATGGAGGAACCTAGTCTTCAACAGAAAGACATGATCCTCAGCTCTGAGGGAAGGACTAGTGATGATGAAGATCCTTTTTTGACTCGCAGTAGGTCCAAACATACCGTTCTAAGGATCAATCCTGCCACCGAAAACACTTCTTTTCTCAGGATAATTTAGTTGGAGGTACAATTTTGATGGCAGATTTATTATTTTCGTTACCAATCTTATTAAATAGGCCATCGACTTCATATTTGTTAGCTGAGCGGTTAATCATACTCATTTATTAATCTCCCGAAAAAGAAAGAATTTACCAAACCCTAAATATTTCATTGTGTAGATGTTTTCATGGTTTAATTCGTCAATATACGTTGTAAATTTTCAACTGACTTTCCTTCATCCGTAATTGTCATTGGCAAATTTTTGCCGAATTCTGAAATTTTGGCCAACGGCGTGGATTTTGAAATCCGCGGCGGCGGCGGCGGCGTGGGTCCCGCGGCGCGGCTACGCCACGCCGGCGCGGCGCACACGTCTACCTCTACCTAAATTTATCTAATTGTAAAATTTGTGCTTGTAACTGTATGAGGTGTGCAATAAAGAGTATTTATTATTATTATTACGTGCCAAATTTGGAATCTCTAGAACCAGTGGTTTAGGCTGTGCGTTGATATGTCAGTCAGTCAGTCAGTCAATCAGTCAGTCAGTCAGTTTCTTCTTTTATATATTTACCCCCTTATTCATAAACGTCTACTAAAGTTAAGAGGCCTCTGATAATCGTTTGTCCCTTTCCGTCCAACCTATATGAGGGAAAGGGACAAACGATTATCAGCGATCTCTTAACTTTAGTGGCCGTTTATGAATAAGGGGGTTAGATTGTAGCACTTGCCCGAGCCCGCCCGGCCGGGGGGGACCGGCACAATCCAAAGGGAGATTGAACTTACTCTATTCTATTGTATAGAGGCCGCAGGTCTTTCGTCGAACTCAATTCTTACCGGCTTGCCTATATTGAGCACTCGTAGAAAAAGTAATGTATATACTAGTGACATAATCAAGCTTTTCGATCTCGTACCTTTACTATAGTTAATCAATGCAAGAAGTTTTTTCAAACATAAACCAGACACTGCGAGCGAAATATGTAAGTCACTTTGAACGACTTTTCTTTCTAGAGATCAAACTTTAATTTATAACATAACTTAAGGTTAGAGCTTAACTGTTTTTATCGACACTCACATTGTAAGTCTTCTAAAACGTGTTCAAAAACGGTAGGCAATGGCTAGCACAACCGATTTTACTATGATAAGCTTTTTATCTGTGGCAGTAACGTAATTTTAAGTTTACATGCTCATATATTGATACGTTATGAGTTTCAAATTCCGAACATCGAATTTGATAACATAATGTAAATCCTGTGCTCCTTCCTGACCAACGGCACGCGCCCGCGCAACCGCCGGTACAATCGAGTTGGCCATGGTGCAATGGCGGTCATTCTATGGTTTCCGAACACTTCATTTAGGATATATAATATGAGTGTAGATAAAGCAGTGTTTGCAACTGTACGTAATTAGGCCCTAAAACACTCGTGTGATCTTATTATGAAACTCGCTCGTATTTTAAGGACCCTTATTACTTAACATTTACATAAACTACTATTGTGCGAATTACAGCATATTCGCTGGATCGGGACGCACTTTTTGATCACACTGGATTTTATCAATTAAAATAAAATTTCTTTTCTGTCTGTATAAAGTATCTTTCCGCAAGTTTATTTGTATTTATTACGTACTAGCTTTTGCCCGCGGCTTCGCTCGCGTTAAATTTGGGGTAACACGGTTCCCCTTTCCTGATTTAAAACACAGAAGAGAACTCTGAACAGAATATTATTGTAATACGCTACTGTAGACGATATTATTTGTCTTTATAGCTTATGCACGATTTTTTTGTTAGTCACAAATAGTCCGCATACCAATTTTTAGCTTTCTACCTTGAAAATTGCGGAATGCTCCATACAAACTTCCACCCCCCATTTTAGGGAAGTGGGAAGTTAGAAAGACAAAAGTAGCCTATGTCACTCTCCATCCCTTCAACTATCTCCACTTAAAAAAATCACGTCAATTCGTCGCCCCGTTTTGCCGTGATATTGGTATGGATATGTTGCACTATCTTTGTATATTTTATATCTTATTAATATATATTTATTTAAATGCTTATTTATATTAGATAACGTTCTTGCTATAATTTTAGTTATTAGTTCTGTGTTCTTTACATACCCTGCACCAATGGTGCTTCTTATTTTGGCCTAAAGGTTAACTGGTAGAGAATGCCTTACGGCATTAAGTCTGCCTTTTGTAACTGTATATTTGATACTGTGCAATAAAGTTTAAATAAATAAATATAAACATTTGATTTATCGTATGGCTACATGTCACTGGATACAGATAAGCATTTCTTCCCTGGGGTAGTAGTAGTGGGAAAGCAGAAGATAAAGAAAATCCAGTGAGTGCTGCGAGGTCCAGATGGGACAGTGCAGCTGCCAAGTTTGTTACTCTTTTAGCACCACCCAGGGATCACGTGTAGGGTTGTCTAAGGTGTTTCCTACGGACGCAGAGTAACATTGATCCCCAATACACATTTAAATAAATATATATATACCAAATTTTTTTTTTATAAAAAAACTTTATTTCGTACAGTGCCACAACGAGCACCGAATCCTGGTGGGAACTGCTCGCTAGAAGTGAAGAAGGTCCCTCGAGGCTTGAACGACATCACACACCTCAACAATCACTTCGGGAAGTTCGGAAAAATCGTCAACATACAGGTCAGTGAGCTGGTCATATTTCTATTAGATAAAATCCCACAGATTATCAGAGGCCGGAATTCTAGTAGCACTTTTGAGTAGTCATAGGGACTTCTAGTTTATCGACTTCCAATATACAGATGTACATATATCGATATATATATATTTAAAATATGATTACGCTCAAAATTGCAACGAGATTTCCGGCCTCTGAATTTATAATTATAATAGAGAACTTGCGTGAAGAATATTTCATTCCGTGTTGTTTAATAAACACAATCAATTATTTATTTATCGTATGGCTACATGTCACTGGATATAGATAGGCATTTCTTTTCTGGGGTAGTTGTAGTGGGAAAGCAGATGATGAAGAAAATCCAGTGAGTTCTGCGAGGTCCAGACAGACAGTGGGACAGTGCAGCTGCCAAGTTTGTTACTCTTCTAGCACCACCCAGGGATCACGTGTAGGGTTGTCTAAGGTGTTTCCTACGGACGCAGAGTAACATTGATCCCCATTATGTAATGAAATAAAATGGAAATCAGCACTTATTTACTAATTTTATTGTAAAGCTATTGCAGATTAAAAACTTAAATTTTAAATATTTATTTTTATGCCTTAGAGAATCCAACCAACCGAAGCGGCCATGTCTGTCATATTCTATACCAAAAAAGTCTGCCGATTTTCGCGGGCAGGGGAACGTCAAATGTATGGCTATTCGTACGAAACGTACAAATAGCGCGTCAGATAAACGTCAGTTCATACGGTAAATATGACCACTTGTCATATGTTTTCGGCAGAGGGAAACGCCTGTCAATGGCCGCTCCGGTTGGTTGAATTCTCTAAGTTTTATTCACCCAATGTGTACTTTTAATAGTCTACTTACTTATATTCTAAGAAAAAATACGACAATTATATATTTGAGAAAAGCTCTCTAAACGGATTCGGTATCCGGCCTCGCTAATACCTACTTGGCCGGCAATCTCTATTTTCACGACCTGTGCTGTAATGTCCTATTTCCGTGTACAGGTTTGCTTCGAAGGCGATCCAGAGGGTGCTCTGATCACGTTCTCAAACCACACGGAAGCCAACGTCGCCTACAAGAGTACGGAGGCTGTGCTCAACAACAGATTCATCAAAGTGTTCTGGCACAACCCTGAGGTACGTCCTAATTGGAGTACACACACACACACACACACACACACACACACACCCTGGAGCCGCTGCGGCTGTGGAAAGAACTCCTTGCTGAGGTTTTCCCAGCAGGCTACAGTATGAGGTTCTTCAAAAAAGGAGTGTATAGGTTCCTAAAGGGTAGACAACGCGCATGTGAATCCTCTGGGGCTGCAGGCGTCCATAGGTTAAGGTAACTGCTTACCATCAAGCGGGTCGTATGCTTGTTTGCCACCGTCGTGCATAAAATAAAATTGCTGTAGTATAGTAGTCCGCCTCGAACCGAAAACTCCCGATTAGGCGGGTCCACACTGAACGAGCCGCCTCTCGAGGAAATTACCGCGCGAAGCAGCTTAGCGAGTGTAGTCGTGCAACGGCTGAGGCAAACGCACGCGCGGCCACAATAGGCTTGATGACACATGTTGAATTATGCAACATAATTTAGTTGATAGGATGCAAAATGATCAATATATCAAACTAAAGTGAAAATTTATAAATTCTTTTGAAATGACTCAAAGATATCTAAAAATAAGAAAGAATTTTCTAAATTTTACGATTTTTTAAAGTGCGAAATTAAAAAAAAAACAATGATACCATTCGATTTGTAACATTTTACTGAAAAAAAAAAGTATAGCAACTATACAGACAGGGTGATTCATGAGACGTGAGCAGGCTTAACACTACGGATTCAGTTAAAAATAAGCTATTGTTTGATATCAGTATTAGTGTGATAAGCGCAAAAAATTTTTTTTAAATAAAAATAAAACGTTTGAAATTATTTACGACACGCATGGTCACTCTACAATTAGAATACTCCGTCGAGTACTGATATTCTCTTGTTTTTCTGTGATACGAGTATGTGTCAAATTGATGTCTGGTTACTTTTGAAACATCGTATCTCACTTAATTTTTATTTTTATTTTTCATAATCAAAGTGCTCTCATGATTGTCAAAGAGGTTTTATCTTTATTGATTTGTTTATGTGGGGTGACCATGATTACAGAGAATAAAATTTCTACGAAACAAAAAGGTTAAAAAAAATTGAAAGGCGTTATTGTTTCACTTAAACATGATGGCGACCGATTCATTATCGTTAACTAAGTGTGTAGGGTTGTTCCTGCTCACGTCTCATGAATCATCCTGTATACATAAACGCAACATTTCACTGTAAAAATAGCAATTTCATATTTTTTCCATACTTTAAACAGGGTGACTATGTGATTGTGACGTCATTTTGTTAGGAGCATTTTGAGAAACAAATGCAAATCTTGGACTATAAGTCTCATTTCTGACTTTTGTGTTGCTTTAACGCAATTGGCCCCATATAGACATTTGATCCTCACAACGAAACAAATCGATTGATACCATACATGAAAAAAATTCACCATGCCTATTACCGCGCGAAGCAGCTCAGCCAGTGTGGACGTGCCTCGGCCGAGGCAAACGCACGCGCGGCAGCTATGCCTCGGACGAGGCACGCCTACACTGGCCTATTTACTTGCCAACGAGTTCACCAATTTAACAAGACCCTTATGAAGATCGGTTTTGCGCATTCTAGCTCCACAACCCCTTCATCGATCGTGCTCATATAAGAACTCTCAACTTTTATCTCTACTACAACCACAACAAATTTCATTAAGATCAGAAAAACGTTAAAAAATCAAAAAGCCATTGAAATGCTGAGACGTCCCAGTAACCGAAGTTGTTTGTATGAACTTCACTTTGCTTACGCTCCGCTCGTTCGACTAGTAGTCCGCCTTGAACCGAACTCGCGATTTACTTGGAAACGAAATGACCAATATAACAAGATCCTTATGAAGATCACTTTCGCGCCTTCTAGGTCCATAACCCCTTGATCGATCCTGCTCATATAAGAAATTTCAAAGTATGTTTATCTTTGCTACAACCTTAACGGATTTCATAAAGATCAGAAAAACGTTACCTAAGTTATCACGGAACTACTCAAGATCAAAAAGCCATCGAAATCCCGGTAGCCAGCTGACAGTTCCGTTGTGTCAGAAGTTGTCTGTAATAACTTCACTTCGCTGGGGTCGCTCGTTCGACGAAGAGCTAGTCCCATAAATTGTGACACAATAACGGGAGCACGACACCCCTTCAATTAGTTTGCTATACTATATTTGGGCATCTAGCTGCTGTTCATTGGCGGAGGTCAGAGTAACAGGCCATCAACACTTTTCATTTGGAAAAATGAATACAAATGTAGGTAAAAACTGTTCATTGTTCCGTGGGGCGTAAGAGAGAATTAGACATTAATAGTTGCCATGGAGACATACTGCGTTTACAGTCACTCCCAATAATTAGTGTCTAACCATAGAGTGAAATTACTTCAAGCGTCGCAGCGGGGGGTCGCCCGGCTATGCGGGGTCTTGGGTTAATTAGTCTAGGAGTTTCCCCTAACAAAACTTGTTTTTATTTTCAGAATAAACAGGAAAACAATGCTCCCGCCGGCCACCAGAAACCAGTCAACAACCAACCACCGACTTCACACAATAAGGTGTTGATCAACAAAGAGAACATCAAAGCGACAGCCGACAACAAACAGTTGGCCTTAGCTGCCGCGGAAAAGGTACAGAAATAAGTGTTTTAGAAATGGTATCCCAATTTTTTTACTAATTTTGTTTGTACTCAAAATCACGCTCTATCGATTTTCTAATAAAATAATTTTAAACAAAAAAGAACCAATTTCGAAAAGCAACGCTCGAGCTGCTGTAAAAAATCTCAGTTCACTATAGGTGTGCCTATAATAGTTAGAGTTCCCTCGATTTCTCCAGGATCCCATCATCAGATCCTGACCTGGTTACAATGGGACCAACTGTGAATTATACTCTTTCAAACATAAAAAGAATTGTCTAAATCGGTCCAGCCGTCTTCGAACAATCGGTGAACTAGCAAAAACAAAAATCCCGACGAATTGATAACCTTCTCCTTCGAAATCTTGAAGTCGGTTGAAAAGTAAAAGTAGCAGTATTCGTTACAAAAGTGCACAAAATCTGCAGTAAATTTATCTCTCTAGCCACCATTCACTTACAATTTTAACAGTGCACAATCAACGACTTAATAAAACCACTTTTTGACAGGCGAAAGAAGCTGTAGCCCTAGCCAACGGAGGCGAGAAGAAGAAGGAGGCGCCCAAACCCATAGAAAAGAGCAAACAAGTCATGGAGATGCACAAACGAGCGCAGGCGTTGTTGGAGACACAGCTGCAACAGCAGGTGTTGCTGATTCAGCGGTTAGAGGGAGGTTAGTACGGCCGAGGCGAGCGAGGTGTGATAGTAAACGAGTTAGGCAATGTTGTTATTTATCTGAATAATAATATGGATTAGTTTATATATATATATTATATAAGGTGTAACAAAAATGCTGGCGATCCGTTTACATAATTGGTATCATATTCTAATTATGAAAAATAATTGTTTTGGAGAGTTGGCCCGCTAGGACGACGTGCCCCATACAAAAAAAAATATTATTCGCATCAAAAAAAAATTCTCCCACTTTTTCTTACTCGAAATATGATACTAATTATGCTCAGAAACGGATCACCAGTATTTTAGTGACATCCTGTATGTATTTATTAACCTTTTGAACGCTTTCTCTCTCCCATCAAAATGTGGCATACATGCCAACATCTCAACTAGTGAGAAACGAATTTAAACCTAATCTATCGACACTAAAATTGCTATGACAGCGTCTGCCATGACCACTTTAGTGGTCTTTGGCGTGGTAGGCACGATAGCACACGACCACTTTAGTGGCTCTTTGCGTTCAAAAGGTTAATTTAGTACCTATGTATGAATTGCAATATAGCTTTTCTAAATAAATTCTATATTAAAATTAAAATTTCTCCTGCTCCAACCATCATGTCTCTGTTCAACCCAATGGTTAACTGGTAGGCAATGCCATTTGGCATTAAGTTCGCTATTTGTACATTTTCTCTTGTTTTGTGCCATAAAATTTAAATAAATAAATAACACAAGATTGACACATACCTACCCCTGCGAATACGCGTCAGAGACGGCCATTTTGGGGCTCAGTTGCGACATGACAACGGATCGAGTCGGTCGAGTGCCACTTTGTATGGGCGCCTTTAACAAAATCGTTAAGAAATCGCGTACACTTCTTAAGATCATAGAATCGTTTAAAACTAAATGTGGGTTCCAAATTGTGGATTTAGAGTGTTGTTATTTAATAAGTTTATGTATTTTAGTATTTTAAGTGCATATAGTGCAGTCGTATTCTCAGAATTAAAGTTAAATGTGAATCCGGTGATATGTGACCTAACTTTTTGACTGGATGGTTTAACCGAACAGCGTACGGAATCAGGAAAAGCGTATGTTTTTGAAAATATTTTTTTACTGGTTTATTATAAACTATTAATATAAACTTTTAGACTTTTCAAATAATGAAAAGTATTTGTAATTTTATGAGCATTTACCGAACATCTGTAGACAGCAAAGACTATAGTAAATCCGCGTTTGAAATCTTGTAGTTTTGCGACTTTTTGAGTTCAAAATAAGGGTATACACTCACTTGCCAGAATTTTATTTGCCAGAATTTCATTTGCCATAATAGTCAACAGCCATTATATTGTTTCCCATAATAACATATGCCATAGTTATTGTTTACTATATTAGTCACGTGCCAGAAACTTTGTTTCCCATAAAATCAATTTCAATAATATCATTTGTCATGATCATTGTAAGCCATAATTATCACTAGCCATAATATCATTTGCCATCCAAATTGCTTCCCAGAAAGTAGGTTAGGTTAGGTTAGAACTGTGATCCCCCAAAAAGCGAACGGCTACCAGAAAGTAGGTTAGGTTAGGTTAGAACTGTGATCTCCTACAAAATAAAACGGCTACCAGAAAGTAGGTTAGGTTAGGTTAGATCTGTGATCCCCCAAAAAGCGAACTGCTACCAGAACGTAGGTTAGGTTAGGTTAGAACTGTGATCTCCTACAAAATAAAACGGCTACCAAAAAGTAGGTTAGGTCAGGTTAGATCTGTGATCTCCCAAAAAGCGAACTGCTACCAGAACGTAGGTTAGGTTAGAACTGTGATCCCCCAAAAAGCGAACGGCTACCAGAAAGTAGGTTATGTTAGGTTAGAACTGTGATCTCCTTCAAAATAAAACGGCTACCAGAAAGTAGGTTAGGTTAGGTTAGAACTGTGATCCCCCAAAAAGCGAACTGCTACCAGAACGTAGGTTAGGTTAGAACTGTGATCCCCCAAAAAGCGAACGGCTACCAGAAAGTAGGTTAGGTTAGGTTAGAACTGTGATCTCCTTCAAAATAAAACGGCTACCAGAAAGAAGGTTAGGTTAGATCTGTGATCCCCCAAAAAGCGAACTGCTACCAGAACGTAGGTTAGGTTAGGTTAGAACTGTGATCCCCCAAAAAGCGAACGGCTACCAGAAAGTAGGTTATGTTAGGTTAGAACTGTGATCTCCTTCAAAATAAAACGGCTACCAGAAAGTAGGTTAGGTTAGGTTAGAACTGTGATCCCCCAAAAAGCGAACGGCTACCAGAAAGTAGGTTAGGTTAGAACTGTGATCCCCCAAAAAGCGAACGGCTACCAGAAAGTAGGTTATGTTAGGTTAGAACTGTGATCTCCTTCAAAATAAAACGGCTACCAGAAAGTAGGTTAGGTTAGGTTAGAACTGTGATCCCCCAAAAAGCGAACTGCTACCAGAACGTAGGTTAGGTTAGGTTAGAACTGTGATCCCCCAAAAAGCGAACGGCTACCAGAAAGTAGGTTAGGTTAGAACTGTGATCTCCTTCAAAATAAAACGGCTACCAGAAAGAAGGTTAGGTTAGATCTGTGATCCCCCAAAAAGCGAACTGCTACCAGAACGTAGGTTAGGTTAGGTTAGAACTGTGATCCCCCAAAAAGCGAACGGCTACCAGAAAGTAGGTTATGTTAGGTTAGAACTGTGATCTCCTTCAAAATAAAACGGCTACCAGAAAGTAGGTTAGGTTAGGTTAGAACTGTGATCCCCCAAAAAGCGAACGGCTACCAGAAAGTAGGTTAGGTTAGAACTGAGATCCCCCAAGAAGCGAACGGCTACCAGAAAGTAGGTTAGATTAGTTTGTAAATATTTTTAGAGCGCCTACAGGAATATAGTGAGCAAATGCATTGTTTGTATGCATGGATTCGGAAAACCATTACTTAGTATGGCGTTTAAATATTCTATTAAATAGTATTATTACAATTAATAATATGGACAACAATACGTATGGCACTCGTACGTTCTGA
This sequence comes from Pammene aurita, assembly GCA_947086415.1. Taxonomy (NCBI): domain Eukaryota; kingdom Metazoa; phylum Arthropoda; class Insecta; order Lepidoptera; family Tortricidae; genus Pammene; species Pammene aurita. Next base: position 12,802,608 of record OX352316.1, read on the forward strand.
AATCTAATAATCGGGTAAACAAAGAGTATGTCACATCATTTTTATGGTAAACAAACCATTCGGGAAAATAAAATTCGGGCATATGAGTATTATTTTATATAATTTTCGGGCAAACAATAGACAACCCAAAATAAGCCTTTTGGCAAAGCAATTTTTAATAAAAGTTTATAGTTATTTTACGACAATATTAGTAAAAACCAAATACATCAACGGATTCGTAATGCTTTTGATTATTTATTTCAATGTTAGATTTGTGATTATGACACAATTGTTGCAATTCAGGTCCTATTTTGAAAATTTGTTCGCGTATTAGGTTCCACATGTTTTCCATGGTTTATTTACCGAACGCGCGTTCGGTAAATCATATCCATAGCTTCTGCTACCGAATTCTAATCTGCCGTGGCCTCGTTTCCATTCGATAGACATTAGAATAGCATCTTTATTTCTCTCACAGCTAGGTCGACATTCAAATGTCGCCGTGGCCTCGTTTCCATTCGATAGACATTAGAATAGCATCCTTATTTCTCTCACAGCTAGGTCGACATTCAAATGTATTATTTTTTCTGCCTTTTTATAAAGGCCAGCGCTTCTAAACATTTAAATATGTTCCTGGGACTGCTTATGATGGGCCGGTTTGTATGAAGGAACATTTTATATTAATAAGATTAAATATTAAATTGTGTTTTGTATATTTAAAAAAAAACTTCTATTACGTTTCACACTAGTTAGTATATTTAGTATTTTCGCAAAAAACGATAATGACGTTAATTTATATTTTGTTTGTCGATGAATTTTTAAATATTATAGAATAAATATATAGTTGTGTACTGCAGAAAAATATAATATTTAAAAAAAATATAACTTAATGATTAGGTATTTTAACTAATTATAAAAAAAAAATGTTATTTTTGTTTTGTACGAAGTATTTCAGTAATGTCTGGAGACGCAAATTTAGCGCAGCTAGATACTATTATCTAAACAGTGAGATAAAAGTTTGAGAATCGCTCAACACCATATTTCCATACATTTTTCTTCTAGTTTGGTAAATTGGTCACCGGATTCGGTATTATATGCAAATCACGTTTCTTAGTTCGCTTAATGGTACAAATCAAGTTAAGCAGTCTAAAATACTTTAATAGTAGTTTATGTAACTGTTACGTAATAAGGGTCCTTAAAACATGAGTGTGGTTTTATGAAATGAGCCGCAGGCGAATTTCATAATAAGATCACACGAGTGTTTTAAGGCCTAATTACGTACAGTTGCATACACTGCTTTATCTACACTCATATTATTTATTCTAAATGCCTTATTTAGAAACCATAGAATGGCCGCCATCGCACCGCCACCATGGCCAACTCTCGTGTGCCGGCGGTCGCGCGGGCGCGTGTCGGGCTGTCGGCGGATCCCCGGGAGGGTGCAGGTGTACATTATGTTATCAAAACTCATAGCACATCAATAATTGAGCATGAAAAGTTAAAATTACGTTACTGCTACGGATAAAAAGCTTATCATAGTAAAATCGGTCGTGGTAATGCTAGCCATTGCCTACCGTTTTCGAACACGTTTTAGAGAACTTACAATATGAGTGTAGATAAAAATATTTTTTAAATGGATCTAACCATACAAATAATTTCTAAGTGCAATAAAATGATTACAAATTTATTTAAGGTACCATTACTATTGACAATAATCGTGTGAAAATGCCAGACCTTATTAAAAAATGAAACGTACATCCTGGTCTTAAGCGTTCGTGGAAACGTACATTTACCTTACAGGGTGGAAAGATAAGTCGGGCCCTGGAGGAAAACTACCTTAAAACGTTGAGATACCTCAATTCACTGAAAATAAACATTCTTTAATTTCTTTAAAGGGACACAAGGTAATCTTTTCCAAAAATTTGTAAATGCAGTTGCATTTACAAATTTTTGGAAAAGATTACAGTTTTAAAAAAAAGTATTTATTTTGTAATTTTTGCCATAAATAATTTTTATGACAATTGATGCCAATCGATCCTGTTTCCAACGAGGATAAAAACTTCTAAATACCAACCAAGTTTAGGGCACAAGAGAACCCATAAATAATAATAATAATATTTTTCATACAATTAGTATGGAAAAAAGTGAAAATTAAGAACAAAACTGTGAATGCAGTTTTAGTTTTTAGGAAAAATAAAAGAATGTTTCCTTTGAGCGAATTGAGCTGTCTCAAGGTTTTAAGGTAGTTTCCCTCCAGGGCCCGACTTATCTTTCCACCCTGTATATATGATATTCTCAAATTTAGGCAGAATTGAAAAATATGTATACATTAACAACAAAGATATCGTAATTGAATACCGGTAACATTTGTGTGAAACAAATACCGGTATACGATCCCTGGTTTCACTCGCAACACCTACCACCGCGTGGTCCAGTGGTATCACTGTTTGCTTAAAGCAGCTAGCGGCGAACGCCAGTAACTTGGGTTCAAATCCTACCCGCGCGCCATTTGTGTCTATAGTTTATATTTTCCCAAATAGGATTTTTAAAAAGAAATAGCTAAACAAAAAAAATGTTTAAAAAAAAAATTGTAGATAAGAAAAAAAAATGCGCACGCTCCTTAGATCCGTCCCGCCTTCAATGCGCGACGCTTGAGTCATAAGCGTGCAATATAAGAGCACCTCCAAACCTTGACTCACATGTGTGGCGTCTCCATATAGATTCACACTGGTCGAGGAATGGGGAACATTTTATTTAAATTTTGATTCATCATCATCACCATCTCAGCCATAAGACGTCCACTGCTGAACATAGGCCTCCCCCTTGGACCTCCACACGTACCGGTTGGAAGCGACCCGCATCCAGCGTCTTCCGGCGACCTTAACAAGATCGTCTGTCCATGAAAATTTTGATTACAATCGGTTAAATATGTGACTGAAGTTTCTAAAATTTCAGGTGAAATATCACGTAAAATTCGGAAAATTCTCATATTCTTGTAAAGCAACTTCCTATTTCAAAATGAAGAAATCCTTTTTTCAACCGACTTCAAGATTTCGAAGGATTCATTGGGATCTTTATTTTTGCTATTTTTTTTATTTTATTATAAATGGCACAGTAACAAGTTACAAACTTAACACGTAGATGGACACTACTAGCATACATTATGTTCGTGCTGTGTCACTAAAATATTTCATACATTGCCTAGTTATAAGCGTACTGTCATATTGCATAGTAAGTATATATATATATATTATGTGTCAGTACGTCCATAGGCGTCTTCAGAACTGGTAGGGTCCACATCAGAGGGTTCATAATCTTTATCTGATGCAAATTCCCCGTCATCAGATAAAGGTTCTTGGCTGGAATAGAGGTGTGCGCCGATGGCAAAATCATCGGCGGCGGCGTCTGATCGTTTTTTGACCGGCGGCGGCGGCGTGATTGGCGTGAAATCGGCGTGGTACATATTTTTAATATGCCTGGGGAATTTGACTAATTACCTTCTAAATTGAAGCCTACTGAGTATTTATAAGGATAAACTGCTTTAATAAAACACCCCAAATCTTTGAAAACGTATGATTGTCTCGCAAACATTGCACATTTTAAATCAAAGACTTGATTTAAAGAATTTTCTAAAAGATGGACTGATTTTGGTCCACATTTATAGCTCCGTACTTAATGTTTTATCTATGTAGAACTGGCCACACCACTTGCCTGAAAATCAACTACGATAATAATACAAAAAGCCCCGAAGTTAACAAATGCAGAACAGACTGATTTACAATTTGTAATGTGTGAGAGAAAATGTTGATTCTAAGTTCTAAAAGACAAATATGCTTGCGGTAGCCCGAATTTGCTAACAAAATAAAATCTACATTTTATTTTATCGTTCTTCGATGGATGGATTGGATTCTAGTTTGTTATTAAATCAAATATAAAAATTGAAAAATAGTCAAACCCAGTTGGGCCTGAACCAACATCAATACGCCTTTCCAGGGCTCAATCGCTTTACCGATTCGCAATTCGCAACATGCATGATTTTTTGGGAGGACGTCATTTGATTCTATTTTCCGTTAGATTCAAATGTCTCTAATAAACCTTTGTTTCTTGTTACACAAGTTATCGAATTGAGGTTTTGAAAATATATTTGGGGTATTCAAAAAATTGCTCAAATTTAACGTTTTTAAACCGCAATATCTTTACAATAAATATCTTTTCTTGCCGTGTGGTGCCGGCTTAGAATTGCTCCACCCCAACTCTTCCCGTGGGTGTCGTAAGAGGCGACTAAGGGACATACCGGGGGGCGGGCAGCAGCGCCCCTGCAGAAAAATCCCACCACCAAACTGCGATCCCCAACCCGCATGCCCAGCGTGGGGATTATGGGGATTACCCCTTTATGATAAGTTCAGCCAAGAAATGGCCCCCAGTTCCCGGCCGCCTCGCTATTCCTGGCCATGGTAGCGGCCACGGTAACGGCGGGGCAGGGGGTGCTAGGAATCCCCGGGCTACAACAGGCTACCACACACTTCCTAAATTGACCCTGGCTACGTTCAACGGACGCACTCTGAGGCTTGACCATCATCTAGCGCAGTTGGAAGTGGAGTTAGAGAACATTAAATGGCATGTTCTTGGGTTATGTGAAGTCCGTAGAGAGGGGGAGGACACCGTAACCCTAGACTCAGGCCATCTTCTCTACTTTCGCGAGGGTGATAAAACATCCCAGGGTGGCGTAGGTTTTCTCGTCAATAAGGCCCTCTCTAGCAACGTTCAAGAAATCTCCAGTGTGTCGAACAGGGTAGCGTACCTGATCCTTCGGATTTCCAAGCGGTATAGCGTGAAGGTAGTTCAGGTTTACGCACCGACCTCGGCACACTCGGATGATGAAGTGGAGGATATGTATGAAGACATATCCAAAGCCTTGCACAACACCACAAAGGCTCACTCACTTCAACGTTGTTATGGGGGACTTTAACGGCAAGGTGGGAATCCGGACTGGCAACGAATCCCGAATAGGCCCGCATGGTTATGGAGTTAGGAATCACAGGGGGCAAATGCTTGTCAACTTCCTTGAGAAAGAGGAGCTATTCTTAATGAACTCCTTCTTTAAGAAACAGCCTCAAAGAAAGTGGACATGGCAGAGCCCCGACACTGTGACAAAAAATGAGATCGACTTCATCTTGACGGATAGCAAGCACATATTCAGAGATGTCTCAGTGATCAACAGGTTCAATACCGGATCTGATCACCGACTGCTCCGAGGCTCTCTGAATATCAACTTGAAGCTTGAAAGAAACCGTCTGATGAAGTCCACGCTCCGGCCTAACCAAATCCAAATCGTCGCGGGCACCGAGGAGTTTCAGCAGCTTCTCGGGAATAGATTTGTTGCCTTGGAACCCACTGATGACGCCGACGAGACCCTACACAATCTGGTCGAAACGCTGAGGGACGAGGGTATCAAGTTCTGCAGAAAACAGCGTACTGGCAAGAAGTCCAAACTCTCGGATGAGACTCTGGGGCTGATGACAAGAAGACGGGAGACTACCCAAGCGACTTCGTCAGAGAGGTCAGACCTGAATAAGCGAATTGCGAAGATGGTACGGCGCGACCTTCGGAGCTCCAACACACGCCTTATTGAAGAGGCGATAGAGCGAAACCGAGGGTCCAAAGTATTCACTCAGCAGCTTAGCAGGAGCCACCTGACGAAGCTAAAAACGCACGACGGGAGGACCGTGTTGTCGAAGCCGGAGATCTCCGCCGAGATAGAGGATTTTTATGGCCGGCTGTACTCTGCACATGCCCCCCACTCCCGACGAGACGACCATGATTCAAGAGCCACCCTGACATGCCACTATACCGACGAACTGCCAGACATCAGTCAAGACGAGATCGTGTTAGCTCTGAGGCAGCTTAAAAATGGAAAAGCCCCCGGTGAGGATGGTATTACTTCAGAGCTTCTGAAGGCAGGAGGAGCTCCTGTTATACAGGAGCTGCAGAACCTCTTCAATACCGTCCTTCACAGTGGGAGAACTCCTAAGGCGTGGAGCGGGAGTTTGGTGGTGCTCTTTTTTTTTAAGAAGGGTGATAAAACCCTCCTTAAAAACTACAGACCCATCACACTTCTGAGCCACGTCTATAAGCTTTTCTCACGAGTGGTCACGAATCGTCTCGCCAGAAGACTCGACGAGTTCCAGCCACCGGAACAGGCTGGATTCCGCGGAGGATATGGCACCATAGACCACATTCACACAGTGAGGCAGATTATACAGAAGTCCGAAGAGTATAATCAGCCCCTGTGTCTCGCTTTTGTGGACTATGAGAAGGCCTTTGACTCCGTGGAAACTTGGGCTGTTCTGGAATCCTTACAGCGATGCCAAGTAGACTATCGTTATATCGAGGTGCTGAGATGTCTCTCCGAAGCCGCCACTATGAGTGTCCAAGTACAGGGCCAGCAGTCTAAACCCATCCAATTGCGCAGAGGGGTGAGACAGGGGGATGTCATATCCCCGAAACTGTTCACAAGCGCATTGGAAGACATGTTTAAGACGCTGGACTGGAAAGGTAAGGGCATAAATAAACATAAACGGCGATTACATCTCACACCTGCGATTCGCTGATGACATAGTCGTAATGACGGAGTCGCTAGAGGAGCTGACGCGGATGCTGGACGGCCTAGCTTCAGCCTCGCGACGCATCGGTCTTGGCATGAATTTGGATAAAACCAAAGTCATGATCAATGGCCACATTGATCCAGGACCGGTCGTCGTACATGGCCACCTTCTTGAAATTGTTTCTGAGTACACCTACCTTGGGCAGATCCTGCAGTTAGGTAAAAACAATTTCGAGAAGGAGGCCAAAAGGAGGATCCAGCTAGGCTGGGCAGCATTTGGGAAACTACGCCGAGTCTTCTCGTCATCCATACCGCAATGCTTGAAAACGAAAGTTTTTAATCAGTGCGTCCTACCCGTAATGACCTACGGAGCTGAGACGTGGACACTCACGGTAGGGCTGGTCCACCAGTTCAAAGTCGCTCAGCGAGCTATGGAAAGAGCTATGCTCGGAGTTTCTCTGAAGGATAAGATTCGTAACGAATACATCCGACAGAGAACCAAAGTTATCGACATAGCTCAAAGAATTAGCAAGCTGAAGTGGCAGTGGGCCGGCCATATCTCGCGAAGAACCGACAACTGCGAGCGGTTTGCGAAGTTCTATTCTATGTTAAGAGCAAAACATGAACATCGATGAACCACGATAAATCCATGCGTCTAACGCACGTCAGTAGCATCGGATAAAAATAACGAGTAACTTTAAAACAAAATTGAACCATCTTTTCCAAATAGTTCAAGTTGACTTCATTTTATAGTGATATCCACAGTTTCACTTTACTATTAAGTATTAAGTGTCGCTAGCAGAGCGAAAATGTGCGAGCTATTATAAAAGCACGTAAATTATAATTTACTGCAGATGTACCGTTACATAACTATACTTAACATTAACGTAAATATATATCTGTCTCTCGATCCCAAAATCAAACTTGACCTAATGAAAATGGGCCATTTAAACAAAAATAAACTAACCCAGTCGTCTTCGCGAAATGAAAACAACAAATGAGAACCTGCAGCTTTTTGGAGTCATTCTAAAAATAAAAAATTGTTACTTCACTCTTATTTTAGGGAAAATTTAAAGTAAATCAGAATGCTTTCTATTCAAAAGCCGGAAAAAGAATATTATATAAAAATATAAACCTATCATTTTAAAAACCAGACGTTGTCATAACTTATCGATAAGTCGTCAACGTAAATCTTACGATAACATCGAAATGACAGCAAAAATAACGTCAGTTGGTACATCGGCAAGGAATAACTGAAGAAGGAAAAGCATTTTTTTTAAGAAGTATACTGGCCATTTACTACCATTTCCAGGCATTAAAACAAGATAAAAACTTAAAAATTGCCACGCCGATTCTACGCCGGTCAAAATCATCGGCGGCGGCGGCGTGGAAAAATTGTCGGCGGCGGCGGCGCGGCGCACATTAGGCTGGAATCAGATGAAAAAACCTCACAAATAGTGTTTGTAGTATTTTTTGGTGCTTCTCGTACGACTCACGATTCGCCATCTAAAAAACGTGATGCTTCAGTTAAAACATTGTTTTTACGCTTCAAATACATATATGCACAACTTTACTTACTTTATGTAAAAATGCTTCTATTAATTTCATAATATTTACTAAAAACACAAGTAAAATACGTAAAGTTTACATTTAATGACCTTTTACATTTCGTCTGTCCACGAAAACAACTCGGCCGTTGCTAGCCGCACACTACTCGGCAGATTGTATGCAGTGTTGACGTCTACAGGCGTAGTGTGCGTAATGGTGGCGACAAAAATCTGTCAATGTGTGCGTTTACGACATTTTTTTGATCAAGTTTTTGAACGTTATGTTATGACAGAATGAAAGTATAAATTGCTTCTGCCGTGACACTACAACATGCCTTACCTCGTGTTAGTATGAAAAATAATACGTCGAGGGGCGTAGTGATTTTTTACAAGCCAAATTATGAACGTCGAGAGGCGTACTGTCGTATCATTTTTTCGAAGATCAACGCCTACAGGCGTTCTGTCCTTCAACGTTTTAAACGTTGGTTATTGCTATACAATAGAATGACATCGCGTAGTTTGAAACTCAATTATGTATGTTCATCGATTATTCGAAGACGAATGGACCGATAAGGTTTTTTTTTTGAAACTTGTACTTCAGAGTTGGTCCCAGTTCAGGATCTGATGATGGGAACCCTGAGAACTATATTTGTATATTTTCTTGTACCCAGGCAACGTGACCGGACCCCAGCGAGCCGCCCTCATGGAAGCCATCAATTCAGCTCAAGAAGGCATCGAGAAGCTGAGAAAGGAGCTTGTGGCGTACAACAGGACACTCAGACAGATGCAGGTACGTGAGGCTTTTGGTGTTGGTAGAAGATATACAATTATATACAGTGTGGCTTTCAGAACGAGCAAATAATTAAAAACAATATAGTAGTTTATGTAACTGTTACGTTTTAAGGCCTAATTACGTACAGTTGCATACACTGCTTTATCTACACTCATATTATTTATTATAAATGCCGTATTCGGAAATCATAGAATGGCCGCCATTGCACCGCCGCGGCCATCTCGATTGTGTCGGCGTGGCCAACTCGATTGTGTCGGGGCTCGCGCGGGACCAATCGAGTTGGCCATGGCGGTAACATTATGTTATCAAATTCGATGTTCCAAATTTGAAACTCATTGCTTAACAATATTTGAGCATGCAAAGTTAAAATTACGTTACTGCCGCAGATAAGAAACTTATCATAGTTAAATCGTTTGTTGTAATGCTTGTCATTGTCTACGGTTTTTGAACGCATTTTAGAGTACTTAAAGTATGAGTGTAGATAAAAAATATTGTGGGTCAACCTTACACGGATTGCTCATTAAGGCTTGAGTTGTAGGTACTAGGCGGCGGTGTATGGTAAATACTTACATATATATAGATGTCTGTAACTCGGGAACAAATATCTGTGATAAACACACAATTGCCTTGACTAGGATTCGAACCTGACACCGTTCGTAGGCAGGGTCACTGCCATTTAATATTTAATGTACATAATCAATGAAAATGTTACCTCGAAATAATTATAATCGGATGATTCAGAAATTTATAAAAGTTATGAGCATACATCGAACGCCATTAATTATTTTATTCCATAATAAAATTTATTAATTTGTTCATTAAATGATTATAATATAATTAAAAGTACTTACACAAAAAAAGGTTATAATATTAGCAAAGTTTGTAAATTTGTAATTAGTATTTTTTATCTACACCCATATCATAAATCCTCTATTCTGCGTTCGGAAACCGTATGTAATTAATTACCACCATTATATTGTAACCAGTTATGTAACACCAGTGTATTATCTGTGACAGTGTTGTAGAAATGTATAAAATTTCATTACGACATCGATATATCGGTAACGTAATGAAAATCCAGCCCTCCTCCCCGACCGTTCGCACAATCGAGTTGGCAATGGCGGTCATTCTAATGGTTCCCGAACACGTCGTTTAGGATTTATGATATGTGCGTAGATAATGTATGCAACTGTATGTAATTAGGCCTTAAAACACTCGTGTGATCTTATTATGAAACGAGCCGCAGGCGAGTGTATTTACGACCCGTATTACTTAACAGTTACATGAACTACTATAACATGTTATTTTTAAAATGAATACAAATAAATATAGCTTGTACGATGGCAGGAAGAGACGGTCGCCCGCTCGCTGTCTCGGCTGCAGCTCGCACAGGTATCGGCCGACATGTACGCATGGGTTGTGCGATGTACTCCACCGGGCTCCTCTACACCATAGCCCAGTCTCAGAGACGCGGCTATATCGTAATCAAGGATGATTAAGACATGGATTGACAATGCCTATACAAAATCGTGTTCCCTTGTCTCAGGCTAATGCACTAGCGTCATCTATCGGTCACCACAAACACTAAATTCCTACTTAACCTTTCTGTTAAGCCCATTGGTTGACTGGTAGAGAATGCCTTATGGCATTAAGTCCGCCACGAGTACCATCTTATTTTGTGCAATTAAAGATTAAATAAATAAATTCTAGTTTCTAATATTTTGTTCGGCGATTAACGCTGACAGAATAACTCGACTCCAGACTCAACAGATGGCGCTGTGGCACATTGTACTGAAAACAGCCGTATAGCCTGAAGGTTCGAGGAACGCGATTTTCTATAGGCATTGTCCATCCATGTCTTAATCATCCTTGATCGTAATGTAGTCTCTCTCTAACGCTGCGTTTCCACCAGAGATGTTCGAAGATGTGTTGCGAGGAATGCTTCATTTACCTATCATCGCAAAACGCAGATCTAGGATTCGTTCTTAAGGGGCTCCCTGGCGCCAATGACCTTCGATCTGAATCTCTTAGTTTTCAAATGATTTTTATAGCTTATCAATATCATATTATCAGTAACGGTCTTAAACAATATAGTAACCTAATATTTACTTCAATAATCATTGTCTTCGAGATATTTGACATCAAAGTCGAACAATATCGATTAGCATGTAAGGTCTGTTAGTGCTAATTGTTTGACTAAATAAATTGAATTGAATTTTAGCCCAAAAAAGTGATTTTCTGGTCATAACTTTTGTATCAATTCTTCTTCTTCCTCGTTTCCTCATGGCTGAGGGTCGCGATCAGATGAAGTAGTTGCATTCATACATAACTAAGGCCGTTGTATCAATTTGTTTAAAATTAAAATCTCTCGTCCATTTTTAGAGACGTGAAAGAAAACCCTAATATGTAGATTTTGTACATAATTCAATTTCATTTATTTAGAGACCAATTTGGATCATTATTGTTAGTACGAGTACTTAAAATAAATGGTTTGTATTTACAAATTAATCTATAATCAATATAAATAAATGTCGGCCATAATGTAAGAGATAATTGAAAATAGATTGAAATTAATTAATCATTACGATTACCTACAAAATAAAAATTTACAATAAAATTTAAATGTCAAAATGTCGTACTTAATAAATATATATGCAAGATCCTTTACAGCATTCGAATATCGTTGTGTTTTTTTTTAAACTATATTTTTAAAAATTATAAAAAAATAATTGCTCAATTTTTTCAAAATCCGGCTCAACAGAATGGAGATAAAAGATTCAAGAACCGATAGCCATTAGGCGTGTCCACATCAGGCGCACAGCCTCGCGAGGAAATTGCCGCGCGAGGCAAACGACTATTCCTCGCGCGGCAGCGTGCTCATGTACATTTTTAGTAGGGAAGTTTGCCTCGCGAGGAAAGCCCGAGCCAAATTGCTCGGCAAGATGGCGGCCCTCTGTCAGCTGTTCAAATTGTTCAAAACGGCGTCACATGTGATTACTGCCGTGGTTTAGGTTACTTTTATTTTGCTTTTTAAAGCTATACAAAAGAAACGGCAAAAGTAAAGTAAAGGAGATTTTGGGTGAGCCCATTATATAAATCTAGATCCCAATACGGAAACCGGCTGTACAGTGAATTAACAGAAACTGGATTAGAGACTAATATTGGACGCATTGAAAAAGAACAAATAGAGTTTTTGTTGTGTCTACAATTAAATACAAAACTAAAAAGGCAAGATCCAAAGTTTAGAGAATCGATCACCGTTAGGGAGAAAGTGCTTGTAACATTACGATACTTGACAACAGGGGCCTCTTACACCAGTCTCCAATATTTATTTCGTATATCAAAACAATCAATTCAATATCAAAAATTGTACCAGATGTGAAGTGTGATGCCATCTTATAACATCTAAAGGATTGTGTAAAGGTAATACTTAAGTAAACAAATAAAAGTTCATCTAATCAGCTCGATTATTTTAATCTCCTGTTACTCAATGTTTTGCACGGAGCAAAATAACCACGCGCACCAAATAAACACGTCCAGACACTCGCGAGGCAAACGACTGAGGCGCCTTTGAGCGGGCCGAAATACCGACACCGAGCCGATCGGCCGCGGCAAACATGCACGCCGCCTCGGCCGAGGCACGTCCACACTAGCCGAGCCGCCTCGCGCGGCAGTTTCCTCGCGAGGCTGTGCGCCTGGTGTGGACACGCCTGATAGCGTATAATTCTATTTATCGACTCAAAACTGTTCAAAAATCGGTAAAAAACGTGGGGAAGCCCCTTAAAACTTTCGCAACCGGGCAAAATTTTGAACAATACCCCAGAAACCGACATAACCCGCCAGGCGGGCTACGACGTGCAACGCAATGCCGCACGCCGCGCGCCCGGCATCTGAGCAAACATTACGAGTGCCTACCAGGCGGGTTCTCGGTAGTGTTAACAAACACATTCCTCGCAACGCATCCTCGCTCATCTCTGGTGGAAACGCCGCCTGACGCATAGCTGAGTCCCCATGATGGCCCGTGGTTTAGAGTAGCCTATACATTTACACACAAACATAGATCATTTGTCAATCATATCCGTAGTTAGTTTGTAGTAGTCTACCGCGAATGCGAATTACGAATCGATTCAAACACTGAGGCCTGAGGCATGTTTTCTTTCGTATACAAGGTGTAAAAGAAATTCTGGTGATCCGTTTAAGAGGCTGACAACACCCGATGACCTTCAATTTGACTTTACTCAAACAGTGTTTTAGCTATAACTCCTTGTTCTGAGAAAGTAAAAAAAATATATGTTATTATTCGTTATATTTGAAAGAACTTCGTTGATTCCGATACACGATTGGACGAAATCGGCTCGATAGAAAATAATTCCAAAGTTACATCTTAAAATTTGCTTTAAACAGTCATATGTCTTTAGTTTCTTGACTTATACGTCTGTAACTATGGACAAAATTCCACCGCACTAATACTAAAAACTTCGTTGTTTTATATTTCTCAATTAATGCGTAGTTTTTTTTAATTCATCATTTTGCAAAATTTGCACTGGGCTCCCATACTAATCGTAACACAGTGTTTCTCTTTCACTCGCGCTGAAAAAGATAGGGAGGGAATTTAGCTGTTGTCAGCCCCTTAAGGACTTTAAGGGCATAATTGGTATCGGATTCTAATTTAAAAAAAAAAATTTCATTCGAAAAAAAAAGGTTGGTTTTGTATGGGTTGGCCAGCTGTTGTGATAACGTGTCCCATACAAAAATGTTTTTTTTTTTTATGCGTCCAAAATTTTTTTCTTATACTTTTTCTTAATCGCAATACGATATCAATTATGCCCTTAAACGGATTACCACTATTTTTGTTACACCCTGTATGACGTCTATTTGAGTTAGGTACTTTACGTAATAGCGTTTCTACTTAAAAATAACAAAACAATTTTTTTTATTAAACTCTAGTTATATTAAAAATCTCAAAGTAAGTAAACTTGTAGTATCTTGTAAATATTGACATGAAGTAAAAGTAAAAACTATGGAATCTGTGCTTCGAAATAAAGAATTGTAATTATTTTTTATTAAAAAAAGGGACTGTTTATGCTCTCAGAAACAAGTGACAAGATTTACTGAAAATAAGGCTCGTGAAAATTTGTAACCGGTCAGTCTTATACCGTAATAAGACTGTCAGAGAAAGTACCGCACGAGTCGTTGTTGCGGTACTATTGTGGGGCCATTTTTTTGGGCTGATTGTGCTTAATGCTTGTGATAGTATTATTTGATCGGTGTCTCCAGTTCATAAATATTTTAATTACATCTGGTATTATATGGAAGTTTAATTAATAAATTCACGTATAATTGTTTCATGATTGTTGGTTACCACATTTAAGCAAAAAAAATTTTTTTTTTTAGTTTCTCGGCGCCATTTCGTATCTATTTATTTTCTTCGTTTTTAATGTTGGCAATATATCGGTATAACCCATGTTTTTAAACTAGTTACAGGTATCCTTGCGTTTTTTAATTTTTGTGTTTTTTTTTGTTTTTCGTGTTTCATTCTCTCTTCGTATACTCGTTTGGTTGTGTTTTTTTGCATGATCATCTTTGCTATACTATTATTGAGCTAACTGCGCATTTCTTAATTAATATAGATAGATTTATCGAACGTATAATGGAATAAAAAAATAAAAACCTTAACATTTTTTTTAAACCGGCAAAATTTACAATTACTCCTCAATTTTTTTTTAATTTTATTAGAAAACATTGCACCACGCATGTGTACGTAAAATGGCCTTTTTTAGATACCATCATGACATACGACATTTCTTTATTTCATATTATCAATCATTACATTAGTTACTACTTACATATTCAATCATTCATCATTATCATGAGATCATCATCATCATTATTATTGGTAGACTATTTTAAACCATTAATTTTTATTACCATTTGTAATTATTGTAAATAATGGTAGTTGACATGGACATATTTGTGGTGGTGATAAATCAAAAAAGTGATATTGTATAATTTTTTTTGCTCCGGCGTCATAATCTGTCAATTAAATTACTGACATGACAGCTATATACACCGTGGGCTGGAATAAGCCGACAGATTTTAACCACGAATTTCTAAAACCAAAAGAAGGAAAAAATATTATATGACTTTAGGTCAATTTAGCCAAAAAAAAACCGTTTTTTTTTTCGTTTTTTTTCCATTTTTTGAATGTTTATTGCACAAGAAAAGCAAATGTTATTAATAAAATTATCACCTAAAACAAATTGGTACATTTTTTTTGTAAAAATTTAGTTTCTGCAAAGTTTTCCTTGTCACTTTGATATCTGTCAATAAGGACGTGTAAACTATGTCAAATAGTGGCAACAACGCCATTAGAAAGGCGTTTTGTGATGAGTTATAAATGTTATAATAAACGGTGTATTTTTTAAAAATTGGTATTAACTCTGAAAGTAGGCATAGGCCAGAAAAGTTTATAGGACATTTTAGTATCTAAATATAATCAAGAATACATTGTTAAAATCTGTCTAGTTATATGGGCCCACGGTGTATATTAAACATATACTTAATACAAGGAGTAACAAAAATGCTTTTTGAGGGCACAATTGGTATAGTATTCTAATTAAGAAAAAGTAAGAAATAAAAAAAAAACTCTGAAAAAAAAAAGATTTTGTATTGAGGGTTGGCCGGCTGGGACGACGTGTCCTATACAATTTTTTTATATTTTCGCGTCCAAAGAAATTTTCTCCTACTTTTTCTTACCCGCAATACGATACCAATTGGGTACTTTCCTGGGTAAAAAAAACGTAATTCTATTAAGTCCGTCTGTTAGATTATTAAAAAATATTGGACACGTATTTTTTATTTTGTCAATCTAACAAAAATTGGTCAAGATATAGCCCGTTAAAGTTCCGCGTGACGTCACATTTTAGTATAATGTGACGCCCCTTCTTCTTCTTACCCGCAATACGATACCAATTGGGTACTTTCCTGGGTAAAAAAACATAATTCTATTAAGTCCGTCTGTTAGATTATTAAAAAATATTGGACACGTATTTTTTATTTTGTCAATCTAACAAAAATTGGTCAAGATATAGCCCGTTAAAGTTCCGCGTGACGTCACATTTTAGTATAATGTGACGTCACGTGGAATTTTAACGGGCTATATCTTGACCAATTTTTGTTTGATTGACAAAATAAAAAATACGTGTCAAATATTTTTTGATAATCTAAGTAACTGACGGACTAAATAATTTTTTTTAGGAAAGTAGCCAATTATGCCCTTAAACGAATCACGAGTATTTATGTTACACCCTGTATATATTGTTTGTGGTATTCCATACAATATTATAGAGTGTCCGGAAAGAGTAGTGTCGTAGAATGTTTGAGCTCCCATATGAACCACGGCACTTTTTTTTATTTGAATAGGTGGCAATGGTGGCTACGACAGCTTCCGCATTCTGTCGCCTATGGATGGTACAAGAAGGATATAAATCTTTATGTTACAAGTGTCCGTCAAAAGGCGATAAACTGATGGCGCCACAATGATATTAAATTTGATTAAATTAATTTTGAAATTAAAAAAAATTAAATCCAAAATAATTATTTGCGGAGATGAAAAACACTCTGAATATTAATTTTATTTAGAAAGTCATATAAGTATTAAATATCGGTAGTTCATTTCAAGTGCTGAACTATACCTAGCGCCACCCGGAGATATTTGGAACTATTGTTTAGTGCTTACCGCTGGACACTTTTTCGACCGTTTTCCTATAAGAGAGTTCCATCCTTCCTATACAATCCATACTGTCGCCATTGAATATATAATTTTGATATTTCGCAATTTTTTTTTATTGTCATGGTGTTGTGTACAATCGCGACATGATTAAGCTTTTCAACCTAGTACCTTACTTAGGCCACTCACCATTCCCACCAAGCTTCGTGGCCTAAACACGGTACTCGACTGAAAATATATTAATTATGTCACGATTGTATAAAATACTTCAGTGACCTCTCGAAATCTTTTTAAATGTCATCAACATCAGCTTTATAGCTAAATGACTGACATACGAACAGACTAACAACCAAACTACTAGGGTTTTTAGGGAACGTACCCATACTACGTGACCAATTTTTTTACAATTTTCACCCTCCCCTCGGTGACCAACCGTAGTATATGCCATGATCCCCCCCCTCCCCCTCTGGTTGTCACGTAGTAATTCTTAATATTGTTTTTTTGCAAACAGAAAGTAAAAAATATCATAATTTGGCGCATATTTGTATTTATTAAAACGGCGAGTGCCGCGTAACGCCTCAAGGTGCGTGCAAACCATAATTAAAAAGTGAAAAAAAAAATTGCGCGAGATTTCCCTAGAGCATAATTATAATAATTATTGATTACGTGACGTAAACCTAAACCCCCCCCCCCCCTCCCCCTTGTGACCAAGAGTAGTATTTTGACGACCCCCCTCCCCCCCTTAACGGGTCACGTATTATGGGTACGTTCCCTTATGACATTTCGGCTAAGGAACCCTAATAATAGCAAATTACGTTTTTTCTTGTCACTAGTTCATCAAAGTAAAACTCTTCTCAGTGATTTCATCGAATCCATTTTATTCATCAAATCATTGTACGGTCGTTGGTAATTTAATAATTGTTGGTAGTGTTTGTATGTGCATATTGTGCATTAATATAGTTAAAACTCGCTTTGTACAGTCAAGTGCAAAAATACGTATCGAAAAAATCGTCTCATATATATATGGCACTTATTACAACGGAATCAGATACTATGGGACATATTTTTGAGTAAGATGAGTACACACATATTTTTACACTTGACTGTACATATGTTAATAAAAACAATAAAACTGAAGAACAAATCAAATTATTTTTAATAAATATTTTGATTTGTTTATTTTAAGTAGACACACTACTATCTAAATCATAAACTTTATATGTATAGATGTCATATACAAAGGAAAAAGTGACCTAGGCCTCCGGTGCCCAGGGCTGGGATCGAACCAGCGTCTTCTGCATTCGCGGCAGACGCCTTTACCACTTGGCCACCCGGGTCACAGCTGCACCGGTCGAATTTTCTCGTGTATATATGCAATCTTTGTAAATGCTCAGGCGCATTTTAGCCAATCATCTAAGGTAGAACATTATGAGTCCGTACCACCAATACGAACTCGTAGGAGTAGTTCGTGGGCACCGGAGGCCTAGGTCCCTTTTTCCTTTGTATATGACATCTATACATATAAAGTTTAAAAACAATAAATGAGACGTAAGTAAAAAATATAATTATAAAGTCATAAAACCTTGTAATATTTAAAATGTGACACCTTTTTGGGAAAGTACCCCTTTACGTTCTACAAGATGTAACAATAATACTGGTGATCCGTTTAAGGGCGTATTTGGTATCGTATAAAAACTAAGAAAAAAAAAATTTTCACGCAAAAAAATTTTTTTTTTGTATGGACTGGCCAGCTCGGACGACGTGCACCGTACAAAAAAAATCTCGCGTCCAAAAATTTTTTTTGTATGGACTGGCCGGCTCGGACGACGTGCACCGTACAAAAAAAATCTCGCGTCCAAAAATTTTTTTTGTATGGACTGGCCGGCTCGGACGACGTGCACCGTACAAAAAAATCTCGCGTCCAAAAATTTTTTTTGTATGGACTGGCCGGCTCGGACGACGTGCACCGTACAAAAAAATCTCGTGTACAAAAATTTTTTTTGTATGGACTGGCCGACTCGGACGACGTGCACCGTATAAAAAAAATCTCGCGTCCAAAAATTTTTTTTGTATGGACTGGCCGGCTCGGACGACGTGCACCGTACAAAAAAAATCTCGCGTCCAAACATTTTTTTCTCCTATTTTTTTTTTGTCGCAATACGACACCAATTATGCCCTTAAACGGACCACTAATATTTTTGTTACACCTGTATATTGCATTCGAGGAATAAAAGCGTGCCGACCGCCAAGTGGTACCTTTTGATGTAGACATTCACAAATTTCGATTAATGAAAAAATATTACCTGAAATATTGGTTCATATTGAACAACAATCAACTGTTGTCGGTTTTGACAACAACATAAAAGGATAGCTTTTCTAAAATAACTAATAATATTTATTTTTCTTAATTTGATAATCTGAAGTCTAAATTATTCTTATTAATTTTTATTTTTTATGTTTGAATACATGGATAATTTAATTGTGCCTTTTAAGGAATCAAATGTGATGTTTTCAAGTAAACGTACCTCATTGTCGGTAGTTGATAAGGTTTATTCTAAATGAATGTTCATTACACTAGCGCCTTATCGACAACCGACAATGAGGTACCTTTTACTTAAAAATGTCACAGTATTTAGATTTATGGAACCAAATGGAAATGAAGGTTTCCGCGATCGAGTTTCTCCATAGATGGCACCACCGTGGCGAGAAGTCTTTTTGACAAGCTGTCAAAATCCACCAATAAGATAAAAGATTAAACATGATTGGTTGACTTTGACAGCAGCTGTCAAAAAGACCAATTGAAATAAATGACACATCAACGAAAGACGAGTGTCGATTTTGAGGTATCGGAGATATCAACATGGCGGTTATAGTGTATAGGTTTTGTCGACCTGAGATATCAATATGGCGGATTTTTCGGCCGCATTGGATTTTTACGTATATACTCGTCATCTCTTTTTGCTTATGACTAAGGCGCTGAGTTTAAACGAGGCGAATATATTTTTGTGTTTTGATTTACATATGTCGGGTCCCCTACATATAGGTCAGTGAAAAGACCTCTCACCACGGTACTGCTATCTAGTGGAAATCTCGATCGCGGAAATCCTCATTGAAAAGAAATCCCCTGTTGTTCATAGTGTAGAAAATGTAATATGAATTTATCTCAAGCCCTCATTATTTCCCGTTAACTAATAATGATAATTTGTCACCAGGCTAACGCTAAGAAACCAAAGACACGAGAGGAGGCGCAGAAGGAGATCCTTGACGCGGAGTTGGATATGTTTACTAAACAGCAGGTGAGATAGTTTAAAAAAAAAAAAAAAAAAACATTTATTCCCTAAACAAAACAAAATGGTGACCCTCGCGCAGGCAGCTTTCTCGCACAAAGACTCGCTGTAGCGATTCAGCGCGGGAATGCTGCCTGTGTGATGGGCACCTTACCGAGGAGCCAAGGTTTAGAGGGTCAATTTTAGTTATATATTTATTTTTCAAGTTGCACTTAATTTGAGTACTTCTGTTCTATAAATAGTTATCGTATTATTATTTAAGTTTATTTTAATAAATAAATAAAACATAATATTGTCTTCGGTTGCCGCGATAGTTATTCATGAAATAAAACAATTAAAAACGGATTTTATCGCGTGTATTGAGCTTAAATTACATCCCGACGTTTCGAACACTTTACAGCGTTCGTGGTCAACGGGTCGACACCGACCGTGAGTCGACCCGTTGACCACGAACGCTGTAAAGTGTTCGAAACGTCGGGATGTAATTTAAGCTCAATACACGCGATAAAATCCGTTTTTAATTGTTTTATTTCATAAATAAATAAAACTTTAAAAACAAAATGCCTAAACATATTAAAAATATTTATAATGAGTAACTCACGTAATTTAAGTCGATTTTTGCTCGACATGTCACCATGTCACATATCAAACGACTTCAATAACGTGAGTAACCCGTTATAAATATTTTTAATATGTTAGAGTCTCACGAAAGTTTTATAGTTAAAATGCCTAAATAAAATGTGATAGTCTTCTGCGGTTTTACTCCTTGAATACAATATTGAATATGCACAACTTATAGACCAAGAGTTGGCCGTACGCAACCCTACCTCATCGAGTAGCAGAATTCGGCTTATATAGGGCAATGCACGGTGATGTATTTGAGTACTTGGTAGCCTGAGCTAAACTTAGAGCATTTTGTACAGCAAAAACATCATTATAAAGTCTACCTCATTTAGTAGCAAATTGAACCTTATGCCATTCAAAAGTACCAATCAACCTCGTAATCTAGCATTGTAGGCGATTTGGTACCTTACTGTTAGCCTATTAATGTAATGTAATAGATTAAAAAAAAATTGATAACAAATGGTAGCCGACCTTAAACCTGGAGCTTTAGTTATTCAGCCAAGTTTTAAGGTGAAAATCGACTAATGCAAGTAAAACGCGCGTGCAAAAGAGTTCACAGGATGGTTTATCAATAAGCTCCAAAAAATAAGAAGTTGCATGGCCCAAAACTGGCAACTTCATGATTCTATCTTATTCAAAATTATTGTAATAATTAACCATATACAAGATAATTAACCACATACATACAAAAAAAAAATTAGCAAAGACAAAGATCCCGACGAATTGATAACCTCCTCCTTCGAAATCTTGAAGTCGGTTGATAAAGTAGTTTTTGTCAAAAAATAGGGTCATATTTTGATGACTGTACTAAATGCTCCAAGTTGGTTCAGGCTACCAGGTACTAAAATACATAATATTTTACGGTGTATTGTCCTACATAAGCCGAATTCTGCTATTCGATGAGGTATGGTTGCCTATGGCCTACTCTTGATCTACTACGACGTAAGTGCCTTTTGACAAATGGGTGCCCTTTCATGTAAATTGACACAATTTTTTGCATAAAAAAAATCTGCAATGGGGTTGGCCGGTCGAAAGTATTTACAGACCAATATTGTAAAAAAAAAATTTTTTTTGACCCTTAGTTGCTTTAAACCAAATCCCATAAAACAATACTAGTGATAGTTAAAGCAATGGCGCGTAGTTTCAGTGACCGCGAGGCAACCAGGGTGCTCGCGGTATTTAAGCTGTGGAACCGCCCTGTTCAACCCGAACTGACCCACGTTGGACTTTGTTTTTCATCTCCCCCCTTCATTATTTCATATTTTGTTTTGCAGGAGGGGCAGGACGTGACCGACATACAGAAGAAGGTGGCGGAGCTGCGCCGGCAGATGACGCTGCAGTTCCCCGCGCACCCCGCCATGCGCCGCCCACACTCCAGGTAGGTTCATAAAAAAAAAAATCGGTTGTCTGTAAAGTCGGTTTACTGACGATAGTTGAACGTGACAACGTCATAAGAAATACTGATGGAATGGTTGCATTTTTCAAAAGAAAATTTTAATTTCACTGCACTTCATACTTGACGAAAACATGTAAATGTATTATTGTATAGCAGCTGTCCACGCGGACGCATCGCTCACTCAAGTAGGAGAGAGACAGATGTCGAACGCCGCCGAACGCGAAGGCCGATTGTGCCTCTTTGTCGCTTTCCGCGCTCTCGCTTGCACTTCAAGCCTTAAATGGAACGCCTCAGAGCGAGGTAACGCCGCATGACTCGTTTTTTCGTGCGTGCAGCCGGCTCCATCGAATTATAAGACGTTGTCACGTCAAAAATGCATTTTACCAAAAAGTGTCAAAAACTTGTGTACAACGAAAAGTGGAATGGCCCATAATAGGGATGATGACACATGTTGAATTTTGTAATACAATTTAGTTGAATGGGTGCAAAATGATCAATATATCCTAATAAATTGAAAATGATAGAAGTCTATCGAAATAGTTCAAAGATATCAGCTTTCAAAGTTTCAAAATTTAACGATTTTTTAAAAGTACAACATTAAAAAAAAAATGACACCATTCGATTTCTCATATATTACTGTAAAATTAATTGTATAGCAAATATATACATAAACGCAATATTTCACTGTCAAAATAACAATTTCATATTTTTTCCATACTTTTGAACAGGGCGACTATGCAATCGTGACGTCACTGTTGCATATCATTTTGTGTGCGAGTGTCAGATTTTGAGTCTCATTTCTGACTTTTGTGTTCCTTTAACGCAATTGGCCCCATAATAGACATTTGATCCTCACAAAAAAACGAATCGATTGATACCATACATGAAAACAATTCATCATGCCTATTCACAACAGTTATGAATTCAAAAGCTTTTTGATAATCGAATTACTTGTTTCGTTTCTACGACAGCCGAATTTATCTGAATAGGCAAGATGCAATATTTTTATTTATGCTTTCATTTCAAAGAATTGCACGTAGAGTAGACCATGAGTATATTAAAAAATTTAAAAACTATAATTAATAGTCAAAATTGCTGTTACAAACTGACAATTTAAATTTTCGCGCCTAAACGGATCTACAGTTCCTGTGACGTCACTCATGTGTGTCACTCGCATATTTGTTCGTCCACAGTGTCAGATTCTTGTTTTTTTTTTTAATTCATTTTTGACCTGGATGCCCTTTAAGCCAAATCCTATAGACAGTTGCCAACTCCATTAGTTGCCATAACAGGAGTGACGTCACCAGACGCTGATTGGTGGATTAAAACACGTTCCGTTTCACATTACTTCAAATCGTAATTATTATTTGAAATTAGTATAAACTAAAGTAAAAACGTTTCAATAGCTATTATTTTACGATTTTTCAACATTTTGATCACAAAATAATGGTAAATGGTATAGCTGCATCTTCCCTATTGAATAACACGTAAGTGTCTCTACTTTAATTATCAAGCAATTAAAATGATTGTTGTTATTTTACAAGCTATCGCATTGTGAAGAGGAAGCTGAGGTGAGATTTTACAAATAC
This sequence comes from Pammene aurita, assembly GCA_947086415.1. NCBI lineage: Eukaryota > Metazoa > Arthropoda > Insecta > Lepidoptera > Tortricidae > Pammene > Pammene aurita. The sequence continues at coordinate 12,826,153 of OX352316.1, forward strand.
AATATAGGGTTTATTGTCAACTATTATATTTAATTTCTGCTATTTTCCTTTAGTATGTGTCAAAGTTAGTTTTAAAACATCTGACTTTCTACCTCGTTGTAACCATAATTATCATAACTTGCTTTATATATTTTTTTGTGTTATGGGAGAAAAGCAAATAGGATAAGAAACCTGTCAATCACGAAATAACTTTCTACCTATAAAATATAACGGTTACACTCACGTCACTTTAGTCACTTTTTTTTAATTGTTTATTATTATTAAAAACAGTACAGACATTAAATTTAAGGCAGTTTCTTGCAAAACTGTTTACACAGTTTGACTGCAAGTATGAGTATCTATGTAATTCCTAATTTAAATAACATATGTTTTACTAATCTACTAACTTAAGTTTCGCTAAACACTGAAGTGACATTTACATTAGCGCATATGTCACTTAAGTGTTTGTAGTAGGTACAGTTTAAGCGCTTTTTTAAATTTATTTTTATTATATTCATGCCGGATATTTTCTGGTAAACTATTTAAAAAGTATGGAATTCTTTTACTTAACTTTCTGTCTCCGAAATAGTTAGTGACGCGGGGTATTTCATATTTGCGCGCGGTTACTGTCCTTGTTGTGTGCTTATGATGTATCAATATTGGGCTATGTTCTCCATTGCAATGGTTGTTGACTGCTAACAGATATTTATGTTTTAAAGTAACTGGAAGTATTTTACAGATTTTAAATAATTTTGAATAATCACCGTTGCAACTACTTTTTGTTTTCTTGTTTACGAGCAATTTTAAGAATCTAATTTGTAGAGCTTCTAATTTATCTATGTATGATTTAAAAGTAAGACCATAGCAATCGAGGGCATAACTCAATATCGATTCAACTATTGCATAGTATAAACATTTTAGAACATTAGTTGGTACTTTAAAGCTTAGGTGGTAAAATTTTCCTAGCAGAATTCTAAGTTTGCTACAGATGTGGTTTATGTGATGTTGCCAAGAAAATTTATTATCAACTTTAACTCCCAGATATGTAACACAATCTACTTTTTCTATTGGTTGGCATTTAGAATTTTGAAAATTATTATGGAAACATCTAAAACTGTGAGTGTACATAGGCAAAGGTGTTTCTGTACCGCACATGTAGGGCGACTGGATCATGAGAAATATAGTTTTGTCAGAATTTAATATTATGCCATTATCGTGGGACCACTTTACAACTGAATCTATGTCCTGTTGAACCAATTGACAAGTTTCAATTATATTGGTTCCTGCACGTAGGGTGCAAAGGTCATCAGCAAACATGTGTGCAGTACAGTTTTGTAAAACTCCACATAAGCTGTTTACATGCATAAGGTAACACACAGGCCCACATACGGAGCCCTGTGGTAGTCCACATTGTACCGGTATTTCATCACTTACGTCATCGGGAATCTTAACACGATAGGAACGTGATGTGAGGTAGTCACGGAACCAGCAATTCAGTGGCTGTCCCACACCCCATTCGTCCATGCCATTTAAAAGGGTGTTTATTTCTAAAGTGTCGAATGCTTTTTTAAAGTCATAAAATATGGCTATAACAAACTTTTTATCCGCCACTTCGCGCAACATGTTTCGGAAAGCCTAGGTCTCCACCTTCAAGCACTAAGAGTGCTTTTTAAACCGTACTGTAGCGCACTGTTGCAAGTGTGAGGTGTCGGTACAAACCCGATAGGGTTTCACGGCGCTTATCATATAGAGTTGTATATGAACTTAAATATAAAATAAATTAAATAAAATAAAAAATCGCAAATATGCTGCAAAACACGTTAGCAGCGCCGGCGCAAGATCACCCTCAACAAGCTCTGTCAAAGCGTGCGCGACGTGCAACAGTGCGCTACGGGCCGGTTCAAATAGCACTCATAGTGCCTGAAGATGGAGACCGCCGAGAGAGAGGCGAGAAGTGACTAAAGTTACGAGAGTGTAACCGTTAGATTTTATAGTGTTAGTATGTCTCACGAATTGTACCTGTGTTGTGAATAAAATATTAGGTAGAGACTGTCCAGAGTACAGTCAAAATCGTGCTAACTGCCTAACACTGTGTTACAATGTCACTGACTATCAAATTTCCTTCCCTTGAATATATTTTGTTTCACCGTAGTTTTTAATTGCACTTTCAGTTGGTACAGGTAAGTATTTCAGCTGTTAATGTCAATGGGCCGTAAGCCAGGAACAAATTTCCAACCAATCACGTCTCAGGCGATAACTTGTGAAGTGGTGAAGGGCGATGTACAGTCGTCATCGGATATATCGGAGCGGCCAGGGTACTCGAAAATATCTGAACATGCACTTTATCGCCTCGACAATAGAGGCGTTGTTCAGATATTTGTGCCCACCTTGGCCGCTCCGATATATCTGATGGCGACTGTATAATAAAGCTTAGTAAAATTTTGAATCCGTACGCGATGACCATTCTTTTTTAAAGTGATAAAATGGCTGCCGTTCCTCAACCTACGCTTTATTATTATTATTACACGAGGCTTTATTATACATTGCCCTTAACTTCACAAATTGTCTCCTGGGACCCAATGACCAAAATTTTAGTTGTTTATGGGTTTTTTCTATCTTTTTTTTAATTTATATTATTTATTTAGTTATTCTTTAAGAGCACGTAATACAAATTCTGTCAAAATAAGATAGCTATTGAGAGTTCTGAAGACGCCAGCCAATGATAACTTTTAAATCACTACCATCTGAATGTATATTTTCATGTAATGTCAGGGGGGTTTCACTATGTCTGTCTGTCTCCATTGTAACTGTTTTTCCCGATGTGCTTACCGCATGTGAGGGCTAATGAGGGAAGGGTTGGCACATCGCTTATGACCATGGTTTCAAGTCGTAGGTTGTCAATCATTGTCAGTTGTTAATAGTTTATTTTTAAATATTTTTTTATGGCAGTTAACGTCTTATTGACAACCGGCAATGATGTGTACCTTTGATTGAAAACGTCATATATTATCATTTCAGCAAGTGTTTATGACATGGCTCAAACCTGCACGGATATATGAAGCACGTTGAAAACCCTATTTTATTATTTTAATAGCGCATGACAGCCAACGTTTTCATCTCTAGCTAATTGTCAAATTCAGGACGGAGAATCTTTTGTACTTGTACTGTTATTTAGTCTGTGGTAATGTTGTCAACAGGGGCGGCCGGTTCAACAGTGCTTCTCGCTTCACGCGCGCTCCAACCGCCTTCGTGAACCACAACCAATCCGTGGACCATAGACCAAGAGCGTTACTGATCAGCGGCTTTGAGAATGATGAGTCAGAAGCACTGCAGCAGCACTTTGCGGTGAGTTGCTTAATTCGTTTCATTGTGGTCCATTTTTTATCTGTTGTGTCTTCGGTAGTCAACATTAGAATCATCTTCGCCCTCATCATATCAGCCGAAAGACGTAGTAATTAGGCCTTAAAACACTCGTGTGATCTTATTATGAAACTCGCCTGCGGCTAACCACACTTGTATTTTAAGGACTCTTATTACGTAACAGTTACATAAAGTACTAATATTATCTTTGCAGCAATTCGGCGAGATCGTATCAAAAGAGTTGAACCCGACGGTGCCCGAGCTGGTGTTGGTGTACAAGGCCCGCGCGCACGCCGAGCTGGCCGCGCAGCAGGGCCGGCATTACAACGACCGCACGCTCACCGTACGTATGTCTGTCTCCGTCACACTCGCCAGTTGTGGCTGAAGGGTGTAACCCGACGGAGCCCGAGCTGGTGTTGGTGTACAAGGCCCGCGCGCACGCCGAGCTGGCCGCGCAGCAGGGCCGGCATTACAACGACCGCACGCTCACCGTACGTATGTCTGTCTCCGTCACACTCGCCAGTTGTGGCTGAAGGGTGTAACCCGACGGAGCCCGAGCTGGTGTTGGTGTACAAGGCCCGCGCGCACGCCGAGCTGGCCGCGCAGCAGGGCCGGCATTACAACGACCGCACGCTCACCGTACGTATGTCTGTCTCCGTCACACTCGCCAGTTGTGGCTGAAGGGTGTAACCCGAAGGAGCCCGAGCTGGTGTTGGTGTACAAGGCCCGCGCGCACGCCGAGCTGGCCGCGCAGCAGGGCCGGCATTACAACGACCGCACGCTCACCGTACGTATGTCTGTCTCCGTCACACTCGCCAGTTGTGGCTGAAGGGTGTAACCCGACGGAGCCCGAGCTGGTGTTGGTGTACAAGGCCCGCGCGCACGCCGAGCTGGCCGCGCAGCAGGGCCGGCATTACAACGACCGCACGCTCACCGTACGTATGTCCGTCTCCGTCACACTCGCCAGTTGTGGCTGAAGGGTGTAACCCGACGGAGCCCGAGCTGGTGTTGGTGTACAAGGCCCGCGCGCACGCCGAGCTGGCCGCGCAGCAGGGCCGGCATTAAAACGACCGCACGCTCACCGTACGTATGTCCGTCTCCGTCACACTCGCCAGTTGTGGCTGAAGGGTGTAACCCGACGGAGCCCGAGCTGGTGTTGGTGTACAAGGCCCGCGCGCACGCCGAGCTGGCCGCGCAGCAGGGCCGGCATTACAACGACCGCACGCTCACCGTACGTATGTCTGTCTCCGTCACACTCGCCAGTTGTGGCTGAAGGGTGTAACCCGACGGAGCCCGAGCTGGTGTTGGTGTACAAGGCCCGCGCGCACGCCGAGCTGGCCGCGCAGCAGGGCCGGCATTACAACGACCGCACGCTCACCGTACGTATGTCTGTCTCCGTCACACTCGCCAGTTGTGGCTGAAGGGTGTAACCCGAAGGAGCCCGAGCTGGTGTTGGTGTACAAGGCCCGCGCGCACGCCGAGCTGGCCGCGCAGCAGGGCCGGCATTACAACGACCGCACGCTCACCGTACGTATGTCTGTCTCCGTCACACTCGCCAGTTGTGGCTGAAGGGTGTAACCCGACGGAGCCCGAGCTGGTGTTGGTGTACAAGGCCCGCGCGCACGCCGAGCTGGCCGCGCAGCAGGGCCGGCATTACAACGACCGCACGCTCACCGTACGTATGTCTGTCTCCGTCACACTCGCCAGTTGTGGCTGAAGGGTGTAACCCGACGGAGCCCGAGCTGGTGTTGGTGTACAAGGCCCGCGCGCACGCCGAGCTGGCCGCGCAGCAGGGCCGGCATTACAACGACCGCACGCTCACCGTACGTATGTCTGTCTCCGTCACACTCGCCAGTTGTGGCTGAAGGGTGTAACCCGACGGAGCCCGAGCTGGTGTTGGTGTACAAGGCCCGCGCGCACGCCGAGCTGGCCGCGCAGCAGGGCCGGCATTACAACGACCGCACGCTCACCGTACGTATGTCTGTCTCCGTCACACTCGCCAGTTGTGGCTGAAGGGTGTAACCCGACGGAGCCCGAGCTGGTGTTGGTGTACAAGGCCCGCGCGCACGCCGAGCTGGCCGCGCAGCAGGGCCGGCATTACAACGACCGCACGCTCACCGTACGTATGTCTGTCTCCGTCACACTCGCCAGTTGTGGCTGAAGGGTGTAACCCGACGGAGCCCGAGCTGGTGTTGGTGTACAAGGCCCGCGCGCACGCCGAGCTGGCCGCGCAGCAGGGCCGGCATTACAACGACCGCACGCTCACCGTACGTATGTCTGTCTCCGTCACACTCGCCAGTTGTGGCTGAAGGGTGTAACCCGACGGAGCCCGAGCTGGTGTTGGTGTACAAGGAACTCACGTCTGTTAGGAAACGATCCGGCCCCATTGGCTCAAATAAAATATTAACATGCACGATAATCCGGGAAAACTAGCTCAAAGTGAAAGGAATTGGCAGTCTCGTATTCCTAAAAGGCCTCGTTACGTTCGGCCGTCTATAACTATACTTGCCTCGCTTGAAAAAGCATGCGCCTACCTTCTAAACATGTCCAGAGACAGCTCCAGGAACTTTACAAGAGGATTTCCACGACCACCATATTCAGGAATTCACCACTTACAGTCACAAGCAGTAAAAATATCGGAGCGGCCAAGGTACCCAAATATATCTGAATATGTACTTTATCGCCTTCACAATAGAGGCGTTGTTTAAATATTTGTCACCACTGGGACCGCTCCGATATATCTGAAGCGACTGTACAGTCACCGGTAATAGTATCTTCCAAAAAATATGTGACACGCTCTTATGGCCCTAAAAAAAAGGGCGTGTCACATATTTTTGCGGCCTTCATGTAGGAAGATACTGTTTGTTTGTTTGGAAGATTGGCAATATTTTTAACGCGTCCTCATCGCCGGCCGTGCTATAAGAACGATGGTCGTCCACAGATCACGTGGGTGGCCAACCCGAAGACGTTCGCGGCGCCCCCGCGGGCCCCGGAGCCCGCGCCCCGCGTCGACGCTGCACCGCAAGAGACGGATAATGGACACGAGGTAACGAAATAATACACTTTTAGGGTTCCGTAGCCAAAACGGAACGCTTTTTTTGCAATTTGAAATCTTGGCTTCCCGAACACGTCATTGGGGATTTATCGAACGAGCGGAGCGTACGCGAAGTGAAGTTCTTACAAACAACTTCAGCTACTGGGACGTCTCGGCATTTTGATGGCTTTTTGATTTTGAGGGTTTTTTCCGCGATAACTTTAGTAACGTTTTTCTGATCTTTATGAAATATGTTGGGGTTGTAGCAGAGATACATATAATTTGAGAGGAGGTTGTGGAGCTCGAAGGCGAAAAAAAGTCTTCAGAAGGGTCTTGTTATATTGGCCATCTCGTTTGCAAGTAAATCGCGAGTTCTCAGTTCGAGGCGGAATACTAGTAATATGTATAGTCCAGCAGCAGAGGTAAGGTGTTCAAAATGAGCTTGACACGCCTTGATTGTTATAAGGATAATTTTAAACAAAAAAGAACCGACTTCACTTAGCATCCACCTTTCCAAAAGCAAATGCTCGAGCTGCTGTAAAAAATACTCAAATCACTATAAGTGTGCCTATAATAGATGAAGAGTTCCCTCGATTTCTCCAGGATCCCATCATCAGATCCTGACCTGGTTACAATGGGACCAAATTTCCAAATCGGTCCAGCCGTCTTCGAATAATCGGTGAAAAATTAATTAATTTAATTTAATTTGTAATTTAATAAACATTTTAAAAAAAATGCAAAAAAAAGATCCCGACGAATTGATAACCTCCTCCTTCGAAATCTTGAAGTCGTTTGATAAAAGCGTTTCAAGCTCATTTTGGACACCTGTGTTGGGCATTAAAACATACGCTCGTGTGATGCGTGATATTATTATGAAACTGGCTTCGTTCATTTCATAAACCCACACTCGTATTTTAATGCCTTTCATTATGTAGCCACATAAACTTCTATTAACGGCGAAAGCATGAGCCTGTGAGTTTTGGCTGCAAGGACCGGAAAACCCCTCGATTTGATTAATCTTTTCGTTAGAGTAATAGGGTACCCCTATTAAATCGTTACCACATGATATGGTACCTTCCCTTACCTTACCTAAGGATCCGTCCACATGTCCACGGTCCAGTAATTTCTAGTAGTAAAACTCCTACGGCGCTGCACCGGTTCGAGGTGGCGGCGAAGTACCGTGGACATGTGGACCGGCCCTAATGATAGGGTAACTGTTTTGAAAAAGTTTAACCATAATCTATGTGGTTTCCCTGTCTAATGTGTTAGCAATAGAGATTAAATGATATAATTTTTCATGATCTGCACACTTGTTCGTTAGGTCACCGCACAATAAGCTATCAATATTACACACTGAACTACGTAAATGAACAAAAAACAAAAAACTATTCTTAAGACGCCGCAGCCATCTTGAGCTTAAACGATTATCCCTGGTAACTGCTTACCAAATTGATAGGGTTTTTAAAAACAATCTACCAAATACCCGATGTACTACCCCCTTATTGGTAACCGGTTCCGGTCCCCGCTTGACCGCCAATTTTATGTGATATGTTTTTTTTGGTGTAATTTTGAGTAGTTATTGAATTATCTTGTTCCTCCAGCAGCAGTCGGTGACGGCGACGGTGGACTCGCTGCTGCGCTTCGACGACGACGACGAGGACGACGGCGACCGCTCCTGGCGACGTTGACCGCGCGCGCCCGCCTCCAGCGGCGCCAGTCTCTAGTCCAGCGTCCCTAGCCCTAGCCCTAGCCCTAGCCCTAGCCTTCACTTAAACTTACCTTACCACCAATATCTACAGTTTGAAGCCTCGCGTTGCTATACGACGTCGCTGCGCTCGGCCGTCTATACTCGACTCGCTTGAAAAGGGTAACAACTGCCGTGATTATAGATGATTAGGTAGCCCTAGCCTTAATTTAAACACCCACCATTGTCCAAGAGAACCATCTACAGTATGAAGCCTCGCGTTACTATACGGCGTCGCTGTGCTCGGCCGTCTATAACTACTCGACTCGCTTGAAAAGGGTAACAACTGCCGTGATTATAGATGATTAGGTAGCCCTAGCCTTAACTTAAACACTAACCACCATTATCCAAGAGAACTACAAGATCGGGTGTAATACGCGTTAAAGTTGATTGCCAGTCTCGTGTTTCTATACGGCATCGCTGCGCTCGACTACTTATAACTCGACTCACTTGAAAGGATTAACAACTGCCGTGATTATAGATTATTAGGTCAACGTCTAGGCGTGAAGGCATTGGCAGCCTCGTATTCATCAGATCGAACTCGCTACGTTCGGCCTGTATAAACTACTTGGCTGGTAGACCTCATGTTCCCGACCTTAATACTATTATTTACCGAAAAAACATACCAACAAACACACAGAGATTTTTTGCCGTCATTCACAACCAAAAAATTGCTAACGCGTAACTTATTTTTGTCAGTGTAACTAAAGTTAGATTATAACTAATGAAATTTAATTATATTTATATAATTTATATTCGATCGAAATATATTTAAATCGGGCCATTTCGATACAGCATTTAAAGCCAAAACTATGCTATAAAAAGTCACTTATAGACTACTCGCATGCTAAAAACATATAAATTTAAGTTTTCTACGAACCACGGTATTGGTTTTATACATCAAAACACACAGTTGTAATAAATAAAAACTTTGATTAGAATTAAATAATACAATACAATAAGAAATCATTTTCTTCGCCTCTTACAAAAATCAAAAGCAATATGAAATATGTATAATGATGTTTTTTAACGTGAATTTATATGTGTTGTATTACATGCTTGCAGAAACGTTTATTAACACCAATGTATGATTTAGAAAACAACTTAGGGTACATCCTAGTGTTGGCACCCTAGTGGTTGACACAATCAGCGTTATTTAAAGTTAAATGTAGCGGTTTATTTCCTGTAAAAGGAACTTACAGGCGCCAAAGAGCTGGTACAGTCGCCATCAAATATATCGGAGCGGCCATTTTACTCAAAAATATCTGAACATGCACTTTATCGCCTTGACAATAGAGGCGTTGTTTAGATATTTGTAACCACCTTCCGATATATCTGATGGCGACTGTACTTGTCAGTGCCAATTTTTGGCTAGACCCTGTTACAATATCTATTGTGTGTTCAGAATCTTAAACTGTTTAAACACCAAACCGGAAGCAATATAGTACATTATTAAGGTTATATAATTCATATACATTTTTAAATTAATATTTACTCATAAAATACACTAAAATAATACATCGCGTATAAAGTAAAAAAAATAAGTACCACTTTAGCAGGAAGTAGTGTCCGCGAAAAACTAAAATTTCCGAAATTCCAGCTTCAATATCGAAATATTTTTACTTACCAATTACTAATGTGCCCCAATACCGGAAAATATCCAAAATTTCGAAATTTTGCACATGAAAATTTCGGAAAATTCTCACATTTCCTCAGTATGGGATTTGAAATTTTCCATTTCTTAAATTTTCAATTTCTTATATTACTTATGAAATTTTCTAGAAATTTCCGAGACTATTTCCAATAATTTGGAAAGCATCCGCAACTTGCACGTCTGTAATTAAAATCGATAATACAAATGACAGCACTTACAAACGTTGAAGCCAAATTCAGAAGTACACCACAAAATATACATAAATAAATATAACACACACACGGAATGAAATCAGACAATCAATTTAGGTCTTATTTGGCCGAAATCGAGACTTGATTTTTTTGGCTGATTCTGATCTGAAATGAAATCAGTCAATCAATTTAGGTCTTATTTAGCCGAAGCCGAGACTTGATTTTTTTGGCCGATCCTGACCTGAAATGAAATCAGTCAATCAATTTAGGTCTTATTTGGCCGAAACCGAAACTTGATTTTTTTGACTGATCCTGACCTGAAATTAAATCAGTCAATCAATTTAGGTCTTATTTGGCCGAAATCGAAACTCGATTTTTTGGACTGACCCTGACCTGAAATGAAATCAGTCAATCAATTTAGGTCTGATTTGGCCGAAACCGAAACTTGATTTTTTTGGCTGGTCGACCTAAGCCAAAGGGAATATTCGACCAGACACCCTTGCTTTAAGAAGGTACATTATAACTGGACCCCGGACTCTTGTTGCAATGACGTCACAATAGGGTGATTTGGGGAGTAAACGGGACGGTGCTATGAAACACGGTTAAAAACTCGGTTGTTAACCGAATACATTTTAATTAGATAGTTTCAACAAAATTATCTAGTAAGTTGATCAATATTATTTTTTAGTGTAAACCAATTGTACTTTAAACTGGCTTGGTGACATTTGTGACGAACAAGGAGCGAGTGGCCGACAAAACCAATGCCAGTTTAACGTACAAATGCATGGTTTGCAAGTAATATAGCAAACGATAATATTGATCAACTTACTAAGTAATATTGTTAAAAATGTCTAATTTAATGTATTCGGTTAACAACCAAGTTTTTAACCGTGTTTCATAGCACCGTCCCGTTTACTCCCCAAATCACCCTATTGTGACGTCATTGCCACAAGAGTCCGGGGTCTAATTATAACACACCTAATAGGTATTCGCGTACACGTAAAGTAAACTATAAGAATGTCCATAAAAGTACAAATATAATGAAACGAATAGGTAATATCGGCTTCCTTTCAATATGCTATAGGCTTAAAAAATAGATGCCTTATTCTGATACAGTCGCCATCAAATATATCGGAGCGGCCAAGGTACTCGAAAATATCTGAACATGCACTTTATCGCCTTGACAATAGAGGCGTTGTTCGGATATTTGTGACCACCTTGGCCGCTCAGATATATCTGATGGCTACTGTACCGCGTTAGCTTAAGATCGAATTAGTTCCTTTAAAAGGCGAAAAATAGAAGTATGTATAGTGAGTTTTTTTTTAAATTTTTGTATGTTACTAAAAAGATCTTACTACAATTCGGACATCCTTAAAGATTTCGTTTGAAACTAGGATCGTTACGTCATTACCCACTCCTACAAAAAAAAAGGTATATGTCCCGCGATCGTGGAGTCACTTACTAGCCATCAAGGATGATATAGACATGGATGGACAATACCCATACAAAATCGCGTTCTCTTTTCAGGTTAAAGCACTAGCGTCATCTATCGGTCACACCAGACACTAAATCCTAGTTTCTAATACTTTGTTCGTCGCTTAACGCTGACAGAATAACTTGACTCCAGACTCGACAGATGGCGCTGTGGCACTGTGTACCGAAAACAGACGTATAGCCTGAACGCGATTTTGTATAGGCATTGTCAATCCATGTCTTAATCATCCTTGCTAGCCATATAGATATATTAATCTCTTTCGAGACGAATTAATCTCTTTCAATTAAGTACAATGTGAAAGAGACTCCCTATTTTACCACGCTAAAATAATTTGTACCTTTAAGGGCATAATTGGTATCGTAATTTAATTACGAAAAACTAAGTAAAATTTTGTACGCACGAAAAAAATTGGTTTTGTATGGAGGGTTGTGACCCATACAGGAAAAAAATTTTTTTCGCGTCCAAAAAATTTTTCTGCTATTTTTTCCTAGTTGCAACACGATACCAATTGGGTACTTTCCTGGGTAAAAAAAATATAATTCTATTTAGTCCGTCAGTTAGATTATCAAAAAATATTGGACACGTATTTTTTATTTTGTCAATCAAACACAAATTGATGAAGATATAGCCCGTTAAAGTTCCGCGCGACGTCACATTATACTAAAAATTGTACTGAAATATGACGTCACGCGGAACTTTAACGGGCTATATCTTCACCAATTTTTGTTTGATTGACAAAATAAAAAATACGTGTCCAATATTTTTTGGTAATCTAACTGACGGACTAAATATTTTTTTTTAGGAAAGTAGCCAATTATGCCCTTAAACGGATCACTCGTATTTTATTTACATCCTGTATAGTTGGGTTTACGTTAGCCTCTAGCAGAGGATGGTTATTATAAAGTTTAATTAAAAGAAAAAGCCGTAAAAACAGTATAACTCCGGGTCCATCCAGAACATAATGGGATACTAGAACGTGTGCAAAGTATTTTAGCCGCATTTCTGATATTTAAAACATAATACGGTAACTATGTAAAGCCTGCCCAGAAATATATGATCATTGTCAATAGGGCGCTATTATTCTCATTTATATGGCAACAGTTCAGTATAGTCATAGAGCGTATTATTCTCTATGGTATGGTGACATCTTGATTTGTTTACCTGTCAGCTCTGATGTTAATTTGAAAATGTTTCACAGCGAAATAGTTTCATTTCCCGAGCGTATTATTTACAGCAGTTTATTATATACACTGTTTACTATGGATAGCTTTGGGATATTTGTGTCGTTAATTATTTAATGTTCAACACTTTATTATTATTCAAGTAAACTGCAACAATGACACTGACAAGAGTGACAGGCCTATCAAATGCACTGGCATATGCATATCATCCTGTCATTAAAATTATTGCCAGCGTAAGAAATTAGTTCCATTTCCAATTGAATTCCGCAACATGGCGCATGATCATATATTTCTGGTCAGGCTTTAGTCAACGTTTGACAATTCAATTACCACAATTCGTATGGGTGGGATCTATTTCAGTTGTCAATAGAATTAAAATATTTTGCACTGCTTTAAGCAACTTGCAGTATACCTTTATCTATGACCCGTAGAAAATATGGGGGGCGAAGTGGTATTTAATCGTTTTTTTCCTTTTAGCGATATTATAACATGCGTATCGGTCGTCTAAAACTCTATAAGGTATAACGAAAATGCTTGATCCGTTTAAGGGCATAATTGGTGGTTAATGACGGAAAAAAAACGCCTTCAAGATTTCGAAGGAGGAGGTTATCAATTCGTCGGGATCTTTGTTTTTGCTATTTTTTTTTTATTTTTTTTTATTATGTATGTTCACCGATTATTCGAAGACGGCTGGACCGATTTGGAAAATTATTTTTTTGTTTGAAAGCGTATACTTCACAGTTCGTCCCATTGTAACCATGTCAGGATCTGATGATGGGATCCTGGAGAAATCGAGGGAACTCTTCAACTGTTATAGGCACACCTATGGTGATTTGAGTATTTTTTACAGCAGATCGAGCATTTCGTGTTGGAAAGGTGGATGCTTAGTAAAGTCGGTTCTTTTTTTGTTTAAAATTATTATATGACGTGTCCCATACATTTTTTTTGCGTCCAAAATGCATCGTTTTCCTCCTACTTTTTCTTAGTCGCAATATGATACCAATTATACCCTTAAACGGATCACCACTATTCTTGTTACACCCTGTATATGTTGTATTTTACTTGTAAATATACGCCATAGGCGTTTAGTCATTTTGCTGTTTTTCGTTAAATATAAAACATTATCGTAGGGATTTTAGCATTTGCGTTTTTTTTTTTACTATTTATCGAGGCTTTGTGTGTTGTATTTGATTTTTTTCGATCATAAAAGAGCGTTTCTTTTATAGAAATACAGCTGAAGTAGCTTAGCAGCCAGTGTTCAAAATTATCTATACAGTTTAGAGCGCGTGTAGATCTTTCTGAACAATTCGTGCGCTTAGCTACTTTTTTAAGGGGTTGTTTTATTTAAAACATGATTGATTGTCACATGAGGTAATTGCGTCTAGGAGATAAGTGCGATTTCGTTACAATTACAGCAAGGATATTGAAAACGGATCGGCTTGTGTAGACTTTTTTATACTACGACGGTGGTACTACACTACGGCTACCGCAGCCTATGACCCCTGCTACTCCAGAGGTGTCACATGCGCGTTTCCGACCCTTTAGAATCCTGTACACTCTTAATTTGAACAACCTTATCCCACAGAATAACTAATAGTACAAGTACAGAAGATTCTCCTTCCTGAATTTGACATTTACCTACAGAGACGAATACGTCAGCTGTCATGCGCTTAAAAAATAAAATAGGGTTTTCAACATGCTTCATATATCCGTGCCGTGTTTGAAATATGTCATACGCATATCATAAACACTGGCTGAATTGATACTATTTTCGAACGCATGTATAAGGCGATAAGCGATGTGCCAACCCTTCCCTCACTGGCCCTCATATGCGGTAAGCGGAACGGTAGAAACGGGTACAATGGAGACAGGCATACCCATCTGCCTATACTTACTATAGTCCCTTGGGAAAACCCTGAACTCTTTTCATCTTGTAATTCTCGAGGAATCGAAATTGTCCCATAGACGCTATTACCTCAAGTGATATCGGGGCTATGTCGAACTTGACATACTTTTTGACTGTGTCGACACTAGAATAGTATAGAAATGTTACATTTGTACCATTATTTTTTATTGTTAATTTGTCTTAACTTAGTCTTAGCATATATATATTTTTCGGTTTAGAACTTATGAAAATCTGGTTTGCAATAAGACACTGTATTGACAGAGCTGTCAAATGTAACTACAGGACGATTTAGTATACCAGCACGGTTAGCACAAGTGACGCGACAAGTATTTCGCGCGCGAGATACACCGTCTCTTTTTAATTGATACGGTCGGAAAAGGACGGACTGACTATCGCGTCACTCTTGTGCTAACCGTACAAACTTCAAAATTGTATATATTTTGTTGTGATATTTTTAATGGATTTTTGTAGCAATACACAAGGAAAGGATGTTTAAATATTCAATCATACGAGAAAAGTATTGATTAATAAGTTTTTCTTGCGTCTCACTCGCACTTTATAAGTGTGAGCAAGACTTTCCATGTGTACTGTATATGCTTTTATTTGTAACCTAGGTTAATTAGATATACAACCTGTATCTGACTTAAGCTGTATATTGTATAAAAAAAGAAACTGTAAGCCGAAAAAAAAACTACGGCAAAAGATATATTTTTCAACGCAGTGCATATAGGCGGTTGCCATAATTGTAACACAAGAAAAAATAAACTTGTGCTCTAATGTTGTTTTGTAAAAAAAAATGGCTGTATAAAAAAAGCGACCGCCAACATAAAATATTTCGAGTTTCTCACAGACAGACAATCAATCAATTCTTTTTCAGCTTTTTTTTCTAGGTCAGCGGAAGATAATAGCAGAGTAAGTATTAAAAAACTGGTAAGTCTAAGTTTGAGCTTATTAGAGATTAGATAGAACACAAAACACAACACGAGAGACACAAACAACACAACATAAATAAAAAAAAAACATGCGTACTCCCAAACGTAACCTCTGAAAGCGGTTAAACCGGTATTAACCTATTGACCGCCACAGTCGGCTGTGGCCGACATCAAAAAGTTGTGCCATGGGCGCCAACGACGGCTACAGCCGACAGGCTTCGTAATGCAATAGGGACCTACGCGTGCTTCCCCAAAGTTCAATTTCGCGTGACCGATTACGTGGCGTTGGTGGCGGGTCACTTTTGTTCAATGCTTGGCGGTCAAAAGGTTAAACATTGCAATTTGTAGGGCCCAATCTGTCGTGTACCCTGCCCCTTCCACCCCTCAGCTCCCTTAGTGCACTAACCATAATCCCGAACGTAACCTTTGAAAGCGGTTAGCTGAAAGGCGTAAAACACACTAATCGGAAACTTTTCGCTTTTGTCTGAATAGCCGGGTATCGCCAGGAACTTAGAGAATTAATTCTCTAAGGCCAGGAAAGATGAGGTGAATGATTACGCACACAGCTACATTAGGTACTGATTGCAAAAAAAGTGAATGAATGAAATGAATGAGTGAAGTGAATGTAAATGTAATTAAAAGCACGATATATTTTAGAAAATAAGGCAGAACAAACAGTATACTAATATCTAGCCTTTACTTATTGTTCAGATACCTCTTCATTTAAATAAAACTAATTGAAACACAAAAAAGCACTAATAGCACTAGACCCTACTCATAGTGTTGTGTTCCTACTGGTGAGTAAGGTTGCCAAGGTCTCAAAGAGGACCCAGTGTGTTGACGATGAGGGACCCTCTTGTTCCTTTAGCCGTCAACACAGCGAGTCCTCCTTTTTGTAAAAGATCGGCAACGCGCATGTGACACCTCTGGAGTTACAGTTTTGCCACCGTAGTGGTATTTTGTGAACATAAAATTATATGATACAAGACAGAGATGTATTTTATATATGTAGATGAGATATATTATCCTAAAAAAATCAAGTATTGTCAACTTAGTGTGAATTGCAATTATCTGTTGAACTTGCAGTGCTGTCGGTACGAAAAAGAACAGTAATTTCAAAATCCCGCAGTTATTACATGACTTGTTGTGTACGTGATACCTTATAGCTACGGTGGAGTCTGAGCAGCGACCTAATCCCATGAATTGTACGATTGACATCTGACCTACCAACTTGAAGGTTGATGCCTGGATGGGATTAGGACCGGTTTCCTCACGATATTTTCCTTCATAGAAAAGCGACTGGTAAACATGAAGCTTTATAATACGGAGCTTACGTGTAGTGCCAAACTAAAACTAACCTTATTACCGAGCAAAACAGTCTCGTAGAGTTTTTCCGGTAAGAGAAGTGTCGTGATTTATATAGGAGCTGGTACAGTCACCATCAAATATATCGGAGCGGCCAAGGTACTCAAAAATATCTGAACATGCACTTTATCACCTTTACAATAGAGGCGTTGTTCATATTTGTGACCACCTTGGCCGCTCCGATATATTTGCCCAAGTAACACATCAAAGCAGTATAACGGCCGTCTTACAGCATATCTGTATGCTTTTAGCATTTTGAGTTCGTTTTATAGTAGCATTATAAACGTTTATAGTGCTGATATAGGTCTTAAATGGGCACAAAATACCCAGCTTGAGATCCTATACAGGTCATTTAATAGCATTGCAGGCGCATTATGTCTGCGCTATTAGCATTATCGTTGTCATGGAAAATGCCAATCGCCTCAAAGAAGCATTAGTACGCTCTATTGAGTTGCCGACTGCATTAAAGAAGCCTTAATACGGCCAAAAAACTTGCTAATCGCAGTAAAGAAGCATGAGTACTCTCGATTAACTTGCCAATCGCAATAGAAACGCATTATACTAGCATAAGAGTGTAGTAAAATAAACCTTACGTCAATGAAAAAACGTCTCTAACACCGACGGAACAAATGTTATAATACAATGAACGTTGTGATTTAACTACTTTGTCTCGCAATATAAAATGGACGAGGACGGTACAAAAAACTGAATGAGTGACACGTCATATTTGTTTGCATCCTAACAAAATTTATTAAAGTTTTTGACACTTTTACGTTATTACTTATTATATCCTTCAAATATGACTGCGCAATGTAGTTTACTGTAAATGTGTATATAAGTTTCATTGAAAATTTTCACGCGCCTTTGATTTATTGTGGTTTTGCTATAAAATATTATAAAAAGATATGCGTCAAATAAACAAAACAATTGTGTAATCCTCGTATAGAACGAGTTTTGCATTATTAACATAATAGTGTTGGTTGAGCAGTCTTAAATTAAGTAATTTCTTTATTATATAGGTATTTTCCTTGTATAAATAGGTCCGCATGATTTTATTTTTAGGTTATTAATTATTTACAAAATGGCGTTGGTCTATATAGACGGAGAGCTAGCCACGTCCACGTCGGATATGACAATAATGAGAGCAACCAAACCCCTCTAGTCAGTTTGGTATACTATGCTTATTTCTAGATCTGGACATCTGGCAGCTTTAAAGTAGTGGAGGTCAAAGAATGCAAACCATTTCAAGAAAATAAATCCTAGAGATTTGGGTTTGATGCAATATTATGAGAAACTATACAAATACTATACAATATTAAGAGAAATTATACAAAAGTTTATGTTGGGAGAAAGTAGTGCCAAACGATGTATAATAAAATATAGTTCATAGTTTTCGCCTACTGTTTTTGTTTCCGTAATAATCATACATCGGGGTTTTCGGTGCGGGAACGATTTGAGAAAGAGTAGAGATAAACAGATAGGTTGAGAGTTAGTCTGAGAAAATATCATATTATGCTTAATGAATAACTGCCTCTCTGTGAATAGCTTACACACTATGATACGAGCTTTTTTTCTTAGAGGCATGTTTGTATTGACTATTATATACTTAGTATTTTAAAAATGCAATTGCATATCCGAAATTTATTAACTAGATCTACCTAAGACAAAGACACGGTATAGTAAGTGTCAAATATTTATCTTGACGTCCGATATTTATGAACTATTTGATTAACTGAAGAGGTTGACAATGATCAGTCATTACATGAATTAATAAAAAAATACTTGAAAAAATCATAGGTATATGTACCTACAATATATATACATAATAGTCAGCTATTTCATATAAATCGTATATACCTATGATTTTTTCGATCAATTATTCATTAGGTAGAAACGTGCTAGAGTACATTCTGTTTTTTAAGTTAATGCCTACTCTTTGGCTAATGTCAAACATTCCCGCACCGAAAACCCCGATGTATGGTAATAATACACAATATTTTTTGGTCTAACGTTTTTTTTTTATCGATTTTTGACCAGTTTTGAGTCGACATTCCAACATATTAACTATAGATAGAATTATAAGGCAAACGACTATCGGTTTTTGAATCTTTTATCTCCATTCTGTAGAGCCGGATCTTGAAATAAATGAGCCGTTATTTTTTTATGATATTTTTAAAATATGGTCTAAAAAAACACTTTTATCGATATTCGAATGGTGTAAAGAATCTTACATATACGTAATCTACATATGTATTAGGGTTCCTCTTTGATGTCTCTAAAAAATGTAGAGATTTTAATTTTTAACTAATTAAAACAATAAAACCACTTTTTTTAGCCTAAACCGGTTCGACTTTGATGTCAAATATCTCGAAGACAATGAATATTGAAGTAAATATAGGATACTATATTGCTTAAAGCCGTTACTGATAATATGATAAGCTATATAAATAATTAGAAAACTAAGAAAATCAGATTTAAGGTCGTTGGCGCCAGGGAGCCCCTTAAAATATAGGCCCTGTCCTTTATAACTGAGACAACTTCGGCAATTTTTACCTAGTTTGGTATTACTATTTTCCAATTAAAACATTTTGCTAGTCTGTCACTGTGACCTCCACCCATTAAAAGCTGCCAGATGCCAGGATCTAGCAATAAGAATAGTATAGCAATCTAACCAGACGGGTTTTGTTGCTCTCATTATTGTGTCATATCTGACGTGGCTAGCTCTTAGTCCAATAGCAGCTCAGTGACCCTTAAAAATGCCTTATTTATGCCTACAGCATTACACGTGAATAATTATGCTATTAAACAACATTAAGCATTTATTTATGCTATTGTAGAACCTAAGGCACTAAAACCGCTAAAAGCTGTATAGGGGCTGTTCATAAATTACGTCATCAATTTTTGATAGTAAAGCTGCCAAATAAAGTGTCGTCATTAAAAAAAATGCGTTTTAAGCTTAATTGTAAAATAAAAAACTATTTAGTAGATAATATTTTATAGCATTAAAAGTTTATAGAAACACGACTTTCATTCCTTTTTTTACACATTGATGATGTGATCTTCGGAATGACCGCCCCCTCCCTCCTACGTCATGCTACCATCATCCGATGTCCAGACCCCCCCCCCCCCCATTTGAAATGACGTAATTTATGAACAGCCCCTTATAGTGAATTACTTGGCTTTATAATGGTTTATATTATTGCTATTACACTGCATTAGGAACGTATTACCTACTTATAAATGCTATTGTACACCCTAAGGCATTAAAAATAGCTGAAAGCTGTATAGCGAATTTACGTGGCATTATAATGGCTAATATTCATGCTCTTAAACAGCATTAAGCATTTATTTATGTTATTGTAGAACCTAAGGCACTAAACCAAACCGAAGCATTAGTGTAGCAAACCAAAACGCAACTGTACAGCATTCAGCTGTACAGTTGCATGTTGTTCGCTGCACTAAAACTAATGGCTAAACAAAAGCATTTACATATGCCATTATACAACCGTTATACAGCGTAAAGCATCATAAAATGCTATTGTAGAACCTAAAGCACTAAAAACAGCTGAAAGCTGTATACCGGATTTACGTGGCATTATAATGGCTAATATTCATGCTCATAAACAGCATTAAGCATTTATTTATGCTATTGTAGAACTTAAGGCATTAAACCACACCGAAGCATTAGTGTAGCAAACCAAAACGCAACTGTACAGCATTCAGCTGTACAGTTGCATTTTGGTTCGCTGCACTAAAACTAAAGGCTTTAAAAAAGCATTTATACATGCCATTAAACAACCGTTATACAGCTTAAAGCATTATATAATGCTATTGTAGAACCTAAAGCACTTAAGTGCTTTTAAACAGTCGAAAGCTGTACAGTTGCAATGTGGTTTGCTGCACTAAAGCTAAAGGCTTTACAAAAGCATTTAGATATGCCATTATACAACCGTTATACAGCTCAAAGCATCATATAATGCGACAAGTTGCTCGGTGAACGTATATAAGAGTTTATACGGTCCTTAAGTTCGAAATAAGTTAACTATTCATATGTTATAATGCTTCCTGTGTTACTTGGGTGATGGCGACTGTACCCAAGTAACACATCAAAGCAGTATAACGGCCGTCTCACAGCATATCTGTATGCTTTTAGCATTTTGAGTTCGTTTTATAGTAGCATTATAAACGTTTATAGTGCTGATATAGGTCTTAAATGGGCACAAATTACCCAGCTGGAGATCCTATACAGGTCATTCAATAGCATTGCAGGCGCATTATGTCTGCGCTATTAGCATTATCGTTGTCATGGAAAGTGCCAATCGCCTCAAAGAAGCATTAGTACGCTCTATTAAGTTGCCGACTGCATTAAAGAAGCCTTAATACGGCCAAAAAACTTGCTAATCGCAGTAAAGAAGCATAAGCACTCTCGATTAACTTGCCAATCGCAATACAAACGCATTATACTAGCATAAGAGTGTAGTAAAATAAACCTTACGTCAATGCAAAAACTTCTCTAATACCGACGGAACAAATGTTATAATACAATGAACGTTGTGATTTAACTACTTTGTCTCGCAATATAAAATGGACGAAGATGGTACAAAAAACTGAATGAGTGACACGTCATATTTGTTTGCATCCTAACAAAATTTATAAAAGTTTTTGACACTTTTAAGTTATTATATCCTTCAAATATTATAGTACAATTTATTAGATGAGAATCAATACGCATTCAGAAAAAAACGCTCCACTATTCATGCAGGCTACAATTATATACAAACAATACTAGAATACTTAAGAAATAAAAAACATGCTGTGGGGCTACTGCTAGATATGTCGAAAGCGTATGACAGAGTCTCACATACTATCTTACTAAATAAACTAAATGAAATCGGCATACGCGGTAGAGCACTAAATTGGATGAGATCTTACCTAACATCTAGAAAACAGTTCGTCGAAATAGAACATATGTGTAATCAAACCGGAAAATTAGAACATGTGAAATCCAACATACTTAATATAGATAGCTCAATACCTCAAGGTAGTGTCCTAGGATGTGTACTATTCCTAATCTACATAAATGACCTTCCCAAAATCACAACCCACAAAATAGTAATGTTTGCTGATGACGTATCTTTATTATTTCAATGTACAGAAAATAACTTCAGCTCATATATAGAAGAAACATTCAATTCAGTAACAATTTGGCTACATGACCACAACCTACTTACTAATAATGACAAATCCAAAATAATTCAATTCGGGCCCCGGCAAAAAGAACCTCTTAACTTACACGCCGTATCCTCCAAATTAAAAATCGAAGAGGTTACCGACTGTACCTTGCTAGGTCTTACGCTAGATAGCAACTTAAACTGGAAGGCACATATAGCACAATTGATAAGTAAAATGTCACGATTTATTTATGCACTGTGCATATTAAAAAGTAATACCACCCTAGAGTGCGCATTGGCAGTGTACCATTCACAGGCGGTCGCGTGGTTGCGCTACGGGATCCTACTGTGGGGCCATAGCAGTGAAGCTCGGCGTCTGTTTTTGAAGCAAAAAAACTGTGTCAGAATCCTGGCTAATATCAACCTACCCCATAGCTCCAAACCTCACTTTAAAAAACTAAATCTTTTAACCCTTCCCTGTCTTTACATTCTAGAAATCTCAATTTTTGTCCGTAAAAATATACACCTGTTTAAATTTTGCCGAAACGCACGACGTCAACAATATCTTGAATTACCTGAACCAAAATCAGAAATGTACAAAAACAGTCCCTATTATAGAGCTATAACAATATACAATCATATCCCTACCTATGTAAAAGACGCAAAAACAAACGCGATTTTCATAAATAGTTTTAAAAGTATGCTGGTCGATAAATGTTATTATTCCGTAGGCGTACCTGGAAGATAAATTTTAACATGCAATTACCAAATGTAGTTTATAAGTATAAGTATTAAGTGTTTTTACTAAACCCCGGTGATTGAGCCGGTTTTAGAAATTTTATTTTGTTATACCTCAACGTTATAAACATTTCATGTCGTTATATAGTTCTCGATTTATATGTTTATGTATTAGTATTATATAAAATTAGTTTAAGAAATATTGCTTTACCCTGTCAGGGTCCATTGTGCTAATCTTTGTCATGTACTTGGTTGGTTACTTGGTTGCAAATAAAGATCTCTCTCTCTCTCTCTCTCTCTCTCTCTCTCTCAAATATTACTGCGCAATGTAGTTTACTGTAAATGTGTATATAAGTTTCATTGAAAATGTTCACGCGCCTTTGATTTATTGTGGTTTTTCTATAAAATATTATAAAAAGATATGCGTCAAATAAACAAAACAATTGTGTAATCCTCGTATAGAACGAGTTTTGCATTATTAACATAATAGTGTTGGTTGAGCAGTCTTAAATTAAGTAATTTCTTTATTTTCCTTGTATAAATAGGTCCGCATGATTTTATTTTTAGGTTATTAATTATTTACAAAATGGCGTTGGTCTATACAGACGGAGAGCTAGCCCCGTCCACGTCGGATATGACAATAATGAGAGCAACCAAACCCCTCTAGTCAGGTTGGTATATTATGCTTATTTCTAGATCTGGACATCTGGCAGCTTTAAAGTAGTGGAGGTCAAAGAATGCAAACCATTTCAAGAAAATAAATCCTAGAGATCTGGGTTTGATGCAATATTATGAGAATCTATACAAATACTATACAATATTAAGAGAAATTATACAAAACTTTATGTTGCGAGAAAGTAGTGCCAAACGATGTATAATAAAATATAGTTCATAGTTTTCGCCTACTGTTTTTGTTTCCGTAATAATCATACATCGGGGTTTTCGGTGCGGGAACGATTTGAGAAAGAGTAGAGATAAACAGATAGGTTGAGAGTTAGTCTGAGAAAATATCATATTATGCTTAATGAATAACCTCTCTGTGAATAGCTTACACACTATGATACGAGCTTTTTTTCTTAGAGGCATGTTTGTATTGACTATACTACTACTGATATACTTAGTATTTTAAAAATGCAATTGCATATACGAAATTTATTAACTAGATCTACCTAAGACAAAGACACGGTATAGTAAGTGTCAAATATTAATCTTGACGTCCGATATTTATGAACTATTTGATTAACTGAAGAGGTTGACAATGATCAGTCATTACATGAATTAATAAAAAAATACTTGAAAAAATCATAGGTTTATGTATCTACAATATATATACATAATAGTCAGCTATTACATGTAAATTGTATATACCTATGATTTTTTCGATCAATTATTCATTAGGTAGAAACGTGCTAGAGTACATTCTGTTTTTTAAGTTAATGCCTACTCTTTGGCTAATGTCAAACATTCCCGCACCGAAAACCCCGATGTATGGTAATAATACACAATATTTTTTGGTCTAACGTTTTTTTTTTATCGATTTTTGACCAGTTTTGAGTCGACATTCCAACATATTAACTATAGATAGAATTATAAGGCAAACGACTATCGGTTTTTGAATCTTTTATCTCCATTCTGTAGAGCCGGATCTTGAAATAAATGAGCCGTTATTTTTTTATGATATTTTTTAAATATGGTCTAAAAAAACACTTTTATCGATATTCGAATGGTGTAAAGAATCTTACATATACGTAATCTACATATGTATTAGGGTTCCTCTTTGATGTCTCTAAAAAATGTAGAGATTTTAATTTTTAACTAATTAAAACAATAAAACCACTTTTTTTAGCCTAAACCGGTTCGACTTTGATGTCAAATATCTCGAAGACAATGAATATTGAAGTAAATATAGGATACTATATTGCTTAAAGCCGTTACTGATAATATGATAAGCTATATAAATAATTAGAAAACTAAGGGAATCAGATCCAAGGTCGTTGGCGCCAGGGAGCCCCTTAAAATATAGGCCCTGTCCTTTATAACTGAGACAACTTCGGCAATTTTTACCTAGTTTGGTATTACTATTTTCCAATTAAAACATTTTGCTAGTCTGTCACTGTGACCTCCACCCATTAAAAGCTGCCAGATGCCAGGATCTAGCAATAAGAATAGTATAGCAATCTAACCAGACAGGTTTTGTTGCTCTCATTATTGTGTCATATCTGACGTGGCTAGCTCTTAGTCCAATAGCAGCTCAGTGACCCTTAAAAAATGCCTTATTTATGCCTACAGCATTACACGTGAATAATTATGCTATTAAACAACATTAAGCATTTATTTATGCTATTGTAGAACCTAAGGCACTAAAACCGCTAAAAGCTGTATAGGGGCTGTTCATAAATTACGTCATCAATTTTTTGATAGTAAAGCTGCCAAATAAAGTGACGTCATTAAAAAAAATGCGTTTTAAGCTTAATTGTAAAATAAAAAACTATTTAGTAGATAATATTTTATAGCATTAAAAGTTTATAGAAACACGACTTTCATTCCTTTTTTTACACATTGATGATGTGATCTTCGGAATGACGGCCTCCCCCCTCCTAAGTCATGCTACCATCATCCGATATCCAGACCCCCCCCCCTCATTTGAAATGACGTAATTTATGAACAGCCCCTTATAGTGAATTACTTGGCTTTATAATGGTTTATATTATTGCTATTATACTGCATTAAGAACGTATTACCTACTTATAAATGCTATTGTACACCCTAAGGCATTAAAAATAGCTGAAAGCTGTATAGCGAATTTACGTGGCATTATAATGGCTAATATTCATGCTCTTAAACAGTATTAAGCATTTATATATATAAGCAAAACTATAGGCCCGTGTAAGTGAGTCCCCCATTCACGGCCGCGGCCAGGGTGGTGAATAGTAACTCGGCCCTATCCGGTGTATATAAAGAAATATATAAACATATTTAACAAGACTTCTGGCACCGATTACTGCAGACATTAGCGGGTCCGGATATCCCGAATGGCCAACTTAGTATAAAATTATGTGGCCCCCGCCTTTGCCTAACAGCTGGACTTCGGAACCAGGGATGGCACCTTAAGAGGTGTTTCAATCCTTATGTTGGTAAAGACGGATTGCCAAGCACCATCAACTTGGTAACAAAATAGACCCCAAGCTAGCCACGTTTGTCACCGTGAGGTTATAGCTAGCTTGTCAAACGACTTATGTCTGGACAGTTTCTGGTATTTATTTATGCTATCGTAGAACCTAAGGCACTAAACCAATCCGAAGCATTAGTGTAGCAAACCAAAACGCAACTGTACATCATTCAGCTGTACAGTTGCATGTTGTTCGCTGCACTAAAACTAATGGCTAAACAAAAGCATTTACATATGCCATTATACAACCGTTATACAGCATAAAGCATCATAAAATGCTATTGTAGAACCTAAAGCACTAAAAACAGCTGAAAGCTGTATACCGGATTTACGTGGCATTATAATGGCTAATATTCATGCTCATAAACAGCATTAAGCATTTATTTATGCTATTGTAGAACCTAAGGCACTAAACCACACCGAAGCATTAGTGTAGCAAACCAAAACGCAACTGTACAGCATTCAGCTGTACAGTTGCATTTTGGTTCGCTGTACTAAAACTAAAGGCTTTAAAAAAGAATTTATACATGCCGTTATACAACCGTTGTACAGCTTAAAGCATTATATAATGCTATTGTAGAACCTAAAGCACTTAAGTGCTTTTAAACAGTCGAAAGCTGTACAGTTGCGTTGTGGTTTGCTGCACTAAAGCTAAAGGCTTTACAAAAGCATTTAGATATGCCATTATACAACCGTTGTACAAGCATTATGCATTCTCTCAATTTTGGAATCCATTGCCTGGGCTATGGCAACACTTACAACGCACTGCGCAGCCGCGCGTAGAACGCAGTGCTTGAATGAGCCAATCACAGCGAGGCATCAGATTTGTTTTAAAAATGCCGGATTGCAAAAGTTGGTTGTGCGTAAAATAACTCGATTTAAATAGATAAAGGGCGGTAAACTAAGTGAATATTGTGTTTGTGTGACTTGTATTATAGTTTAACGGTGTACATTAACGGAAACAGCCTCGGAACCAACAAATCATACAATTTGTGCATATAGTTATTGTGTGCTACCAGCCGCCGACGCCGCTAGAAGTTAAAAGGTACGTGGATTCTGATTTGGTGGATTGTTTAATGCTGTAATCGGGTAATCGTTTCCAGGCTATGGTTTACAGTTAATAATTATCATATCGAAGGCAAAATACGAAACATAATTTGGTCCTTCGAACCGGATAATTATTAACTGTAAACCATAGCCTGGAAACGATTACCCGATTACAGCATTAAACAATCCACCAAATCAGAATCCACGTACCTTTTAACTTCTAGCGGCGTCGGCGGCTGGTAGCACACAATAACTATATGCACAAATTGTATGATTTGTTGGTTCCGAGGCTGTTTCCGTTAATGTACACCGTTAAACTATAATACAAGTCACACAAACACAATATTCACTTAGTTTACCGCCCTTTATCTATTTAAATCGAGTTATTTTACGCACAACCAACTTTTGCAATCCGGCATTTTTAAAACAAATCTGATGCCTCGCTGTGATTGGCTCATTCAAGCACTGCGTTCTACGCGCGGCTGCGCAGTGCGTTGTAAGTGTTGCCATAGCCCAGGCAATGGATTCCAAAATTGAGAGAATGCATAATGCTTGTACATATTTTTCTAAACACTTCCTTCTTGACAACGGTCACATGCGGCCCTTGCACTCCTCCCACAAACTTCTCACAATTGAAGAACACGGCGTCCTTCTTCACCATCTCTACCTCAACACCAGGGAAGGTGGGGTTCATATGCTATTGATACGATATTTGATTTGGCGGTTTTCGGTCCATTACGTGGTTTTAATTTTTTTAAATTGGGTAAATCTAAGAGAATATTGTTCCATTTCTCGACTATGTGACTAGGCGCCGGCGAGTCCCAGTCCACTTGTTTAGCTCCATCACTCATTAGTTCCTGTAATAATAATTTCACTCGGAACAATACAGGACTAATCCATCCCAGTGGATCAAATAACTTTGCCAAGGACGATAGAATACTACGCCTAGTAGGCGTCATTTGTTCGTCCGGTAAGTTAACTCTATAGGTGAACGTGTCCGTTGATGGATTCCATTGGATACCTAAAACCTTAATAAATCCAGTACTGTCGTCATCGTCGAAACAACGAGTAACCTCACAATGGTCTGTGGGAAATTCGGCTAATAGGCGAGGTTCATTAGACGCCCACTTTCTCAATGCTTTTAAACAGTCGAAAGCTGTACAGTTGCGTTGTGGTTTGCTGCACTAAAGCTAAAGGCTTTACAAAAGCATTTAGATATGCCATTATACAACCGTTGTACAAGCATTATGCATTCTCTCAATTTTGGAATCCATTGCCTGGGCTATGGCAACACTTACAACGCACTGCGCAGCCGCGCGTAGAACGCAGTGCTTGAATGAGCCAATCACAGCGAGGCATCAGATTTGTTTTAAAAATGCCGGATTGCAAAAGTTGGTTGTGCGTAAAATAACTCGATTTAAATAGATAAAGGGCGGTAAACTAAGTGAATATTGTGTTTGTGTGACTTGTATTATAGTTTAACGGTGTACATTAACGGAAACAGCCTCGGAACCAACAAATCATACAATTTGTGCATATAGTTATTGTGTGCTACCAGCCGCCGACGCCGCTAGAAGTTAAAAGGTACGTGGATTCTGATTTGGTGGATTGTTTAATGCTGTAATCGGGTAATCGTTTCCAGGCTATGGTTTACAGTTAATAATTATCATATCGAAGGCAAAATACGAAACATAATTTGGTCCTTCGAACCGGATAATTATTAACTGTAAACCATAGCCTGGAAACGATTACCCGATTACAGCATTAAACAATCCACCAAATCAGAATCCACGTACCTTTTAACTTCTAGCGGCGTCGGCGGCTGGTAGCACACAATAACTATATGCACAAATTGTATGATTTGTTGGTTCCGAGGCTGTTTCCGTTAATGTACACCGTTAAACTATAATACAAGTCACACAAACACAATATTCACTTAGTTTACCGCCCTTTATCTATTTAAATCGAGTTATTTTACGCACAACCAACTTTTGCAATCCGGCATTTTTAAAACAAATCTGATGCCTCGCTGTGATTGGCTCATTCAAGCACTGCGTTCTACGCGCGGCTGCGCAGTGCGTTGTAAGTGTTGCCATAGCCCAGGCAATGGATTCCAAAATTGAGAGAATGCATAATGCTTGTACATATTTTTCTAAACACTTCCTTCTTGACAACGGTCACATGCGGCCCTTGCACTCCTCCCACAAACTTCTCACAATTGAAGAACACGGCGTCCTTCTTCACCATCTCTACCTCAACACCAGGGAAGGTGGGGTTCATATGCTATTGATACGATATTTGATTTGGCGGTTTTCGGTCCATTACGTGGTTTTAATTTTTTTAAATTGGGTAAATCTAAGAGAATATTGTTCCATTTCTCGACTATGTGACTAGGCGCCGGCGAGTCCCAGTCCACTTGTTTAGCTCCATCACTCATTAGTTCCTGTAATAATAATTTCACTCGGAACAATACAGGACTAATCCATCCCAGTGGATCAAATAACTTTGCCAAGGACGATAGAATACTACGCCTAGTAGGCGTCATTTGTTCGTCCGGTAAGTTAACTCTATAGGTGAACGTGTCCGTTGATGGATTCCATTGGATACCTAAAACCTTAATAAATCCAGTACTGTCGTCATCGTCGAAACAACGAGTAACCTCACAATGGTCTGTGGGAAATTCGGCTAATAGGCGAGGTTCATTAGACGCCCACTTTCTCAATTCGTACCCTGCACTTCGCATAATCTCAATTAACTCTTTCATAAGCATTTCAGCTTCCTCAATTGAATCCGCTCCTCCATTAATATCATCAACGTACGTATTTGCTAATAAAAGCCTGGCAGCATTCGGAAACCGCTCCTTCTCGTCCTCAGCCAGCTGATGAAGACATCTGATTGCCACGAAGGGACTCGATTTTAACCCGTAAGTATTAGTAGTCAATTCATAAAATTGAACTGGCTCCGTTTCATTCCGTCTCCAAAGTATTAACTGGTATCGTCGATCTTCAGGATGGATCCTGGTCAATCGAACCGGGTCATTGACCTTTGCTCGCGCGGTCGGTGTAAATACATAAATAAATACGTATATTTGTGTTTCAAAATGGCGAAGAATAAAACAAATGATATTCGGTTTACTTTAGAATGCGACTGGTTGCAATCATCTTATAATATGATTAAATCATCGGAAATTAGTTCTAGTATTTTAGCAGCGAGATTACGAAAGTTGGATTCTCATTTCGAAAGATTGACCTTGGCTTATGAGAGCTTACTTGAAAACCTCGAGGTTGATACTGATGATGAAAAAATCAAAGAATATAAAACGCGTTTTAATAATGCCGAAATGCATTATAATCATTTGGACGCCTTGTTCATGGAAACACCGAGCTCGGAGGTCGCTGCTGCCGCGGCTGCGCCTCCAGCACAACGACCACGGCTTCCACAAATTCATCTACAGCAATTTGACGGTGATATATTTGCTTGGTCTGGCTTTATGAGTCTTTACACGTCTTTGGTCAAATCAAGGCCAGACATTTCAAAAACTGAGAAGTTGCATTATTTAGTTTCAAATCTATGTAATGAGCCTAAATCACTGATTCAACATTTGCCTATGACGGACGCATCTTTGGATATAGCGCTAGAAATATTAAAGTCGCGATACGACAATAAACGCTTGCTTGCCGATAGCCATATTTCGCGTATATTGAATTTAGTGCCTATTAAGAAACAAAGCGCATTACGAACGCAAATTTTGAACCCCTTACTGGAGTCGACACGGGCCCTTAAATCTTTGGATTTTCCAACAGAGCATTGGAGTTTTATTTTGCTGCATATAAGTCTTACAAAGCTACCACTTGACATCAAATCTCGTTTTGAACAAAACTATGGAGGTGTAAACAAGATACCTACATTTGAAAATTTGGTTGAATTTTTGCAGAATGAGTGTCAGCTTATTGACACCGCGAATACGTCGGATCTGATCTCGCATAGAACGGGAAAAAGCGTAAATGCCGCAAATGTAACTGAACAACGTGTAGACAATGATAACTCGTTCCCTAGTTTACGGTGCGCGTTTTGTTCTGTGTCTGGTCACAGAATAACAGATTGTTACAAGTTTAAAAATAGCTCGCCCGCTGATCGTAAAAATTGGGTGCGAAGTAATAATCGTTGTTTTCGGTGTTTTGGAAATCATTCGGCAGCAATGTGTAGTCAATACATTCCTTGTTCACGGTGTGGTAATATTGGGCATAATTATTTGATTTGTGTAACGGAAATGAATCCACGCGATCCGGTTGAACTCGCTAATCGGCGCCCACGAAACGAGCGAACGACTAATACAGCTGTCCTAAGTACTAGCGTTGCGGGCGATTGTACGCGAGCGTGCCCTTGTGCTTCCGCGCGCTTTGATGCGCCAGTGACATCTGTTGACAATACGGAATAGCAATCAATTACGAGTAATGTTTCTTCGACGCCCTCTTTGGTAGAAAATGTTATTTTACCAACTGTTATCTGTAGTGTTTTAGCAAAAAGTGGTGAATTTATTAAGACTCGTGCTTTGTTAGATTTAGGATCTCAAGCTTCAGTAGTTCGAAGAGAGTTCGTAGAAAATTTAGGTTTAAAGAAACATTACTCTTTCACGGCTCTGTCGGGTGTCGATAATAAAGGTAGCAATAGTAAGCATCTAGTTACTCTTACTTTTCGGTCGGAACGGAAAAACAATGTTATTTTATCGGTAAATGCGGTTGTTTTAAAGTCACCAACGGCTTATGTTGCGGCTCGGCTCGGTTTATCAAATAAATATTTTTCGGATTTCGGTTTTGAACACATGTCTAGGGTGGACATTATTTTCGGTTGTGATATACTCGGAGAAATAATTGAAGGAAATAAGATCACTATACGGCGCGGCGGTCCATATGCTATTGATACGATATTTGATTTGGCGGTTTTCGGTCCATTACGTGGTTTTAATCGGGAAATACCACGCACTGTGGAATATTTTTCGGGTGTTTCTTTAGTCGACGCGGTCGAGCGGTTTTGGAAAACGGAAGAGCCGCCTAAGGTCTCTTTAAAAGATCCTATGGACGTAAGTTGTGAACAGCTGTTTGCAACGACGGTCACTCGTGGAACCGACGGTAAATATGTCGTTCGTTTACCTTTAGTACCTAACCACCCGGAGTTGGGTGATTCTAAACCAAGTGCGATTCGTCGGTTTATAGCTGTGGAGAAACGTATGAAAGCGCAGTCCATATTTAAGGAAAAGTACACACAATTTATGAATGAATACATAGAACTTGGACATATGAGGCTTTCAGACTTTGATGTGGACTCCGGTCTTGAATATTTTATTTTGCCACATCATGGAATTTTCAAAAAAAATGGAGATACGGAAAAGATTCGTATAGTTTTCGACGGGAGTGCAAAAAGTACAAGTGGTATTAGTTTAAACGACTGTTTATATTCAGGAGAAAAATTGCAAAATGACATAACTACAATTATTTTTAATTTCCGGTTACCTTTGGTGGTTTTTACTACAGATGTTAAAATGATGTTTCGAATGACATGGATCCATCCTGAAGATCGACGATACCAGTTAATACTTTGGAGACGGAATGAAACGGAGCCAGTTCAATTTTATGAATTGACTACTAATACTTACGGGTTAAAATCGAGTCCCTTCGTGGCAATCAGATGTCTTCATCAGCTGGCTGAGGACGAGAAGGAGCGGTTTCCGAATGCTGCCAGGCTTTTATTAGCAAATACGTACGTTGATGATATTAATGGAGGAGCGGATTCAATTGAGGAAGCTGAAATGCTTATGAAAGAGTTAATTGAGATTATGCGAAGTGCAGGGTACGAATTGAGAAAGTGGGCGTCTAATGAACCTCGCCTATTAGCCGAATTTCCCACAGACCATTGTGAGGTTACTCGTTGTTTCGACGATGACGACAGTACTGGATTTATTAAGGTTTTAGGTATCCAATGGAATCCATCAACGGACACGTTCACCTATAGAGTTAACTTACCGGACGAACAAATGACGCCTACTAGGCGTAGTATTCTATCGTCCTTGGCAAAGTTATTTGATCCACTGGGATGGATTAGTCCTGTATTGTTCCGAGTGAAATTATTATTACAGGAACTAATGAGTGATGGAGCTAAACAAGTGGACTGGGACTCGCCGGCGCCTAGTCACATAGTCGAGAAATGGAACAATATTCTCTTAGATTTACCCAATTTAAAAAAATTGTATATCCCTCGATGCTTGAAAACCACGAGCAAAGTGTCGTACTCTTTACACGGATTTTGTGATGGGTCGTCTGTCGGGTATGCTGCCGCGGTATATTTGCGATCAGAATGTTCTGACGGAGAAGTTACTGTTCGCCTGGTTATTGCAAAAACAAGAGTATCTCCACTTAAAACAAAATTGACGATCCCACAGGCGGAATTGAACGCTGCAACTTTACTGGCTAAGTTACTGGCTCACGTGTACAAAGCCTTATGTGACCTTTCACTAACAGTTACGGAAATTATCGGATGGTGTGATGCCACAATCACTTTAGCTTGGCTATGTATTTCGCCTCATAAATTGGATGTCTTTCAAGGTAATAGAGTTTCCCAAATAAATAACCTGAATTTGCCCATTTTATGGTGTTATATTAAAAGTGAGTTAAATTGTGCAGATGTTGCATCTCGTGGTTGTACAGCCGCGCAGTTGCTTGAACATAATTTGTGGTGGAGTCCCGAATGGTTACACCAATCTCGAGAATGTTGGCCTAACCAAACCAAGCCTGACCCTCCCAAAGACTTGCCTGGGTTACGTTCGAAGTGTGCATCTAATGCTCTGGTTTTGGATGAATTTGATTTAATCAGTCGCTATAGTTCATTCGAAAAATTAGTTAACGTAACTGGATTTTTGTTTAGGTTTATGAATAATTGTCGTGGCGATAAAACTTTTAATAAAAATATATCGGTATCGGACCGTCGTTTAGCCTTGTCTCGTTTAATATTGATGATTCAAAGGAAACATTTCTACAACCATATTGAAGACTTGTCAGCTGGGAAGCCCATAAGAGACTCATTACGAAAACTTAATTTATTCATTGATGACCTGGGTTTGGTTCGAGTTGGCGGGCGTCTTTGTCATTCCGAGCTACTGTATTCAGCTCGGCATCCCATTTTACTACCCGGAAAAGACAAATTCACATTTATGTTAGCGGAACATTATCATAAGCTATACTGTCACGTTGGCGCTCAGACTTTAGCTTCAATTCTATCTCGGAATTATTGGATATTGTCAATGCGGTTTGTTACTAAAAATGTGACCTTTAAATGCATATCATGTTTTAAAGCCGCGCCTCGACAGCAACAGCCATTCATGGCAGACTTACCTGCAGATCGAGTTCGATGTTCTCGGGTATTCGAAGGAGTAGGTACCGATTTCGCAGGCCCTATCCTCATGAAAAGTAGCAATTTGAGAAATGCCCGTATTCAAAAATGTTACTTGTGTATTTTTGTTTGCTTGACAACAAAGGCAGTACATTTAGAAGTAGTTTCTCAACTTTCAGTTGAAGCATTTGTTGCTGCTTTTACCAGATTTGTTTCTCGAAGAGGACTCCCTTCGTTGATTAGGTCTGACTGTGGTACCAATTACGTCGGAACCAATAAATATTTAAAGGAATTATTTATATACTTAAAAAATCATCACGCCGAGCTAGAACGTGAATTAATCAAAAACAATATCAATTGGCTGTTTAACCCTCCCAGTAGTCCAAACATGGGTGGATTGTTTGAAGCTGCAGTTAAGTCGGCTAAGACGCATATGCATCGTGTGCTCGGTGAACAGCGGCTTACCTTTGAACAACTACAAACTTTTTTTACGAAAGCCGAAGCTGTCATGAACTCTAGGCCTTTGTGTCCTTTAAGCTCGGATCCCACAGATTTGGAAGTTTTATCACCTGGTCATTTCATCATCGGTCAACCACTTGTGGCTCTACCGGAATATCCATTTGAATTAACAAATATAAGGCGTTTGTCGCATTTTCAACAAATTCAAAAATTGACACAGCATTTCTGGTCTCGCTTTCGCAATGAATATCTTCATACCTTGCAACATCGTCCTAAATGGACTTTACGTACCAGTTCGCCGGAAATTGGTGATTTAGTTCTAATAAAAGAAGACAACTGCCCTTCCTTACAATGGAAACGTGGCCGAATTATTCGGCTTTTGCCAGGAAAAGACGGAATCACTCGAGTGGTTGAATTAAAGGTTCAAAACGGAACTTTACTTCGGCCTGTTTCAAAACTATGTGTCTTGCCTTTGATGGATAATTACTAACCAAGACGTAGCTTGGTTCGCGGGGGAGAATATGTACAAGCATTATGCATTCTCTCAATTTTGGAATCCATTGCCTGGGCTATGGCAACACTTACAACGCACTGCGCAGCCGCGCGTAGAACGCAGTGCTTGAATGAGCCAATCACAGCGAGGCATCAGATTTGTTTTAAAAATGCCGGATTGCAAAAGTTGGTTGTGCGTAAAATAACTCGATTTAAATAGATAAAGGGCGGTAAACTAAGTGAATATTGTGTTTGTGTGACTTGTATTATAGTTTAACGGTGTACATTAACGGAAACAGCCTCGGAACCAACAAATCATACAATTTGTGCATATAGTTATTGTGTGCTACCAGCCGCCGACGCCGCTAGAAGTTAAAAGGTACGTGGATTCTGATTTGGTGGATTGTTTAATGCTGTAATCGGGTAATCGTTTCCAGGCTATGGTTTACAGTTAATAATTATCATATCGAAGGCAAAATACGAAACAACCGTTATACAGCTCAAAGCATCATATAATGCGACAAGTTGCTCGGTGAACGAATATAAGAGTTTATACGGTCCTTAAGTTCGAAATAAGTTAACTATTCATATGTTATAATGTTTCCTGTGTTACTTGGGTACATACTACGACACTTTTCGGACAGACTAATAGTGCTGGAGCCCGCATAACTGGAAATTTATCAAAATCCTAACCAATTTTCTTCCATATAGCGTTGTAGACCCCATCTCGGAGATCATGAAAACATAAGTCTTAAATGGCCATAAGTATGTATGGCGTCAAATTGAAAATACAATTTTTTGGCCTAAATTTATCAACGAGCCTACCGCTCCAAATTTTGACACATGATTTAGCCCACGTCAAATAACCTACATACCAATTTTAAGACCATTCTGGTGGGCACATAAGATTTTAAGACCAGTTGAAGTTGCATTTTTTTGGCCTAAATTTATCAACGAGCCTACCGCTCCAAATTTTGACAGTAGTTAAAGGACCCATTCAACACACCAAATCCCAATTTTAAGACCATTCTGGTGGGCACATAAGATTATAAGACCATTTTAAGAAATAGTCGACTTCATAGAAATAATTTTTAAGAAAAAAAAACCGACTTCAATGGGGGTAGCCGGTGAAGGATTATTGTAGATGGTGCACTTAGATTTCATACAATGAAATAACTTGCTTAAAAAACGCAGCGGAGAGGACAAATCGCCAAACGTGAACTATGCGTCGTTGAAGAGTTCCGTTCTGATTATCATCAGCAGTTCCACTTCATCAAATGTCACTCTTTTGAAACTAACTAAGAAAGTATGAACTATATACATACTTCTGAAATCAATCACACAAATCTGCGTATTTATATATTTACAATCAGTTATTTTTGGAGTCGGTGGCAGCCTCAAACAATCTTGAGCACCTTAGTGAAGAGTTGAACGCAACACATTATGTGGTTAAAGGTGCTCAAGTTTGTTTGAGGCTGGCACCGACTCCAAAAATAACTGATTGTAAATATATAAATACGCAGATTTGTGTGATTGATTTCAGAAGTATGTATATAGTTCATACTTTCTAGATGTAATTAAATTGATATAAGCCTAGCGATTGTTTTAGGTATATAGAAAGTGTATAGAAATAGATTATAATTGTAATTGTAGGGTAGGTATGCACTTGCGTTATTGAAGACCAAATTATTATTTTTTTCTTTTCAGTGCGCTATTGTTTTTTTTGTTGGTCGATTCGTTTCGTTTTAACGGTTTTTTATTGGCTTTTTTTTTCTTTTCGGCGGTTCAATTTTTTTGTTAAAAAGTTTTTATTTCATAATTTTCTGTGGCTATAATTTATAAAAATTATTACATGCTTAATTTTTTATTACTTTTAAAATAGCTACCTACCTTGCTTTAGCTATTAACTGTTATATTAATAAGCTTCTTTAACTATTATTTTGTTCTGTAATATAAATACTTAAAAAAGAACAGGCTTTATATACCAACATGGGTAGGCCTACAAAAAATTCTGCTCGAATGAGAAAAAGATATTTAGAAGAATCTAATAATGAGAAAAAAAAAGGATGGAAGCAAATAGAAAGAAGAGACTGGCAGGTCTAAAACTCATTGTCAAAACTCGTGAGGTTTTTTTTGTAAAAACTCTGCTTTAAAATCTGCGAGTGAACAATAAATTACCCCTATTTGCCCACCCTTAGGGTAAGATTTTTATCCAAAAAATCGGACTACTCTGTAAAAAGTTATGCGTGGCCATACGTTACAATCGGTGAGTGAAAAATCAATCATCCCCTTTTTTCCTACCCTTAAGGTTAGAATTTCCTTTTTCAAATTTATATGGGACCTATTTCGGGATATACCCTTTCCAATAAAAAAATTATTATCAAAATCGAACTACTCTGTAAAAAGTTATGCGTGGTCATACGTTACAATCGGTGAGTGAAAAATCAATCATCCCCTATTTTCCTACCCTAAAGGATGGAATTTTCGTTTCAAATTTATATGGGACCAATTTCGGGGTATACCCTTTCCAATAAAAAAATAATTATCAAAATCGAACCACTCTGTAAAAAGTTATGCGTGATCATACATAAAAAAAAAAAAAAAAATATACGCGTCGACTTGAGAACCTCCTCCGTTTTTTTCGTCGGTTAAAAATGCTTGATTTGTTGATAAAAATACAAAAGTCACTTTATGTATGCCTTTAAGATT
The DNA here is from genome assembly GCA_947086415.1 of Pammene aurita. NCBI lineage: Eukaryota > Metazoa > Arthropoda > Insecta > Lepidoptera > Tortricidae > Pammene > Pammene aurita. The sequence continues at coordinate 12,864,162 of OX352316.1, forward strand.
TGAGGAATTCCCTCGATTCCTCGTGGAACTCATCATCAGAACTTGAGCTTGACGAAAATTGGTCCTGACAATCTAACTTGCTTAACAAACATAGCGAAGAGGAAGAATCGCCAAACATGAACTATGCGTCGTTGAAGAGTTCCGTTCTGTTCATCATCAGCAGTTCCACTTCATCAAATGTCACTCTTTTGAATGAAAATGCTTGATTTGTTGATAAAAATACAAAAATCACTATATGTATGCCTTTAAGATTTGAGGAGTTCCCTCGATTCCTCATGGATCCCATCATCAGAACTGCGTTTTGACAAAAACGGGACCAATCTGTATATATATACTTACAATCAAAAAAAGAATTTTCAAAGTCGGTGGCAGCCTCAAACAATCTTGAGCACCTTAGTGAAGAGTTGAACGCAACACATTATGTGGTTAAAGGTGCTCAAGTTTGTTTGAGGCTGGCACCGACTCCAAAAATAACTGATTGTAAATATATAAATACGCAGATTTGTGTGATTGATTTCAGAAGTATGTATATAGTTCATACTTTCTAGATGTAATTAAATTGATATAAGCCTAGCGATTGTTTTAGGTATATAGAAAGTGTATAGAAATAGATTATAATTGTAATTGTAGGGTAGGTATGCACTTGCGTTATTGAAGACCAAATTATTATTTTTTTCTTTTCAGTGCGCTATTGTTTTTTTTGTTGGTCGATTCGTTTCGTTTTAACGGTTTTTTATTGGCTTTTTTTTTCTTTTCGGCGGTTCAATTTTTTTGTTAAAAAGTTTTTATTTCATAATTTTCTGTGGCTATAATTTATAAAAATTATTACATGCTTAATTTTTTATTACTTTTAAAATAGCTACCTACCTTGCTTTAGCTATTAACTGTTATATTAATAAGCTTCTTTAACTATTATTTTGTTCTGTAATATAAATACTTAAAAAAGAACAGGCTTTATATACCAACATGGGTAGGCCTACAAAAAATTCTGCTCGAATGAGAAAAAGATATTTAGAAGAATCTAATAATGAGAAAAAAAAAGGATGGAAGCAAATAGAAATAAGAGACTGGCAGGTCTAAAACTCATTGTCAAAACTCGTGAGGTTTTTTTTGTAAAAACTCTGCTTTAAAATCTGCGAGTGAACAATAAATTACCCCTATTTGCCCACCCTTAGGGTAAGATTTTTATCCAAAAAATCGGACTACTCTGTAAAAAGTTATGCGTGGCCATACGTTACAATCGGTGAGTGAAAAATCAATCATCCCCTTTTTTCCTACCCTTAAGGTTAGAATTTCCTTTTTCAAATTTATATGGGACCTATTTCGGGATATACCCTTTCCAATAAAAAAATTATTATCAAAATCGAACTACTCTGTAAAAAGTTATGCGTGGTCATACGTTACAATCGGTGAGTGAAAAATCAATCATCCCCTATTTTCCTACCCTAAAGGTTGGAATTTTCGTTTCAAATTTATATGGGACCAATTTCGGGGTATACCCTTTCCAATAAAAAAATAATTATCAAAATCGAACCACTCTGTAAAAAGTTATGCGTGATCATACATAAAAAAAAAAAAAAAAATATACGCGTCGACTTGAGAACCTCCTCCGTTTTTTTCGTCGGTTAAAAATGCTTGATTTGTTGATAAAAATACAAAAGTCACTTTATGTATGCCTTTAAGATTTGAGGAATTCCCTCGATTCCTCGTGGAACTCATCATCAGAACTTGAGCTTGACGAAAATTGGTCCTGACAATCTAACTTGCTTAACAAACATAGCGAAGAGGAAGAATCGCCAAACTGATACTATGCGTCGTTGAAGAGTTCCGTTCTGTTCATCATCAGCAGTTCCACTTCATCAAATGTCACTCTTTTGAATGAAAATGCTTGATTTGTTGATAAAAATACAAAAATCACTATATGTATGCCTTTAAGATTTGAGGAGTTCCCTCGATTCCTCATGGATCCCATCATCAGAACTGCGTTTTGACAAAAACGGGACCAATCTGTATATATATACTTACAATCAAAAAAAGAATTTTCAAAATCGGTTCAGACATGACGAAGTTATGGAGTAACAAACATAAAAAAAAAAAAAATAAAAAAAAAAAAAAAAAACATACACGCCGAATTGAGAACCTCCTCTTTTCAAATCTTGAAGTCGGTTAAAAATAGCAAATTACTATAAATTCGTTAAAAAAATATTTTGCTGGCACAAACACAACTGCATGTTTATATTTAAGTGTCTAATAAGTAGTAATTAAAAATGCCTTAAAAGTATTCGGCACTAAGTCGAAAATTTGAGAAATTCGCCATAGCAGTACTTTATTCACGGGGGTCTTAAAACACTAAAATTATTATTCATTTTAAACTTAATGGCACAAAATATGATTTGAAAAGCCAGACGTAATGCCCATATTGCCCATAGGCATTTTCTACCAGTCACTTAAAACTCTAAACTGATAAGCGTCAAGTTATAGTGCTGGAGCCCGCCTAACTGGAAATTTATCAAAAAACTTAACTTCCATATAGCGTTGTAGAGCCTACCTCGGAGATGATGAAAACATAAGTCTTAAAGGTCTTAAATGGCCACAAGTATGTATGGCGTCAAGTTGAAAATAATTTTTTTTGGCCTAAATTTATCGACGAGCCTACCGCTCTAAATTTTGACAGTAGTTAAAGGATCCATTCAATAAACAAAATTCCAATTTTAAGACCATTCTGGTGGGCGCATACGATTTTAAGACCATTTTGAGAAATAGTCGATTTCATAGAAAATATAGCAAATTACTATAAATTCGTGAAAAAAATTATTTTGCCGGCACAACCACAACTGCATATTCATATTTAAGTGTCTAGTAATTAAAAATGCCGTAAAAGTACTCCGCAATAAGTCGAAGATTATAGAAATTCGTCATAGCAGTACTTTAGTCACGGGGGTCTTAAATCACTAAAATTATTATTCATTTTAAACTTAATGGCACAAAATATTATTTGAAAAGCCAGATATAATGCATATAGTCATTTTCTATCAGTCACTCATAACTCTAAACTGATAAGCGTCAAGTTAGGTGCATTGAGAATATATTACTGACTGAAAAATGACGTAAATTTATTTTAAATCCTACCGTTCCAAATATTGACAAACGGATTAGTCCACTTCAAATAACCTACATACTCATTTTAAGACCAATCCGGTGGGCGCATGGTTGTGCCAGCAAAATATTTTTTTAACGAATTCATACATAGGCTGCTATTTATATATCCGGAAACCGGGATTACAATCTTCTTGAATAGCATATTTGACCTCCATGGTAAAATTTGAACTTTTTTAAGTACTGGCCGGTATATTTTTTCTTTCTTATTAACGCTCGTGTTTTGTTTTTGACGGGTTTTAAATGTCATCTCGCAGCAAGAATGGAACTCACTCGTGAAAATATTCGTGCTATGATTTATTATGATTTTCGGCGTGGTTTAACGCAACAACAGTGCATAGATCCACTAACTTCAATTTTTGGTGATGAAGCCCCATCTAAAACTACTGTGTATCACTGGTTTAGTGAGTTCAATCGTGGACGTAGTATGCTTACGGACGAAGTTAAGGCAGGTCGCCCGAAATCGGTCGTTGTACAACAAAATATCGAGGCTGTGCGAAAACTTATAATGGACGACCGACATGTTACGTACTGCGAGATAGAGGCGACTCTGGGTATTTCTATGACCAGCATTAATAGCATATTACATAATTATTTGGCTGTAAAAAAAATTTGTTCGCGTTGGATACCCCACAACTTAACAAAAGAGCAAAAAGATGCTCGCGTCGAATGGTGCAATAAAATGTTAAAAAAATATAACCGTGGTGACTCAAAAGCCGTTTATAACATCTATACAGGTGACGAATCCTGGATCTATGCATACGATCCCGAAACGAAGCAACAATCAACGGTATGGGTGTTTCAAAATGAGCCGAAAGTACATTGAAACAAATGGTGGCCTGCTTCTTCGGTATTAATGGCCATGTAGCTACAGTGCCACTAGAAAACCGTAGAACGATTAATTCAGAGTGGTACACGACCATTTGCTTACCGAAAGTATTTGAACAAATTCGTAAAACTAACCAGCGACGAAGAATCATTCTTCATCATGACAATGCCAGCTGTCATACGTCACGCGAAACAACTCTATTTTTGGAGGGTCAAAATGTGGAATTAACGGGTCATCCGCCGTACAGCCCTGACTTGGCACCCAACGATTTTTATTTATTTCCAAATATAAAGAATAAATTACGCGGTCAACGATTTTCGACCGCTGAAGATGCTGTCGACGCATTCAAACAACACGTTATGGAGGTACCTCAGGCGGAGTGGCAGAAGTGCTTTAAAAATTGGTTCACGCGAATGCAAAAGTGCATAGATCATCAAGGGGAATACTTTGAAAAACAATAAAACCATTTTCAGCCGTGTACGTTTGTTTGTTTTTTTGTTTCCGGATATATAAGTAGCAACCCTCGTAGTAATACTATTTTTTCTATGAAATCGACTTTTTCTTAAAATGGTCTTAAAATCATATGCGCCCACCAGAATGGTCTTAAAATTGGGATTTTGTTTGTTGAATGGGTCCTTTAACTACTGCCAAAATTTAGAGCGGTAGGCTCGTTGATAAAGGAGAATGGGCATTTTTGTATGGGGAGTGTACCATGGATGTATACTGTTGAGACATATCTCGTTTTAAAGCTCGTAATCACAGGATTATTTTATTGGCACCATTGTTGGATATCGTGCAGGGACCGAGATATTAAAAAAAAAAAGAGCGAACATATAAAGAGCATTTTTTTTAAAGATACGATATGTAATCCATTATAGCATGGTTTATCTGAAAGCATATGAGAAATGGTTCAATTCTGTGTACAACACCCCACGTTTGAATACTTATAGGGCTAGAATTAATTAATTAAAATTAAGCTTGATATGAATATCGCTTGGTTTAGAGCCAAGCTAATGTGTATACGGGAGGCGTATATTACATGTCAAAGATATTTTTATAAACTATTTTTCGTAATATATACTTTAGCTCCAATGCATGCAGGAACTAAAATATATATACTTTGTATGTTAATTAATTGTGCTTAATGAAGTTTTAAGTTTTTTACTCGTCACTAGATGGAGCTAGCTTCCAAAATTCTAAATGACATTATTAAAATGAACATTAAAAAAAACGACGTGCCGGCGCGTCGGTCTAACTAAATCATGACTCGTGACATCGTACGCTCACCATCATATTGGCCGTTTGCTTGTTTGCCACCGTCGTGATAAAAAAATACGGTATTATTTTGTGACCGGGCTAAGTCGAAAAAGGAAGTTTAGTCTATCTCCCTCTTTATCGCTCGAATTTGCGAAAGCACCAGAGAAAGGCAAATAGACGAATCTTCAAATTCTGATGTTCAAGGTAGCCCCCTAGAACAGCTAGTTTATAGTCAACGTTCAGAAACTAACTTATAATTACGCGACGTGAAGCCTTAGACCACAGATTTTTAAGCGTTAAAAAGCAACGATATGGAGCCAGCATTATTAATGTTTATGTAGTTTAACTTATGGATGTCCTATACCATCCATAGTTTAACTACTCGACTCTTAGTCGATTCTTCTATGGCATACAAGATGTCGCCAGTAACAGATTTTAATTATTTAAGTAGTTAATTGCGGTCATTTGACATTAATTAGTCACAAAAAATGAATGAATTATTTTTACAATTAATTTCAGGCCAATAAACTATGTAAACGTTTATAAAAGTTAACCTTTTTTGTATAGGTTAATTAGTTCCAGTTTTCGCCACAGTCAGGCCACAGCGCAAACACAAAATAATGAATACCGGCTTCCGTGCACGCTTTCGGCCTTCGGTGCCATATAACTAATTAATGCTATGATTGAGACCTTTCAGTTGAGATAAGGTTCAAGTGTATACGCCAGTGGCAAAAGTTGTCAATTTTGCTGCCCAAGCTCCATCTAGTGTTCAATAGAAGAATTAGGCCGTCGTTAATTACAGTTAATTAACGCATAAAACCGTTTTATTTTGGTCTCTGCATACGTTAGAGTGCAAGTATCATTTACGAAAAATAGCTTATAAAAATACCTTTTAGCTGTTATATTATATACGACTTTTGTATTCACGTTAGCTTCGCTAAGCTACAGGTGTTTTTACATATTAGCAAATGTTTCATCTACTAATTCCAGCCCTGTACGTATTTTGCCGATGGTGGTGGTAAATAAGCGTGAAGCATTTCTCATATTCTTTCATATAAAATACGCTATAACTGGCTATAGAGCGGATATTTTATAAATTAACCGTTTATATGCGAAACCTTTTTTTTTTAATATCTCGGCAGGGTTGCACGCTATCCAATGGTGGCGCCATACAATTAAAAAATGCACTGGTTAAGACCTTTCAAATGAGATATGTCTCAATCGTATACACTCATGGTACAAAATGCGCATTCTCCTTTAGGCCAAAAAAAAATATTTTCAACTTGACGCCATACATACTTGTGGCCATTTAAGACCTTTAAAACTTATGTTTTCATGATCTCCGAGATAGGCTCTACAACGCTATATGGAAGAAAATTGTTAAGTTTTTTGATAAATTTCCAGTTAGGCGGGCTCCAGCACTATAACTTGACGCTTATCAGTTTAGAGTTTTAAGTGACTGGTAGAAAATGCCTATGGGAATTACGTCTGGCTTTTCAAATCATATTTTGTGCCACTAAGTTTAAAATGAATAATAATTTTAGTGTTTTAAGACCCCCGTGAGTAAAATAATGCTATGGTGAATTTCTAAAATTTTCGACTTATTGCGGAATACTTTTAAGGCATTTTTAATTACTACTTATTAGACACTTAAATATAAACATGCAGTTGTGTTTGTGCCAGCTAAATATATTTTTTAACGAATTTATAGTAATTTGCTATTTTTTTATGAAATCGATTATTTCTTAAAATGGTCTTAAAATCTTATGCGCCCACCAGAATGGTCTTAAAATTGGGATTTGGTTTGGTGAATGGGTCCCTTAACTTCTGTCAAAATTTGGAGCGGTAGGCTCGTTGATAAATTTAGGCCAAAAAATTGCAACTTCAACTGGTCTTAAAATCTTATGCGCCCACCAGAATGGTCTTAAAATTGGTATATGGGTTATTTGAGGTGAGCTAAACCGTTTGTCAATATTTGGAATGGTAGGATTTAAAATAAATTTAGGTCATTTTTTCAGTCAGTAATATACTCTCAGTGCACCTAACTTGACGCTTATCAGTTTAGAGTTATGAGTGACTGTTAGAAAACGCCTATAGGCATTACGTCTGGCTTTTCGAATCATACTTTGTTCCATTAATTTTAAAATGAATAATAATTTTAGTGATTTAAGACCCCCGTGACTAAAGTACTGCTATGACGAATTTCTATAATCTTCGACTTATTGCGGAGTACTTTAACGGCATTTTTAATTACTAGACACTTAAATATGAATATGCAGTTGTGGTTGTGCCAGCAAAATAATTTTTTTCACGAATTTATAGTAATTTGCTATATTTTCTATGAAATCGACTATCTCTCAAAATGGTCTTAAAGTCGTATGCGCCCACCAGAATGGTCTTAAAATTGGAATTTTGTTTATTGAATGGATCTTTTAACTACTGTCAAAATTTAGAGCGGTAGGCTCGTCGATAAATTTAGGCCAAAAAATTGCAACTTCAACTGGTCTTAAAATCTTATGTGCCCACCAGAATGGTCTTAAAATTGGTATGTAGGTTATTTGACGTGGGCTGAATCATGTGTCAAAATTTGGAGCGGTAGGCTCGTTGATAAATTTAGGCCAAAAAATTGTATTTTCAACTTGACGCCATGCCATACATACTTATGGCCATTTAAGACCTTTAAGACTTATGTTTTCATGATCTCCGAGATGGGCTCTACAACGCTATATGGAAGAAAATCCTAACCAATTTTCTTCTTTTGATAAATTTCCAGTTAGGCGGGCTCCAGCACTATAATATTTTTTTTTTTCAAAAGTAAAAAATTAAAACCGTAATTTTTACTGTGAGCAATACCAATATAGTTGACAGCACCACCTAAATTCAAATTCATGTCAATGTCAAATGTGACAACAAGTCGAAGCGAAAGTTTTGTTTACTTTTATAATGGGCAGCAATTTTAATTAATTAAACGGCTTACTTAGCATATCAAGTTTAAATCGACATTGGAAATGTTTACAGATGTTTCACTCGTAATCAAAATGTGGTTGAACCTATTTCACTATTTAATTCTACGAATTCTGTGAATATCGAGATGCAGGTACGATTTCGTCATTAAGTAAAGGATGAGGTCAAACGCCGTGATGTATTTTTAGTTTTCTACCTCCCACTTATCTATATTCGATAGCAACATTGAACAAAGCTCTTAGTATTGAGTTCAAAACAGCATCATGTTTACTTTACTCGTATTTTTTATTGTTTTATTTTCACAAACGGTACCAGAAAAGTTAAAACTTCAAAGATTGGTAATCCTGAGTAGACATAATGTGCGTTCACCGTTATCTGAGCATTTGGCTGAAATCACACCAAAACCTTGGCCTCACTGGGATGAAAAAAGTGGATACTTAACTCCAAAAGGAGTATACCTAGAAGGTTTGATGGGCGATTTCTTTTCTAAATGGCTGCAGAGCGAAGGTGTTTTGCCAGAAGGGTGTCCGGATAAAGATGATGTTTTTGTCTATGCTAATACGAAACAAAGGACCAAAGTTTCAGCAAGAGCTTTTGTTTTAAAAGCTTTCACAGGATGCAATGTACCTGTTCATGTAAGTGACAAAGATGATTCGATATTTTCTCCGTTCATCCATAATAATACAGATGCATTTAAACAGCAAGTTGAAGAAAAAATGCAAGGAGTCCTTGATAATCTACGTTTGAATTCATCATATGAATTGTTAGAAAATATTCTAGATTATAAAGATTCAAATGTGTGTAAAAGAAATCATAAATGTGATTTAGAGACGGACATGAATATGATAAATGATATAATGGCAGGTGAAAAACCAGGACTTAAGGGGCCCTTGAAGATATGTAATACAGCCGTGGATGCCTTTAAAATGGAATATTACAATGGTTCTGCCCTACCAGATGTGGCTTGGGGGCAGTTAAATAATTCAAGCTGGGAAGCACTCGCAAAACTAAGCGAAGGATATCATAACGTTATATTTAACACTACAATGCTAGCTAAAGACATAGCGTTGCCGCTTATAAAATATATAAAGAATATTTTCATAAACAAAATGACGAAATTCACGCTATTGATGGGACATGATGCTAATATTTTAACGCTTGTAAGCGGTATGAGATTAAAACCATATACATTGCCGAAACAATATGAAAAGGCTCCTATAGGAGGAAAAATAGTGTTTCAAAAGTGGATTAACTCAAATGGGCAGTACTTTTTGAGAATTAACTATGTCTATGCCTCGACAAATCAATTGAGACTTGGATCTAAACTTAGTTTGATGAAACCCCCTCAGTTCAAAATCTTGGAATTAGAAGACTGCCCAATAAACAATGATGGCTTTTGCCCTTGGGAGACATTTGAACAGTTGTTACAGGAATTTTAATTTTTTAAAATTTTTTATGACAATTTACTGTTTATATGTTCAACAGCCATAAAAAAATTGAAGCTCCATCATGACAGTGTAATCATTTAATTCTCATTTTAATATTCATAGTGGAAGATATGTTAAAAATACTCATTTTTCTATTAAATAACTTTTCTTTTATTTTCCTGCTCTTCCTTAAATAGTAAATAGCATCGACATATAATATCAAGACAAGTAAAGGCAAGCAAAGTTTATGTGAAAACACGACCCATTTTCACGTTTACAAAACTAAAATGTCTTATGTCTTATTAACCAATCAAGTGCTCATTCTTTAAGCATATTTTTTTGTGTTAACCTTAATTCCGCAAAGGTTTCATGCCATTTCACCAATAAGAAAAGTTGCCGTGTTGTGAGTGGCCAAAATCAATTTGACAATGAAGTTTAATTGGACAGGAGATACTCAAATGAAATAACTGAAATGTCAAGTTAACGTATAATTAATACGCCTAAGTTTGACGTGGATGGGTTCACGTAATAAATAATAATGCAATCAATTAACAATTTATTTTTTAGTGCATTTTTCATTACTTATGTTATATACGTAAATTTAATTGTTCTTGGAATAAGGAATAATATGAAAGCCTTCTATTGATCTTTCCTTTATTTAATAAAAGTGCTTAATTACAATATAAGGACTTACATACTACAAAATAAGCATAAATTAACATAAAATAGTAAAGATTTTGAACTTTTTTACAATTTTATAAATCCGTTACATTAGGGAGACCCTCTTGGTCTCAAGCAACATAATGTTAAGCAATTAAGATTGATTATGGCAAAAAAAACGATTGTTTTTTAACTTTATTTATGACCAGACTAGAAAATAACAGCATACCTTCAATATAAATAGTTAAAATTCTCTTTGCTTCCTCGTGTTTTAGAACTGAAAAAATAACGGATGAGTTCGTTTATGTGTACTATTTATTTAAGCAGGCTTAGGGAAATACAAAGATAAATTTACATTTTATCCATTTTTTTATACTACAAAGGTAGCAAACAGGCATACGGCTCACCTGATGGTAAGCAGCTACCGTAGCCTATGGACGCCTGTAACTCCAGAGGTGTCTGGTGTGCGTTGCCGACGCTTTCATATAAAAGAGGATTCACTGTGTTGACAGCTACAGGGACAAGAGGATCCCCCGTCGTCAACACACTGCATCCTCTGAGCTCTCTGGCAACCTTACTCACCGGCAGGAACACAACACTATGAGTAGGGTCTAGTGCTAATTGGCTGTGGTTTTCTGTAAAATAGAGGTAGTTCCCCAGTCGGGCTCTGCTCCAGATTTGATAATTAAAGACTATGTATATGAAGTTATAGCATTCATTATTAATTAAAAATAAGAGTCATACCTATTAGTCAGTTGCACTATAAATGGCACGGCCAGAATGGTATGATTTTACCAGAGTAAGTATAGTAGGTACTAATTCAAAGGGTTTTGTTTTGTCGATTTCGTTGACTTTACTTAATATTAGTGATTTGAAAAAAAAAAACTTTAAACATACACATACTGTTGAAGTCATAATTATAACAGAATTTAAATTATATTTAGTAGGTAAGTAAAACCGACTGAGGTGGCATATTCAAATTGTTTATTAAGTACGTATCTCATATTCCCAATATATGAGTACAAGGGAGGCATTTCGATTTTATCAAAGTAGTATAATATTGATAAAGATTTATTCTAAGGACCCATACTGTATATCGAAAAAAAACAAACTGAAAAGATTCTTTGTTAACAACGGAAACCTAACTGCTATTCCTACTAGGTAATACTTATAAATGAACATTCATCATACTTTTCCTCAAATGAGTTATGTTTACTTTTCCAAAACTTATATTGCATAACATCGACCAAGTCCGTAATGTATGAGAATATCTATGCGTGATTTACTTACCGATGAAAAGAAATATCACCATCTTTGGCGCCTGTGTGGCTCCTGCACCAATGTACTGCACAAGCCGGCATTTTAATACCGATATATTACCGAAATTTCATGGACCGAAAAACCTAATATTTTGACGACATGACAATTTCAAAATGTTTGACATGACATTAGGGCACCGCTGTCACAAGCTCCGCCCACTAACGGATCAGAAGACAATCCGGATAGTACTTTTACTATATTTCCCTAACCACAGTTGAACCTTATTACCGAGCAAAACAGTCGTTCATAGGTCACTAGTAAAAACTAATATAAACGGTCCGACAGAGAGCATAATGTAGGGGGCGGTGTCTCACTCGCACAATGCTGCCAACTTATGAAACTTACCAATGTGGTTTTATTTATCTACATTTATTTTAGTGACACACTAGAAGTTACTTCCTACTTATAATAATTTATTGCAAGATTTGAATTAATACTTTGTTCCCTTTTAGCTGCTTTGAATTTTTTTACCACGTAAATATTATTCATTCATTAAATTAAAGAATTGCAACTAATATTGCAGACAGTAGTAAGTTTTGTAATATTTGAAATACGGTCTGGTATCCCCATCCCATCAGTCCCATTACTGACATAATATGTCACTGATATTATTTCAAATGACGCCGCTCAGCTCAACAACATTTCGTAACAAAATTTTTAAGTAAAAATGGTCAAGATATGTTGCGTAAAAGGGTGCAGGGGTGAGACTTTACAATAAAGTAGACTTTCCTCTCACCGGTAATCCACAATCATTCAACTTTACGATTTAACAACAAGTTAAGATTGTCAAACAATAGGGTGACTATGATGTCGGCAAGCTGCGGGTCGGTTTTGTTGTTTTTACAAAAATGTATATAAGTACATGGTCTGTTCCTAAGTATTACTTACACAGGACAGGAGTGGCCCGCGGGTCTTTTTAGGCCCTTTCGAAAGGGTCCTAAAATGGCACAAGGCCATACAAAAAATTATAGTAGTGGCAGTATACGTAATAATTAATAAATAAATATTATGGGACAATCTTACACAAATCAACCTAGTCCCACAGTAAGCTCAATAAGGCTTGTGTTGTGGGTACTAGACGACGATATATGTAATAGATATATACATATAAATACTTAAATACATAGAAAACATCCATAACTCAGGAACAAATATCCATGATAAACACACAAATAAATGCCCTGACCAATATTCGAACCCGGGACCTCCTGCTTCATAGGCAGGGTCACTACCGACTAGGCTAGGAGGCTGTTAAAATATACTTTATTGTACAACATTTGTACAACAAAGAAAAATAAAACAGGAAGAATATAAAATTTTTGTACATGGAAGAGATCTCTTCCAGTCAACCATTGAGCAGTGTAATGTTATTGATGTTTTCTTTATTTACCTTTAAGTATATTAAAGTCGGAGAACTGTCCACATCAGATATGACGCAATAGTGGGAGTCACGAACCCCCTGTACTTACTTAGTTTTAGTTTGCTATTGTTCATCGGTGTTATGCAAACGAGTTGTAAGAAATAAATATCTTACAGTTCTAGGTTTGAAGCAGTGCAGTATCATGTAATTAATAAGATTATATCATTTTCAGGAGTTTCTGTTGGGGGAAAATAGTGCAAAATGACGTTACGTTATTGTATTGTTTGTCGCCTACCTACTGTTTTCCGTATCGATACGCAATGTTTTTACTTTTTTGTTATTATATTAGCGATAGGCTTCGACAGTTTTTACCTATTAAGTGAAATATTTTGCTGGTCTGTCACTCTGACGTCCTCCGATAAATAGCTGCCAGATGCCTGGATCTAGCAATAAGTTTAAAATAGTAAACTAATTAGAGGGGTTCTCTGCTCATTATTGCGTCAACGTATCTGAAGTGGCAGTCAGTAGAATGTATACGTTCCCATATGAACTATGAGACTTCTTTTTCTGGACAATACTTACTAGACGACAAGCATATTTAATTTTATATTTATCTTCATACTATCCCAATCCCACATACATCATAGTACATATGGTCACTCTACTTAGAATGAGATGCAGCCCCCTACATTACCATCTCTTTCGGCCTCACTTTGCGGTCGAAGTATGACCTCCAGATTGTATTTAGCTTCATGCGCCCACTTTGGCACCAGCAAAGTGGAGCAGATTTTTAGCGTTGATTACGCTTCCTTACTTATTATTCTTCCAAGGTAAATAGGTGTGATATCATATCAGTGATATGGCAAGTGGCACCAAGCAAGGGCAACAACGGACAAGCAAATAAGAAATACTCTGATTACCGGGAATCCCCTAGCATCCTAATTAGGAGGTGAGGATTATATTCTTTGATTAGGACCCTAACTTGTTTTTATAGTGAATTTACTTGCTAAATGCGGTTACACTTGACTAAATTTAGAAACTAAATTATTTAGGAAGCTAACTAGGACAAATGTAACAAGTAAGTAAATTTTAAGGCTTTAAGATATATTTTTTATATAATATTTTTGACACGGTAAGGAACACATTGGTGGCTTCTCTGCGCTGCGATCTAGTTAACCTAGGTCTCTTCCTACAGGTAACCTAACGTCAGGTCAGAATGCTAACAATTAAAATTAACCGACCGTGTGCTCTACTCGCTTCTACTTTCAGCTTTATCGGCTGTTAACTTCGAATTTGTCTTTAAAAACACAACTTGAACATGACTTGAACGTTCTCTTGACCTCCGCGCAATTTGACCTCAAAGTCGAGACGACATGTCGCCACCAAATTGCAATATGTGTCGATATACCTTAACTTATGAGTTATGACTGTTCTTATACTTCCCTCCTTTTGTTTGTTGGTGAAAAACAAGCTTTCATGGAAGTCATTACCATCCTCCTAGCGTTTGTCCCGGCTTGGGGTCCGCTTGACGACCTATCCTATGTATTGGCGTAGGCACTAGTTTTTACGAAAGCGACTGTCATCTGACCTTCGTTCTTCCTGCTGGTCCAGTTTCCTTACGATGTTTTCCTTCACCGAAAAGCGACTGGCAAATATCAAACGATAATCCGTACATAAGTTCCGAAAAACTCAATGGTACGGGCCGGGGTTTGATGCCGAGACCTCCGGATTGAAAGTCGGACGTCTTACCGCCAGGCTACGAGCGCTTGTTAATGAAGTTTCATGGAAGTTCCATGCAGTTTAATGGAAGTAAATTTCGAAAAAAAAAATAGGAATACAAAGTAAAAGCATCCTTTTGATCAGGTTGTAATGTAACATGGTTGTAATAGTTAATATCTTGCGTAACTAATTATGAAATCTGAACGTCCGACTGTCAATGTCACTCATCTCATGTGTCATCTAATCTACGACTATTCTACGCTACGTCCACTGTTGAGTGTTGTTATTTTATTGATCTCAGACAAAATACTTAAAAGAGAAAGGTTACTTGTACTAAAATTGCTTAAATTCGTGCGTAGATATCAACACAAGACTTGGTAAGCGATTAAACTAAATGTAAACCAATATTATGACACTAAACGATAAGTAACTTGACTTTTTGTAGTAACTTTTTTTACTCCGTAATTTTTATGTTATAGATCATTAGTTTGTTACAAACCTTTGTTTTGCAGTTAAATAAGATAGCAGCTATGCTGCCACGGCAATATTATAACGAGCAAGACGTCCGCAAACGACAAATCGACACTTTAAAAATATTCAATGACAATGTGCAAGAAGTTACAGAAAACACGGAATATAAAGTAGATTTCTCTATAAACGGGAAGAACTTCAGTCTAAATGTGATATTAGGGCCGGAGTTTCCCAATGAGAAGCCAGTTATACTGGTCAATCCACCGGTCTCACATCCGTGGGTAGCGGAGCATTCGAGCCAGGTGGTTGGGGCTCCGGGACTAATTCAGTTCACTGTTCATTCTGATTTAGGAAGAGTGGTGCATGCTGTTATTAGGTAAGTAACAGTTTATACAACGAGTAGTAAAGCCTTGGCCATACTGCCAGCGTGACGTACTGCTGCGTCGATGAACGCGCCGGCCTCGCGCTCTCAACACGCCCTCATCGCGCGCGCGATGCGGGCGTGACTCGTGCCCGATACAGCATGCGCGCAAGGAGGGTCGCACATTCCTTCTGAAGCCATGATTAAATTTTTCTATATCCATAATCACAATCACAGTATATTGCTACGCTCGCACGACGCACCGCGCTGCCTAACGTCCGACTGATGTGACCCAGCGCGTCCCGCCGCGCAGCGCTGCGCCCGCGCCGCGTGGACGCGCGGGGCGCGACAGAAGCAGGGCGCGGCGCGCGCGGGACGCAGTCTGTTTGACGTCGCTAACCTGTTAACATGTGCAGCGGTCGCGCCGCGCGACAGCGGCGCGGCGCCACGCTAGCAGTTTGGCCAAGCCTTTAACCCTTTTTCGTGCGTAGTAGGATTTATCAACCGTATCAATTGAATTTCAACCATAAGCTTTTAATTTAAAGCTTAAGTTAGGTTGGACTATCGCAAAATTTTACTCGCCTTAAATGAATTACCAAAACTGCAAACATAACTATTTTGAAGATGTTTGGGATTTCTGAAAATTTGAATTACTTAATTTGGTACTTATGGCATTAGCCCAAATATATTTTTAAAATATCATCCATAAACAGGGAGCTCCAGAAGGCAGCGCCAGTGGAAGAAGAGTCGCAGAACAGCCCCTCGCACGCAAGCACACCGGCACTGATGTTCCCGGAGCTCGGGGAGCTGAACATTGATGAACTGCATGAGATCCTGGAGAACCCTGACTTACAGGTACAATGGCGTTCATAATTGCATGGACACCACTAGGTCGACTTTCGCATGCGGCCGCTCGCGCTCTGATTGTATGGGTTGTTCAGATACCAAACTAGATGGCGCTGCTAGCGAAATGCATTAAATAAATAAACTTAATTAAATGCACAAAATAATACTACTTAATAAATCATTAAGACGAAATCCGTAGTAACTTATTGTAATTTTATGTAGTGTCGACCAGTTGCATAACTTTTATAATTACCTAGTTTAAGGTAGTTTTGACTTCTTAGCTTAGCATTCATAGGTCAATAAAAATCGATGGCTCGGTCAGGCAGCAGCAGCGGCAGTTAGCTTAGTGTAGTGCCACCTACCCTTTTTAACCGGAGATTTAATCTGGCACAATATGGCGATTCTGTTGAATGCCTATATGCTTAGTGTAATTTTCTTGAAAAAGCATATGCGAAGCTGAAATTGGTAAAGGCCTGTTGTGCCGGTTGGTAATAATGACAATTGCCTTGTCCACAACCTTCATAATGGGTCCCTTCTAGATTTACTTCCACATTTAATTAGATTGTGTTTATTAAGGGATGAACGCTAAAGGAATTGAAACATTTAAAAAATAAAAATACTTGTTTTTCTTTTTCCTTTATTTATATATTACTTACTTGTAAGGCCAATCTTAATCTTAATGAAATAAACTATTATTTTAAAAGTGTTTCACTCGATGAAATGTTCCAGCGAGTTGAACTTTAATGCACATTAGGTTGAAAGAATTAGCATAGCTTAACTAAGCTAACTAGCTAATTGACACGGTAAACTATAGGTAGATAAAAATACTGTTATGTAAAACAACCTTTTCACAGAATTAGCTACATAAATTAGGCCGTAAACTAGAATAAAACAAAACTGTTAGTCCTAAAACAAGGCAATTACCTTACATTTTATTGAGGGTTAAGCTTAAGTAACATTTCCGAAAACGGAAAAGGATTGAAGCTTCACCACAATAAAAACAGTAGGTCACCTATTAGCTACCATAATAGAGGATCGGACTGTTATCAAAAGTAACCATTCATACTTATTAACAACTGAAACAAACAAACGGAAATGCAGTGAACATAGCTTACACAATTATTACTTACGACTTTGCTTTCGAGAACAATTTATTGAAAATATGACTTTGAATCGAAACATATTCAATAATTATCGTATTATGATTAGATACTTATTTACGGATAATCAGGATCGGCATCAATATATACCAATAAGTATATATGAATAAAAAGCCACACACCAATCCGAGAATCCGATACTCTACCTATATCTTATTTTATAAACCAGCTGAGGCCGCGAATATGTTATAATTTTGGACCTGGGTATGCCCTTAAACTACGCCAAAAAGAGAGGTATGGGCACTGCGAATGGCATCTTGCTAAGTGTGGTAGGGCACGTTCAGCGAATGTCATCGCTCAAATCTGGAGCAGAGCCCGACTGGGGAAGTACCTCCACCTTAAAGAAAACCACAGCCAAATAGCACTAGACCCTACTCATAGTGTTGTGTTCCTGCTGGTGAGTAAGGTTGCCAAAGAGCTCAAAGAGGACCCAGTGTGTTGACGATGAGGGACCTTCTTGTTCCTTTAGTCGTCAACACAGTGAATCCTCCTTTTTGTTAAGGGTCGGCAACGCGCATGTGACTCCTTTGGAGTTGCAGGCGTCCATAGGTTACGGTAGCTGCTTACCATCAGGCGGGCCGTATGCTTGTTTGCCACCGTCGTGATATAAAAAAAAAAAAAAAATATTTTTTTATCTATAGAGATAACATAAACCACAGAACTTTACTGCAATTTGCAAGGAAAAATTTTCAGTAGGTAATTAATATAGGTAGTCAACATGTTAGGTATATAAGTTTGAATTTTTACTGTTGTCTCACATTATTAAGTATTATTTATTCATCTTATTTATTAATACTACCTAAGGTCAGTGTCAATAGAAGAGTAAAATAAAGTAAACCAATGGCTGAATTTCTAAGCAAAAAGAGTATTTGATACATGACAGAATATTATTAAAGAACCCTGTTTTCACTGAAATATAAGTAATTAACGGACATTTTTACTAAAAAATAATGTAAATATTACGTTTAAAGTGCGTAAGTGCGAAGCAATCAAGGTAAATGTGTTTGTTTACATCATTTTACTTTTCTATTGACTCCAACCTTTACCTACTTTAACTAGCGTTTCGATAAAAGCCACCTCAAAGTAACATAGATTTATCAAATCAATAAAATACGTTAAGATTAAGCACTAAACCGGGTTCACCAAATGTATTGTTTTATGATTGCCCTAATATTTAGTACAGCCTCCTCAGTTATCAATAACTGCTTGTAAGCGGGAAGGCACCGATGAAATAAGATTTTGACATAAACCTGAACTGAACCACGAACACTATCCTATATTTTCATGCAATGTGCTTTCAGCGTTTCCGGGGTCCTTTCATTTTGATTATCCCAGCGTTGCACTATAAAATCCCATAAATTTTCTATAGGGTTTAAATCCGGTGATCTGGCAGGCCAGGGAATGGTGTAATTTTTGTGTTTTTTAAACCACTCTTTCACACTACGCGAGCGGTGTATTGGGCAATCATCTTGCAAAAACAATACCAACGGAAATTCAGTCTCTGGGTACACATTTCGAACTGTAGGCATCAGGGTATATTCCAACATGTCCACGTAGTCCACTATTCGCACGGCTTGGTATTCTGACAACTTCTCCCGGACCGGCTGCAGTCATCCAACCCCACATTTTCACTGTGATACGAAACGATTCCATGTCGGGCAAGACATGCTCGTTGTCATATCGCGTATTATTTCGACGCCACAAAGACAGGCGTCCTTGTTGACTAGATTTAAGTCTTTTCGTTAGTAAAGATGACATTAGTCCAGTCGTCGTCTCGACCTGTGTGAGCAAACTGTAACTTTGCTGTTTTATGTGCATCTGTCAACAAAGGTTAACGGCGTGTCTGCGATGATGGAGTCCCTCGTTATGAAGGGCACGACGACCCGTGAGCGCGCTTGTGCCAAACAAACCCGCATAGTGCCTTGCCGGTCTAAAGCCATAATATTCCTCATATTCCCGTACCAACAACTGACGTTGCTGTGTGTCAATGAGGCGTGGTCTACCAGTTTTATTGCTAGTGTAATCTAGCTAGATCCTCCTCCTTGGAATCGTCCTACCCATAAATTAACAGTTTTCCTCTGAAACACTAAACATTTTTTTATCATAATTGACGTATAATATATGTAGACATTTTTTAATGAGGAAAAGAAGTAAAAAAAACTACTTACGTTTACACCGGTTTCTCTAGCTATCTCTGATATATTATAGCCTTCATTATGCAATTCAATTATTCGCGATCTTAATAACAAGTCAATATTGCTTCGAGAACTCATTTTGTTTTAATAATTGATAACCAAGCAATGAATTCAGACGTACCTATAACGCAACGAACAAAAGAAGAAGCAATCGGTCAGGTAATAGAAAAACATTTAGTATGGTATGTAGAAAACTTAGATCTACCCTCTTTAATTTACTTGACATATTACTAACAAAAATAAAGCGTGTTGCAAATTAACAGTACCCAAATTTTGGTATGCAAATTTGACGCTTGTTTCATTCTAATAAAACTCTAATTCCATTGGCATGTTTTACAGATTTAGTTCAATAATGACAAGCTTGATATGCATGGTCTCAACTAGTATTGAATTTCACCGGCATTGTTAATAGTAATAATAGTGCTTTGGTCCAGTGGCTGGCGCATGCGAGTTGAACGCAAGAGTGTCCGGGTTCAAGTCCCCGCCAATAATTATGAGATTTTGTGTTTTTTAATGTCTTGGAATGAAAGGGCATTCCGTGACGCCATCCAATACGGTAAATACAGATAATTCCGATGTGGATTCTGAATAGCTGGATGGACGATTGAAATGAAATAACAGTGAGAGAAAAAAAAACCGGCCAAGTGCGAGTCGGACTCGCGCACCGAGGGTTCCGTACAAACCTTTACAACTTAAAGGTATTATAGACCTGAGTATTTGATATGAATTTCAATTTAATACCTCTACGCGTTTACGAGGAAAAAGGTAGTAAGTTTAAAATTTAAAAAAATATTTATTGTATGATTTTACTAAAAATGTCTACTTTTCGTAATTTTTCCTTTGTCTGTACTATATGAAGTTTCTTCGTGCCAAGTTTCAAGTTTCTGAGTTTACGGGAAGTACCCTGTAGGTTTTGAGTTTCTTGCGAGTACTCAGTTTCAAAATATGCGACTTAAATTGCTATTTCTTTTGATTGCGTTGACATAAAAGTTTGGTTTTGCTACATCTGAAAGGTCCTATAGCCCTGAGTATTTGACATGAATTTCAATTTAATATCTCCACGCGTTTACGAGAAAAAAAATGTAAGTTTAAAATTTAAAAAAATGTTTTTTTGAATGATTTTATTAAAAATGTCTACTTTTTGTAATTTTTCCATTGTCTATGCTATATGACATTGCTTCGTGCCAAATTTCAAGTTTCTGAGTTCACGGGAAGTACCCCGTAGGTTTTGCGAGTGCCGAAAAACTAAAATTTGCAGCATAAATGACTGTATCTTTTGATTGCGTTGGCTTTTAAGTTTTTTTTTCACAGCTCCAAGAGACAATAGACCTGAGTATTTGGTATAAATTTCAGCTTGATACCTCCACGCGTTCCTGAGAAAAATGGTCTTGACAGACAGACAGACAGACAGACAGACAGACAGACAGACAGACGGACAACAAAGTGATCCTATAAGGGTTCCGTTTTTTCCTTTTGAGGTACGGAACCCTAAAAAAACAAGAATTGTTCTCAACTTCCAAAACCGATTAATAATGTATCGTTGAAATATTGAATTAAGCAAAATGGGCAAACAAAATTTGTAAATATAAACTGGACAATATTATTTTTTATTTTTAACTACATTCAACGCCATCTAGTAACAGCTTACTGTACTAGTAAGATTTACAGGTAGGCGTAATAGCTTTATTACACAAAGGACGCATAGATGGCGTCTAATTTAGCTTCAAACGATTCTGTTGCTGAATTGGGTATGCACTTTTGAACGCGAGTGAGTGTACACTGATGATAATTTGTAATTTAGGTGGTTTGAGCTGATCAGGTACTGAATGACTAGGAATACCTAGTGGCTTGTCTTACTATTAGGCGGCCCGAGGCATTGCGACCACACGTGCGTTTGCCTCGGCCGAGGCACGTCCACACTAGCCGAGCGAGGAAATTGCCGCGCGAGGCGGTGCGTCAGGTGCGGACCCGCCTATCTGTATTGAAATTCACAGCACTCCTGTTACTTTGCAAAGATAGCATTTACAACAGTGACGAAATAGAAAAGCTCGAATTTACGATTAACGCCTCCTAGCCTAGTCGGTAGTGACACTAGTGACCCTGCCTATGAAGCAGGAGGTCCCCAGTTCGAATCCTGGACAGGGCATTTATTTACGTTGATCATGGATATTCGTTCCTGAGTTATGGATGTTACTATGTATTTATCTATATCTATCTATTATATATATCGTCGCCTAAAACCTATAACACAAGCCTTATTAAGCTTACTGTGGGACTAGGTTGATTTGTGTAAGATTGTCACATATTATTTACGAGGATGTCCTAAATTGTACTTGTAATGATGACGTATCTTGTTTTTCAGGACAAGCTTCTAGAAACAACTCCTCAACTCCTCGCCCTGAACTTGGAGACTGAAGAGCTGATGCTGAGCATCGAGAGCATAGCCAGAGAAAACCTGACGGAACAGCAGAGACTGCATGAGATGAAGACGGATGTGGTTGACCGGATATCCGCTTTGGTTCAAATGAAAATGAACTATGAAGAACTTCACACAAGGTGAGGCTTTTTTTACATTTTTATTTATAGACAGAGAGCTGGCCACGTCAGATATGTAGGGTTAGGATTCTCGTGGCAACGCTACGCACAAGAAACGCAGTGAAGCCGCCATTATAATATACTTTTTACAACTGAACGAATTACTGAATGGTAAATAAATATTATGTAGATTTTCTAATATTATATTTAATTAAATAACCTTTTTGGCTGAACTCGAATTCGTCGGGAACGGGTTTTTACTTGTTTTTTTTTATGTATGTTCACCGATTATTCGAAGACGGCTGGACCGATTTGGAAAATTATTTTTTTGTTTGAAAGAGTATATATACTTCATCGCTGGTCCCATTGTCACCAGGTCAGGATCTGATGATGGGATCCTGGAGAAATCGAGGGAAGTCTTCAACTATTATAAGCACACCTATAGTGATTTGAGTATTTTTTACAGCAGTTAGAGCAATTTGCTTTTGGAAAGGTAGAGAGAGTATTAATTTTTTTTTAAGCGCGCATGACAGTTAAACTTTTTCATCTTTTTTTTTATACCACGACGGTGGCAAACAAGCATACGGCCCGCCTGATGGTAAGCAGCTACCATAACCTATGGACGCCTGCAATTCCAAAGGAGTCACATGCGCGTTGCCGACCCTTTACAAAAAGGAGGATTCACTGTGTTGACGGCCAAAGGAACAAGAGGGTCCCTCATCGTCAACACACTGGGTCCTCTTTGAGCTCTGTAGCTAAATGTCAAATTCAGGAAGAAGAATCTTCTGTACTATTACTTATTCGGAATGTAAGGTGCGTCTCACACAGATTGTCCTCCTCCCCGACCGCCGGCGCAATCCACCGGAAGATTGAGGTTTTTTTTTAAATTAATGGCTTTTACTCCTCGCCTATTTGAACGAGGTGAATTGGCTACTTTCCTAAAAAAAAATATTTAGTCCGTCAGTTAGATTATCAAAAAATATTGGACACGTATTTTTTATTTTGTCAATCAAACAAAAATTGGTGAAGATATAGCCCGTTAAAGTTCCGCGTGACGTCACATTTCAGTACAATTTTTAGTATAATGTGACGTCACGCGGAACTTTAACGGGCTATATCTTCATCAATTTTTGTTTGATTGACAAAATAAAAAATATGTGTCCAATATTTTTTGATAATCTAACTGACGGAGTAAATAGAAATATATTTTTTGTACCCAGGAAAGTACCCAATTCTGCCAATGTCAGGGTGTACCTATGATTTTATTCGTTTTTGGTAAAATGAAATAAAAGCAACGTTGATCGGTTAAGGCCTTGTTGATTGTAAAGTGATAGCCTCCTTACAAACACGTGGGTGGCCGGGACCCCGGATAACCGTCTGTTCAACTAAAGGGTGGTTACGCGCGTTTTGGGACTAATTTTTCATTAGCTGCACACTTGTTCGTTAGGTCACCGCACAATAAGCTATCAATATTACACACTGAACTATGTAAATGAGCAAAAAACAAAAAACGATTCCAAAGACGACGCAGCCATCTTGAAGCTCAAACGATTAATCTTGAGGTTACTAAATTGTATAGAATCAGCAGGTTTTAGGCGTGCGTCGAACCCATATCTTACCGGCTTGCCTATTTTAAGCACTCGTAGAAAAAATGTTGTATACAATAGTGACATTCAGCTTTTCATTATGTCATTATTGTACAAGGGTGATATAGACATGGATGGACAATATCCATACAAAATCGCGTCCCCTTATTTCAGGCACTAGCGTCATCTATCGGTCACCACAGACACTAAATCCTAGTTTCTAATATTTTGTTCGGCGGTTAACGCTGACAAAATAACTCGACTCCAGACTCGACAGATGGCGCTGTGACACTTAGTACCGAAAACAGACGTATAACCTAAAGGTTCGAGGAACGCGATTTTGTATAGGCATTGTCAATCCATGTCTATTGTATAAAATACTATCGGGAGTTACTTGTAATTTATTGTTTTTGTTCAGACACCAGAAACTATCAGAAGAGTACGATCCTCATCGAATCAGGGATTGTCTGAAGGCGGCCGCCCTGAAGGCCGACGAAGATGCGGAGGCCATCGCCGAGCAGTTCCTATTGGGTAAGTAACTAACATTTGATGAACCAATCAATCGTTTATATGCTGTGTCTAGAGGTGGGTAAATCCTGATATTTTAATAGTGTTTTCTAGGATCTATTCTCCCGGTATTTTTTGAACTTTGTTTTTAACGATTTTTCCCAAAAGTATTCGATTTATCAAAAAAATGTTTAGAAACATTAATGCTATTTTTGAACACCCATTTATTGTTTACTCTGTCCCCGTTGTCCAAGGGACATCTTCATACTGGTTTATAGAAAATGTTTAGTTTGTTCAAGAGACGTAACCATAGCAAAGAGGGGCAGTTAAAAGTTGATTGTCTCATTAACATCAGGCTTCCAGCGCTTAGGGTTAAACAAATCATTTTAAACAAAAAAGAACCGACTTCACTTAGCCTCCACCTTTCCAAAAGCAAATGCTCGAGCTGCTGGAAAAAATATTCAAATCTTTATAGGTGTGCCTATAATAGTTGGAGAGTTCCCTCGATTTCTCCAGGATCCCATCATCAGATCCTGACCTAGTTACAATGGGACCAACTGTGAAGTATACTCTTTCAAACAAAAAAATAATTTTCCAAATCGGTCTAGCCGTCTTCGAATAATCGCTGAACATACATAAAAAAAATAGCAAAAACAAAGATCCCGACGAATTGATAACCTCTTCCTTCGAAATCTTGAAGTCGGTTGATAATAGTACATTACTTACCAAGGACTGTAAAAGAAAGAAAGCCCGAAATCGCAGGTATTTGTAACCCGAGCCGCAGGCGAGGGTAGTAAATATGCGATAGAGGGCTTTCTTTTTTACTGCCCGTGGTGAGAACACAATTTTACGTCTCCACCTGGCCATAGTGCGAAATTTACCGTACGCGTAGCGTGCGGTAAAACTCACATTATGGCCAGGTGTGACGTAAATAATAATTGTTCAACAGGTAAGCTACCAGTGGAGAGCTTCATCTCACAGTTCGCGGAGACGCGCGCCCGGGGGCAGGCGCGCCGCGCGCGCGAGGAGCGCCTCGCGCACCAGCTCGCGCAGCTACACAGGGCCACGTAGGGCCAGGGACACAACAGGGCCAGGGACACGTAAGGCTAGGGACACAGCAGGGCCATAGCTAGAGGGGCATTGTGGCGCAATTCCCTACCTTACAATTGGCCATGTCCTACCTGAAGAGAATAGAATTCAACCGCGAACACCGTCTGCTGCGACAACCGAAGCTCTCCCCTCACCGGAGCCGAAGCCTCCGCTCCCGAAGGTAGCGTGCAGGGTGACATCACACGCTGCTCCCTCATGACAACCTCCACACCGGGAGCGAGGTGGAAAAACCCCAGGTTCCACCCCCTCAGGCTGCCTTCGCGATCTGACACACAGGTGGTCACACCCAACACCGGCTTGATGTTAACCCCCGGTCCGTCATCATAAGCCCTCTGCTTAAACAGGTTACAGGGCAGCAGTTTTATACAGGACAGCGGCATTCCTGTCCCTCGCCCGAAGGCCCCCTCCACCCAACACTTAGGAGTTCTCTCCCTAAATGAGAGATCTCCCTGTGCCGAACCCCCCATCCCCCCCACACAGAATATTAGCAGCAACGGTAAGAAATCCTTGGGGTTCACCAATAGATCGCTTATCGTTGCCCCCAGGATGCACCGTCCAGGAACCCTTCCCTTTCGCCCGGATCAGGAAAGAATGAGAAGAGCCCTGGCACTCGAGAAGGTTTCCCGTCATAGCAAGGCAAGATGCTATATTTTCATTTATGCTTTCATTTGAAAGAATTGCACGTAGAATAGACCACGAGTTTATAAAAAAATGAAAATACTATAATTTAAAGTCAAAAATTGCTGTTACAAACTGACAATTTAAATTTTCGCGCCTAAACGGATCTAAAGTTCCTGTGACGTCACTCATGTCACTCGCCATATTTGTTCGTCCAGTGTCAAATTCTTGTTTTTTTATTTTATTTTTTGACCTGGATGCTAGCCTTTTAAGCCAAATCCCATAGACAGATGCCAACCCCATTAGTTGTCATAACAGGAGTGACGTCACAAGTGGTGGATTAAAACACGTTCCTTTTCACATTACTTCAAATTTTAATTATTATTTGAAATTAGTATAAACTAAAGTAAAAACGTTTCAATAACTATTATTTTATGTTTTTTCAACATTTTGATTGCAAAATAATGTTAAATTTTATAGCTGCATCTTCCCTATTAGCACTGCCCTATCTCAACTGCAACTCTGGCTTCGGCGGTTAGGGACCCGAGCAACTCCTATACGCATACTTTAATAATACGCGCGTATTGAAAATGAGAAACAACACAAAGGGTGTCCAATTTCACCAAGTGACAGCTACGGCCTTGGAACGTATCGGATACGTTTTCGAGGTTGTCAAAATTCCCCAGGCATGACCACAGATAAGATAAAATATATAAATAGTTTATAGTAGTAATTTTGTACTAAAACTACTAGTCCGCCTCGAACTAATAGTATAAGAGCCCATGACACTGAACTTTTTGTTTTTTCATACATCTATAATCTTTTGATGCTGCTGCCACTGACAAGGCCACGCACGGGGGCTTGCAGCACCGCATTACCGTGTAGCCCTACCCCTCCCCTGCTTCGAGGAACAAAGGAAATCTAGGAGACTTATCGTACTAGAAACCGGATTTTTTATTAATAAAAAAAATACGCCACCACTTTTTGCATTGCAGCATCGGCATTTCGTGTTCCCCCATTAAAGACGCGACTAATTATATATCTCATCTAGGAGACTTATCGAACTAGGTTCAGTGTCGTGGGCTCTCTTACTATAAGAACTCGCCATTTTCTTGCAAACGAGTGACCAATATAACAAGACCCTAATCATGCTTATGTAAGAACTCTTAAATTGTATTGAGCTCTACTACAGCCCCAACAAATTTCATATAGATCAGAAAAATGTTACTAAAGTTATCGCGCGACAACTATTCAAAATCAATAAGCCATCTAAATGCACAGACTTCTAGATAGCAGTTTTTTGTAAGAACTTCACTACGCTTATGCTCCGCTCGTTCGATAACAGTTAAAATGGGCGAATTAATAAGATATTGTTGATAGCCCGGCGGTAAGTCGTCCGACCGGACTTTTATTTCGGAGGTCTCTTGTCTAATGGGTATGGGTCCGGGGGTATCATGATTTAGATAAGTATTATAGTTTTACGGTATTTATAGTAAGTACAGTGACCATAAGTAGAGGGGAAGGTCACTATAAAATATAACGGTTACACTCACTTGAGTCACTTCGCGCGACATGTTTCGGAGAGCTTAGGTCTCCATCTTCAAGCACTAAGAGTGCTATTTGAACCGGCCCGTAGCGCACGTTGCACGACGCGTTGCCGACTGCCGGCCTGCGTCCCGCTCGCCGTGCAGCTCGTGTCGCCCGCTCTTACCGTAACCGTTATATTTTATAGTGATAGTATGTCTCACGAAAGTTTTAATTTACTAGAGGGGCAGGTGTTCAAATTTAAATGTTCTTGGATTGACTTTAGGTTTTCATCCATTAATTACGTCACACGTAAGGGGGAGGGAGGGAGTCAACGAAGTGTGGCAACGGGTAGGGGGTTAAATTTTTGTGACGTCACGTAGGTATACAAATATCGTGTCGGTATTATCTAAAATTAACTTTGTTGAAGATACATAAAGGGTTCCAATCCTTTATGTCATGTAATCTGATATTGGTCGTTTTACACTAGTGTAGGTTGAACGGTTACACGGTAGTGTAAGTTCTGACGGAAGATCAGCGCTGCGGGCTCCACCAAGTCCGTGGCCAGCATGCTGAGTCAGCGCCAATTCTATACCACAACACATGACCCTTGATCAAGTTAGCTATGTATATACAATATGTAGCTATAAATAGTTCATCCAAGTTTAATGTAATTTTATTTGGTCTGATTTGTTTGAAAATTTTTCGCTATGCCTGTAAGTTGTTCGGAATAAAGATTTTATCTATCTATCTATCTATATTCAAACACTTCAGGGTAGTATTTTTATATATATATTAATATTGTCTTCGGTTGCCGCGATAGTTATTCATGAAATAAAACAATTAAAAACCGATTTTATTGCGTGTACTGAACTACTGAGCTTAAATTACATCCCGACGTTTCGAACACTTTACAGCGTTCGTGGTCAACGGGTCGACTGAGGAAAAATATACAATTACCCCCGTTCAAAAACTATCACAATATGCAAACCTACCCACATATTAAATATTAAACAAATTTGTGTTTGCACATGCCAGAGGGGCCTTTATAAAACAAAACAAATGCTAATAATGTCAAATACCTAATATTTTAATAAGAAATAATGTCAAATACCAAATAATTTACAAATTAAATTAGTATTGAATTATGTTTGTTGTTTGTTTGCTGTTTGTGTTTGCCACCGTCGTGGTATAAAAAAAAAAAAAAATATTAGTGGCCCGTCGACCAAGGTCAGCAGTCTGTGAGCATGTCATGGCCCAATCACTCAGTTAAATTTGACAAACCGCAAATCCTCGTCAAGGAGAAACGATACATTCCTCGGATGTTGCGAGAGGCAATCGAGATTTAAAAAAATCCAAATTTCAACAGAGAGGATGGTTTTTCGGTACCATCAGCTTGGGATCCAGTTATTCATTTGGTTAAGGAGCAAGCTAGACATAGGACTGTGAGACCATAATGGTGGAGTGTGGACACTAATAATAATTTAATACTAATTTAATTTGTAAATTATTTTAATTTTTTTTTATTTGACCGTATTAACATTCTTTATATTTTTTGTAACTTAAAATTATTTGACATTGTAAATTAGGTATTTGACATTGTAAATTAGGTATTTGACATTATTAGCATTTGTTTTTTTATAAAGGCCCCTCTGGCATGTGCAAACACAAATTTGTTTAATATTTAATATGTGGGTAGGTTTGCATATTGTGATAGTTTTTGAACGGAGGTAATTGTATATTTTTCCTCAGTCGACCCGTTGACCACGAACGCTGTAAAGTGTTCGAAACGTCGGGATGTAATTTAAGCTCAGTACACGCGATAAAATCCGTTTTTAATTGTTTTATTTCATATTTATATATTGTTAAAATATTTTGAGTGGAAGTAATAATAATGTTGAACATTATTTTTATATTTAATTAAAAAAAGAAAATATGTGACGTCACACCAGGGGGACGTATACAAAATGAGACCAAGTATGACAAGGAGGGAGAGGTAAAAAAAACATGAAATTGGTGTAACGTAATTTGTGGATGACCCCTTATTTTCATGGGAGTATGAGCATGTTAAGATAATTTTGAACACCTCGCCTGTATAGCCACTTGTGCTCACTGTATCTCTGTTTTCACTTATATTGTAAGCTGTTCTTCCAATATTTATAAAATGTATGAATGTATTTAACGTGAAGTGTGCAATAAAATTATACTTATATTGAAATTTAATTTACTTATACAATTTAACCTTCTCCCCTAACAATAAGTTGACGTCCGTAGGCTACTGTGGGTGTAAAGGTCTCTGGTTTTAGTTTTTCGTAAACGATAGCCCATACATAATAGTAGTTTTCGATACAAGTGCGAGAAGTATGTCATGTTGCACGAGTACCGAGGTTCCTTGACCCGAGCCGAGAGGCGAGGGTCAAGACTCGGGACGAGTGAAAATGACACTTCCGCACGTGTGTCGAAGAACGTTTTTTAATACAATTGTGAAAAAACTAAAAAAATCGATTTGCAGATCAGATTACTTTTTAGCTACTAGCGCATAAAATCAAACTTTACGCACGATTTGCAGCTACATAAATTAAACTTTTTGAGCAATTGTATTAATTTTTTTTACAAATGACCCGCTTATAAATGACCCACCTGAACTACGCGCAATTGGACATAAAGGAGTATTATGCGAGACCCAATAGTATTACTTGAACAACGCGCGATTGAATGAAGCTGTCTTTCGTACGCTGACAGAATATAAATGTTATTTTATTTAATTGTAGTTTTTTCGAAATTGTATTAAAAAACGTTGTTCGACAAACCTCGCCTCTCGGCTCGGGTCAAGTAACCTCGGTACTCGTGCAATATAACATACTTCTCGCACTTGTATCGAAAACTACTATTATCTACACTCATATTGTAAGTCCTCTAAAATGCATTCAAAAACCGTAGGCAATGACCAGCATTACAACAAACCATTTCACTATGATAAGTTTCTTATCTGTGGCAGTAATGTAATCTTAACTTTACATGCTCAAATATTGTTAAGTTATGAGTTTCAAATTTGGAACAGCTGTCAAAACCAACACAATTTCAATGGGTTTCTATTCGTATCCATAGATTTTAAAATGTTGTCGATACGAAACGTCAGTACGATATATTTTTTTACATAAACCGCACGACATTTTGATCTCGGATGACATGAGAATAAGGACATTGTTCGTTGGCTAATATAAAAAAAAAACTCGCGACAGAAGTTTGTACGGCCGCCATTTCTGTTATCAACTTGTCAGTTATTGTTTGTCGAAACATTTTTAATTGTGAAAATGTAAATGTTTACTGTTAACTATATTATAATAAATAAATATACTTTCCTTATCAGTTCTAATTTATTTATTTTTATTAAGCTTACACCTGTGGGTATGTTTCAGCACTTGTATCTATCTACCTAGTAATGCAGGTCAATTGCCTTCGGCTTCTGAACCCATCTTTGAGTACTTGCAATATGTGTGTCGATAAAGAAATGTATGCAACTGTACATAATTAGGCCTTAAAACACTCGTGTGATCCTATAATGAGTCCGTGTTTTAAGGCCCCTCATTATGTATAGTTGCATAAACTACTAATTTTCGACTTATCCAAATTCGACTATACACGGATTATTCCCCCTATTCGGCAGTAGTTTTCGTTTGGTGAGCTACTAATTAAAACATGATTGTGATAGTAAATCTATGTTTATAAAACAACATCGGTTACACCATTTACAACTCAAGAACGGCTAAACCGATTTTAATGATGTTTGATTTTTTGGATTTATCTTCGCCCCAAATAGTGTAATATACATATTAAAATGAAAAAAAAAGTAGTTGGCGGTACGAAGTTCGCCGGGTCGGGTTTAAAATAAAATGGACGCAAAATAGGTAATTAAAAATATTTAATATGTATGTACAATTGTACATTATTTACAGTCTTTAAGAAAAATTATACTAAAATTAATTGATCATCTTACTGTAGGGACAAAGGTTATATTTATTAATGTATATTTTTTTAAGTAAAAAAAACCTTTCTACGTTTAAAAATAAAAAAGCTTTTTTTTATCATTCGAAATAATGAACATAGTCAGTCATCAAATCTATTTATAACCGACTTCAAGATTTGAAAAGAGGAGGTTCTCAATTCGGCGTGTATGTTTTTTTTTTTTTTTTTTTTTTTTTTTTTTTTTTTTATGTTTGTTACTCCATAACTCCGTCATGTCTGAACCGATTTTGAAAATTCTTTTTTTGATTGTAAGTATATATATACAGATTGGTCCCGTTTTTGTCAAAACGCAGTTCTGATGATGGGATCCATGAGGAATCGAGAGAACTCCTCAAATCTTAAAGGCATACATATAGTGATTTTTATATTTTTATCAACAAAACCATCATTTTCACTCAAAACAGTGACATTTGATGAAGTAGAACTGCTGATGATGATCAGAACGGAACTCTTCAACGACGCATAGTTCACGTTTGGCGATTCGTCCTCTTCGCTGTGTTTGTTTAGCAAGTTTAATTGTCAGAACAAATGTTCGTCAAGCTCAAGTTCTGATGATGGGATCCATGAAGAATCGAGGGAACTCCTCAAATCTTAAGGGCTTACACATAGTGATTTTTGTATTTTTATCAACAAATCAAGCATTTTCATTCAAAAGAGTGACATTTGATGAAGTGGAACTGCTGATGATGAACAGAACGGAACTCTTCAACGACGCATAGTTCATGTTTGGCGATTCTTCCTCTTCGCTATGTTTGTTAAGCAAGTTATTTCATTGTATGGAATCTAAGTGCACCATCTACAATAATCCTTCACCGGCTACCCCCATTGAAGTCGGTTTTTTTTTCTTAAAAATTATTTTATCACAGCTCACTAGAAAAAAGCTTTAGATAAATAACTAATTAACTATGTACCTACATACTTACAACATTATTACTATAATGGTAAGTTACCAAGGGATGAAAGGCATCCATTACCGACGAGATGTTTTTGCCCTAGAACGGAGTGGTTTCCACTGAGTTTTAACACTCTACTTTTCATTTCGAATATGAAGGAAGTAAAAAAAGCCAAAATTAGAAAAAACGGATATAGCGACATGCGTCCGTCTTAAGACGCAGGACAAACGCGCCCCGTCCGTAATTTCTTGGGATTGGGTTGCCGAACGGATCCTATACTTCCATAGGATGATGACTCAATTGGTGTCTATAGTAAGTAACGCTTCTTTCAGTAAGGCTGCTTCGGCTTCCATTTCCTGAAGACTGCGTGGTGGCTTAGCTGGATGGGTCGAAGAGAACCTATAGAGAAAACTTTAGTTAATACCAAATAAACAATAGTATTTTATACAATCGTAACATAATGAAGAGTTTTTCAGTTGAGTACCGTGTGACTGAAAAGGTACGAGATTGAAAGGCTTAATTATGTCACTTTGTCGCAATATTGTCGCTTAAAATAGGCAAGCCGGTAAGAATTAAGTTCGACGAATGCCTTACAATACAACCTGTTCCCTCTATACAATTTAGTATCTTTATTTAATCGTATGGCGTATATACATAAACATTTCAAAACTAAAAAGAGATATTATCATAAGTCCACATTCAGGGTCCCGAGCTCCCGAGCCACGAGATTATGTCAGGTGTTAAATTGAATAGATCTCCCGGGGAGCCAGAGTATGAATATAGAGGGCATCGATGTAGAATGTGCTCCAGTAACTTTGATCGCCCGCTGGATCGTACCGGCGGTCGGGGAGGAGGGCGGCCCTCCTCCCAGACCATTGTATAATATTGTATGAAAATCGCGGATGCGCGACGATGCAAAAATTTGCGACCATTAAAGCTCCATCGAAAAGTATGCGCTAGTGGTTCGGTTTATATAAAGTCTCAATTAAAGCATTATAGTCGACGAGTAGAAAAATCATTAGTATGGGACAATCTTACACAAATTGACCTATTCATAGTGTTGTGTTCCTGCCGGTGAGTAAGGTCACCAGAGAGCTCAAAGACTGGGTCTGGTCTGGGTCTCCCTTTAGCCGTCAAGACTGAATCCTCCTTTATATAAAGGGACGGCAACGGGCATGTGACACCTCTGGAGATGCAGGCGTCCATAGGCTACGGTAGCTGCTTATCATCAGGTAGGCCATATTTTTGTTTGCGACCAGCATGGTGTAGTCCCACAGTAAGCTGAGTAAGGCTTCTATTGTGGGTGCTCTATGACGAGAATACATAGACAATAAACACAAGTAAATGCCCCTACTAGGGTTGCAAAAAAACGGTTTTTTTTGTCTTGAAAAAAAAAAACCTGAAAAAAAACCGTGAAAAAGAACAGTTTTTTTTGTGGAATATGTTTTTTTTTCAAAAGTACGAAATCTCAAAATTTGCAAGGCAGTTAATACTCTTATACGGTTGTTTTAGACTTTATGTTAACTATGAAACTAATTTAATTTAACAACTTTAATTTCTGGTTTTATTAAACTTATATTATTAATGAAATATGTAGTGGTACTATGCTGCTGATAGTTCTAGTGAATAAGTTCAAAGTTTTTTTGCATTTACTGAGAATAGTTTAGTTACATAACAGACATACCTACTTTAATGTACTTAGTTTTAAGTTACTTATATGAATAAATCACGAAAAACCGTATTTGTCGTAATATTTGTTCATCTGAAAAAAAAAACCTTATTTAGAAAAAAAACAATGGTGCCAGGTTTTTTTTCATGTTTTTTTTCTATTTGCAACCCTAGCCCCTACCCTACCAGGATTCGAACATGGGACCTAATGCTTCGTAGGCAGGCTCACTACCGACTAGGTTACGGAGGCCAGGCCGTTTTAAAAAAAGCAGACGCCAACGACAAATTGTTTGAGTACTGTATTTTCCTAATTATTTTAATTTTTAGGGTTATTTAGTCTACTACTACTGGACAGTAGTCCATCAGTCTGTCTGTGGCGTGGGTCTGTGATCGTTAGTACTAATTTGGTATGACTATAATTATTTATTCAATTATTAACCACGCCGACAATAATAAACGAAATAGAGACACTAATAAACATATGTTTTGATAAAGTCAGTACTTTGAAAACAATCGCTTCGAAAGTTTAAAAAAATATGCCCACTGCCCACACCCCACGGGGGGCGTGCCCCACTGGTTGGGAAACCCCGTTCTATAGGGAGGTTAGATACTTTAACTACTTCTATGTAGACAAAGTAGCGGGCTGAAGCTAGTCTATGGATTACTAAGAGTTATCAGAGTACTGTCAAGGGTGTCTACTCCACGAAGTGACAGCTGCGGCTATGAATGGTACAAGGAGGATAAAAACCTCTATGTTACAAAAGTGTCCGTCGGAAGGCGATAAACTGATGGCGCCACAATGATATTAAATTTTAATAATTAATTTTGATATTAAAAAATTCAATCCATACATATTTATAGAATAATTATTTGCGGAGAAGAAAAACACTCTGAATATTAATTTTATTTAGAATGTCATATAAGTATTAAATATCGGTAATTCATTTAAAATGCTCATTTATACCTAGCGCCACCCGGAGATATTTGGAACTATTGTTTAGTGCTTACCGCTGGACACTTTCGACCGTTTTCCTATAAGAGAGACCGATCCTCCTTGTACCATCCATAGCTGCTGCCTTGGAACGTATCGGATACGTTTTCGGGGTTGTCAAAATCCCTTTCGTTTATTTGCCGCACGACCGCAAATATTTAAGTAAGTTATGGTAGTAGTTAAGTACTAAAATAATTATTAGATTGGGCAAATAAGGTATTAAATCGGACCTTTATCTAATTTTGTATTAAAATTACTGATAGATTAGGTAGATTGAGGCAGATTGGTGCAGG
The DNA here is from genome assembly GCA_947086415.1 of Pammene aurita. Classification (NCBI taxonomy): domain Eukaryota; kingdom Metazoa; phylum Arthropoda; class Insecta; order Lepidoptera; family Tortricidae; genus Pammene; species Pammene aurita. Next base: position 12,899,638 of record OX352316.1, read on the forward strand.
TCCAGCAATAATACTAATTGCGTACTTGTCAACCCTACGTCGAGAGGTAAAATTGTATGGAGACGCCATCTGTCACCGTTCATCTGTCTAAGTTCTGTCAATCGCTGATTTTGTAGGGAAGACGACCTTCTGTATTAAATACTATTATATTATTCTATGGTACTGTGCTGTACTAATAAAGCTAGTCTATAGATTACGTAAATATTTTTATCAAAATACTGTACTATACTCTATGTCTTTAGGTATTTAAATAAAAGTCAACATTTTTTAAATTTTCGGGTAGTTATAACTAGACCCCGGACTTTGGTGGCAATGACGTCACAATAGGGTGATTTGGGGAGTAAACGGAACGGTGTTATGAAATACGGTTAAAAACTCGGTTGTTAACCGAATACATTTTGATTAGACATTTTCAACAAAATTATCTAGTAAGTTGATCAATATTATCTTTTAGTGTTTTAATGGCCTCCTAGCCCAGTCGGTAGTGACCCTGCCTACGAAGCAGGAGGTCCCGGGTTCGAATCCTAGTAAGGGCATTTATTTGTGTGTTGATCACAGATATTTGTTCCTGAGTTATGGATGTTTTCTATGTATTTAAGTATTTATCCATATTTATCTATTATATATATCGTCGTCTAGTACCCATAACACAAGCCCTTTTGAGTTTACTGTGGGCCTAGGTCGATTTGTGTAAGATTGTCCCATAATATTTATTTATTTATTGTATGGTTTAAACCATACAATTGTACGTTAAACAGGCTTGACAGTTGTGACGAACAAAGAGTGAGTGACCGACAAAACCAATGCCAGTATAACGTACAAATGCATGGTTTGCAAGTAATGCAAACGATAGTATTAATCAACTTACTAAGTAATATTGTTAAAAATGTCTAATTATGTATTCGGTTAACAACCGAGTTTTTACCCGTATTTCATAACACCGTTCCGTTTACTCCCCAAATCACCCTATTGTGACGTCATTGCCACCAAAGTCCGGGGTCTAGTTATAACTTTTATTGGTTAACCAATCAAATACAAAACTGCCTGGATCTGTCACTTAACGACCAGGCTTTAACCAATATTATTTGATCGTGTAATGTTTTCATCTACCCTCAACTGGCTTAAGGAGCCATTTGAGGGTAGATCTTATTTACTTTTATTTAAATACCTAAAGATACAGAGTATAATAAAGAGTACTTACTGATCGTGTTTAGCAAGCTCCAAGTATATGAGATCGTTTTGTATGAAGTCCCCTTTTTTCCGTGGCATTATATGGCAGTGTATATTATTTGATCGTGTAATGTTTTCATCTACCCTCAACTGGCTTAAGGAGCCATTTGAGGGTAGATCTTATTTACTTTTATTTAAATACCTAAAGATACAGAGTATAATAAAGAGTACTTACTGATCGTGTTTAGCAAGCTCCAAGTATATGAGATCGTTTTGTATGAAGTCCCCTTTTTCCGTGGCATTATATGGCAGTGTATATTATTTGATCGTGTAATGTTTTCATCTACCCTCAACTGGCTTAAGGAGCCATTTGAGGGTAGATCTTATTTACTTTTATTTAAATACCTAAAGATACAGAGTATAATAAAGAGTACTTACTGATCGTGTTTAGCAAGCTCCAAGTATATGAGATCGTTTTGTATGAAGTCCCCTTTTTCCGTGGCATTATATGGCAGTGTATATTATTTGATCGTGTAATGTTTTCATCTACCCTCAACTGGCTTAAGGAGCCATTTGAGGGTAGATCTTATTTACTTTTATTTAAATACCTAAAGATACAGAGTATAATAAAGAGTACTTACTGATCGTGTTTAGCAAGCTCCAAGTATATGAGATCGTTTTGTATGAAGTCCCCTTTTTCCGTGGCATTATATGGCAGTGTATATTATTTGATCGTGTAATGTTTTCATCTACCCTCAACTGGCTTAAGGAGCCATTTGAGGGTAGATCTTATTTACTTTTATTTAAATACCTAAAGATACAGAGTATAATAAAGAGTACTTACTGATCGTGTTTAGCAAGCTCCAAGTATATGAGATCGTTTTGTATGAAGTCCCCTTTTTTCCGTGGCATTATATGGCAGTGTAGATGCTAAAGAAAGTTAAATCACATATTTACTTTACAAATAATCCAGCAGTTATGTTGAATGAAGGTAAGGGTAGCTGGAAAGTAATCCGAACTCAACGGGTAGTTTGGGGGTATACTACGAAGACCCTCCTAAGTTTTCGACCTCGAGGATCTTGTGCTAATTTGAAAGGGGGATAAAAACCTCAAAATTATCTGACTTTTGTCTGTTTTTTGCATCTCATGAACTAAGCATATTTTGTGAATTAGATGATAAAGTTAAAGAGCATTATTTGGCTTAATATTTCTTTATTAAACTGTTAAAGTGTCATGCTTGAAAAGTCTTTACTTTTCAGAATTGCTAAAAAAGAATTGATTCCGCCCGCCATATTGGAGTCTCAACAATAAATTGGCTGTATCTTCGTTAATATTTGGCCTGAAAATCTAGTATGACAGTTAACTTTCAGGAAATTTATTGCTCTTTAACATTGCCATACAAGGTCTACACAAAAAGTGCTTAGTTTATGAGATAAAAGCAAACAACTGAAAAAATTGAGGTTTTAGTCCCCCTTCAAATTAGCACAGAGTCCTCGAGGTCGAAAACTTAGGAGAGTCTTCCTAGGATTTTCCCTAACGACCCGTTAAAGTTCCGTTGAGTTCCAATAACTTTCCAGGTGAAATGTACGTAACTGCTGGGCTAAAACATACTAAATAAATTAAAACTGCTATCTATCCTAGAGTACATAATATAATTTACACAATCGTGGTGAATCTGATGAAACGTTTATAATAATAAAAAAAACATATATGTAACTGCGAAGCAATGAAAAGTACCGCTAAACATGGTGGCTTAAAAATGCAATGCAATCCGCAAGACAATAATACGTAAGAGTTTATATGATTCGAGCCGTTAATAGAAGAGATCATGTAAATTATGAATAATGCTGCTTGTACATACGACCATTAGAAATCTATCATAGGAGCTTAATTTTATTAAAGTCATAGTCACCTCGTTTGACCGTACATAAATAATGCTGCTTGTACATACGACCATTAGAAATCTATCATAGGAGCTTAATTTTATTAGTCATAGTCACCTCGTTTGACCGTACTATTTCCATAGCATTGTATAGTATGTATTATAGTTCAAAATCTGTAAGAATGAACTTTTGACACATCGCAACGCCCGTAGAACGTAAACGCGCAAGACACTTTGAAATTATAAACAAAATCCCATAACGATTTTACAGCTTGTCATGTACGTAAACACAATATTTCACTTTTTATAAACATAACTTAATTAATGTTAATTTTTTTCATATCTTAGTTATTGAATATTTTACGATAACAATTTAGCATGCAAACAGTTACGGTCTAGGCCTCCTTTTTTTTAAATTTAGTGTTGTGACCATGTCTGCTGTTCCGATTCATATAACATTTCCGTAAGTCGATAAAATCGATTATGTAATCAATAGACAATATAAGACTTTCTTATCATATTGTATTAATTATGGAATTATTATAATGCCATACATAATTAGTAGATAACAATTATTAAATGATCATTTCCTAAATAGTTATATGTTCTGCTTTGTTATAGTTAAGTTTTCCTTTTTTAATTTATTTTTGTATATTAGGCATAACTGCATACAACTCATCTCAACTCATATTCTCGGTGGAATCACTGACTTCCGAGTCACAGGCATCCGCCTAGTTCGGGAGACAGAGGCTCAGTTCCGGTGAAACTGTTTCAAACCTAATACATAAGTCTCTCTTAAACTATTAGCGTACTGTGCAAATATTACTTACACTTTTGTATTAGGTTTAAGTCAATAAACATTATTCAATCTCTCATTCTTATTGTTATAATTTGAGAAGATTTGTGATACAAAATATATAGGCATGTAACAAAAAAAAATCGGTTGTAGTAAAATCGATTCGAACAATTCATAAATAATCGCTAAATTTGACAAACGATACGTCTTAGCCCCATCACTAATGACGTCAATACTGAAGTGTCAAAAGTTCATTCTTACAGATTTTGAACTATAAGTGAATTTTATATAGGTTCACAAAAATTATGCAAATTTGCTAAGTGTGGTAGGGCACGTTCAGCGAATGTCATCTCGCTCAAATCTGGAACAGAGCCCGACTGGGCAAGTACCTCCACGTTACAGAAAACCACAGCCAAATAGCACTAGACCCTACTCATAGTGTTGTGTTCCTGCTGGTGAGTAAGGTTGCCAAAGAGCTCAAAGAGGACCCAGTGTGTTGACGATGAGGGACCTTCTTGTTCCTTTAGCCGTCAACACAGTGAATTCTCCTTTTTGTAAAGGCTCGGCAACGCGCATGTGACTCCTTTGGAGTTGCAGGCGTCCATAGGTTACGGTAGCTGCTCACCATCAGGCGGGCCGTATGCTTGTTTGCCACCGTCGTGGTATATATATAAAAAAATTCATTCATAATAATATAAAAATTAAACCAGCAGCCCGCCTTGAACTGAGAACTCGCGATTTACTTACAAACGAAATGACCAATATAACAAGACCCTTACGATGATTTTTCCGCGCCTTCTAGCTCCATAATTCCTTGATCGATCCTGCTCATAAACGAACTCTAAAATTGTACTGATCCCTGCTTCAACCTGACCAAATTTCATAAAGATCGGAAAAAAGATACTAAATTTATCATGGCACAGACGTCTAAGTATCCGGGTGACAGTTCCGTTGTGTCCGAAGTTGTCTGTAAGAACTTCACTTCGCTTACGCTCCGCTCGTTCGATAAGAAAAGCACTATGATTACTATGAACCATAAGCTCTAAATAAAACCATACAACTGCGAAATAATGAAAAGTACCTTGACAGTTTGTCCCGCGTCTGGTCCGTCTTGTATAGTCACCGTGCACGACTCCGTGTCGTGGACTTTCTCCATTAACTGTAAAAAGAGTGTTCTATAGCGTAAGGAACCATTTATAAATTTAAATGGATGTCATATACAAACGCAAAAGTGACCTAAGTGGCAAATGGCCTTGGTAACTTTTGATAGTAGTGTGTCTACTTAAAATAAATAAATCTAATAATTTATTAAAAAAACTTTTAGTGTCTCGAATATTCTTTACCTACCTACGTACCTAAAATGATAATGTCTTCTGTAATCCTTCTTCAAACTATTTAAAGATACTTATTTCGGTAGTAGGTATGTACCATTTATGTAGTTAGTTAATAAGTATAACTATTGCATCCCCAAAAGACGATGGGCTTACAAAAAATTGTTGTTTGCGGGTGATATTTTATTTAGCAATAATAAATAAAATAATATTTTAACCTAATCTGTTCTTATTTTTCCAGACGTGAAAAATAAGATATTACGTTCATGGTGGCAATTTCTTTTTTATGGAAGTCGCGTCTTATTGGCAAACGAAGTACCTTTTAAAGGGGAAGGTAACTGTCAAAGTGACATCTCCAACATTGGTCCTTAGAAAAGCTAAATTTATATGGCGCGGAGTAGTTTTTATTTATTTTCGCGAAAATGACTCAATGTTTTGTCTTGAATTGCTCCGAAATTGAAATCCACCAGTTTTTGAAATACACTAACATTAAAATGCTATAGATTAACGCCATAGGGAAGGTTTTTGCTTAAGAAAAGCTTTTTGACTGCATACTAGTTAAGGACCATTCATCTCATCTCTTTCTCTTGTTGTATGGAATCTGGAACAGCGCCCTCTATAAAAAGTTTTCATCAGCCTTCCCCATTGAAAACTCCAAAAATATTTACGTGAAATTGTGTTCATTTAAATCAATATAAAGCATTACCTTTTGCACAAGTCGTACGGTGGTATAAAAATCCCGTGCCTCCTCATCCGTGAGGTCTACGTTCCGCTCGGCGCAGCGTTTCGGAGCCACCAATACGTGCCCCGGCGTCACACAACTGAATGAATGAATGAGTGAATGATATATTGGCATGAAAATACCTAAAATACAAGACTTATATCAAAGCCCTACAGCACAATTGTACTAATTGCATCGTATTCTAATAATGAAACACAAATTGAATGTACCCATACACATTTAATTAAATTTAACATAGGGTAAATCGCCAGTTACTGGTCACTGTCCAATAACTGGCCACCTGATACTCGTACTAAAAATGAACTCTGTTTACCTACAAACAAAGCTGAAGTAGAAACTGAAGGGTTTCAATAGCTGGCCACGTTATACTAAAATGAATTTTGTTTGTAGGTACGCAGAGTTCGTTTTTAGTATGAGGTGGCCAGTTATTGGACAGTGGCCAGTAACTGGCGATTTACCCTACATACACCAAATTAATTTATTTTAATAATTTAGAATGTCACCATTCAAAAATATAATCAATAAAAATACACAAACTCATACTAAATAAGACACAATTAAAATAAAATAAAATAAAAAAAAACATAATCAATTATAAGGATAACTGCCTACTGGTGACTTCAGTAAACTCCGTCAGAGAATAGTTAAATAAGTCCGTTTTGGCAGAAACTTCATTTAATATCTTATGCACAATCATATATAATATATACCACACATATTACATGCCTTTATTCGACAGTTTAGCATGTCTTCCGAAAGTGTAAAGATTTTATAAATATGTAATAAGATTTTTTTGATACTCACCGAAGATTGACGAAAGCGTACGTCAGTTCGCTAGTATAAAAAACGCACGTCTCGGGTATCTGAACATGTCCGAACTGCCTCGAAGGGCCTGGGGGCTTCGGTGGCGGCGCCGGAGCACCCTCGGGAGTCGCCGTCGGTTCTATACTTCCGGTGCGCAGGCTTAGAGCGTAGAGGGAATAGACATTTTTCCTGAAAATTATGATCATATCATAATTTAATCGATTTAATAGTAGGTTATGTAACTGTTACGTAATAAGGCCTAATTACGTACAGTTGCATACACTGCTTTATCTACACTCATATTATATATCCTAAATGAAAAGTTCGGAAACCATAGAATGACCGCCATTGCACCGCCATGGCCAACTCGATTGTGCCGGCGGTCGGGCGAGCGCGTGCCGTTGGTCAGGAAGGAGCACAAGATTTACATTATGTTATCTTATCAAATTCGATGTTTGGAATTTTAAACTCATTACGTATCAATATATGAGCATGTAAAGTTAAAATTACGTTACTGCCACAGATAAAAAGCTTATCATAGTAAAATCGGCTGTGGTAATGCTAGCCATTTCCTACCGTTTTTGAACACGTTTTAGAGGACTTACAATGTGAGTGTAGATAAAGTAAAATTCAGGATGGATATTAAATGCGTTAGCGAGGGCAGATTCCCATTTATGTGAATATGTTTTTCTATGAAAGCAATCCCACGACCGAAGCCGAAATAATTCGATTGAGTAGAAAATAGTACCTATACAAAAACATATCGCATTATTATTTTTTTGTTTTGTATGGTGATTTGGCCTGTTGGGACGACGTGTCCTATAAAAAAAATATTTTTTTCGCGCCAAAAATTTTTTCACCTACTTTTTCTCACTTGCAACACGATACCCTTAAACAGATCACCAGTATTTTTGTTAGCCACTATATAAATTATAAACTGAATAGATGTCATAGATGAAATAAAACGTCACTTAGGTCTCCGGTGTCCAGGGCTGGAATTGAACCAGCGTCTTCTGTATTCACGGCAGACGCCTTTTCTTTGTGCTCTATCGTAGCTAGTGATTGCAAATCCGTGAACATTTTTTCAAATCCGGATTTTCGGATTTTGGTTTGACCGAAATCCGAACTTCGGATTCAATCCGGATTTTAAGGAAGGCATATCCAGTACTAGAAAAAGTGAAACAAACAACCAAATAAGTAGTCTTTATTAAAAATAAAAAATAAACAGAATGCGTACACAGCGTAAACTTCTACGACAATACCAAAATCGTTATTAAAAATAAAAAACAGAATGCGTACACTGCTAAGTGTCCAAGTTAGCTCACGAGGTAAGGTCTTTACGTGAAAATTTTTGCTCTCGGCCACGGGAATACAACAGTGACTCGGACGTATTATCGATCTGTACGTCTGACGAGCTGGAGACTCCAGAGGCCCCTGCGTTACCTGGACCAGGGCCTGCAAAGGAAATAAGTTTCAAGCTTGAAACTACCCTCACATACCCGTACGATACGTAGAACGTATAAACCACAAGTTCACAACATTATACCATTTCAGCTATGATTATAAGAAAATAAGCCCATTTAGGTTAGATTTAAGTACATTTAAAAAGCTCACATTAGTCACATTATCGTTTGCAGTGAGACGGGTATTTGTTAAAGGATAGGTATAGCTTTGTTAGTAGGTACTTATGTTATGTAGCAGTAAAAACATTTCAGGTACAAACGACCACGCCACGAATGCCACGATACGCTGCTCTCCTGAGCTTAAAAATGGTATTCTATAAATACATACAAAATAATTTTTAAGAAAAAAAAACCGACTTCAATGGGGGTAGCCGGTGAAGGATTATTGTAGATAGATGGTGCACTTAGATTCCATACAATGAAATAACTTGCTTAAAAAACGCAGCGGAGAGGACCAATCGCCAAACGTGAACTATGCGTCGTTGAAGAGTTCCGTTCTGATTATCATCAACAGTTCCACTTCATCAAATGTCACTCTTTTGAATGAAAATGCTTGATTTGTTGATAAAAATACAAAAGTCACTTTATGTATGCCTTTAAGATTTGAGGAATTCCCTCGATTCCTCGTGGAACTCATCATCAGAACTTGAGCTTGACGAAAATTGGTCCTGACAATCTAACTTGCTTAACAAACATAGCGAAGAGGAAGAATCGCCAAACATGAACTATGCGTCGTTGAAGAGTTCCGTTCTGTTCATCATCAGTAGTTCCACTTCATCAAATGTCACTCTTTTGAATGAAAATGCTTGATTTGTTGATAAAAATACAAAAGTCACTATGTGTAAGCCCTTAAGATTTGAGGAGTTCCCTCGATTCTTCATGGATCCCATCATCAGAACTTGAGCTGGACGAACATTTGTTCTGACAATTAAACTTGCTAAACAAACACAGCGAAGAGGACGAATCGCCAAACGTGAACTATGCGTCGTTGAAGAGTTCCGTTCTGATCATCATCAGCAGTTCTACTTCATCCAATGTCACTGTTTTGAATGAAAATGATGGTTTTGTTGATAAAAATATAAAAATCACTATATGTATGCCTTTAAGATTTGAGGAGTTCCCTCGATTCCTCATGGATCCCATCATCAGAACAGCGTTTTGACAAAAACGGGACCAATCTGTATATATATACTTACAATCAAAAAAAGAATTTTCAAAATCGGTTCAGACATGACGGAGTTATGGAGTAACAAACATAAAAAAAAAAACAAAAAAAAAAAAAAAAAAACATACACGCCGAATTGAGAACCTCCTCTTTTCAAATCTTGAAGTCGGTTAAAAATAGATGAACTAGTAAATAGAAATTACCAATTAAGATTTTAAGGTACCTACGTAACCTACGTAAACTACTGCCAACAAACTGTCCTGCAGTTTGGCAGAAGATAAGTTTGTAAACCAAGGGTTGTTTCGTGAATAAATGTATTATTTATTTATTTATTTATTTATTTATTTACGTTGAATTGAAAGGTTCGTATTCTACATATGCAAGTTTTCATGTAATTTTTAATTAAAGTAGGCACCTACCTATACCATGGTTTTAAGCTTAGTAGGGCGAATGTGTTACGATTTTACGAACAACGCGAACGAAACAGCTCAATGTATTAAAATATTTTAAATACTTACCAATACTAGTAAAATATCCAACACTTGACAACGACAACTGAATAGTCTAATATGTGTATGATTGTTACAATCGTTGTGTATCGAAATTAATACAAAAGTAATGAATAATACTTTGCAAACAAGGTCACGCACAACGTAAATCAAAAGCTGCCTGTTATACTCTGAACAATTTGAACTGAACTCATCCACTTAGTGTCTTATCTTTTGTGTGTAAACCGCAGGGGCGCGTGCCACTATGAAAAAAATGGTTTGACCACATGTTAGCGTTTATTGAATTTCTACTATATGGACCACGCAATAAGATTCAATATGAACTAATACGAAAAAAGCTCTAAGTTCTATACGGTTGCACCCAATACAAGCGATTCAAATGCTCTAGCACCAGCGTAACTCGACACCGAGATTCGAAACAAACGTGCGTAATTGGAGATCGCGCTTGCACTGGTATTCCGAGCGCACGGCTAGTTAGCGATAAGGAGGCAATTGTAATTTTACCGAACGGGCAGGTAAAACAGGGTTGGATTCTGATTAAAACATTTGGGTGGATGTACGATTTACAAATATTTAATATATGAAATACATATATAATAGATTTTAATAAATATTGGGTATGTTAAAATTATAATCAGACATATAAATAATCAACTATTTTAAAATTGCTTTCTTAATTTTACAGCTTAGACTTACTTTTACCTATAGCAAATTATGTACTGAGAATAACTCAATTCAAATATAAATAATATGAATCTACATTATAGTTGTGCTTGTTATCATAATTCGAATGTGTTGCAGAAGAATATAAAAATATATGTATTTATAGTACATATTAGTCAACACAAATAATCATATTAATCTTTTCATCATATTTTTTTTTTCTAAATAATTTACGTGCCTACAACTATTCCTCGAATGAGGGTTTGTCATGTTTATTACATTTCTTATCAGATTTAAAAACGTTTAAAAAGAAAATAAATAAATAACAGATTTTAATAAATATAGGCTGAGTATGTTACAATTATAATCAGTCCTTTAAATACTCAAAGTCAAAGTCAAAAATGTATTTATTTAAGTAGGCATAGCAACAAGCACTTTCGAATCGTCAGTAACGATTATTATCTTAAGCTATTATATAATTAATAGAAATATATTTATGCAATTATACAAAAAAAAAATACGGGTCAAAATGTATCATCATCATTTCACAATAAGATCGACAAAACTTAAAAGATGAAAAAATGTATAATAAAATACTAGTTTAGAATGTTTCTAGAATAAAATGCAAATGTCAGAAGGAAAATCATTTATTTTTAACCGACTTCAAGATTTGAAAAGAGGAGGTTCTCAATTCGGCGTGTATGTTTTTTTTTTTATTTTTTTTTTATTTTTTATGTTTGTTACTCCATAACTCCGTCATGTCTGAACCGATTTTGAAAATTCTTTTCTTGATTGTAAGTATATATATACAGATTGGTCCCGTTTTTGTCAAAACGCAGTTCTGATGATGGGATCCATGAGGAATCGAGGGAACTCCTCAAATCTTAAAGGCATACATATAGTGATTTTTATATTTTTATCAACAAAACCATCATTTTCATTCAAAACAGTGACATTTGATGAAGTAGAACTGCTGATGATGATCAGAACGGAACTCTTCAACGACGCATAGTTCACGTTTGGCGATTCGTCCTCTTCGCTGTGTTTGTTTAGCAAGTTTAGTTGTCAGAACAAATGTTCGTCAAGCTCAAGTTCTGATGATGGGATCCATGAAGAATCGAGGGAACTCCTCAAATCTTAAGGGCTTACACATAGTGATTTTTGTATTTTTATCAACAAATCAAGCATTTTCATTCAAAAGAGTGACATTTGATGAAGTGGAACTGCTGATGATGAACAGAACGGAACTCTTCAACGACGCATAGTTCATGTTTGGCGATTCTTCCTCTTCGCTATGTTTGTTAAGCAAGTTAGATTGTCAGGACCAATTTTCGTCAAGCTCAAGTTCTGATGATGAGTTCCACGAGGAATCGAGGGAATTCCTCAAATCTTAAAGACATACATAAAGTGACTTTTGTATTTTTATCAACAAATCAAGCATTTTCATTCAAAAGAGTGACATTTGATGAAGTGGAACTGCTGATGATAATCAGAACGGAACTCTTCAACGACGCATAGTTCACGTTTGGCGATTTGTCCTCTCCGCTGCGTTTTTTAAGCAAGTTATTTCATTGTATGGAATCTAAGTGCACCATCTACAATAATCCTTCACCGGCTACCCCCATTGAAGTCGGTTTTTTTTTCTTAAAAATTATTTTTTATTTTTTTTTATTTTTTATGTTTGTTACTCCATAACTCCGTCATGTCTGAACCGATTTTGAAAATTCTTTTCTTGATTGTAAGTATATATATACAGATTGGTCCCGTTTTTGTCAAAACGCAGTTCTGATGATGGGATCCATGAGGAATCGAGGGAACTCCTCAAATCTTAAAGGCATACATATAGTGATTTTTATTTTTATCAACAAAACCATCATTTTCATTCAAAACAGTGACATTTGATGAAGTAGAACTGCTGATGATGATCAGAACGGAACTCTTCAACGACGCATAGTTCACGTTTGGCGATTCGTCCTCTTCGCTGTGTTTGTTTAGCAAGTTTAATTGTCAGAACAAATGTTCGTCAAGCTCAAGTTCTGATGATGGGATCCATGAAGAATCGAGGGAACTCCTCAAATCTTAAGGGCTTACACATAGTGATTTTTGTATTTTTATCAACAAATCAAGCATTTTCATTCAAAAGAGTGACATTTGATGAAGTGGAACTGCTGATGATGAACAGAACGGAACTCTTCAACGACGCATAGTTCATGTTTGGCGATTATTCCTCTTCGCTATGTTTGTTAAGCAAGTTAGATTGTCAGGACCCATTTTCGTCAAGCTCAAGTTCTGATGATGAGTTCTACGAGGAATCGAGGGAATTCCTCAAATCTTAAAGGCATACAGTGACTTTTGTATTTTTATCAACAAATCAAGCATTTTCATTCAAAAGAGTGACATTTGATGAAGTGGAACTGCTGATGATAATCAGAACGGAACTCTTCAACGACGCATAGTTCACGTTTGGCGATTTGTCCTCTCCGCTGCGTTTTTTAAGCAAGTTATTTCATTGTATGGAATCTAAGTGCACCATCTACAATAATCCTTCACCGGCTACCCCCATTGAAGTCGGTTTTTTTTTCTTAAAAATTATTTAATAAATCTTCTATACTATACTATAATAGGCTTTAGAAATAAGTTTACGTTTTACATCATTCTTGAATTTATTGAATGATAATTTGGTAATTTCTGTTGGAAGCATTATAAAACCTTAGAGTGGTGGGCACTGCCAGTTTATACGTATTTCTAGTATTAAAATTATATATATCACAGTTCTTTCTAAAATTAACAATGTTTCTAAGTACATACACAATATTTTCATAGATATATTGACTATGCACTGTCATTATATTAATGTCCTTAAACATATCTCTAACTGAGGCTCTATATTCTCTTAATAATAAATTATTAAAACATTGCTGTCTTAATTTTATACAATATGATAGTAATAAAAATACTTTAAAGGAAAAAATAACACTTCACACGTCTTTCATTTAGACATAACAGATGTGTCGCTAGGGTCGTTCTCTCATTGTTGTAATTGATAAACACGTGGTATAAGTACCTGTTTATTTCTGAATGTTATCTACCGTAATTTTCCCTACCCTATACCTAACCTCAATCATGAAAGAGGGAGCGAGATACCAATAAAAAAAATCTACCTGGTCTGTTATCAATTTCTGAGACACATTTGGTTATGACAGTTTTGAGTCTAGTGTTTGACTGGCTTTCGCTTGCTCAATACATGTTTTATTTCCCGATTCATGGTGCTCTTTTACGCAACTTGGCTACGTTTTACCGGATATTCCCTGCTTTCGATTGGATTTAGTACCTTGCGATTTAACGACCCCAGGCTGTGTCTATTGAATTATGATAACAAGCACAACTATAATGTAGATTCATATTATTTATATTTGAATTGAGTTATTCTCAGTACATAATTTGCTATAGGTAAATTTGCTATAGTGGCACGCGCGCCTGCGGTTTATACACAAAAGATAAGACACTAAGTGGATGAGTTCAGTTCATATTGTTTAGAGTATACCATGGACCAAATATTTTCGATCGGATTGAATGTCGGGTGATACGGTGGCAATCGTAAAACGGAGTGGCCATGTTCTTTTAAAATTGCATCTATGTGGTACTCACGAAACCGCTCTTTATTTTGTTTAATTAAATCATACAAACTGGTTTTGTACATCAACGGGCTATACGAAATGTTGTGTTCTGTCAACCAATCCACCATTTCTTGTTTATGAGAATTTGACGTTGGAGCACGATTCAAATGTTAGTTGTGATAGGACGCATTATCTACGATAAGTACGCTATTCGGTTTAAGGTTCGGTATTAATTTTTCTTTTAACCATTTTTCGTAGTTGACAAAGTTCATCTGGTCATGGTAATCTCCCGTTTTTTGGTTTGCCTTAAATATTAACAAAGCGTTGGGAATAAAACAATCTTTTCCTCCTGCGTGCACTATTATTAACCGCTGGCCTGTACTGATTTGTTTTTTAACACCAAATTCTGTTCCATCGGTCCAAGCTTCTCCGGACACATGTGAAGTGTGGATGTAGGTTTCATCAGTATAAACTAGTGGTCTATCTTCAGACAGATATTCCGCAATTTTGGTAAGGTAATTTATTCTTAGCAGTCGTATGTTGTGTCTTTCCATTAATATTTTTCGGTTGTCCTCGGTCTTTTTCCATTTAAATCCTAATTATTGTATTTGTTTTCGTAAGGTGGAAATGCCAAATTTGTAATCTATATCGGATTTTAACACAGAGTGGAGTGCCTTTAAGGTTGGAAATTGCTTATGGGACAGATGAGAATTGTATATAGTTCTCCGGATGACTTCCTGATCAAAATCGTCTACTGCTGATGACGGACAAGTAAGTAACTTTTTATTTCTCGGGGAGGTGAATTTCTTTGTTGTTGCGAATTTCTCACTATTGCTCTCAGACACAATGTTATAAACAGTAGAGAGACAAACACCTGTAGCTTTTTCAACTAACTGGGCAGCGGTGTAAGGGGAATTTAAATTTTTCTTCAGTTCAAGTTCAAAATATTTATAACAGTTAAAAATAATTTGCTTACTTTGACTCTCAATCGGACCAAAATTACTCACTGCCATATTTTTTGAAAATTATGTAACTTACACTTAGTCGTACGGGCTGACACAAAATTATTCTGATAATTGTGAGAATACAATAAAATCAGACGTAAAAATATATGCACTACGTAAATAATATTCACAATTTGACACTGACATTATTTTGGTATTTACTGCTTCAATATATAACAAACCTCTTTTTATGCTGATAGTACGAGAAAATAGAAAATTCAAATATAGAATGCCTGTAAACATACAATACTACTACATATGCAATTCCATGCTCTCGTTAATTTATCTATACCTTCTATGACTAAACACGTTCTTTCTTGCATCATCCAGCATATCCAGGTCTATCTTAGCCACACGGAACCCTACTTTCTCCCCGCAGTCTGCTAATACTTCCTCTACAGGTCCACACACTGAGCGTGTCCATAGCTTCTTCGTTTTGCTTCTTACCTTCTATGACTAAACACCGGCATGTTCTTCCTTACATCATCCAGCTTATCCAGGTCTATCTTAGCCACACGGAACCCTACTTCCTCCCCGCAGTCCGCTAACACCCTCCCCCACGGGTCCATACACAGAGCGTGTCCATAGCTTCTTCGTTTTGCTTCTTACCTTCTATGGCTAAACACCGGCATATTCTTCCTTACATCACCTAGCTTATCCAGGTCTATCTTAGCCACACGGAACCCTACATCCTCCTCGCAGTCTGCTAATACTTCCTCTACGGGTCCACACATACAGCGTGTCCGTAGCTTCTTCGTTTTGCTTCTTACCTTCTATGACTAAACACCGGCATGTTCTTCCTTACAGCATCCAGCTTATCCAGGTCTATCTCAGCCACACCGAACCCTACATCCTCCTCGCAGTCTGCTAATTCTTCCTCTACGGGTCCACACATACAGCGTGTCCGTAGCTTCTTCGTTTTGCTTCTTACCTTCTATGACTAAACACCGGCATGTTCTTCCTTACAGCATCCAGCTTATCCAGGTCTATCTCAGCCACACGGAACCCTACATCCTCCTCGCAGTCTGCTAATACTTCCTCTACGGGTCCACACATACAGCGTGTCCGTAGCTTCTTCGTTTTGCTTCTTACCTTCTATGACTAAACACCGGCATGTTCTTCCTTACAGCATCCAGCTTATCCAGGTCTATCTCAGCCACACGGAACCCTACATCCTCCTCGCAGTCTGCTAATACTTCCTCTACGGGTCCACACATACAGCGTGTCCGTAGCTTCTTCGTTTTGCTTCTTACCTTCTATGATTAAACACCGTCATGTTCTTCCTTACAGCATCCAGCTTATCCAGGTCTATCTCAGCCACTCGGAACCCTACTTCCTCCTCGCAGTCTGCTAATACTTCCTCTACGGGTCCACACATACAGCGTGTCCGTAGCTTCTTCGTTTTGCTTCTTACCTTCTATGACTAAACACCGGCATGTTCTTCCTTACAGCATCCAGCTTTTCCAGGTCTATCTCAGCCACACAGAACCCTACATCCTCCTCGCAGTCTGCTAATACTTCCTCTACGGGTCCACACATACAGCGTATCCGTAGCTTCTTCGTTTTGCTTCTTACCTTCTATGACTAAACACCGGCATGTTCTTCCTTACAGCATCCAGCTTATCCAGGTCTATCTCAGCCACACGGAACCCTACTTCCTCCTCGCAGTCTGCTAATACTTCCTCTACGGGTCCACACATACAGCGTGTCCGTAGCTTCTTCGTTTTGCTTCTTACCTTCTATGACTAAACACCGTCATGTTCTTCCTTACAGCATCCAGCTTATCCAGGTCTATCTTAGCCACACGGAACCCTACTTCCTCCCCGCAGTCTGCTAATACTTCCTCTACGGGTCCACACACAGAGCGTGTCCATAGCTTCTTCGTTTTGCTTCTTACCTTCTATGACTAAACACCGGCATGTTCTTCCTTACATCATCCAGCTTATCCAGGTCTATCTCAGCCACACGGAACCCTACTTCCTCTCCGCAGTCTGCTAACACCTTCCCCCATGGGTCCACACATAGAGCGTGTCCATAGCTTCTTCGTTTTGAGTTGTGAGCGCCGACTTGAGCCGCGGCTACTACGTAACATTGGTTCTCTATCGCCCGAGCTCTAAAAAAATTAAGATCTGGTCAGTTCAGGATTGAAAACACATGGGGTGGTGGGGATATTTCCGCACGCGAAATATTCTTTTTTTTCATAAATCATTTTTTTTGTATTTTACTCAAACATACATATAATAGAATTTTAAAAAAAGAATCCCGTAAATGGTAACCTAATTGTTAAGTATGAAATAAGGTAAAACAAGGGCGGCGACGGCAGCGGTGTTGTGCGGTGTTGCCGCCTCCTCCCCGCGCGAGAAGAACGTGTCCGCGCGCGTAGTTACCGACTCGCTGCCGAGTGCCGCCGCGGGAGGGCGTTCGTGATAATGATCATCGTAAATTAATCGAAGCATGTCGAGCAAAAATCGACCTAACTTACGTCAGTAACCCGTTATAAATATTTTTAACTGCTTGCCTTTAATTGATAAAGTACATGTTGAAAATTTAAAACTACGAAAATACCTTAGTAGGGTATGCCAATGAGCTTCACCCGTGGCCTGAGTGAAAGCTGAGGGAAAAGTGAGGATCTGGGCACGAAGGACCGTTAGCGCCGTGCTCAGCTCCGGGAAGCGCATGTCGTAGCATATCGCCATGCCTGGTAACCAAGTTATTACAATTATGGTATTTTACTGATCTGTAAATGCTAATTTTTTTTACTAACTAGTTATCCGCCTCGAACTGAGAACTCGCGATTAACTTGCAAATGAGATGACCAATATAACAAGACCCTTCTGAAGATTTTTTTTCGCCTTCTATATCCACAACCTCTTGATCGATCCTGCTCATATACGACTCTTAAATTATATGTATCTCTGCTACAACCCCAACAAATTTCATAAAGATCAGAAAAACGTTACTAAAGTTATCGCGGAACAAACCCTTAAAATCATAAAGCCATCGAAATGCCGAGACGTCCCAGTAGCCGAAGTTGTTTGGTAAGAACTTCACTTCGCTTACGCTTCGCTCGTTCAATAAATTTTACATGTTAATAATATCACAATGTTTAGAAATAAAATAAAAAATAAAATAAACATTGCGAACTCGCGTCTCCGGGATACCAACTCACCGCTCTACCAACTAAGCTACCGAGACTTTAAAATAAAATGCCAAATCCTCTTTATTGCACACCTCAGAATAAAAACACAGTACACTAAACCCATGAAGTTATTTTATTACACATGAAGAGAGGCAAATCACAGGCAATCTTCTCACAGACAACCCTTGAACTTTAAAACTTACAATTTAACTTTTAACTCTATTTTTCTAGTATTTTTACACTCTTTAACATAGAATCACGTCATACCTATACACCAGGGATGTAACAGATGTGGTTTTATCGGAACCGAAAGCGGAATCAGATGTTTTAAATTTAGTTTATCGGAACCAGAAAAGGAATCGGAACCGAAAACGGAAGCGGAACCAGAATCGGAGCCCGAGTGATAGCAGCACCTGGCAAGCGGACACATAAGCAAATGACAGGTATAAACCTGTTTGTTTTTTATGTACGCCGCTCATTTCCCCCTGCTGCGTTGCTATGACATCCGATATAACTTCTGTTTTGAATATAACAGAACCGGAACCGAAGCGGATCTTTAAAACCAATCGGAAGTTCCGACTTAACGGGACCACCGCGAACTCTCCTCCAACTGAAATTAGTTGAGATTTTGCTCCACCCCCACCCACCCCTAAACACTCCACGTTCATCTAGGCGTTAAAATTGCCTCGCGTCGCCAAGCAGCTCAGTTAATGTACAGTCGCCATCAAATATATCGGAGCGGCCAAGGTACTCAAAAATATCTGAACATGCACTTTATCGCCTTGACAATAGAGGCGTTGTTCAGATATTTGTGACCACCATGGCCGCTCCGATATATCTGATGGCGACTGTACATATTATAGTATATATCTAATATATTGACGGACTGCTGCGCGCGGCATTTTCCTCGCGAGGCTTAATAATGGCCGCCCCGTAGACATACCCCATAAAAGATAAAATATTTATTCTTCAATTTAGGCACATTACAATGCACTTATGAAAGTCAGAGATAAAATCACATATACCACCGGTTCGTATTCTACACCTCTGACCAGAGAAGTATTATGACCGGCAAGAAACTCGGCGAGGCTTATTTTTTCAAAACAGTAATACATTAAAGATACACAATTATGCGTAGTTCTATAAGAAGACATATAAAAACAGCTTGAGAGACAGACAATGTACCTATTGTAAAATAAAATAATAATAATAAAATCCAAATCTAGACACGAGGTAGCGTGTCAAGCCAAGTTCAAGTATAACAGAACTGGTGAGCAGCACCGTGTGTAATATTACATGAACCATTTGGAGCCACTTTTGACCCCTTCATAACTCAAAAACTATTTCACATATACATGTCAAATTTCAAAGAAGAAATGATATTTTGAGTTGTTATATGTTTTTTATGTTGTTATAAATCAATTTCAGGACTGACCATTGAACTTGGCACCCATTTAGATCTCACTTCTTTTGTCGTTGAAGTCAACAACCAAGGTATATACACCGTGGGCACGTATAACCCGACAGATCTTAACCACGAATTTCTGAGACCAAAAGAAGGAAAAAATATTATGTGCATGTAGGTAAATTTCGCCAAAAAATTTTCTTTTGTTTTTCAATTTTTTGAATGAGTATGTACATGTAGTATGTATAAATGTACATGGAAAGTAAATGTTATTAATAAAATTATCGCCTAAAGCAAATTGGTACATTTTTTTTGGAAAAATTTAGTTTCTGCATAGTTTTACTTGTCACTTTGATATCTGTCAATAAGGACGTGTAAACTATGCCCAGTGGTAACAACGCCATCAGAAAGGCGTTTTGTGCTGAGTGATAATAAAAAGGGTATTTTTTAAAAATTGGTATTAACTCTGAAACTAGGCGTATTCCAGAAAAGTTTATACGACATTTTAGTATCTAAATATGATCAGGAATAGACTGTTAAAACCTTTCTAGTTATAAGGGCCCACGGTGTATAATATATTGAACTTGGCTCTTCACATTTATGTTTTTGATGGGATCTGATTGATATCACCAAACGCTTGATATGTTTTCCTATCTGAACTTAATGTAAGATGATTTTATAGTAGTTTCTGGGTATGACAAGAGGATCCATACCAATCCTGCCGACAGGCGTGTCCACAGGCGCCACTATATGGCGTCCAGGACTGCAGAAATCACTCTCCTTGAGCCGCACATTCCTCTCCGGTATCTCCACGTCGAACAGATGTAACTTGCGATATTGCTGGACTATGTCACTGGTGTTGTTTATTATTATGTGAGTGTTGTGCACTTTTGTTGGGTCGTCTTTATTCTGAAATAATATCATAAGTGTAAATAATTTTAAACAAAAAAGAACTCAACTTCAAGATTTCGAAGGAGGTTCTCATTTCGTCGGGATCTTATTTTGCTATTTATTTTGTTTATTTTTTTATGTATGTTCAAGACCGCTGGACCGATTTGGAAAAGTCTTTTATTATTTGAAAGAATATACTTCACAGTTGGTCCTATTGTAACCAGGTCAGGATCTGATGATGGGATCCTGGATAAATCGAGAGAAAGCATGATCTGGAGTGGCCAACGCACAGGTTAACAAAAACAGAGGGGTGATTTTTGGGATTCGAGCGCTCGAATATGACATTTAAAACTCTGAATTAAACGAAGAAATGATGTTTTAAAAATAACAGCGATAGTAATTTCAAATCATGATTATTTATACTATTAATTTCATGCGTAAATAATGGCGACAAACTTTTGTGTGCGATTATATTCGAGGTTAAATTCTTTGAATCCGAGCGCTCGATTGTCAAAAATCGCCCCCCTGGACGTCTTGGGACCAACTATTTACAATAAAATTCCCTTAAATATAAAAAACGCTCCCTCCTCTCGTGGGTTTAGTTTGAAACTAAAATCTTTCTTAATCCAAAAGGCCTATTATTCTGTAACTGAATTTCTTCTTGAAGAACTTTAAAATGTATGTATGTTAATTTTTGTTTATTGTATAATCACTATAACTTGCTGAATGTAAGTATTATTCTTGTTTTTTATCCAATGTAAATATTGACATCGATCTAATTTGTAATTTGACAATGTATGTTTAATACAAAATAAATGAATATGAATATGGAACTCCATAGGCACGCCTATAGTGATTTGAGTATTTTTTACAGCAGCTCGAGCATTTGCTTTTGGAAAGGTGTAGGCTAAGCGAAGTTGGTTCTTTGTCGTTTAAAATTATTAAATTAGTTGATAATTTTAGTTTACCTGTTCATGCAGACCACCCATAGACAACCATACGTTATGTTTAACGGCCAACTTTCTATAACTGTCTACAGTGCCGCCCCCTACAATCGGCTCTGCCGATTTCAGTGTGTCTTTCTTGTTATCACAAATATAGTCACAGGCCTCCGGGAAAAATATTATCTGAAAATATTCTTACATCAAAGGAAAAAGTGACCTAGCCTCTGGTGCCCAGGGGTGTATATGACATCTATATAACTATATAATTTACATAGTAGTGTGTCTACTTAAAAATAAACAAATCAATATATTTATTAAAATAATTTGATTTGTTCTTCACTAATAAAATTATGGTTATAATGGGAGGTATATCATATTTAACACGGTCATAATCAAACATAGGAATCCAAAATTTTAAGACAGGTAGAGGGTTGCCCCTTTTTTTGGAAGAAATATAGTATTTTCCAAACCTACATGAAAGCAATATAGTACACCTTGTTGTTACCTCATGAGACGTTGAAAAAATATAGTATTTTCGCCTTTTTTGCATTTTTTCAACACAAATATAGTATGATACTATATATTATAGTACGGTTGGCAACCCTAGGTAGGGTGTGCCTATATTGATAAACTCAATTATCGATGCTTGTTCCATATACTGATCACTCAAGGTTTTTACATGACATGCTTACATGGAAAAACAACATAGAGTGACAACTAGAACAAACACGGGCCTTGACAAATACAAATTCAAAATTGTCTTTTAAAGATGGCCAGCGTTACAGTTCCAACAATGGTATACCTTGACTTCCTCCTTAGCTGCTTCGCTGACCAGCTTACTGACGGTCTCCAGGTTGGCAGCCTTGTCGGCTACTGATGTCATCTGACATACAGCTATCCTGTGCTTGCTCATCGCTCCAGTAAAATGTCTGACTAGTTGATGTTTACACTGTTTTAGTAGTAGGAATGCCTGAAAACATTCTCATACACATATTGCTGGGTCAAAGGCAAAACCAACTATCTCCTAATAAACTTAAATCAAAATAGTCATATTTGCCTTTAGTGTCAAAGGCAAAACCAACTATCTCCTAATAAAATTAAATTCAGATAGTTGGTTCTGCCTTTACCCTGGCGATATATGATATGTGACACTTCTTTGGAAAAGGTACCATTTAGCGGAAGGCGCTTACATTTTAGGTTGCAGATCAAATATTTTTTTAATACCATGATGGTGGCAAATAACCATACGGCCCACCGGATGGTAAGCGGGTTACCGTAGCTTATGGACGCCTGCAACCCCAGAGGATTAACATGCGCGTTGCCTACCCTTTAGCGTCACGTCCCTCAGCCATGAGGATACGTCAGAGAAGAAGAGTCACATATGTTTTTTTTCATCAAAATAGCATCATTATTACTTTATTTAAAATTTATTGCACAAAAAATTTACAAATGCTGCACTTAATGCCTAATGGCATTCTCTAACAGTCACCCATAGGGCTCTAAACAGAGACATGACAAAGATGTTCAAAGAGAAAAGTGTGAAAATATTCTATAATAACTAGTCGTCCTGTGTAGTAAGTATCTTATATTTGTCGTTTTATCTTTATCAAATATAAACGAAATCAAAATAGGACAGAAGGTCACCGTTCGAACTCGGTGATAAAACAATACAATAACATTGAGTTGTGTTCATTGGAATCTCTAGAACCGTGTCAATTTGTAGTAAGTAGATGAATTTTGAAATATAAGTACCTACAGTGCAAATTAACTGATAAAAAAAAATACCTTAGTATTTCATTTGTATATTTTTATATTACAACTCAATGCTATTGTATTGTTTTATCACCGAGTTCGAACGGTGACCTTCTGTCCTATTTTGATTTCGTTTATATTTGATAAAGATAAAACGACAAATATAAGATACTTACTACACAGGACGACTAGTTATTCTAAGCCCAGTACGTTTACTGAGTAGTATTCTTATCAAAATACGTAATATAGCGTAATATAAATATAAAGGTGATAGTTTTTATCATAACCTAAAATACCGGTGAACGACCTGAAATAATGTTTTATTTACCTTCATCCTATAAAGATAGATAGTAGACTAAAACATATATACCGCATGAGGCTTATTATGACTAAAAACTTGATTCAACGTTATAAAATCATGTAAGTATTATTTGTTTTGCTCGACCTTTTATTTTGACATTGACATTAATGACCTTTGCAGTTGCACGGCTACGTTCAGAAACCAAATAATATTAAATTCAGACACTTCCTTCACTCATCTTTCAGACACTTCCTGATGGCCTACCGCGAATTTCGATTTTTTTTTAGGTACGTCTCTTTCATTCGTATCAGCTAGTGCGATAGGGAGAGACATAATGGAACTCAGATTTTCGACGTTCGCTGTAGCGCCTGTAGAAATAAATATTATAAATTTACCTTTCTTTCTCCTTGTGAGAGGTCTAGAGAAAAACATACCTTTTTTGTTATCACCAGGTCACCACTATTTTCTTAATCCGTACTACTCTTTGTACTAGAAAGTATCCAACTACTTAAAGAAACAGCTACAAGCAGCTTCTACTAAACTACCCACTACAAGTTTAGAAATGGAAACTGGCAAAGTGACTTTGGCTGGGATAGACGGAGAGCTACCCACGTCAAATATGACACAATAATGAGAGCAACGAAACCCCTCTAGTTAGTTTGCTATACTATGCTTATTTCTAGATCCGGACATCTAGCAGCTGTAAAGTGGTGGAGGTCAAAGAATGCAAATAACTTGAACAAAATAAATCCTAGAGTTCTGGGTTTGATGCAGTATTATGGGAAATTATTAATTAATTAGATTATATCATAGCAAAAAGTTTCTGTCGGGGGAAAATAGTGTCAAATGATGTTTAATGCAATTTATAGTTAATCGCCTACTGTTTTTGTTTCCGCAATCTAAATATATAAAAGAGGAAACTGACTGACTGACTGACTGACTGACTGACTGACTGACTGACTGACTGACTGACATATCAACGCACAGCCCAAACCGCTGGGTCTACAGATTTGAAATTTGTGCACGTAGGTTCCTTATAAGATCTAGGGGAGCACTAAGAAAAGATTTTTCAAAATTCACCCCCTAAGGGGGTAAAATGGGGGTCCAAAGTTTGTATGGCGAAACAAGATTTGTTAGACTATTTTATTCGAAACTTCACAGGAGTATTCCTAACGATAAATGAGTAAATACGTGTTTCAGGTTTTTTGAAATTCAACCCCCAAAATGGGCAAATGTGGTCACAAAGTCTGAAAATCAACATGGGTAATATCGTATCCTTTTTGAGTTCTTATAGTACGCGGGCGAAGCCGCGGGAAAAGGCTAGTAATACATAAAATTTTCCGCAATAATGTAGGCCCTGTCCTCTATAAATGACACAACTTTGGCAGTTTTTACCTAATTTGGTATTACTTTTTTTCAACTGAAAAACTTTGTTGGTCTGTCACTCTGACCTCCACCTATTAAAAGCTGCCAGATGCCCGGATCTAGCTATAAGGATGGTCAAGCAATCTAACTAGATAAGTTTTATTGCTCTCATTATTGTGTCATATCTGACGTGGCCAGCTCTTAGTCTAGGAGACTTGTTGAGGACCGTGTAGTACATGTTTAGTATGATCATCAGTCATCAGACAATAATGCCAACATGACAGCCAGTCAAAGTGCCAATGTGTGTCAATTTTGTAAAGAGTGCGAGTGAGACACCCCCATATTATGTCCTCTATCGCACCGTTTTTCTAGTCACCTATGAACAACTGTTTTACACCGTAAGAAGGTTCAACTGTGGATAGGGAAAAAGTGTAAGAAGAAGAGTATATAGAATACGGTGCAACACACACTGGAGGGGATTTTATCTCGGAATTCAGTCACCGTAAATAATTTTCCGCCTTCCAACATTTTTTTTATACATTGACTGAATTCCGAGCTCAATTCCGCAAAGTGTGGTGAGCGACTTAGTGTTTTTACAAATCGTTGTTTAAATTTCCGAACTACTTTAGGTTTTTCCTACTGCACACTAGAAAGGAGAAATACTTAATAATATCAGAACAAATTAAGTACCTTGTAAATTGTATGTATAATATTTATTAATGTATAATATTTATTTACAAACTTTGTCCGGTAATTTTAAACGTCTATATGAGCCAAGTAAAGGTCCATGTAGGGGCCGTGTCGTACCAGGATACTAAACGGCTGGCTATGGATCGACAAAAGTGGAGGCAACTTCATCAAGCTGCACCGACAAGAGCCCAGCTCTTAAATTGAAGAAGAAGATGTAATAATCCTAAAACTCCTAAACCTAGAACTAGTTATTATATTCTTAATAACATATAGTCAATAAGGATGCAATGAGGATAAATTCAAAGAATAAAGTAAGTATGTTAGGGATAAATTCACAAAAAATATATTCATAATTTTTCTACTAAAGGCTAAAAAGTACTATAAACTGATCCCACCTTTGTACTAAATATATGAGCAACATAATATGACCAGATGTCTATCTTTGAGTTACAAATATTTTAGAAACGTCTAAGAAAACGCACAAACGTTAAAAAAACATCTCTTTGCATCACATCCAAACACCCATAGGCGCTCAAAACAGCGGAATTCAGCTATCATATTTAAAATCAGCCAGAAGCAGGGGCGTATTTATCCTAGGGCCAAGGGGGCCATGGCCCGGGGCGGCAGGATAACAGCCACGCGCCGAGCTTAGGGCGCCGGTCAGACAGGTACCAGCCTAGCCCATAAGGCCTTGTAGCCCGGGGCGCTTAATTTGAAAATACGCGTCTGGCCGGAAGGCGGAAGAATCCAATTTTCAGCTGAATTTTGTCTATGGTCAATACATAAAAACTTCGCTGATTATTTGTCTATGATCTGAATTGCGCCTAAGGGTGCAATGGGGAATGGGGAACTTAAGGGGCTGACAACAGCTAAATTCCCTCCCTATCTTTTTCAGCGCGAGTGAAAGAGAAACACTGTGTTACGATTAGTATGGGAGCTCATTTCAAATTTTCCAAAATAATGAATTAAAAAGAAACTACGAATTAATTGAGAAATATAAAACAACGAAGTTTTTAGTATTAGTGCGGTAGAATTTTGTCCTTAGTTACAGACGTATAAGTCAAGAAACTAAAGACATACGACTGTTTAAAGCAAATTTTAAGATGTAACTTTGGAATTATTTTCTAACGAGCCGATTTTGTTCAATCGTGTATCGGAATTAACGAAGTTCTTCCAAATATAACGAATAATAACATACTTATATATTTTATAGTTTCTCAAAACAAGTAGTTATAGCTAAAAAACTGTTTGAGTAAAGTCAATTTGAAGGTCATCGGGTGTTGTCAGCCTCTTAACAAAAACGTTTAAAAAATCATCGCTCTGGATCACATCCGTACATCCTTAGCCTACTTCCTAGAGAACATAGCTGTTCCTTGTGGTCTCGAAGCGTATAACGAAAGTGCGGATCTGCGTGGGACGCAGCGTGACTACGTAGTCGGGTTCCTCGCGTGGCACGGCGGCGTGGCCCGTAGCTCTGGAAACCGACGAAGTTTATTATTAAAAAGTAGTAGATTGCTCCGAGGGATGAAAAACAGCCATTACCGAAGAGGCTTTTTATTAACACGAGGAAAGAATAATATATACGTAAGGCCTGACCAGAAATATATATAAATACTAGCTGTGCCCGCGGCTCCGCCCGCGTGGAATTCGGTCTGTGTCAGTAAGCGGCTAATTCACCCCTAATTTCTCTCCCGCTACCCTGGAGGCGGAACTTGAAGTAAAGTTGACAGATGGATTTATCCTATTAATTTTTATTGGCATGATTTAAACGACATAGAATAGTAGGTGTATATCGGACGATACAGGACCACTTTTGTATTTATACGTTCATGTCCACGGCAAATATCATCCAAATCGATCCTCCCGTCAAATCAGTCTAAGCATGAAAGGTAAGAACAGGCGCGGTTGAAATGGGGGGGGGGGTGTCACAAATGCAGAAAGGTTTTTTCTATCTGAGGACTTAGTAATCCTTAAGGGGTGATTTCCGGGATAACAATGCAAAAAAAACCGGCCAAGAGCATGTCGGGCGATGCTCAGTGTAGTTTCGTAAATGCCGCCCTGTTACGAAACATCCGTTCAAACGGTCGTTTATTAAGGGATATTTGGCGGCGCTTACGTCAGTCTACTATCCGGCACCGAACCGATTTTATTAAATATAGTATTTATTGAAAGTTCTTATCAGGCCTCACCAAATTTCAGCTTTCTAGTGCGAACAGTAACTGAGCTAGACCGTGGACAGACGGACGGACATGGCGAAACTATAAGGGCTCCTAGTTGACTACGGAACCCTAAAAAGAGATAAATAGTAGTTTATGTAACTGTTACGTAATAAGGCCTAATTATGTACAGAAGCATACACTGCTTTACCTACACACATATTAAAAATCCACTGAAACCATGCGTGCCGGTGGTCGGGGGGGGGGGCGGATTTTGATTACGTTACCGTAGGTAATGAATTTTCATACGTTTTTACCACACTGTCACAGATAATACACTGATGTTACGTTACTGGTTACAATAATTGTGGTAATTACATACTTCAAGGTAAGCACATTACAATGCACTAATGAACGTCAGAGAAAAATAAAATACGTGAGTGTCGTGGAACACTCTGTTGGAATGAAGTTATGTTATCTATACATATAATAAAGCTGAAGAGGGTCGAAAGTCTGTACATGGAAGATAATCGAAAAAAAGTTGGCTGGGGATACTTAGAATCGATAACAGAACACGTTCCAACAATTTTTAGAATTTTTGTCTGTTTATCTGTTTATCTGTTTGTCTGTTTATTTGACCGCGCATCACGTGAAAACGGCTAAACGGATTTTGATGAAATTTTGTATAGAGATAGTTTGACTCCCGGGAAAGGATAATAGATAGTTTTAATCCCGAAAATCAACCCTGGTGGGGGTAAAACGGGGGTTGAAAGTTTGTATGGAGAATTTTTAATAGAAATTAGTATTGAGATCATTTGAGTCCCGAAAAACGACAGAATAGTTTTTATCCCGAAAATAAACCCTTGTGGGGGTGAAAAGGGGGTTGAAAGTTGGTATGAGGATTTTTTTACCGCTGAACTGATAAAGATGAAATTTGGTATAGAGATAGTATGGGTCTCGAGAAAGGACAAAGGATAGTTTTCACCCCGAAAATCAACCCTAAAGGGGTGAAAAGGGAGTTGGAAATTTGTATAGGGAATTATTAACCGCAGAATCGATTTAGATAAAATTTGGTAAGAAGATAATTTGAGCTCTGGAAAAGGAAATAAAATAGTTTTATCTCAGAAATTATCCCTTAAGCGGGTGCAAAATGGGTCCACCCATTACATGGGGAAGAAACAACCAATAACCGCTATACGTATTTAGATGAAATTTGGTATTGAAATAGTTTGTATTTTTTTGGTCAAGGTGTTCATATTTATGTGGTAGTTTTGGAACGAAGTTCCTTATCGGACGGTTCGCGTATAGGCAAAAAAAAGTCACGTGACCGTCACGAAAAAGCGTCACGTCACGAAAACGCGACACCCATACGATTAGGAAACATGTAAAATAGAATAAAGTGAAGTAAAGTGT
Source organism: Pammene aurita (assembly GCA_947086415.1). Lineage (NCBI taxonomy): Eukaryota > Metazoa > Arthropoda > Insecta > Lepidoptera > Tortricidae > Pammene > Pammene aurita. Next base: position 12,928,840 of record OX352316.1, read on the forward strand.
AGTGAAAAGTGAAAGTGAGAAGTGACAAAGTGAAAAAAGTGAAAAATCTCGAGAAAGTCCTAAAAGTGAAAATTTCAAAAATTTCAAAAAAAATTAAAACCACAAAAATTCAATAATAACTTCGTTCCAACCGAGTGTTCCACGACACTCACATTTTTTTTTTCTCTGACGTTCATTAGTGCATTGTAATGGGCTTACATTGAAGAATAAATAATATATCTTGATCTACACCAATATCATAAATCCTCTATTCCGCGTTCGGAAACCGTATGTAATTACCACCATTATTGCAACCAGTAACGTAACATCAGAGTATTATCTGTGACAGTGTGGTAAAAATGTATGAAAATTCATTACCTACGGTAACGTAGTGAAAATCCGCCGGCACGCCCCCCTCCTGACCGCCGGCACAATAAGGTTGGTCATGGCGGTGTAATGGCGGTCATTCTAATGGTTTCCGAACACGTCATTTAGGATTTTTAATATGTGTGTAGATAAAGCAGTGTATGCTTCTTTACGTAATTAGGCCTTATTACTTAACAGTTACATAATAGTACATTACTTACCTAGGGCTGTAAAAAAAAGAAAGCCCGAAATCGCAGGTATTTGGGACCCGAGCCGCAGGCGAGGGTTGTAAATATGCGATAGAGGGCTTTCTTTTTTACTGCCCGTGGTGAGTACACAATTTTACGTCCCCACCTGGCCATAATGCGAGTTTTACCGTAAGCGTAGCGAGCGGTAAAACTCACATTATGGCCAGGTGTGACGTAAACTACTATTTATCTCTTTTTAGGGTTCCGTAGTCAACTAGGAACCCTTATAGTTTCGCCATGTCCGTCCGTCTGTCTGTTCGTCTGTCCGCGGTGTCTAGCTCAGTGACCGTTCGCACTAGAAAGCTGAAATTTGGTATCAGTATGTGCAAAAATCACGCCGCCAAAGTATTAGAATAAAAACTGGAAAAATATTTTTATTAGGGTACACATAAATTGAATTTTTTTTCGCTTCAACCCTATCGTGTTCGGTATTATTGAATAGGTCTTTAAAATAGAACACAGGTCTTCTAATACATTTTTTGGATGAAACTGATAATTTCGTAAATATTAGATCTGAAAGTTCAAAAAAGGGCGTCTCTTCCATCTAACTTTTGAACCCTGGGTCCAAAAAAATAGAAAAAAATAATGGAAGTGAGGCCTGATAAGAACTTTCAATAAAAACTATATTGAATAAAATCGGTTTAGCCGTTTTTGAATTATCAGTCAAAAACGCATAGTGAAAGGAAGTGCCGGATAGTAAAATGACGTAAGCGCCGCCAAATATCCCTTAATAAACGACCTTTTGAACGAATGTTTTGTAACAGGGCGGCAACTACGAAACACTACTCTGAGCATCACCCGACATGCTCTTGGCCGGTTTTGTTTCATTGTTATTCCAGAAATCACCCCTTAAGGATTACTTATTTCAGTTCAAGAAAATCCCCAGTCAGGTTATAGCCTATAAAAATTCAACGTCTGAAAGGGGGGGTGGCCACTACACTCGATTGAGTTAAATTTGCAAGAGTCATGGATACAGAAATATTTTATCAGGACTACTGTTCTCTACTGTATCCATCTGTCAACTTTACTTCAAGTTCCGCCTCCAGGGTAGCGGGAGAGGAATTAGGGGTGAATTAGGCGCTTACTGACACAGACCGAATTCCACGCGAGCGGAGCCGCGGGCACAGCTAGTTTATTATATTTATTAAATTTTTGACTATTTCGTAAATTTTGTGGTTTTACTTTTTTTTGTATTTTTATGAAATTTTTGAAATTCTTAAAATTTTTGAAATTTTTGAATTTTTTGAAATTTATAAATTTTTGAAATTTAATAATTTTTGAAACTTTAAATTTTTGAAATTTATGAAATTTTTGAAATTTAGAAATTTTACCATTTCTGACATTTTTTACTTTTAGGTTATCGACTTTTTTCACTTTTATCACTTTGTCACTTCTCACTTTCACTACAATTCACTTCACTTCACTTTATTCTATTTTATATATTTTTTATTTCATTCCATTTTACATGTTTCTCAATCGTATGGGTGTCGCGTTTCGTGACGTGACGCTTTTTCGTGACGGTCACGTGACTTTTTTTCACCTAGCCCCCCATCCGCGAACCGTCCAATAAGGAACTTCGTTCCAAAACTACCACCGGTTCTAACCCTACACCTCTGGCCCAAGAAGTATTATGACCGAAATGATACTCGACGGGACTTATTTTTTTCAAAACAGTAATACATTATTAGATCTTAAAGATACAAAATAATGCGTAGTTCTTCAAGAAGACATATCAAAACAGCTTGAGAGACAGATAATGTACCTATTGTTTAATTATAAAGAAAAATAAATCCTAATCTGACTGCTTCACAAAACGTTTGATATGTTTATCTACACTCATATTGTAAGTTCTCTAAAACGTGTTCGAAAACGGTAGGCAATGGCTAGCATTACCACGACCGATTTTACTATGATAAGCTTCTTATCTGTGGCAGTAACGTAATTTTAACTTTACATGCTCAACTATTGATGTGTTATGAGTTTTGATAACATAATGTACACCTGCACGCTCCCGCGCGGCCGCCGACACGCGCCTCCCCGACCGCCGGCACTATCGAGTTGGCCATGGCGGTGCAATGGCGGCCATTCTATGGTTTTCGAATACGGCATTTAGAATAAATAATATGAGTGTAGATAAAGCAGTGTATGCAACTGTACGTAATTAGGCCTTAAAACACTCGTGTGATCTTATTATGAAACCACACTCATGTTTTAAGGACCCTTATTACGTAACAGTTACATAAACTACTATTATGTAACTGTATTTGAGCATGTAAAGTTAAAATTACGTTACTGCCACACATAAAAAGCTTATCATAGTAAAATCGGTTGTGGTAATGCTAGCCATTGCCTACCGTTTTTGAACACGTTTTAGAGGACTTACAATGTGAGTGTAGATAAACTACTATTTCCTACCTAAACGGTGTCCTATAAATGTTGTAGTAGTTTTTTGGTTTGGGCCATGCATCTTTGTCCGTCATATATAATACTCGAACCTGCAATAACCCTTGGACATTCATGACATTTTCAAATATTTCTTAAGAGCGGGTAAAGGTAAATTTCTTCCCCATGTAAACTTTCCGTTTAAAGGATAATTTCCGAGATAAAACTATTTTATTTCCTTTTTTAATTACTTATCTCCATACCAAATTTTATCTAAATCGATTCTGCGGTTAATAATTCCCTATACAAATTTCCAACTCTCTTTTCACCCCTTTAGGGTTGATTTTCGGAGTGAAAACTATCATTTGTCCTTTCTTTAGACCCATACTATACCAAATTTCTTCTTTATCAGTTCAGCGGTTAAAAAATCGTCATACCAACTTCCAACCCCCTTTTCAGGGTGAAAGGGTTTATTTTCGGTATGAAAACTATTCTGTCGTTTCTCGGGACTCAAATTATCTGCATACTAATTTCCAGGGTTGATTTTCGGGATGAAAACTATTTTTTGTCCTTTTCCGGGACTCAAACTATCTCTACACAAAATTTCATCAAAATGCGTTCTGTCGTTTTCACGTGATAGATGTATAGATAGATAGTTTTTATTGAAAGCACCTTTCAGGCTTCACTTCCATTATTGTTTTCAAATTTTTTTGGACCTACGATTCTAAAGTAAGGTGGGGGGGGGGGGGGGGGGGGTTCAAGATGAAATTATCCTTTGTCCTTTCTCGAGACCCATACTATCTCTATACCAATTTTCATCTAAATCTGTTCAGCGGTAAGAAAATCCTCATGCTAACTTCCAACCCCCTTTTCACCCCCACAAGGGTTTGAAAACTATCCTATGACGTTTCTCGAGACTCAAATTATCTCCATACTCATTTATATCTAAATCGTTTCAGCTCTTAAAAATTCTCCATACAAACTTTCAACCCCATTTTCACCCCCACCAGGGTTGATTTTCGGGATTAAAACTATATATTATCCTTACCCGGGGCTCAAACTATCTCTATACAAAATTTCATCGAAATGCGTTCAGCCGTTTTCACGTGATGCGCGGTCAAATAAACAGACAAACAGATAAACAGATAAACAGACAAAAATTCTAAAAATTGTTGGAACGTGTTCTGTTATCGATTCTAAGTATCCCCAGCCAACTTTTTTTCGATTATCTTCCATGTACAGACTTTCGACCCTCTTCAGCTTTATTATATGTATAGATAGATAAGGTAAATGTTTAAAAATCCCAACTTTTTTCCGCTTTCTACACAAAGAGCCCGCCTAACGGGTTTCTGGCACTCACTGTGTTAAAAAACGTCAATATAAAGATAGCTCTAGATGTACCTCTTTTTCCTGCTGACGTCTTCCCGTTCACGGCGCCTGCGCATCCGAGCTAGTTCCATATTAAAATCTTCAACTGCAACAGAAAACTAACACTGAACTCCATATACTTAATAGAGGGTTACATTAACGGTCTCCTAGCCTACTCGGTAGTGACCCTGTCAATAAAGAGTTCCCGGGCTCGAAAGGGGTTTAGGGCATTTATTTGTGTGTTTATAATAATATTTGAATGTATTTAATGTATTTGTATACCTATCTATTATATATCATCGCCATACCCACAACACAAGCCTTATTGCGCTTACTGTGGGACTAGGTTGATTTGTGTAAGATCGTCCCATAATATTATTATTACATTACAGTCAGTATTCGATTGGCCCTCTTCGGCGAAAGATGTTCATATAGGACCCCTTTTTCTGTGCTACTTTTTCTTGCTGATTGTAATTCTTGGTATTATATGAGTTCAATAAGAACCAACCATATTTTGTCGTCCCGTAGGCAAAAAAATATCATTATCACGTGTGACATAATGTTACGTGGGTAAAATAATCACATGAACGACAAAAACCGTCAACCGCAACGGCGGCAACCGTCTTTTTAAACAAGCTCCGGTCGGCTCGGTCCGGTCCGGTCAGGTCAAATCTGCTTAGATAGTCCGGTTCGGTTTAGTCAAGTCATCATAATCATCACACCAGCACCACAAAACCATGACACATACCATACAGTGGTCACAAACGTAAAAAATATTTGAAAAGTCGTAGAAGATAAAAGTGCCATTTTGATCCCTCCCAGGAAGAAAAAGTCTTACCGGAATAAGGGGTCTTTTCTAAAGGGTTGTGAACGCGCATGAGACACTTCTGGAGGTGCAGCCGCCCATAGGTTTTATTTGTAGCTGTTTACCACCAGGCGGGAAGTATGCTTGTTGCCATCGTCGTAGTATAAAAAAGGTGGTGTAAAAAAAAAGATGTTTTCTTTAAAGGTAAGAATTTCAAACACAACAGACCTCTTTCATTTTCGCTTTGTTTGTCTTCTCCACTCTCATAAACGTACGTTCTTGGCCCAGAAGGTAAAGGATTTATTTCATCGTCTTTAGATCTACAACAAAATCATTAGAATAAAATTTGTATTTTATGATTGGTCGCTTTTTATTACACACTTTTATTTAACTTAACCCCGTATATTTACGTGCTTCAAATCTTATAAGTTAAATTCCAACCACTTCCCGGTGTCTGATTGAGGTGAAATTTGGTATACTTCCGTAATTTACATGACAATGCTATCTACTAGGTACAGTCAGCAATAAAAGTGTATACCGTCAAATGGGGTAACTCGAGACAGGTGGAGTTACGAAAGACATTATTTTTAAGAAAACGAATGTAAGTAGGTACTTAGGTAAAGGAATGACTGATTGTTCATAATACAAAGATAATAAACTTCACAGTAAGTGTTATTTCAGCACTCTTGAAATGGGCTTAAATTATATAAACACAAAGGTGTTTAGTTACCTCGCGAGTCGCGTTTTACTCCCTTGACAGTACCAAAAGCAATTTTTTGGGATATTAAATAAATAAGAATGGGTAACCCACGTTTTTTAAGTCGAATATTGCTCGACATGTTTCGCTCCATAATGAGGAGCTCTTTCATGAGCCATGAGTCGGTTAGCCAATGCGAATGGCTCGTGAATAAGCTCGTTATGGAAGGAAACATGTCGAGCAATATTCGACTTATAAAACTTGAGTTACCTGTTCTTGTTTATTTACGAGTAATATGTCTGAGTCTCACGAAAGTTTAGTGTTTAGAATTTTTTGGGGAGTTACTTGTTTACTTTACCTTGGACATCAGCGATATAATATCATCACGGTTTACCATCACTATGGAGCTGAGGACCGAAATGTGTCAAGTTACATGCAGACGCTTTAGCGTTTAGCGTGGGAGTTTAGCGTGGACAGTAACGGAGTATTACGAACGTTGATGTCCACAGCTAGGCTTCCTGGAGGAACTGGGTTGGCACGAATAGGCCACCCAGCACGCAAAATAGGCGCAGTATACAGACGTCGAGTTGCGGAAAACAGCCCGCGTTAACCTATAACCTATCTGTCTTCAATTAACACCAAGGACTAATAAACGGAATAGATAGAATACTTACACACTTGATTCCTTATCGACCCTGACTTTCATCGAGTTCTTTTGCCATTTTGGTCGTTTGATCGCCTTCTTTTTGAGAGACTTCTTGAGTTTGACTCCAGTTTTTTTCTTGTAATACATCTCATACATTGATCTTGTGACTCCATCATCCATTTCGTCAAGATTTGCAATATTGGCATCAATACGCTCTGTGGGGATAAATAAGAACAAAACCGTCTAAAAAAATAAATAAGAAAGGCTTAGGACTGGTCTTAATAGGGACAATATTTCTGTTTTTTGACTTAAAAAGTATAGCAGGATAACCTTGGAAAATCCCCCCCCCTGAAACTATATCCAAACGATGCTTTAAAGGGATAACGTTTCAACTCCTTCCAACCCCTTGGAGGTCCACAATACTCCAGAAACCCTAAAACTGTTTTATTTTTAAATTCGTCAAAAAGCATTCCGTGTCTTACATTAAAAAAAAAAATCGCCTTGTGCGAGATTCGAACTCGCTACTCCGAGGTGCCAGCCCCTCGCATGCTCTTTACTCTATCAACTTCACTATTATTCAGGTAAAATAATACAAGAAAAACAAGGAAAGTTTTTGCAAAAGATCCACTGTGACCCGTGATTCAAAGTACTTCACCCCTCGATCTCCATAAATTCGCTCTTGTACAAGGTACATAATTTTTTTTTTCTTTATTTTCACAAAAAGAGATACATTTAATCAATTTCACCTATCTGCCAAACTGCACAGCAGTTTGTTGGCAGAAAACTTATTTTACCCTACACCATTGTACTATTAATTTAGGTACGTACTTATGTGGCTGTGGGAGTGTCTGTTTACTCAATTTGCAATAACAGGTAGGTATTTGCAAACAGAGTAAGCAGGCACTCGCCGTGCGGCCGCTATGTTTTTATGAGGTGCTTCTAAATCTAAGGCTCTCTTTCCACTGAGGAAGAGATGAAAGACGGGAGAAAATCAACCAATAGGCTGCCTTTTCACTAAAGCGCAGATGAGTGGCGAATGATGCTATTGGTTGATTCCAACACGTCTTCTCTCATATCCATGCTAGTGGAAACTTGGGAAGGCAGCCTGACGATAGTACGAAAACATTATACTTATAATAGTTAATTTAGTACCTTCTGGCCATTTCCGTGTCTTCTTTTGACTACGTATCGAAGACTCATCTTCATCAAAATAATCAGAACTCCTAAATTCATTTAAGAACGTCCTTCTTTTCACCGTCTCCAATGTTTTCTCCATGTTTAGTTCACTATCTTCAAATACTAGATATTTTTCAGTAGTATTGTAAGTTGCGTCTGTTTTTTCGTAAATCCCTTTTGTCGTTAGTTCTTTATTTTCGTCTAAATCAGTGACACTAGGTCCGAATGTAGAAATTTTCTCAAGATTTAATTCATTTAACTGTTTAATATTTTCTGTTGTCAATTTGGGTTCAGCTCCATCAGTGACTAAAGGCCGAAATGTATTCCCAAGTTTAATTGCTTTATTTACTTGTTCGAGTTTTTCTTCAAATATTACTGTGGTTTCTTCTGCATTAGGCAATATATTCTCAGAGTTGTTAGATTCATTATTTTTTTCTTCTGTTTCTTTGTTTTTTTCTGGGTCAGTAGCATAAAATACATTGTCAATGTAGTTTTCAGATACGTTTATGGATCTCTTTCTCCTGTCTTCATATCTAGATGTCCTTTCCAGTTTTGTTTGGGCAGGGCGTCTCCGCTTGGTATTTTTGCCGTTGTAATCGATTTCTTGTTCCGTATCAGGTTCTGTAAATATTGTCATATTTTATAAATATTATAGGACAATGTTACACAAATCGACCTAGGCCCATAGTAAGCTCAATAAGGCTTGTGTTATGGGTTCTAGACGACGATATATATAATAGATAAATACTTAAATACATAGAAAACATCCATAACTCAGGAACATATATCTGTGATCAACACACAAATAAATGCCCTGACCAGGATTCGAACCCGGGACCTCCTGCTTCGTAGGCAGGGTCACTACCGACTGGGCTAGGAGGCCGTTTTATCAAAGTGAACATTTTGGTGCAAGGGCGGAAAGTCTTGTCTCATTACTTGATTGCCGTTACCCAAAAGATCTTGCCACGAGCTGCAGGCGAGTGGAAAGACTAGACGAGTGCAGAATGACATTTGAACGGGTGCAGCAAACGACCTTAATTTAATACAGTTGCAAAAAATAAATAAATCAAATATTGGCTACATTCATGAACTTTACCAAATTGTTAAATACATTCCAAAAATAAATTAAGGAAAAATCATGTCATGAAGCAATATGACAAATCCTAGACTTTTTCGCTTTTACAAAAGTGGAACTAGCAATAAAAAAAAGTTTAACTCTACCCCGACCCGACTGTGGAAAATCATATTGAAGTCGGTTAAAATGTAACCTATTTTACCCGGGCCATAACAGCAAATACATAGATTGACATCAGAATCAGATGAATATTTTAGGCGCTACGGAAGAACATACGTCAATACAAACATACTTATACATTGACTGCTAAAATAAAATAAAATTATAACCTTTCCTTTTGACTTTGCCGCAGTCGGGTAAAATAAGGTATAAGTATAATGGGACAAAACAATAATAAAACTAAACTTGAATAGAGCAAAGGAAACACTAGGAGGAATTGGTTTTAATGGACCTACCTGTGTCCTTATGTACGGATCTGTCATCTTCTGCGTAGTCGATATCTTCGGCCAAAAACCCATCATCGCCGCCCGTGTACACGTATCTAATACAGAAAAATCAATTTACGTTACCCCGGGCGTTGGGATTTACCGCCCACGCGCGCAACGGCAATTCTTACTATTCACTTCACACCCAGGAGAAGACGTAAAATTGTGTATGCACCACGGGCGTTAATAAAGAAGGCCGCAGATTGCTGTACATGACCCTCACTTTCGGTTTGGGCTACAAATTCCTGCGATCCGAGCCCTTTTTGTACAGCCCTGGGTGCGTAATGTACTAATATGATGCCGAAAAGCATTTGATTCAAGATTTTAACTGTTCTTGACGTTGGTACACAATTTTTACAAACTGACCCTACTATGTAAATTATAAACTTTTATAGAATGCAGAAGACACTGGTTCGATCCCACCAGCCCTGGGCACCGGAAGCGGAGTCTTAGGTCAAAACTGAACACCAAAAATAAAATAAAAATATCTTAGGTACTTAACTAATATTGAGTTAATACATACTACCTACCTGCTAAGGAAATGTCAGTGATCATTTTTTCATCCATACATTCTCTACTGTTTCCTCCGTATGGCTCGCGAGTAGGGAATGCTCACCTCTTATTTTGTATGGCGAGAGAGAACCGGGAATTGGGCGTATTTACCCTAGGGCCAAGGGGGCCATGGCCCGGGGCGGCAAGTGCCAGGGCCACCCGCTCTTTTTTTTTTACCTTTTTTTTGGCCCGGGTCGCCCAATTTTAAAATACGCCTCTGATTTTCCCGGTTCCGATACTAATATTTCCATGGCGGGTGAATGCCGTAATCGCCACGCTTGGCATTCGGGTTGGCGATCGCAGTATCTCCACCGCACTCCGAGGATGCTGCTGCCCATCCCCCGGTGGTCTTGGCCGTAGTTTTAGGACATACTCCGAGTCCGAGGCCTTCGACTCGATCGAAACCTGGGCTGTACTACAATCTCTCCAGAGGTGCCAAGTGGACTATCGCTATATCGAAGTGCTGAAGTGTTTGTACAAGAACGCCACTATGTCAGTCCGACTCCAGGACCAGAACTCGAAGCCTATTCCGTTGCAGCGGGGAGTCAGGCAAGGAGATGTTATTTCTCCTAAACTGTTTACCGCTGCACGGGAGGATGTTTTCAAGACTCTGGACTGGAGAAGGCTAGGCATCAACATAAACGGCGAGTACATCACTCACCTTCGGTTTGCTGATGATATAGTAGTCTTGGCTGAGACCATGAAGGATTTGAATACGATGCTCGATGACCTCAGTAAAGCCTCCGAGCGAGTTGGTCTAAAGATGAACATGGATAAGACGAAGGTCATGTCAAATACCCATGTAGCACCAACTCCCGTTACAATCGGAGACTTTACACTCGAAGTTGTGGACGATTATATATACTTAGGACATACTGTCCAGTTAGGTAGATCCAACTTCGAGAAAGAGGTCAATCGACAAATGCGACTCGGTTGGGCAGCGTTCGGGAAGCTACGGCACATCTTTTTGTCCAATATTCCGCAGTGTCTCAAGACGAAAGTCTTTGACCAGTGTGTGTTGCCAGTGATGACACATGGTACTGAAACGTGGTCGCTTACAATGGGCCTCATAAGAAAGCTCAAAGTCACCCAAAGGGCAATGGAGAGGGCTATGGTTGGAGTCTCTCTGCGTGATCGCATCAGAAATGAGGCCATCCGCAGCAGAACCAAAGTAACCGATATAGCCCTCCGAATCGCTAAACTAAAGTGGCAGTGGGCGGGGAACATTACTCGTAGAACCGATGGCCGTTGGGGCGAAAAGGTTCTCGAGTGGCAATCACGAACCGGAAGGCGCAGCGTGGGTAGACCCCCCGCAAGGTGGACTGATGACCTGGTGAAGGTCGCGGGAGTCCGCTGGATGCGGGTGGCGCAGGACCGGTCATTGTGGCACTCTTTGGGGGAGGCCTATGTCCAGCAGTGGACGTCTTTCGGCTGATATGATGATGATGATGATGATACTAATATTGAATAGAAAGAGAGTAATGTAAGCACACCCTTCCGACGATCAGCTGGTCACATGTATTTTTTACTACCTATGTATTTTTTTCAGTCTTCGCGACCCTATTGAAAGTATTATTTGTGAAGTGTAAGTTTATGTGCTATTCTAATATTTTTTTGAATGTACTGGTAGTTACCTGGTGCTCCAATCCATTTGCCGCGCCTCCTCCAACCACTGATTGGCTCCCAGCGTTGTCTCTCTCACAGACCTAACGCATTATAGAAAAAAGTTTATAGTAAAAAAATCTACTATGGTTTTAGAGCCCTGTTACCATAGACATACTAGCCACAGACCTGTCATGGTAACAATAATAACAAGATTGAACAGGATGGTCTTATACACTTTCAATAGTGATGATGATGACAGAGAAGGCGCTATTATCGTTGGTCCTTGTCATAGTCTCACATTGTGATTATTGCTTACTTTCAAAAGGCCCTAAGTACAATATAAACGTTTGTTACCCTCCACCGCTTTTTGAAAGGGAACAAAGAAACCGACTTAATTATGTAGGCTAGCTACGGTATGCTTTAAGCCATCTTGAAATACGTTTCCAAATTTGTCGCATTGCGTGTATTCTGTCCTTCTTGGGTGTACGCGTGTTTCAACTATAGAGATACTTGCTTTGAGCCTGTTACACTTTACTTTTTCAGTGTCATAACTAGCATCCTAATTAGATCCTAACTTTACGTATTAGTAAACTTACATGCTAAATGTAACCTTGACTAAATCAAGTGACTAAATCATTTAAGAAGCTGATTTTGGACAAATGTAACAGAGCTTTTATAAAAACGGCTCACTTGATTTTCATGTGTTGAAAGAGTTTGTTCAGTTCCACGTTGATGTGTGTCGGCAACGGCAGCTCATCGGGCAGGTCCAGTCTCTGAGTTGCTGCAGAAAACATTCATGAAGGTAAATTCACGCTATAACTCAACTCATAAAGCGCGTAGGTACCCTTTTCCATTGAGGCAAAGATGAGCGGAGATGAAAGTACAAACCCCTGTTAGCTTCGCTTACCTTTGTCGTTCTTCTCCAGGGTGTTCTCCAGCCGAAGCAGCACGGAGCCAGCCTTCCAGGGCTCCAGGGTCAGCACCCGCACGTGTTTCGGAAGCCCGTGGACACGTAACGCCGAATGCTATAAAAAAGATCAACAAAGAGTTAGGTGGTTATCAAAGTGATCTTACTTATAACGTTTCCGTTATTTACTTTTGAGGTACGCAACCCCAACAAATATACCCGCTTGTTCCTCATGGCCTGCCACTTCCTCCTGTTCAGCTTGTCGGCTCCAGCAGCGAAGATCCACGGCTCCCATTGCCAACGATGCGCCATGCGTCCAGCTCGCTCTTGAATTGAAAATTCTTCCCCTAAAAGATGATAGACAGAGTTACAGTTATTTTCTTTCTCAGTTGCTCATTAAGGGTCATGATCACATAAAAAAGTTGTATTATGCACCAATGCTCTTATATTCCGCGTCACGATTCTCCAACTTCCGCATAGACTTCTAAAAATATTTCAAAAGAATTATCTTCCAAAATAAGAGATGGCTAATATTGCATCTTCTTTGAGTCAACAACTAGATGTCATATACAAAGGAAAAAGTGACATAGGCGCCCGGTGCCCAGGGCTGGGATCAAACCAGCGTCTTCTGCATTCGCGGCAGACGCCTTAACCACTTGGGTTTTTTATTTTAATATTTATTGAAATAATTTGATTTGTTCTTCAGTTAAAACTAGTGTTAGTAAATAAAAAGTGACTAAAAAGATCTAAACCGTCTTGCTTATTGCTGCCGAAGAACAGCCTATGTTGACCACGCACAACCAGCCCCAAGCCATGCTCCTCCTCGTTCAAGGTCTCGTCCAAACCGAAGCCATCATCGGTCAGGAGTCTTCTGTGGACCTAAAGGACGTTATGGCCTGTTCAGTTATTTATGAAGAAATCTTTCACAGTTGTTCATATGTTTTCACGATCTAACGAAAATAAGTCTTCTTAAAGAACTACGCATTATTGTGTATCTTTAAGATCTAATATGTTACTTGCAAAATAAGTTTCTTGCCGGCCATAATACTTCTCGGGTCAGAGGTGTAGGGTTAGAACCGGTGGTGGTTTTGTTTTGTCTGACGATCATAAGCGCATTGTAATGTGCCTAAATTGAAGAATAAATGTATTTTATCTTTATCTTTAATATTATAAGCCATTTGGCATTAAGTCCGCCATTTGTACATTATCACTTGTTGTGCAATAAAGTTTAAATAAATAAATATTAAACCACTGTTAATCAAGCATAGAAAACACTGTTTTTCTTTTTTAATTCTATCTTTTCAACGGTTTTGTAACAGCTTTATAGCAATTGTAAACGACATCTAGGCGTTATAATAAACCTAAGCTAAGCGCATACTAAACATAAACATAAGCGTGTAAAACTTTTCTACATCTTCGTACTAAATAATACGTATTCGAATTTCGACATCACCACTATCACCAATATAAAAGCACCTATAATAAAAGATAGTTTTAAAAGTGTCTTACCATAAGTTCGATTTCTCCATCGTTGTATGAAGTCCCGCCCTGGGTTCTATCGGTAAGAACGCACATACCTGCAATCCATAGATAATACTCGTGTATAAGGTATCGTAATCGTATATATATAAAACAACTAAGTAACTAGTTAAAGCAATGACGCGTAGTTTCAGTGTCTGAGAGGCAAATGGATGGCTCGCGGTATTTAAGCTCCCTACGTGTTCTGGAACCAGCCTGTGCAACCCGAACTGACCCACGTTAAACTTTGATTTTCATCTCCCCCTCCCTAATTTTGTTCCGGCTTCCAACTCTGACGGATCGATATCCGACCAGCCGGTGTGAATGGCAATTTGCATGCTCGTTCTTCATCATTCTCATAAAGATACTTTGAAGAGTCAGTTGCTCTTCGAGTTACCGTCTAATTAAAAAAAAAACAAATATTACAGTAAAAAAACATAAAACAGAAAACTGCAGCTTCCGAAAATTCCACATTTTTCCGCCATCAGGCTCTTTGTCAAAAAAGTTTGCCGACCCCTGGCCTACTAGACTGGTACTACTGACTGGCGCCCGCCCTGAACCCAGCGCGTGGGGCTACCGTCGCCCCTGGCATCCTGCCGCTCAGGGCCATGGCCCTCTTGGCCCTAGAGTAAATACGCCCCTGGGGTGAGGTATTCAAAATGACCTTCACGCGTTCTTATTATCTTAAGAACAAGGTCGTGTCAAGCTTATTTTATACACCTCAGCCGCTGAGTTACTTCTGCTGTTGACTGTATGACTTCAATGCCAAGAGTTTAATCCTGTATCTACAGTGTACATGGTAAAAGAAATCAAGGTATCGCCTTGACAACGTCGTAGACACCACTTTAACTCACAGATAACCTTCGTTTTAACTTAATTAGTGGATGTGGCCAGAGGCATATATTAAAATTAGGCGCCCGGGCAATAAAAATTTGCCCGGTTAATTGTAATATGGATAATTTTTATCTAAAATAAATGAAATTGAATTGAATTGAATTGAATAAAGGCCATGGTCCGGTACTTGTAAACTAAACTACTTGTAAGGTACACTTGTTATTATGAAATCTTAATTATTAATTAAGTTTTTAACTATATTATTATGTTGACAGTGTATGATTAATACCAATAAATCTATGAATCGATGAATCTACTTGACTGACCGGCGCCCTGAACCCAGCGCGTAGGGCGGCAGACGGCCATGGTCCTCTTGGCCCTAGGGTAAATACGCCCCTGGATGTGGCTTAGTGGATTCTGCATACTCCGCAACTCTGGTGAACCTAAACCTGGCCCTACCTACCACTGAGTTGGTTAAAATTACCTCAAAATTCAATGTTTCAGAATCAAAGTGGTAACAGGAGGGTTTCACTAATGTCTCTCTCCATTGTACCCGTTTTCCCCGATACGCTTACCGCACCGCGAGGGCTAATGAGGGAAGGGTTGGCACATAGCTTATCACCTTATGGGTGCGTTTGAGGATATGTGACGTTTTCAAGTCATAGGTACATCATTGTCGGTTGTTAATAGAGTTTATTTCTAAATTATTTTTTGTGGCAGTTATAGTAGTTTATGTAACTGTTACGTAATAAGGGTCCTTAAAATACGAGTGTGGTTTTATGAAACGAGCCGCAGGTGAGTTTCATAATAAGATCACACGAGTGTTTTAAGGCTGTTGTGTTAAGAGTGTTGTGGTAATGCTAGCCATTGCCTACCGTTTTTGAACACGTTTTAGAGGACTTACAATGCGAGTGTAGATAAACGTCTTAATGACAACCGACAATGATGTGTACTTTTGTCATTTCAACCAGTGTTTATGACATATGTCAAACCTGCATGGATATATGAAGCACGTTGAAAACCCTATTTTTTTAAGAGCGCATGACAGTTAACTTTTTCATCTCTGTAGCTACTTAAATGTCAAATTGAGGAAGGATAATCTTCTGTACCTACTTGTACTATTACTTATTCTGTGGTGGTAATTGTGACGTAGTGACGGCGATAATAGACGGAGAGCTGGCCACGTCAGATATGACACAATAATGAGATCATGAAACCCCACTAGTTAGTTTGCTATACTATACTTGGTTCTGTAAAGTGGTGGAGGTCAAATAATGACAAATAACTTGAAGAAAACAAATCTTATAGTTCTGGGTTTAATGCAATATTACGGAAAATTATGTAATTAATTAGATTATATCATTTATATCATAGCCAGAAGATTCTGTTGGGGGAATGTCGTGCCAGATGACATATAATGCAATTTATAGTTTTTCGCCAACTGTTTTTGTTTCCGTCATAATACACATTATTTTTTGTTCTCATGTTAAAATATAGGCCCTACCATCTATAATTTTTTATTGGTCTCTCACTCTGATCCCATTAAATGCTGCCAGATGCCCGGATCTATCAATAAGGATTTTAAGGAATCTAACTAGTCAGGTTTAATTGCTCTCATTATTGTGTCATATCTGACGTGGCCAGCTCTTAGTTCCACCATGATCCGGTACTGCTGGTATACTTACCCATGGTCGAGTTGCCGGTTTGTATACACAGCCGCGATGTAACGGGGTAGTAACACAACGCCACCGGCTTCTTTACGACTTGACCTGAACAAAGTTACATAATAGTAGATTACTTACCAAGGACTGTAAAAGAAAGAAAGCCCGAAATCGCAGGTATTTGTGACCCGAGCCGCAGGTCTTTTTTAATGCCCGTGGTGAGTACACAATTTTACGTCCCCAGGTAGCTATAATGCGAGTTTTACCGTACGCGAAGCGTGCGGTAAAACTCACATTATGGCTAGGTGTGACGTAAAACTATTTTCAACAGACTTCAAAATTTCGGGATCTTAGTTTTTTTTTAAGAATGTTCACCGATTATTCTGCTGCATCGATCGATCGATGCATCGGCTGGATCGATTTGGAAAATTCTTTTTTTGTTTGAAAGAGTATACTTCACAGTTGGTCCCATTGTCATCAGGTCAGGATGATATCCTGGAGAAATCGAGAGAGATTCAAATATTATAGGCACACCTATAGAGATTTCAGTATGTTTTACAGTAGCTTGGGCATTTGCTTTTGGAAAGATGAAGGCTATGTGTATTTGGAAAGATGAAAAATATCTGAAAATGCACTTTATTGCCTTGAAAATAGAGTTGTTGTTCAGATATTTGTGACCACTTGGCCGCTCCGATAAATCTGATGGCGACTGTACCAGTAGACTCATTCCAGCAGTTTCTCTTCATCATCTGCCTCATGTTAGAGTCCGTATAGAATTGCCCGCGATTGCTGATGTTGGTAGAGAATATGGACACTACTTCCTTCCCCAAGTCTGAGCTGTAAACAGAAGGCAACCTTAAACACTGATGAGAAGTGATTACTGTAGCCTATAGACGCTAATATACAAGGGTAACAAATATAGTAGTGATACGTTTAAGGGCATAATTGGAATCGAATTGCGACCTATGATATATAATAATGACAGATGGGTTATGCACGCTTCAAAAGTGAAGCAATATGAGTGAATTCAAACAACTGTCGCTAGTCACGCTCCGGCAAGCGAGAGATGCGGACGTGTGAATGAGCTCCCGTCACCCGCGTGGGAAAGAGACAAACTGTAATTTTCTAACAATGAGAGTGACAAAGATGACACGTCTCCAGCCATCCAAATTATACATATATGTATACACAAAATAAAAAAATTTTTTCGCGTGAATTTTTTTTTTCTTACATTTTCATAATTAAATACTATACCAAGGGTGTGTGTAACTTCGTGGCGTTGTTTGTTATTACCACGATGGTGGAAAACCAGCATATGACCCACGTGATTTTAAGCAGCTACTGCAGTCTCTGGCCGCCGGAAATTCCAGAGAGTGTCACATGCGCTTTGCCGATCCTTTAATATCCTTAAAGGAGAAGTACCTCCACCTTACAGAAAACCACAGCCAAATAACACTAGACCCTACTCATAGTGTTGTGTTCCTGCTGGTGAGTAAGGTTGCCAAAGAGCTCAAAGAGGACCCAGTGTGTTGACGACGAGGGACCTTCTTGTTCCTTTAGCCATCAACACAGTGAATCCTCCTTTTTGTAAAGGCTCGGCAACGCGCATGTGACTCCTTTGGAGTTGCAGGCGTCCATAGGTTACGGTAGCTGCTTACCATCAGGCGGGCCGTATGCTTGTTTGCTACCGTCGTGGTATAAAAAACAAAAGGATTCACTGTGTTGACGGCAAGGGGTGCGTCGTCAACACTCCTCTCGACAACGCGCATGAGACACCCCAGGAGTTGCAGGCGTCCATAGGCTGCTTACCATCAGGCTGGCCGTATGCTTTATTTCCCACCGCCATAGTATAAAGAAAGTATACAGGGTGTAATGAAAGTACTGGTGATCCGTTGAAGGGCATAATTGGTATCGTTTTGAGACTAAGAAAAAGTCAGAGAAAAAATTATTGGACGCGAAAAAAAAATGTTTGTATGGGACACGTCATCCAAGCCGGCCCGACCCTCCATACAAAAAAAATTTTTTTTGCGTAAAAAATCTTTTTTCATCTCACCTGTTCGGAAAGTTTTATTTTCCTCGGTAGATAGCCGGGTGGAAAATTGCTTTTCCATCCCTAGGGTGGAAAGTAATTAGTTGTGTTAATTGTGGATTGAGCCGGTGCCCACCCGGATGCCCTGCTCCCCGACCAACGGCAAAACATTGAATTTGCCTTATTCAATTTTTTTTCAATGTTTTCAATGTTTGTATTTGATTTAATAACAATCCATTGTATTAGTGGAATGCCCCACTTTAAAAACATGCAAAAATAATTATGTATTCAAATTTTACTTTACATTTTTATAGATTATTCTTTATATACCTGTTTTACAAAATTTGCGTGTAGTATTGTACTTTCCTCACAGTCGAAATGAAAAGCAGAGTGCTTAACTCGGGTGAAATTACCCCTTTCACCCTCGAACTATTGGCGCTCTCACTTCGTTCGAGCGCCAGAAATATCTCAGGTGAGATGGCTCACTTTCAACCCTTGGTTAACAATCTACTATTCTTAATTTTTAGGGTTCCGTACCTCGAAAGGAAAAAACCCTTATAGGATCACTTTGTTGTCCGTCTGTCTGTCTGTCTGTCTGTCAAGACCATTATTCTCAGGAACGCGTGGAGGTATCAAGCTGAAATTAATATCAAATACTCAGGTCTATTGTCCCTTGGAGCTGTGAAAAAATCAAACTTAAAAGCCAAAGCAATCAAAAGATAAAGCCGTTTATGCCACAAATTTCCGCAATTTTCGAAACTTGGAAGGGAATCAAAACCTACAGAGTACTTCCCGTGAACTTAGAATCTTGAAATTTGGTACGAAGCAACGTCTTATAGCACAGATAAAGGAAAAATTGCGAAAACCGTAAATTTTTAGTTACATCATATAATAAAAGTATTTTCAATTATTTTAAAGTTACTACCCCTATATACCAACAAGTTTGTACGGAACCCTGGGTGCGCGAGTCCGACTCGCACTTGGCCGGTTTTTTTTCATAATTAGAATACGATACCAATTATGCTCTTAAACGGATCACCAGCATTTTTGATACAGCCTGTATTAGATTTTGATACACCCTGTATTAGATTTTGATACACCCTGTATTAGATTTTGATACACCCTGTATTAGATTTTGATACAGCCTGTTAGATTTTGGGGATGAATGTAACTCTGCGTCCGTAGGAAACACCTTAGACAACCCTACACGTGATCCCTGGGTGGTGCTAAAAGAGTAACAAACTTGGCAGCTGCACTGTCCCATCTGGACCTCGCAGCACTCACTGGATTTTCTTTATCATCTGCTTTACCGCTACTACTATCCCAGGGAAGAAATGCCTAGCTATATCCAGCGACTTGTAGCCATACGATAAATAAATAATTAGACTTTAGGGAATACTGGCAGTAGTGGCAGTAGTGGCACTTCATTATTATTTGACCTATGATTTTGTACCTGATCGGAACAGGTCCTATGACCCAGTCGAGTTCCAGGTACTCCTCGCCCCGGTACAGCCGTAGGGTCTGAGAAGCCCAGTTGGAGAACCGCTGGTGGATCTCCTTCACCAGAATCCCACGGGTTGTGGAGAATGTCGCCTTTTCTGCGATCTGTGAAATACAAGAATAAATGTATGAAATATACGATTTCAAGCTTACATGGTCATTCACATTATAAATAATTTTAAACAAAAAAGAACCGACTTCACTTAGCATCCACCTTTCCAAAAGCAAATGCTCAAGCTGCTGTAAAAAATACTCAAATCACTATAGGTGTGCCTATAATAGTTAAAGAGTTCCCTCGATTTCTCCAGGATCCCATCATCAGATCCTGACCTGGTCACAATGGGACCAACTGTGAAGTATACTCTTTCAAACGAAAAAATAATTTTCCAAATCGGTCCAGCCGTCTTCGAATAATCGGTGAACATACATAAAAAAAAAAAAAAAAAGCAAAAACAAAGATCCCGACGAATTGATAACCTCCTCCTTCGAAATCTTGAAGTCGGTTGAAAAGAACCGACTTCCCTTAGCATCCACCTTTCCAAAAGCAAATGCCCGAGCTACTCTAAAAATACTCAAATCACTATAGGTGTACCTATAAGATTTGAAGAGTTCTCTCGATTTCTCAAGGATCCCATCATCAGATCCTGACCTAGTTACAATGGGACCAACTGTGAAGTATGCTCATTCAAACAAAAAAAGAATTTTCCAAATCGGTCCAGCTGTCTTCGAATAATCGGTGAACATACATAAAATAATAGCAAAAACAAAGATCCCGACGAATTGATAACCTCCTCCTTCGAAATCTTGAAGTCGGTTGATAACGCACCAACCATATTTAGAGCTTAGTTAAACACAGACTAATTAACCCAAGACCCCGCATAGCTAGGCGACCCCCGCTGCCACGCTCGAAGTAATTTCACTCTATAGTGAGACACTAATATTGGAAGTGACAGTAAACATATTACGTCTCCATGGCAACCATTAATGTCTGACTCTCTCTTATACCCACGAAAGAATCGCGCGTTCCCTGTCTAGTATTGCGAGTTCCCCTCTCGCACCCCTTCTTTTTGGCAGAAATAACGCGCTAAGCGGAGTATAGAGATATCTTATACCGGGTGTCCCACGACTTTGCCACATGGAGGGGAAGTACTGTAGATAGGGCATTTTACTGAAAGAAGACTTCATTTATATTTTTAAAACAATACAAACTGCATTCAAAGAATTTTCAATAATCGTCTGTCTGAAATCATGTCTGTTGTGTGGGAGCCCCCTTAAATATTTATTTTATTCTGTTTTTTTTTTGTATTTGTTATTATAGCGGCAACAAAAATACATCATCTGTGAAAATTTCAACTGTCTATCACGGTTCATGAGATACAGCCTGGTGACAGACGGACAGACAGATACACGGACAGTAGAGTCTTAGTAATAGGGTCCCGTTTTTACCCTTTGGGTACGGAGCCTCAGTTATTTTCGCATTTAATAAAATCTTATCAGTGCCTACCATATTTAGGGGGTTCGATTCCAGGTTCAGACAGGCGATAATTTAAAATTCTTTAAATGCAGATCGTATTGTTTTAAAAATAAAAATGAAGTCTTCTTTCAGTAAAATTTCCTATCTACAGTGTTTAAAGTACTTCCCCTCTATGTGGCAAAGTCGTGGGACGCCCGGTATATGGTTAAGCAGTGCGCAATAATTGACTCAATAATGATAGTTTTAAATTGGAATCTTCACTTACAGGAACAGGTTTCTGGTCAGGCCTGAAGCTGTACGCTCCCGACTGCAGACTACCTCTAGTCTGCGCGTAGTAGTAAAAATTCTGGGATACCAGCACTCGCTCGCCGCTCACGTGATATATGGACTCCAGAAGACCAGTATTCTTGTTTATGGTCACCTTCAGATACTGAAATAAAGAGTAAGTAGAGTAGTTATGCCTCTTTCTTGTAATTTAAAAACTGGACGTTTTCCGTCAACTTGACCAAACTGGTACTTACAAATACATATATATGGAAAAAACTTTTTAAGGTCAAATCTTGTTCATATTAATAGTTTATTCTAAAGTAAGGTTTTATAATTTTATGATTTTATTTTTGGAAAAACTTAAATACAGATATAAAAATAATTATGGACGGAAAACTGACTTATACCTTATACCCTACTTTTACATTTTTTTTTTTATAAAAAAGCCCTCAAGTATGGTCATTAGCAGTCGCTACAAAAAAAATGTACCGACGACGGGAATACTTAGGCTTAGGTTGCCGAGCGAATCTCAAGCTCAATGGAGCGAGGAGAATTAATGTGTGCACCTACCTCATTGGAGATCTGCGTGATTTGCGAATGCAATTCTGGGTCGGGCCCTAATTTCTTAGTCTTCAAGTCTAAATCACCCTGAAATAAAAAAAAATGCAATAATAATACAGGGTGTATCAAAAATATGGTGATCCGTTCAAGGGCATAATTGGTATCGTAATTCTAATTATCTATAACAAAAAAAAAATCGTGCAAAAAAATCTTTATCTACACTCATATTGTAAGTTCTCTAAAACGTGTTCGAAAACGGTAGGCAATGGCCTAGCATTACCACTACCGATTTTACTATGATAAGCTTTTTATCCGTGGCAGTAACGTAATTTTAACTTTTCATGCTCAATTATTGATGTGCTATGAGTTTTGATAACATAATGTACACCTGCACCCTCCCGCGCATCCGCCGACAGTCCGACACGCGCCTCCCCGACACAATCGAGTTGGCCACGGCGGTGCAATGGCGGCCATTCTATGGTTTCCGAATACGGCATTTTGGATAAATAATATGAGTGTAGATAAAGCAGTGTATGCAACTGTACGTAATTAGGCCTTAAAACACTCGTGTGATCTTATTATGAAACTCACCTGCGGCTCGTTTCATAAAACCACACTCCTGTTTTAAGGACCCTTATTACGTAACAGTTACATAAACTACTATTGTATGGAGGGTTGGCGGGCTGGGACGACGTGTCCCATATAAAAAAGAAATTTTTCGCATCGAGAATTTTTTTCTTCTACTTTTTCTTACTCGCAATTTGATACCAATTATGCCCTTGAACGGTATTTTTGTATTTTTCATCACCAGTATTTTTGTTTCATCCTGTATATAGCGAACATTGATTATGGGGGATATTATGTGGGGGGACAACTAGGACGGTTTACAGGGACACTTAATACTTTCACTAATAACAGAGAATAGGTGGCAGCGAACGAAACGTATCTGTCACTGTCGCACTAACATGGAAGATCGAAGAGTGATAGAGAGGTGACTACAATACGCTACGGAGCGTATTGTTGGTACGTTGCCTACTATATACGCGCCCTGAATTGGTTTTCAACCGACTTCAAGATTTCGAAGGAGGAGGTTATCAATTCGTCGGGGTCTTTGTTTTCAACCGACTTCAAGATTTCGAAGGAGGAGGTTATCAATTCGTCGGGATCTTTGTTTTCAACCGACTTCAAGATTTCGAAGGAGGAGGTTATCAATTCGTCGGGATCTTTGTTTTTGCTTGTTTTTTTATGTACCGATTATTCGAAGATGGCTAGACCGATTTGGAATTTTTTTTTTGTTTGAAAGACTTTATACTTTATACTTCACAGTTGGTCCCATTGTAACCAGGTCAGGATCTGATGATGGGATCCTGGAGAAATCGAGGGAGCTCTTAAACTATTATAGACACACCTATAGTGATTTGAGTATTTTTTACAGCAGCTCGAGCATTTGCTTTCGGAAAGGTGGAGAATAAACAAACAACTTCGGCTACTGGGACGTCTCGGCATTTCGATGGCTTTTTGATTTTGAGAGTTTGTTCCGCGATAACTTAGAAATAGCGATAGTAAAGCTTTTCTGATCTTCATGAAATTTGTTGCGGTTGTAGCAGAGATACATATAATTTGAGAGTTCGTATATGAGCAGGATCTAACAAGGCGTTATAGAGCTAGAAGGCGCGAAGAAATCATCAAAAGGGTCTTGTTATATTGGTCAACTCGTTTGCAAGGACATCGCGAGTTCTCAGTTCGAGGCGGACTACTAGTTTTAAAACACGTTTCAAGACGGCTGATAGCATGCCGTAACTAGCCTACATAATTTAGTCGGTTACTTTGTTACCCTTCAAAAAGCGGTGGAGGGTAACAAACGTTTATATTATACTTAGGGCCTTTTGGACGTAAGCAATAATCACAATGTGACTATGATAAGGACCAACGATAATAGCACCTTCTCCGTCATGCCTATTGAAAGTTAAGAGGCTGACAACACCCGATGACCTTCAAATTGACTTTCCTCAAACAGTTTTCTAGCTATAACTACTTGTATTGAGAAACTAAAAAATATATATGTTATTATTCGTTATATTTGGAAGAACTTCGTTAATTCCGATTCACGATTGGACGAAATCGGCTCGATAAAAAATAATTCCAAAGTTACATCTTAAAATTTGCTTTAAAAAGTCGTATGTCTTTAGTTTCTTGACTTATACGTCTGTAACTAAGGACAAAATTCCACCTCACTAATACTAAAAACTTCGTTGTTTTATATTTCTCAATTAATGCGTAGTTTTTTTTATTCATCATTTTGCAAAATTTGTAATGAGCTCCCATACTAATTGTAACACAGTGTTTCTCTTTCACTCGCCCTGAAAAAGATAGGGAGGGAATTTAGCTGTTGTCAGCCCCTTAAATAAGACCATTCCGTTCAAATTTGGTATTATTATTACCATGACAGATCTATCCCTAGATTGGCTAGTATATGTTTGCAATGTGTACGTATTTACCAGTGGGTCCTTTATGGCCGTGACGTAGAACGACGAGTATCCTAATGGAGGCACATTCTCCGCCTCGAAGACTAGCTCATGATTGGTGTTGGCAGTGCGTCCCGGCAGGTTGGTGACGGCGGTGGATAATGGGGACAGCTGGTATTCCAGCTCCTCATCTGAAAGCAAATAGTCTTAAGATGTGTTCGCAATGCGCTTGCATATGGCGGGCAGATATAGTCGTAGGTTTTTAAGCTCTGTAAGCAGTATATCAGCAGCAGTATGTTGAGAAACATAAGACAGAAGCGTACCGTACGCGTTTCTGACGATATAATGTAGCGCTATGGCGGGCAGATATAGTCGTAGGTTTTTAAGCTCTGTAAGCAGTATATTAGCAGGAGTATGTTAACAAACAAGACAGAAGCGTACCGCACGCGTTTCTGACGATGTAGTGTAGCGCTATAGCGGGCAGATATAGTCGTAGGTTTTTAAGCTCTGTAAGCAGTATATCAGCAGCAGTATGTTGAGAAACATAAGAGAGTTAGAAGCGTACCGTATGCGTTTCTGACGATGTAGTGTAACGCTATGGCGGGCAGATATAGTCGTAGGTTTTTAAGCTCTGTAAGCAGTATATTAGCAGCAGTATGTTGACAAACATAAGAGAGTTAGAAGCGTACCGTACGCGTTTCTGACGATAGAGTGTAACGCTATGGCGGGCAGATATAGTCGTAGGTTTTGAAGCTCTGTAAGCTATACGAGTTATATATCCGGAAACAAAAAAACAAACAAACGTACACGGCTGAAAATGGTTTTATTGTTTTTCAAAGTATTCCCCTTGATGATCTATGCACTTTTGCATTCGCGTGAACCAATTTTTAAAGCACTTCTGCCACTCCGCCTGAGGTACCTCCATAACGTGTTGTTTGAATGCGTCGACAGCATCTTCAGCGGTCGAAAATCGTTGACCGCGTAATTTAATCTTTATAAATAAAAATCGTTGGGTGCCAAGTCAGGGCTGTACGGCGGATGACCCGTTAATTCCACATTTTGACCCTCCAAAAATAGAGTTGTTTCGCGTGACGTATGACAGCTGGCATTGTCATGATGAAGAATGATTCTTCGTCGCTGGTTAGTTTTACGAATTTGTTCAAATACTTCCGGTAAGCAAATGGTCGTGTACCACTCTGAATTAACCGTTCTACGGTTTTCTAGTGGCACTGTAGCTACATGGCCATTAATACCGAAGAAGCAGGCCACCATTTGTTTCAATGTACTTTTTGCACGAGTAACTTTCGTAGGGTTCGGCTCATTTTGAAACACCCATACCGTTGATTGTTGCTTCGTTTCGGGATCGTATGCATAGATCCAGGATTCGTCACCTGTATAGATGTTATAAACGGCTTTTGAGTCACCACGGTTATATTTTTTTAACATTTTATTGCACCATTCGACGCGAGCATCTTTTTGCTCTTTTGTTAAGTTGTGGGGTATCCAACGCGAACAAATTTTTTTTACAGCCAAATAATTATGTAATATGCTATTAATGCTGGTCATAGAAATACCCAGAGTCGCCTCTATCTCGCAGTACGTAACATGTCGGTCGTCCATTATAAGTTTTCGCACAGCCTCGATATTTTGTTGTACAACGACCGATTTCGGGCGACCTGCCTTAACTTCGTCCGTAAGCATACTACGTCCACGATTGAACTCACTAAACCAGTGATACACAGTAGTTTTAGATGGGGCTTCATCACCAAAAGTTGAAGTTAGTTGATCTATGCACTGTTGTTGCGTTAAACCACGCCGAAAATCATAATAAATCATAGCACGAATATTTTCACGAGTGAGTTCCATTCTTGCTGCGAGATGACATTTAAAACCCGCCAAAAACAAAACACGAGCGTTAATAAGAAAGAAAAAATATACCGGCCAGTACTTAAAAAAGTTCTAATTTTACCATGGAGGTCAAATATGCTATTTAAGAAGATTGTAATCCCGGTTTCCGGATATATAAATAGCAGCCTATGTATATTAGCAGCAGTATGTTGATAAATATAAGACGGTTAGAAGCGTACCATACGCGTTCCTGACGATGTAATGTAGCGCTATGGCGGGCATATATAGTCGTAGGTTTTTAAGCTCTGTAAGTAGTATATTAGCAGCAGTATATTAACAAACATAAGACAGTTAGAAGCATATCGTACGCGTTTCTGACGATGTAATGTAGCGCTATTGCCGTCAGATATAGTCGTAGGTTTTTAAGCCCTGTAAGCAGTATATCAGCAGCAGTATGTTGAGAAACAAGAGAGTTAGAAGCGTACCGTACGCGTTACTGACGATGTAATGTAGCGCTATGGCAGGCAGATATAGTCGTAGGTTTTTAAGCTCTGTAAGCAGTATATCAGCAGCAGTGTTGAAAAACATTATATAAGAGAGTTAGAAGCGTACCGTACGTGTTTCGGACGATGTAGTGTAGCGCTATGGCGGGCATCTGCTGGTAGGTACTATATCTATAGTAGTAGAAGTTTTTAAGCTCTGTAAGAAGTATATTAGCAGAAGTATGTTAACAAACATAAGACAGAAGCGTACCGTACGCGTTTCTGACGATGTAGTGCAGCGCTATGGCCGGCAGACGGATGTAGTGGTAGGTTTTTACGCTCTGAGGGTTGTATACCAGTAGTAGAAGGCTCTCTTGGTTTTCGACCAACTGTCAAAAAATGCGAAGAATTAGGTCATAGAGTGTAGAATTAGGTTGAATTACAAGCACGGACCAGGACGGAAACCGGATAGTACATTTACTCTATTCCCCTAACCACAGTTGAAGCTTATACCTACGGAATACCTTATACCTAGTTGAATATTACCTACCGAGCAAAACAGTCGTTCAGGTGACTAGTAAAAAGTAGTAAAAACGGTCCGATAGAGAGCAGAATATTGGCAGCGGTGTCTCACTTGCACTCGTTACAAAAATGGTCAATATTGACTGTCTGATGACGTCATTACCTCCTTAGTTAAAAACGAGACGCAGCTCCCTCTATTACGCTTTCTTTCGGCCTCACTTTGTGGCCGAACAGTACTCCAGTTTAAAGTAATTTCATGATTACAAGTAGTAAATAAAGTAGAATTAGGGCGAATCACAAGTAGTAAATAAAATAGAATTAGGGCGAATTACAAGTAGTAAATAAAATAGAATTAGGGCGAATTACAAGTAGTAAATAAAATAGAATTAGGGCGAATTACAAGTAGTAAATAAAATAGAATTAGGGCGAATTATAAGTAGTAATTTAAAATTGTATGACAAGGACGTACCGTGCATTGGCTAATGTTGAGCTGATAGCAAGTAGCGAATTGCTGGTTACTCTTCAACCGCCGAGTGCCGCCCCAGGTTGGGGTCAGGTAGCTGCAAATATTAAATTAAATTAAATAAATGTTTATTTCAAGCTATTGCCCATATCGTTGTTAGTAAACACAGAATTCATGTTAGTAGATACAATGCAAATTTACAATTTTCTTAACTTAGGCGAATAAAATAGGACTCAATATATAAATAACTAACAATTAAAATTCAACATAAAATAATACATTAAAATTGGTAACAAATTATAAAATCATTAATGTCAACAGGTGAAACATTATTAATTACTATAAATAAATAAAAATCTGAATTACTTTTAAATTAAAACAAAGTAAATTAAATTAAGTTCTTAAAATTAAATGTCAAATAAAATAAAATAAATTAGGTAAAATAAAATAAAT
The DNA here is from genome assembly GCA_947086415.1 of Pammene aurita. NCBI lineage: Eukaryota > Metazoa > Arthropoda > Insecta > Lepidoptera > Tortricidae > Pammene > Pammene aurita. The sequence goes on from OX352316.1 coordinate 12,957,208, forward strand.
TAAGTAAACATCATATAAAAAATAAAATTTCACCCGTCAAAATTAACAAAACTGGAGTGCAACCCGATCCACCTCCGTTTCATCGGCGAGTCCCACCTCTCAGCAAACGCCCTACGGATGCTATTAGAACTCTCGTTCAACCTACGGAGCAAGGAGGCACAGCGCTTCCTCATGATCGCATGGAAGCCGTCCACCCCCGCCTCCGCAAACATGCCCGAAGCACTGCACTGCACTGCATATGGTCTCTTGTAAAACGCTGAAGGTATTGTCACTTATTTTCATTGGGGCTCATACATTAATTACGTCACACATACATATATAGGGGGTCTATAACGTATGACATCCCAAATTTCGTGAACTCACATACAAAATATTTATAAAATCTAAAGTGAAAATTTTAAACTTCTATAATTGTCAACAAAAATACTTTCGTCCGCTGTGAACTTTATATCTAATTAATTAATCTTCTCAAATTGAATGTATTTCAGTAGTTTTTAAAAAAAATCGTAAAGCGATTTCTTCTTGATCTAGACTCTTGGGCTCGTTCCACTTAGAATCGTAAATAGGTTATCGAACGAGCGGAGCGTAAGCGAAGTGAAGTTCTTACAGACAGCTTCAGACACAACGGAACTGTCAGCTGGCTACCTATACGTCTGTGCATTTCGATGGCTTTTGATTTTGAATAGTTGTTCCGCGATAACTTTAGTATCGATTTTCTGATCTTTATGAAATTTGTTGGGGTTATAGCAGATATACATACAATTTGAGAGTTCGTATATAAGCAGGATCGATCAAGGGGTTATGGAGTAAGAAGCCACGAAACAAAGAGACAATCGTCATAAGGGTCTTATTATATTGGTCATCACGTTTGCAAGGAAATCGCGAGCTCTCAGTTTGAGGCGGATTACTAGTTAAGAAGAATGGAATACTAGGATTTTAAAATCGTCACCTCAGTGATGTGGAGACTTTCTTGGTACAGGCGTCGAAGGCTTCGTTCAACATTTTAACGAAATCGTTCGACACATGCTGCTGACTTGTTCCTGTTCATAAAGAAAAAAAATATTATAAAGAGAAGAAAAAAAAATGGAAAAAAATCCCGCCCCTTTTTTGTTAGAGGAAAACAAACTTGATTAAGATAAGAGTATGTTTATTCCGTGACACTTAAGTTTGGTAAGTACAAGCATTGTTAGGAACGTCAGATTATTTAAATTCGTTGCTATACAAACCAGACAACTGTTTAGAGTCTGAACATGTAGCTTACATAGGTTCTAAAATTTTTCTGTCTTTTCAAGGTTTTTGTGAATAAGTCGAAAATAAATGTTTGTGGTCCAAGTTTAATAGCGTTACTAGATGGCGTTGTACGGCCCCATACATTATTTATTTTATTTATTTTTATTTATGATGTTCAGTCAGGACAACAATTATGCGGTAGATAACTCTGGTCTTTTCCCCTTTACTTATAAATTATCTTTGGTAAGTCTATCCTTTTTACCAAATAGGTAGTTAGGCACATTTTTGAATTCATTAATTCTAATAATTTTAAACAAAAAAGAACCGACTTCACTTAACCTCCTTTCCAAAAGCAAATGCTGTAAAAAATACTCATATCACTATAGGTGTGCGTATAATATTTGAAGAGTACCCTCGATTTCTCCAGGATCCCATCATCAGATCTTGACCTGATGACAATGGGACAAAGTGAAGTATACTCTTTCAAATAACAAAAGAATTTTCCAAATCGGTCCAGCAGTCTTCGAATAATCGGTAAATAAAAAAATAGCAAAAAAATAGATCCCGACGAATTGAGAACCTTCAAAATCTTGAAGTCCATTGATAATGACCTGTTATAGCGTCATGGTGCATCATGATCCCGAGTGCATGTCGGAGAAGATGCAGCTCGTACGAATCCCCCATTCGAGCCAGGACCGTCAGCTGCTTCGCTATCTAGAATAAATAACAAAATAAAATATCGGAAAAGAGACTCTTTTGTCAAAAAATAAAAAAATAGTCATACGGCTCATATTTTTAACGGCCTCCTAGCCTAGTCGGTAGTGAACCTGCCTACGAAGCAGGAGGTCCCGGGTTCGAATCCTGGTCAGGACATTTGTTTGTGTGTTTATCACAGATATTTGTTCCTGAGTTATGGATGTTTTCTATGTATTTAAGTATTTATCAATATTTATCTATTATATATACCGTCGTCTAGTACCCATAACACAAGCCTTATTGAGCTTACTGTGGGCCTAGGTCGATTTGTGTAAGATTGTCCTATAATATTTATTTTGCCTAATAGACGGAGAGCTAGCCACGTCACACGACACAATAATGAGAGCGACGAAACCCATCTCGTTAGTTTGCTATACTATGCTTATTTCTAGATCCGGACATCTGGCAGCTGTAAAGTGGTGGAGGTCCAATAATGCAAACCACTTTAAGAATACAAATCCTAGTGAAATAATTAGAATATATCATTGCCAAAAGTTTCTGACGGGGGAAAGTAGTCCAAAACGAGGTATAATGTAATTTATAGTTTGTCACCTACTGTTTCTGTTTCTGAAATAATACGCAATCTTTTTTATTCTAATCTTATCTATACTTATAATAAAGCTGAAGAGGGTCGAAAGTCTGTACATGGAAGATAATCGAAAAAAGTTGGCTAGGGATACTTAGAATCGATAACAGAATACGTTCCAGCAATTTTTAGAATTTTTGTCTGTTTATCTGTTTGTCTGTTTATCTGTTTATCTGTTTATCTGTTTGTCTGTTTATTTGACCGCGCATCACGTGAAAACGGCTGAACGGATTTTGATGAAATTTTGTAAAGAGATAGTTTGAGTCCCGGGAAAGGATAATATATAGTTTTAATCCCGAAAATCAACCCTGGTGGGGGTGAAAATGGGGTTGAAAGTTTGTATGGAGAATTTTTAACCGCTGAAACGATTTAGATAGAAATGAGTATGGAGATAATTTGAGTCTCGAGAAACGTCATAGGATAGTTTTCAAACCCTTGTGGGGGTAAAAAGGGGGTTGGAAGTTGGTATGAGATTTTTTTTACCGCTGAACTGATTTAGATGAAAATTGGTATAGAGATAGTATGGGTCTCGAGAAAGGACAAAAGATAGTTTTCAACCCGAAAATCAACCCTAAAGGGGTGAAAAGGGAGTTGGAAATTTGTATAGGGAATTATTAACCGCAGAATCGATTTAGATAAAATTTGGTATGGAGATAATTTGAGCTCTGGAAAAGGAAATAAAATAGTTTTATCTCGGAAATTATCCCTTAAGCGGATGCAAAAGGGGTGGAAGTTTACACGGGGAAGAAACAAAAAATAACCGCTGTACGTATTTAGATGAAATTTGGTATTGAAATAATTTGTAATTTTTTGGTCAAGGTGTTCATATTTCAAATTCAAATTCAAATTCAAAAATATTTATTTCAGACAACATGGTCCATTTTATTAGTATACATTCTAAGTTGTTAGTAAGTAATCATATTAACATACTTAAAATAAACAATAAAACATCTAAAACTTATATTCTAAATTGGACTTTACCAGTTTGATCAACCCGTAGACTATCGGGCAATCAAATCTACCGGCAATCATCCTCAGAATGTTGTTGCTACTGCATATTTATAACATGTTACCCGTCGATGCTTTAAATTTACCTTTACCCGCTCTTAAGAAATATTTGAAAATGTCATGAATGTCAAAGGGTTATTGTAGGTTCGAGGACTATATATGACGGACAAAGTTGCATGGCCCAAACCAAAATACTACTACAAAATCATCTAACATTTATAGGACACCGTTTAGGTAGGAAAACATATCAAACGTTTTGTGAAGCAGTCAGATTAGGATTTTATTTATATTTATAATTAAATAATGGGTGCATTATCTGTCTCTCAAGATTTTTGATATGCCTTCTTGAAGAACTACGCACTATTTTGTATCTTTAATATCTAATAATGTATTACTGTTTTGAAAAAAATAAGTCCCGTCGAGTTTCTTTTCGGTCATAATACTTCTTGGGCTCAGGTGTAGGGTTAGAACGTGACCGTCACGAAAAAGCGTCACGTCACGAAAACGCGACACCCATACGATTGAGAAACATGTAAAATGGAATGAAATAAAAAATATATAAAATAGAATAAAGTGAAGTGAAGTGAATGAAGTGTAGTGAAAAGTAAAAGTGAGAAGTGACAAAGTGATAAAAGTCGAGAACCTAAAAGTAAAAAATGTCGAAAATGTCAAAAATGGCAAAAATCCAACATTTCCAAAATTTCCAAAATTCCAAAATTTCCAAAATTTCAAAAAGTTCAAAAATTTCAAAAAAAAAAATTTCATAAATAAATAAATTTCCAGAATTTCAAAACTTTCCAAAATTTCAAAATAATTAAAACCACAAAATTTACGAAAAAGTCAATAAAATAAAATAACATAACTTCGTTCCAATCGCGTGTTTCACGACCTCGTGTATTTTATTTTTCTCTGACGTTCATTAGTGCATTGTAATGTGCTTACATTGAAGAATAAATATCTTGATCTATACCAATATCATAAATCCTCTATCGGAACTGTATGTAATTACCACCATTATTGCAACCAGTAACGTAACATCAGTGTATTATCTGTGACAGTGTGGTAAAAACGTATGAAAATTCATTACCTACGGTAACGTAATGAATATCCGCCCCCCGACCGCCGGCGCAATAAGGTTGGTCATGGCGGTGTAATGGCGGTCATTCTAATGTTTTCAATGGATATGAGTGTAGGTAAAGCGGTGTATGCTTCTGTACATAATTAGGCCTTATTACGTAACAGTTACATAAACTACTATTTATCTCTTTTTAGGGTTCCGTAGTCAACTAGGAACCCTTATAGTTTCGCCATGTCTGTCCGCGGTCTAGCTCAGTTACCGTTCGCACTAGAAAGCTAAAATTTGGTGAGGCCTGATAAGAAGGTTTTTGAATTATCATCAAAAACGCATATTGAAAGGAAGTGAAAAAAATGACGTAAGCGCCGCGCAATATCCCTTAATAAACCACCTTTTGAACGGATGCTTTGTAACAGGGCGGCATCTACGAAACTCTACACTGAGTATCGCCCGACATGCTCTTGGCCGGTTTTTTTGCATTGTTATCCGAAAATCACCCCTTAAAGATTACTAATTCCAATTCAAGAAAATCCCCAGCCAGGTTATACCGTAGCCTATAAAAATTCAACGTCTAAAAGGGGGGTAGCCACTGCACTCGATTGAGTTAAATTTGCATGGGTCATGGACCCCCCCCCCTCTTAATGCACCTCAAATAGAAAAAAATAATTTCAGCATTTGTGATCCCCCCCCCCAATTTCAACCGTGCCTGTTCTTACCTTTCATGCTTACACTGATTTGACGGGAGGATCGATTTGGATGATATTTACCGTGGACATGAACGTATAAATACAAAAGTGGTCCTGTATCGCCCGATATACACCTACTACTCTGTGTCGTTTAAATCATGCCAAAAAAATTAATAGGATAAAAAAAGTATTGATTTTTGAGTGTAGTTTCATTTAGTGGTAATTGTAAAATATTTTATTAGGACTACTGTCCTCTAGCGTATCCATCTGTCAACTTTACTTCAAGTTCCGCCTCCAAGGTAGCGGGAGAGAAATTAGGGGTGAATTGAATCCTTCTTTTTGTAAAGGGTCGGCAACGCGCATGTGACTCCTGTGGAGTTACAGGCGTCCATAGGTTACGGTAGCTGCTTACCATCAGGTAGGCCGTATGCTTGTTTGCCACCGTCGTGGTATAAAAAAAAAAAAAAAAGAATTAGCCGCTTACTGACACAGACCGAATTCCACGCGGGCGGAGCCGCGGGCACAGCTAGTGTTAAAATATAGGCCCTGTCCTCCATAAATAAGAACTTCGATAGTTTTTGTCTATTTTGGTATTACTTTTTCCAACTGAGAAATTTTGCCTGTCTGTCACTGTGACCTCCACCCACTAAAAGCTGCCAGATGGCCGGATCTAGCAATAAGGATAGTATTGCAATCTTCCTAGACGAGTTTAGTTGCTCTCATTATTGTATCATATCTGATGTGGCCAGCTTTTCGTCCATAACACCCTATGTAGTGATTGATGTTTAATCACGTGACTTGGCTAATCGCTACCAAATGTATCGGAGCTGACAAGCTACTCAAAAATATCTGAACATGCAGATTATCGTCTTGACAATAGAGGCGTTGTTTAGATATTTCTGACTACCTTATCCGCTCCGATATATCTGATCCGCCAATTTTACATGAAATATTTCCGGTGGGATCTCATTTCTTTTCGTTTTTGACGTCTGGTAGGCACTTTACGCTTTACCACTAGGCTACCAAAGCTTTAATTTTGGTTACACTTTCACTTTTTAGTGATTTTAGTTGTACAGTCGCCATCAAATATATCGGATCCGCCAAGGTACTCAAAAATACCTGAACATGCACTTTATCACCTTGCCAATAGAGGCAGATATTTGTGACCACTTTGGCCGCTCCGATATACATATTGTAGCATACCGCTACGTTTATCGTATCGACTTTCTTTAGAACTTCCGAACTTCTGTGTCTAATGGAGGTCTAAGGCTAGGTTACGGTTGATACATAAAAAAGCGTACATTGTGATTCACGGCATTACGGGTAGATGGCGCTTATATCAGTCCGCATTTTGTGATACACGACTGGCAGTTATAAAATTGAGATAATATTCGCGCTAATTTTGAATATGAATTTTTGAGGTATTCCAGATTGTCAAAAAAAGAAAAGATGATTTTGATTGAGTGTGTCAGATGGACGAGGAGATTTTTAAAGAAAAAAAACATATTCTGGTTTAGTCTGAGGGTTTTGCTATAATTTGCTTAGTTGCATCATGTTGAAGTGCGATCTATTTCTCTAGATCTTTGCGTTCACACATTATATAGCAAGTGCTAACACATTATTGAATTAAATACAAATTCTTCTTAAACCAAATACGTTGCCGGACAAAAAGTGGGACCGCCTGAGCCGGAAGGACTCCGGAAGGCGCTTGTGGGTGCCGGACCGGCGAGACGGTCTGCAACCGCCGCGTGTTCCGCGTGATTCTTCGCCGTCGTCGGAGAATTAGAGCCCGCATCCAGCGGGCTCTCCAAGTGAGAAAGAGAGTTCAGCGAGCTGTTGGGTCCGCCTAAACCAAAGGGGACGCTTGCCCACGAACTCTATTCAAATTTAACTACAGTTTTAGCCATCCTGTCTTTCGAGAATATCATATTATTTACATTTTTTTAAAAACGTTGTAAATCCATTTCCTTTTTTTTTGTATCCAGTGTTTTTGTGCCATAATAGCTTTTTTTTGTTGTTTTGCTAAAATCTCCCCAAAATTCTAATTGCCTCGTTTGACGGGCGTACAAAGACCTGGCTCTTTAATTTAGGCTACGTTCAGCCAGCGAATCATCTGTCACCATCCATATCACCCGCCTCATTAATCCATTATTTTCCTGCAGCCAAATTACCAGCCGAGTTTTTATTTGTACTTACCAGTTTTGCTAGTACTCCATCCTTTTTATTTTCCTTTTGTGCGGAAAGTAGACGTTTACGATACTAAGGTAACTATTGAATGTGAAATATCCTTATATAGATACAGTTATCGTCATTTTTATGTGAAGTGCTAATATTAAATATTCTGATTATTGTAATTTAATTACATTCTAACCACTAAGGAAGTTATTGAATGTGAAATATCTTTATATAGATACCGTTATCGTCATTTTTATGTGAAGTGCTAATTTTAAATATTCTGATTATTGTAATTTAATTACATTCTAACCACTAAGGAAGTTATTGAATGCGAAATATCTTTATATAGATACCGTTATCGTCATTTTTATGTGAAGTGCTAATATGAAATATTCTGATTATTGTTGCTAATTTTAAATAATTTACTTTATCTTCAAAATTAAGCGTGTTAATGCAATTATAGAAGGGTTTTACTGCAATATCTGATGACGACTGTATGTTACCTACCTGAAGAAAAATGTGCGTTTTCCTTGTGAAATACTTAATACCGGGGCGCGACGTATAGAAGCCGGTCCAGTAGGTGCTCGAATCGCTGCCGTACGGCAAATGATCACCCTGACAAAGAAACATAATAATTTTAAACAAAAAAGAACCGACTTCACTCAGGCACTGGTCCCACCGCGGGCGAGTAACTATGAGCTATCGGCTATTTACACGGAAGCGATTATCTTTTGTTCGTTTCTTGGGCTAGAAAATAGCCGATAGCTCATAGCTTACTCGCTCGCGGTGGGACCAGTGCCTTAGCCTCCTTTCCTAAAGCAAATGCTCGAGCTGCTGTAAAAAATACTGAAATGACTTGCGGTGTGCCTATAATATTTGAAGAGTTCCCTCGATTTCTCCAAGATCCCATCATCAGATCCTGACCTGCTGACAATGGTCAACTGTGAAGGTGTGTGATCTTTCAAATAAAAAAAATGTTTTCCAATTCGGTCGAGCCGTGAATATACATAAGAAAAAAAAGAAAAAACAAAGATTCCGACGAACTGAGAACCTCCTTCTTCGAAATCTTGAAGTCGGTTGAAAAGAACCTACTTGAGTTAGGCAACAAATGTCCGAGCTACTGGAATAAATACTACTATACACCTACTTTTATTTTGATACTAATGAGGGGGGCCGATTGCAACCACTTGTAACTAATAATATTAGTTGAAGTTTATTAGGGTTCCGTAGCCAAATGGCAAAAAACAGAACCCTTATGGATTCGTCATGTCTGTCTGTCTGTCCGTCCGTATGTCACAGGCATTTTACTCGGAAACTATACGACGTATCTGAATAAAATTTACACATAAGGTGTATTTTGTATGCAGCTACTTAGTTATGTAGTTAAATTTGAAAACAAAAAAAAAATTAAGGGGGCGCTCCATACAGGTAACTAAATAAAATAAAAAAATAACCAAATATCAACATGTGACACATCAATCGATAGGTCTTTCAAAATAACATTGAGGTTTCTTTGACTATTTTGTGATTAAATGAATATTTTCTGAAATAATCGATCGAAAGTCAGAAAAGTTGTGTAGCGGGGGGGCTCGTAACCTTTGAACCGTAAGTTCAAAAAATATGAAAAAATTTGAAGAGATGCGCCTTATCATAACCTTTCAACGAAAATTGTTTTGAACATTATCGGTTCAGCCATTTTTGAGTTATCTCCAAAAAACTTCTTCCATAGGCATCAGATACGACCTTATGGTATTAGTTTGGTTCTTATTCCATTGAAGGTACGGAACCCTCCTATGCGTGGTCCGACACGCACTTGGCCGGTTTTAAATTCCTTTTATTAGAAAGAGACTTCCGCTAATATTATTAGTTACAAGTTGTTATGCAATAGGCCCCGGTCTGAGGACGGAGACCGATGTTTCAGCTGGCGTTAAAAGTTTGTTTGATAATATGTTTTTTTAACACTATTAACTAACGAGACATTTGAGCAGCTTACCCTTTCAGTGTAAAGAGCTTTGTCCCTCCGTCCGTTCAAGTACAGCGCCTTCAGATAACAAGATGGCGTCGAGTAGAAGACGTTGATATCGGACATGTTGGCGGGATGAGTGGTCACGTGACTGCGTGAAATATTATTACAGTGGATTCATAAATTTAGAAGCTTTAAAATATTAGCAATTAATTAATGTATGTACATTAAAGACACTATCTTTTGCACGGTGAACGGTGGGCGATATGAGATTGGTGATGATTGTCTAACAGCAAATTTTGCAGGTGTATGGCATTAACCATACACCTGTAAAGAATGTAAGTCTCATACTATCTCATGAACCAGTGTGCAGCGCCCACAAAATGGCATGCTAGTAGTATTGGGCTGTTTGTTTTATCTAGCAGCAGGTGCAGGTGTATGGCTTTAATCATACACCTGTTATTAAATACATAATAAATAAACAATTATATATTATGAGACAATCTTACACAAACCGACCTAGTCCCACAGTAAGCTCAATACGGCTTGTGTTCTGGTACTTCTGGTACTAGACGACGATATATATAATATATAGATATAGGTAAGTACTTTAATACATAGAAAACATCTATAACTCGGGTACAAGTATCTGTGATAAACACACAAATAAATGCCCTTAAGCAGTGTCACTACCGACTGGGCTAGGAGGCCGGTAAACCTGTAAAGAATGTAAGTCCCATACTAACTTGATGAGTTTATCCATACTCATGAACCAGTGTGCAGCGCTCTGGTAAGTGAAGTCACCACCCATGGTCACCATAATGTTGTCGTGCTCGTAGTACTTCGCTTGGTGTTCGATTTGTGCTATAAAGTCATTTACCTGGAAGGAGTGGATATAAACCATTTTTAAAATGCGCGCTCTTCTCTCTAAGCTGTTGAGATTATCAATAAAAGGAATTACGAAGGAAGACTCTTGATGCAAATTATTAAAGAGATCTTATAATTGAAAGAAAAGTGGAGAAATCCACCGCGTCGAGCAAGATTCGAACTTGCGACCTTTCGGAACACCAGTCAAATTCAAATTTAAATGTCAAATGATGTTTATTACAAGGGCTGCTATTTATATATCCGGAAACCGGGAATACAATCTTCTTAAATAGCATATTTGACCTCCATGGTAAAATTTGAACTTTTTTAAGTACTGGCCGGTATATTTTTTCTTTCTTATTAACGCTCGTGTTTTGTTTTTGACGGGTTTTAAATGTCATCTCGCAGCAAGAATGGAACTCACTCGTGAAAATATTCGTGCTATGATTTATTATGATTTTCGGCGTGGTTTAACGCAACAACAGTGCATAGATCAACTAACTTCAACTTTTGGTGATGAAGCCCCATCTAAAACTACTGTGTATCACTGGTTTAGTGAGTTCAATCGTGGACGTAGTATGCTTACGGACGAAGTTAAGGCAGGTCGCCCGAAATCGGTCGTTGTACAACAAAATATCGAGGCTGTGCGAAAACTTATAATGGACGACCGACATGTTACGTGCCGCGAGATAGAGGCGACTCTGGGTATTTCTATGACCAGCATTAATAGCATATTACATAATTATTTGGCTGTAAAAAAAATTTGTTCGCGTTGGATACCCCACAACTTAACAAAAGAGCAAAAAGATGCTCGCGTCGAATGGTGCAATAAAATGTTAAAAAAATATAACCGTGGTGACTCAAAAGCCGTTTATAACATCTATACAGGTGACGAATCCTGGATCTATGCATACGATCCCGAAACGAAGCAACAATCAACGGTATGGGTGTTTCAAAATGAGCCGAACCCTACGAAAGTTACTCGTGCAAAAAGTACATTGAAACAAATGGTGGCCTGCTTCTTCGGTATTAATGGCCATGTAGCTACAGTGCCACTAGAAAACCGTAGAACGGTTAATTCAGAGTGGTACACGACCATTTGCTTACCGGAAGTATTTGAACAAATTCGTAAAACTAACCAGCGACGAAGAATCATTCTTCATCATGACAATGCCAGCTGTCATACGTCACGCGAAACAACTCTATTTTTGGAGGGTCAAAATGTGGAATTAACGGGTCATCCGCCGTACAGCCCTGACTTGGCACCCAACGATTTTTATTTATTTCCAAATATAAAGATTAAATTACGCGGTCAACGATTTTCGACCGCTGAAGATGCTGTCGACGCATTCAAACAACACGTTATGGAGGTACCTCAGGCGGAGTGGCAGAAGTGCTTTAAAAATTGGTTCACGCGAATGCAAAAGTGCATAGATCATCAAGGGGAATACTTTGAAAAACAATAAAACCATTTTCAGCCGTGTACGTTTGTTTGTTTTTTTGTTTCCGGATATATAAGTAGCAACCCTCGTAACGCACAATTTAACGCCTAGCGGCAGCAACAATGCATATTTTATTTATATGATCTACTTACCTTCCTTTCAGTATTTACACACCGGGGGGCAAACTCTTTACAAAATGTATTTGATTCGTGCACATAATTGTTCCTACTTGTTCTTTTTTTTTTTGTGTGTTGCTTGTTACTTTTTATTTATTTATTTTCTTGTCGTCTGTAGTTGTGTCGTCACTCGTTAGTCATAAGTTAGGTCCCCACTGAAAATCAGCGCCGCGGCTTGCCGTGGCATTACGCTGAGTGGGGGTCCTTTTTATCGTCCGTTTTATAAAATTGCATGTATAATTTAACTGGTGTGACGTGAATAAATGTATTTTCTTTCTTTTCTTTCTTTCAGTCCGATCGCTCTGACCAACTTAATTAATTATCATAAGGTTCATCATTCGATTCTGTATCACACCTTGATCGCTTGCTACACGAACCCGATTTCATCCTGTATACTCGTAAGGTGTTCTTGGCGTGTTTTGGCACAGCTCAAGGCGCTTTTTAAGGATAGTTCACGCCGTAACGTTCTGCGTCCAACAAGATACTTCTGACACTTCAGTTTGTATAGAAAGCGTCCCGTGAAAAAAGTGAGTATTTACGTGAAACTTCTTAAATTAAATTGTGGCGTTGCTAGTAAGACGCTCTACAGCAATTTAAAATTCAGTTTTTATGTGTTGTCGAATCTATTGAGGTACGTTTTTTTAAGTATGTACCAGGGCCGATTCGACATGGCCATAAAGCTCTATAAATGGAGTACGCTTCGCCTCATCTTTCCAAACAAAAAAGTCTGCCAAAATCTGAAGGGGGCGAGGTAGCACGCATGTGATGTTTTCTAGTCAAAGGTACATCATTGTCGGTTGTTAATACAGTTTATTTCTAAATGAATTTTTATGGCAGCAACGCTTTATTGACAACCGACAAAGATGTACCTTTGACTTGAAAACACCAAACATATTTGACATATTCTTTTTATACTTCATAACACTAAATAGAGCAATAGATAGCCGACTGTACATACGTTAACATATGGTTCATTATTGGATGCAGTCTTTGCAAATGTCAAACAAAAAAGCCAAGGATCATTTTTAGGGTTCCGTAGTCAACTAGGAACCCTTATAGTTTCGCCATGTCTGCCCGTCCGTCCGTCCGTCCGCGGATAATCTCAGTGACCGTTAGCACTAGAAAGCTGAAATTTGGTACTAATATGTATATCAATCACGCCGACAAAGTGGTAAAATAAAAAGTGGAAAAAAATGTTTCATTAGGGTACCTCCCCTATACGTAAAGTGGGGAGTGTTTTTTTTTTCGTTTCAACCCTAACGTTTGAGATATTGTTGGATAGGTATTTAAAAATGAATGGGGGTTTACTAGAATAATTAGATGAGCCAGGGGACCCGGGTGCACAGAAAAAAATTAAAATCTTTCATAGAGTGAAAATGAAATCGGAAAATTTGTAATTATCGGCTAGAGGCCTCGCGTGGGCATAGAAGATATTGAAAATGTTTCATAGAATTAAATATAGTGACTGACTTAATATATCGACACAAGTTTTTTTGTTATATAACTTTTTGCTAAAAAGGGGCCCCAAAAATTGCATTGCCTAGGGGCCCCGAAGTGCTTAATCCGGCCTTGAATACATACCCGTTTATCGGCGTTGTAGACTTTGGTATCAGGATCGTCTATGATGGGCTCCTCATTACAAAGGAAGTCGAAGCAGAATCCGTCCGGTGCGTTGTACAGATTGTAGAGGGTATGTGTCATTATGTCCGACATCTTGCCTGAGAAAAAAACATTAATTAATAATATCTTGATTCTGGTATTTCTAGCTAAGTACCACTACCAGCCCCTGGCCCCGGCTATGTCCTTAAACTACGTCCGGACCGGACACGGGTATGTCCTCAAACCACGTCCAAAGGAGAGGTGTGGGTACTGCGAATGTCATCTCGCTATGTGTGGTAGGGCACAGCAAAGCGAGTGTAATCTCGCTTAAATCTGGAGCAGAGCCCGACTGGGTACCTCCACCTTACTGAAAACCACAGCCAAATAGCACTAGACCCTACTCATAGTGTTGTGTTCTTGCCGGTGAGTAAGGTTGCCATAGAGCTCAAAGAAGACCCAGTGTATTGACGATGGCGGACCATCTTTACCTAATTATTTACCTAAAACATCGCTTCCTCTCCACATGAACTCCATTCTTTCTTCCTCCAACATAGATTCTCTGTCCTTGTGGTTCACTCTACCTGCAAGTTTCAAGTTGGTATAAGTTAGAAGTAGTAAATACTCGTAGCCACAGAGATGAAGAGTATGTGAAAAGTATAAGATTTAACAGTATAAAATCTTTGAGGTATCTTATTATAAGAAATCAGTGTATAATATACATAAAAAAATTATGTATGTGGTAGATTTATTTTTATAAAATCTTGCTGCTTACCACCAGGCAGGCCCTATGCTTGTTTGCCACTGTCGTTGTATAAAAAAAAAACCGGCCAAGTGCGAGTCGTACTCGCGCACCGAGGGTTCCGTACAAACCTTTACAACTTAAAGGTATTATAGACCTGAGTATTTGATATGAATTTCAATTTAATACCTCTACGCGTTTACGAGGAAAAAGGTAGTAAGTTTAAAATTTAAAAAAATATTTATTGTATGATTTTACTAAAAATATCTACTTTTTGTAATTTTTCCTTTGTCTGTACTATATGAAGTTTCTTCGTGCCAAGTTTCAAGTTTCTGAGTTTACGGGAAGTACCCTGTAGGTTTTGAGTTTCTTGCGAGTACTCAGTTTCAAAATATGCGACTTAAATTGCTATTTCTTTTGATTGCGTTGACATAAAAGTTTGGTTTTGCTACGTCTGAAAGATCCTATAGCCCTGAGTATTTGACATGAATTTCAATTTAATATCTCCACGCGTTTACGAGAAAAAAGGTAGTAAGTTTAAAATTTAAAAAAATGTTTTTTTGTATGATTTTATTAAAAAAGTCTACTTTTTGTAATTTTTCCATTGTCTATGCTATATGACGTTGCTTCGTGCCGAATTTCAAGTTTCTGAGTTCACGGGAAGTACCCCGTAGGTTTTGCGAGTGCCGAAAAACTAAAATTTGCAGCATAAACGACTGTATCTTTTGATTGCGTTGGCTTTTGAGTTTGATTTTTTCACAGCTCCAAGGGACAATAGACCTGAGTATTTGGTATAAATTTCAGCTTGATACCTCCACGCGTTCCTGAGAAAAATGGTCTTGACAGACAGACAGACAGACAGACAGACAGACAGACAGACAGACAGACAGACAGACAGACAGACGGACAACAAAGTGATCCTATAAGGGTTCCGTTTTTTCCTTTTGAGGTACGGAACCCTAAAAGTGCCCAATTTTTGTCCTTGAAGAGTCCGTTATAGCCCAGAAGTTAGGCTCCCTGAAGGCCCTTTGACTTGACATCGTAGACCATCTGGACCGGAAGCGATGCGTACATCTGGCAGGTAGCTTCAGGGGCACAGGGACGAACCCTAACGGTTATGTTGAGACTCCCACATAGGTTAATGAGACCCAAGGTATACCCTTTTAAACTCCTGTGTCACCTCAAGGTACAGGGCGGACACGTCATACTACAAAACTCGTTTGAGCGCCTCTGTATGCACGGCACATCTGTACACGCTTCAATGTGTACGTGCGTCTTAGGGCGCTGTTCCCACTGTCGTAAATGACGTTTGACAATACACCGCCATTTTGCTTTTTAGCCTACTAATTCCCTACCAATCGGCCGCCGCGGGGTGAGGTAATTCCGATCGGGGCGGGGCGGAGCGTGGGCATTCTGTATGAAATACTATTATTTATTCTGTGCCGTAGAGTATCATCAAACCTGCTTGCCACCTGAGCCAGCAACGAGGCGTGCTCCTTGTAGTAACCGTATGTGTCGACCTCCCAGGCGCCCTTCGGCTTGCCACAGCATGTCGTACCTATCAAGAGACTCGGTTTTTCACAGTATGCCGTACCTATAAAGAGTCCGTCGTAGCCCATCTGAGCCAGCAGTGAGGCGTGCTCCCTGGTGTGACCGTATGTGTCGACCTGCCAGGCGGCTTTCGGCTTGCCACAGGGACCGAGAGTGTCATTCATCTTCCTGATGACAAAAGGGGAGCTGTGTTGTGACATGTTTCTGTGTTTTCCCTGTTAATATGCCTTTTTCCCTAATAAAGGTACATGAAATTGTCCGTGTCGAGCGAGACATAAATACAAAACCGGCCAAGAGCGTGTCGGGCCACGCTCAGTTTAGGGTTCCGTAGTTTTCCGTCCGTCACAGTAAGTGTCCCCACTTAAGAGTTAAAATACCACCGCCATATAGGATATGATATGAGCGTTCCACGTACAGCGATATCTATCGGCAAATTAAGTAAACTATTGCGCGCGAGCTTAAAGTATGGAAGATGATTTTTATGGGATAATTCTTTATTGCGTGAACCGATCTTCACCGTTTTTAGGGTTCCGTAGTCAACTAGGAACCCTTATAGTTTCGCCATGTCTGCCCGTCCGTCCGTCCGTCCGCGGATAATCTCAGTGACCGTTTGCACTAGAAAGCTGAAATTTGGTATTAATATGTATATCAATCACGCCGACAAAGTGCTAAAATAAAAAGTGGAAAAAAATGTTTTATTAGGGTACCTCCCCTATACGTAGAGTGGGGAGTGATTTTTTTTTCATTTCAACCCTAACGTGTGATATATTGTTGGATAGGTATTTAAAAATGAATAGGGGTTTACTAAAATAATTTTTTGATAATGTAAATATTTTCGGAAATAATCGCTCGAGAAGTAAAAAAAAAATGTGTTTCCCCCCTCTAACTTTTGAACCATAAGTTTTAAAAATATGAAAAAAATCTCAAAAGTAGAACTTTATAAAAACTTTCTAGGAAAATTATTTTGAACTTGATAGGTTGAATAGTTTTTGAAAAAAAAATACAAAATAATTTCTGAACTAAGTTTGTTTTAACCGTATAAGCAGGTGTTTATTGTACCTGTAATTTATACAAAATCACAATGAAATGACGTGCTTTCAAAAACTCTTAAGTGGGGACACTTACTGTGACGGACAGAAAACTACGGAACCCTACACTGAGCGAGGTCCGACACGCTCTTGGCCGGTTTTTACTTTATTTGAAAGCACGTCATTTTATTGTGATTTTGTAGAAATTGCAGGTACAATAAACACCTGCTTATACGGTTAAATTATTTTGTATTTTTTTTTCAAAAACTGTTAAGTCTATCAAGTTCAAAATAATTTTTCTAGAAAGTTTTTATAAAGTTCTACTTTTGAAATTTTTTTCATATTTTTAAAACTTATGGTTCAAAAGTTAGAGGGGGGACACACATTTTTTTTTACTTCTGGAGCGATTTTTTCCGAAAATATTTACATTATCAAAAACTTATTTTAGTAAACCCCTATTCATTTTTAAATACCTATCCAACAATATATCACACGTTAGGGTTGAAATGAAAAAAAAAAATCACTCCCCACTTTACGTATAGGGGAGGTACCCTAATAAAACATTTTTTTCCACTTTTTATTTTACCACTTTGTCGGCGTGATTGATATACATATTAGTACCAAATTTCAGCTTTCTAGTGCAAACGGTCACTGAGATTATCCGCGGACGGGCGGACGGACGGACGGGCAGTCATGGCGAAACTATAAGGGTTCCTAGTTGACTACGGAACCCTAAAAAATGGAACAGTGATCCAATCACAACCAACTGAGCTAAGTTTTACCCAACATCATCCCGTAAATTCCTAGTGACCCTCATGTATCTCATCATCACCTCATTTGACTCTATGGCCATACCTATGTTCGGTGCAATGCTCATAACACGTTTAAAGCCTCGTGCGGCGCGTGCGTCCAGTCAGCAAAAGACGCATTGCCCCAATAATTTAACATTCATTTAGTTTTCAGTGTACTTTTTAGATCCATCGCGACCGGGTGCATTCGATTAACATTTAACATTCTCAACATTATCAACATTTTATTAACATTATTCTATAACATTTTAGAACATTAAACATTTTTTATAAAGTTCTACTTTTGAGATTTTTTTCCTATTTTTAAAACTTATGGTTCAAAAGTTAGAGGGGGGGGACACATTTTTTTTACTTCTGGAGCGATTATTTCCGAAAATATTTACATTATCAAAAACTGATTATAGTAAACCCCTATTCATTTTTAAATACCTATCCAACAATATATCACACGTTAGGGTTGAAATGAAAAAAAAATTCACTCCCCACTTTACGTATAGGGGAGGTACCCTAATAAAACATTTTTTTCCACTTTTTATTTTACCACTTTGTCGGCGTGATTGATATACATATTAGTACCAAATTTCAGCTTTCTAGTGCAAACGGTCACTGAGATTATCCGCGGACGGACCTGGGAACATTCATTTAGTTTTCAGTGTACTTTTTAGATCCATCGCGACCGGGTGCATTCGATTAACATTTAACATTCTCAACATTATCAACATTTTATTAACATTATTCTATAACATTTTAGAACATTAAACATTTTTCCGCTACTCTCCGGACGTTTTACATTCAAGCGAACCTGCGCCGAATACCTAAGTTCCCAAGTAAACTGGTCAAGAGACATGCGCTCGCCTGCTCAGACCTTGTCTCTTCCAGAGAACTTTAAAGTGACTTTGAAGATGGCAAATGTACTCTTATACCTTAGTCCCCAAGTAAACTGGTCGAGGATCATCAGATAATCTGTCGTGGCCTCGTCTCCTTGCACCCAGCCTCCTCCAGCGAACTCCACGCGACCCTCCTGCACCAGACTACGGAAGGTGGCCCTCGTCGCCGGCCGCTGTTCCTTCCACCAGCGCCAGAAATAGCTGACTTCGGAGAACGTGAATCTGGAAAGCCGCAAATGCATTTTTAAGTTCTTAATGTGTTTTCCTTCTTGTCTACAACCAGATGATATTTGTACAGATCTCTTCACCGGTCACGCCTCAGATCTGACCGCCACTTCGTCAAACTTGGCCTTGAACATCAGATGTGTGTCACACATCGGTGACACATGTCACTTGACTACACTATGCGCTGGCCGTAACCTATATGTCGAATCTAGAGCCATGGTATAGAAAACTAATGGACTAAGAGCTGGCTACGTCAGATTTGACACAATAATGAGAGCAACCAAACCCGTCCGGTTCGATTGCTAAGTCTTTATTGCTAGATCCGGGCATCTGGCAGCTTTTAATGGGTGGAGGTCAAAGTGTCACACTACCAAAATTTTTGAAATGGAAAATAGTAATAATTAAATAGGTAAATACTACCGAAGTTGTCTCAGTTTTAAAGAACTGGGCCTATATTTTAACATTAGACCAAAACATATTGCGTATTATAACGGAAACAAAAACAGTAGGTGACAAACAATGAATTAAATTACGATACATTGTTTGGCACTACTTTCCCCCAACAGAAACATTTGGCAATGATGTAATCTGATTATTTATATAATTTATCATAATATTTGATCAAACCCTAAGATTTGTTGTATTGAAGTAGTTTGCATTCTTTGACCTCCACCACTTTGCAGCTGCCAGATGTTCAGACCTAGAAATAAGCATAGTATAGCAAACTGAATAGAGGGGTTTTGATGCTCTCATTATTGTGTCATATCTGAAGGTCTCCGTCTATAAGTCGGACAATAAATAGGCTGTTTGATTTGAATTGACCATATACTAAGTCTATGGAATTGACAAATTGTAACCGTTATTATTATACCCTATTTTCAAGATACATATGCCCAGGACCCCAGTTCGACATGCCAAACTGTGACATGTGACAGTATCACGATGACTTACTTTCTCCGTTTGTCGTGAAGTAGCTCCGAGAGGACTGAATGGAAGATGAGTTGAACGTTTGCTGTGCTGATTGTTGGTTTGGCTGTGAAAATAATAACACTCCTGTTTCTTTTTTTTTATTGTGGTCGCAGAACAGAGCCTTTTAGGCTTCGCCTATAATACGTATTTCCCGTATTTCCTCAAATTTTAATCAACTGACATCAAAATTTCGAAGGAGGTTCTCAATTCGTCGGGATCTTTGTTTTTGCTAAAAAAAATTGTTGTTCACAAATTATTCGAAGACGACTGGACCGATTTGGAAAATTATTTTTTTGTTTGAACGAGTATACTTCACAATTGGTCCCATTGTCATCAGGTCAGCATCTGATGATGGGATCCTGGAGAAATCGAGGGAAGGGCACACCTATAGTTGTTTGAGTATTTTTTTTGAATCTGTAACGGTTCTCCGACAGGCGATTCGACGACGGGCTGTTCGTCGACAGAACTTATCATCTTTTTTTTTTCGTCGACTGAACTTTTCTCCGACGCACGTTTCGCCGACAGAACTATTCATCTTTTGATTTTTCGTCGACAGCACTTTTCTCCGACGAACGTTTCGCCGACAGAACTATTCATCTTTTGATTGTTCGACGACATAACTTTTGGACGACGAACGTTTCGCCGACAGTACATTTTAACGATGAACGATTCATCGACAGATTATTTCTTCGACGAACGTGTCGGCCACAGATAATTTCAACTAACGCGCATCACATATTTCAGAGGAATTTTGCGCGAAATATCATAGACATCATAGAAAAAGTGGGAAATTTGTGTATGGTAGTGGAATTTTTGTATGGAACCACAGACAATTTGCAGCCAAATTTTGACAAATGACGTCTCCATAAAAGGGATTTTGACAACCCCGAAAACGTATCCGATACGCTTTACGTTCCAAGGCAAGTAGCTGTCACATCGTAGAGATGGACACCCTTGGTATCGCGTACTTGTCAACCCTACAACGTCGAAAGGTAAAATTGTATGGAGACGTCATTGGTCACCGTTCATCTGTCAAAGTTCAGTCATGTCAAACGCTGATTTTGTAGGGAAGACGACCTTCTGTATGAAATACTATTATATTATTCTGTGGCCAGACGTTTTGAACACAGTTTTTTGTTGCTCCACACACTTCGGAATCTAGCTACCATAGAGAAAAATCAGCCAGAAGACGGATATCCGGCTGCAAATTGTCTGCGGTTCCATACAAAAATTCCACTACCATACACAAATTTCCCACTTTTTCTATGATGTCTATGATATTTCGCGCAAAATTCCTCTCAAATATGTGATGCGCGTTAGTTGAAATTATCTGTGGCCGAAACGTTCGTCGATGAATCGTTCATCGTTAAAATGTACTGTCGGCGAAACGTTCGTCGTCGAAAAGTTATGTCGTCGAACAATCAAAAGATGAATAGTTCTGTCGGCGAAACGTTCGTCGGAGAAAAGTGCTGTCGACGAAAAATCAAAAGATGAATAGTTCTGTCGGCGAAACGTGCGTCGGAGAAAAGTTCAGTCGAGGAAAAATAAAAGATGAAAAGTTCTGTCGACGAACAGCCCGTCGTCGAATCGCCTGTCGGAGAACCGTTACAGATTCGCATTTTTTACAGTAGCTCGGGCATTTCATTTTGGAAAGGTGGAGGCTAAGTGAAGTCGGATCTTTTTTGTTTAAAATTATAATACATGCTTTTGATGTAGATTGTACAGTCAACGCAAAAACCAAGTATACAATTTTGAACATTATTACAATTGTGTATAAGAACACAGTGAATCCTCCTTTTTGTAAAGGAGCGGCAACGCGATGTGACCCGTCTGGAGTTGCAAGGGTCCATAGGCTACGGTAGCTGCCTACCATCAGGCGGGCCGTATGCTAGTTTGCCACCATCGTGGTATAAAAATAGTTACTTAGTAAACTTACACCCGTAATAATATTGATCGTAGGTCTTCACCCAGCCCGCGTCCATGTGTGAGTGAGCGATGAGATGTACGTTCAGCGCTCCCTCTCTGATCTGAGGGCATTGCTGTGGACACAAGCATTGGATCACAAAATACATTCAGCTAGAAGCCAGAAATGCTCGTCCTCCGCGTGTTATGACCTTATAGACCGTAAGCCAGGAACACATTTCGTTAGTCATCGCGTTCCAGGCGACAACTTGTTAAGTAATTAAGGGCGATGTATAATGAAGCCTTGTGAAGATCAGCTGCCTCTCCGTTAGTGGGTTGACGAATGACATACATTTAATCGATTTTTATAAAAATGGTCATTGCGTCCCGATTGAAACTTTGTCATATGATAGTTTATATCCTATTATACATATAAAAATCGTCAGTCAGCTGTATCGCAGTGAAAAGACCGCCACCTGGTCATGTGAACATACGATCTTCAGGCCATCAGCTGACGGTATTTCCACCTAGATACTCGTACAGGCAGCTGACAAGTTTTCATGTTTGTAAGAGCATAATAAACTACCATCTGACAATTTTTTTATGGTGACGCCATGACCGTTTTTTTAAGTGATTAAATGGCTGCCGTTCCTCAACCCACCAACGGAGCGGCAGCTGACCTTCACGAGGCTTCATTATACATCGCCCTTACCACTTCACAAGTTATCGCTTGGGACGCGATTGGTCATGAAATTTGTTCCTGGCTTACGGTCCATTATGACCATGTATCAATTATCTAAATTATGAACTCCCGATGTTCCAACTTTCAGGTATTGATCTCTCAAATACGAGTAGAATATGGTATATTACGCAGAAAAAATTGCAATATTCATCCAATAATGTTGGCCGAGTAAATGGCGACGTTTCCTTAATAAACGGAGTGCTGGCCACGTTAGATATTATAACACAATAATGATAGCAACGAAACCCCTATAGTTAGTTTGCTCTATTATGCTTATTTCTAGATCTGGACATCTGGCAGCTGTTAACTGGTGGAGGTCAAATAATGCAAATAACTTGAAGAAAACAGCCACACTATTCTAGTAGTAGTTTAGACGTGAACAGGGGCGGCGCTTTAAATGAACTCCGAAGTAGTTCGGATTGGAGGTTGGCATTATGCTGAGTTGAGTCCATTATGTGAAGCACGTTTATTGTTTGTTTTCCTTGTTATTGTCTCTCATTGTTCATGTATTAAGCGTCACAAATAAATGTTTTTATTCTTATTCTTATTCTTAAATGCGCCTTAGCATTTACAAAGATTGCATATACACGGGAAAATTCGACCGGTGCCGCTGTGACCCGGGTAGCCTAGTGGCTAGGGCGTCTGCCGCGAATGCAGAAGACGCTGGTTTGATCCCAGTCCTGGGCACCGGAGGTCTAGGACACTTTTTCCTTTGTATATGACATCTATATAAGTTTATAAAATCCTATTCATATTCATATTCATATTCATTTAATCCATTGTCATCATGTGCATCAGTACAAAATTGTGGTCTTAGATTTAATTTTAGTCGGTACATGATACCCTGTTAGGGCGTACAATATTGGACATAAAATTGCTTAATACTATGCTTACATACTAATATATTAAATTAAATTAAATTACAGTTTAGCAATTATTTAACAGATATAAATATGTAGTTGCATGTCAAGAAGTAACTAATACATAGGTTATAGATAATGTCAATTATTATTATTATTATCATTATTTTTTGTTTTTACGTGTAATTATCATATTATATTTCCAATTCATGTATATTTATTTACAATGCAACATATTAACGATATTTATTTAAGATTTAAAATTATAATTTAATAAATTATCCTCAAAAAATTCGTCTACTGTATAATAACTTTTTTCAATAAGCATTTTCTTTAATATATTTTTGAATGTCTTTTCATTACTTAATTGTTTAATTGACGCTGGTATGTTATGCATTATTCGGACACATCGGTAGAGGGGCCCACTCTTAACTAATTCAAGTTTAGAAGGCGGTAACACTATTCTTACTTTCCGTCTAGTTTCAGGTCTGTAGACTACCGTTCCTTCGAACATATATGGGTGTTTTCTAACAAAAAGTGCCGCCTCCATTATGTACAGATAGGGTAAAGTTAATATTTTAAGTTTTTTAAAATGCGGTAAACTAGTGTTTGGTAAGCATGTATTTGTTAGGGTACGGACACACTTTTTTTTTTTTTTTTTTTTTTTTTTTTTTTTTTTTTTTTTTTTTTTTATACTACGACGGTGGCAAACAAGCATACGGCCTGCCTGATGGTAAGCAGCTACCGTAACCTATGGACGCCTGTAACTCCACAGGAGTCACATGCGCGTTGCCGACCCTTTACAAAAAGGAGGATTCACTGTGTTGACGGCTAAAGGAACAAGAGGGTCCCTCATCGTCAACACACTGGGTCCTCTTTGAGCTCTTTGGCAACCTTACTCACCAGCAGGAACATAACACTATGAGTAGGGTCTAGTGCTATTTGGCTGTGGTTTTCTGTAAGGTGGAGGTACTTCCCCAGTCGGGCTCTGCTCCAGATTTGAGCGAGATGACATTCACTGAACGTGCCCTACCACACTAAGCGAGATGCCATTCGCAGTGCCCACACCTCTCTTTTTAAATTCACTCTTTTTGCATGAGAAATAGTTGGTGTGCGTCTGTGCTGGCTCCCCATAGGACTATACCATATTTCAGCCAGGAATGCTCGAACGCGCAGTATGCCGACAAAGCGGTCTCCAGGTTAGTTGTTGTTTTTAATACACCGAGCGCGTAGTTAAGCGAAGCAAGCTTGGATATGATAAGTTGTATGTGTGTTTTCCAGTTCAAACCCGAATCTAAAGTTAGACCTAGTAATTTAAATTCGCTTACTTCGTCTATGGTGCTATTATTAACGTGTAGTTGTAAATGCATGGGTTCCTTTTGGTAGGGTTTGAACTGAATTATGTTTGTTTTTGTTAAGTTCATGTCTAAATTGTGTTCATGTAGCCAGGTGGTGATCGTTGTAATGGTTTCTCGTAGTTGCGTATTGCATTCAACGCTATTTTTACAACCCAATAATATAGATACGTCATCAGCAAACATAACGCACTTGGTATCTATAATCTTTGGGAGATCGTTTATATATGCCAAAAATAAAAGGCATCCAATCACACTTCCCTCCTTCCTCCCAGCGTATATCCCGGCTTGGGGTCCGCTTGACAACCTAATCCCATGAATTGGCGTAGTCACTAGTTTTTACAAAATCTGACCTTCCAACCCAGAGGGGAAACTAGGCCTTATCAGGATTAGGTCCGGTTTCCATACGATGTTTTCCTTTACCGAAAAGCGTCTAGTAAGTATCAAATGATATTCAGTACATAAGTTCCGTAAAACCGGTATGAGCCGGGGTTTGAACCCGAAACCTCCCGATTGAAAGTCGGACGTCTTGTCTTACCGCCAGGCTACCAACGCTCTTGTTATAAATAAGTTAATAGTACATTACTTACCAAGGACTGTAAAAGAAAGAAAGCCCGAAATCGCAGGTATTTGTAACCCGAGCCGCAGGCGAGAGTTGTAAATATGCGATAGAGGGCTTTCTTTTTTACTTCCCGTGGTGAGTACAAAATTTTACGTCTCCACCTGGCCATAATGCGAGTTTTACCGTGGGCGTAGCGTGCGGTAAACCTCACATTATGGCCAGGTGTGACGTAAAATACAATAATTTAACTACCCAATTGTAAAGGATACGACGGATACCTACGTTCATCTAAGTACAGTAGAAGAACTCAATATTTTTTTGTATGTAGGAAAATTAAATTAAGTAGGTCATTTACCTTATAACCACACTCAATCTTCTTCGTATACACTAAATGTTTCCCCAACCAAATTATACCCAATATTAATACAAGTTTGTTCATCTTTAAATTACACGTAATTATTTAAAAAAAGTTTGTCACATGCATCAGTATGCATTTATTTTTAAGTGATTAATAAACACATTTTTTTGTAGCATATAATAGCTAGCAATCAACTTTCAGTATCACTAGTTTTGCAACAAGTAAAATAATTACTTTTTCACTTTTGAATTCACTTCTTTGTTGCTTTAGCTTCCAAAACTCAGTGAAACACCTTTTAGTACCACAATCTTATGGCGCCCGGTAACAGGCAAGTTATCCGACTCTTGTTTGTAATAAGGCGTAGTCCACAAGGCATTGTATTTTTATATTATGACGGTGGCAAACAAGCGTACGGCCTGCAACTCCACATGCGCGTTGCCGATCCTTTAAAAATGAGGATCCACTGTGCTGACGACTAAAGGAACAAGAGGGTTCTTCGTGGTAACATACTGAGTCCTCTTTGAGCTCTTTGGTAACCTTACTCACCAGCAGGAACACAACACTATGAGTAGGGTCTAGGTCTAGTGTTATTTGGCTGTGGTTTTCTGTACTTCCCCAGTCGGGCTCTGCTCCAGATTATAGCGAGATGAGATGACATTCGCTGAGCTGTGTCCTACAACACATAGGGAGATGACATTCGCAGTACCCATACCTCTCTTAAAATATATGACGAGACTTTTAATGCATGCAAATATTATACAATCCTAAACCTAAATTTCTTACAGCTAAGCATGCAGCATGCATGGATATTAACATTAATAACAATTAATAACACCTTATAGTATAGGTACTTAATAAAGACATGGCGTATGATCTAAATATTCTTTGATTGAATAAAATGCATTTTTATTAAGAAGTCAAATAAATTAGTTTTAAATTGAGGCACGTCAGATTTCATTATTATGTCTGGTAACTTATTGTATAATGTGTGTGCCATGCCAAATACACTTTTATCACGCAAGGCTGTGTCTGACTTTGTGCACGTGATTTTATGAATGAGTAACTTCACACTTTGATTTCATGCTTATATTATCTATTCGAACAACTTGTTTTCTGCCATCTACAGTTAGGTGCATAACTGAGTCAAAATTAGTACCTTAGTAAAATGTAAATAATTTGATAACAATCAAAGTTAGATAAAAGTTCTAAACGTAAAATATTAATCCTTGGGTACCGCTACAAAACTGCTTCACAAATTATTTTCTTCTGACTTATACATTTTTCTCAATTTCATACCGAAAACTGTGAAATTTCACCTAATTTATTTTTCCCATTATTTAATTTTTTCTTAGGCATTCCCAATTCAGTAACTCATTTAAAGTAAGGAATTCCACGACCATTATTTTAGTTATCAAACATTTAAATCAGGCTTATTTTTGTAATTAGTTACTGGCAATGTATTGTCAGGTGCAAAACTGAGTCAAGGCAAATGGCCGAACAACTTTCTCGTTAGTTAATTTTTGTAGCGGACTTCATTCTGAGATAACCATAAAAATACGTGAGTGATATAAAAGTCATACACCTCACTTTAAAGAGCATATAATGCACTATTTCAACTAATTGTCTTACCTGGTTGTGTAAAAGAAAAATATCAATATCGGGTTAAATAAAAAAAATTAGCGGGGAGATGGGCCTCGTTAGCATTGTGCTGCAACCTGTCTAGGAGAAGGTAAACTCCAAAATATAACCCGGGGAGATGGGCCTCGTTAGCATTGTGCTGCAACTTGTCTAGGAGAAGGTAAACTCTGAACTAAAACCCCCAATCCAAGGTGTAAACCGACCCGTGCTCAAGGATGAGTGGCCAGAGGGAGTCTGGTTTTTAACGGAGGGTGTCTGTGTTGGCGGTCACAGGACACTACGTAAATTCGCCTTACCTCAGTACAGGGCTCTGCTGGGGAGGACCTGTAACCCTTCTACTCGTGGGAACGCTATGGAGAATTATAATAATCATCCGCATGGCGGCGATGCGGTACGCCACCCATCACGTCTCGTTTCTCGCGGGGGCGAGAAGTGGCTCACGGAGAGCCGTTTTGCTACGTTGAATGTTGGAGGAGGGATGAATGACAAATTGAATGAGGTTTTACAGATGATGGAAGAAAGAAGGATTGATGTACTCTGTGTGAATGAGACAAAGCGGAAGGGAAGTGACACCACCACCCACGGGGCTTTTACCGCGTACTGGTCGGGGGTGCCAAGCTCAGAGCGAGCCAGTAAGGGAGTCGGTGTCATACTATCCGCTAGGATGGCTGAGTGTGTGAATGAGTTCAAGTGCGTGAGTCCCAGGTTGATCTGGATCAGAATGAAAGTGGGCCTGATGAGGATTTTTGTTGTTGGGGTTTACGCTCCTGTAGATCAGGGAGCGGGAAACTCTCAACAAACACAGGATGAAAGACGAATGTTTTGGGACGAAATGAGAGACGTTTTAAGTGTGTGCAGGAATAATGAAAGGTTAATAATGCTCGGTGATTTTAATAGTTGGATAGGAGTAAAGCGAGATGGTTTTGAAAGGGTCTTAGGGATACATGGTGACGAGAGAGTGAATGAGAATGGAAGAAGCTTGTTAGAGATTTGCCTCGAGTGGAGTCTTTGTGTAGCAAACACAATGTTTGCTCACAAACGGATCCATATGTTCACTCGAGAGGCGGAAAACGTTAGGAAAAGTATGATTGATTTTGTAATAGTTGATGAAAGATTGAAGAAGAATGTTCGCGACGCTAGGGTGTATCGTGGGTCGGGTATCCATACTGACCACTTCCTGGTAATGTGCCGAATAAGTGGTCTATTCAAAGGGTGGCGATCACGACCTCGTGCGGTTTCTAGCGTGTTAGAGCGAATAAAAGTGGAAGGGTTGCAAGAGGAAAGTGTAAGTGAAGAATATGTTAGTAAACTGAAGGGTGAGTTTGAAGGACTGGATGACATAAGTGAGATTGATGATTTATGGAGCAACTTTAAAAATAAAGTTGTGAGTGTGGCTAGGGAAGTGTGTGGCGTGAGTAAAAGACACAAAGGCAGAAAGGAGAAGAATGTGTGGTGGGACAAGGAAGTACAAAAAGCAGTATGTGAGAAGAAGAAATTGTGGCGGGATTGGTTAGCTGCAAAAGCTAACCATAGAGCCCAAAAAGCCTCAATTGAAGAAGTGAATGAGACGCGAAAGAATTACAGAAGAATGAAAGTGCAGGTGAAAGAAATTGTTAAAAGAAAGAAAAATGGACAGAATGATCAATTGCATGAAAGGTTGTCGCGAGATTTTCGGACGAACATTAAGTTCTTCTGGAAATCCGTTCGCATAGCCAGAGGTAAGAGTTCGGACTCTGAGCTGAAAACAGTTAAAGACTCGAATGGAAGTTTGCTGAATGGGGAAGAATGTATATTGAAGAGATGGCAGGAATATTTTGAAAGCTTGTTTGAAAGGGAGAAAAATATGCTAACCTCAGATGTGAATGGAAGCCTTCCAATGGATGACAGTAATATTAGCATGGACGAAATTGTGAAAGCTTTGAAAGGAATAAAATCAGGCAAGGCAGCAGGGTATGATAGGATCTCCGCCGAAATGCTGAAGGCTGGACAAGGTGTCGTAGCGAGTCAGTTGTATCGCCTTTTCAATTTGTGCTTTAGTACCGGCCGTGTACCAAGGGACTGGTGCAAGGCCGTCATAGTTCCTCTTTACAAAGGAAAAGGCTCACAACTTGACTGCAAAAACTACAGGGGCATTAGCCTACTCAGCATCGTCGGAAAACTGTATGCGAAAGTGTTGATTGAAAGAGTAGTAAAAGAAACCGATGGGAAAGTGTGGGATGCACAAGCGGGATTTCGAAAGGGTATGGGATGTACGGATCAAGTCTTTTCCTTACGATGCATAACCGAAAAGTACTTGGCCAAAGGTCAAAAGGTCTATTGCGCTTTCGTGGACTTGGAAAAGGCTTATGATAGAGTGATGAGAAATGAATTGTGGTCGGTAGTGTCCATGTATGGAGTAAATAGTCGGCTTGTGCAAGCACTGAAGTCTCTCTATGAGGATTCCAGTGCTTGCGTGAGGATAAACGGGTCATACACTGAGTGGTTTAGCATTGAAAAGGGTGTTAGACAGGGATGTGTAGCGTCACCGTGGCTGTTTAATCTATTCATGGACAGTTGTTTGCAAGATCTGAAAGATGATGAATGTGGACTGAGGATGGAAGGGTTGCTAGTAAAATGTCTCCTGTACGCTGACGATTTAGTATTACTTGCGTCATCGGCACAGGAGTTACAGTTGATGGTAACAAGAGTGCATGAATCTTTTGAGAAGAAGGGAATGAAGATGAATGTCAGTAAGACGAAAGTAATGGTATTTGAAAGAGATGAGATTATGGTAGATTGCGAAATTATGATTGGTGAAGAAAGACTGGAACAAGTGAACGAGTTTGTGTACTTGGGGACTTTGTTTACAAGAGATGGTAAAAATGAAAAAGACATTGAAAGGAGAGTGAATGCTGGGAATAGAGTGAATGGGGCACTGAACGCTTTTATGAGCAGTCAGAAGGTGTCGCAAAAAGCACGCCTGGCTGTGCATGGAGGAGTGTTGGTACCTACACTTATGTATGGTAGTGAAAGTTGGGTGTGGCAGAAAAGACATCAAAGTCAAGTGAACGCAGTGGAAATGAGAGCTCTAAGAAGCATGTGTGGTGTGAAGTTAACAGACAGGATCAGAAATAGCGTAATAAGAATGAAATGCGGAGTGGATGAAGATGTAGTCACAAAAATTGAGATGGGTATGTTGAGATGGTTTGGACACGTAGAGAGGATGGATGAAAGAAGATTAACGAAGAGGGTGTACGAAGAAAGAGTGGAAGGTTCAGTTCGAAGGGGAAGACCTAGGCGAACTTTCCTCGATCAAATCGGGGAATTATTGCAAAAAGGCCAGGTCAGAAGTACTCTAAACCGACGATCATGTATGAGGAATATTATGAAAGTGGGTGAAGCGAAAGTAGTTTGTCAGGATCGTAGTAAATGGAAATCCGTGATCTCTGCCTACCCCTCTGGGAAACAGGCGTGAATATATGTATGTATGTATGTATGTATAAAAAAAATGTAGTTTAACGGTTTTTGGTTCAAAATCATGGACGAATAAAAAAATCAAGATTGTGAATGCAATGAATCGAAATTGGCTTTCATATGGATACATAGCTGACACCGAGACGAATAAATATAATCTGAAAGTTTTTATTTTTTTCATAATTGATAAGACTTATCTTCATTTAACGATGTCGGTGCAAAACTGAGTCAGTACCAAATATTATCTAATAGAGAAAATGTTTATTTTTATCTACAATAACATAATAGGTCAGTAAGTTTATTAGCGTTGTTACCAATTAATAATAAAATAGTAACTTAATAACTAGCCTCTTCTGAAATAAGGAAAGAAACATGTCAAAGTGATGCACATTGGTTCAGTTATGCACCTAACTGTAAGTATGACTTTAGCAATTCATAAATATTACCGCGTATTCCATAGCTATATAATTTTTGCAATAATATATTATGGTCAACTAGGTCGAAAGCCTTAGTCAAGTCCATGTAGAGTGCGCACACGGGTTTTTTTTTATCCATATTGGTCACTACTACTTCTAATAAATCAAATATAGCCATATTTATTGATTTATTCTTGCGAAATCCCTTTTGTTCCTGCGCAAATAGGTTATTTAATTCAAAATACTGACTTATGCGGCTGCTAATTACTCTTTCTATAATCTTGGAAAAAATAGGAAGGAGTGCAATAGGTCTATAGTTGTCCATATTTTCCATGTCACCTTTCTTAAATAGAGGTCGGACAATCGCTACTTTTAACTTTTCAGGAAAGATGCCCTGCTCTATACACATATTTATTATATAACTAATGGGCCATGATATGATGTGAGCAACTCTTTTAATAGTTTTAGTGCATATTCCATCATAACCAGTACTTTTACTGTTTTTTAGGGAATATATTATATTTAAAACTTCTTCTGGGCTTGTTGGTTGCATAAATAAGGAACGTGATGAATTATATGTCAATGTGTTATGTCGATGTAAATTATTATTTGATAAACCATTATTACAATTATTAGTATCAGTAATTAATTTAACTTGGTCAATAAAATTATTATTAAATTCTTCTGCAATTATTCGAGGGTCTGTTATTAACTTACAGTTATGTTTTATATGCGAGATATTCTCCCTAGGATTTAGCGTTTTAGTTCTGTTAACAATACTCCAAGTCGCTTTTGATTTATTTGGCGAATTCTTTATAAAGTAGTCATTTTGAGACTTTTGCGTCAACAGTATAATTTTTCTTAGGCGCTTGGAATATTGCTTTAAAATCCTTTTGTTGCTTTCATTTGGACATATTCTAGATTTCCATAGCAACGCTCTCTTTTTTGTACAACATTTCCTTATTCCTGAAGAAATCCATTTTGGCTTTCTAGTTAGGTTCATTTTTAGTCTAAGAAAAGGAAAACACAAGTTATAAAACAATAGGAATAGATCTATGAACTTATCATACGCTTCGCTAGCATTATTTGCCATATATACGCAATTAAAGCTTAAGCTCTGAAGACAATCTTCAAATTTAACTATATTTTCGGTACAAATGTCCCTTCTTTTTACATACCAGTGAGTTAGAAGACAAGTTTTTTTGACCAGGCAGATCATGATTTGTGCAGTATGGTCTGATAAAGCAAAGTCGATTACTTCTGTTTTGCCCCCTCGAACATTATAAATTATATTATCAATACATGTATTGCTAAGTAGCCGCGTGGGCTCCGTCACGCCTAATCTAAGATTATAACTAGCCAGTAAGTTCTGAAATTCTGTCGAAAATGTGGTTCTTTTCAAAATGTCAATATTGAAGTCGCCGCAAATAACAATTTTCTTATTCTTCGTACATATTTTATCTAAAATTATTCCTAGTCTATTTAAAAATATTGTCATAGTTGTAGAGTCATATTTAGGAACTCGATAAATACAAATTATTATAATTTTTAAATCCATTAATTCTATCGCATAACATTCCAATAAATTTTGAATAGACAGGTTTACAATATCATGTAGAGTTTTATATTTTAATTTATTTTTTATCAAGATACATGAGCCACCGTTTCTAGCTTCTCGGGAGAAGTGGCTTGCCAATTTATAGTTAGGTATATAGAGCTGCGCTTCGTCACCTGTTCTCATGTTGTGTTCTGTGATACAAAGTATACCTACATTTTTTCCAGAATCAAATAGCTCGTGTAGATGGACGGTAAGTAGATCCGCCTTATTTATCAGACCATTAATGTTTTGGTGCAGAATAAAAATATTACTAAGCACGAAAAAGATCATTACTAATAGAGTTATCGATACTGGTATTTTGAATCTGCTGTGTGAGAGGTGATGTTATCGTCTTTTCGTCATTTAAAACATATCTGTCAATGTCCAGCATAAATTGCTTTAGATTATAGAAAGCAGCTCTAACGCCAAACTGCGTTAGTTTACCAGAATGGTGTGAAAACATATCGAAGGATAAGTCGCGGTTAGTGTCAAATAAATAAGCATAATTGTTACTCTGCATGTCCATATACAATAAATTCCCTAACATTTCTACTTTGTAATTATGTATAGGTGCTCCACAAATATACGTGGGCAAACAAATTATTTTATTTGTGTGAGAAATATTTGAGAGAGACTCGCGTATGCAGTTTACCAATTGAATGCTGTCTTGGGTGTCACTTAAGTCCTCTTCACCAATAAATATTATACAATAGTCGTTCAGAGTAAAATTCTTCAACTTATTCTCTAGACTATTCAGTAATCTATACATATAATAAAGCTGAAGAGAATCGAAAGTCTGTACATGGAAGATAATCGAAAAAAAGTTGGCTGGGGATACTTAGAATCGATAACAGAATACGTTCCAACAATTTTTAGAATTTTTGTCTGTTTATCTGTTTGTCTGTTTATTTGACCGCGCATCACGTGAAAACGGCTGAACGGATTTTGATGAAATTTTGTATAGAGATAGTTTGAGTCCCGGGAAAGGATAATATATAGTTTTAATCCCGAAAATCAACCCTGGTGGGGGTGAAAATGGGGTTGAAAGTTTGTATGGAAATTTTTAACCGCTGAAACGATTTAGATAGAAATGAGTATGGAGATAATTTGAGTCTCGAGAAACGTCATAGGATAGTTTTCAAACCCTTGTGGGGGTGAAAAGGGGGTTGGAAGTTGGTATGAGATTTTTTTAACCCCTGAACTGATTTAGATGAAAATTGGTATAGAGATAGTATGGGTCTCGAGAAAGGACAAAGGATAGTTTTCAACCCGAAAAATCAACCCTAAAAGGGTGAAAAGGGAGTTGGAAATTTGTATAGGGAATTATTAACCGCAGAATCGATTTAGATAAAATTTGGTATGGAGATAATTTCAGCTCTGGAAAAGGAAATAAAATAGTTTTATCTCGGAAATTATCCCTTAAGCGGATGCAAAAGGGGTGGAAGTTTACATGGGGGAAGAAACAAAAAATAACCGCTGTACGTATTTAGATGAAATTTGGTATTGAAATAATTTGTAATTTTTTGTTCAAGGTGTTCATATTTCAAATTCAAATTCAAATTCAAATTCAAAAATATTTATTTCAGACAACATGGTCCATTTTGTTAGTATACATTCTAAGTTGTTAGTAAGTAATCATATTAACATACTTAAAATAAAACATAAAACATCTAAAACTTATATTCTAAATTGGACTTTACCAGTTTGATCAACCCGTAGACTATCGGGCAATCAAATCTACCGGCAATCATCCTCAGAATGTTGTTGCTTCTGCATATTTATAACATGTTACCCGTCGATGCTTTAAATTTACCTTTACCCGCTCTTAAGAAATATTTGAAAATGTCATGAATGTCAAAGGGTTATTGCAGGTTCGAGGACTATATATGACGGACAAAGTTGCATGACCCAAACCAATAAACTACTACAAAATCATCTAACATTTATAGGACACCGTTTAGGTAGGAAAACATATCAAACGTTTTGTGAAGCAGTCAGATTAGGATTTATTTTTATTTATAATTAAACAATGGGTACATTATCTGTCTCTCAAGATGTTTTGATATGCCTTCTTGAAGAACTACGCACTATTTTGTATCTTTAATAATGTATTACTGTTTTGAAAAAAATAAGTCCCGTCGGTTTCTTTTCGGTCATAATACTTCTTGGGCTCAGGTGTAGGGTTAGAACCGGTGGTAGTTTTGGAACGAAGTTCCTTATCGGACGGTTCGCGGATGGGGGGCTAGGCGAAAAAAAGTCACGTGACCGTCACGATAAAGCGTCACGTCACGAAAACGCGACACCCGTACGATTGAGAAACATGTAAAATGGAATGAAATAAAAAATATATAAAATAGAATAAAGTGAAGTGAAGTGAAGTGTAGTGAAAAGTGAAAGTGAGAAGTGACAAAGTGATAAAAGTCGAGAACCTAAAAGTAAAAAATATCAAAAATGTCAAAAATGGCAAAATTTCTAAATTACAAAAATTTCAAAAACTTCAAAATTTTCCAAAATTTCCAAAATATCCAAAATTTCCAAAATTTCCAAAATTTCCAAAATTTCCAAAATTTCCAAAATTTCCAAAATTTCCAAAATTTCCAAAATTTCCTAAATATCCTAAATTTCCAAAATTACCAAAATTTCCAAAATTTCCAAAATTTCCAAAATTTCCAAAAATTCCAAAATTCCCAAAATTTCAAAAAGTTCTAAAATTTCAAAAAAAATAAAATTTCATAAATAATTAAATTTCCACAATTTCAAAACTTTCCAAAATTTCAAAATAATTAAAACCACAAAATTTACGAAAAAGTCAATAATGATATTAAATAAAATAACATAACTTCGTTCCAATCGCGTGTTTCACGACACTCGTGTATTTTATTTTTCTCTGACGTTCATTAGTGCATTGTAATGTGCTTACATTGAAGAATAAACATCTTGATCTATACCAATATCAAAAATCCTCTATCGGAACCGTATGTAATTACCACCATTATTGCAACCAGTAACGTAACATCAGTGTATTATCTGTGACAGTGTGGTAAAAACGTATGAAAATTCATTACCTACGGTAACGTAATGAATATCCGCCCCCCGACCGCCGGCGCAATAAGGTTGGTCATGGCGGTGTAATGGCGGTCATTCTAATGTTTTCAATGGATATGAGTGTAGGTAAAGCGGTGTATGCTTCTGTACATAACTAGGCCTTATTACGTAACAGTTACATAAACTACTATTTATCTCTTTTTAGGGTTCCGTAGTCAACTAGGAACCCTTATAGTTTCGCCATGTCTGTCCGCGGTCTAGCTCAGTTACCGTTCGCACTAGAAAGCTGAAATTTGGTGAGGCCTGATAAGAAGGTTCAATATAAACTATATTGAATAAAATCGGTTCAGCCGTTTTTGAATTATCAGTCAAAAAAGCATATTGAAAGGAAGTGCCGAATAGCAAAATGACGTAAGCGCCGCCGAATATCCCTTAATAAACGACCTTTTGAACGGATGCTTTGTAACAGGGCGGCATCTACGAAACTCTACACTGAGTATCGCCCGACATGCTCTTGGCCGGTTTTTTTGCATTTTTATCCCGAAAATCACCCCTTAAAGATTACTAATTCCAATTCAAGATAATCCCCAGCCAGGTTATACGTAGCCTATAAAAATTCAACGTCTAAAAGGGGGGGGGGATAGCCACTACACTCGATTGAGTTTAATTTGCATGGGTCATGGACCCCCCCCCCCCCTCCAAGTGCACCACAAATAGACAAAAAAACATTTCTGCATTTGTGACCCCCCCCTTCCCCAATTTCAACCGCACCTGTTCTTACCTTTCATGCTTAGACTGATTTGACGGGAGGATCGATTTGGATGACATTTGCCGTGGACATAAACGTATAAATACAAAAGTGGTCCTGTATCGTCCGATATACACCTACTACTCTATGTCGTTTGAATCGTGCCAAAAAATATATATACAAAAAGTATTAATTTTTGAGGGTAGTTTCATTTAGTGGTAATTGTAAAATATTTTATTAGGACTACTGTCCTCTAGCGTATCCATCTGTCAACTTTACTTCAAGTTCCGCCTCCAGGGAAGCGGGAGAGAAATTAGGGGTGAATTAGCCGTTTACTGACACAGACCGAATTCCACGCGGGCGGAGCCGCGGGCACAGCTAGTACCATAATACTACTATTCGTTGCATTAAAATGACAGTACGTAACATTGTGATCGAAGGTGTGCTCAGTGGCTTTCAAAATGCCACTGTTTTTTTTTGTACTTAGAATACATAGTTGAGTTGGTGTTAGTGAGTGCATGTTTCCTATCCATTTACATATGGTCGGTTCTATGCCGTGTTTTAATGCTGCAACACTAATTGCTTGGTAGGTAGTGCGGTCAAACGCTCCCTCTACATCTAGAAAAGCAGCAAGGCATAGTTCTTTGTTTTCTATTGCCTGTTCTGCTCTGGTCGTCACCAGGTGCAGTGCTGTCTCCGTTGATTTGCCGGCCTGATAAGCACATTGCATCTGGTGCAGAGGATGTCTTTTGAGCGGACCATCTCTTATGTGTCTATCCACCAGTTTTTCCAACGCCTTGAGGAAGAATGATGAAAGACTTATTGGCCGATATGATTTGGCCTATGTGTAATCTGCTTTGCCCGGTTTAGGTAGGTACGTTACTTTTACCATCCTCCAAACACGCGGAACGTGTCCGAAGGCTATGCACGCCCTGTACAGTCTACTCAAGTGTGGTATAAGTACATTGGCGCCTTCTTGTAGTAGGATGGGGTAGATTCCATCTGGGCCCGGGGTTTTATAGGGCTGAAATGTCGAGAGCGCCCATTTTAGCTTGTTGTGATCTACTACCTTCTTTGACGTGTCCCAATTGTGTCTAGTAGTTCTCGTTGACTGTTCTACAACACTAATTGTACTTTCGTCTGGTTCGCCCTGGTGTATTACCGAGCCTGGGAAGTGTGTCTCACACATTACTTTGAGAGTTTCTAACCCCGTCACTCCTTCTGATTGAGGTGAGCGGTACTGACTTTGTCGAGGCTAGCACTTTTGTTAATCTCATTCCTTCCGGTAAAGACTCTATCTGATCGCAGTCGTTCCTCCACGCTTTCCTTTTTGCTTTTCTCACGGCTTTGTTAAATTCCGTGAGTTTGCGTGCATAATGCTCAAAGTTGTTAGTTCTTTTAGCATCGTTAAAGATGGCCCGTGTTTCTTTCCTGAATTTTACGATCTCTGGATTCCACCACGGTATCTTCTTAGCCAGGTTTTTCTTTTCCGGGCAGTTGCTGGTCCATGCCGTTAACACAGCTTGGACGATTTTGTCCGCTTCGAATTCTATGTCAATAATAGAGTTTAGCTTGCCTTTTGGATCCCCTAGATACGCCTTCAGGTCGCTCCTAAAAGCTGACCAGTCTGTGTTTCTGGGGTTCCGCCTACGTACAGTTTCCTCCTGCGCACGTACTCAACGTACGTGGGGCGGCGTGTAGTTGGTTAGTTTAGATCTTATAAAATGCATGTCAAACGCGCCCTTTCCTCGCACTGTACCAGCGGTAACAAATTCTACGTAACACCACGGTACTCGCGGAAACCTAAACATTCAACAGCTCATTGTGTAGGTATAGGTTAACGCGGGCTGTTTTCCGCAACTCGACGTCTGTATATCGCGCCTATTTTGCGTGCCGGGTGGCCTCATTCGTGCCAACCCAGTTCCTCTAGCCTAGCAGACCCTTTATGTTGTCGACGACTTCCGGAAGTGCCCTCGGCGAACCAAGATGTTTCGCCCGGTACTTTGCCACTCCAGGGCATGCGATGATGACGTCGGTGGCTGTCTCTTCCTCCTCCATACATGCCCTGCAGAGGGGACTGTCCGTGACACCTAGAGTGAAAGGATGTTTGGGCATGACCAGATAGTGCATGAACAGCTCGTTGCAGTTGCATAGCCGAGGCAACAGCGTCGGAGAAGCACTAACAAATTGCGGTCCTTTTACTAGTCCTGCAAACAAATTTCTTGAGTATTTATTACGATAAAATGAATAATGGCGGCATAGCTTTTTAAAATTCCTGGAACTTATGATTTCTCGGTTTATAAGCAGGCGCCCGAGGGCCGTGGCGGGCCTCCTCTTTCTCTTCGCGGGCTTTAGCTGTTATTTTCTGCGTGATTGGCAGGTTAGCGGGCCGTATTTTGGAGATCACGAAGTTAAATTATGACGGACAAATACCGATCAATGAATACTACGGATACACAATCAGCCCAAAAAACCCAACAAGTGCGTGTCGGATCACGCGTAATGGAGGGTTCCTTACCTTCAATGGAATAAGAACCAAACTAATACCAAAAGGTGGTATCTGATGCCTTTGGTAGAAGTTTTTGGAGATAACTCAAAAATGGCTGATGTTCAAAAAAATTTAATAGAAAGTAAGTATGTGATAAGTTATCAAGTTATCAAGTTATCACTGATAACTTTATAGGGCGCATTTTCTAATTTTTTTCTTATTTTTGGACTTACTGTTCAAAAGTTACAGGGGGGATACAATTTTTCTGACTTTCGAGGCGATTATTTCTAAAAATATTCACTTAATCAGAACTCAACTGTGGAATGAACTCCCTGCCGAGGTTTTTCCAGCGGGCTACAGTATGAGGTTCTTCAAAAAAGGAGTGTTTAGGTTCTTAAAGGGTAGGCAACGCGCATGTGAATCCTCTATAAAAAAAATTCAAAAACAATCTCGACTCGATTGCAATCCGAATATTACGAATAGTAATTTGTAAGAAAATTATTCTTAATATTCGTATCCCATCAAAAACATAAATGTGAAATGAGAGCCAAGTTCAATATATTATGCCTTGGTTGTTAACGACAAAAGAAGTGAATTCTAAATGGGTGCCAA
Source organism: Pammene aurita (assembly GCA_947086415.1). Taxonomy (NCBI): domain Eukaryota; kingdom Metazoa; phylum Arthropoda; class Insecta; order Lepidoptera; family Tortricidae; genus Pammene; species Pammene aurita. The sequence goes on from OX352316.1 coordinate 12,996,755, forward strand.
GTTCAGGCCTGAAATTTATTCATAACAACATAATATTTTTTATAAGTCAAAATATCATTTCTTCTTATAACGTAGGAAAATATATTGAAGCTTAAGGTTTGAATTGTCTAGTTCTCATATTATTAAGTACCTACTAAAACAGTCATGGAAGTTCGATGGTTAGTTTCTACCAACTAGCTAAATTTTCGGAAGAATAAAATAAGAACTTACAGCTTTAGAACTTGCAAAGGCTCTAATATAATTCGTATATGAGAACTAGCCAAGTCAAACCTTAGGCCTTAGGCCTTTTTAATATATTATCCTAAGTTTTAAGAAGATATGATATTTTGAGTTGTCATAAAAAAATCAATGTTGTTATGAATAAATTTCAGGACTGACCATTGAACCAATGGTCATTGAATAATGGGTGCCAAACCCATTTAGATTTCACTTCTTTTATCGTTGAAGTCAACAACCAAGGCATATATAATATATTGAACTTGGCTCTCATTTCACATTTATGTTTTTGATGGGATATCATAATTTTTTGTCCAGAAGTTATTATTGGTTCTTATTCGTAATAAATTAATAATACCAAATGGTTTTTGTTAATCTACCGTATTTTCCTACGTTTACGGGGTATTTATAATTGTCTTTTATGTGTTCTTTTCTATATTTTAGTAAATTGCCCATTTAGCATCCGGATTTTTTACGCGTTTTTTGGCAGAGAGTTCTACACCAGCACGGCTAGCACGTCTTACAAGAGCGACTTAAAGTCGCGAGTAGGGAAAACATTCCCGCGCCTGTCAAAAATCTCGCTTTCCGGTAGCATAACATGTACCCGCGGCTACAACTGACACGAAGAGAACTCAAAGTTATGCAAAGGATTTTACTTCAAAGTCGCGAGTCACTGTCATTTTATGACACTGGCATTTGATCGCGAGTCTGTCGCTCCTTTCACGCGCAAGTTGTGCTGCCAACTAGCGACAACGCATGAAGTCGCGCAGATCTGTCTTTTGTCACGCCAGTCGCGCGTAAGACGTGCTAGCCGTGCTGGAGAGGCCCTGAGTATCATTTCCCCTCTGTCAAAAGTATTGGCGGAAAATCTAGTACATCTATACATAAAAACTATTTCAATAATCGATGTCACGCATTTTCGTCATCGCTGTCAATGGATAACAAGCTCCGTGAAAATGCCATTATGCACTGTTTTTGGATGTAAAAAAATGTTATATTTCGTCTAGTTTACAAAAAGATGAAATACCATTTCAGATGTAAGTACAGTTTTACTTTATTTATCATTACTTTCGTAATAAAAGATTTAACCTAAATCGAAAATCAAGCTTCGTTTACAGAATCGATTCAAAGACAATCGTTTTCTTTCTGACGGGCAGTAACTATTTGACGTTTGACACTTCTCCATATTTAACGCGCTTAAGAATTGCTGTCTTCTATATTTTGTTTGAAAATACAATCAAAAATGATCCTTGGCTTTTTTGTTTGACATTTCCAAAGACTGCATCCAATAATGAACCGTATGTTAACATTTGTACAGCCGACTATCTATTGCTCCATTTAGTGTTATGAAGTATAAAAAGAATATGTCAAATATGTTTGGTGTTTTCAAGTCAAAGGTACATCTTTGTCGGTTGTCAATAAAGCGTTGCTGCCATAAAAATTCATTTAGAAATAAAATGTATTAACAACCGACAATGATGTACCTTTGACTTGAAAACTTCACATGCGTGCTACCTCGCCCTCCTCAGATTTTGGCAGATTTTTTTGTTTGGAAAGATGAGGCGAATTATTTTTTTGTGCATTTTTCATTACTTATGTAATATACGTAAATATAATCGTTCTTGGAATAAGGAATAATATGAAAGCCCATCATCATCTTTCATTTGTTTAATAAAAGTGCTTAGTTACAATATAGGGACTTACTATATTTACTTACTATACAGGGTGATTCATGAGACGTGAGCAGGCTTAATACTACGGATTCAGTTAAAAATAAGCTATTGTTTGATATCAGTATTAGTGTGATAAGCGCAAAATATTTTTTTTAAATAAAAATAAAATGTTTGAAATTATTTACGACACGCATGGTCACTCTACAATTAGAATACTCCGTCGAGTACTGATATTCTCTTGTTTTTCTGTGATATGTGTCAAATTGATGTCTGGTTACTTTTGAAACATCGTATCTCACTTAATTTTTATTTTTTATTTTTCATGATCAAAGTGCTGTCATGATAGTCAAAGAGGTTTTATCTTTATTGATTTGTTTATGTGGGGTGACCATGATTACAGAGAATAAAATTTCTATGAAACAAAAAGGTTAAAAAAAATTGAAAGGCGTTATTGTTTCACTTAAACATGATGGCGGTCGATTCATTATCGTTAACTAAGTGTGTAGGGTTGTTCCTGCTCACGTCTCATGAATCATCCTGTATACTACAAAATAAGCATAAATTAACACAAAATAGTAAAGATTTTGAACTTTTTTACAATTTTATAAATCCGTTACATTAGGGAGACCCTCTTGGTCTCAAGCAACATAATGTTAAGCAATTAAGGTTGATTATGGCAAAAAAACGATTATTTTTTAACTTTATTTATGACCAGACTAGAAAATAATAGCATACCTTCAATATAAATAGTTAAAATTATCTTTGCTTCATCGTTTTTTAAAACTAAAAAATTAACGGATGATTTCGTTTATGTGTACTATTTATTTTAGCAGGCTTAGGGAAATATAAAGATAAATTTACATTTTGTATCCATTTTTTTATACTACAACGGTAGCAAACAGTATACGGCTCACCTGATGGTAAGCAGTTACCGTAGCCTATGGACGCCTGTAACTCCAGAGGTGTCTCATTTGCGTTGCCGACGCTTTCATATAAAAGAGGATTCGCTGTGTTGACAGCTAAAGGGACAAGAGGATCCCCCGTCGTCAACACACTGCATCCTCTGAGCTCTCTGGCAACCTTACTCACCGGCAGGAACACAACACTATGAGTAGGGTCTAGTGCTAATTGGCTGTGGTTTTCTGTAAGGTAGAGGTAGTTCCCCAGTCGGGCTCTGCTCTAGATTTGATAATTAAAGACTATGCTATGAAGTTATAGAATTCATTATTAATGAAAAATAAGAGTCATACCTATTAGTCAGTTGTACTAGAAATGTCATACTGTATATCGAAAAAAAAACCAACTGAAAAGATTATTTGTTAACAACGGAAACCTAACTGCTATTACTACTAGGTAATACTTATAAATGAACATTCATTATACTTTTCCTCGAATGAGTTATGTTTACTTTTCCAAAACTTATATAGCATAACATCGACCAAGTCCGTAATGTATGAGAATATCTATGCGTGATTTACTTACCAATGAAAAGAAATATCACCATCTTTGGCGCCTGTGTGGCTCCTGCACCAATGCACGGCACAAGCTGGCATTTTAATACAGATATATTATCGAAATTTCATGAACCGAAAAAACTAATATTTTGACGACATGACAATTTCAAAATGTTTGACATGACATGACATTAAGGGCACCGCTGTCACAAGCTCCGCCCACTTTGGCACCAGGAGAGTGGAGCAGATTTTGAGCGTTAATTACGCTTCCTTACTTATTATTCTTCCAAGTATAAAACATGTAAACCGCGTGCAGCCCCGAGTAGTGGTGCCTGGTAAACCGAAAAATATCGTGGTGCAATTCAACTCCACACACCTCAAGGACAGTATCTTATCCGCAATCCGCAGAAAAAAAGGTATAACCACATCAGACATCGGCATGCCAGGTGAATCTTTTAAAATCTACGTTAATGAACATCTGATACCGTACTTCAAACAATTACGAAAGGAGACAAAGAAAGCGGCTGACGCGGCAAACTATAAGTACGTTTGGGTGCGAGATGGTAAGATTTTTACAAGAAAATTGGACAAGTCACCTGTTATATACATGAAGGACATGAGTGACCTTGATAAAATCAAATGACTTATTTTTATCATTAGACAGTCTATATTAAATTATTTTCACGCGCGAAAGCCTTATTTGCTATTATTAATCTCTGCTATGTATCGTAAACCAGTTCACAGTAAAGTAGAAAATATTAAACTGCATCGATTTATATTTATTGAAAGACGTAAGGTAAACATAGTTTTTTATCTCTTTTACTACTCATCTCATATGAATTGTATAAAACGAATGCAAAGAGATTTAAGTTTGTTAATATATAATTATAAATGTTATAATGACACAGTTTTTAGAGTAGACAGATATGCTTTACAATTTCTACTAGTATCAGTACCGTTTATGACTGCCCGTATGATTTATACCGTTAATTTTGCCACCTGTTGCATAACTACTTGTTATGTCCTCTTATTATCTCATCGACTGCCTACATCTTTTGTATCACACACCAGTAATGTAAACACGCGCAATAACAACTTTACTGCGTACGCATTAATAGTACATTACTTACCAAGGGCTGTAAAAGAAAGAAAGCCCGAAATCGCAGGTATTTGTGACCCGAGCCGCAGGTGAGGGTTATAAATATGCGATAGAGGGCTTTCTGTTTTACTGCCCGTGGTGAGTACACGATTTTACGTCTCCACCTGGCCACAATGCGAGTTTTGCCGTACGCGTAGCGTGCGGTAAAACTCACATTATTGCCAGGTGTGACGTAAAGTCCATTATACAACACCATAGGGAAAGACCGATAAGTTCATACGATTATATATGCATTTTGAGAGTATTTTGTAGACTTAGATATCTTTATACTATGCCTCAAATAATTATGATAATTATTTTCATGGGAGCCAAAAACTATCATTATTCGTTTTTTCACGTCACTTTTCTATGTACCATCAGGTTCAAAATTGCATGGTCAATTTATCAATGAATTCATTCATAAATTGGCCATGCAATTCTGAACCCGATAGTACATCACATTATTCACAATATAATGCAATAAATAATTGTATAATTTACTTGGGACTATTAACACAGTTTGTACGTATTACCTATATAATCGACATACCTAGCAATGATTTTTACACACTATATAAAAATGACTAGTAAATCCAGTCAGCGCGATAAACTAAGCATCTTTTATCAAAATGTGGGTGGACTTAGAACGAAATGTCTCGAACTGTTTAATAACTTACTACTTTATGACTATGATTTAAAATTTATAACAGAGACATGGTTGCAAAGTGACATTTTGAACTCGATACGGTGTATTTCGATATGACCGAGACCTACGGCTTACAAATAAAAAAACGGGTGGCGGCATAATGATATGCGCTCGTCGTGACCTTAGTGCCACAGTGCTTGGCGCGTGGTCGTGCTCAGGCTTTGAATCGCTTTGTATTAGGATACCCGCCCACACGCTCGGCACCTCGGTAGAACTGATTGCGGCGGTGGCATACCTCGCGCCCGTTGAAGATAATTTGCCAGGTAATTTGAATGACATTAAAACTAACGTGTCGCGTATACTTTCAATGTATCCGTCTCGTAATTTTTTATTGTTAGGCGACTTTAACCTACCATGTGTATCGTGGAGTAGTCAATTTGGTTTCACCTTAAAAAATCAGGGTAAAACTGATTACCAAAACGCTGCATTGTCATTCGCGGAGGACTTACAGTATCTAGGCATAACGCAATACAATTTTATTAAGAACTCCTGTAATAATACACTTGATTTGTGTTTTAGTAATCTCCCGTTATTAGTGAATAAATGCAAACCGATTACAAAATTAGATATTTATCACCCCGCTATCACCGTCGATATTATAGACTTATACGTAGTACATTTAAAAACAAATAATACCCCCCGTTTTAACTTCATTAAAGCCGACTACGTAAAAATTAATTCACATCTAAGTAGTATAGTCTGGGCAAATATTTTAAGTACCAACGACGTAAACAAAGCCGTTGATATTTTCTATGGTAAACTTAACGAATGTTTTTCACTATTTGTTCCCGTATTTTACCCAAATAAACAATCCTGTCCTGCACTCATAAAAATAATACGTGAAAAATCAAAGCTACATAAAAAGTGGAAACGTTTCGCAAATCCGCGAGACTACGATGAATTCTCACTGCTTAGAGCTAGACAGAAGCGCGTGCAAGAAGAGTGTTTTCAGCGTTTTACTCGTAACACGGAATTTTACATAAAGCGTTCCCCTAAATTTTTCTGGAAGTATGTTAAATCTAAGAGAGGTGGATCTAACTTTCCTAGCAGTTTTAATTTGAATAATCGTACTTTTAATGATGGCATGGAAATATGTAATGCATTTAACAATTTTTTTGAAAGCGTTTTTGTCCCAGAAAACTGTTCTTACCCCGCAATTAATCGCCAGACTGATTATCAAAGTACAAGCACTCTGCGGAATCGATATTTCTTTTGATACTGTCTTAAAGTTTTTAAAGGCACTAGATAGAAGTAAAGGACCAGGCTGCGACGGCGTCCCTCCCATTTTCCTCTCATCTTGCGCAGAAAGCCTTGCAGTTCCACTAACCTTTATTTTCCACCAATCATTACAGTACTGCATATATCCTTCGTTATGGAAAAAAGCTCACATTATTCCCGTTCACAAAAAAGGATCAAAAACCAAAATAGATAATTACAGACCTATATCTATCCTCAATACAATGGGAAAACTCTTCGAGTCAATTATTGTACACAGCATATATCCTATCATAAGTAGCGGTATTTCGAATACTCAGCATGGTTTCTTAAAAGGACGTTCGACCGTTTCTAATCTGGCTTGTTTCACAAATTTTATCTTATCGGAAATGGAGGGAGGAGGATAGGTTGACGTGATATACACGGATTTTGAAAAAGCGTTTGATCGTGTAGATCATGTCATCCTTCTTAGAAAGCTCGAGGCTTTGGGAATTCATGGTGATTGACTCCGCTGGATCGAATCCTACCTTACCAATCGATCCCAAGCCGTGGTTCTTGGAGGTTACAGGTCGAATTACAATACTATCCCATCCGGCGTTCCCCAGGGCTCTCATCTAGGACCTCTTCTATACATTGCTTACATAAATGATATAAGTAAATGTTTCAATAATGCCCATCACCTTATTGATGCAGATATGCAGATGATAAAAAAATATACATCAGTGTCAAAACCATTGAAGATTGTTATCATCTGCAAAGCGATCTCAATAACCTAGTTCATTATTACTCCCTGAACAAGATCTCTCTCAGTACCAATAAGTGTCAGTGCATATCCTTCACTCGCCGAACAGCACCAATCATATACTCATACAATCTTAATGGTACCGTGGTACAAAGGGTTGAAGTTGTTCGTGACCTGGGAGTTATGCTCGACACCAAAATGACAATGAGGGAGCATGTTGACCAAATCGTAAATAAATCTTATCGTAATCTCGGCTTTGTGATGAGAACGTGCAAACCCTTTTCAGATGAGCTAAGTCTGAAGATAGTATACTACGCATATGTTAGAAGTGTTTTAGAATATGCCTCCCCCATATAGTCCGTCAATTATGCCATACACAAAAATCGTATTGAAAAAATTCAAAGTAAATTTTTGACACAATTAAATTATAAGTTTAAAAAATCTACTCCATCTTCACCATACGCTGATAAATGTAAACAATATAATCTGTTATCACTAGAAGACAGACGTAAACTGTCTGACATGAGCTTGCTCTTTGATGTACTAAATAATCGCATCGATTGCCCTGAACTTCTATCCGGTCTTGCATTTCGAGTTCCAAAACGTCGCACTAGACATACCGCCCTATTTCATGTTCCCTTCCACGTAACTAATTACGGTGACAATGCTGCGTTATCTCGTATCCCTCGTTTATATAACTTAGAATTCTATACTGTGGATCCCTTCTTCCAATCTAATAATTTTAAACAAAAAAGAACCGACTTCACTAAGCATCCACCTTTCCAACACCAAATGCTCGATCTGCTGTAAAAAATACTCAAATCACCATAGGTGTGCCTATAATAGTTGAAGAGTTCCCTCGATTTCTCCAGGATCCCATCATCAGATCCTGACATGGTTACAATGGGACCAACTGTGAAGTATACGCTTTCAAACAAAAAAAGAATTTTCCAAATCGGTCCAGCCGTCTTCGAATCGGTGAACATACATAAAAAAAAAAAATATAGCAAAAACAAAGATCCCGACGAATTTATAACCTCCTCCTTCGAAATCTTGAATTTTACTTTTAATTTTACTTAGTAATAAGTTATTATGTACAATGTAATTTATAGATAACTGTTATTGGCCATCTGTTACGTAACCATTTATATGTAATACTCTTATTTAAGGCTGTTGTTGTCCTGAACATCAATAAATAAAAAAAATAGAATAAATTAAGTTCCCAATAGAATCAATTTTTTTTAAAAATTATAAGAAAATGATAAAAATTTACTAGTTTCTGATTTATTTCTGTTAGCGCAATCATTGGAGCATTTGCCTTACAAAAGGTGGAGTAGAAAATCTTTTAATGGTTATTGGTAGGCTATAGGGTGGTTATTAAAATACTAGATTTGAGACCTTGAGGGGAGGAGCGTTGGCCGCCATCTTGGTTTAAACGTGTCATAAGTCCGTTTTTGAACCTTGGCGCTTAAACGGTTATCAGTATGCCTAAAATGTCTATGGAACGTATGAAGAAGATAAAATTGTCTACAATATTTCCATACACAATATATCTGTAAGTCTTACAGATATAAAGATACAGGGGGTGAAAAAGTGTATATTTTCTTATATCATAAGAATTTTATTTATTAGCTTCAAAGTTTTGTGCTTCGAGATAAGAAAATGAAGTCTCTACCACAGTTTCGTCATCTTCTAATGATTCTTTTAAAAGATATCCTAAAGTTGAATTCACTCCTAGAGCGCTTATAGAGGGGGTGCAAGTAGTAAGCCTCACACACAAAATCAATGTTCTATTACTCATCATAAAATACTACTAGGCGTTGTCAGGTATAGCTTTCGATCAATTCGGGTATAATTAACTTAGATTTGACAAAAAACATACATGCTTTCATACAAAAAAAAAATGAATTGAATAATAAGAATAAGAATAATTTTATTCAGGACGCTTGGTAATACAAAATAAAATAAACATCAAATTGTTACAGGAGCATTTTAAATAAAGCGTCACTGAAAGGGTTTCCACTCAGCTTGGTGTTAAGGTATCCTAGGGATATCTTAACGCTGATCTTCCGTGGAAACCTTTTCAAAAGAGCACAACTGAAAATTATATAAACAAAAAATCTTATTTCTAACTTATTTATAGTTACTTAATTTTGTAAAATCTGAGATCAGCTACGAAAGCAGGTTACATAATATTTAAACAATCATAAATAGACACATTATCATATAAAGAATATACATTATAATAATAGAAACTCTAAAACCACTAGTCCATCATTACACAGCCATATTTTGTTAAGCTAACAAGAAATTTCTGAGTAACATTGGTACTTAATATTCAGGTTATTTGTAAATTTAGTAGATGGTTTTTATATTTGAGTTTAAAAGAAGGTACAGATAATGAGTTCCGTATAGGTGGCGGAATATTGTTCCAGCACTTTGTGGCGGAATATCTGAAACTGCCACGGAATGCAGATGTGTTGTGTTGTGGACAAGTAAGACGACTAGCACCCCTTACTTGACGTTGAGAGAATTTTAATTTTGCATTTAGATACTGGGGTGTTAAAGTTTTAAAGAGCATACAAGCGAAATAAAGTGAACGTCGTGACTCCATTTTCAATAATCTACTACTATTTAGATAAGGGGTTACACGAGTTCTCGGCGGTATGTGGAAACAAAATCGAGCACAAGCATTCTGTACGCGCTGCATTAGCTTTTTGGTGTGGGACAATAGACAACCACCTATGACTGTATCGGCATAATTGAGTCTAGAAAGGATTAAAGTTTCACACAAATAAATTCTAACATCAGTATTTAAATATTTACGAACACGGTATAATATCTTAAGTCGGTAAAAACAAATTCGGGAAGTTTCTAAAACATGATTATAGTATATAGACAATGAGTATGAGTAATATTTTCCTTCCTGTAACTTTGTATCTGTAAGACGTACAGAATAAATACAAATACAAAAAAAAATTGAGTCTTTATAATTCTCGTAGACATTTTTGTCATGAATTCAACTGTTCAAGCATTATGTAAAAAATTCTAAAGCCTATATGATATTTTAATAATAACTTGACAGTTATATGAAGTTTAAGAAAAAATATTTTCAAGCACTTTCTTTAAAAAAAATTTTTTTTGTATGAAAGCATGTATGTTTTTTGTCAAATCTAAATTAATTATACCCGAATTGATCAAAAGCTATACCTGACAACGCCTAGTAGTATTTTATGATGAGTAATAGAACATTGATTTTGTGTGTGAGACTTACTAATTTCACCCCCTCTATAAGCGCTCTAGGGGTGAATTCAACTTTTGAATATCTTTTAAAAGAATCATTAGAAGATGGTTCGGTGCTTGATTATCCATATTTTTTTATTATATAGAATATATAGATCAAGACACTTGGAGACCTTATACATCTCTAAGTATAATTTAGAAATAGTATGTTTATTGTATACTAGAATCACTTAAGTACTTTTTTTTATATTATTTATATTCAAAGTTTGTTTCTAACTGTTGATGATGGATTATTATAATTTGGAAATTTATGTAGAAGACACAGTTCAGGTAAGAAAGTATATCAAACTTGTATGTAATTTATTTTCAATAGTCAGATTTGGACTCATCTTTTTTCTTTGGTATTTTTCTTAAACTATAACCTATTGTTGGTTAATCTAACCTTGGTTTGATATGTTTTCTTATAGAACAACGCACTTATATGTATTGTTTAGTTTTGATGTACTGTTGTTTTGAAAAAATAAGTCCCGCCGAGTTTCTTGCCGGACATAATTCTTCTCGGGTCAGAGGTGTAGGGTTAGAACCGGTGTAGTTTGATTTTTTTTCTCTCTCTTTTACTTTGACGTGTAAAAGTGCCCTTGTGGCCTACTTACTGAATAAATGTTTGAGTTTGAGTTTGAGTTTGAGTTTGAGATGACAAAACTGTGGTAGAGACTTCATTTCCTTATCTCGAGGCACAAAACTTTGAAGCTAATAAATAAAATTCTTATGATATAAGAAAATATACACTTTTTCACCCCCTGTATCTTTATATCTGTAAGACTTATAGATAATAATAATAATAATAATAAATACTCTTTATTGCACACCTCATACAGTTACAAGCACAAATTTTACAATTAGATAAATTTAGGTATAGATGTATTGTGTATGCAAATATTGTAGACAATTTTATCTTCTTCATACGTTCCATATACATTTTAGGCTTACTGATAACCGTTTAAGCGCCAAGGTTCAAAAACGGACTTATGGCACGTTTAAACCAAGATGGCGGCCAACGCTTCACCCCCTCAAGGTCTCAAATCTAGTATTTTAATAACCATGCGGTAGCTGTAGCCTACCAATAACCATTAAAACATTTTCTACTCCACCTTTTGTAAGGCAATGTATGGAGATGATTCCCCAATGATTGTTTTATGTCTATTTACCCAACTTGCTATCTGGATGCCAACTTTGAACTTTCTAGGTCATCTGGAACAGGGTTAGAGTTTTGGTCTATAGGTCAATACGTGATAAAAATATCGATTTTTGGACGTTAATATCTAAATAACCGTTTGAGGTTAGTTAATGAAATTTGGAGAACACATGTATCTCGCAAGTTTCAATATATGAGCCAAATTTGACATGTTTATGTGAAATAGTTTTTGAGTTATGAGGCAGTCAAAAGTGGCTCCAAATAGTTCATGTAATATTACACACGGTGCTGCTCGCCAGTTCTGTTAGCACACGCACACCCGCACCTGCGCGTGCGTGTCGGGGGACAGCGGAGCCCCGCCCGAGATCATGAGCCGCATGCGCCCGCCGAGCAGGGCGACACTTTCGAGAACATCTGCAACGTTAACGTGCGAGATTCGACCTACCCTGTAGTTATATCACACAGCAATAATTATACTTGAATTTGGTTTGAAACGCTACCGAGTGTCTAGATCATCCGGATAATATCTGTATAATTGCAAGCCTTAAACTCGACAGTTAAAAATACTTTAATTTTTATTCGGCAACACTGTGGTTTTAACAAGGGGACTTCCATTCCATGTGCCAGCTAGGGAGGTAAAAACTTGATTTATTAATTTATCGATTACTTGCTAATCGATTATTTTCAATCTAGTGATGATTTAACTATCAATTTATTTCTTTCGAACAATAATTAATTATCTGATTAATCAATATATTCATTTTACTTGTTTCATTCAATAATTTTAATTAAAACCAAACATGTAGCTTATTGATACTATTGCAATACTTTATCGATTATTAATGAATCGACTATTTTTCTCTGCATTTAAATACTAAGTAAATATAAATCGATTTTCAATTAAGATATTTACGTCAAGATGTGAACCGAAATAGTGTCGATTTTTATTAAAATCGCAAAATTTTTACCATCGGTTGTTTCACTTCCCTATTTCTGACATTCTAACAAGTGACAATGACATTGACATTGACATGACAGATCGCGTCATCGCGAGAATAAATAATAAACAATGAATAAACAGAATAATTATAATATCCTTACAGGAGCATAAATAAATAAATACCTAAAGTAAGTGTTGCTGGAAGCTGTCGTTACGATAAGCCCAGCCAGCATATTTCGCTAGCAAACGTTTGTACGGTGGAGATGGCTGAAGTATCCTTACTTGTAAACGGAGAGCTGATAAAAACGAATAGAGATGTGTTGTGCGAGAACTGCGAATACTTCCGGGCCATGTTCAGCGGGAATTACGTAGAAAATGATGAACAAGTGGTTCCTATTGAGGTGAGTGTGATGTGTACAATTGCACATGACTATAACCAAGGCCTTAGCCAGAGTTGCAGTTAAGATAGGCCGGTGCTAATTTAAGGTTTAGCATGGCCAATTTTAAGGTAGGGATCTACTTTATTGTCATAGATAGTCATAGTCCATGGTAGTTTTTAAGGTTGGGCATTAGTATTTTAAGGTTGGCCGTTGCCCCATAACGTACATGTTCATTTCATACATTATCATTATTTAGCCCTTTTTATTCCATTCTGAGAAACACTGTTTATAGAATGTCTCCCAGTCGGACGTACCGGTTGGCAAAGGCCTCCTCCAATGATCTACGTTGCTGTCTGTCTTGGGTAACCCTTTATCAGTTTGGTCCCGCTGTTAATTTTAATTCATCTTCTCATCTTGTGAGCTGACCTCCTTGCTTTCTTTTGCCATCTTTTGGGTAGCAGTCTGAAATAATTTTGTTCCATTTTACTGTTTTGTCTCGCATTATGTGTCCGGTCCATCTCTACGTTTGTTGATCAATGCATTCAAGGACATGGTTCATACATTGAGAGTAGCCTTCTACAATTCCTTTTCCTAAAATTCACTTAATGGAGCTCAAGCAGCATGTATGTTCCAAATTTCAAGGTTCTATCTTTAACGTTTCCGGTTGAAATGGCGCGTGACATTTCACTATTGAGTTTCACTAAAATAGATTTTTACAAACCAGCACAAAACTTGGTTTACTATACCTGAGCTTATTTTTTTCCACAGGGCTTAGACGCTGGAGCTATGAAAACAATATTGTTGTACATAAATACAGGTGTCATTGATTTAAAACATCATACTGTATATGAAATTGGAGAACTAGCAACCGCTGCAAATTTTTTACAACTAAAAGCATTCATAAAACCAATAGAAAATGAATTGCCACTAAAGAAAATAACGCCGGAGAACTGTATGGAAATCATGAATATTACACAGAATACTTTATTTACAAATAGCCGTGTTCTTTCTGCGTTAGAGGAAATAGCTGGCAAATGTGCGGCACTTTCTTTTAAATCTATAATGATTGAAAATATCCCGGACCTGTCAAGGCTTTGCTGGTTTCTGTCTCACCCGTATTTGGACGCCTCAAGTGAAGTAGATGCATTTATGTTTGGATACTCATGGGTTTTGCATAATATTGGTGACGGTGCTGATGCAATGCTTGATGTTCTCCATTGCTTAGACGTTAAAACACTTACGCTTAATGATTTATCAAGACTCAAGATATCTATGTTACATTATTGTAACAGCTTGGCGACTAAAGTTATAGACTGGCTTCAAAAGTTAACGGAATTCGGATACAATTTGTCCGAAGTTTCAATTAAATCTGCAAAAACATACATTGAATGTTCAGAAAAAGTCTATAATGAGACCTTGAAGTTGCTTCAGGAAAGCAGAAGTCGGTTGCAAAATTGCACACTAGTAGTGCCAGTGAATGAAACTGATAGTTTCGACTTTTACGCATTTAGGAACTCTAAATTTGAGCGATGGCTAAGTTTTACAGGTATTTGTGTAAACGAAGAACATATCCCAGATATAAATAAGCATCGGTATGTAGCCCCGTGGGGCCTCACTAAAATGGTGGTCATCAATTTAAATTGGACATGGGAAAGTCTGAGGGTGTATGACTTGTTGACAGAGAGATGGTGCTGTCACGATGTGGATATGAGCTATCCTGAAGCCATGTATGTTGTCGGAGATATGCTGCATCTAGTTGAATCGAGACAAAGGTAGGAGAGATTTTCACAAACATTCATAAGATTAAGAGCTAGCTCTGTTTTATAGGGATGGTGAAATTTCATAGGAGAGGGATGGCATTTGTACATATTGCATATCACCTCATACAAAACTAAAAAAACAAATGCCATCTGCTTTCAATTATTGTAAGTGCATTTTTCCTAAGTTCTTGTCCACAGATGGAAAAATTCAATATTTTTGCGGCTTCTAACTCTGATAGTTCAATAACTGCCCGGCCGGGGCGGATGGCAATTTGTATCCAGTGTCTGTATGTGATGTAGAACAAGCATGCTAATTTTCAAGCGGTTGCCTAACAAGTTTTTTTTTCTTCGCCCTCGTACAAGGCGCCAGTCGCACTTGAAGGGATGGCATTAAAATTTTATTATATAACCAGCGTACCCACTTTCAGGTAACCCCTGTTTCAATCGGTTGCCAAGCGTTATTTGTTTTGGCACCCCCCCTCTATTTCCGCCCCAGTCCAAGTTGGGTCAGTTCGAATTGCACAGGGCGGTTCCTCATCACTTCAGGAGCTTAAATACCGCGAGCCAACCGGTTGCTTCGCGGTCACGGACTACGCGTCATTGCTTTGAATACTGCTGGGTTGATTATCAGCCGACTTCAAGATTTCGAAGGAGGAGGTTATCAATTCGTCGGGATCTTTGTATGTTTGTTTTTTATGTATGTTCGCCGATTATTCCAAGACGGCTGGACCGATTTGATTTTCGCCGTCTCCCTGGTCCATGTTCACGTCCGCGGGCGACTCGGAGTCGCAGCTGTCCTCGTTGTCTGATCCGGACGGGGGCTTCTCCACGGGGCCGTCATCGGTCCCGCTTTCAGATTCGAGATCTGAGTCCGAGACCTCCGACCCCGTGTAGCTGCCCCTGGCCGGCAGACGCCTGTGTGGAGAGCCGCGCTCCGCCTCGCCCTCGGATGCGTTGGCATCGACCAGGGCGTCGGCGTTCACGTTGGCTGCTAGGTCCTCCTCCGGCGGCGTCGGTGTCCTCTTCTTCGGCGGCGTGCGTTGCGTCATGGTGGCCATGTCTGCAGTCGTCAGTGGTCGGCTATGTAATGATAGCACAACAGCGCGGATACGGCTAGGGGGCGTGGTCACTTGAGAGCGAGCTCAGAGCGCGTGCGTTCCCTGCGGTGTCGCGGCGACGACTTGGCGACGAGTTTTTTTTTTTTTTTTGAGCCTGACTTGGGCTTTATGCTTCTGGAGCGTTAAAGCGGGCGGACTGTTTGGTGGGATGGTTGCCGGGGGAAAATCCAGGACCCTTCCGCGACCTAACGTGACGAGTTTGCTACGCTGGAATGCTCCTACCGAGCTTGCGCTTCCAGCGAGATCAGTTGAACCGAGTTCAACCTGATCTGGGTGAGTGGGGGGGGATCGAGCTAATGGGGGTTTTGTCGCTGGTTCGCTACTCCTAGCCTAGCTGAGAAGACTCCAGCAAGAAACTCAGCTAGGCCCGACGACTGTCGGGGTGACTCTATCCGGTATGCGGCGGTACCGGGTGGATAAGGGACTGAACGTGTCGATGTGGTCGCGACTGTTCCGAGGTGGGCGTCCCCGCCGGCGGGGGCGCCGCAGTGTACATGTGGGGGAGGGCGCACGCACAGCGTTCCATTTCTCATGAATGGCCGCTGTGAGTGCGTCGTCCTGGTCCGTGACGTAGTGTCTAGGCCGCCGAACCGAGCGGCCCCTAATCAGTGACTTCCGTGTTAAGAGTCCGTGGGGGGGAGGGTTGGGAATTTGGCGACGAGTACGAGTGCTGAACTATTTATAGGTTACTATTTTATAGGTTTTCTAGCGTGCTCGTACTAGTGGCTGGTATGTGCCGTGTAAGTTAGATATTTATTCACGAATAAGCTTACAGTATTACATGTTTGTAGGAGGGTTAAAATTGATATATATATATATGGGACATTTCTTCATAAATTAGTACAAAATTCTTATAATTTAGACATTTTGGGTATTATGACATGATATCAATAAAATTAAGACATAAATCATTACTTAAGAACTAGACATGTAGACACGATTTTATACACGTTATTAAATTACAAAAATAAACAAATTGGTATAAATCGAGAAAATGATTAACTTAGATCTAGTTACACAAAAACAACAGTAAGTTTAAGCTATCTGCGACAGGTATCGTATTATTATGAAAAACAAAAAAAAATTGACGCGAAAAAAGAATTGGTTTTGTATGGAGGATCGGCAGGCTGGGAACACGTGTCCCACACAAAAAAAAAATTATTCGCGTCCAAAAAAAATTTATTTTACTTTTTTCTTAGTTGCTATACGATACCGTTATGCACTTAAACCTTAGAGAATTCAATCCGGATGGAGTACCCATGTCTATCATTTCCGATACAAAAAAAGTCTGCTGATTTTTGCGGGGGAGGGGAACGTCAAATGTATGGCTATTCGTACGTAACGTACAAATAACTACGTCAGATAAATATCAGTCCATAGGTACATGTGTATGACCACTGGTCATATGTTTTCGGCAGAGGGGAACGCCTGTCAATGGCGACTCCGGTTGGTTGAATTTTCTAAGACTTAAACGGATCACCACTATTCTGTTACACCCTGTATTTTATAGAACCCATACTTTTTTCAGTGTATCAATATACGACCTGAAAGAAAGTAGATATACAGACACCACTTACTCATTAGATAAAGTTTGTGATGATCTAATTAATGGTATCTGTGTATACAAGAACACCGTATACACAACTGCATGTAATAAAATATATGAACGCGGAGACTTCTCAAGCAGAGGTAAGGTCTGTTATTTTCTCCTTAGCAGAGTTAAACACTCTGCTTTTCATTTCGACTGTGAGGAAAGTACAATACTACACGCAAATTTTATAAAACAGGTATATAAAGAATAATCTATAAAAATGTAAAGTAAAATTTGAACAATTTGAATAAGACAAATTCAATGTTTTGCCGTTGGTCGGGGAGCAGGGCATCCGGGTGGGCACCGGCTCAATCCACAATTAACACAGCTAATTACTTTCCATCCTAGGGAATTACTTTCCATCCTAGGGATGGAAAAGCAATTTTCCACCCGGCTATCTACCGAGGAAAATAAAACTTTCCGAACAGGTGAGATGAAAAATAGTATGAGCAGCGCTAGCTGGCGCGACGGATTTTACCTACAATGGCCACCCGGGCGTCCGCGCCAGCTAACGGAGGCCCTAACTGTAATTGTCTCTGTACAATTCCTAACTGCTCACCAAGACGAATGCAACGAGTCCAAACACGATGGGATAATGTTGTGTAGTTGAGGAGCACCTTCCAGCTCCATCATCAAATCTAACATATGCGTGCAAAATATCAACTCAATCGGAAACCGGGAAGTGGGTCAAATTTAACTGTTACGTAATAAGGCCTAATTACGTACAGTTGCATACACTGGCTTTATCTACACACATATTATAAATCCTAAATGACGTGTTCGGAAACCATTAAAATTACCGCCATTGCACCGCCATGGCCAACTGGATTGATCCGGCGGTCGGGGAGGAGGGCTGGATTTTCACTACGTTACCAAAATCGGTGTTCCAAATTTGAAACTCATAACCTAACAATATTTGAGCATGTAATGTTAAACTACGTACAGATAAAAAAAAACTTATCATAATAAAATCGGTTGTTGTAATGCTGGCCATTGCCTACAGTTTTTGAACACATATTAGAGGACTTACAATGTGATTGAGACAAAACTAAATAAAAGCTTGTAAAAGGGGTTTTAATGCGAACATTTTTACCGAAACCTGGCGAATGTTGACTGAAACTCTCTGTACAATGCATTTAGTACTAAATTTTCTGGAACCTTTTTTTAAATCATTATATTCCTTAGGTAATTGGAATGAGGTGGTGGATGCAGGCTTCAAGGTATCCGGTATAGCTGTTTACAAAGGCTATATCTATTGCACTAAAATGTATAGTGTGGACTTACATCGATTCCGGCTCGGGGACGATACAGTCCAAAAGGTAGCCAGTTTGGAAAACCTGCCAGTTCACATTTGTAACTTGGGTGAGAGTTATTTCTTGAAATATATATTTTTTCAATAATTCCATTTTAGGGTTCCGTAGCCAAATGGCAAAAAACGGAACCCTTATGGATTCGTCATGTCAGTCTGTCTGTCTGTCCGTCTGTATGTCACAGGCATTTTACTCGGAAACTATACGACGTATCTAAATAAAATTTACATATAAGGTGTATTTTGTATGCAGCTACTTAGTTATGTAGTTAAATTTGAAAAACATATATTTTTAGGGGGGCGCTCCATACAGGTAACTAAATAAAAATAAAAATAAAAACCGGTCAAGTGCGAGTCGGACTCGCGCACCGAGGGTTCCGTACAAACCTGTAGGTATATAAGTAAAAGTTGACGTAGAAATTTGATTTTGCTACAGCTGAAAGGTATTATAGACCTGAGTATTTGATATGAATTTCAATTTAATACCTCTACGCGTTTACGAGGAAAAAGGTAGTAAGTTTAAAATTTAAAAAAATATTTTTTGTATGATTTTACTATAAATGTCTACTTTTCGTAATTTGTCCTTTGTCTGTGCTATATGACATTTCTTCGTGCCAAGTTTCAAGTTTCTGAGTTTACGGGAAGTACCCTTTAGGTTTTGAGTTTCTTGCAAGTACTCAGTTTCAAAATATGCAACTTAAATTGCTATTTCTTTTGATTGCGTTGACATAAAAGTTTGGTTTTGCTACATCTGAAAGGTCCTATAGCCCTGAGTATTTGACATGAATTTCAATTTAATACCTCTACGCGTTTACGAGGAAAAAGGTAGTAAGTTTAAAATTTAAAAAAATATTTTTTGTATGATTTTACTAAAAATGTCTACTTTTCGTAATTTTTCCTTTGTCTGTGCTATATGACATTTCTTCGTGCCAAGTTTCAAGTTTCTGAGTTTACGGGAAGTACCCTTTAGGTTTTGAGTTTCTTGCAAGTACTCAGTTTCAAAATATGCAACTTAAATTGCTATTTCTTTTGATTGCGTTGACATAAAAGTTTGGTTTTGCTACATCTGAAAGGTCCTATAGCCCTGAGTATTTGACATGAATTTCAATTTATTACCTCCACGCGTTTACGAGGAAAAAGGTAGTAAGTTTAAAATTTAAAAAAATATTTTTTTGTATGATATTACTAAAAATTTCTACTTTTTGTAATTTTTCCGTTGTCTATGCTATATAACGTTGCTTCTTGCCAAATTTCAAGTTTCTGAGTTCACGGGAAGTACCCCGTAGGTTTTGCGAGTGCCGAAAAACTCTAATATTTGCAGCATAAACGACTGTATCTTTTGATTGCGTTGGCTTTTAAGTTTGATTTTTTCACAGCTCCAAGGGACAATAGACCTGAGTATTTGATATAAATTTCAGCTTGATACCTCCACGAACCCTAAAAATTAACCAAATATCAACATGTGATACATCAATCGATAGGTCTTTCAAAATAACATTGAGGTTTCTTTGACTATTTTGTGATTAAGTGAATATTTTCTGAAATAATCGCTTCGAAAGTCAGAAAAGTTGTGTAGCCCTCCCCCCGTAACTTTTGAACCATAAGTTCAAAAAATTTGAAGAGATGCGCCTTATCATAAACTTTCAACGAAAATTGTTTTGAAAATTATCGGTTCAGCCATTTTTGAGTTATCTCCAAAAAACTTCTTCCATAGGCATCAGATACGACCTTTTGGTATTAGTTTGGTTCTTATTCCATTGAAGGTACGGAACCCTCCTATGCGTGGTCCGACACGCACTTGGCCGGTTTTTGATAAAAGTTTTTAAGATTATTGTACTTTTATTGTGTAGGTATAAGGTGTCATTTATTCATTACATAAGACAATTTTTGCCACTCCCTCCCCGAAGAAAAAACTAAAGTAAAAATCCTCTCTTAAGGAGAAGTACTACATGGTCACCCCTAAATAGTCTTATCTACGTAATGAATGAATGGCGTATACATTCCTGAAGAAAGTTGCCTAGGAAATTACAAAAAGACTGTTGCATTTTAAACACCTACTAATCTGGAGTAATCTGACAGCTGCTGGCATACAAAGCTGTTCGTAAATAATATACATTTATTGAAACCAAGTCATTACATATTTAAATAAAAATGTCAACTTAAAACTAACTTATAATTTAAGAATTAAAAAATCACATAAAAAGTCAACCTAAAATCTAGAATAATGGAATGTAAAATTAAACAGTATTTTTTAGGGTTCCGTAGTCAACTAGGAACCCTTATAGTTTCGCCATGTCTGCCCGTCCGTCCGTCCGTCCGTCCGCGGATAATCTCAGTGACCGTTAGAACTAGAAAGCTGAAATTTGGTACTAATATGTATATCAATCACGCCGACAAAGTGGTAAAATAAAAAGTGGAATTTTTTATTTTATTAGGGTACCTCCCCTATACGTAAAGTGGGGAGTGATTTTTATTTTCATTTCAACCCTAACTTGTGATATATTGTTGGATAGGTATTTAAAAATGAATAGGGGTTTACTAAAATCATTTTTCGATAATGTAAATATTTTCGGAAATAATCGCTCCAGAAGTAAAAAAATATGCGTCCCCCCCCCTCTAACTTTTGAACCATAAGTTTTAAAAATATGAAAAAAATCTCAAGAGTAGAACTTTATAAAAACTTTCTAGGAAAATTATTTTGAACTTGATAGGATGAATAGTTAAAAAAAAAAAATTACAAAATAATTTCTGAACTAAGTTTGTAATTTAACCGTATAAGCAGGTGTTTATTTGTACCTGTAATTTCTACAAAATTACAATGAAATAACGTGCTTTCAAATAAAGTAAAAACGGTGAAAATCGGTTCACGCAATAAAGAATTATTCCATAAAAATCATCTTCGATACTTTAAGCTCGCGCGCAATAGTTTACTTGATTTGCCGATAGATGTCGCTGTACGTGGAACTCTCATATCATATCCTACATGGCGGTGTTATTAACTCTTAAGTGGGGACACTTACTGTGACGGACGGAAAACTACGGAACCCTACACTGAGCGTGGCCCGACACGCTCTTGGCCGGTTTTTTTAATAAACCCCACTCCGAATCGTACCCGGTTCAAAGGTCCCCATTATTCCCGCCGCATTTCCCCGCTGAATAGCAATTTAGACCTGCTGAACCAGATCCCGAGCGAGGATCGCAGCCCCTCTCTCGCAAATTGCCAATTGTTTGTAAATTGTTGTGAAATCACTCCACTTAATTAAGACTTCTACTTTACATGATCCGTTTTTTTTTCAGGAGACCGTTTATTATTCATCACTTGTAGTATTGAAGATGAATATTACGTAGAAGAATATGACGGAGAAGATCCAGACGAGCCGAAAATTCTGTGTTGTGCGAACAACAGTAATATAAACGAAAATAATTTTATTAGTTGCTTGCCTTTAGTGATTATACCTCGATATTTTTAGGATTAGAAATATAATCCTAAAAAAATCGAAAAACGGTCGATTTCCCCAATGTATTTTTTTTTTTCAACCATTTCATGTCAGGGTAAAATTTAAATCAGACTACTTGTTTCTATTTTAATTTCAATTTTATGTCTTACCTATTTATTTTCTAAAGCTGTTTTATTATTAATTGTATCATATTAAAATAAAAATATTTAAAATTATTTAAAGACAACAATGCCCCATAGTTGTTAGTAATGTTTATGATTTTGAAAAAATATATTTATATCAGATCAACGATCCATAATATGTTACTACTTATACTCTAGACTTAATAACTATGTTAGTTTGAGCAAACACATAAAATAAAAAACAAAAACCAAATAAAAACAAAAAACTTCCTATTTGGCCCTTCCGATGGCGACTTCGATCCAGTGTTATTGTAGTATTTATTTATTTAAATAACTAAGTCTAATGAAACAAAACAAAAGAGAACAAAACAAAACAGCGTATTAACTCAATCACCTAGTCGCGGTTACGAGTCACGACTAGTGTTGTTAGAAGCCTAGTCTTGAAGACTTTTGAACCTTATAGACTCGCAAACCTTGAAGGTTCAAGCTTTGAAGACTCGAGCGTTAAAGGTTTGAGCTCAAAAACGGTTCAGAACCTTAACGACTCAAACTTTTTATGAGCTCTTAAGAGTAAGTCTTTAAGACTCCGGCTTCATAGAGAGCTCTAGCGTTAAGAACTCGGGCCTATTGAAAGCTCAAGCCCCCCGAACCTCAAAGGCCTGAGTCAAGCGTCAAATAGTTCAAACAATGAGCGCTCTAGGCATTAAGCATTATCACAGCCTAGCTATCTGTCTGTTCAGACAGTAGTCTAACTTCATAGAACCTACCACACAACACAACCTACCGTAATTCGGGGTGAGTAGGTTTCGCGGGGGGAGTTGGCTTGCGAATCCAGAATTTCTTTTTTCAGTAGTTACTTTAATTTTTGGGCTTATGTTGCTCTCAAAGTAATTTGATTATATTTTTAGACATATTTTTTCTTCTTTTCGCAACACTAAGCTCCCAAATCATACAATTTTGAAACACAAATTCACTCTCAAAGTTGATGCTCGAAATCGGCGGATTTTTAGTTGATTTTAACTTTGATTTTAAGTGATGTTTACCAAAGTAAGTGTTCATATACTATTCGGATATCGTTTATATACTTACATGGCTTATTGGAAACAGAAAAACATATGTTATATTTTCTTTATTTATAATGGTTTTAACATAGAAAACAATCCAACCGCATTTGATGATTTTTATGGGGTGAGTAGGTTTGTACTGTGGGGTGAGTTGGCTCGACAACGGGGACAGTTGGCTCACGAATGGGGAGAGTTAGTGTTACGAACGGGGTGTACCGGCTTGGTAAAGGGGGGAGATGGCGTTCGTAGTTCAGGGTTGTCGATTTACATAAGTAGTCAAAAGTGTCTTACATTATAATGAAATGGTAAATATTATTTTAAAAATCATTGAAGTAGCAAAGAAATTAAATAAATTGCAAATTAAATCAATACGTTATATTAAAATTTGCAATTTATTTATTTCATACAGTAATACAGGCTATTACCTACTGAGTGGTTCATCATCATCATCATCATATCAGCCATAAGACGTCCACTGTTGAACATAGACCTTCCTTTTAGCTTTTTTCCAATGCTAACTGGTATATGCGTCGAATGTGGGACATTTAGAGATTATTGTTTGGAAAAAACGGTAGATTTAGGTAATTGTTACTGCAAAAAGTGCACCGGGAAATGTTACCTATCGATTTAATTTGTAATAAGTTGAGTTAAAATATATGTTAGCAAGTTCTTTTTCACTCGTTTTATTTAAACCCATCTGAACGTCTATCGACGTAGATGTCCTGTCGTGTCCTATTGTCAAACTACATACGTATGAGAATATGACTGTGTCCTATCTCATTGCTACCCTACGTCGACAGACGTGGAGTTTTATCAACGTATTTGAATATTCGATTACCGTAGGCTCAAAGAGGGCTAGGGCCTACGCTAAGTGACGCGGACGCCCGCCGCGTGCGTCCGCTCGCGGGTCCCCCTCCACACTCCCGCCATACTAAAATCATAGAATTTCTTATACTCGGGACCCGCGAGCGGGCGCACGCGGCGGGCGTCCGCGCGAGGTAGCGTAGGCCCTTAGGGACAAAATCATAGACTAGTATAAGGACGGGCCCAACGGGCACTACTAAGTGAGTCAGTTTGTTGGTGTCAAAATGCGATTGATCTAAAAAACTATTTATCCTTACTAATATTATAAATGCGAAAGTGTGTGTGTGTGTCTGTCTGTCTGTCTGTTTGTCCTACTTTCACCGATCAACGGAGCGACAGATTGACGTGATTTTTTAAGTGGAGATAGTTGAAGGGCTGGAGAGTTACATAGGCTACTTTTTGTCTCATTCTTACCCCCCACTTCCCTAAAAGGATGATGATGATTCCGCAATATCCAAGGTAGGAAGCTAAAAATTGGTATGCGGACTATTTGTGACTAACAAAAAAAATCGGTTGTGTTCGTTGGTTATTTTTTTGAAAACTGCCCCCAACCCTTAAAGGGGGGGGGGTGAAATTATAACGCGAGCGAAGCCGCGGGCAAAACCTAGCACGTCATAAAAATAAGGGTCACTACTTATCGAAAACATTAAGCCGGTTCAAATAGGAGCATAAATAAAACATAAATTTGCTACATTAATAAAAAAAATCTCTTGACAAGTCGAGCTATTGTCTTAATCCAAAAGTGGCAACCCTAGCAATTTTTCCAACTCACCCCTTTGGTAAGCCATCTCACCCCAACTACGGGGTGAGCTGGTTTTGCCTACTATTATGCATTTTTCGTAGAAACTATGCAATGTAGCAACAAACTATCATTGACAAAATAAAATTCATACCTCCAGAACACTTTTTTTGTATATAAATCAATGTGCCACATATAAAAATAAACTTTTATCTAGGTTTGAACTTCGATTTCGCGCCAACTCACCCCGAATTACGGTACTCATTTTTTGTCTCGACCGAAGGGTTGTCAAAAAATTTGTCAAAGTTGATTTATTTATTTATGTGAATTCACATTAAAAAAACATTTTTGTCCAGAATGTATTAATTGCAAAACGTAGACGCCATCTTGAAATTATGTGATAATCATTTTGAAAATAAATACAAACGCACGGCCGCCATCTTATTTTTTTACTTATCTTTGATTACTTTGGAAATCGAAATCCTCGGACATGATTAATTGACATGATTTGATCTTCAATAATATATGAAAAAAAATCAATATAAAAATAGCAAATAATTATGTATGTTATTGATCCATCTAATTTGTTTAAAGCTTTTAACGCTTTTAAGTGCTCCGAACCTTAAAGACTTAAACCTTCGAAGCTTAGGAGGCCTTAAAGCTTGAGGCCTGAAGACTCGAGGATTCTGCACTCGTAAGCAGCAACACGAACTTTTTGATTTGAGGCTTATACGCTCGAGGCTTTAAGGTTTGAGGCTTATAGACTCGGCAGTCGCGACTCGAGTCTTGTAGTTTACGCCTCGAAGCTTAAATTCACAACACTAGTCACGACACAAGCGAAATGTCGCATAATAAGTGAGTCATACCGGCTCGCTACAGTGGCTAGGATGGGGTTGGAGCTGGACAGCTGGACCGTGAACTTATTTAGGATGCAGGACATTTTGCAGTCGCGGGACCTCTAACCAACATATCGACCAATTTTTATTTTTTTCTTGTCTTTATTTCGATACTAGCTATGATACCCGGCTTCGCTCGGGAGTTGATATGAGATTACGTGGTAGATGAAATAAAAAAACATACTATAACGTAAAAAGTAAAAAATATATTTTGAAAACATTTTCTATATTTACATGTATTTACATTTTCTCATTATTTACACTACTTGTTTATAAACAACATTTTTCATTTTATTGCCCGGGGTATATATATATATAAATTTTTCGAACTTCCTACTCTTGAGCAAGCTACATATAGCTGACCGTGAGAGAAGCAGGATTCTTTGAGGTTGATGCCACAATATTTCAAAGTTTGCCCTTGCGCTTTGTTAATTGTAAAACTAAAGGCTAATTTAATTGGAAACTGCAATCTTTTAAATTGAAATGGCAATTCAGAAGAGATCAGTGGTATTCTAGGTATAAATACTGTGTGTCCTTTGTTCTTTCCAGAAATAAGTTCAGCTTCAATGACATTATTCGATAGCTGTTTTACGATCATCCTCGTTCCATTACATAGTTTTGGGAAGTTGAGATTTCTGAGTAGTATGATTGGAGATCCAATTTTCAGACGAAGGCAGTGTAATGGCATTCCTGGTACTTGTAAAGAGTTTAGAAATTCAGTAGGAAAGTTGACACTTTCTTCAATGGATACCATCGTGTCGATCGATTTATATACTTTCTCTTCACCAGGTATTTTCTTTAGAATATTAAAATTGATATCGTCAACAATATTATTTTTAGTGGCCAAAATTGCTCTTTGAAATAACCACTCTACGTTGGTATAGTTCTGAATAATATTTGGATAAATTTTGTCGATTAGTTCGTTTTCAGTAGTGGCTATGTTACAGAAATCACTATTGAGTTCAATGAGGCCGGCCGTTTGGTCAGTAGGATATGTACCTTCGCCTATTTGTAAAAGTATTTTAGCAAAATGTGGTTGTTTCATCTTTTGATAATTCAACCCTCATGTTTTTTGTTAATTGCAGTATTTGTACTTGCGGCCAGAGATGTGACTTTTTTAAGCATGCATTGATCTCGTCTGCTGGTGTTGATTTGGGAATAACTGGAAGTGTTTGTCGAAAATCTCCTGAGAGTATGAGTAGAGCTCCTCCCATCATTTCAGAGTTTTTTCGCAATTCTTGTAATGTTCTGTCCATGGCTTCTAGTGATTTTTTATGGGCCATGGTGCATTCATCCCAGAAGATAATTTTAGCATGTTTTAGAAGTTGACCCCGTCCAGATGTTCCTGAGATTTTACATACCGGGAATTGTTGTTCGGCTATATTCAACGGTAGTTGTAAGGCAGAATGGGCAGTTCGTCCTCCTTCCATAAGTGTGGCTGTAATGCCGGATGATGCTAGTGCCAGTGCGATGTGTTTTTCAGCACGTATTTCCGCCAGTATTAGATTTATTAGAAACGTTTTACCGGTGCCTCCTGGTGCGTCCAAGTAAATAATTCCACCAGTGTTGTTATTTATTCGGTTCATTATAACGTAAATTTTTTTTCGATTGTCATTGAGGAGTGGTTTGTTGTGAGCAATGTATTCAAGTAGTTCATTGACGTTGTAGCTTTTTTCCTTTGTAATTTCGTAGTTTAGCACACTGAAAGTATTTCTTTGTGGTGCTGGCATTCCAATTTCTACTATGGTCTGGTTATTTATTGCTAAACATTTATCTTCTAAGCGAATGAGTGTTTCATTGAAGATGTCGTCATTGAATTCTATAGTCACTTCTGGATTAGCTTGTCGGATTTGGTACAATATATCATCACTCATATTCCTTTTGAAAGAGTCCCATAGCTGTTTTGGGTTTGATGGGTTACATGTTGTTAGAATTATGGCGAATAACTCTCGAATTTGTTCAGCTGAAGCTGTGAGTGTGGCTTCTTGTAGTGTTAATTCCCAGTGGTTATCGTTTTCCAATAATTCTAAGCGTTGACATGCTTCTCTGTAAGTCTGGCATATGTAGCCGTCAATAGTCCTGAGATCTGTGAAACTTGTTGGTCCCCGTATTTCGTGTAACAACATTCGGAGATAGAAACATTCGGCATTGTTTGGATGTACAGTGTATACTCGACCTATTGCGTTAGTTTTCATTATTTCTGGATGACCCTCTTCTGGCATTCCTTGTTTTCGTCGTTGAAAAATTTTCCTTGTTTTGTCCCACGTATAATAAATAGGGACGTCGACATACAGTAACGTCTTTGCGAATGGATCCGTTTGGCAAAGTTGGAAAAAAGCTGTTAATGTTGTGTTCTGAGGTGGTTCGCTTGCAATTTTTCTAGCCGAGTCTTTTGTGAAGTAAACTCTCTGTCCATTCTCCAAATGTACTGCTAGATGTTGCACAGCTGGTTCGCGTTCGTGTATGGGAAAACTAATAATCCTCCACGCTGCTTCGTTACTGTTGATGTATCTTCCCATTTGGTACATGAGGATTTCATCATTTCTATTATTTTGTTCGCTATTTTGGACTATTTGAAATACTGCCATATCACTACCTTTGTTTACGTACTTACATATATATTTAATAGATTTTACTGAATTGCAATATTCAACGTTTATGTGTGCTTGGAACATTTTGGTAAGTAGTGGGTTATATGGTACTACCCATTGATTATCTATTTCCAGTTCGTCTCTGCCTTGTATTCGTATTTTTGCTGTGAAGCCACCGTTTTTCGGTGATCGTCTTCTATATTTGGGATAGCCGTCATCTTCAGTTTTTGTATCGTCCAAGTATGGTTTTGGATATTTATTTGTACATTTTCCATCACTCATGCATGGCGCATTGAAGTTTAATGGTCCACATGGTCCGTGAATCATGTTTTTCACTACTATGTTGTATAGTTCCGGATCATTTTGTGGATTGGGAAATTCAGCTTGGATGATTTTGTCGATATCCGTGGGATAAATTTTATCGTGTAGCCATATGAGATTGTGTGAGTGAGGTAATCCTCGTTTTTGCCACTCGATTGTATACATCCAGCATCTAACGGTTCCAAAGATGTGGTATTTTGTGATGACTTCAATAAATCTTATTTGTTTTTGTCGAAAAACTCGGGCTATCATGTCGTGTCGATCCATGGAGGTTTGTCCGTATTTTAGTTGTTCTTTGATTTCTGGCCATGATGAGTTGCATGTAAATGTTATGAAGAGATCAGGTCGTCCATATTTTCTTACGTAGGTCATGGCATCTTGAGTATATTCGTGCATATGTCTTGGACTTCCTATGTATGATGAGGGTAAGATTACCATTGTTCCAATATCGTCAATATTGCCGTCATTTATGATCGCATCTCGAAGGTGGATGTATTCTTCTGTGCGTAGTTTCTTCTGATTCAGTCTTATGTAAAGCATCCGTTCTGCTTCTATTTTTGCGTACATATCTACCAGAAATTGTTGGAATAAACGGCGAGTGTTGAGAATGTGATTGTATATTTCACTGTCTCTGATCATTAAGCGGTAAGCATAGAACTCCTTGGAAGTGACTTTTTTGTTTGTTTCTATGCCTGTTTTAGGATGAATTTGTTTTATATTGAAATGATAACCATCCTCTCCGTGCAGAAATATTAACGGATATTGAAGAGCATCATATGAACGGTGTGTCTCTGCAATGCGTTGTAGTCCTTTTCTTCTTCGTTGTACAATTATGTCACGGCTTGTATTTTCATTGTCCACAATTACGATGGCGACTTCATCTATCTGAGGTGCATTAAATCTACGTTCGTGTTCTCCACGTGGTCTTTTATCGGCTCGAATTACAATTTTATAGTCATCAGAAATCATGCAGTCTAGTGTTGTTTTGAATATGTAAATCAGTTGATTGTATTTGTGTAAGATCCTCTGTACATCTTGGATTATTTCGCGTTTCAATCCAATAAAATTTGTACATCGTTGATCAATTTCGTTTTCTTCATTTCCGATGAAATATACTTGAAATTTATAGTCATCGTTAGGCATTGGTAGTAACGATCCAATTTTGTGATAAATTTGCCCTTGAATTGAAAATACATATTCAAATTTGTCTCTATTAGTGTCAGTTTTAACACCGAAAGAAGTCATTTGAAAGCAGGAGTTGTATGATCTTATATTTTGAAGAAAGTGTTTTGATTCTGGTGTTTCCCCGGTCATGTAATGTAGAAATTCCTGTGGAGGTGCTTCCAGTGGTGGTAATCGAATTTTTCCATTCATGCAACAGAGACCTGGTGTTTCTTTACTGAATTTTTTCGCGTGGCAAAATTGGCAAATGTTATTCATTTTTCCGATCACAACATATTTATGATCGTAATATTTCTTCGTCGGTTCGTAGTGGAATGCTTCCTTTGTTAGATTATCTTTTAAAATGCTCGATTCTTCAATACTTTTATTTTCTTTTCTTTCTTCGCTTTTTCCGCTTCTCAGGGTGCTCATTCTGGTTCGTTGATTTTGTAAACGTGCTTCGCGCTCTTCTTCCGTTTCATTTCTTCGATTTTCTTTTTGTTTCCGCCGTTTCGCTGCAGAACTGGCAAGATCTCCACCTCTTTTACGTCTAGGCATTGTATTCTGTAAAATATAAATTAAATGAACATTTTATAGACAAATATATTGTTACGTAAACGTGGAGCACGTTGAGACAAAGAAAAAAAAAAATTTAATCTTCAAGCGGTCGCGCGATATTTTGTTTACGGCCAAAGTATATAGAAGGCATCGATTCAACGCCGCGCGACTACTTGAAAGTTAAGGAAATTACAATTAAAAAAAAAAAAAAAAAACCATTAGAATTAATTAAATACACTATTAAAAATACTCACATTTGATATTTCACAATAAAGGCTCACAGATAACTTTTTTCTTCTTCGCTTCGAAATCGAGAATTAATTAAACACACTATTAAAAATACTCACACGTGATACTTCAAAATAAAGGCTCACACACAGATAATTTCTTTCTTTTTCGTTTCGAAATCGCTTGTTTCGCTGTTCAAATCAAACTAACTCTGGCGGGTGACACCGGGCTCTTATATGTATATTCAGAAAGCTAGGCTCTAGGATATTCGAGAAAGTTGGCGCTAGGATATTCGAGAAAGTTTGGGAATAATCGTTCGTTTAAGTCCATATTGTGTACAATGAATGAAATTCAACTATTCGACAACAGATGGCGCCACTTTGGACAATGAATGAAGTTCAACTACTCGACAACAGATGGCGCCACTACACTTACTTTCCGAGTTGAAGGGTTGGAAAAGCCCTTATATCTTTAAAGACACACCCTTTAGGTTAAAACGGGAACTTTCTTGTTCGAGGGGGAATAAAGGGCTATCACACTATATAAGTCCCTTTATCGTGCTGGGACTCCTTTTTAAGTTTTATCGGCACGCACATTTTCTCAACTTAGTTTTATTATATATAATGATTTTCGTATTTAAGCGAAATGTCGCATAATAAGTGAGTCATACCGGCTCGCTACAGTGGCCAGGATGGGGTTGGAGCTGGACAGCTGGACCGTGAACTTATTTAGGATGCAGGACATTTTGCAGTCGCGGGACCTCTAACCAACATATCAACCAATTTTTATTTTTTTCTTGTCTTTATTTCGATATTTTCGTATTTTGTCGTATTTTAAATAGTGTGCGAAAAGTGCTATGGGGCGATAGAGTCTATATAGAGTACTATAGTTTCTGTGTATTGGTTTTAATATTGATACCTTGACCTGCCGTGGAAACGCTTTCACTAAAATACTAATTAATTAACATACACAGGGTTGATGCCAGTTCTGTGGCATGCAACCTGAGGGTCTACCGCGAACTTCAAATTTCGTTATCTCCCACTCTATCGCACTTGCTAATTCGAGCGAA
The DNA here is from genome assembly GCA_947086415.1 of Pammene aurita. Taxonomy (NCBI): domain Eukaryota; kingdom Metazoa; phylum Arthropoda; class Insecta; order Lepidoptera; family Tortricidae; genus Pammene; species Pammene aurita. The sequence goes on from OX352316.1 coordinate 13,028,506, forward strand.
AGAGACGCAGATAACGAAATTTAGATCTGTGTTCGCGGCAGGCCCGGGGTGATCTGACTAATGTTGAGAGGATGTCGTCAATAAAAATAAAACGCAAACGTAAAATGTTATGTTTATTGAAAAAAATCTGCTAACAAAATGAACGTTGCAAAAACATATTATTACTAAGGTTTAATATCTGGTAAGACTTAACAATTTAAACTTAACACACAAAAAATAATGAATAAAAATACTAAATTCCAACTCGCAGACAGAATTATAACAGCGCCACCTAGCTAGTTGAAACCAACGGGGTTGCCCGGTGGTAAAAAATATAGATGGTGCCAGGGACCACCAGGGATGATGGCCTCGGGGGAGAAAACAATATACCTACGCTAACATTCATTATCAGCAGCAAATACCAATCTGTGGACTAAAGATTAAGTGAACCGACCCCTAATAACTATGGAAATAGGCCTGGAGATGAAGATTCATTATCATGTCCTCCATATCCATGGCTTTCTTTGATAAGATCAGCTGCCCGCTCACCAACCATGGTGCTGATCGCGGCCGTCTTGGCCGTAGGAACGATAGGGAACACACTGTCATCCACCACACGGAGACGTGACACACCCTTCACTCTTAAATCGCCGTCCACAACACACCCCATCGCGCATGTACCAGCCGGATGCAACGCAGTCGTAGCCAAGTTCCTCGTGTAGCATTGCCAGTATTCCTCACTTTCAAACTCAAGTGCATCGCACTCTGGAAGAGGCGGCTTGATGAAAGTACTCCCATGTTTAGTGAAATATGAGGCACGTTCCACTCCCTTTAGTCTCTGTATTGCGGCCGACATCGTCGCTAAATCCTCAGGATCGTTAAAGTAACCTGTTCTGATAATCGGTGGAACTGTAGGATCCGTGCTGGCTAGAGTTACAGAACCTCTCGATTTAGGCTTGGCAAAGAACAAAAGAATGAACAGTTTTTCGCTTGAAGGTTTCTCTAGTAAATATGTCATAGCGACCTGGATATTCCAGTTAAAGTTGATGAAAAGGGCGTATAAGAAGATAGGTGACGCAGCGCCCAATATTATGGTCGCGTGCTGCATATTTGGATCCTTCTGGCCTACGGTGAAAGAACCTCCGATTGTAGGAACAGGGAATGAGTCTAACGCGGTCAAAGATCGGACAGTGTCTAAAGCGCTTCCGATATCCGTCTTTCCAGTAAGACATACAGGAGCTAGTACAGGATCTATTAGATTCTGTCCTACAGGCAAATCTTCTACAACATCGATGCCGAGTTCTTCCAAGTCTCTCTGGGGACCGACTCCAGAGAGCAGTAACAATTTCGGTGAACCAAAAGCACCAGCAGACAAGACAACTTCAACATCGGCGAATAGATTCATTTTCTCTCCTTTGTCAGTCAGAACCTCGACGCCTTTAGCCACTTTTTTATGGTCAAGAAGTACCTTGGTCACCAAAGTGTTTTTAAGCAGGTAAAAATTATCTTTACCCTTAATTGGTAATAAATATGCCTCGGCATTGCTGGAACGTCTTGATGGGTTATTTTTAATTCTGTACCGGAGAGGTGCGTTGCCTCTAATATCTTCTGTAAAAGGATCTCTAATCGTTTTGCCTAAGCCTATTTCTTCATATGCTCTGAGCATTATGTCATTTTTCTCCAGGAAGTTGCTATTAACGGTATGATTCTTGACGCTAAGTGGTCCTCTTGTGTTATGGTATTCGGCTGTGGAACCATCGGCGAGGGACAGGTCAAGCATATTCTCGGCTTTCTTGAAGTATTTGAGAACGGAGTCCCAGCCCCAACCTTCAGACTCGGATGCTTTGACCCATTCGTCGTAGTCGGCTTTTGAGCCTCTGTAACAATAATTTCTCTATTAGATACAGCTCGCCTCGATTTCCATAGGGTCAGTTCATAATTCATATCAAAAAAGTCAATAAAGAAAAATTTACACTTTTGTTTGCCAATATTTCATGAAATAAAGTGTAGAAGCCATATCAAAACAATTTAAGAGACAGTGTACCTATTGTGTAAATATAAGTTGAATAAACTGTAACCCGACTACTTACGAAAATAAAAATCATGTTGAAGTCGGTTAAAATGTAGCCTATGTTACCCGGGCCGTAATAACGAATCGATTGACTCTTTATTCATTAAAATTGGATGAGCAGTTTTGGCGCTACGGTGGAAAATACGTAAATACAAACATACCTACATACTTACATACATATTTCCATACATACTATACATACATACATGCATAGTCTGCTAAAATCATAACCCTTCCTTTTGTCTGCGCCGTAGTCGGGTAAAAACAGGACTACACACAATATTCGTTTTTAGGTTTTTTTTTTATTATTTATTTATCAAAAGTGACTTTGACTTGACTTATGATCCTATGTCCCCTAGATGGGGCAGAGGGCATCCACAGTGCTCCGCCATCCCGTTCGGTCTTGAGCTTCGCGCTTCATTTCGCTCCACGTCTTGCCAATAGTCGCCGCCTCTGCGATGATCGTCCGCCGCCAGGATTGCTTAGGGCGGCCACGTTTCCGCTTTCCTTGGGGATTCCAGTCTAGGGCTTGCCTCGGGATGTGATCGGGGTCCCTTCGGAGCGTGTGGCCGATCCAGTTCCACTTGCGGCGTTTGATCTGCTGGTCGATCGGAGTCTCACCGCAGCGTTCCCACAGATCTACGTTGGAGATTCTCTCGGGCCAGTATACACCGAAGATACGGCGAAGACAGCGGTTGATGAAGACTTGGGGCCGACGCGAGATGTCGTTAGTGACCTTCCACGTCTCACATCCGTACAGCAATACGGTTCTCACATTGGACCGGAATATCTTGAGCTTAACTCTCCTAGTCAGTTTCCGCGATTGCCATACCGGACGGAGCTGTGCGAAGGTTGCTTTCCCCTTGGCGATTCTGGAAGCGATGTCCTCTTCGGTCCCTCCTGCTTCCGACACTACACTACCGAGGTACGTAAACTTGTGGACCCTCTCCACCCCCTCCGTGCTGATGAGCAACGGCAACGAGCTCGTCACTCCGCACCTCATTTCCTGGGTCTTCCGGGTGTTAATCTTTAGTCCCGCCTCCAAAGCCTCTCGCCGTAGGTCGTCCAGTTTGGCTTGCATGTCGATGCGCGTGTGGCTCAATAGGCATCATAGGTCATCGGCATAGTCCAAATCTTCCAAGACGTTGGACAGTCCCCACTCTATGCCGCGGCGCTTGCTGTTGGTGGCGTTGTTCATGATGCAATCGAGGACGACAAGGAAGAGGAGAGGTGAAAGGAGACACCCCTGACGAACACCCGCATGTACCGGTATGTCCTCCGAGACGAGGCCGTCGTGAGTCACCCTACAAGAATACTTCCTGTAGATGGCCTTAATCAAGTTCGTGATCTTCTCGGGGACTCCAATTTCACGCAGCCGGTCCCAGATACAGCTCCATCGCAGCGATTCGAAGGCTTTTTCTAAATCCACAAAGGTCAAGTACATTTCCCTCTGTCATTCTGATGCCTGTTCGAGTATTATGCGCAAAGTGTTGATCTGGTCGGTACACGATCGGTTGGGTCGGAAGCCAGCCTGCTCTTTGCGAAGAAGAGGTTCGACGGCCCTCGACAACCTGTCCAGGATGATCTTGCAGAGTACCTTAGGAGGAATCGAGAGCAAAGTGATGCCTCTCCAATTGCCACATTCACTGAGATCCCTTTTTTGGAACGGTAATAAGAAGGCCTTTGTTCCAGTCGTCGGGTAACTCTTCGGCTGCCCAGATGTTCCGTAGTAGGGGCGTCAGCACGTTCGCAGCGGTAGGGACATCAGCTTTAAGCATTTCCGCTGTGATGAGGTCGACTCCTGGGGCATTCCCATTCTTCAGTGAACGGATAGCCTTCACTACTTCCTCTCCTGTAGGGGGAGACACATCAATGTCCAGCCTTTGTGCGGGCGAGCTGGCAGTAGGTGTGTCTGTAGTAACGGGGTCGTTCGGGACTCGGAAGATCTCCTCAAAGTGCTCCCGCCAGCGCTGAAACTGCCCCTCTGATGTCACAATCAACTGGCCTCTCTTGTCTTTAAACGGCTTCTTCTTCCTCTGGTTCCGATTACCGGCCAAGGTCTTCGTTGCCTTGTACATCTCCCTGAGATTGCCGGTGTTGGCAGCGCGTTGGGCGGAATCCGCAACAGTATCAGCCCATACTGGCCGGTCGTGACGAGTACTGCGGTAAATTTTTCTGCGTATGTGTCTGTATTGCAGCCTCAGGTCTTCGCGCATTGCCACATCGCTGGTTACCAGGAGTTGAAGATGGAGTTGGCGCCTTTATTCAATAAGGTTCCAGGTTCTCTGTGACATCCAGTCCTCACGTGTGTGTGTTTTGTATCCAAGAACGACGGAGCTGGCCTCTGTATAGGCCATTTTGATGTGATTCCACTCCGCGTCGACAGAAGTAATAGAGTCCGTTTCGAAGACGGAGAAGCGATTACGCAGCTCCAGCCTAAAGGTGTCGCCTACGTCTGGGTCCCGCAGCTTGTTGACATCAAATCGTTTGCCTACCCTGGTGTTCGCGCTGGCAGCTCAAGCTACGGCTACTTTGAGCCGCACCTCGGCTACGACTAGGTGGTGATCGCTGTCAATATCCGCACCACGATTGAGCAGTGATGAGCGCCATTTGGAGCTGATGGCAAGGTGGTCGATTTGGTTCTTGGTGACTCCATCGGGTGAGTTCCATGTGTACTTATGGTGGGCGCCATGAATGAATAAAGTGCCTCCGATGGTGAGGTCGTTGTCCTGGCAGAACTCCAAGAATCTCTCTCCGTTTTCGTTCCGGACTCCCAGCCCGTGTGTGCCCATGTGTCTTTGACAGCCGCCGTTATCAGTGCCAACTTTGGCATTTAGGTCCCCCATGACGATGACTATGTCCTGTTTGCGAATGTTCTTTAAAGTCAGGTTAAGTGCACTATAGAAATCGTCTTTGTTTTCTTCCGATGCCAGATTTGTAGGTGCGTAGCACTGAACAACTGTTATCTTGCAGGCTTTGCTGTTAAACCGGGCTGTGATGATTCGCTCTGAGATGGGTTTCCAGTCCAGCAGGCTCTTCTTCGCAGCGTCAGAAAGGAGGAATCCCACGCCGTTTTCACGCACGTCTTCTTCATCTTCCTTCCCGGAGTAAAGGAATGTAAGGCCTCTGGACGTTCTCAGTTCCCCGAATCCATTTCTGCGCACTTCACTGAGACCGAGTATCTGCAGTTTGTATCTTAGCATTTCTGCTTCTGCTTGAGCTAGTCATCTCTCCTCGCTTAGTGTTCGCACGTTTCAACAAGCAATTCGTGTCCGTATTTTCATGCCAAAGGTCGTTGTAGTATGATCGGTCCGGTTTCGCACTACTTCAGTTTCAGTAATCAGTTTGGGTTTCAGGTAAGCGAGTGATTAGCCCACTATACCCTAGCCTACTGGCGGGGCTGCCACCTTGGAGCCTATAGGCGTGCTCGGTTTTGTTTCGGGTTTCCTCCCTAGTGAGATTGATTCTGTTTTGAGGCGCAGAAGATTCGCCTTTCGCCCTGCACCCTCAGCTCAGCTGCACTTCGATGTGGCGGCCGCGCGGTTGCGCGGTTGCAGCAGTTCCCGGGAGGGACGGCGGGGACGTGGGTGACTCGGACTGGCCAGGGTTCTGCTCAAATTCGGTGTTCCGCCACTAACACAGCAAACGGTCTCTTGGCATTTTGTAGGCAATGCTGTTCTCACATACAGCGATTCCCACCAAGACCATACCCTGACTTCCCCCCCCCCCCCTTCTTTATCAAAAGTACAAAACATTTAACAATTTTATGTTGCTCGCCAAACTGCGATAACAGTTTGTTGGCGAAACCGGTGGAACTGGATCGGCCACACGCTCCGAAGGGACCCCGATCACATCCCGAGGCAAGCCCTAGACTGGAATCCCCAAGGAAAGCGGAAACGTGGCCGCCCTAAGCAATCCTGGCGGCGGACGATCATCGCAGAGGCGGCGACTATTGGCAAGACGTGGAGCGAAATGAAGCGCGAAGTTCAAGACCGAACGGGATGGCGGAGCACTGTGGATGCCCTCTGCCCCATCTAGGGGACATAGGATCATAAGTCAAGTCAAAGTCACTTTTGATAAATAAATTAAAAAAAAAAAAACCCTAAAAACGAATATTGTGTGTAGTCCTGTTTTTACCCGACTACGGCGCAGACAAAAGGAAGGGTTATGATTTTAGCAGACTATGCATGTATGTATGTATAGTATGTATGGAAATATGTATGTAAGTATGTATGTATGTTTGTATTTACGTATTTTCCACCGTAGCGCCAAAACTGCTCATCCAATTTTAATGAATAAAGAGTCAATCGATTCGTTATTACTTATTACGGCCCGGGTAACATAGGCTACATTTTAACCGACTTCAACATGATTTTTATTTTCGTAAGTAGTCGGGTTACAGTTTATTCAACTTATATTTACACAATAGGTACACTGTCTGTCTCTTAAATTGTTTTGATATGGCTTCTACACTTTATTTCATGAAATATTGGCAAACAAAAGTGTAAATTTTTCTTTATTGACTTTTTTGATATCTGACCCTATGGAAGTCGAGGCGAGCTGTATCTAATAGAGAAATTATTATTACAGAGGCTCAAAAGCCGACTACGACGAATGGGTCAAAGCATCCGGGTCTGAAGGTTGGGGCTGGGACTCCGTTCTCAAATACTTCAAGAAAGCCGAGTGTTGTGTGCAGACCGGATTACCACGTCGAACCAAGCAGCGCTGACCCGCTGTACCATTTACCAGGTCATGTAGGGAGATGAATAAAAACACTTATTTAGAATTGTAAAACATTTGAGAAGTGTAGTTGCAGGTGTTTCCCCGCTGGGAGTTGTTGTAGAAGTGAGCGATGAGAAGTGAGTGAGCAACGAGTACGATTTTTTTTTTTTTTAACCTGACTTGAGCTTTATGCTTCTGGAGAGCGCTAAAGCGGGCGGACTGTTTGGTGGGATGGTTGCCGGGGGAAAATCCAGGACCCTTCCGCGACCAGACGTGACGTGTTTGCTACGCTGGAATGCTCCTACCGAGCTTGCGCTTCCAGCGAGATCAGTTGAAGCGAGTTCAACCTGATCTGGGTGAGTGGGGGGGGATCGAGCTAATGGGGGTTTTGTCGCTGGTTCGCTACTCCTAGCCTAGCTGAGAAGACTCCAGCAAGAAACTCAGCTAGGCCCGACGACTGTCGGGGTGACTCTATCCGGTATGCGGCGGTACCGGGTGGATAAGGGACTGAACGTGTCGATGTGGTCGCGACTGTTCCGAGGTGGGCGTCCCCGCCGGCGGGGGCGCCTCAGTGTACATGTGGGGGAGGGCGCACGCACAGCGTTCCATTTCTCATGAATGGCCGCTGTGAGTGCGTCGTCCTGGTCCGTGACGTAGTGTCTAGGCCGCCGAACCGAGCGGCCCCTAATCAGTGACTTCCGTGTTAAGAGTCCGAGGGGGGGAGGGTTGGGAATGTAGTTCGCAGCCTTCCTAACTAACGGATTACTACTGTGCGGAGCGTTGTCAAAATAACGCCGGGCAGTCTGCTTAAAGAAACCATAAAGGGAGTCAAGCCCCGCGTCATGGTGCAAACTGAGGGTCGTCTGGTACCACGGGGCACCAGTCGCCCTACGGAGGAAACGATTCTGAACGACCTGAAGCGGCTCGAGACTTGACATACCCACGTGGGTAAAAACCACACTTGAGTATGCCATGATTGGACGAACACAAGTCTTGTAGAGTGTCAGCTTATTTCTAAGTGACATTTTACTAAACTTGTTAATCATCGGCCCTAGCCTTCCTAATACGAACAGCGCTCTGTTGCGTACCCTACGGATGTGGCTTTTGAAAGTCATACGACGGTCGAGAGTGACGCCTAGATATTTGACCTCGTTAACCCACGGAATGGGCTGGTCAACCCACGGAATGGGCTGGTCTAAAAGCCGGACCGGTGCCACCTTCCTGCCTGTCGGACCTATGGCAGTAGGGTGGAAGATGATCGCTGCGCTCTTGTCCGGATTGACTTCAATACGCCAAAGACGAAACCATTGACCTAAGCCATTGATTGCCTCTTGGAGGTATTTCCGAACAAGAATGTAGCGATTGTGCGTCGTAAAGAGCGCGGTGTCGTCCGCGAACAACCCTAGTTCGACACGTGGGTGCCTAGGAATATCGTTCGTGACCAACGAATAGGGTGTAGGCGAGAGAACGGAGCCTTGCGGGACTCCTGCCCTAATAGGATGTGGAGGTGAAAGCGTTCCCTCCAGTAGGTAGCAAAAGCTTCTGTCCGTAAGGAAATCTCGTATTATGAGTACGAGTCTGTCCGGCATACCGATCTGATATAACTTGTATATCAACCCGTTATGCCAGACCTTGTCGAAGGCTTTCGCCACGTCAAGAAAGATCGCTCCCGTCTTCAACCCTGTTCGACGCGAGAAGCCGTCCAGCACGTGCTCCGTGATGCGGTGTACCTGTTGGACGCACGAGTGTCCGGCACGAAAGCCGAACTGCTCGTCCGTGATAATTGAATTCTCAGTCGTGAACCTGAGAATCCGAGCGAGGATGATTCGCTCATACAGCTTAGCAAGCGAGCTGAGTAAGCTGATGGGCCTGTAAGAGGCTGGCGAGGCCCGGGGTTTGCCGGGCTTCGCTATTCCGATGACCGTGGCACGTTTCCACGCGGCTGGAAAGTGACTATTGGACAGGGCGGCATTGAAGATGCCGACCAGAATGAGTAAGAGATGTTTGGGCAGAAGTCTCAGCATGCGGTTGGAGTACGAGTGCTGGCCTCTTTTTATGGGTTTTCTAGCGTACTCGTACTAGTGGCTGGTATGTGCAGAGTATGTCGTTCTTTTATTAGCCAATAATCTTAAACACGATTGTAGGAGGGTGTAAATTGATATTATTATGGGACATTTCTTCATAGATTAATACAAAATTCTTATAATCTAGACATTTTGGGTATTACGACATTATTTCAATAAAATTAGACACAGATAATACTTAGGAACTAGACATAGAAACACAATATTTTGTAAGGAGTTAGTTCATACATAAGTAAGTAATGTTGCAAACCTTGCTATTTGTTTACTTATAAATTACGTGTTTATTCAATAAACTTGAGTCTTTAATCAGCATTCACCTTGTTTACTTGAACACCCAACTTCCCGTTCCACATGGCGACCCTGCCACGTTAGGTGTCGGGTTCGGGCGCCGCCGCGAGTTCGGAAAGTGCATCAATCGGACGTTAGCCGACACTCTCGTATATCGCAATTATTTTATTTTAAATTATAAACATATGCAACTCAAGAGTAGAGAAGGAAAATGTTATAATTAGCCAAAACGCCGCAGGAAAATCTAGCAATGACGCTACTTTCACGAGATGAAATATCACTTGTCGTCGATCAGTATTGTCATGATAGTGATTTGCTCATTTTGGGCCATTGGGATACTCTATAGCTGCTATAAAATATACAAGAAGTGCCACGACAGATGGTCAAAAGATTTGATTGTCCAATACAATCTTCGCCGGTCTTTCAATCGTGATTTTCGTGAGGCTCACTCTCACTGCCACCAGTGCGGACCCGCTCGAGATGTTTCCTATACAACGGATAGGGCGAACGAGTGACCCTGTATATCCAGCATCAAGGACATTACGGCGAGCCCAGCGTGTCAGCGGTAAAGTGCGCGTATTCGGTAAAAGTGCAATTATGTGCAGTGAAATTAGTTAGTGCGTATAAAATCGGATTTTAGGTAAAAGTGCGTAATGTAAGTTTTCTTAGTTATTAATTATCAAGAAACTGTCTGTTCTTTTATTTTAATTATTGATGATATAAAGTCTTAAAAGTAAGTACATAAGTAATTGTGACAAGTCAATTAAATTACAAGAAATATTTGATGACTTGAAAAACATTAAAGATTATTTAGTTAAACTTGGTTATGATAGAAGGACGTCCGAAGTCCTAAATTTAAAGTTAGAAGAAGCATTTTTAGTATATTCTGAATATTTAAAAGTTTGTGAACAAGTACAGAAAGAAATAGATGATAAGATAATTACGGGACAAAGATTATTGGATGTTAAATATTACTGTGAGCATATTAGAAATTTATATCAGCAAATAGAGGATTTTTGTCACAAAACCTATACAAGTTCAAAACCTACAGTCCAGGAAAATAACAAAATGGGCGAGTTTAATTTGAAAATTGCGCTTTCATTAATACCATCAATGACAGATGATGAAATTGCCATAAATCAATTAATAGACTCTATAGAATACTACGACTCCACTTTAAAAAATGACGGGAAGCTACAGCTTATAAATTTTGTTTTAAAAAATAGGCTCACGCAGGTAGCAAAATTAAAATTAAGCTCGTCTTACACTACTGTTCAAGCTTTAGTGACCGACATGAAAAAACTATTGTTGCCTAAGAAATCAGCCACTGCCATTCAAAATCAATTACAGATGTTGCGACAAGGAGATTTATCCATGGATGACTTTGGTCAAAAGTTGTCAAAAATGTTTGTTGACCTCACGATCGCGCAATCAGACGGCGACTCAAATACATTTAATGTCTTAAAGGGACTTAACGAAAAACAAGCAATCAAAAGATTTGCTGACGGATTGCGCAATCGTCGAGTCAGCACGATTATTGCCGCACGTGATTACGTGTCCTTAAAGGATGCTATACAGGCCGCAAAGGACGAGGAGACGACCTCAAGCAACACATCAGGTGACGTGTACACATTTAATCAACGTAAAAATACTTGTCACAGATAGCTTAAAATTGCCATTGTTTGTGTATAACTAGATCTAAGTCAATCATTTTCTCGGTTTATACCAATTTGTTTGTGTTAATAACGTGTATAAATATTGTGTTTCTATGTCTAGTTGCTAAGTCTTATCTGTGTCTAATTTTATTGATATCATGTCATAATACGCAAAATGTCTAGATTATAAGAATTTTGTACTAATTTACGAAGAAATGTCCTATATAAATATCAATTTTAACCCTCCTACAAACATGTAATACTGTAAGCTTATTAGCCAATAAATGTCTCACATACACGGCACATACCAGCCACTAGTACGAGCACGCTAGAAAACCCATAAAAGAGGTCAGCACTCGTACTCGTTGCTCATTCACTTCTCACCGCTCACTTCAACCTCACTTCTACAACAACTCCCAGCGGGGAAACACCTGCAACTACACTGCTCAAATGTTTTACAATTTTAAATAAGCGTTATTATTCATCTCCCTACATGACCTGGTAAATGGTACAGCGGGTCAGCGCTGCTTGGTTCAACGTGGTAATCCGGTCTGCACACAACAGCTGGTCCTTCGAGCTCCGGATATCAGAAAACTGCGGCCAATTGAAGAAAGAAACAAGTACGCGCTGAGCTGGATTAATTTCGCTCAGAATCTTCATACGGTGTCCGGCCTAACCGCTGATACACCTGCCCGCTTTCGCGGAAGAGCCCTGTGCTATTTACCAGCTTGCTGGACGGACCGCTCGTGTAGAGGCCATACTCCACGTTCGTGTCCTGGCAACTTTCGTTGCAACGTCACATGGTTGACGTCTTCACACTGCTTTCGGACGCTCTGGCACTTGCACTTAGCCTTTGCGCGAGATTCAGTGCATCAGGGATTAACGCCCACGAGTAAGTAAAGTGAACGTAGGGCCGCTTTCACTGCACTAGGCAGTGTCAGCCATTAGGTTTTAGGTAGGTAAGGTTAGGGAACCCCACGTGCGTCAAGAAGCAAGAAGAAAGAAAAAGATGTCCGATCATACGCTCAAGATGTCTCTTCGCTCACACAAGGGACAACCCTCCAGAGCCGTTACCCCGCCGTCTGGTGAAACAACCTCCGGCGATACCAATACATGGGACAAAGGCACCAGCAGCACTCTTGGCGATGGTCCTAGTGTCGAACCGCGTCTACAGCCGCCGCCGGCAAGAGCGCCGGCGCCCGCTTATTCGGAAATATCGGAAGACGACGCGGAAAAGACGTTAGTTAAAAGTCCACCGGGGACATTGTGTAAACCTAACACGTCCGCCGGGGAAAAAGACCGCTTTTCGCAGTGCGGCGACCGCGGTAGTAAAAAAGTGCGCGAAAATCGAAGTGTGTATAGTGAAAAGTGCGACGAAAAGTTAGCTCTGTTGCTAGCGGAACTCGAGGTTCATAAAGCCGCCCTCGCCGTTGCTAATAAAGAGACGGAAACTGCCAAGTTAAGGCTACAGATTGCCCAGCATGAGGCGCAATCTGTTAGCGGTAAGTCCGAACCTCTTGTCGAAAAAGACGAGCAACGCGTGAGGAATTGGGTAGAACGACAGTCCCAGCTAGATCAGAGCAATTACGTAACTAAAAATGAAGCGTCCGCGTTACACACAATACGTAATAATTTCGCTACTAGCGCGCCGGCGCCCAGCGCCCCCGCGCCCCGCGAGCCGCATATGAGTACTCATCGCCCGCCGCGAGATGTGTCCAGTCATTATGCGCCCATTATGTATAGGCCACCCGAATTACCCGCTTTCGACGGTAATATCACAGAATGGATCACATTCCGTGCCGAATTTGACGATACCGCGCCCATGTTTAGTTACGTAAATAACGTCAGTCGAATTAGGCGCGCGTTGAAAGGTGAAGCGCGTACCGCGGTGAAATCCATAATGTATACCGTCCAGGATCCATACGAGATAATGGAGGCCTTAGAGAGGCAGTTCGGGGACCCTGAAGAGATCGTGTTGACTGAGCTACATAATGTTAAACGCATGCCGCGCCTAGCCGAAGATAACAGTAATATCGTGTCTTTTGCCGCGCACGTCGCAAATGCAGTAGCGACAATAAAATCATTAAAGCAAGAAAAATATCTGTATGCGCCAGAGCTAGTCAACAAGATCGTAGATAAATTGAACCTCATTGTTAGGTACGAATGGGGCAAGTTCAAACAAGCCAATTTGGACTCGCCCGATTTAGTCGCGATCTCAGAATTTCTGTTAGAGATCAGTTCCGCGGTTAAAAGAACGAATCGAAGTAGATATACGAAGTCGCGTGTAAACTCGATATCCTTTGAGCCGGAAAGCAGGTCAGGGCGTCGTGACGCCCCCGCCCACGCTCCCGCTCCCGTGTTTTCCCGCGATTCTTCGAGCGATTCGGACTCAAATTATAGCTACCAGAGCACTCGCCCGCGAAGCGATGAAGTCGAAGCTCGCGCGTCGGAGTATAGGTCACCGACGGTAGCTCAAACGAAGCCCCGCGAGGCTAAAGAGCCCGCGTATACGGGAACGAAGCCCAAACAACATTCGGTGCCAGCACGGTTTACGTCTCGCAATATGTGTTTAATTTGTCATAATCACGAACACAAAATAGATGCGTGTACTAAATTTTTGAATGCATCGGTAGCCGAACGTTGGGATTGGGTTAAAAATGAAAAGTTGTGTTACAAGTGTCTGGACGCGTCGCACTATGGTCGCTTCAAGTGCAAGTACGTAGCTTGTGGCGTCAAGGGATGCGAAGCTGGGCACCATAAATTGCTACACGGTTTGAACGCAACTGCGCCCGTGGAAAATAGTACTAGCAATATTAACACAATTGCCATCCCGCCTACGTATTTGGGGGAAGTGTCCATAGATGCGACACGGCCGCTAGATACACCACATCAATCGTCGGATCCGACTGTAGCGTTCGTAGGCTACATGGTGCCGCGAACGACGGACGTCGAAGTCCTAGCTCCCGTAAATGAGCAGGATATAAATTCAGTAGACGTTAGAAACGGATTCGCCTCCGACAACCCGAACGTAATCTCGGACGTAAGCTTAGTCCAGTGTAAAGAAGGTACGTCCCTCAGCGGGGGAGGCGAAAGCGAACGCACAATAGGTTTGCCGCCAGTAGAAACAGTAGAGCCCGTCGTAGAAACGTGCGAAGAGCGCGTCATAAAACCGGTTTGCTCCGTAAATACCGTTCAAAACGAGTTCGCATACTTGCCCGAGATATGTAGGTTCTCGAAGTTCACTAGGCTGGTTCGCACTACGGCCAGAGTTTTGGTTGCTGCCGAGGTATTCAAAGCCAGATTGTCTGTCAATAGAAATCCAGAAACAGAAATGAATAACAGACACATAAGTCTAGCGGAGATACTGCTGATTAAACGGAGCCAAAATGAGTCGTATGCCGAAGAGATACGACTACTGGAAGCCGGGCGCGCGCTGCCTGAGAAGTCTTCACTACATCAAGTCGACGTGAAATTGGACAGAAATGGCGTGATAGTGACAGACAGAGACGGAACACATAAACCCGTCCTGCATGCTGAAGATGGATTCACAAAATTATTGATCCACCATTTCCACGAAGTGTCCAACCATGACGATCACGCGACCATTTTCGACGAGTTGAAGCAAAAATACTGCATTTTCAGACTGCGCGGTAGCATTCGTTATCTGACGAATAAGTGCCAAAGGTGTCGGACCTGTAACGGGGCCAACCTCACGGTTCCCGTAGGCGACTTACCGCAAGAGAGGCTCATAGCGAATCAACCGCCGCTTACCGCCGCAGTTGAAAATTACGGCCACCGCAGAGAAAAGCGAGGGAACGTATTGTACACACGTCTCATCACACGAGCGATGTACTTAGAGCCCGCCGCCTCCTTATCGGCGCCCTCTACCTCCCTACCGCTACCCAGAATGATATCTCAAAGCGATGTGCCTTCCGTTCTGAACTCGGACGATGCCACGAACCTTTTTGGCACAGAACGTGAGCTATCCGAGGCAATTAACTCTCTGCCCGATAGTCTCAAACATCCCACGACAGAACGGCGCCTGATCCAGAAGAAGATCCCGCCTGACGACCACGTATGGAAGCGCTGGATACGAGAATATCGCCTCAACTTGATGCAGCGATCCAGTGCTCAACAAAGGTCTACGAAGCTACACGTAGGCGACATAGCCGCCGGTACTACGCCACGAGTTACATGGTCTAGAGGCGAAATCGCACAACTCTTTCCCGGTCCCGATGACCAATAAGAGTAGCCATTGTACATATATAAACTCACGTAGAAGATGTCCGCCGCCCGGTTTCCAGACTCATTCTCATCTGCTCTGCACCAATCGACTGTGCTGACGCACGTGGGGGAGAATTGTCACAGATAGCTTAAAATTGCCATTGTTTGTGTATAACTAGATCTAAGTCAATCATTTTCTCGGTTTATACCAATTTGTTTGTGTTAATAACGTGTATAAATATTGTGTTTCTATGTCTAGTTGCTAAGTCTTATCTGTGTCTAATTTTATTGATATCATGTCATAATACGCAAAATGTCTAGATTATAAGAATTTTGTACTAATTTACGAAGAAATGTCCTATATAAATATCAATTTTAACCCTCCTACAAACATGTAATACTGTAAGCTTATTAGCCAATAAATGTCTCACATACACGGCACATACCAGCCACTAGTACGAGCACGCTAGAAAACCCATAAAAGAGGTCAGCACTCGTACTCGTTGCTCATTCACTTCTCACCGCTCACTTCAACCTCACTTCTACAACAACTCCCAGCGGGGAAACACCTGCAACTACACTGCTCAAATGTTTTACAATTTTAAATAAGCGTTATTATTCATCTCCCTACATGACCTGGTAAATGGTACAGCGGGTCAGCGCTGCTTGGTTCAACGTGGTAATCCGGTCTGCACACAACAATACTTATTTCAGTAGAGGGTACAGTCGAGGCCGAGGCTCTTACAGACGACAACTAAACTACCCTTCAGGTGCTAGGACGCAGCACTACCCCTCAGGTGCTAGGGCGCAGCACTATCCAGCCCAATCGAGAGGAGGAGCATACAACAGAGGCAGAGGAGCTGGCAGAGGAGGCTACCAGTTCCAGAACAGTCATCGAGATCGAAACATCCAGGGAAACCGGGGTAAGTCAAACACTTTTCTTGGAAACAATGGATATCGCAATGAACGTGTGTTTGTAAATGAAATTGATAAAAATGTTTCCCCGAATCAGTTTTTTCGTGAATAACGAATATATATTTGCATGTGAAAATACATGCACAATTTATTTTAGTGTGAAAAACAAAAGACAATTATGGTTATGTGACACTGGAGCGTCGTTATGTGCTTTGAAGTTAGCAACCGCTTTGAAATTAGATATTCCTATTTACAAAGACGAATTAATTATTAATGGAATAGGTGGAACAAAACAAGCAATCGGATATGCTTACATTGAATTATCGGAATGTGAATACGTATTTCAACATAAGTTTTATATTTTTCAAGATTTACCTATCAAATGGGACGGAATAATAGGTTATGATTTGAAAATAGATGTCATATACTTCAGAAAAAGTGCCCAAACCCTCCGGTGTCCGAGGCCAGATCTGGCCTTTGCACTTTGGTCACTTTTTCTGAAGTATATGACATCTATTTTCAGTTTATATATAGTAGTGTAACTACTTAAAAATTGCAGAAAAATAATTTGATTTGCTTCAAGATTCAGGTTATGATTTCCTTAAAAAGTATCGCTCTAACATAGATTTACAGAATATGGAATTAAAATTATTATCGAGTAATAATGACACAGTGCGTATACCTTTGCAAGATGTTCAAACTCATTTTATTCTTCCACCGAGAACTGAATCTTTACATTTTGTTACCACTGACATACAGGAAGATTGCGTAGTGTGTTCGTCAGAATTACAAGACGGCATATTTTTAGCAAGTTCAATTGTACGACCTTTCAATGGAAAATTACCTGTAAAAATATTAAACACAACTGAAAAAGAGATTAAATTGGATGAATTAAGGCTAGTTATACATAGAGCGACTGATTACGATATTTGTTGTTTTGAAAATTGCGACTCAAAAAATGTAGATCGCGTAAAGAATTTGTTTTCTCAATTAAACTTACAAAATTTGAACAAAGAAGAGCAGATCTCCATAGAAAACTTATGTGCCAAATTTTCAGATATATTTTATTTACCCGGGGACAAGTTAACAACAACAGATATTTACAATCATTCAATAACATTGAAAGATAATATTAGCCCAATTTATACGAAACCATATAGGTTGCCACATGCCCAGAAAAATATAATAAATACTCAATTAGAAAATATGCTCAGAGAAGGTATAATAGAGAAATGTTCGAGTGAATGGTCTAGCCCACTTCTATTAGTTCCTAAAAAATCGGATAAAAATGGTGAGAAAAAATGGCGCATCGTTGTTGATTACCGAATTAAATAACTGCATTCAAGACGATAGATTTCCACTTCCTAATATTACCGAAATTATTGATTCCTTATCGGGTTGCGTATATTTCTCACATTTAGATTTGGCAAACGGATATTATCAGTGTAATTTAGACATAAATAGCCGAATTTATACAGCTTTCGATTCAGGTCAGTTTCGCATGACACGCCTACCACAAGGGTTGAAAACTTCACCAAATTCTTTTTCTAGAATGATGAATATAGCAATGTCTGGCTTAACTTACGATAAATGTTTAATTTATTTAGATGACTTGATCGTTTTTGGGAAAAATCTAGATAACCACAATTCAAATTTAATGGATGTTTTTAAAAGATTACGAAAAGTCAACCTTAAGTTGAATCCGAGTAAGTGCAATTTCTTAAAGAAAGAAATATTGTATCTAGGGCACGTAGTGTCATCCGACGGTGTGTTACCCGATCCAGAAAAAATAAGTGCAATTAAAAACTATCCAACGCCAACGGACTCTGACCAAGTAAAAAGATTTGTTGCATTTGCTAATTATTACCGTTAATTTATTCGCAACTTTGCACAATTAGCATTGCCATTAAACCATTTATCACGTAAAAATGTAGAATTCAATTGGGATGTTAATTATCAACAATCTTTTGAAAAGCTTAAGGAAGCGATAACATCCGCACCTGTCTTGCAATACCCAGATTTATCTGAGAAAAATACCTTTATCGTGCAAACCGATGCATCAGGGTACGCGCTTGGTGCTACTTTAGTAATTTTGATAATAGGCCAGTAGCATTTGCCAGAAGAACCTTAAATAAAGCCGAAAAACGGT
Source organism: Pammene aurita (assembly GCA_947086415.1). Taxonomy (NCBI): domain Eukaryota; kingdom Metazoa; phylum Arthropoda; class Insecta; order Lepidoptera; family Tortricidae; genus Pammene; species Pammene aurita. The sequence goes on from OX352316.1 coordinate 13,046,593, forward strand.
ACCCTACTGTGCACAAAGAACTCATGGGAATTGTATGGAGTATAAGGCACTATAGACCTTATTTGTATGGGCGTAAGTTCATTATTAGAACGGATCATAAACCATTGATATATTTATTTAGTATGCGGGACCCTTCAAGCCGTTTACTCAAGTTCAGACTCGCGCTGGAGGAGTATGATTTCAAAGTCGAGTATGTAAAGGGGTCAGATAACGCACCGGCCGATGCTTTGTCACGTATTTGTTTAAATAGCGACGAATTGAAAGAAATTAATGAAAGTATTAATGTCACGACGAGGTCACAAGCTAGGAAGATTTCTGCTACTTCTAGGCAGACTATTGATTCTACAGATAATCGGCCTGATCAACCGAGAATCGTGGAAACACATAGTAAACCTAAGGAGTCAGTCGAATTACAATTTTTGTCAAGACAAGAATTAATTAAGAAACGGAAACAAATACAAGTATGTAGTGAAAATAAAACATTTATCTACGATTCTAGCAAGAAAATATTATATATTAAATTTCTAGATTCTTCATCGCAACTCTCGCCAGGCGAATTTGTGAAAGAGCTAGATAATTTTTGTAGAAAAATAAACGTCGACGTATTATATATTACGAAAAATAAAAACAACAACGTGTTTATAGATAAATTATTGCATGAATTTAAAAAGTCAGATTGCAGTTCTTCTTTAAGAATATGTATTTTAAAAGATTTAATACGAGTAGATGACAAAGGTCAAAGAAAAGTAATATTAAATGACTTCCATCTCCTACCTTCTAGTGGCCACGCGGGCATGAGACGGATGTATAATAACGTTAAAAAATATTACTTTTGGCCTAATATGGAAGAAGATATACGGAATTTCGTAAGGAGTTGTGACAAATGTCAAAAACATAAGTACTCAATACCGGTAAAAGAGCCTATGGTTATTACAACCACCGCTACGTATGCTTTTGAAAAAATATTTTTAGACTTAGTAGGACCAGTAGAAATTGATGATAATAACTATTCTTACATACTGACCGTCCAGTGTGAATTATCAAAATATATCGAAGCATATCCATTGGTTTCAAAGAAAAGCGAGGAAGTCGCTCGAGTATTTGTTAACAATTTCATACTCAGGTATGGTATTCCCAAACGGATCGCAACCGACAAAGGTACAGAATTCCTGTCAGCTACTTTCAAAGAGGTAAGTATATGGTAATGGGACGTGTAGCAGGTAAGTGAAACGCTTAACGTGTGGATAATAACTGTTTAATCTTGGAAAATAGATCGCTTTATATAGGTACACAATCCTTTGTTCTTAGTTTAGGTTAATACACTGATCAAGGCCGAGGTCACAGAAAATAGAAATGATTTTTATAATATTCCATATATGGTTGTAGCGTATCATATTACATTAGGAAAATGAACGTTGTTTTTTATTTAATTTTCTATTCGCCTTGGGTGGGCTGTGAAGTCAGCTGAGTCAGCTGTTGTTGGGTGATTCTGTACCTATTACACGTCCGTCGGTTTTTTTGAGACAGAAAAACAGGTTTAAACTGTTTTTTGTCTTTACATTAATAAGTATAAATTTGTTTCTTAAATGGTAATTCTGAATATAAAATAAATCTTAGCACTATTAAAAGTGTTATATAAAAAAAAACATGGCTGCTTAACTCTATTGTTTACATTCTGTTTCTAAAAAAAAAATATTTTATTCTTACGGCTAGGGTTTTTTTTTTTTTTTTTGATGCACTTAAAAATATGATTACATTTTTGTTTTCTTTTTTTTGTCTTTTTTGTTTTTTGTTGATGTACTTAAAAATATGATTACATTTTTGTCTTAATTAAGTTATAGTTTAGTTACACTATTGATAAAATTTTGAATAAGGATGAAATATGGTTACTTAATTGTTAATTCATCTCTAAGTTAGTTGGTAAACTTATCTATGTTATATTGTTTATTGATTTCGGTTCGTATATGGTTAGGGTTAACGTTTCAAGAATTATAATGTTCTAAATTTAATGGTTTTGTTACTGTTTTGTTGCGATTGTTTAACGTGATTGTCCCTTTTTCATAGTCTATGATACATTTGTACTTTATTACAAAAAGTCTTGTCTAATTATTCCGTCAACTTGTAATGGTAATTTTTGAAATACATGAAATTCGTGCGGGAAATTTTTTTTTTTTTTGAGGCCAAAAAGATAGATTGAACTTTTTTTTTTTTTTTGTCTTCACATTAAATTTGGCTTATGTCTATGGGTTACATGTTGGTTCTTAGGTTAACTTATGTTTATGGTATATAAAAGAAAAATATTAAATTGTATGGTTATATAAGGACTATGGATGGGTTACATTTCGATTCTTAGGTTATTCTTATGGCTATGTTTATACATGGAAAATGATCAAAGTTTATGGTTATACAGGTGTTGGTTTCTGTCTAAGTTGTGTTTTGTTTAAAATAGCGGTGAGTTTGTTGCTAAGTTAAATGCTGCGGTTTGTTTATTTGTTTCGATCCTTGTATGGCTAGGTGTTTGTGTTTTGTATATTATTGACCTGATGTTTATTTGTTACTTGATATCATTACAGTGTGGAGATAGTACTTCCGTATTTGGAATGAGATGTGATCATTGACATGGAAACGTTTAGTTTGCTGTTTTAGTGTAGTGTCGAGTGTGAGCGTGTTTTTTTTTGTTTTATGGGTTTGTGTTGTGTATTAAATTTGTATATATATATATGTATATGTTTGCTGTTTTTATTTATTGTGGGTTTTTTTTTTGTATGGAGAATGTACTCTTTGTCTGAAACTTTTTTTTTTTTTTTTTTTTTTTCTTTTACGTTCTGAATTTTGATTCTTTATGATGGTAAATAGTCTCTGATATACTATATTTATTTTATTTCTGTCTTATTTTCTGATTTATAGTGGATCTCCGGTTTATGTATATATAGATAGGTATATAGCGTATGGGATTAAATTTTTAAATCGTAAGTAGTTTTTTTTTGTTTTATGAAAGGTGTTGATTTGGTGTTTTATGCGTTTTGTTTGTGTTTTTATATTTACTTTATTTTTATTAAAGAAATTTTTTATTTATTTTATTTTTATTTTATTTGTGTGGTTGTTTTAATTATAGTATGGTTTAGTTCTATTTTTGTGGATTGCGTATTCTTTTCCTGATACTAATATTTTTACGTTTGGATCCTGATCCTCTATGACGGTAAATGGTCCTTGATATATTGTGTCCAAATTTTTTTTTTCTTTTTTCTGATTAATACTAAATCTCCAATTTTATTACTTATGGGTTTAATTTTTAAATCGTAATTAGTTTTACTAAACTTTTTTGACTTAATTAAATTTATTTCTAGCGTCTGCTTGGGACTTTTGTGACATATGTTTGAATTCTATGGGATAGGAATCGAAGTTATATATATATATATAATGGGTATGTTTGATGAGTAATGTTTCTGGGTATGCTAGCTCGTATGGCGTGTATTTAGTTGCCGAATGAACCATTGTGTTATACGAAAAATACTAATATTGTAACTGATCAGATCACTGGTGATTCTGGTTGTCTGTTTGTATCCTTAAATATGATTCTAGTGCTTTATGCGAATTTTCTAAGGATCCTAGGCTTTCATGGTGGTAAGCGGTTGACTGTAATTGTTTTATACCTAATATGTTACAAATTTCTCTCATAGTTGTGGAGATGAATTTGCTTTCTCTGTCTGCCTTGATTTCTGTATGACTGTTTTTTGCTTTTATGAATTCCATAATGTCGTTATCTATTCCTGGTCAGTAGTAATAACGTTTAACGTTATTGGTCATTATTCTTATGACTGTGTCCGCTAGTGGGTAATAAGCTGTATGTGACACGTCTGTCATCTTTGTTTGTGATTTTCTTGATTTTTTCCAAAATAACTAGTCGTGGTCCGGACCGTCTGTCATGTGTGGTTTATACACTTTGGTAGCTCTTTCCTTCTTTGGTTGTTTTTTTCTTTTGTAGTAGGTATTCTTCTTGTATCTGTTGTGCCTTTCAAATGCGACCTAGTTCTCTCGCGAGGAAAGCTCGTTTCGGACACGATAGAGTACTTGGTTCGACACACAGTGTAGAACAATAAATGAGCCACCTTGTTATCCTGGCAGGATCGCCATATGGTAATGGGACGTGTAGCAGGTAAGTGAAACGCTTAACGTGTGGATAATAACTGTTTAATCTTGGAAAATAGATCGCTTTATATAGGTACACAATCCTTTGTTCTTAGTTTAGGTTAATACACTGATCAAGGCCGAGGTCACAGAAAATAGAAATGATTTTTATAATATTCCATATATGGTTGTAGCGTATCATATTACATTAGGAAAATGAACGTTGTTTTTTATTTAATTTTCTATTCGCCTTGGGTGGGCTGTGAAGTCAGCTGAGTCAGCTGTTGTTGGGTGATTCTGTACCTATTACAAGTAAACTTTTAAATATAGACCAACTGCACTCCACAGCATACCACCATCAGAGCATTGGAGCGCTGGAAAACACACATAAACACTTGGCTGCTTTCTTACGCATGCAATCAGAACAGCATCCACAAACGTGGAGCACTTGGCTGCCTTTTTGGAGCTTTTCTTTTAACACTTCAGTTCATACTGAAACTAAATACACACCTTTTGAACTTGTATTCGGTAGGAAATGCTCACCTCCTAGTAATTTATCAGGTGATATTGTAGAACCTTTGTATAATCACGAAAGCTACCCAAAAGAATTAAAATATAGACTCCAGGTATCTCAGAAAGAGGCTAGAGATAATTTGATAAAATCAAAAATCAAACTGAAAGAAAAATATGATTGTAATAAGAAACCTATTATGTAAATATAAGCCCAATGATTTAATATTAGTAAAAAATGAAGTAGGTAATAAGTTAGAAAGCATATACTTGGGCCCATATCTTCATATCTTGCATTGCGAGATCTTTCACCTAATGTAGAAATAGAAATTAATGGTAAACCAATGTCAGTCCATAAAAATAGAACTAAGTTTTATTTTACTCCAATGTAATTAAACAAAAAAAAGAAATATGTTATTTTCTTTTTTTTTTGTATTTTCCGTGGGAGATGTAAGGAGTTAGTTCATACATAAGTAAGTAATGTTGCAAACCTTGCTATTTGTTTACTTATAACTTACGTGTTTATTCAATAAACTTGAGTCTTTAATCAGCATTCACCTTGTTTACTTGAACATACAACTTCCCGTTCCACAATTTATACACGTTATTAAAACAAACAAATTGGTATAAATCGAGAAAATGAGCACTGGATCGCTGCATCAAGTTGAGGCGATATTCTCGTATCCAGCGCTTCCATACGTGGTCGTCAGGCGGGATCTTCTTCTGGATCAGGCGCCGTTCTGTCATTGGATGTTTGAGACTATCGGGCAGAGAGTTAATTGCCTCGGATAGCTCCCGTTCTGTGCCAAAAAGGTTCGTGGCATCGTCTGAATTTAGAACGGTAGGCGCACGGCTCTGAGATATCATTTTACGTAGCGGTAGGGAGGTAGAGGGCGCCGATAAGGAGGCGGCGGGCTCTAGGTACATCGCTCGTGTGATGAGACGTTTGTACAGTACGTTCCCTCGCTTTTCTCTGCGGTGGCCGTCATTTTCAGCTGCGGCGGTAAGCAGCGGATGATTCGCTATGAGCCTCTCTTGCGGTAAGTCGCCTACGGGAACCGTGAGGTTGGCCCCGTTACTGACTTGAGCTTTATGCTTCTGGAGAGCGCTAAAGCGGGCGGACTGTTTGGTGGGATGGTTGCCGGGGGAAAATCCAGGACCCTTCCGCGACCAGACGTGACGTGTTTGCTACGCTGGAATGCTCCTACCGAGCTTGCGCTTCCAGCGAGATCAGTTGAAGCGAGTTCAACCTGATCTGGGTGAGTGGGGGGGGATCGAGCTAATGGGGGTTTTGTCGCTGGTTCGCTACTCCTAGCCTAGCTGAGAAGACTCCAGCAAGAAACTCAGCTAGGCCCGACGACTGTCGGGGTGACTCTATCCGGTATGCGGCGGTACCGGGTGGATAAGGGACTGAACGTGTCGATGTGGTCGCGACTGTTCCGAGGTGGGCGTCCCCGCCGGCGGGGGCGCCTCAGTGTACATGTGGGGGAGGGCGCACGCACAGCGTTCCATTTCTCATGAATGGCCGCTGTGAGTGCGTCGTCCTGGTCCGTGACGTAGTGTCTAGGCCGCCGAACCGAGCGGCCCCTAATCAGTGACTTCCGTGTTAAGAGTCCGAGGGGGGGAGGGTTGGGAATGTAGTTCGCAGCCTTCCTAACTAACGGATTACTACTGTGCGGAGCGTTGTCAAAATAACGCCGGGCAGTCTGCTTAAAGAAACCATAAAGGGAGTCAAGCCCCGCGTCATGGTGCAAACTGAGGGTCGTCTGGTACCACGGGGCACCAGTCGCCCTACGGAGGAAACGATTCTGAACGACCTGAAGCGGCTCGAGACTTGACATACCCACGTGGGTAAAAACCACACTTGAGTATGCCATGATTGGACGAACACAAGTCTTGTAGAGTGTCAGCTTATTTCTAAGTGACATTTTACTAAACTTGTTAATCATCGGCCCTAGCCTTCCTAATACGAACAGCGCTCTGTTGCGTACCCTACGGATGTGGCTTTTGAAAGTCATACGACGGTCGAGAGTGACGCCTAGATATTTGACCTCGTTAACCCACGGAATGGGCTGGTCAACCCACGGAATGGGCTGGTCTAAAAGCCGGACCGGTGCCACCTTCCTGCCTGTCGGACCTATGGCAGTAGGGTGGAAGATGATCGCTGCGCTCTTGTCCGGATTGACTTCAATACGCCAAAGACGAAACCATTGACCTAAGCCATTGATTGCCTCTTGGAGGTATTTCCGAACAAGAATGTAGCGATTGTGCGTCGTAAAGAGCGCGGTGTCGTCCGCGAACAACCCTAGTTCGACACGTGGGTGCCTAGGAATATCGTTCGTGACCAACGAATAGGGTGTAGGCGAGAGAACGGAGCCTTGCGGGACTCCTGCCCTAATAGGATGTGGAGGTGAAAGCGTTCCCTCCAGTAGGTAGCAAAAGCTTCTGTCCGTAAGGAAATCTCGTATTATGAGTACGAGTCTGTCCGGCATACCGATCTGATATAACTTGTATATCAACCCGTTATGCCAGACCTTGTCGAAGGCTTTCGCCACGTCAAGAAAGATCGCTCCCGTCTTCAACCCTGTTCGACGCGAGAAGCCGTCCAGCACGTGCTCCGTGATGCGGTGTACCTGTTGGACGCACGAGTGTCCGGCACGAAAGCCGAACTGCTCGTCCGTGATAATTGAATTCTCAGTCGTGAACCTGAGAATCCGAGCGAGGATGATTCGCTCATACAGCTTAGCAAGCGAGCTGAGTAAGCTGATGGGCCTGTAAGAGGCTGGCGAGGCCCGGGGTTTGCCGGGCTTCGCTATTCCGATGACCGTGGCACGTTTCCACGCGGCTGGAAAGTGACTATTGGACAGGGCGGCATTGAAGATGCCGACCAGAATGAGTAAGAGATGTTTGGGCAGAAGTCTCAGCATGCGGTTGGAGTACGAGTGCTGGCCTCTTTTTATGGGTTTTCTAGCGTACTCGTACTAGTGGCTGGTATGTGCAGAGTATGTCGTTCTTTTATTAGCCAATAATCTTAAACACGATTGTAGGAGGGTGTAAATTGATATTATTATGGGACATTTCTTCATAGATTAATACAAAATTCTTATAATCTAGACATTTTGGGTATTACGACATTATTTCAATAAAATTAGACACAGATAATACTTAGGAACTAGACATAGAAACACAATATTTTGTAAGGAGTTAGTTCATACATAAGTAAGTAATGTTGCAAACCTTGCTATTTGTTTACTTATAAATTACGTGTTTATTCAATAAACTTGAGTCTTTAATCAGCATTCACCTTGTTTACTTGAACACCCAACTTCCCGTTCCACATGGCGACCCTGCCACGTTAGGTGTCGGGTTCGGGCGCCGCCGCGAGTTCGGAAAGTGCATCAATCGGACGTTAGCCGACACTCTCGTATATCGCAATTATTTTATTTTAAATTATAAACATATGCAACTCAAGAGTAGAGAAGGAAAATGTTATAATTAGCCAAAACGCCGCAGGAAAATCTAGCAATGACGCTACTTTCACGAGATGAAATATCACTTGTCGTCGATCAGTATTGTCATGATAGTGATTTGCTCATTTTGGGCCATTGGGATACTCTATAGCTGCTATAAAATATACAAGAAGTGCCACGACAGATGGTCAAAAGATTTGATTGTCCAATACAATCTTCGCCGGTCTTTCAATCGTGATTTTCGTGAGGCTCACTCTCACTGCCACCAGTGCGGACCCGCTCGAGATGTTTCCTATACAACGGATAGGGCGAACGAGTGACCCTGTATATCCAGCATCAAGGACATTACGGCGAGCCCAGCGTGTCAGCGGTAAAGTGCGCGTATTCGGTAAAAGTGCAATTATGTGCAGTGAAATTAGTTAGTGCGTATAAAATCGGATTTTAGGTAAAAGTGCGTAATGTAAGTTTTCTTAGTTATTAATTATCAAGAAACTGTCTGTTCTTTTATTTTAATTATTGATGATATAAAGTCTTAAAAGTAAGTACATAAGTAATTGTGACAAGTCAATTAAATTACAAGAAATATTTGATGACTTGAAAAACATTAAAGATTATTTAGTTAAACTTGGTTATGATAGAAGGACGTCCGAAGTCCTAAATTTAAAGTTAGAAGAAGCATTTTTAGTATATTCTGAATATTTAAAAGTTTGTGAACAAGTACAGAAAGAAATAGATGATAAGATAATTACGGGACAAAGATTATTGGATGTTAAATATTACTGTGAGCATATTAGAAATTTATATCAGCAAATAGAGGATTTTTGTCACAAAACCTATACAAGTTCAAAACCTACAGTCCAGGAAAATAACAAAATGGGCGAGTTTAATTTGAAAATTGCGCTTTCATTAATACCATCAATGACAGATGATGAAATTGCCATAAATCAATTAATAGACTCTATAGAATACTACGACTCCACTTTAAAAAATGACGGGAAGCTACAGCTTATAAATTTTGTTTTAAAAAATAGGCTCACGCAGGTAGCAAAATTAAAATTAAGCTCGTCTTACACTACTGTTCAAGCTTTAGTGACCGACATGAAAAAACTATTGTTGCCTAAGAAATCAGCCACTGCCATTCAAAATCAATTACAGATGTTGCGACAAGGAGATTTATCCATGGATGACTTTGGTCAAAAGTTGTCAAAAATGTTTGTTGATCTCACGATCGCGCAATCAGACGGCGACTCAAATACATTTAATGTCTTAAAGGGACTTAACGAAAAACAAGCAATCAAAAGATTTGCTGACGGATTGCGCAATCGTCGAGTCAGCACGATTATTGCCGCACGTGATTACGTGTCCTTAAAGGATGCTATACAGGCCGCAAAGGACGAGGAGACGACCTCAAGCAACACATCAGGTGACGTGTACACATTTAATCAACGTAAAAATACTTATTTCAGTAGAGGGTACAGTCGAGGCCGAGGCTCTTACAGAGGACAACTAAACTACCCTTCAGGTGCTAGGACGCAGCACTACCCCTCAGGTGCTAGGGCGCAGCACTATCCAGCCCAATCGAGAGGAGGAGCATACAACAGAGGCAGAGGAGCTGGCAGAGGAGGCTACCAGTTCCAGAACAGTCATCGAGATCGAAACATCCAGGGAAACCGGGGTAAGTCAAACACTTTTCTTGGAAACAATGGATATCGCAATGAACGTGTGTTTGTAAATGAAATTGATAAAAATGTTTCCCCGAATCAGTTTTTTCGTGAATAACGAATATATATTTGCATGTGAAAATACATGCACAATTTATTTTAGTGTGAAAAACAAAAGACAATTATGGTTATGTGACACTGGAGCGTCGTTATGTGCTTTGAAGTTAGCAACCGCTTTGAAATTAGATATTCCTATTTACAAAGACGAATTAATTATTAATGGAATAGGTGGAACAAAACAAGCAATCGGATATGCTTACATTGAATTATCGGAATGTGAATACGTATTTCAACATAAGTTTTATATTTTTCAAGATTTACCTATCAAATGGGACGGAATAATAGGTTATGATTTGAAAATAGATGTCATATACTTCAGAAAAAGTGCCCAAACCCTCCGGTGTCCGAGGCCAGATCTGGCCTTTGCACTTTGGTCACTTTTTCTGAAGTATATGACATCTATTTTCAGTTTATATATAGTAGTGTAACTACTTAAAAATTGCAGAAAAATAATTTGATTTGCTTCAAGATTCAGGTTATGATTTCCTTAAAAAGTATCGCTCTAACATAGATTTACAGAATATGGAATTAAAATTATTATCGAGTAATAATGACACAGTGCGTATACCTTTGCAAGATGTTCAAACTCATTTTATTCTTCCACCGAGAACTGAATCTTTACATTTTGTTACCACTGACATACAGGAAGATTGCGTAGTGTGTTCGTCAGAATTACAAGACGGCATATTTTTAGCAAGTTCAATTGTACGACCTTTCAATGGAAAATTACCTGTAAAAATATTAAACACAACTGAAAAAGAGATTAAATTGGATGAATTAAGGCTAGTTATACATAGAGCGACTGATTACGATATTTGTTGTTTTGAAAATTGCGACTCAAAAAATGTAGATCGCGTAAAGAATTTGTTTTCTCAATTAAACTTACAAAATTTGAACAAAGAAGAGCAGATCTCCATAGAAAACTTATGTGCCAAATTTTCAGATATATTTTATTTACCCGGGGACAAGTTAACAACAACAGATATTTACAATCATTCAATAACATTGAAAGATAATATTAGCCCAATTTATACGAAACCATATAGGTTGCCACATGCCCAGAAAAATATAATAAATACTCAATTAGAAAATATGCTCAGAGAAGGTATAATAGAGAAATGTTCGAGTGAATGGTCTAGCCCACTTCTATTAGTTCCTAAAAAATCGGATAAAAATGGTGAGAAAAAATGGCGCATCGTTGTTGATTACCGAATTAAATAACTGCATTCAAGACGATAGATTTCCACTTCCTAATATTACCGAAATTATTGATTCCTTATCGGGTTGCGTATATTTCTCACATTTAGATTTGGCAAACGGATATTATCAGTGTAATTTAGACATAAATAGCCGAATTTATACAGCTTTCGATTCAGGTCAGTTTCGCATGACACGCCTACCACAAGGGTTGAAAACTTCACCAAATTCTTTTTCTAGAATGATGAATATAGCAATGTCTGGCTTAACTTACGATAAATGTTTAATTTATTTAGATGACTTGATCGTTTTTGGGAAAAATCTAGATAACCACAATTCAAATTTAATGGATGTTTTTAAAAGATTACGAAAAGTCAACCTTAAGTTGAATCCGAGTAAGTGCAATTTCTTAAAGAAAGAAATATTGTATCTAGGGCACGTAGTGTCATCCGACGGTGTGTTACCCGATCCAGAAAAAATAAGTGCAATTAAAAACTATCCAACGCCAACGGACTCTGACCAAGTAAAAAGATTTGTTGCATTTGCTAATTATTACCGTTAATTTATTCGCAACTTTGCACAATTAGCATTGCCATTAAACCATTTATCACGTAAAAATGTAGAATTCAATTGGGATGTTAATTATCAACAATCTTTTGAAAAGCTTAAGGAAGCGATAACATCCGCACCTGTCTTGCAATACCCAGATTTATCTGAGAAAAATACCTTTATCGTGCAAACCGATGCATCAGGGTACGCGCTTGGTGCTACTTTAGTAATTTTGATAATAGGCCAGTAGCATTTGCCAGAAGAACCTTAAATAAAGCCGAAAAACGGTACCCTACTGTGCACAAAGAACTCATGGGAATTGTATGGAGTATAAGGCACTATAGACCTTATTTGTATGGGCGTAAGTTCATTATTAGAACGGATCATAAACCATTGATATATTTATTTAGTATGCGGGACCCTTCAAGCCGTTTACTCAAGTTCAGACTCGCGCTGGAGGAGTATGATTTCAAAGTCGAGTATGTAAAGGGGTCAGATAACGCACCGGCCGATGCTTTGTCACGTATTTGTTTAAATAGCGACGAATTGAAAGAAATTAATGAAAGTATTAATGTCACGACGAGGTCACAAGCTAGGAAGATTTCTGCTACTTCTAGGCAGACTATTGATTCTACAGATAATCGGCCTGATCAACCGAGAATCGTGGAAACACATAGTAAACCTAAGGAGTCAGTCGAATTACAATTTTTGTCAAGACAAGAATTAATTAAGAAACGGAAACAAATACAAGTATGTAGTGAAAATAAAACATTTATCTACGATTCTAGCAAGAAAATATTATATATTAAATTTCTAGATTCTTCATCGCAACTCTCGCCAGGCGAATTTGTGAAAGAGCTAGATAATTTTTGTAGAAAAATAAACGTCGACGTATTATATATTACGAAAAATAAAAACAACAACGTGTTTATAGATAAATTATTGCATGAATTTAAAAAGTCAGATTGCAGTTCTTCTTTAAGAATATGTATTTTAAAAGATTTAATACGAGTAGATGACAAAGGTCAAAGAAAAGTAATATTAAATGACTTCCATCTCCTACCTTCTAGTGGCCACGCGGGCATGAGACGGATGTATAATAACGTTAAAAAATATTACTTTTGGCCTAATATGGAAGAAGATATACGGAATTTCGTAAGGAGTTGTGACAAATGTCAAAAACATAAGTACTCAATACCGGTAAAAGAGCCTATGGTTATTACAACCACCGCTACGTATGCTTTTGAAAAAATATTTTTAGACTTAGTAGGACCAGTAGAAATTGATGATAATAACTATTCTTACATACTGACCGTCCAGTGTGAATTATCAAAATATATCGAAGCATATCCATTGGTTTCAAAGAAAAGCGAGGAAGTCGCTCGAGTATTTGTTAACAATTTCATACTCAGGTATGGTATTCCCAAACGGATCGCAACCGACAAAGGTACAGAATTCCTGTCAGCTACTTTCAAAGAGGTAAGTATATGGTAATGGGACGTGTAGCAGGTAAGTGAAACGCTTAACGTGTGGATAATAACTGTTTAATCTTGGAAAATAGATAGCTTTATATAGGTACACAATCCTTTGTTCTTAGTTTAGGTTAATACACTGATCAAGGCCGAGGTCACAGAAAATAGAAATGATTTTTATAATATTCCATATATGGTTGTAGCGTATCATATTACATTAGGAAAATGAACGTTGTTTTTTATTTAATTTTCTATTCGCCTTGGGTGGGCTGTGAAGTCAGCTGAGTCAGCTGTTGTTGGGTGATTCTGTACCTATTACACGTCCGTCGGTTTTTTTGAGACAGAAAAACAGGTTTAAACTGTTTTTTGTCTTTACATTAATAAGTATAAATTTGTTTCTTAAATGGTAATTCTGAATATAAAATAAATCTTAGCACTATTAAAAGTGTTATATAAAAAAAACATGGCTGCTTAACTCTATTGTTTACATTCTGTTTCTAAAAAAAAAATATTTTATTCTTACGGCTAGGGTTTTTTTTTTTTTTTTGATGCACTTAAAAATATGATTACATTTTTGTTTTCTTTTTTTGTCTTTTTTGTTTTTTGTTGATGTACTTAAAAATATGATTACATTTTTGTCTTAATTAAGTTATAGTTTAGTTACACTATTGATAAAATTTTGAATAAGGATGAAATATGGTTACTTAATTGTTAATTCATCTCTAAGTTAGTTGGTAAACTTATCTATGTTATATTGTTTATTGATTTCGGTTCGTATATGGTTAGGGTTAACGTTTCAAGAATTATAATGTTCTAAATTTAATGGTTTTGTTACTGTTTTGTTGCGATTGTTTAACGTGATTGTCCCTTTTTCATAGTCTATGATACATTTGTACTTTATTACAAAAAGTCTTGTCTAATTATTCCGTCAACTTGTAATGGTAATTTTTGAAATACATGAAATTCGTGCGGGAAATTTTTTTTTTTTTTGAGGCCAAAAAGATAGATTGAACCTTTTTTTTTTTTTTGTCTTCACATTAAATTTGGCTTATGTCTATGGGTTACATGTTGGTTCTTAGGTTAACTTATGTTTATGGTATATAAAAGAAAAATATTAAATTGTATGGTTATATAAGGACTATGGATGGGTTACATTTCGATTCTTAGGTTATTCTTATGGCTATGTTTATACATGGAAAATGATCAAAGTTTATGGTTATACAGGTGTTGGTTTCTGTCTAAGTTGTGTTTTGTTTAAAATAGCGGTGAGTTTGTTGCTAAGTTAAATGCTGCGGTTTGTTTATTTGTTTCGATCCTTGTATGGCTAGGTGTTTGTGTTTTGTATATTATTGACCTGATGTTTATTTGTTACTTGATATCATTACAGTGTGGAGATAGTACTTCCGTATTTGGAATGAGATGTGATCATTGACATGGAAACGTTTAGTTTGCTGTTTTAGTGTAGTGTCGAGTGTGAGCGTGTTTTTTTTTTGTTTTATGGGTTTGTGTTGTGTATTAAATTTGTATATATATATATGTATATGTTTGCTGTTTTTATTTATTGTGGGTTTTTTTTTGTATGGAGAATGTACTCTTTGTCTGAAACTTTTTTTTTTTTTTTTTTTTTCTTTTACGTTCTGAATTTTGATTCTTTATGATGGTAAATAGTCTCTGATATACTATATTTATTTTATTTCTGTCTTATTTTCTGATTTATAGTGGATCTCCGGTTTATGTATATATAGATAGGTATATAGCGTATGGGATTAAATTTTTAAATCGTAAGTAGTTTTTTTTTGTTTTATGAAAGGTGTTGATTTGGTGTTTTATGCGTTTTGTTTGTGTTTTTATATTTACTTTATTTTTATTAAAGAAATTTTTTATTTATTTTATTTTTATTTTATTTGTGTGGTTGTTTTAATTATAGTATGGTTTAGTTCTATTTTTGTGGATTGCGTATTCTTTTCCTGATACTAATATTTTTACGTTTGGATCCTGATCCTCTATGACGGTAAATGGTCCTTGATATATTGTGTCCAAATTTTTTTTTTCTTTTTTCTGATTAATACTAAATCTCCAATTTTATTACTTATGGGTTTAATTTTTAAATCGTAATTAGTTTTACTAAACTTTTTTGACTTAATTAAATTTATTTCTAGCGTCTGCTTGGGACTTTTGTGACATATGTTTGAATTCTATGGGATAGGAATCGAAGTTATATATATATATATATAATGGGTATGTTTGATGAGTAATGTTTCTGGGTATGCTAGCTCGTATGGCGTGTATTTAGTTGCCGAATGAACCATTGTGTTATACGAAAAATACTAATATTGTAACTGATCAGATCACTGGTGATTCTGGTTGTCTGTTTGTATCCTTAAATATGATTCTAGTGCTTTATGCGAATTTTCTAAGGATCCTAGGCTTTCATGGTGGTAAGCGGTTGACTGTAATTGTTTTATACCTAATATGTTACAAATTTCTCTCATAGTTGTGGAGATGAATTTGCTTTCTCTGTCTGCCTTGATTTCTGTATGACTGTTTTTTGCTTTTATGAATTCCATAATGTCGTTATCTATTCCTGGTCAGTAGTAATAACGTTTAACGTTATTGGTCATTATTCTTATGACTGTGTCCGCTAGTGGGTAATAAGCTGTATGTGACACGTCTGTCATCTTTGTTTGTGATTTTCTTGATTTTTTCCAAAATAACTAGTCGTGGTCCGGACCGTCTGTCATGTGTGGTTTATACACTTTGGTAGCTCTTTCCTTCTTTGGTTGTTTTTTTCTTTTGTAGTAGGTATTCTTCTTGTATCTGTTGTGCCTTTCAAATGCGACCTAGTTCTCTCGCGAGGAAAGCTCGTTTCGGACACGATAGAGTACTTGGTTCGACACACAGTGTAGAACAATAAATGAGCCACCTTGTTATCCTGGCAGGATCGCCATATGGTAATGGGACGTGTAGCAGGTAAGTGAAACGCTTAACGTGTGGATAATAACTGTTTAATCTTGGAAAATAGATCGCTTTATATAGGTACACAATCCTTTGTTCTTAGTTTAGGTTAATACACTGATCAAGGCCGAGGTCACAGAAAATAGAAATGATTTTTATAATATTCCATATATGGTTGTAGCGTATCATATTACATTAGGAAAATGAACGTTGTTTTTTATTTAATTTTCTATTCGCCTTGGGTGGGCTGTGAAGTCAGCTGAGTCAGCTGTTGTTGGGTGATTCTGTACCTATTACAAGTAAACTTTTAAATATAGACCAACTGCACTCCACAGCATACCACCATCAGAGCATTGGAGCGCTGGAAAACACACATAAACACTTGGCTGCTTTCTTACGCATGCAATCAGAACAGCATCCACAAACGTGGAGCACTTGGCTGCCTTTTTGGAGCTTTTCTTTTAACACTTCAGTTCATACTGAAACTAAATACACACCTTTTGAACTTGTATTCGGTAGGAAATGCTCACCTCCTAGTAATTTATCAGGTGATATTGTAGAACCTTTGTATAATCACGAAAGCTACCCAAAAGAATTAAAATATAGACTCCAGGTATCTCAGAAAGAGGCTAGAGATAATTTGATAAAATCAAAAATCAAACTGAAAGAAAAATATGATTGTAATAAGAAACCTATTATGTAAATATAAGCCCAATGATTTAATATTAGTAAAAAATGAAGTAGGTAATAAGTTAGAAAGCATATACTTGGGCCCATATCTTCATATCTTGCATTGCGAGATCTTTCACCTAATGTAGAAATAGAAATTAATGGTAAACCAATGTCAGTCCATAAAAATAGAACTAAGTTTTATTTTACTCCAATGTAATTAAACAAAAAAAAGAAATATGTTATTTTCTTTTTTTTTTGTATTTTCCGTGGGAGATGTAAGGAGTTAGTTCATACATAAGTAAGTAATGTTGCAAACCTTGCTATTTGTTTACTTATAACTTACGTGTTTATTCAATAAACTTGAGTCTTTAATCAGCATTCACCTTGTTTACTTGAACATCCAACTTCCCGTTCCACAATTTATACACGTTATTAAAACAAACAAATTGGTATAAATCGAGAAAATGAGCACTGGATCGCTGCATCAAGTTGAGGCGATATTCTCGTATCCAGCGCTTCCATACGTGGTCGTCAGGCGGAATCTTCTTCTGGATCAGGCGCCGTTCTGTCATTGGATGTTTGAGACTATCGGGCAGAGAGTTAATTGCCTCGGATAGCTCCCGTTCTGTGCCAAAAAGGTTCGTGGCATCGTCTGAATTTAGAACGGTAGGCGCACGGCTCTGAGATATCATTTTACGTAGCGGTAGGGAGGTAGAGGGCGCCGATAAGGAGGCGGCGGGCTCTAGGTACATCGCTCGTGTGATGAGACGTTTGTACAGTACGTTCCCTCGCTTTTCTCTGCGGTGGCCGTCATTTTCAGCTGCGGATGATTCGCTATGAGCCTCTCTTGCGGTAAGTCGCCTACGGGAACCGTGAGGTTGGCCCCGTTACAGGTCCGACACCTTTGGCACTTATTCGTCAGATAACGAATGCTACCGCGCAGTCTGACAATGCAGTATTTTTGCTTCAACTCGTCGAAAATGGTCGCGTGATCGTCATGGTTGGACACTTCGTGGAAATGGCGGATCAATAATTTTGTGAATCCATCTTCAGCATGCAGGACGGGTATATGTGTTCCGTCTCTGTCCGTCACTATCATGCCATCTCTGTCCAATATCACGTCGACTCGATGTAGTGAAGACTTCTCAGGCAGCGCGCGCCCGACTTCCAGCCGTCGTATTTCTTCGGCGTACGATTCATTCTGGCTCCATTTGATCAATAATGTTTCTGCCAAACTTATGTAATTGTCGTTCATTTCTGTATCTGGATTTCTAACAGACAATCTGGCTTTGAAAACCTCGGCGGCAACCAAAACTCGGGCCGTAGCGCGGACTAACCTCGTATATTTCGAAAACCTACTTACGTCGGGTAGGTATTCCGACCTTTTTTGCACGTTATTTACGGAACAAACCGGTTTGTTGATGCGTTCTGTGCCCGTTTTCGCGACGGGTTCTACAGATTCTACTGGCGGCAAACCTATTGTGCGTTCGCTTTCGCCTCCCCCGCTAAGGGACGTACCCTCTTTACACTGGACTAAACTTACGTTCGAGATTACGTTCAGGTTGTCGGAGGCGAATCCGTTTCTAACTACATCTGATTTTATATCCTGCTCATTTACGGGAGCTAGGACTTCGTCGTCCGTCGTTCGCGGCACCATGTAGCCTAAGAACGCTACAGTCGGATCCGACGATTGATGTGGTGTATCTAGCGGCCGTGTCGCATCTATGGACACTTCCCCCAAGTTACGTAGGCGGAATGGAAATTGTGTTAATATTGCTAGTACTATTTTCCACGGGCGCAGTTGCGTTCAAACCGTGTAGCAATTTATGGTGCCCAGCTTCGCATCCCATGACGCCACAAGCTACGTATCTGCACTTGAACCGACCATAGTGCGACGCCTCCAGACACTTGTAACACAACTTTTCATTTTTAACCCAATCCCAACGTTCGGCTACCGATGCATTCAAAAATTTAGTACACGCTTCTATTTTATGTTCGTGATTATGATATGACATATTAAACACTTATTGCGAGACAAACCGTGCTGGCACCGAATGTTGTTTGGGCTTCGTTCCCGTATACGCGGGCTCTTTAGCCTCGCGGGGCTTTGTTTGAGCTACCGTCGGCGACCTATACTCCGACACGCGAGCTTCGACTTCATCGCTTCGCGGGCGAGTGCTCTGGTAGCTATTATTTGAGTCCGAATCGCTCGAAGAATCGCGGGAAAACACGGGAGCGGGAGCGTGGTCACGACGCCCTGACCTGCTTTCCGGCTCAAAGGATATCGAGTTTACGCGCGACTTCGTATATCTACTTCGATTCGTTCTTTTAACCGCGGAACTGATTTCTAACAGAAATTCTGAGATCGCGACTAAATCGGGCGAGTCCAAATTAGCTTGTTTGAACTTGCCCCATTCGTACCTAACAATAAGGTTCAATTTATCGACGATCTTGTTGACTAGCTCTGGCGCATACAAATATTTTTCTTGTTTTAATGATTTTATCGTCGCTACTGCATTTGCGACGTGCGCGGCAAAAGACACAATATTGCTGTTATCTTCAGCTAGGCGCGGCATGCGTTTAACATTATGTAGCTCAGTCAACACGATCTCTTCAGGATCCCCGAACTGCCTTTCTAAGGCTTCCATTATTTCGTACGGATCCTTGACGGTATACACGATGGATTTTACCGCGGTATACGCGCCTCGCCTTTTAACGCGCGCCTAAGCCTACTGACGTTATTCACGTGACTAAACATCGGCGCGGTATCTTCAAATTCGGCACGGAATGCGATCCACTCGGTGATATTACCGTCGAAAGTGGGTAATTCTGGGGGCCTATTCATAACGGGAGCGTAATGAGTCGGAACTTCCAGCCGCTCGGGCGGCAGACGTGTGCTTATATGCGACTCGCGGGGCGCGAAATTACGCGTAGCGCGTGCGGCGGACGCTTCAATTTTAGTTATATAATTGCTTTGATCTAGCTAGGACTGTCGTTCTACCCAATTTCTCACACGTTGCTCGTCTTTATCGACTACAGATTCGGTCTTACCGCTAACAGATTGCGCCTCCTGCTGGGCAATCTGTAGCCTTAATTTGGCAGTTTCCGACTGTGTATTAGCAACGGCGAGAGCGGCTTTATGAACCTCGAGTTCCGCTAGTAACAAAGCTAACTTTTCGTCGCACTTTACACTATTCGCACTACGATTTTCGCGCACTTCACTATTAACGCGGTCGCGGCACTGAGAAACGCAGTCCTTTTCCCGGACGGACGTGTTAATTTTACACAATGTCCCCGGAGGACTCCTATCTGGCGTTTTTCCTACTTCGTCTCCCGATATATCAGAATACACGGGCGCCGGCGCCTGTGCCGGCGGCGGCTCGACGGTATGGCCGTCGGTATGGTTGCCGCTGGTGCCTATGTCCCATGTATTAGTTTCGCCGGAGGTTGTTTTACCAGACGGCGGGGTAAGGGCTCTGGCAGGTTGTCCCTTGTGTGAGCGAAGAGACATCTTGATTGTATGGTCGGACATCTTCTTCTTTCTTCTTGACGCACGTGGGGTTCCCTAACCTTACCTACCTAATACCTAATGGCTGACACTGCCTAGTGCAGTGAAAGCGGCCCTACGTTCACTTTACTTACTCGTGGGCGTTAATCCCTGATGCACTGAATCTCGCGCAAAGGCTAAGTGCAAGTGCCAGAGCGTCCGAAAGCAGTGTGAAGACGTCAACCATGTGACGTTGCAACGAAAGTTGCCAGGACACGAACGTGGAGTATGGCCTCTACACGAGCGGTCCGTCCAGCAAGCTGGTAATTAGCACAGGGCTTTTCCGCGAAAGCGGGCAGGTGTATCAGCGGTTAAGCCGGACACCGTATGCAGATTCTGAGCGAAATTAATCCAGCTCAGCGCGTACTTGTTTGTTTCTTGAATTGGCAGCAGATTTCTTCCATCCGGAGCTTGAAGGACCAGCTGTTGTGTGCAGACCGGATTACCACGTCGAACCAAGCAGCGCTGACCCGCTGTACCATTTACCAGGTCATGTAGGGAGATGAATAAAAACACTTATTTAGAATTGTAAAACATTTGAGCAGTGTAGTTGCAGGTGTTTCCCCGCTAGGAGTTGTTGTAGAAGTGAGCGGTGAGAAGTGAGTGAGCAACGAGTACGAGTGCTGGCCTCTTTTTATGGGTTTTCTAGCGTGTAAAACTTGGGACTGTGATGACTGAGGGTGCGACGAGAGTTTAAATAATAGGAAATGGTTGGTAAATTAATTTACCACAAACCTCAGAAAATTGGTCTAGAACCCCCAATTATCCCCTACTACAAAAAAAATATTACAAAGTGCTCACGGCTAAAAATGAAACATTAACAAGGTCGCGGGTAGGCCTCCCTTGGAGCAAGGCGTCTAGGTCCAGTATTTAAATTAGGACGCCCTAGATCCTAGACCCTCGACAAACGTATGACATGTTCAAATAAAACAAACCATTACACAACTTATTTTTATTTATTATGCTCAGACAGTGATTAATACTATCCTTAGGGAACTATAAATTTAACATTCACATCTCTCCTGAATCATAAAGACAGTTCAAATACCTGGGGTTTAACCAGAAATGATCATGGGCTATAACCGTGTCAAAAATTCTAAATGTTTAACAAAATTACTTAATATACAACCTAACAAAAGGTAGCGCTCCTCTCCTTTCTTCATACCCCTTATTACATATTAAATATATGTTGTATGGAGGCAGGCGCTGCATCAACTACCTGCTAACCCATCTTCATATTATGTAGGTATATCTTTTACATGGTGCGTTCACGAAGGAAACACAACGCTCAAACAAGGACGGTTCGTTACAAGTTATAAGGAACTGAAAATTGACTTACAGTCTTCCGCAATAAAGCTATGGATATTTCCCCTACATACATTTTAACTGGTAGTGTTCCTGGAACCAAGGATGTCCCCGGAAGGCTGGGGCGCGTCCTACCATTCCGGTGTGATCCGCTCTGGGCCGATTCCGGAACCGAAATAAAAAACCCTGGAATTAAAATATTCCCGTTAAAAATCAAATCCTTTAAATATTAATTAATTTCTAATTTCTTCCACAATAAAGCCCAAGATAAACAAGATGCCTTGTAATCCACTTACCAGAATTAACTGGGTTTTCTTTTATTGGCGCCTGTGACGCGCCATGTGGCGGGACCCGTAGAGGTTAGGCCGACAAAGACATGTCCAGGTTTCTGTTTAGGACAAAATAGATATTTTAGGTTACGAAACATGAATAAAGCCACTCCCTACACAATCCTTTACTTATAAACCACGAAAATAACTTACCGAACATGGGTTATGTCCACTCGTGGTCCGACATTTGTTCGGCGAGCAAAAATGCTACCACGCCTAACGAGACTAAAAACAACGAAACAAATAGGATTATTCATTGATCCGACTATGGAAATACAACGTTTCATAACCCAAAATCCTCACCATTATATTAAATTATCACCTTCCACACAATTAGCTGGATGACATTATCTCAACGACGATGGAGCAATCAATGGCGTCCCGGCGAATGAGATATCCAAGCGAATGTAAGATTTTGAATGAAACCTTTGAATGAAACACACACTTGAACTATGTGCTCATATATTCTCTTATTAAAAAATACGAATAATTAAATTAAGTTCAACCTTTTAAAAGGAAAAAATATAAATTCAACAATTTACGAAAAGATATCACTCATTGAATGACGTCGCTTCGACGCAGCGAAACTACTGGCTCGAACAGCGCTTAAACTGTCACCTATGACAGATACGTCAAAACACAGCCGATGGGCCAGAGCCAAATATTAACAAATTGTTTTGATTCCCATTGAAAATGGTCTTGAACATCAAGTGAAAGTATATCAAGAGTGTGTGTATCATACGACAAACACGATGTACACCTCGCCTCCGTGATTATAGGAGCGAGTACATGCAAAACAATGGAATTTCAAATACAGCAAACGACCAGACTACAATGTAAGTATTTTCGATCTTTCACGTCTTTAGGCCTTCGATACACAACATTTCAATGTAGATGGTCAATACCTATCTATAAACAAACAACTTACCACTACAAATACCAACTGTCCGCTGGAAATCTCTTAGTTCCTAACATATACAAACACCATCTAACTTACATTTATAAACCTACAAATTGACACCCTCAAAGTGTTACAGTTCATCTTTAGTTGGGTTAAAAAAATTAAAATTTTAAATAAATTTTAATTTTTTTGTGGAGTCAGAACTCCGTATCTTAGGAATACTACTACTAACGACCATAAAGAACCGTGACAAAACGTGCGACACGCCAATCGATTCTAACAAAATTCCTATCAACTAGTTATGATAAAATATACGACTCAACTCCTAAAAGACAAAACCTAACTAATAACCTGGTGGATCGGCTGCGTCCATCCAAGAATCTTAAATCCTAGACTTGGATAAACCAAAACAACCTTATTATTACGCTTATGTGACTAAAGGGATCCCGTTACGACTAAGAAAAATTTACGATCTAAAGAAGGCAAAACGGCTTTGACTTTATTAAAGATATGCCTGGCTATTTACAACCGAGGTAGTATTGGAAAAGCTATTCTCTTAGCGAAATCACAACTACTAGATCTCGAGGAATTGCTTGTCAAAGACAAGACTGGGCTGGAAAGAAGCTTTTACGATATACTTCTTTCAGCAAGAACATCCATTCGTAGAGAAGACTCAACCGACAGGGAAAAGTTTGCTCCTGGAAGAAACAACGACAAAAATATATTGTGTTGCAAGTATTTGAATATTTAGTGTTATATCTTTATTAGGATACAATCAAAGTTCAAATTGGGTTAAGTTTATACCCGTATTAAAAAGTAAGTATCCCTCTATATATATCTTTATTAGGACATAATAGGGATTAAAGGTTGATCCGTATGCATCCGGTACCAAAAGTAAGGTAAATATAATCTTTAAGATTTATATTCCTTAAAGGAGAATAAAAGATGTCACGAGGGCGTAAGGCGGTTCCATTACGATGATGGTTCGACTTCGCCAGGTCGGACAATATCTTTTATATGAAAGTTACCTAGAAGTTTTCCTTCTAAGGATTTTACAGCATAGACCAGAGTTCCTAACTTTTTGTGAATGACACATTTGTCATAACGGGGAGCTAGCTTTGCAGAAAAGTGCTTAGCCGCATTGGACAATGGAAAACATCTTTTATACACGATTTGCCCCTCTTCTAGTTCTACGTGACGCTTCCTCATGTTATAATAACGAGCATTACGTTCATGGGAGGCAATCAACGAGTTACGTACTTTCTGGAATACAGATTTGAGCTCTTTAAGCTTTTCAGAAAAAGCACCACTGGTATCCAGTTGTAGAGCGCTTTGATCTATGGGACCTTCGTCATTATAAAGAGAACCTTCTAGAATCATTTGACGACCATGTGTTAAGAAGTACGGTGTGTTTTTAGTGACCTCGTGTCTGGCGGTATTGAGAGCGCATTGGATCTCCGCTATGTTCTTATCCCAGTTACGGTGATCAGAACGTACGTATGATGCAATGGTTCTTACCAGTTCGCGGTTCACGCGTTCCGTTTGGTTAGTCTGAGGATGATATCTAGGGTTATAGAAGACATGTGGGACACTATATTTAACCGTTAGGTCTCGAAAGTCTTTTGAAGTAAATTGCGCACCATTGTCGCAGAAAATATATTTGGGTACCCCGTGTACCAGAAATATTCCTTTTTCCATACACTTAATTATTGCCTTCGCAGTTATAGTACGCAGAGGAAATAAAGTAACATATTTACTAAAATAATCAGTACACACAAAGAGGTACTGATTTCTCAAATAAGAAGGAGGGAATGGACCGAGAATGTCACAAGAAATTGCTTCGCCTGGTGACGATACACGCCTGGGAGAACCCATAAGACCAGGTCGAGCTAAATTTACAGGCTTATAAGTCCTGCATATTTCACAAGAATCTACATATTCTTTTACATCTTGGAAAAGAGTGGGCCAATAATAAATATCAGCTATTTTAGAATGAGTCTTAGCCACCCCAAAGTGTCCAGCGGTAGGATCATCATGGTACTTATTCAGAACCTCTTTCCGCTCCTCATAAGGTAATACCAACTTCCAGTCAAATTGAGCTGTCAGGCGATACTTATTCTTAGAGTAACGGTAGAGTTTGTCGTTCTCTATTTTAAAGTTGGGAAACAGAGAGGGCTTCTCTGAGACCTTCTTATATAGATCAACATACCACGGATCTTGGGAGGTTGAAACATCAACAGCTCCGAGATGAATACGGGAAAGACAGTCAGGTATGACATGTTCTTTACCCTTTCTATGAATAATTTCAAAATAGTCTGCAAGCCCACCGGTTTAAACGACCAGTTGGATTTTTCAAATTAGAGAACCATTTCAAAGAAGCATGGTCTGTTACAATATAGCACTTCCTACCCTCTACGTAAGCTCGATATTGTTCTAACCCGTATATAACAGCCAAAAGTTCACGTTCAGTCGCCGAGTAATTAGTTTCAGGCTTGTTCAGTGTACGACTGCAATAAGCGATGGGATGATCTACACCGTCAAATTTTTGAGTTAAAACTGCTCCGATCGCATACGAAGATGCGTCAGTATGAATGTAAAAAGCTTCGTTAAAGTTTCGTCTTCGTTAAAGGGCATTTCAAAATGGGTGCTGATACTAGAGCAGACTTAAGCAAATTAAAAGAATCATTAGCTTCGTTAGTCCAGACGAATTTAACGTTTTTGCTAGTTAACCTAGATAATGGCCTAGCTATTTTAGAAAAAATATTTATGAAACGGCGGTACCAACCGCACATACCAAGAAAACGTTTTATCGCTTTGGCATCTTCCGGAATAGGAAAATCCAAAATTACTTCAATTTTAGACGGATCGGTTCTAAGACCATGTCTGTCTACTAGATATCCGAGATATCTAAGTTCGCTTCTGCAAAATAATGATTTTTTCATGTTTATAGTTAAGTTTGCAGACTTAAGTTTATCAAAGACAGCTTTTAATAAGCGAACATGCTCGTCAAAGTCTGAAGTACAAATAATTATATCGTCGATGTAACAGAACACTTTGTTATCAAATTCCGCGGTAAAGAGAGTATCCATCAAACGTTGCATAGTAGCAGAAGCTCCTACCAAACCAAAACACATTCTATTATAGTGGTATAAACCTTTACCGGGTACAGTGAAACTTGTTTTCTCTTTAGACTCTTCACTTAGTGGAATCTGATGATATGCAGCGCTTAGGTCGAGAGACGTAAGGAATTTTGCGTCACGCAAATTATCAAGAATGTAGTGTACGTATGGGACTGGGTATGCGTCAGATTTCGAAACCGAATTCACTTTTCTACTATCTAAACATAGTCTCATGTCACCGTTGGATTTCTCCACCATGACTACAGGAGAATTCCAAGGAGAGTGAGATGGTTCTACTATTCCCGCTTTTAACATACGGTCTACCTCTTTTTCCAAAGCAGCCTGCTTAATAGGACTAAGACGATAATATTTTTGTTTGATAGGAGGAGAACCTCCAGTATCTATTATATGTTCTATCAAATGTGTTTTCCCTAAACCAACTTTATCTGTGTCGATTTGGTCGTAAAAAGTTTTAGCAGCTTCCAATTGAGATTTCTGCTCTTGAGATAAAGACTCATAAGTAATTAAACCCGTATCGGAAAGCGATAAATCGAGGCTATCCAAGTGGTGTTCATCACCCTTAGGTAAATTAGTAATAAGTCCTGGGGCTAAATTATAGTTCAAACCTAACACCATAGGTTGGGCGATTTGTGGATGAATATCAAAGTGTATTAATTTTACTTCGCCTTTATAATTTATAGGCAGAATCATATATTCCGTACATAACAGACGGTTATTATTAGCTACACGAATTAGAATAGGTTTTTGGTGCTTTTGAATAGCACTGCCACCCGTAGCAAATACAAGATGGCTACCTTTCCCTAGAAAACTCGTGCTGGCATCTGAATCCAACAAAGCCCTAAAATTTAGACTTAGTATATTCAAAAGAGCATAAACTCTGTCATCTCCCTCTGGAGGATTAAAGAAAATTGTCTTTTCTGCGTGAAAGGGAGCAGAAGGTTTATAGTTGTTTTTGTTAGAAAAGACAAACTTATTTAGTTTTTTGAATCGGGGTTACATTTTGTACACTCAGGAGTACGAACTCCTCTTTCCCCACATCTATAACAAACGATCTCATGAGAGACCCTACAAGTTTTAGTGGAATGATTGACCCTACCACAACGAAAACATTTCAAATTGGAAGGGCTTTGAGCTGCAGCAGCCACAAAAGCCTTAGAAGAGTTAGGTGAGCGCGAGGGGAACGACCCCCGTCGATATTCTACCTTATTTTGAGGAATACTCGAAGAAGAACCTCCTGACTTGTTATGTAAAACCGGTTCACGAAATTGCTGAGCCTTAATTTGGGCCAGCTCAATGCGCTTGCAGAGTGTTTTCAAATGCTGAATAGACTGAACATCATGCAGCGCCAAATCCTTTGAATACTCGGGACGGATGTTCCTCATCATTGTGTCCAGTTTCTCCTGCTCAGGCACCTCCTTGGTAAGTCGCTCGTACATACCGAGAACCGTAGATACAAAATACACTATGGTCTCCGACTTAGCTTGTGTCCTAGCCCTCATCTCCTGCAACAACTGATGATCCAAATCCGGAATATCGAACTCCTCCCTCAAAGCTTCGGTAACTTCCTGGTACGACAAAAGCTTAGAACGTTGTGATCTAAACCATGACAACGCCGGACCTTCAAGAATCTCGGGAAAACCACGATATAACCTTGTCTCTGAAATCCTTCTGGCATCTCTCAACTCCTCAAGCCGCGACAAAAATGTACGCACGCAGGTGTCACCTTTAAATTTTAAATTTAACGAATTTATATTGAATGTCTTCTCCGGTTTATAAACTATCTCCCTAATTACTCTCATATCATTAGGAACGCGGTCCTCATCATCCGAACCTGACGATGCTGAAGGACTCTGCACGTGAAAGCGTTCCATTATATTATTAAGCTTCGCTTTCAACAGTTGGACCACCTCGGATTCCTGTTGAAAACGCGCAAGACGACACATAAGATATTTGCACCTAGACGACAATCTATCTATAGCAGACGCAGATAAATCTTCAGTCATTTCCGACTCCACCTCAAGAACACCAACCTTACGTTGACACATCTCTAATTCAGTATCAGGATCATTTAAAACGAGGTCCTGTAACTTCAGACTACCCTGTTTAGCGAGATCAGCTGTTTGCTTCAACGCTTGACACAAACTGGGCCTGCGTGCTGCTGGGTTCACCGGAAGTTGGCGAATCGCCAATTCATGTGTAATTTCGTCCTTGTGTAAGTGTGCAAGTTTGCACCCAGCCTTAAGAAAATCCATGTTAACTATTTATGTGTAGTGTCAGAATCAGATAAAAGTGAAATTAAGGTTTTATAAGATCTTAAATTTTAACTCGTTTATCCGGAAAATATTTCCTTTGAAAAGATATAAGTAAAAGTTTTAAGGTTAGGCTAAATTTATAAGTTTAACCGTCATTGTTTAAGTTTTACTTACTCGAAGTTTAAACATCAATATGCATCTCTTTAAAAGTAAACTTAAATTTAAAAATATTATTTTAATTGTTATTTGAAAATGTCATACTCCAAAAGGCCCCACGTTGGGCGCCACTGTAAAACTTGGGACTGTGATGACTGAGGGTGCGACGAGAGTTTAAATAATAGGAAATGGTTGGTAAATTAATTTACCACAAACCTCAGAAAATTGGTCTAGAACCCCCAATTATCCCCTACTACAAAAAAAATATTACAAAGTGCTCACGGCTAAAAATGAAACTTTAACAAGGTCGCGGGTAGGCCTCCCTTGGAGCAAGGCGTCTAGGTCCAGTATTTAAATTAGGACGCCCTAGATCCTAGACCCTCGACAAACGTATGACATGTTCAAATAAAACAAACCATTACACAACTTATTTTTATTTATTATGCTCAGACAGTGATTAATACTATCCTTAGGGAACTATAAATTTAACATTCACATCTCTCCTGAATCATAAAGACAGTTCAAATACCTGGGGTTTAACCAGAAATGATCATCGGCTATAACCGTGTCAAAAATTCTAAATGTTTAACAAAATTACTTAATATACAACCTAACAAAAGGTAGCGCTCCTCTCCTTTCTTCATACCCCTTATTACATATTAAATATATGTTGTATGGAGGCAGGCGCTGCATCAACTACCTGCTAACCCATCTTCATATTATGTAGGTATATCTTTTACATGGTGCGTTCACGAAGGAAACACAACGCTCAAACAAGGACGGTTCGTTATAAGTTATAAGGAACTGAAAATTGACTTACAGTCTTCCGCAATAAAGCTATGGATATTTCCCCTACATATCTTTTAACTGGTAGTGTTCCTGGAACCAAGGATGTCCCCGGAAGGCTGGGGCGCGTCCTACCATTCCGGTGTGATCCACTCTGGGCCGATTCCGGAACCGAAATAAAAAACCCTGGAATTAAAATATTCCCGTTAAAAATCAAATCCTTTAAATATTAATTAATTTCTAATTTCTTCCACAATAAAGCCCAAGATAAACAAGATGCCTTGTAATCCACTTACCAGAATTAACTGGGTTTTCTTTTATTGGCGCCTGTGACGCGCCATGTGGCGGGACCCGTAGAGGTTAGGCCGACAAAGACATGCCCAGGTTTCTGTTTAGGACAAAATAGATATTTTAGATTACGAAACATGAATAAAGCCACTCCCTACACAATCCTTTACTTATAAACCACGAAACTAACTTACCGAACATGGGTTATGTCCACTCGTGGTCCGATATTTGTTCGGCGAGCAAAAATGCTACCACGCCTAACGAGGCTAAAAACAACGAAACAAATAGGATTATTCATTGATCCGACTATGGAAATACAACGTTTCATAACCCAAAATCCACACCATTATATTAAATTATCACCTTCCACACAATTAGCTGGATGACATTATCTCAACGACGATGGAGCAATCAATGGCGTCCCGGCGAATGAGATATCCAAGCGAATGTAAGATTTTGAATGAAACCTTTGAATGAAACACACACTTGAACTATGTGCTCATATATTCTCTTATTAAAAAATACGAATAATTAAATTAAGTTCAACCTTTTAAAAGGAAAAAATATAAATTCAACAATTTACGAAAAGATATCACTCATTGAATGACGTCGCTTCGACGCAGCGAAACTACTGGCTCGAACAGCGCTTAAACTGTCACCTATGACAGATACGTCAAAACACAGCCGATGGGCCAGAGCCAAATATTAACAAATTGTTTTGATTCCCATTGAAAATGGTCTTGAACATCAAGTGAAAGTATATCAAGAGTGTGTGTATCATACGACAAACACGATGTACACCTCGCCTCCGTGATTATAGGAGCGAGTACATGCAAAACAATGGAATTTCAAATACAGCAAACGACCAGACTACAATGTAAGTATTTTCGATCTTTCACGTCTTTAGGCCTTCGATACACAACATTTCAATGTAGATGGTCAATACCTATCTATAAACAAACAACTTACCACTACAAATACCAACTGTCCTCTGGAAATCTCTTAGTTCCTAACATATACAAACACCATCTAACTTACATTTATAAACCTACAAATTGACACCCTCAAAGTGTTACAAGCGTACTCGTACTAGTGGCTGGTATGTGCAGAGTATGTCGTTCTTTTATTAGCCAATAATCTTAAACTATTACACGATTGTAGGAGGGTGTAAATTGATATTATTATGGGACATTTCTTTATAGATTAATACAAAATTCTTATAATCTAGACATTTTGGGTATTACGACATTATTTCAATAAAATTAGACACAGATAATACTTAGGAACTAGACATAGAAACACAATATTTATACACGTTATTAAAACAAACAAATTGGTATAAATCGAGAAAATGATTAACTTAGATCTAGTTACACAAAAACAACAGTAATTTTAAGCTATCTGCGACACCGAGAATATGCTTGACCTGTCCCTCGCCGATGGTCCCACAGCCGAATACCATAACACAAGAGGACCGCTTAGCGTCAAGAATCATACCGTTAATAGCAACTTCCTGGAGAAAAATGACATAATGCTCAGAGCATATTAAGAAATAGGCTTAGGCAAAACGATTAGAAATCCTTTTACAGAAGATATTAGAGGCAACGCACCTCTCCGGTACAGAATTAAAAATAACCCATCAAGACGTTCCAGCAATGCCGAGGCATATTTATTACCAATTAAGGGTAAAGATAATTTTTACCTGCTTAAAAACACTTTGGTGACCAAGGTACTTCTTGACCATAAAAAAGTGGCTAAAGGCGTCTAGGTTCTGACTGACAAAGTAGAGAAAATGAATTGTAACAGTGCTGTTGCGTGCTGTTACATACATGCTTGGGATTCACTTGTTTCCTCCCAAGATTGGGTTACAAACCTTATCCCCGTCACTGGTCTCAGATATCTTGGTGGGCGATTTTTTGAATTCTGCAGGTAAATCTAAGAAGACCATAGTATAATCTGGTCTGATACCCATATTATTATCCATCCAAATTAACACTGGAGACTCCATGTGTATAATACCACAAGCCTATTTAGCCCGTTACAGTTCAGGGCTAACATTTGTTGTTTTATCATCCGAAATGCCATTAATTTCAGGTTGTTTTCGTCCATTCCTACGGCTTCGCTGTAATTTATAAACTAACCTCGTTCCGTCATGCGTCAGAATTGACACCTGACACTGACAAACGTCAAACGTCTCGGAATACCACGGATAATTTGGTTCTTCTATCAGTTTAATCCTTGACTTAAACAGAAATCATTTAGATTCCTGGCAACATTTCTTTTTTAAGTGTGTCTACACTTAAGAGCTTCCGCTCTCACTTTTTTTCCGAAGCCTGGCAGACGAACAAGTGCTCGAGGAAATCTATTTATATCACAAGTAATAGTGTGATCTTTTAAAGTTTTTAAGCAGTTGCTTCCTTTTGGAGAGCCTTCCGGATCAGCAGGTATGAATATTTCAAGAAAACCTAATCCGATTTAATTTCTTTTTTCGACCGAGTTCTTATCGCCTACGTGATTGTTCCAGGATGTGATCCTTGTGACCCGGCGGTTGAAATGGCCGTTCACTGTTATTTTCAAGGGGCAAATGTAAGTATTTCCTCGTTGTTAATAGTGTAGGATCGCCATCTTTAAGAAAATACGTCGAAATAATCGGATGCTAACACGCGTCATTTTCCTTTACAGACGGAAGCGTGTTTGCCCCTTCTTTTCCCTTCTTTTCCCTTCTCTCTTCTCCCCTTCTTTTTTTCCTCCCGCCAATTTTTTGATTGGATGACCTAAGATGTGGGTCAGAAAACTCTCCTGGAGCGATGAGCTCCCCCCGCTGATTTAAGTTGGCGCCTAGCCGCCCCTACAACTCCGGCCGTCTCGAGGAGCCGCAGGCTCACCGTACTCCCGAGCGTCTCCGAGATATGGAGGATCCACGTGGCATGGACCGCCCTCGGTAACCACCACGCACGACTCCCGGTTCAGGTCGGTGACTTATTGACCTGTTTTAAAAGGTCTTAAAATCTTAATGATTAGTTAGGTAACGTTAAAATAACAAAATTCTCACTTCAACATGTCCAGGTTTTAAAAAGGAAAATTTAATGTGAATTATTAGATAAACATCGAGTATCCGCTGTTTAGACTGTAACTATAAGATATGTGGACAATCTAAACCCCCTTTCGGGGAAAATAAGAAATATGGAAATAAACTTGTAAAAGGTAACCAGATATTTTCAATTAACTTCCCCTCCCTTATGATTAAAAGCTTCCATTTTGTTCTTCTTTGACTTAGCATCCGGTCTTAACTGATGTGTGACTGAAGGTTCTGGCGCCCGATTTCTTAGATTTAATTTTGTAAATTTGAACCCCAGTCCGGACACATCTTCTATTTCTTATTTTGGTCTCAGGCTACAAGAAGTGACTCTCTCTTTTCTTGTTTTGTTTTAGGCTCCGGACAGCTCTTATTCTTTTATCTTATTTATCTCTGCCCGGAAAGCCAATCTAATTGTATCTTTATGGGTCCCTTCCTCTAGCCTGGGAAACTTTCTTTAGCCAAACTTTACTGAGTTTAGGATCAGCTTTGGTGATTCCAGTAAGTATCTTATAAATAAAACTTTCCTTTTTTTAGTAAAAACTTTATTCAGAAATAACTTTGTGATACCAATAATCTTACATGTTAACATTAACGCATATAACGTTACAGAATCTATTCACCGATGTTGAAGTTGTCTTGTCTGCTGGTGCTTTTGGTTCACCGAAGTTGTTACTGCTCTCTGGAGTCGGTCCCCAGAGAGACTTGGAAGAGCTCGGCATCGATGTTGTAGAAGATTTGATGTAGGACAGAATCTAATAGGTCCTGTACTAGCTCCTGTATGTCTTACTGGAAAGACGGATATCGGAAGCGCTTTAGACACTGTCCGATCTTTGACCACGTTAGACTCATTCCCTGTTCCTACAATCGGAGGTTCTTTCGCCGTAGGCCAGAAGGATCCAAATATGCAGCACGCGACCATAATATTGGGCGCTGCGTCACCTATCTTCTTATACGCCCTTTTCATCAACTTTAACTGGTATATCCAGGTCGCTATGACATATTTACTAGAGAAACCTTCAAGCGAAAAACTGTTCATTCTTTTGTTCTTTGCCAAGCCTAAATCGAGAGGTTCTGTAACTAGCCAGCACGGATCCTACAGTTCCACCGATTATCAGAACAGGTTACTTTAACGAACCTGAGGATTTAGCGACGATGTCGGCCGCAATACAGAGACTAAAGGGAATGGAAGGTGCCTCATATTTCACTAAACATGGGAGTACTTTCATCAAGCCGCCTCTTCCAGAGTGCGATGCACTTGAGTTTGAAAGTGAGGAATACTGGCAATGCTACACGAGGAACTTGGCTACGACTGCGTTGCATCCGGCTGGTACATGCGCGATGGGGTGTGTTGTGGACGGCGATTTAAGAGTGAAGGGTGTGTCACGTCTCCGTGTGGTGGATGACAGTGTGTTTCCTATCGTTCCTACGGCCAAGACGGCCGCGATCAGCACCATGGTTGGTTAGAGGGCAGCTGATCTTATCAAAGAAAGCCATGGATATAGAGGACATGATGATGAATCTTTATCTCCAGGCCTATTTCCATCGTTATTAGGGGTCGGTTCACTTAATCTTAAGTCCACAGATTGGTATTTGCTGCTGATAATGAATGTTAGCGTAGGTATATTGTTTTTTCCCCCGAGGCCATTCAATTAATTTTTATCAAAAAATATTGGACACGTATTTTTTATTTTGTCAATTAAACAAAAATTGGTGAAGACGTAGCCCGTTAAAGTTCCGCGTGACGTCACATTATACTAAAAATTGTACTGAAATGTGACGTCATGCGGAACTTTAACGGGCTATATCTTCACCAAAAATACGTGTCCAATATTTTTTGATAATCTAACTGACGGACTAAATTTATTTTTTTAGGAAAGTAGCCAATTAGTCCAATTACATACCCCGTACTTCCGTAGTCAACTAGGAACCCTTATAGTTTCGCCATGTCCGTCTGTCCGCGGTCTAGCTCAGTGACCGTTATCACTAGAAAGCTGAAATTTGGTATGAGTATGTGCATTAGTTATGCCGACAAAGTGGTAGAATAAAAACCGGAAAATATTTTTTATTAGGGTACCTCCCGTACACATGAAGTGCAGGGTGAATTTTTTATTCACTTCAGCCCTATTGTGTTGGGTATCGTTGGATAGGTCTTTCAAAAAGAATAGAAGTCTTCTACTAAAAGAAAACAGTTTTTGGATAAACCTAATAGTTTCGTAAATAATAGCTCTGAAAGTTAAAAATTAGCGTCGTTCCCCTCTAACTTATGATTCCGTGGGTCAAAAGTTTTGAAAAAAAAAACAGAAGTGAGACCTGATAAGTACTTTCAACAAAAACTATATTGAATAAAATCGGTTCAACCGTTTTTGAGTTATGTCTCTAAAACGTATAGTGAAAGGACGTAAGTGCCGGATAGTAAAATGACGTAAGCGCGCCAAATATCCCTTAATAAACGGACTACGGAACCCTACACTGAGCATGGCCCGACATGCTCTTGGCCGGTGTTATTTTTATTTTGAGCAAGACCTTTGTACTTTTGAGTATGATTGATTGCATCACACGACTGTTGCAATGCCCTTTAAAGTCAAAAAGTTTTAACCACTTTTTCACCCTCTTAAAGGCCACTGGTGACGTTACTTTTCAACCGACTTCCAGATTTCGAAGGAGGAGGTTATCAATTCGTCGGGATCTTTGTTTGTTTTTTTTGCCATTTTTTTTATGTATGTACACCGATTATTCGAAGACGGTTGGACCGATTTGGAAAATTCTTCTTTTGTTTGAAAGAGTATGCTTCACAGTTGGTCCCATTGTAACCAGGTCAGGATCTGATGATGGGATCCTGAAGAAATCGAGGGAACTCTTCAACAATTAGGTGTGCCACCTATAGTATTTTGAGTATTTTTTACAGCAGCTCGACCATTTGCTTTTGGAAAGGTGGATGCTAAGTGAAGTCGGTTCTTTTTTGTTTAAAATTATTTATTTATTTAGCATATTTTTTAATATACATACCTTTCATACATAAGATGATCCAGCGACGAACATCCACCAAGCATCTTGCCTCTCGTGTGCGCTATTCTCTTGCCATTGAGAGCCTGGGATGAGTAGCCGTCGTTGGTCGAATAATAATCCCAGTCCCACGGAGAGTGGGTGAATACTTGCCATATTCCTGGTATCTGTAAACATAATAATGATCTTCATTATAGCATTTGCCACGCGTCAATATATACCCTGGGGCTCGTTGATGATGTTTTCCTTCACCGAAATGTAACTGGTAAAAGCATCGATTGATATTTTGTTCTATAAAATGTCGTACTTAATTTAAAACATAGTGATATGAACCGGGTTTTTAACCCAAGACTTCCGGATTGAAAGTTGGACGACATAGCACCGCGGTACCAACGTTTCGCGTAGTAGGTACTTATGTGTACTTAAAAATGTAAAGTCCTTACCGCGCTGAAGATAGGAGGGTCTCCGCCTGCCTCGATGAGCAGCACCTTCCAGTTGTGGACCTCGGTGAGCCTGCTGGCCAGGACTGAGCCTGCAGTGCCGGCTCCAACGACTATCACGTCGAAGTGGTCACCCTCTGAAATACATTTGTATTCGTGGGTCCTAAACATTGAACTCCCATTATATCTAGAATCAGTAGAATCTGAACAAGCACACAAAAAGGTCGCATAGTAAAAGGGTTCACACATGCCGGTTTTGCCCATAGTCGATCATCCTAAGGAAATTGCTAGTGCTAGTCACATAGAACCGATCAAACGCTTCGTTAAAATTAAACCAGCGTAAGTAAGACTACCAAATGAACGTGAATGCTACGAATATGGAGGCCGGTGGTCGTGGCCTCCATATTCGTGCGGGAGCGGGAGGTATCCCGCTTTCTTGGCTGAGGATGACGCTATTAATCTCTAAACCACCAGGCCACGCGGTTTATTCTGACCTGTTTTTGGCTTTTAAGGTACTTACAGAAAAATAAACCTACCCATCTCCAGAAAATTGCATGTCGTTAATCCCTATGTGACGTGATAAACACCCACAGATTATAAATTCTTTTTAGGGTTCCGTAGTCAACTAGGAACCCTTATAGTTTCGCCATGTCTGCCCGTCCGTCCGTCCGTCCGCAGATAATCTCAGTGACCGTTAGCACTAGAAAGCTGAAATTTGGTACTAATATGTATATCAATCACGCCGACAAAGTGGTAAAATAAAAAGTGGAAAAAAATGTTTTATTAGGGTACCTCCCCTATACGTAAAGTGGAGAGTGATTTTTTTTTTCATTTCAACCCTAACGTGTGATATATTGTTGGATAGGTATTTATAAATGAATAGGGGTTTACTAAAATCATTTTTTGATAATGTAAATATTTTCCGAAATAATCGCTCCAGAAGTAAAAACAATGTGTCCCCCCACCTTGATAGGTTGAATAGTTATTGAAAAAAAATTACAAAATAATTTCTGAACTAAGTTTGTTTTAACCGTATAAGCAGGTGTTTATTGTACCTGTAATTTCTACAAAATCACAATGAAATGACGTGCTTTCACAAACTCTTAAGTGGGGACACTTACTGTGACGGACAGAAAACTACGGAACCCTACACTGAGCGTGGCCCGACACGCTCTTGGCCGGTTTTTTTATGTATCATTTACTTTAGGTGTAGAAACTTTTTTTAACAACCGAGGAAGTGCCTTATGATCTTATGAACCGTTTAATTTAAATGGGAGAATTATAAAGGCTATAACGTACCGGGTTCCGGGCAGTCTAAAGACTATCTACCTATATTATATAACATACCTTACATAGTAAAGGCTATTCTGTACACCTTTCAGGGCTGTAACATACCCGAGACCGCGCTCTGCTGAGGCCACTGCACCACGAAATCACTGACGACGACCAATAGCAGCTGAACCAGTGGCAGGAGCAGCCCCAACAATGACTCCGGGGTTAGGATGGATGTCAACGAGCCAGGGAAGCCGTCGATCAGATTCTCAACGTTATCTGAAAAAATACACAAGTGAACAAGGTTACCAGAGTTCGTAGAAGGAAACATTTAAAAGAAGGATATCAGGGGGCCTAGCCAAGGTGCCAATCGTTAACGCTCCGTAGCGTATCGTAGTCACGTCTCTCTATCACTCTTCCATATTTGTGTGACAGTGACAGTTGCGTTTCGTTCACTACGACGCGTAAACGATTGGCACCTTGGCTACGCACCCAGGGAAGCCACGGTGTCCTCATTTTGACTAGTGTTTTCACCCGGCTTTTTGCCGTGGCTCAATGGAGTCTGGGATCCAAGAGCTAAGCAAGAGTATTTGACCTTCCAACCCTGAGGGAAACTAGGCCTTGTTTAGATTAGTTTTGACTTCCTCAAAATGGTTTTCTTCACCGAAAACTATGGTAAATATTTCCTTTCGGCCGCCATCGCAACCAAGTTTCGCAACCAGTTGTCTACAAGGATCTTTTAGTGCTTCATGGCATCAACCAGTGATGAATAGTTATTTGTTATACAAGGGTGCAAAGTTGTATTTTAACTGCGAGTGTGGAATTGAAGCACGAGATAGCGAATGGATTCTAGGGTTGAACTGCGAGGTAGCGAATGGATTCTATGGTTGAACCGCGAGCGAAGCGAGTGGTTCGTAAATAGAATCCTGAGCGAAGCGAGTAGTTCAAAACTAGAATCCTGAGCGTAGCAAGTGTTGCAACATACGAGACGTAAAAATAACTTTGCAGCCGTGTGTAACACAAATCTTTTCACCTCACTAAAGCGAGGAAAATATAGTCTGGCCAGCCAACGAACTCAGTAGCAGTGTACATCAAACAAAAATATAGCAACACTAAGCGTGCACTTAGCGAATCGAACAGCAGCATTGCTCCATAGAAAAGCAGCAATGTACATCAAACAAAACTTAGTATTTTTTGGACGCCTGTCACGCGCTTTTGTATGTCATTTCGAAAATTGTAATTCTGCATTGAATAATAAAATAATTGATAATTCTGATATATTTATGA
This sequence comes from Pammene aurita, assembly GCA_947086415.1. Classification (NCBI taxonomy): domain Eukaryota; kingdom Metazoa; phylum Arthropoda; class Insecta; order Lepidoptera; family Tortricidae; genus Pammene; species Pammene aurita. The sequence continues at coordinate 13,085,112 of OX352316.1, forward strand.
CTTTACAATGAAAAACAAGGTGCGAAGAAATTAAAATAACAACATGAAAATGACAGAAGGTCAAAATAGGTACAATAGTTGACATCCAGGAAGGAATGTAACAGTCGAGGAAAACGAGTAACTACCTATATCTACCAGAAAATACAACTTTTCAGTTTAGAATGGAACAGGATTAGCTTAATTATCTGTATGAATAAGAGAGTCATGTTAATTTAGATATATTATATCACTCAGTGTACTCCTATTTATTTATTATATTTCCTTTTATCATTTCGTTTGACGACTATTTTAGGTAGGCATTTATTTAATCTAATGTACCAATTGTATAATTGAATAATCAATAAACGCACGTCAGGTTTTGGTGTTTATTTATTTTATACATAGCTTAGGTAGGTACATAAAGGAAAACATTTCAAAGGCTTGACAAAAGTCTGTTGTAGGTAGCGGGATGCTTGGTGCTTAAACCTGTTAAATTGTCGTGTTTTCTTGCTTTGTGACAATATGCAGCACTTGCTCCTATGCAACAAACGATCTTGGACTTCATTTAGCACTAGTTTTCACGCTGAAAGAAAGAACTTGAAATGATAATTCGATACAAAACTCTACATAACCTCAAAGTCACATATATCACGAAAAATGTATTACACCTGTCGTAAATACCTACATAAATATCTCAGCTAGTCTTTGCGTTGATTTAATACATTTATTGAAAGGTGATGGCAGATATTACATTAATAAATAATAAAAAACGCAATCTGAAACTTAAAATAATAAGTAAACAAAACTAACTTCTTAAAATTAAAAAGTTACATGTCACAAATAAAACAAAAAGAATGCACAATTTTCGAATTATTCTGAGACAAGTATAGTCTGGCAAACCATTTCTGTCAGTAGAAACGCGCGGCAAATTCAAAATACGTACATGTGGCAACCCTTTGTGATGAGACACCGTATTTCATGACGAAAATTTCAATTCACATTGAATTTGTTTCTAGTGCATTTCACTCTCTCATCTTAAGCGCGAGTGAGATAGAACTCCTGCAACGTTCCCAATTAAATTCAAATTTACTTTTAAGCCATATGTCAATTGCCTCAACCAGATTATCTGTTGCACTTGATGACAGATCAGACGAAATATGTCCGTCTCCTTTTTACACACTGTAAATGTCACCAAATGAAAGGGGCGGAAATACCAACTAAAATTAAAAACATAAAATTTGATGATCATTGCTGCTTTTTTCACTGATTCTTAGTGTTGTCATACTTTTGTTCGCTGTACATGGCTACTGCGTTCGTTGGCTGGCCAGACTATAGTTCATCAATTAAAATGGATCGATCAAAATAATATTTTTTGAAAGATTTAAAGCGTTTTATAGTAAAATCATGAAACAAAATTGTTTACACTAAATGTTTTTAATTGAATACAATTAAATATAAAATATTTTTTGCGTCCACAGCACCTGATTTGATCAGACAATTTAATCAGATGGGCGAAAATTGTCCAGTCTGGAGTGGCCTTTACATGTTATTATGTTTAAAAAAGTGACTAATATCACGTTCGAATTTCAAATATTCTTTGCACTCTTGTGAATAAAATGCAGTTTTGCTATCTGTTTTTAAAGAATAAAAAAGAGCTTTCCGAGCCAGTGAGGTGAAATAGTAGATTGTGTAACAAGGGAGCAAAATGAAATATTTACGGCGAGGGCGTATATTGATTCCCAAACGACGCGATGGAGTCTATAATAGAATCCCGAGCGTAGCGAGGGATTCTAAAGTAGACTCCTGAGCGTAGTGAGGGATTCAAGTGTTAACGCCCAAGTTGAAAATAGTTTTGCTCCTATGTGACACATACTGCTTTTCACACCACCTTAGGGGAATTTTTTTTTTATTGTTGAATCATATTTATTTTGACTTTATATGTGCTTAGTGTGCTTCTTGATTATAATGAATCTATTAATTTAATAATAAATTTGATTGTGATGACGGACTGGCTGAAAAAAAAACGAATGTCCTAGAACAGAAAAGTGCCACTGTGTTCCCTCCTAGCAGGGAAGAAAAAGCCCGTATACGACTAGGTGGTGTGAAAAGAATATTTATTCCTGTTACACAACCAGTTGCTGATTAAGAAAAAATCGCCGCCATCGCAAATGAGTTTCACAACTAGTTGACTACAAGGATCTTTTAGTCTTTTATGGCAACTAGTTGGCACACGTGCATTTATTCTTGTTACGTACTTTATACCTTTGAATTTCTTCGCGGATGGATGCAGGTTTCCTCATAATGTTTTCCCTACCGAAAACTGGTTAATATCAAATGATATTTTTATATATATATTTATTCATAAAGTAAATGTTACATTAAATTTATTACTATTTAGCTGCAGATAGCTAGTCTAACGTCTTTACCGCTCGGCTACCAGAGCGCTTATTTTAAGTAGTTATGATTGTTTCTATGTAAATAAGTTTGGAACAACTTGCACCTACTTAAGGGAAATCTGTGCAAATGATATTTTCTCAACTTACATGGGTAGGTACACAAACTTTATGAAATGTTTATTACGTTATCGGTATCTGTCATTGAAGAAAATATATTTTTTTAGTTTTTCTGTCATTTCATAATATGTCAGTATTTTCCCGACTTACAATATGAATTAGATCAAAGGTTATCGATCAAATGCATTACGTGTTGTCTTTCTAAGATTATTCCGCATTAATTTAATGCTTGTCACGCGATGTCGACTTCTAATGTATATCCGAGTTCGTCTAAGATTGAATATATAACTTCAAGAAGAGGAGGTGTATGTGTGCTCTATGAGGGGTACCGCTATCATCGGAAAAAGATATATCAAAATGGTAACTCATTTTTTAAATGCCATGGAAAGAAAGGCTGCAAAGGAAATTTTACATTAAACGCTCGTATGAGATTACAAAGCAAACAAAGGAACATGATAGAGACTGTACACCTGTCTGGGGTAGAAATATAATATTACAAAAAATCGACCGCTTGAAACAGACTACCAGCTGCAATTTCCAGTCAGTAAAGAAGCCGTTCACGAACTACAAAGAGATGGTGTAGATTTGCTCAGTAATATACCAACTTTTGAGAGCATTAAAACTGGACTTTACAACGAACGAAACAAAGTTTTAGAAGTTTCCAAATCTCGCTTTGACAATGCTCACGACGTTGTTATACCCTCAAAATTTCAAGAATTCCTCCTTTATGATTACGTGGACGAAAATATACGTATAATTGTCTTCTGTTCTGAAAAAAATAGAGAAAAAATTGGCGAGTACCATCACGTATTTGCTGATGGTACATTCCAGAGTTGTCCAAAAGGATTTAAGCAACTTTATTCTATACATGGCTTGAACGAAGATACAAATACGATTGTCCCTTTAATGTACGCTCTTTTGCCAGACAGAAAAACAAGTACATATGAAATTATGCTCCGCAAGATTCGTTCAAGTTTGGATTGGACACCAAAAAAGGTAACCCTAGATTTTGAAGTGTCAGCCATCAATGCGTTTGAAAATGTATTTTCAGATATAGTATTTAAAGGTTGTTATTTCCATTTTAATCCTGCTTTATGGAGAAAAGCTAAGAGACTACAAATTAAACTCAGAACGGAAAAACGGCACGTTGCACGATGTGTTGGGCTAGCTCGTCTACCTACTGAATCTAGACACACGGCAGTGTGTCCGCCAAGTTCGAGCAAAAAAAAGCGACACACCGGCCGTGGGTTATATTACACGAACCATTTCGGGCCAATTTCGACCCCCCTATAACTCAAAACATATTTTATCTACGCATATGAAATTTCGAGTGTCTGTTGACATCCCCTTAATTGTCTAGAATACAAAATTTCATTATTCTACCTATAGCAGTTCTTGAGATATTGACGTCAGAAAATCGCTATTTTTACTATACACTCACTCACTGACTCACTCACTGATTCACTGACTCATCAAAAACCTAGACCACTTCCAATGGTCGTACTGACTTGAAATTTGGCATGGAGATAGGTCTTAAGGTCAAAGTAAAGGGAAAAATCTGAAAACGGCCAAGTGTGAGTCAGTTTTAAAAATAGCGAAGGTGTAACTTTGTTCTACTATGAAGTCATAATGAACTAAATGGGTATATCTTCCAATGGTCGTACCGAACTGAAATTTGGCTCGAAGGTTTGTCTTTAGGTCGAAATAAAGTAAAAATCTGAAAACGGCCAAGTGTGAGTCAGTTTCGAAAACAACGAATGTGTAATTTTGTTCTACTATAAGTAGGTATGGAGTGGAAATGAGATAAGACTTATTTAAATTTAGATACATACCAATTTAAGACAATACATGTTTGTCTTAAAGACAAGAACAATAAAATTGTTCACCACTCTGTGTGTGTCTGTTGCGGGAACCGAACCCACGATTTACGAAGTGCAAAGCAGGTCACTAGGTACCAGTGTTGGCCGATAATTTCAATTAGAATTGAAAATTGATAATAAGATTGAAGATTAATTCCGTAACTAATCAATTACACTAACATCAATTTTTACTAACGTTAGTTCGCATTGATTTTGTGACGTCGTTAATTACACTAACCGTCAATTAGAATTAACCTATTAGTTACACTAACGTCTCGAAAATTTAATAAGAATTACAGTTAATTAGATTAACGTTAGTGTAACTAAATTAATCCTGTCTTACACTAATAATTAATTTTAAAACTGCATCTCGGGTTCGGAAGTCGGGACCAATATCACAAGATGGAGCTCATGCTGGACCCTAGGGCTACCTACTGGATCTTTGGTTTGGCGCATCATAGACTCATGCTGTTTGGGCTCATTCGACTTGTACTGATGAGCAGATGGTACCGGTATCAAAATCTGGAGCTCATGCTGGACCCTGGGGATCCCTACTGGTTCTCGGGTTTGGCGCATCATAGACTCATGCTGTTTGGGCTCATTCGACTTGTACTGATGAGCAGATGGTACCGGTATCAAAATCTGGAGCTCATGCTGGACCCTGGGGATCCCTACTGGATCTCGGGTTTGGCGCATCATAGACTCTCTTGCTGTTTGGGCTCATTCGACTTGTACAGATGAGCAGATGGTACCGGTATCAAAATCTGGAGCTCATGCTGGACCCTGGGGATCCCTACTGGATCTCGGGTTTGGCGCATCATAGACTCATGCTGTTTGGGCTCATTCGACTTGTACTGATGAGCAGATGGTACCGGTATCAAAATCTGGAGCTTCTTTTTACTTTTACTTTCTTTGTGTGAAAGTCAAAGTCAAAGTCAAAGTCAAAGTCAAATTCAAAGTCAAAGTCAAAGTGAAAGTGAAAGTCAAAGTGAAAGTCAAAGTGAAAGTTAAAGTTAAAGTCAAAGTGAAAGTGAAGGTGAAAGTCAAAGTGAAAGTCAAAGTGAAAGTCAAAGTGAAAGTGAAAGTCAAAGTGAAAGTCAAAGTGAAAGTCAAAGGTAAAAGTCAAAGTGAAAGTTAAAGTGAAAGTCAAAGTGAAAGTCAAAGTGAAAATCAAAGTGAAAGTGAAAGTGAAATTCAAAGTGAAAGTCAAAGTGAATGTCAAAGTGAAAGTGAAAGTGAAAGTCAAAGAGGAAGTGAAAGTCAAATTGAAAGTGAAAGTCAAAGTGAAAGTCAAAGTAAAAGTGAAAGTAAAAGTGAAAGTAAAAGTGAAAGTTAAAGAAAGTGAAAGTAAAAGTGAAAGTCAAGGTCAAGGTCAAGGTCAAGGTCAAGGTAAAAGTAAAAGTAATCAAAACCTCTTAGCTTAACCTAAATTCGCGTTTAGTTAGGTAAATTATTAATGTCAATTACCAATTCAATCTACACTAAAAATTAAATTAATGTTTAAATTTTTGAGAAAGACTAAAAATTAAATATCTTCAATTATTAGTTATTCGCAAAGGATTAACACGTTAGTTACAATTAATTTCAATTCTAATTGAAATCAATTTGCACTAAACTATTAGTGTTCAATTTTAACTAACGTGTTTCAATCTTCAATTTTTAATTTTCAATCACACTAACGTTCGGCCAACACTGCTAGGTACACTAGGTGCGCTAAATCAGTCAAACAAAAATGAAAAGACTATTTTTTCTCGCATAGTCTAAATAATTTCATTTTTACAACTAATAAAATCGCAGATTCAAGAACATGGAAATCATATATACTCTAAGATGGAATTATATATACTACTGCCCATCTCACCCTCCGATACGCCACGGGATGAGATGGGATGGTGCACTTCTAGGGCTACATAATAGGCCACCAATTATAATACCTACTGGTAGGTAGGTATTACCAAGTTATTAATTATCTATGTAGGTAGCGTACTTACAAACAGTATAAAGTACGTTATTGATGTATGTAATTATATGTAAGTAGGTACATTTTATAGGTGTAGGGAGCCAGTTTATTTGTAAAAATCACCTATAAATAAATAGTAAAATAGGATTTATCATAGATTATAGGTACTCGCGATGCCCGATCGATCCCGAAATCCCGATATATGTATGTATAGTGATACTAGATAAAAATTCCGTTCCCCGCCTCGCGCACCCTCCGTCGCTGCCTACACTCGTCCGCCGCGCTCGCGCCGTCCGTGATAAAAAAATAATAAAGAACCTACACCTAACAAAAATAAATGAAATCCCATCAAAAACATAAATGTGAAAGGCTGCCAAGTTCGATACTATGGGAATGCTTCGCCTATAAAAGAAGTGAGATCTGAATAAGTACCAAGTTCCATAAAAATACCTCAAATCATAAATAGTTATAGGAATGCACACTTGATTTCCAGCAGTTTTTAAGGTACATTTTGAATAAGTATCACGTTACATAGAAATACCTAAAATTATAATAGTCAGAGAAACGCACACCGGTTTTTTTAACAGTTTCCTGATAACATTTATTATTTTTAGTACTTTTTAATGATGTAACTTGGCAAGTTTTAATAGAAAATTATATACTTGACACATTGCAGTCCAAAGGTGTCGATTCATTGCATTGAAAAGGTGTGTGGTGTGTGAAAACTTGCCAAGTAACATCATTAAAAAGTACTGAAAATAATAAATGTTATCAGGAAACTGCTAAAAAAACCGGTGTGCGTTTCTCTGACTATTATAATTTTAGGTATTTCTATGTAACGTGATACTTATTCAAAATGTACCTTAAAAACTGCTGGAAATCAAGTGTGCATTCCTATAACTATTTATGATTTGAGGTATTTTTATGGAACTTGGTACTTATTCAGATCTCACTTCTTTTATAGGCGAAGCATTCCCATAGTATCGAACTTGGCAGCCTTTCACATTTATGTTTTTGATGGGATATATAAATAACGGATATAGATACGTCATGAAGAAAAGGCCACAAAGTGCTTTAATACTAAAGTTCAACAAATATTTCAAAAAACAGTGGCTTAAGAAAAATAAAATGTTAGTATCTTGTTCTTGTGCCAAGGAAAAGGTACGTACTAATAATAATATAGAAGGCTGGCACGGCAAAATAAACCGCTACATTGGACGAAGATATCCAACATTGCCCCAGTTGTTGGAAGTCTTACAAACGCAGACTGGTGCATATAATTTGAAAAATACATTTAAAAAAAAACAAAGAATACGAACTAATCGACCGCGAAATTGAATTAGCAGTAAACGATTTAAAAGAAAATAAAATTACGGTTGGTCATTGTTTAGAGATAATTAGCCCTTTTTCAATAACGTTTTAAAAAATAAAATAAAATTACATACATATACATTTGTTATTAACCCTTTGAACGCTTTGAACCTGTATAGAGGCTCTTGGCGTTCAAAGGGTTAAAGTCACTTTAGCCCCCCGGAAGTAACATTGTCCATCTATACAGGGTGAAAAGAGATAGCGTGTCAGTGAGGGAAGCTACCAGATTACATGCTTAGGAGACTTTCCCCCTTTTTTAAATAAATAACGATTGGCATTTACAGAATTCTAAAACTAAACATACAGGATGCGACAAAATGGTCATTTTTTACAAAAATCGGTAAATACCATTCGTTATTAATTTAAAAACGAGGAAAGGTCTCCTAAGAGCATTTTCGCGTAGCAACACGTGATCTGGTAGCTGCGCTCACTGACCCACTGTCTCTTACCATTACCACCCTGTATAATTAAAGTAAACCTAAACGTTTTTTACAAAAAATATATAATTATTATTGTATCCTAAGTTTAACCCACGGAGTGGATGGTGTTTGTGTTTACCTTTTTAAAATAAAAATATCTAATTCATTTAATACCTTTTTTATTTCACAAAAACAATGTCCAAAAGTATTATATAGTGCAGCCGACATAGTACGTATTAATATAATAAATTTACTACAAAGTGGACTAAATTCAATGGCAACCGCATGATTCGCACTATATCGGATGCATGGTCCCTGTTAAAGTCCACTAAATTGTCCTCTGCTTCCACGATTTCACTCCAGTCTTGGCCATGGCGAAGATGATGTTCGCAGGCTCTTGTCCCTGGCGAAATATATAAATTATATTTATAAAGCAATGTTGCTTTTAGCATATCCGCTATTACTTTTGTGGGCATGGGGCATCCTCCAAAAACACAATACTCGTTTTCAGGAGTCCGTGTGATGCAGCCCCTTTCGTTATTATTTGCATTCATGTCCATTTGAAAAGTAATCAAATCAATGTTTTAGAAAATTGTGACACTAGTAGAACAAACAAATAGGTAGTAGTAGCCATAGACATAGGGTTTTTTTGCTATCCCATATCTATGGTAGTAGCATTCTGATTAGAAAAAGGTTACAAACTTCTGACAACTATTGTGCGAGAGAGACGTTCGTAGCATAATTATGCTATTTCCTTACCTGTAAGGCCAAGCACGCACTACGATTTTAGTTTTTAACCTACTTCAAAAAAGGAGGTTCTCAATTCGTCGGGGCCTTATTTTATGTATGTTCACCGATTACTCGAAGACGCCTGGACCGACTTAAAAAAATCTTTTTTTGTTTGAAAGGGTATACTTTCCATTTGGTACCATCGGCACCATGTCAGGATCTGATGATGGAATCCTGAGGAATCAAGGGAACTCCTCAAATCTTTAAGGCAAACATATGGTGATTTTTGTGTTTCTATCAAGAAATCAAGCATTTTCATTCAAAACGGTGGCATTTCATTTTACTGCTGATGATGATCAGAACTGAACTCTTCAACGACGCATAGTATTCGCTATGTTTGTTAAACAATGTATATTTCTAAGATGAATTTTTGTCAAGCTCGAGATCTTATGATGGGATCCGTCAGGATTTGAGGGAACTCCTCAAGTCTTAAAGGTATTCATATAGTGATTTTTATCTAAAATAAAACTAAAGCAATTTCATTAAAAATGATATAATCGAAGTACCAGGGCAGCATAGCTCACCACTGGTGCTCCCAATCACACTCGCACGTAATTTTTTATTTACCGCCCTTGATATACAATGTATAGGTACTATTATTGTTCAATAAAATGTTCAACTGACACGGTTGATTCCCATAGAAATCATAGACAAAGGCGACTTAAACTGTTAGCCTGAGGGACAGAAACGGTTGGTTCTCTTTAATTTAAGCAGAAATTAGAAAGTTTAATAATATCTACTATGGTTGTGAACAAACAAAATAAAGTCTTCTGTAGCAACTAGGCCTTTTGAGAACTACGCCTCCGTTCCTTACTCGCAACTGGTTGTGTAATAGGAAGAAATTAAAAAATAATTCTTCCATCACAACTGGTTGCCATGAAGCACTAAAATATCCTTGTAGACAACTGGTTGCGAAACTTGGTTGCGATGGCGGCCGAAAGGAAATATTTCGTACATAAGTACTGAGAAACTCAGGGGTACGAGCCGGGGTTTGAACCTAAGATTGAAAGTAAGAAGTTTTACCGCCAGCCTACAAAAGCTTGCTAAATACACTAGTAGTCTGCCCCGAACTCAGAACTCGCGATTTCCTTGCAAACGTAATGACCAATATAACAAGACCCTTATGATGATTTTTCGCGCCTTCTAGCTCCATGACCCCTAGGTCGATCCTGCTCATATACGAACTCTCAAATGATATGTATCTCTGCTACAACCGCAACAAATCTTATGAAGATCAGAAAAGCGTTACTAAAGTTATCACGGAACAAACTCTCAAAATCAAAAAGCCATCGAAATGCCGAGACGTCCCAGTAGCCAGAAGTTGTTTGTTAGAACTTGCATCGCTTACGCTCCGTTCGTTCGATAAAATCAAATCAAAAATCAAAGCAATTAAAATAGTAGTGGACCGCCTCGAACTGAGAACTCGCAATTTACTTGCAAACAAGTTGACCAATATAGCAAGACCCATGTAATGATCTTCTAGCTCCATAACCGGTTAACTAATCCTGCTCATATACGAACTCTCAAATTATATGTATCTTTGCTACAACCCCAACAAATTTCATAAAGATCAGAATAACGTTACTAAAGTTATCGCGGAACAAACTCTCAAATTCCAAAAATCGAAATGCCGAGACGTCCCAAAAGCCGAAGTTGTTTGTAAGAACTCACTTCGTTCGTTCGATAATCGAACGAGCGAAGTGAGTTCTTACAAACAACTTCTGGCTAGTGGGACGTCTCAGCATTTCGATGGCTTTTTGATTTTGAGAGTTTGTTCCGCGATAACTTTAGTAACGCTTTTCTGATCTTCATGAAACTTGTTGGGGTTATAGCAGAGATACATATAATTTGAGAGTTCGTATATGAGCAGGATCGACCAAGGGGTCATGGAGCTAGAAGACGCGAAAAAATCATCATATGGGTCTTGTTATATTGGTCATCTCGTTTGCAAGGAATTCGCGAGTTCTGAGTTCGAGGCGGACTACTAGTCTAAATTGAATTAAATGTAACTTACCAACAAGATTGTCACCCAACACACTGAGAGAGGCGTTAGCAGCACCCTCAACAGTATCTAGCAGCTTGGGTACCACATCAGGTGCCAGGTGCCCTGCAAGATCTGACACCAGCTTGGTGGCCGTCGGCAGCAGGTTCAGAAGTGTCATGTTGACTGACTGGTTTGTACATTTTTGCCTGATCAGGTGCGCTATATATACCAAATGGCAAAGTAAATATTATTTAAGACGCCGCGTGAGTCAGAGGGGCGGACGCGTGTATCTTACTAGCAATTTGTGAAATCATGTTTTGTGATGAATGTCCAATTGTTTGAGTTTCTTTTCAGTCCATTAATGCATGGTGTGTATACACCACATGCATCATGCGTATTCAATACAATTGTAAATACCTACGTATTTTATTTGTAGCCATAATTGTATAATCGTATAAGAGCCCATGACACTGAACCTAGTTCGATAAGTCTCCTAGATGAGATATATATAATTAGTCGCGTCTTTAATGAAAACTTTACTGAAAAACTTTAATGAAAAAACACGAAATGCCGATGCTGCAATGCAAAAAAAAGTGGTACCGTATTTTAAAAAAAAATTAAAAATCCGGTTCCTAGTACGATAAGTCTCCTAGATTTCCTTTGTTCCTTGAAGCAGGGGAGGGGTAAGGCTACACGATAATGCGGTGCTGCAAGCCCCCGTGCGTGGCCTTATCAGTGGCAGCAGCATCAAAAGATTGTAGATGTATGAAAAACCAAAAGAAACAAAGGTAATCTAGGAGACTTATCGTACTAGAAACCGGATTTAAGAGCTCGTATATTTTTCAATACGCGGGGCGGACGGCTATTTGTTTCTAAAAATAAATATTGACTGGTTGTTCTGTCTGGTCTGGTCTTAAAATTTAATGAAAAAATACGGAATATTAAAAACATACAGCAAAAAAAAAATTATAAGCAAAGTACCTATCTTAAAGATCTTTACGATTGTCTTAGTCGAGTTGTAATTTTTAATTGCATTAGCGTGGCGTTAAAAAATGATTAACTACTGAATCTAGAATGTTGTAATTTGCAGAACGAGTTAAATTTACAATTTGTACAACTAACAAGAAGCGATTTTGAATAATTCAACCCCTTGATGGGTAAAAAACGGGTTAAAAGTTTGTATGGGTAGGGTTTAAAATTTAGAGTCAAGAGATGTGAAACTTCACATGTTTAGTAATAATTAAAAAACAATAAAAGTAATTTCAGCGTTTTCCAAAAATCAACCTCTAACAGGGTAAAAAAGTTTTTTTTTATGACAGACTTGAAAGTTCGTTTGTAAGCTACTAACTTTAAAGCAAAAAAACTAATTTCAGCGTTTTTGAAAATTCCACCTCAGAGTTGTAATTTGCAGGACGTGTTACATTTACAATCTGTACAACTAATAAGAAGCGATTTAGAAAATTTCAACCCCTAAGGGGGGATAAAATGGGGTAACGTTTGTATCGGTGGGGTTTAAAATTTGGAGTCAGAGATTTGAAACTTCGTACGTTTACTAATAATTAAAAAATATAAAAGGGGTTGAAAGTTTGTATAGAGATTTACTATTTTTAGGGTTCCGTACCTCGAAAGGAAAAAGCGGAACCCTTATAGGATCACTTTGTTGTCCGTCTGTCTGTCTGTCTGTCTGTCTGTCAAGACCATTTTTCTCAGGAACGCGTGGAGGTATCAAGCTGAAATTTATATCAAATACTCAGGTCTATTGTCCCTTGGAGCTGTGAAAAAATCAAACTTAAAAGCCAACGCAATCAAAAGATACAGTCGTTTATGCTGCAAATTTTAGAGTTTTTCGGCACTCGCAAAACCTACGGGGTACTTCCCGTGAACTCAGAAACTTGAAATTTGGTACGAAGCAACGTCTTATAACACAGATGAATGAAAAATTGCGAAAGCCGTACATTTTTAGTTACATCATATAATAAAAATATTTTTAATAATTTTAAAATTACTACCCCTATATACATTCAGGTTTGTACGGAACCCTCGGTGCGCGAGTCCGACCCGCACTTGGCCGGTTTTTTTTTGTTTGAGATTTACTAGGAATTATTATTCCTATTTCCGTTCCATTTCCATGTTCCAGAGTGAACACTGACAATACTTTGCTTATATATATTTTTTTTTGCTGTATGTTTTTAATATTCCGTATTTTTTCATTAAATTTTAAGACCAGACCAGACAGAACAACCAATCAATATTTATTTTTAGAAACAAATATTATTATAGGTACCTACTAATACTGAAAAAAGAAACTAATAACGTAAAGAAATAATTAACATCCTACAGAGTCAATATGTAATCTAAATGTAAATGTTTTAAATACGTTCATTTTCTCTACTTAATGGAATACAATCAACGGCAAAAACATATTTATGATGAGACCAGTAACGCCATCTACTGGGGAGTAGTGAACCTAATAAGTGAATAAGTGTTGGAATACGGAAAGATCGCCGTGGAATTTTTCAAAAAACAAAAAGTCTAACACAAAATAAAATTTTCTCCAATACTAACTTTGCACCTTTTACAAAGTTTTAAGTCTCTAACTCTAAAACAGAAGTTTCTCCCATACAAACTTTGCACCCCTATTTTACCCTCTTATGGTTAGAATTTTGCAAAACGCTGAAAACACTTTCTTTGGATTTAAGTTCGTAACTTTTTGACGAATTTTTAAGTCTTCAGCTCAAACAAAAAAAATCTCCCATACAAACTTTGCACCCCTATTTGATCCCCTTAGGGGTGGAATTTCCAAAAATCCCGTCTTATCCCTTGCATACGTCATAAAAGTAAGCTCTGGACCAAATTTGAAGTTTCTAGTTCCAGTAGTTTCGGCTGTGCGTTGATGGTGGATCAGGACTTCTTCTTTTATATGTTTAGATATATGATATTACTCATATTCCCATAGAGAATGCTGAAATCCTGTGCTACGCTGATGACACCGCTATAATTTTCCAAGGGTGTTCCTGGGAGAATGTTTATGGTCGTGTTGAGAAAGGTATGTCGCTGGTATCAAGTTGGCTTAAACAGAATCTTCTGTCTCTAAACACAATCAAAATCTAAATATCTATGCTTTCATAAGACTTCGATTTCTGCACCAAAAATACGGCGAGAGCTTAAAGTCCATAATAGTAGCTGTACTACCTCCCTGGCTCAAAACTGCACTTGTGACCACATGACCAGAACGAATACCGTAAAGTACCTTGGAATTTTGATAGACGAAAAACTAAGTTTCACAGAGCAAATGTCTGCGGTTTCAGGACGGGTCCGAAAGCTGATATATACTATAAAGTACACGTGTTCAGTATGAGTATACTGTTTCGCAGTTTGGCGAAGTTTTGTAGTAGTTTTAAGTATTTTTATTACTGAGCAATAAATAAAATAAATAAATAAGTTGCTGCGTGTGTCAGCCGATTTCCCTCTATTAAAATCTAAATATCTAGCTCTTGGTCAATCAATAATTAATTACTGCATTCTTGCCTGGGGAGGTCTGACCTCCTCCACTCTCCTAAAACTAGAAAGAGCGCAAAGAGCGGTGCTGAAAGTCGCTTTGAAGAAACCAATTTGGTACCCCACAAGCGACTTGAACAACCTTGCTCAGGTGCTCAGTGTTAGAAAGGTTTATTTAACAAGGGTGGCATTGCACGTCCATAGTACAGTTCTCAAATCTTCTAACTATAACACGTTTCTTAACAGTCGCATTTTTAAAATCCCTATTACAGCTGTTAAAACTACATTTGCACAACATTTTTCATTATTTTTGTATCCCCGAATTTACAATCGACTACTTACTGAGGCAATACGCGTTCAAAAAACACTCTATTTTCGAAGCAAAACAGCTTTTATCAAGGAACATGTTGCATCTATCATATATAGAAACGGAAAAAAATCATAAAGTCACCATATTAACTAAACTCACACATAATATACATAAACCATAAACACACACACACACACACACACATTCACACACTCGTGCACGTACGCACGCATACACACGTCATACGGAAGCACTTTACTTATTAGTTGTAAGTAAGTACTTACCTAGCTAGTAGTTTTTTTTTTTTTTTTCATTAAGATTTTATTTTTGAAAATAGATATCATATACTTCAGAAAAAGTGACCAAACCCTCCGGTGTCCGAGGCCAGATTTGAACTGGCGTCTTTAGCTTTCGCGGCTGACGTCCTGACCACTAGACCACCCGGTCACGGCGGAACTTGACAAATTTTCTCATGTATATGCAATCTCTGTATATGATATATATCTATTTTCAATTTATATATAGTAGTGTAACTACTTAAAAATTGCAAATCAAAATAATTTGATTTGCTTCAAGATTCATAGATGGCAGCACCATCTCTCTCGCTATAACAGAATCACGTAAGTGATTCGGATAGGAGGTGCAAGCACGTACTGCGCATGCCCTTAGAGTATGGTCAACGGCGCCTAGCCGTTTCAAATTCAGAGATATGCAATCTCTGAATTCTAGTGGTCAGGACGTCAGCCGCGAAAGCTGAAGACGCCAGTTCAAATCTCGCCTCGGACACCGGAGGGTTTGGTCACTTTTTCTGAAGTATATGATATCTATTTTCAGTTTATATATAGTAGTGTAACTACTTAAAAATTGCAAATCAAAAAATATTAAACAAAATAATTTGATTTGCTTCAAGATTGATTTTATTTTTGTTACGAGTACAAAAATTATGTTTGTTTTCGTACAATTGGTTTACACTTATTCCGATTTTCTAATTTTACTGTCACTAACTAATGTTTTGTCATTCATCTGCACCTAACCTGTTTTATTTTCCCCACAGGACAGGCCATGCCTAGTGTGGGGATCAGCATAAATGTAACATTGTGTAATTTTATTTCTGAAATAAACTTTTTGTATTTTGTATTTGTATTTTTTTTTTGTTATCGAACGAGCGGAGCGTAAGCGACTTCGCTTACGCTCCGCTGAGAGTTCGTTTATGAGCAGGATCAATCAAGGGCTTATGGAACTAGAAGGCTCGAAAAAATCATCATAAGGGTCTTGTTATATTGGTCAACTGGTTTGCAATGAAATCGCGAGTTCTCAGTTCGAGGCGGACTACTAGTATAACAAATAAAAATTAACAAATTAAAACCCCTGGTCTTCGATGATGACGATGAATAGCATAAGTATATTGTTTTTCCCCGACGGAATGGAGATGGTGGCATTTAGAGAGGCTGGTTGTGTTTGCGCATATAATATTCCCAATTATCTTCAGAACAGCATGTCCAAATCGGTTTTGGTTTTCGTCTACACCAGCAATAGTTTTAATCTATTGGTTGGGTTGTGGCTGAAAACGCTAGAATCTACGCCAGAAATTTCCAAAAAAACAAGAACTGACACTTATTAGGGTTTCCGCGATCGATATAGATAGCAGCACCGTGGCGAGAGGTCTAGCTGGCATAATCCACCAATCATGTTTAATCTTTTTTTTTATTGGTGGATTTTGACAGCTGGTGTCAGAAAGACCTCTCATCATGGTGTTGCCATTTACTGAAAATCTAGATCGCAGAAACCCTCATTGTAGTTCTGAGAGGTACAACTTATGCTGGTATCGTCTGTAATACTTTCGCCTGGTAAACCCTTCCTTTTAACTCGCAAGGTGGCGCTGTTATAATTCTGTCAGGGGTTTTAATTTGTTAATTTTTTTTTGTGTTTAAAATTGTTAAATCCTTATAGTGGTTTGTTAAGTTTAAATAATGCTATGTTTGCCACGTTTTGTTGACAGAAAGTTTTCAATAAATATAAAATTTTATATCTGCGTTTTACTTTTACATGTATCTAATGGAAACAATTAGATAAAGCTCATACTCATAATTTTCACAATGTTTTAAAAAGATCACATATGTGAATTATTTAACACGATACAAGAAAAAAAATTATATGCACTTCATACGGCTCTACTCGTATTTTGCCGTTACGCGCGACATGCACGCGCTAATGTCGTTTGAACCATATACGCTATCAAACACTATGGCAGCGCCGGCGCAAGATCACCCTCAGCAAGCTTTATCAGAACGCGCAGGTCGCGCTACGCGTCGCGCCAATCGCCGGCCGGCAGTCAATAGCGCGGCCCCGCACCGACGGGTCACGGATCGATTCGCCTAGCTCTAGTGCTTGAGGATGGAGACCTAAGCTCTCCGAAACATGTCGTAGTGGCTAAATATAAGTGCGTACAGTCGTATGAAGTGAATATAATATTTTTTTGATTTCTAACAAAATACTTAAAATAAAACTGATACAATAGATCCGTGCTATTACGACTACGTATATATGTAGTACAGCCTTGGCCAGAAGTGTTGAGCATAGCTCTTTTTTGTTTACAATTTTGATGTTAAGTATTAATTCCCTATCATACCAATGTACGATGACGTAAAATGTTATATTTTATTGATTCATCTAGAAAACTTCACTTAATAACACTTTCAAGGTAACCTATAAAATATGAAAATTTGAGGTCCCAAAAATGCGAATTTATGTCGGTGCGACAAATTGCAAAATATTCTATGCAGTTACTACTCACTTCAACAAAATATGCCTGTTCAGGGCCCGATTCGAGATGCCAAACTGCGAGACGTGGCTCTCACACTTGTCTCGCTAGGTGATAGAGTAATACACCTAACTGTCAAGCTGTCAGTAGGTCTCGCTATAGCGTTTTGTCTATGGCTATGGCCACCATTTTAGATATGTTGACAGGACATTGGGAATCCCATGGCAGAGAGTAAAAGGTGTTTTTTTAGTAGGTATACGTAGGTATCGAACCATGGATGTATATGAAGTGGATCTCATTCTTCGGTCACAAAGTGAGGCCGACAGAGAAGCTTAGCTAAGGGAGTGTCTCGTTTTGACTAAGGAGGTAATGACGTCATCAGACAATCAAAATGTGAATATGTGTCAAATGTGACAATTTTGTAACGAGTGCGAGTGAGACACCGTCCCCTACTATTATGCTCTCTATCGGACCGTTTTTAGTACTTTTAAGGGTTCCGTAGCCAAAATGGCATAAACGGTACCCTAATAGTTTCGTCATGTCCGTCTGTCTGTCCGTCAGTCCGTCTGTCCGTATGTCACAGCCATTTTACTCGGAAACTATGAGACGAATAAAATAAAATTTAGACATAAGGTGTATTTTGCATGCAGCTATTTAGTTATAGTCTGGCAAACAATTTTTTCAGTAGAAAAGCGCGGTAAATTCAAAATACGTACATGTGGCAACCCTTTGTGATGAGACACCGTGTTCGTGACGAACATTTCAATGGGGAAGGCAACTGTCAAAGTGATATATCCAACATTGGTCCTTAGAAAAGCTAAATTTGTATGGCGCGAAGTGGTTTTTATTTATTTTCGCGAAAATTACTCAATGTTGTGTCTTGAATTGCTCCGAAATTGGAATCCGCTGGTTTCTGAAATACACTAAAATTAAAATGCTGTAGATTAACGCCACAGGGAAGGTTTTTGCCAAAAAAAGCTTTTTGACTGCATACTAGTTAAGGACCATTCATCTTCTGTCTCTTTCTCTCATTGTATGTGTCTCTTTCTCTTATT
Source organism: Pammene aurita (assembly GCA_947086415.1). Taxonomy (NCBI): domain Eukaryota; kingdom Metazoa; phylum Arthropoda; class Insecta; order Lepidoptera; family Tortricidae; genus Pammene; species Pammene aurita. The sequence goes on from OX352316.1 coordinate 13,103,610, forward strand.
GTATGGAATCCGGAACAGCGCCCTCTACAAAAGTTTTCACCGGCCTTCCCCATTCACATTTCTTTCACATTGAATTTGTTTCTAGTGCATTTCACTCTCTCGTCTTAAGCGCGAGTGAGATAGAACTCCTGCAACGTTCTACATTGAATTTAAATTCGTTTTTATGGCATATGTCAATTGCCTCAACCAGATTATCTGTTACAGTTGATGACAGATCAGACGAAATATATCCGTCTCCTTTTTACACACCGTGAATGTCACGTAATGAAAGGGGTGGAAATACCAACTAAAATTAAAAACATAGAATTTGATGATCATTGCTGCTTTTTTCAACTGATTCTTAGTGTTGTCATAATTTTGGTCGCTGTACATTGCTACTGCGTTCGTTGGCTGGCTATATGACTTAAGTAAGTATTTATATGTAGTTAATTAAGTTGCTTTGTGCGCTCAAAACTAACGAGTTTTATAAATTGTATTTATATTTATCTCGTGTACCTAAGTGAATTGTATAATTCTTAGAGAATAAATGATCTTGAACCTATAACCTATATAATATTGTCTTCGGTTGCCGCGATAGTTATTCATGAAATAAAAGTAGGATCGAATACCAATGTTTAGGGGCTATCCTGGTTTGTGGATGCTGAATACGAACTCCAAGTACGAGATATTAATTTAATTATAAAAAATATACAAAATGTATGCGGAGCTGAGTTATTGCCGCGGTGGTAGTTGATAGGTAAGTCACGTGATCACTTGACTGCCCCCCGCTGGTGCTTCACCCCGCGGTCGCCCTGCTGGAGTGGTACGCGACACCCACTGATTAATTAACGTCATTTTCTTGTATTTTCAACTTGACGCCATATGATATGATATGATATTTATTCAAGAACAATTTACATCGTGTTATACATACTAGCGCCCATTTAAGACCTAGTAAGACTTATTTTTTCATGATCTCGAAGATGGGCTTTATATCGCTATATGGAAGCCAACCGATAAGATTTTTGATAAATTTACAGTGGGGCGGGCTCCAGTACTAACAAGGTGTAATCTGGGTTCGTATCACGGATTTATATGAAGTGGATCTTTTTCTTAAACCTTTTCCCTAACCAAGGATGTGCATTTCTGTCATTGAATTTGACAACTAGTATCCGATACGTTTGCCTAAGTGAGAAAGAGAACTTGCCATGCGTTAAGAAGGGACAACATGATTCGTAACGTCAAAGAGGGACCTCTGTATAGTACTATTGTTTACACGGTGCCCTAGCCACAGTTGAAAATTATTACCGAGTAAAAGAGTCGTTCATAGGCGACTAGTATAAAACCGGCCAAGTGCGTGTCGGACCACGCATAATAGAGGGTTCCGTACCTTCAATGGAAGTAGAAAGTATGTAATAGAAAAATAAGATAATCGTCTCAACTTTTTTTAAATAATATTTATATGGACTTAGGGTTCAAATGTTATTCACTAAATCACAAAATGTTGAAAAAAAACCTCAATGTTATTTTTAAAGACATAGGTCTTTAACTAGTATGCAGTCAAAAAGCTTTTTTTGGCAAAAACCTTCCCTGTGGCGTTAATCTACAGCATTTTAATTTTAGTGTATTTCAGAAACCAGCGGATTCCAATTTCGGAGCAATTCAAGACACAACATTGAGTAATTTTCGCGAAAATAAATAAAAACCACTTCGCGCCATACAAATTTAGCTTTTCTAAGGACCAATGTTGGATATATCACTTTGACAGTTGCCTTCCCCATTGAAATGTTCGTCACGAACACGGTGTCTCATCACAAAGGGTTGCCACATGTACGTATTTTGAATTTACCGCGCTTTTCTACTGAAAAAATTGTTTGCCAGACTATAACTAAATAGCTGCATGCAAAATACACCTTATGTCTAAATTTTATTTTATTCGTCTCATAGTTTCCGAGTAAAATGGCTGTGACATACGGACAGACGGACTGACGGACAGACAGACGGACATGACGAAACTATTAGGGTACCGTTTATGCCATTTTGGCTACGGAACCCTTAAAAGTACTAAAAACGGTCCGATAGAGAGCATAATAGTAGGGGACGGTGTCTCACTCGCACTCGTTACAAAATTGTCACATTTGACACATATTCACATTTTGATTGTCTGATGACGTCATTACCTCCTTAGTCAAAACGAGACACTCCCTTAGCTAAGCTTCTCTGTCGGCCTCACTTTGTGACCGAAGAATGAGATCCACTTCATATACATCCATGGTTCGATACCTACGTATACCTACTAAAAAAACACCTTTTACTCTCTGCCATGGGATTCCCAATGTCCTGTCAACATATCTAAAATGGTGGCCATAGCCATAGACAAAACGCTATAGCGAGACCTACTGACAGCTTGACAGTTAGGTGTATTACTCTATCACCTAGCGAGACAAGTGTGAGAGCCACGTCTCGCAGTTTGGCATCTCGAATCGGGCCCTGAACAGGCATATTTTGTTGAAGTGAGTAGTAACTGCATAGAATATTTTGCAATTTGTCGCACCGACATAAATTCGCATTTTTGGGACCTCAAATTTTCATATTTTATAGGTTACCTTGAAAGTGTTATTAAGTGAAGTTTTCTAGATGAATCAATAAAATATAACATTTTACGTCATCGTACATTGGTATGATAGGGAATTAATACTTAACATCAAAATTGTAAACAAAAAAGAGCTATGCTCAACACTTCTGGCCAAGGATGTACTACATATATACGTAGTCGTAATAGCACGGATCTATTGTATCAGTTTTATTTTAAGTATTTTGTTAGAAATCAAAAAAATATTATATTCACTTCATACGACTGTACGCACTTATATTTAGCCACTACGATATGTTTCGGAGAGCTTAGGTCTCCATCCTCAAGCACTAGAGCTAGGCGAATCGATCCGTGACCCGTCGGTGCGGGGCCGCGCTATTGACTGCCGGCCGGCGATTGGCGCGACGCGTAGCGCGACCTGCGCGTTCTGATAAAGCTTGCTGAGGGTGATCTTGCGCCGGCGCTGCCATAGTGTTTGATAGCGTATATGGTTCAAACGACATTAGCGCGTGCATGTCGCGCGTAACGGCAAAATACGAGTAGAGCCGTATGAAGTGCATATAATTTTTTTTCTTGTATCGTGTTAAATAATTCACATATGTGATCTTTTTAAAACATTGTGAAAATTATGAGTATGAGCTTTATCTAATTGTTTCCATTAGATACATGTAAAAGTAAAACGCATATATAAAATTTTATGTTTATTGAAAACTTTCTGTCAACAAAACGTGGCAAACATAGCATTATTTAAACTTAACAAACCACTATAAGGATTTAACAATTTTAAACACAAAAAAAAATTAACAAATTAAAACCCCTGACAGAATTATAACAGCGCCACCTTGCGAGTTAAAAGGAAGGGTTTACCAGGCGAAAGTATTACAGACGATACCAGCATAAGTTGTACCTCTCAGAACTACAATGAGGGTTTCTGCGATCTAGATTTTCAGTAAATGGCAACACCATGATGAGAGGTCTTTTTGACACCAGCTGTCAAAATCCACCAATAAAAAAAAAAGATTAAACATGATTGGTGGATTATGCCAGCTAGACCTCTCGCCACGGTGCTGCTATCTATATCGATCGCGGAAACCCTAATAAGTGTCAGTTCTTGTTTTTTTGGAAATTTCTGGCGTAGATTCTAGCGTTTTCAGCCACAACCCAACCAATAGATTAAAACTATTGCTGGTGTAGACGAAAACCAAAACCGATTTGGACATGCTGTTCTGAAGATAATTGGGAATATTATATGCGCAAACACAACCAGCCTCTCTAAATGCCACCATCTCCATTCCGTCGGGGAAAAACAATATACTTATGCTATTCATCGTCATCATCGAAGACCCATCTGAAGACTAGAGAAGAGAGCCGCCCCCTAATAGAGATGGTATTAGGCCTGATGAAGAAGAAGGAGAAGATTCATCATTAGAGTATCCATGTCCATGGCTTTCTTTGATAAGGTCTGCTGCCCGCTCTCCGATCATGATGCTAACCGCACCCGTCTTGGCTGTAGGAACATTAGGGTACACACTGTCATCCACCACACGGAGACGCGACACACCCTTGACTCTTAAATCGCTGTCTACAACACTTCCCATGGCGCATGTACCACCCGGATGCAACCCAGTTGTAGCCAAGTTCCTCGTGTAGCATTGCCAGTATTCCTCGCTTTCAAACTCTAGCGCATCGCACTCTGGGAGAGGCGGCTTGATGAAAGTACCTCCGTGCTTAGTGAAATATGAGGCACGTTCCACTCCCTTAAGTTTCTGTATTGCGGCTGACATCGTCGCTAAATCCTCAGGGTCGTTAAAGAAACCTGTTCTGATAATCGGTGGAACTGTAGGATCCGTGCTGGCTAGAGTTACAGAACCTCTCGATTTAGGCCTGGTAAAGAACAAAAGAATGTAGATCTTTTCGCTTGAGGGTTTCTCCAATAAATAGGTCATAGCGACCTGGATATTCCAGTTGAAGTTGACGAAGAGGAAGTATAAGAAGATCGGTGATGCAGCACCGAAGAATAAGGTTGCGTGCTGCATATTTGGTTCCTTCTGGCCCACGGCGAAAGAGCCTCCGATTAAAGGAGCAGGGAATGAGGCTAAAGCGGTCAGAGATCGGACTGTGTCTAAAGCGCTTCCGATATCCGGCTTTCCAGTAAGGCACACAGGAGCTAGTATATGGTCTACTAGTTTCTGTCCTACAGGCAAATCTTCTACAACATCGATGCCGAGTTCTTCCAAGTCTTTCTGGGGACCGACTCCAGAAAGCAGTAGCAACTTCGGTGAACCAAAAGCACCAGCAGACAAGATAACTTCCATATCGGCGAATATCTTCATCTTCTCTCCTTTGTCAGTCAGAATCTCGACACCATTAGCTACTTTGTTATCGTCAATAAGAACCTTGGTCACCAAAGTGTTTTTAAGCAGGTAGAAGTTTTCTTTATCCTTAATTGGTAAAAGGTATGCCTCAGCAGCGCTGGAACGTCTAGATGGGTTATTTTTAATTTTGTACCAGTAAGGTTCGTTGCCTACAATATCCTCTGTAAAAGGATCTCTAATCGTTTTGCCTAAGCCTAGTTCTTCATATGCTCTGAGCATTATGTCGTTTTTCTCCAGGAAGTTGCTATTAACAGTATGATTTTTGACGCTAAGTGGCCCTCTCGTATTATGGTAGTCGGCTGTGGGACCATCGGCAAGGGACAGATCGAGCATATTCTCGGCTTTCTTGAAGTATTTGAGTACGGAGTCCCAGCCCCAACCTTCCGATCCGGATGCTTTGACCCACTCGTCGTAATCAGATTTTGAGCCTCTGTAACAATAATCTCTCTATTAGATAGGTACAGCTCGCCGTGAGTTTCATACGGTCAGGTATCAAAAAAGTAAATAAAGAAAAAATTACACGTTTGTTTGTCAATATTTCATTATAAAGCCGGTGAAGGATTATTGTAGATAGATGGTGCACTTAGATTCCATACAATGAAATAACTTGCTTAAAAAACGCAGCGGAGAGGACCAATCGCCAAACGTGAACTATGCGTCGTTGAAGAGTTCCGTTCTGATTATCATCAACAGTTCCACTTCATCAAATGTCACTCTTTTGAATGAAAATGCTTGATTTGTTGATAAAAATACAAAAGTCACTTTATGTATGCCTTTAAGATTTGAGGAATTCCCTCGATTCCTCGTGGAACTCATCATCAGAACTTGAGCTTGACGAAAATTGGTCCTGACAATCTAACTTGCTTAACAAACATAGCGAAGAGGAAGAATCGCCTAACATGAACTATGCGTCGTTGAAGAGTTCCGTTCTGTTCATCATCAGCAGTTCCACTTCATCAAATGTCACTCTTTTGAATGAAAATGCTTGATTTGTTGATAAAAATACAAAAGTCACTATGTGTAAGCCCTTAAGATTTGAGGAGTTCCCTCGATTCTTCATGGATCCCATCATCAGAACTTGAGCTGGACGAACATTTGTTCTGACAATTAAACTTGCTAAACAAACACAGCGAAGAGGACGAATCGCCAAACGTGAACTATGCGTCGTTGAAGAGTTCCGTTCTGATCATCATCAGCAGTTCTACTTCATCCAATGTCACTGTTTTGAATGAAAATGATGGTTTTGTTGATAAAAATATAAAAATCACTATATGTATGCCTTTAAGATTTGAGGAGTTCCCTCGATTCCTCATGGATCCCATCATCAGAACTGCGTTTTGACAAAAACGGGACCAATCTGTATATATATACTTACAATCAGAAAAAGAATTTTCAAAATCGGTTCAGACATGACGGAGTTATGGAGTAACAAACATAAAAAAAAAAAACAAAAAAAAAAAAAAAAAACATACACGCCGAATTGAGAACCTCCTCTTTTCAAATCTTGAAGTCGGTTAAAAACAAATCTACACACACACATAGACTATTAGTTTTTTTTGAGCACGACCTTTGTATTTTCGAGATTTATTGCTTCACACGACTGTTGCAATGCCCTTTAAAGTCAAAAAGTTTCACCCTCTTATAGGCCTGTGGTGACGTTACTTTTTATATCTTTAGCATAGTTTTTGATATGCGTACCTTTCATATATAAGATGGTCCAGCGACGAACATCCACCAAGCATCTTGCCTCTCGTATGCGCTATTCTCTTGTCGTTGAGAGCCTGGGATGAGTAGCCGTCGTTGGTGGAATAATAATCCCAGTCCCACGGGGAGTGGGTGAACACTTGCCATATTCCTGGTATCTGTAAACATAATAATGATATTCATCCTAGCGGTTGCCTCGACTCAATACCTTGAGGGGGTGGTAATTGGTCAGAATCTACCTCCTCGCGGTCCACCCCGGGCAACGGCTTCACTCTGAAGACGGCTAAAAGATTCCGACTGTTCCTGGGAAGCTGAGTTTGCTCCTTCTGACCCTCCCAGCTATTCCTGTGTTCTAAGCTCTCGAAAATATTCAAAATGCGCTCAACAGTTTGACCTTTAGTGGGCGCATTGACAAAAAGTTTAGGACCTTCTGTCCTTATACTGCAGATTAACATTGAAGGTATGTCACAATCCAAATGTAACTACCTAGCTCGACTTGCTCATGATAATCATGTCGACGTGATAACCGTCCAGGAACATCACGTAGATAATATTAGTAAATTTGACAACCGTGGAAATATCCCGGGTTTTAACTTAGTAGCCTATACCCTTTCACCTATTTAGGGTTCAGCTGTCTACATAAAATCCACCATCACGAACTCACAAACTGTGGAAGTGTCCGATCATAATAACTTGGAAGTTATTACTCTAAACATATGCAATATAACAGTAACATCAGTGTACAAGCCACCTAACAACCTCTTTTCAAATCCCCCACTTAAAACATTTCCCCATCCAGCAATATATATGGGGGACTTCAATAATCGACACTCATCCTGGGGATACCCATCCCACAATCCTAACGGGGAAATCCTGAACGATTGGTGTTTGCAAGAAAACCTCCACCTTGTCTTCGACGCCAAACAGCGAGGGTCTTTCCGATCGGCAAGGTGGCAGCGTGACACAAATCCAGACCTATGTTTTACCCGATGTTGCCACCCGATTAATCCTCAATGACTTCCCCCGTAGCCAGCACCGTCCTGTTCTTATAAAGATAGGATTGGAAGTCCCGATTGTTAACTCTTTACCTAAACCACGCTGGAATATGATGAAGGCGGACTGGGAAGCATATAAACATCAAATGGATGCTAATATAAGATGGCTCAAACCGGAAGCATCCAACTACGACAGATTCTGCGGCATAGCCATAGGCGCGGCCAAAAGATGCATATCTAGAGGCTTCCGGAAAGAATATATTCCTGGTTGGTCTCCAGAAATTGAGGAGATTTACCGAGACTACCTCGAAACAAATGAAGCCTCCACTGCTAATAAACTACTGACCGCTCTAGGGGAGGCACGTCAACAGAAGTGGATGGATAGCGTCGAAGGCATAAATTTTACGCACTCGAACAGAAGAAGCTGGGACCTGCTTAGAAAATTGCGTGGTGGAACAACAACTGACAGGAGACCGGCTGCTATTCACCCTGATGCAATTGCGGATCGCCTTAAAAACATCACAAAGACCGCCAACACCGACAAAGCTTTTGCCAAATTTATCAGATGCGAAAATAAAGCTCTACTTGATTCTCACAACCGATGCCCAGTTTTTGATTCACCTTTCAGCGTGGATGAAGTTTGCTGGGCTCTGAGGCACATTAAGTGTGGGAAAGCTGCCGGGCTGGATGACATGTACCCGGAATTCCTCGTTCATCTGGGCAAAAGAGCGGTGCGATGGCTAACAGACTTCTTCAACAACATCCTTGAAACTGGCATTCTACCCGCCATATTTAAATATATAAATTTTATGAGTTTGTATAAATTACTAATATGTATATACAAACTCATAAAATTACTAAGGAAAATAGTTTTAAGTCTAAAGATTTGTACAACCCTAAGTATGAGTAACTATAAAACTTTCGTGAGATTCTATGTATAAGTTTGTTACTTTATTAGAAACTTGTAAAACAAACATAAATTACAAACGGTAGATATGGAAGAGCGGTGCCTCCTAGCACAGGTTATTTCGTAAATAACTTACAAGGAGACGCCGGTCAATATACGATAGATGTACTTGTTGTTAAAGAATAAAGAATTTTGAATTTTGAATTTTGAATTTTTGAATTTATGAAGTCCAAGGTGATAGCTATACTCAAACCTGGGAAAACTCCGAATGATCCAGCTAATTTTAGGCCCATATCCCTGCTAAGTGTCACGTTCAAACTACTGGAGCGTTTATTATACAACAGATTTAAGGACGTCGTGGACAACAATATCCCCACTGAGCAGGCAGGCTTCCGGGCCGGTAGAAGTTGCTGTGATCAGGTCTTAGCACTTAGTAGCCATATTGAAGCCGGATTCCAGCGAGGCCAAAAAACTCTGGCTGCCTTCGTAGACCTGAGAGCAGCGTATGACACTGTCTGGATTAGCGGTCTAATTCATAAGGTAGGCAAGATAATTCCATCTGCAAAAATCCTTCGTCTCCTCGGGAACATGATGGGGCCGCGAAAGATCACGGTTCTGTTGGATGATAAATCCAGCAAATACAGATTGCTAAAGAACGGACTTCCGCAGGGCTCAGTCCTAGCCCCACTTCTATTTAACATATATACCAGCGACATGCCTTCTACTGTATGCCACAAATTCCTATACGCTGATGATATCGCACTCACGATTCAGACTAAGACCTTTGAGGCTGGCGAAGCCGTGCTTATGCGAGATCTTGACGCCTTAAATCGGTACTACGTCAAATGGAGACTGCCCAAATCCATCAAAACCGGAGGTAACCGCCTTCCACTTAACAAACAGCCTAGCAAAAAAATGGGTGGATGTTACTTTTTGCGGTCAGAAAATCCGTCACAACCCTAACCCCAAATATCTGGGTGTCACGTTAGATCGGTCACTTACATATAAGGCCCACATAGAAAACTTAGCCCAAAAAGTAAAGACCCGGGTGAACCTCATAAATAAGCTGGCTGGGACTTCGTGGGGTGCTCGAGCTGACGTGCTGCGAACTTCTTCCATGGCTCTCGTATATTCTCCCGCAGAATATTGTGCACCAGTGTGGTATAAGAGCGCCCATACCAGCAGAGTAGACGTACAACTGAACCGCGCCATGCGAACCATATCTGGCAGCTTGCTCCTACCCCTACGAGATGGCTTCCCGCTTTATCACATATAGCCCCACCGGATATCAGACGAACTCAGGCTGCTGCGCGGGAGTGGATTAAGGCGACAACGCGATCGTTACCGATCAGAAACACTCTGGACCATCTACCCCAACCGCGCCTACAGTCTCGTAAACCTATCTGGTCCGACTGTCAACTACAGGGGCAAGTACCGTTCAACGTCTCCGCAGAGTGGAAAAAGCAGTGGCAAGAACAGGATGGTGCCTCTGACATGGATCCCACTAAACTGCCACCTGGCTTTAAGGAGCAACGCAAGATTTGGGTTACCATAAACCGCATCCGGACGGGAGTAGGCCGTTGTAACTACCACCTACACAGATGGGGCCTGTCACCGACAGCAGAATGTGACTGTGGGGAGCCAATACAAACTGTGCAACACATCGTAGAAATGTGCCCCAGAAGACGTTTTGCGGGAGGCATGCAAGACTTATTAACACTAACACCGGAAGCAAGGGATTGGCTACTTAATTTAGATGTTAAACTTTAATACTTTCGTATCTGTTCACAGAATTGTAATTCATTAACAGGAATAAAGCCATACGATTAATTAATACCTTGACTTTCCAACCCATAGGGGAAACTAAGTCTTTTTGGAGTTAGGCTGGTCGTATCACGATGTTTTCCGTTACCGAAAATTGGACACTGAATGATATTATGTTCTTTAAAATACCGTACTTAGCTTCCAAAAAACTTAGAGGTATAAACTGGGTTTAAAATCCAAGACTTCCGGATTGAAAGTCGGACGACATACCACCGCGACACCAACGCTTAAAAAAATTAAAGTCCTTACCGCGCTGAAGATAGGAGGGTCTCCGCCTGCCTCGATGAGCAGCACCTTCCAGTTGTGGACCTCGGTGAGCCTGCTGGCCAGGGCCGAGCCTGCAGTGCCGGCCCCAACGACTATCACGTCGAAGTGGTCGCCATCTGAAATACAGTTGCATTCGTAGGTCCTAAATATTGAACTCCCGTTATATCTAGAATCTCAACGAGCACACAAAAAGGTCGCACAGAAAAAGGTGTTGCGCAGGCCGGTTTTGCCCGTAGCCGATCGTCCTAAGGAAATTGCTATTCACAATGGGCCAACCAAGCGCTTCGCTAAAATTAGACCAGCCTAAACAAGAATACCAAATAAGCGTTAATACTACGAATATGGGCTTCAGCTTTCTCGACAGAGGCTGACACTATAATTTCCGAGTTGTAGTGGTGAAATAGTTATTTATTATAGAAGGGGCAAAGTTGATGTTTAACCTCTCGTGCTTTTATTGAGACCCCAGCAGGCGAAAGATTTCAAAATTGAGCCACGAGCGTAATAGCGAGTAGTTCAAAAAAAAGAATATTGAGTAGGCCTACGAGGGCCTCAAGGCAAGAGAGGTTGAACAAACTTTGCTGTGGAGTATAATTCAATTTTTTTCACCACACCACTACAGGTAAAATATAAGCTATAAAATATAAAAATCAAAGCCATATGAAATGCTTTCAAAATTATATAATTTAAAATCATCTCTTTTAAGTCCAACCTGCCAGGTAACGTAAAAAAACCAGTCAAAACTTGTACCAAATTACTTTCCCCACATGTGTATAAAATGCGTTTTTCCCACCGCTTTTAAGTTATAAAGAGCGCGTTTCCGAGTTGGGGTGGTGAAAACAAAATTCCTTTAAACCCATGTTCAGAAAACTGTCGTTAACCCCTACGTGCCAATGAAGATAAAAACTGAGATATTATAAATGGTTCTTATTATTTTTATAAGCACTATTTATTTGAGGGTTAAAAACATTTTTTAACGATCGAGGAAGCTCCTTATGATCTTATGAACCGATTAATTTAAGTTGGTGAATTATAAAGGCTTTAACATACCGGGTATCTTATAAAGACTATACCGGACTCCTTATATGTATAGGCTTTACTGGACACCTTATACGGCCATAACATACCAGAGACCGCGCTCTGCTGAGGCCACTGCACCACGAAATCGCTGACGACGACCAGTAGCAGCTGAACCAGCGGCAGGAGCAGCCCCAACAATGACTCTGGAGTCAAGATGGATGTCAAGGAGCCAGGGAAGCCGTCGATCAGATTCTCAACGTTATCTGAAAAAATACATATGCGAATAGGGTTATCTTTTTTTTAATACCACGACGGTGGCAAACAAGCATAGGGGAGACCGGGGACAATTGAAACAATTTGCCTTTAACCTCCTGTGACCGTTATATTTTTAGAGTAGAAAGATGTACGCTCAAAATATTTCAAGGTTAGTTATCTGGTTCCTAAATAAAATGTATTTGGATGGTCTATAATCCATAGTTTTTTGACAATAATGTAATAAAGATAATGGGGCAGTATGGTTCAATTGACCTCACATGAGTGTCAATTGAAACACTATGTGAGGTCAATTGAAACACTCAAATATCTTCGGCACAATAAAAGTACTTACATCTGTTTCAATATTTTTCATCCCTACCTCGACATACAATGAGCTCATGAAAAGTTTGCAAGCATAATATAAACATTTCTCAATTTATGATCATCTGAACATCTCGATAAAAAAACTTGGTATTAAAAAAGAGTATGCGACTTTAAGTTTTCTTTGTCACTGTGACCTTATACATTTACCTTAACCAAAGTAGTTTTAATGCAATTCTAAGATATAAAGATAAAGAATCGCAAAAAACAAGCATTATTATGTTTCATACAAAAGTGCTTGTTTCAACTATAACAATGTTCCAATCATAACCTTTCCCATACACCCTGTGACGAGTGTTGCAGATGTCGGAATGTAATATGAAATAATAGGCGCAATAAAATAATCAGTTTAAATTGTTTTATTATGTAAACAAAAACATAGCGATATGCCAATTTAAAAAAAATTGTTAAACTTTCTCTGATATACATTTTAGCAGAGACCGACCTCTTTAATCAGCCGGTTGGCAGCAGTCGGTTGTTGCTATAACGTATTATTATTATATATCAAACATATCAAATCAACATACGGGTCAAACTGAGAACCTCCTTTTTTATGAAGTCAGTTAAAAACAAATGTTCACATAACCTCGAATAAAAAAAACTGCAGATTTCAAAAAAAAACTTTGTGTATCCATTATTTATCAACTAGGTCAAAAACTACACAAATAAATGTGAAAATTAATAGAACAAACATGTGCATCGAATACAAAACCTTATATTTTGAAGACGGTTACTTTTGGGGACGATTAAAACGCGAGGACGATTGAAACGTTTCAATCGTCCACAAGAAAGTTGTTTCTATCGTCCCCACACCACGTTTTTCACTTCAAGGTCAAATATTATATATAAAAAAGACTCGAACGCTGATTAACGGTCATTAAAAACATTCGTTTATTCCTAACTATAACACCAAAATAATTAGATTAGTCAAAATACAAGAGTTAGCGAAGTCATAAGAAAATATACGAGAGCACAAATACTTACTTTTTACCGCGAAAAACTGGTTTGGCTCGTGGACAATCCCGTCTTGCACCGGCGCTCGAGCGCTCCTGGCCAAGGATTCAAACATGGCCGACCGCGTGTTCCGAGTGTTGCGTCAGACGCGTAGGTATAATAGTTATCGAGAAATTTTACTTGTTTCAATCATGACGTGTTTCTATTGTCCCCGGTCTACCCTACGACCCGCCTGATGGTAAGCAGCTACCGTAGCCTATGGACGCCTGCAACTCCAGAGATGTCACATGCGCGTTGCCGACCCTTTACAGGGAGGATTCACTGTGTTGACAGCTAAAGGAACAAGAGGGTCCCTCACCAGCAGGCAGCAGGAACACAACTCTATGAGTAGGGTCTAGTGCTATTTGGCTATGGATTTCTGTAAGGTGGAGGTACTTTCCCAGTCGGGCTATGCTCCGGATTTGAGCGAGATGACATTCGCTGTGCTGTACCCTACCACACATAGCGAGATGACATTCGCAGTACCCATACTTCTCTTTTGGACGTAGTTTAAGGACATACCGGGTCCAAGAACTCAGAAAAGGAGTTAACAAAATTTTAAAAACTGTACCCCAACTATGAAAAAAAAAACATGTTTAAGTCGATTAAAATGTAGCCTATGTTACCCGGACTATAATAACCAGACATAGAAGTTTTTGTGGCAAAAACTAGGGAGTTCCTTCCAATAATAAATTTATCGATAACTTTCGAAGTGACATCTCATAGCACATACTAAGTTTACCGAGTAAAGTATAAATTAACCTGTAATGCTGATAACTACCTATCGACGTTATGTAATGGTGATATGTTATATTTGAACACTTATTAGAAATTTACAAAAAAAAAGCAGGAAATAATTTATGGACTCGGGCGATACTTTGCGGAAGTCTATATTATTAACTACAATAATATTGCTTTGATATTCTGGGCAATATTAATGTAGTTAAACCAAGAAATCATTTTAACAACTAAAACAAATCGAATGACAACCATTTTCATAAACGATTTATAATAAGTTTATGCTGTATATTATATAATAATATATAGAACTTCCAAATTCATATGATATGTACATCATAACTGTCATAACGATTTATCGATAAATTAATATCGTTGGGAAGTCCCTAAGACATTTTCATTCCTGCCACTATAGTTCAAAATCTGTAAGAATGAACTTTTGACACTTCAGTATTGACGTCATTAGTGATGAGGCTAAGGCGTATCGTTTGTCAAATTTAGCGATTATTTATGAATTGTTCGAATCGATTTTACTACAACCGATTTTTTCTCGTTATAACCCTATATATTTTGTATCACAAATCTTCTCAAATTATAACAATAAGAGAATAAGAATAATGTTTATTGACTTAAACCTAATACAAGTGTAAGTAATATTTGCACAGTACGCTAATAGCTTAAGAGAGACTTATGTATTAGGTTTGAAACAGTTTCACCAGAACTGAGCCTATGTCTCCCGAACTAGGCGGATGCCTGTGACTCGGAAGTCAGTGATTCCACCGAGAATATAAGTTGAGATGAGTTTGTATGCAGTTATGCCTAATATACAAAAATAAATTAAAAAAGGATAACTTAACTATTACAAAGCAGAAAATAAAATGATTTAGGAAATGATCATTTAATAATTGTTATCTACTATTTATGTATGGCATTATAATAATTCCATAATTAATACAATATGATAAGAAAGTCTTATATTGTCTATAGATTACATAATCGATTTTATCGACTTACGGAAATGTTATATGAATCGGAACAGTAGACATGGTCACAACACTAAATTTAAAAAAAAGGAGGCGTAGACCGTAACTGTTTGCATGCTAAATTCTTATCGTAAAATATTCAATAACTAAGATATGAAAAAGATTAACATTAATTAAGTTATGTTTATAAAAAGTGAAATATTGTGTTTACGTGTATGACAAGCTGTAAAATCGTTATAGGATTTTGTTTATAATTTCAAAGTGTCTTGCGCGTTCACGTTCTACGGGCGTTTCGATGTGTCAAAAGTTCATTCTTACAGATTTTGAACTATAAAACTTCTATGTCTGATAATAACCTTGGATAATTATTTCCCTGGGATAATAACGAATCGATTGACATCTTCTTATCATCTTCTTCATCAAAATTGGATAAATATTTAAGGCGCTAAAGTCAAAGTCAAAAATGTGTTTATTCAAGTAGGCATAGCAACAAGCACTTTCGAATCGTTAGTCAATTATTATCTGGTGACCACGGAGTATATGGAGACGGTATCGGCCGTAGTTTGTTCCAAAACCAGCGTAGCCGGCATTTACACGCACACATTCTCATTAAAGTACGCACGAGGTGATACACAAAGGAATGTCAGTCTCTCATTCGCTGTGTTGATGCGTGCGTACACTCGAAAATACGTAACTACTACCATTGCCTCGTAGGCTCCGCCTACATTAGGGATGTGGTCCTTCGATATATATATTTTATCGATATCGAATATCGATAATTAACTCCATAATACCACGCCAGACCTCATATTAATAAAACAATGTCGATTTTTATTAATAGCTGGATAAAAATCTACACTAATTAGGGTTCATCCATTAATTACGTCAGATTTTAAGGGGGACGGAGGGATCAACAAAGTGTGACGAGTTCTGATAAGGGGAAGGGGGAGTTTTATTTCTTGTGACGTCACAAATACAAATATCGTGTACATATATACACATAGTACAGCACTGTGTACACTTTTTTTGAAGGAAAGGAACTCTTTATGTCTTCTAGTCTGACATTAAAACACTTTGGATTATTATTTTTCTTGCTTTGATTTCATTTAATTTATTATTTAAAATGGGAAAATAAAGACATAGTAATTTTAAACATTATTGTTGAAATTTGTTTGACGTAATTTGTGGATGTACCCTTATCTATCTAATTTATGTGTCTGCTAAAATACTAAAAATAATCGTGACTCAAACTATCTTCATACCAAATTTCATCTTAATCGGTTCAGCAGTTTAAGTGTGAAAAGGTAACAGACAGACAGAGACACTTTCGCATTAATAATATTAGTATGGTTAGAAGTACCATTATAAAGTTATCGTATCTATAAAATAAGTTGATCATTGGATTAATTAATCCAGTCAATAACGTTATTTTGTTTTCGAAAGAAATAAAATTAGTTTCTACTATAGGACAGAAAGTTACACCTTAAACAATGTGTTCGAAATTATCGATAATAAATAACGGGCCGCACTCTCGTGGCGGCAGGCGCGCGGCAGCCATGTTGCCCAGCAACGTGGCTGCCGATCGTGTGACGAGACTGACGAGCGACGTTCGTATTTCCAAATACATTGCGCGTCACTCGCTTAATCCTGCGACCGCCAGCAATAGCTAGCGAGCAATTTATATGAATACTGTTGTACCATCGGATAATGGGTGAATGTCGTAATAAAAGCCTACAATTTTTGGAAAAAATGTGAAATACTCGGCTTTTATACTTACCGGTGGAAAGTAACTACTCCAGGGGCCTCTTTTAATTCGTTGCTTCGTACACGACACGACGAAATTGTACAAAACGGCATTTTTACATGTTTTTTGGCACTAAATTCGTCACACGTGGTCGAACGACGACTGAACCGCGTGGCATGAGGTTTCGACAAGTTTATGCGCATCTGATCATAAACCATGTAACGCGCGCCCGGCCCAGTACCGCGTCCATTAGTATTTATCTAGTCCGTGCTGGTGACCGACGAGCAGGCAGCTTCCTCGCGCAACGCATCAGCATTGCAATACAGCGGGGGAATGCTGCTAGCATCCTTGGCACCGTGCCGCGGGCACCAAATTTTTTTGATACTTTTTAGGTTTATTTAGTTTTTAGTTAAGTTTTACTTTAATTAGCATCTATTTGTAATTTTGCTTTTAATTTATAGGTAAAGCTTAGTTTTATTTTCTTATGTATTTTGTTTTCTGCCAATAAATTGTTTAACATTATAATTATTTAAAGCTAATATAGTATAACGCTAAGGAGAAATAAATATATATATATACGTACAAATGTACCTACATAGACTTCTAAAATCATATCATAACTGTAATATAAGTATATAAAATGAAACGACAACCATTACTAGTTTGGTCTAAGAATGATTTATTCTTCTGTTCAATCATGGACAAACAATAATAATCATAGACAAACTAAACATATACTACATTTCCCTTTTCAACTTAAAATTAAATAATAAATATAACATGACAACAATTAGTTAAATGGTATTACAAACATAGTTGTTAAAACGCATAGGAGGTCTAACATCTCTGTTAGATCTTCTAAGTGGAACTGAAGGAATAGGATCCGCAGTTCCACTTGTATGAGGAGCTGTAGGTGCAGTCAACTCAGTAGCAGGTGGCTGCTGAACAGCGATCTGAGACCAGGCTGACTGTACATGCGGTTGTACAGACTCCTTACTTTTATCCAGTTTAATGAACCAAGTGTTCCTAGTTTTTTAGTTTCCATAACTGTCTTTTATTGTTACAGATCGAGGGTTAATTGTTTGTAATTTTATAAACTGTACCTGGTTGCCAAATCTCACTATTTTCATTTTCTTTGTACACTATCTTCTGCCCTTCTTTAAAAATGTCATTTCTGCTTTTTACATGATAATCGTAGTATGATTTGTTCTTAATGCTGTTATCCAATAAATTATTTAGAATGTCAAGGTGTAATTTTGGTTTTAACAAAGCTTTAGTTATTGGAAGTTTAGTTCTGCAAAGCCTATTGAACAACTACTGAGAAGGAGAACTTTGAAGACTGACTATTGGAGTATTTCTATATTCCAATAAAAATAATTCAATGTCAGTCCTTGTCTCAGCAGCTTTTTTTAGAAATCCTTTACACGTTTGCACTGCCCTTTCTGCAGCTCCGTTGCTTTGATGATAATGAGGACTTGAAAATATAGTTTTAAAGCCCCATTCAGTACTAAAATCCCGGAACGCTAGAGAATTGAATGGCATGATGTCTGAATATATTACTTCAGGGACACCGTGCGTTGAAAATATACTTTTCAAGATTGAAATAGTGGCTTCAGCTGTTTACGCAGCTCAATCCACTTTGAATAGTGATCAAATAGAGTTAAGTAGTCATAGTTGCCATATTGCAGAATGTCAATGGAAACATGCTGAAAAGGCAGTTCTGGTATTTCTCTGATAACCATTGGTTCCTTCATGTTGTTCTTAGAATATTTGAGACACACACTACAGTTCGAAATAAAAGCCTCTATATGAGAACACATGTTCGTCCAATCCAATAAAATTGTGTTTTAGTACGAGCTTTGGTCTTAGTCATGCCGAAGTGACACTCGTGCAGTTTTGTCAGTATCAGTCTTTGTAAAGATGTTGGAACATAAAGCCTGTTGTTTATAAATATCAAGTCATCCTCGAAACAAATGTCATTTTTATTTTCATAATAAAGTCTTAGTTCAGTTGGTACCTTAGATGTAGAATTTGGCCATCCCTTTTTGAAAAAATCGATAATTTTTGACGCTACAGTATCTTGTCTTAGCTCTTGTCTCATTTGAGATAATATTTCATCTGAGACGTTGACACTGTGAATTACCCCATTGAGATCACTGTCACAGTCGCGACTAGCCTTGGAGCAGGCTCGGCTCAAAGCGTCTGCTATGTGCATTTGGGTACCTGGAACGTGTGCTTCATAGTTATGTCATATTTACTTAACTTTAGTTTAATTCTTTGCAAACGAGTTGATGGAATGTCATGTAAATGTTTTTGTAATACCAATTAACTAATTGTTGTCATGTAATAAGTATTTAAAATGAAACGACAACCATTACTAGTTTGGTCTAAGAATGATTTATTCTTCTGTTCAATCATAGACAAACAATAATAATCATAGACAAACTAAACATATACTACAATAACCTTTCCTTTTAGCTAAGGTGTAACTACTAACTAAATACTCTTTTTGCTAACGTTTCTCCCGGTTTTTTGCCATGTATCATTGGAGACTGATATCAGTTCGGCTAAACCCAAGAATTGGTACAGGCAAGAGTTTTACAAGAACCACAGGTCTGGTTTCCTCAAGATTCTTTTCTTTACCGAAAAGCGGATAAATATCAAATTATATTTCGTACATTAAGTTTAGAGAAACTCAGTGGTAAGAGCCTTGGTTTGGGTTGGAATGTGTGTATGTATACGCCTTAAGATGGCCTTAAGCAAATACATATTGCTGGCAACCCCTAATCTCTGTAATCTATAGACAAAATCTATCTTGCCTATTTCTCTTTCCTTTCAACGACCGAACAGAGCAGGCGCTATGTATGTGAGTTAGATAATTATAATTTAATTAATACATAATGTGAGTGATGCCAGGTGCCTACCTCTAATAAATATGTGACTCTGAAGATGTTTTAATGCTTAGCCCAATTAGCACTCGACCCCATGTGAATTCTGATTGCATATCAGATAAAGCCCAGTGACAATCCGACATGGTGAAACCACACTTCGCCTATGCGGACAAATATTCGTGTTGCGTCTCTTTCTTATTCTATACAATAAGAAAGAGACGCAACACGAATATTCGTCCGCATAGGCGAAATGTGGTGCCAGCAACACAGTTTGAACCTCGACATTCGGATTGAGTCTTACCACCAAGCTACCAAAGCTTGCTAATACTTATTATGTACTTACATAAACCAAATCAAAAATAAAAGCCATTAAAATGTAAAACATAATCAAATTAAATGTAACTTACCAACAAGATTATCACCCAACACACTGAGAGAGGCGTTAGCAGCACCCTCAACAGTATCTAGCAGCTTCGGTACCACATCAGGCGCCAGGTGCCCTGCAAGACCTGACACCAGCTTGGTTGCCGTCGGCAGCAGGTTCAGAAGTGTCATGTTGACTGACTGGTTGTACATTTTGTCAAATCAGGTGCCCTATATATACCAAACGGCAAAATAAATAAGACGCCGCGTGCGTAAGACGGGCTGAGGCGTGTGTTACTGGCAATGTGTGGAATTATGTTTTGTGAGGAATGTCCAATTGTTTGACTCGTTTTTCAGTTCCTTAATTTTTGGTGTACCTACACCATACACCGTATGCAGGCGCGGTCCGAGGGAGAGGGGGGTCACATGGGACACGACCCCTCCCCCCCCCCCAAAACGTACACGTCAAATAGAAAAAATCATTACTGACCACCCCAAAAAATATTTCTGCTTTAGTGACCCCTTCCCCCCCAAATTTCAGGCTGCGACCGCCTGGCGACCGCGCCTGACGAGTATGTATAACTTTAATATAATATCCTATTTAATTTTTAATTTACTTCTCAATTTATCGGGATCTTTTTTTAGGGTTGCATTGCATCATTGCGGCTGACCAGGCCCAGGTTCTCAAGGGCCGCAAATACTCTTCCTTACTTAAGGACTATCAGTTTGCGGCGCTGCCTTTAGAGACACTGGGCCCCTGGTCGGCCGACATGAAATGCTTCATAAGGGCCCTGTCTGCCCGGCTGGTCGAAAGTACAGGGGACCGTAGAGCTGGCGCTTACCTCTCCCAGCGTATAGCCTTAGCTGTACAGAGAGGTAACGCGGCCAGCGTTATGGGGACCATGCCGCAGGCGGACCTTTTGGGCGGTGTATTCTTTTTATAGTTGGGTTTTCTTAGGTAGGTTTATTTTTGTATTTTTAATTAGTTTGTTAAAATAGTTGTAATTTTTAGAAGTCTAACTTTAGTTTTTTAGTGCATACGTTATGTTGCATCAAATAGAGTTTAATTAATATTTTAAGACAATAATCTGACAGCTCCTGCCATACATTGTAAACCACTTTGTATTTTAGAGCTATCAGATTACTATTGAATTAAAAATACTACTTTAGAAACCAATATTATTTATTAGTACCTACTACAAAACTCAAAATTGCAATGGATAATACATAGATGCAGTAAAAAGGTGCGACCACAATCCGGGCGACGTTACGGAATCGCAGTGACGCATCGTATCCGTACCGTTTTTATCGCATGCCCGCCACACCGCTGCTCAAAATACGGTGACGGTACGGAATCGCAGTCACGTGCTGTAAACGTCGCGACTTTACCACATGCTCTCCTCACCGCTGCTCACCGATTCTCACCTCAGCTGCTCGCAAGCCTACTTCCTTGCGAATACACAGTGACGAAAGTCGCTCTTTCGTCACTCCCCGGTGTGACGAAAGTGCGACTTTCGTCACTCCAGGGAGTGAGACGAAGTAGTTTTTTTTAATTTAGTGAAGGCCATGAACTGCCACTTCATATTTCGGGGTCTATTACAAATTCGAAATACATATTTTAAACCTTTAACCTGTCGTCTCCCGGTCCCGGAGATCTCCGGTTTACATATCGCGCCCCACTAATTGACATGAAACTCGCGCGATTTTTCTCCGTAGTTAGACGAGCACGGAGATCTCCGGCCTCCATTTTGCACTCCTATAATTGACGGGCCCGGAGATCTCCGGCCTCGCACCCACAAGTGAAAAAAGACTTTATTTTAAAAGAAATACAGTTTATATTCTATTGGCTGTGTGCTAATTCAAGCATAACGAAGTGAGTAACACATGGGTACCAACCAAAACTTCACCCAGCATATACACGACAAGTTATGGCCAGTTGAAATCCCGCCTTCACGCAAAGTTCATGTTGTTTGGTGTTCAAATACAAAAAAAAACCGGCTAAGTGCGTGTCGGACCACGCATAGGAGGGTTCCGTACCTTCAATGGAATATAAGAACCAAACTAATACCAAAAGGTCGTATCTGATGCCTATGGAAGAAGTTTTTTGGAGATAACTCAAAAATGGCTGAACCGATAATGTTCAAAACAATTTTCGTAGAAAGTATATGATTTATTTATTTAAACTTTATTGCACAAAAGAAACCTTATCGTACAAAAGGCGGACTTAATGCCATAAGGCATTCTCTACCAGTCAACCTTAAGGCGAAGCAGAGAGATTGTGGGCGGTGCTACAAACCGGCAAGTTAAAAAAAAGAAAAAACATGTTGTAATTTAAATAACTAACCTACAGCTAAAAATAGAGGAATGCACAAATACGAATTAAGGTACATAATATATAATACAATGTATACATACACATAAATATAATATATACATACACAAATATATATAATAAGGACAAAACTCAGAGAAAAAGCAACAATTTAGGAAACCTTAATTCTACCAGCAATGAAAGCACGTACGGATTTTTTAAAAGAAAACTTACTCGGGGCATTTTTTATTTCTCGGGGGAGGCTGTTCCAGAGGCGCGCCGCCTGAACGGCGAAAGAATTAGCTAGAAAACCAGTGCGGTGAAGGGGAATGGAAAGTGACAAATTGCCAGAAGAGCGGAGTACGCGGTCGCGAGACACGCCGTAGTATTGGAAAGAGGACTTGAGGTATACAGGAGACCGGGGATCATGAAGAACGGAGAAAAGAGTACAAAGCAAACGAATGTTGCGTCGTTGGAGAATAGGGAGCCAACCAAGTTGAGTGCGGAAATGGGACACGTGATCGTATTTGCGGAGACAGAAGATGAAACGAATGCAGTTGTTGAGGAGACGATCTAACTTATTAAGAAGTTCCTTGTTCAAGTCCGGATAACACACATCACCGTAGTCAATTAGCGGTAGAATTAACGTGTTAACTAATAAAACTTTGGTTCGAATGGGCAAGAAAGTCTTTAAACTTGTTGAGAGAATGGAGGGTAACTATGACTTTACGACTAACTTCAGTAATCTGTGCTCTCCAACTCAAGGTGCTGTCTAAAATAACCCCTAAGTCCTTAACCGTTGAAGTAAAAGGTATTAGCGTACCATCAAAGCTTACAGGAGTGACTGACCCAAAGTCCAATTTAGCAAGCTGCCGACTACTACCGCAGACGATGGCCTGGCATTTCGACGGGTTTACGAACAAACCAAACTTTTCAGACCACCGCTGGATGTGTAAAAGGTCCAGATTTATCTTGTCAATGGTGGATTTAAAGTCTGTCACAGCACATGATAAGGCTCATCTCTTCAAATATTTTCATATTTTTTGAACTTACGGTTCAAAAGTTACGGGGTGGGGGCTACACAACTTTTCTGACTTTCGAAGCGATTATTTCAGAAAATATTCACTTAATCACAAAATAGTCAGAGAAACCTCAATGTTATTTTGAAAGACCTATCGATTGATGTGTCACATGTTGATATTTGGTTAATTTTTCTATTTCAATTTAGTTACCTGTATGGAGCGCCCCCCTAAAAATAACTTAACTACATAACTAAGTATCTGTATACAAAATAGGTACACCTTATGTGTAAATTTTATTCAGATACGTCGTATAGTTTCCGAGTAAAATGCCTGTGACATACGGACGGACAGACAGACAGATATGACGAATCCATATGGGTTCCGTTTTTTGCCATTTGGCTACGGAACCCTAAAAAGATATATTTTTACATGTAGTCCTTCATGTTATATATAATTATTGATTGCCTATATGTTAGAGATTCAGAATAAATAAATAACATGCAGTTGTAATTGGAAATCTTATTTATTTTAGCGATTTTCCGACAGTACCGCATTTTTTCCCTTCCTGTAATATAAACAAGCGTAACGTCGTAAAAATATGCTGAGTACCTAATGTATTTATATACAACGTAAAGTCTGTTTCATGCTCTTTAAAAAAATATTTAGGTACATTCATATTACTGAGTATAAACACTTTAGTAATACGAGCGATAACGTTGGGTCAAGTGGTTTGCTCGCGTCAACTCAAATTACCGTGGGGATCAAGGGGTACATGCGGTGGCGGCGAAGCGGTAGACACGGGCGGGAAAAATTTGGCCGGAGATATCCGGGCCCGTCAAAGGACGGTAACATAATTTCGCTGAGCACTGGGAGACGACAGGTTAATATGTTCTCACTACTGAGGTGAAAAGTTGTATGTGTCACACGAGAGCAAAGTTATTTTACATCTCGTGTTTTTGAGTCCCTCGGTACGCTCAAGATTCTTACTTAGAATCTTTCGCTTACTCGGGACTCAAAATCAACACTCGCAAGAAAAACCAACTTCTTGTTGCACAAATAACTATGACGCGAACCTTCCAAATCGATGCGTCACGTCCGTTTTCTACCATTTATGTAGAACGCTAAAAAACTTCTAATAACGTATTTATAATTCAAGAAAATATCCTGACAGTTCTCTCCATACAAAGTCATTTACAATGTAGGGCAGCAGGTGTCAAATGCGACCTAGACGAGAACAGTCGGACAAACGTCGGACGGACATACGAAATCATTTTTGCCCAAGCCGAAACGGAGACATGGCTGTCGCTTGGTCAATAATCTTATACCACAGAATAAGTAATCATACAAATACAGAAGATTCTCCTTCCAGAATTTGAAATTAAGCTGAACGAAAATGTTAACTGTCATACGCATTTAAAAAAAAATAGGGTTTTCAACGTGCTTCATATATGCGTGCCGTGTTTGAAACGTGTCATAGACACTGCCTGAAATGATATTATTCTCGAATGCATCCATAAAATGATAAGCGATGTGCCAACCCTACCCTCATATGCGGTAAGCGCAACGGGAAAAACGGGTACAAAGGAGAGAAGACATAGTGGAACCTCCCCCCCCTGCTAATACCAATCACAACCTAGTAAACTGTATTTTCTAGATTTGGATTTTACCAAAGCACCAAATTTGGGCAGTTTAACGGTAACATGACCGTGACGTTGATGACGGTAGTACAAAGTATGTAACTTAAATTCCTGAAAATAATGCTTTCAACATAAGCTATTAAAGATGCGTATGTAATGTCAGTAGTCAGTACCGCCTGTGTCAATAATGTAGGCTTAATTTAGTGATAGTCCTTTGTCGTGCCAAGGGCAATATTAGTTATGCTTGAATAGTTACGAATGCACAGAATACCTAAATATTATTTACCGATATATGGAGGTACTGGAAATTTCGATGATCGTAAGAGAAAAATCGCTGGCAATATTGTTATGTTTTACTTGTATTGAATTTAAATTTGAACATTGTAAGTGACACTAAGTCTAAATATAAGTACTTAACCCTGAAAATGGAAATAAAACCTTGCAATATTGGACCATGGTTTGGGATTTACAGGTTGCAATTTCTGATTATTCTGCATTCTTCATCTTTATGAAGATCATTGTTATTATTGTTATATAATGAACAAATATATACAGGATGGATTTTCTAAAAGAGTTCAGTGATGAAAGCTACCCTTTCGTAATTAATAGCTCCGAAACTTCATGAAAGTGAGGCCTGTTAAGTACTTTCACCTTTTAGCGAATGTTACATGCTATACATCCGTACAAAAGGTCGTTTAATAATAAGATTAATAAGGGATATGTTGCGCTTTACTCATTTTACTATGCGGCACTTACGTCCTTTTTGCTATGCGTTTTTTAGTTATAACTCAACCGATTTCTTTCAATATAGTTTTCACAGTCGGGCTCAGCTCCAGATTTGAAGGAGATGACATCATCTCACTTAAATCTGGAGCAGAGCCCGACTGAGGTACTTCCACCTTACAGAAAACCAAGCACTAGACCCTTGACAGTTTCGTGTTCCTGTCGGTGAGTAAGGTTGCCAGAGAGTTCAAGAGGATGCAGTGCAGTGAATCCTCCTTTTTATAAAGGTTAGCATTCAGCAACTCTGGAGTTGCAGCCACCCATAGGTTACGGTAGGTAGGCCGTATGCTTGTTTGCCACCGTCGTGGTATTAAAAAAATACTAGTTCAACAATTTAAACATGTTTTTTTCTATAGACAATCGTATACAGCGTGTATTGTACATATAACTAACCACATAGGTACGCTAAGAGGAGTTAGTATCGACCCTAATAAACACACTTTCGTGTTTTATTAAAATTTTACGGATTTTTTTTCCATATACAGGTTGTGGCCTGTAATAAGAGCAATAAATTAAAACGTAGATTCTACTCCTCTAACAATGAAACTTTTGTCCAACTACTTTTTTTTAATATGTTGTCTTTAGATTGTCTCTTTTTCATACAAACTAAATAGTATTTTCAATGGACGTTAAAATCCGTCTAATTGACATTGCTTCTCAGTCTTGTCACCATACAATTATAATCAATGTCGCAATACATTGCGTGTTCGATTAAACTTTAAAGTGTACACCACATCAAACCACAAGTAATTTTTAAAAATTGTTTAACAAAAGTTTTGATGTTTGAGGAGTATAATCTACGTTTAAATTTATTGCTCTTATTACAGAACACATTCAGGTTGATTAGTGCAAATAGAAATAAATGGCATAAGGCTCAATTTGCTGCTCGATGAGATATCCATACTAATATTATAAATGGGAAAGTGTATGTGTGTGTTTGTTTGTTTGTTTGTCCGTCTTTCACGGCAAAACGGGGCGACGAATTGACGTGATTTTTTAAGTGGAGATAGCTCAAGGGATGGAAAGTGACATAGGCTACTTTTTGTCTCTTTCTAACCCCCCACTTCCCTAAAATGGGGGGTGGAAGTTTGTATGGTTTGTTACCCCGAATTTAACGCGAGCGAAGCCGCGGGCAAAAGCTAATATCATAATATATTTGGGCCCACTAAAATTGAATTCCTAAAGTCCCAGATATGCATTAGACTACCACCATTTGGCCCTTCTCGATGAGCTCTATCGTATAGGCCGCGTACCCACTTTCTACTCGATGAGGTAGATTTTGCCAAAAATAGGGTCATGTTTTGCTCACTGTACAAAATACTCCAAGTTTGACTCAAGCTACCAGGTAAAAAAATACATAACTTTACTGTGCCTTGCCCTATACAGAATCTAATAAAAATACTGGTGACCGTTTAAGGGCATAAATTGGTATGTAAGGTGCTAACGTATTAGTTGCATATATTTTTACAGCTAATAGTAGGTACTCGGTTCCTGGAGTATATTTAAGTATGAAACATAAATGTTTCATGATTGCTTTTATGATGTTTTTTTGGAGAAAACTGAAAAACTCATTTTCTGGTAAAAACAACCTGTTAATGTGATTATTAAATGAGAACTCATTGAACAGATTCTAGTACCTCTTTTACCTAACACCTAACTGTCTGGCCACTTCACGTCATGCCGAACCATAATGACATTTAAGACAAACAATTGTTGACATGAGTGACATGACAGATAGTGTTAAACGTCTTGTCAGTTAAATGCACATGGTGATAATTTTTAGACGAAATTATAATTTTTTTTTTGTGCGGTAAATGATAACAAAAAAAAGAAATATTCTTAATTTATATTTAAAGTTAATTGTTTTAAAGTAAAGTATCACCTGTTAAAATATCTGCAACTAATAAATGAATACCTTATATAATAGATATAGATAAATACTTAAATACATAGAAAACATCCATAACTCAGGAAAAATATCCGTTATAAACACACAAATAAATGCCCTGACCAGGATTCGAACCCGGGACCTCCTGCTTCATAGGCAGAGTCACTATACCGACTAGTCTAGGAGGCCGTTAAAAAACTTATAATCCTGTAATATTGGGCCAGCGAATTCTGAGGGTTGCCTTGGCGTGTTTAATTGTGTACACCAATAATCTACCTACACCAATATCATAAATCCTCTATTCCGTATGTAATTACCACCATTATTGCAATCAGTAACGTAACATCAGTGTATTATCTGTGATAGTGTGGTAAAAATGTATGAAAATTAATTACCTACGGTAACGTAATGAAACTCTGCCCTCCTCTCCGACCGCTGGCACGCGGCCGCCCGACCGCCGCCACAATCGAGGTGGTCATGGCGGTGCAATGGCGGTCATTCTAATGGTTTCCGAACACTTCATTTAGGATTTATAATATGTGTGTAGATAAAGCAGTGTATGCAACTGTACGTAATTAGGCCTTAAAACGTAACAGTTACATAAACTACTATAAATGTTTAAATCAATCGGTGTGTACTTACTTAATGATTTGGACCGCTAAGTACGGGGTTATGCCAGAAGTCAGTGGTTTCGTCACTTAGCTAAAAAGGGTGCCCGATATAAAGGATATCATCCGTTCCTTTACAACCATCGAAAGTTCCAGTATCTCAATCTCTCTCAACTAGGAATCGGCAAACCGCGGCTCGCGAGCTCTTTAAAGGGTCAATAGGGATGATGACACATAGTAGGGTTTCCTCTCAGTACAAAAGTGAAAAAAATTGTGCGCTTGGAGAAAAAGTTGTGAATTTTTGACCATGGATAGAGTGCCCCACGATGAATATTTTTTAGTATTGGAGGTCCGTAAAATTTTTGGACCTTCACGTCAAAATCAGGGGTCCCGTGCAATATGTTTTTACTCTCTGGTTAAGGCTGCTAGGGGTTGTGTGGTATCGTTTCCGTATAAAACAGACATGCAAAATTCATTTTTGATATTAAAAAAGTAAAAATCCATATTTAAAAAAAGTTCTGCGGTGAGGAAAAACACTCAAAAAAATATTATTTTCTAGAACGTTATCTAAGTAATAAATGTCGTTTATTTTTAAATAAAAAAAATATCATAAGTAAGCATATTTAATTCAGTTTTTAAAAATATACAATTTTAAAGCTTTTATCATACAAAAACTACGGGAAAAAAAATCGTGTCGTGGTGTAAATGTTTTCTCCATAGTAGGTATCGAAGATCAATGTGAAACGTGAACATCCGTAGCGTATTGATCTTAAAATGTATGTATTGTTTATTATTAGTAAATTTTGCTCAGAATACCTTCTACAAAATGCAGAAATGAAAAAAAAATAATGAAAAAACACATTTGTTCCAATTCTAACGATTAATACTTAAGTTAGTAAGGAAATACGTGTTTTTTTTTTCATTTTGCTGAGCAAAATTTACTAATAATAAGCAATACATACTGCAGTAAGAACACTTCTATAATTGCATTAACACGTTTAATTTTGAAGATAAAGTAAATTATTTAAAATTAGCAACAATAGTCAGATTATTTAAAATTAGCATTTCACGTAAAAATTACAATAACGGTATCTATATAAAGATATTTCACATTCAATAACTTCCTTAGTGGTTAGAATGTAATTAAATTACAATAATCAAAATATTTAAAATTAGCATTTCACTTAAAAATGAAGATAACTGTACCTATATAAGGATATTTCACATTCAATAGTTACCTTAGTACCGTAAACGTCTACTTTCCGCACAAAAGGAAAATAAAAAGGATGGAGTACTAGCAAAACTGGTAAGTACAAATAAAGACTCGGCTGGTAATTTGGCTGCAGGAAAATAATGGGTTAATGAGGCGGGTGATATGGATGGTGACAGATGATTCGCTGGCTGAACGTAGCCTAAATTAAAGGGCCAGGTCTTTGTACGCCCGTCAAACGAGGCAATTAGAATTTCGGGGATATTTTAGCAAAACAACAAAAAAAAGCTATTATGGCACAAAAACACTGGATACAAAAAAAGGAATCGGATTTACAACGTTTTTAAAAAAATGTAAATAATATGATATTCTCGAAAGACAGGATGGCTAAAACTGTAGTTAAATTTGAATAGAGTTCGTGGGCAAGCGTCCCCTTCGGTTTAGGCGGACCCAACAGCTCGCTGAACTCTCTTTCTCACTTGGAGAGCCCGCTGGATGCGGGCTCTAATTCTCCGACGACGGTGAAGAATCACGCGGAACACGCGGCGGTTGCAGACCGTCTCGCCGGTCCGGCACCCACAAGCGCCTTCCGGAGTCCTTTCGGCTCAGGCGGTCCCACTGGTGGCCTGCTTGGCTTTAAATTTGGATACTCTATTGTTTCATCCGATGGTCACTTTTGATTGGTGACCCAACATGTTTCTATGGCTAAGATGTGGATGATGGTAAGCTTGCTGAACAGGCCTATCACTTGGTGTTGAACAATGAATTAGCTTTCGAAAACTATCTCAAAAATAGTTACAATAAAAGCACACCAATCAATGGACTTTTCCCTTTTTTGACAATCTGGAATACCTCAAAAATTCATATTCAAAATTAGCGCGAATATTATCTCAATTTATAACTGCCAGTCGTGTATCTCAAAATGCGGACTGATATAAGCGCCATCTACCTGCAATGCCGTGAATCACAATGTACGCTTTTTTATATATCAACCGCAACCTAGCCTTAGACCTCCCTTAGACACAGAAGTTCTAAAGAAAGTCGACAGATGTCGTACGATAAACGTAGCGTCATGCTACAGCATCTCCCTACCAAACAAAGAAACAAACAAACAACAACACACGAAAACACAAGAAAACTAACCCCAAGCAACAAAAAACACAACTTAATGCTAAAAAAGGTACAACAAGAGAACCCTAAACGAATTCTAAAAAAAAAAACCAACCAGTTATTAACATTACCCCTAAAGACTAACCTAATAGATTAACAAGATGACAAAACGCCAACTAACGCGTCACGCGGTCCAAGACGTGACGGCCGGGATAGGACAGAAACTGCACCTGGCCACAGATCTTAATCCCTCACATCGAGTCATCAAATTATACAACCAGGCTATCATAGACCGGGAAAGATAAACGAAGCCTTAAGCACCAACGGTAAAAAAAGTCAAATCTGGAAAAAGGAGCAAGGAAACGCTCAAACGAAAACAAAAACACGATAAGAAACGAATCAAGCAAGGATTACCGATAAAGGAATGGCGGACTAAAGCGCATTTTAGAATTTTGAGAAATCTGAACGGGCCGAAAGAAGAAACTATTTCAAGATATCTTTAATATGATAGGTACCGACGTGCTCGGAATCGGTATCAGCCAGTACATATACCTGTGGAGACACCCGT